>OZ012620.1:9649970-11074406 GCA_963942555.1 Aleiodes leptofemur
AAATATCAATTCTAGAGCTTATAAGCTCTAAAATATCAATTCTAGAGCTTATAAGCTCTAAAATATCAATTCTAGAGCTTATAAGCTCTAAAATATCAATTCTAGCAGCTTATAAGCTACAAATAAAGAATTCTCCAGCTCATGAGCTCTAAAATATCAATTCTAGAGCTTATAAGCTCTAAAATATCAATTCTAGAGCTTATAAGCTCTAAAATATCAATTCTAGAGCTTATAAGCTCTAAAATATCAATTCTAGAGCTTATAAGCTCTAAAATATCAATTCTAGAGCTTATAAGCTCTGAAATATCAATTCTAGAGCTTATAAGCTCTGAAATATCAATTCTAGAGCTTATAAGCTCTAAAATTTCAATTCTAGAGCTTATAAGCTACAATTAGAGTATTCTCTAGCTCATGAGCTCTAAAATGTCAATTCTAGAGCTTATAAGCTCTAAAATATCAATCCTAGAGCTTATAAGCTCTGAAATATCAATTCTAGAGCTTATAAGCTCTAAGATATTAATTCTAGAGCTTATAAGCTCTGAAATATCAATTCTAGAGCTTATAAGCTCCAAAATATCAATTCTAGAGCTTATAAGCTCTAAAATATCAATTCTAGAGCTTATAAGCTCTGAAATATCAATTCTAGAGCTTATAAGCTCTGAAATATCAATTCTAGAGCTTATAAGCTCTAAAATATCAATTCTAGAGCTTATAAGCTCTAGAATTGATATTTTGGAGCTTATAAGCTCTAAAATATCAATTCTAGAGCTTATAAGCTCTAAAATATCAATTCTAGAAATTATAAGCTCTAAAATATCAATTCTAGAGCTTATAAGCTACAAATAAAGAATTTTCTAGCTCATGAGCTCTAAAATGTCAATTCTAGAGCTCATAAGCTCTAAAATATCAATTCTAGAGCTTATAAGCTCTGAAATATCAATTCTAGAGCTTATAAGCTCTAAAATATCAATTCTAGAGCTTATGAGCTACAAATAAAGAATTCTCTAGCTCATGAGCTCTAAAATGTCAATTCTAGAGCTCATGAGCTCTAAAATGTCAATTCTAGAGCTTATAAGCTCTGAAATATAAATTCTAGAGCTTATAAGCTCCAAAATATCAATTCTAGAGCTTATAAGCTCTAAAATATCAATTCTAGAGCTTATAAGCTCTGAAATAACAATTCTAGAGCTTATAAGCTACAAATAAAGAATTCTCCAGCTCATGAGCTCTAAACTATCAATTCTAGAGCTTATAAGCTCTAAAATTTCAATTCTAGAGCTTATAAGCTCTAAAATTTCAATTCCAGAGCTTATAAGCTCTAAAATATCAATTCTAGAGCTTATAAGCTCTGAAATATCAATTCTAGAGCTTATAAGCTCTAAAATATCAATTCTAGAGCTTATAAGCTCTAAAATATCAATTCTAGAGCTTATAAGCTCTAAAATATCAATTCTAGAGCTTATAAGCTCTAAAATATCAATTCTAGAGCTTATAAGCTCTGAAATAACAATTCTAGAGCTTATAAGCTACAAATAAAGAATTCTCCAGCTCATGAGCTCTGAAATATCAATTCTAGAGCTTATAAGCTCTAAAATATCAATTCTAGAGCTTATAAGTTCTAAAATATCAATTCTAGAGCTTATAAGCTCTAAAATATCAATTCTAGAGCTTATAAGCTCTAAAATATCAATTCTAGAGCTTATAAGCTCTAAAATATCAATTCTAGAGCTTATAAGCTCTGAAATATCAATTCTAGAGCTTATAAGCTCTGAAATATCAATTCTAGAGCTTATAAGCTCTAAAATTTCAATTCTAGAGCTTATAAGCTCTAAAATATCAATTCTAGAGCTTATAGGCTCTAAAATATTGATTTTAGAGCTTATAAGCTCTAAAATATCAATTCTAGAGCGTATAAGCTCTAAAATATCGATTCTAGAGCTCATAAGCTCTAAAATATCAATTCTCGAGGCTATAAGCTACAAATAAAGAATATTAAGAAGCTTTAAAGCTCTAAAATATTAATTCTGTAGCTTACAAGCTCTAAAATAATAGTTCTAGAGCTTTAAAGCTCTAAAATATTAATTCTGTAGCTTACAGCCTCTAAAATATTAATTCTGTAGCTTACAAGCTCTAAAATATTAATTCTGTAGCTTACAAGCTCTAAAATATTAATTCTGTAGCTTACAAGCTCTAAAATTCCAATTCTAGAGCTTATAAGCTCTAAAATTCCAATTCTGTAGCTTACAAGCTCTAAAATATTAATTCTGTAGCTTACAAGCTCTAAAATATTAATTCTGTAGCTTACAAGCTCTAAAATTCCAATTCTAGAGCTTATGAGCTCTAAAATTCCAATTCTAGAGCTTATAAGCTCTAAAATTCCAATTCTAGAGCTTATAAGCTCTGAAATTCCAATTGTAGAGCTTATAAGCTCTAAAATATCAATTCTAGAGCTTATAAGCTCTGAATATCAATTCTAGAGCTTATAAGCTCTGAAATATCAATTCTAGAGCTTATAAGCTCTAAAATTTCAATTCTAGAGCTTATAAGCTACAATTAGAGTATTCTCTAGCTCATGAGCTCTAAAATGTCAATTCTAGAGCTTATAAGCTCTAAAATATCAATCCTAGAGCTTATAAGCTCTGAAATATCAATTCTAGAGCTTATAAGCTCTAAGATATTAATTCTAGAGCTTATAAGCTCTGAAATATCAATTCTAGAGCTTATAAGCTCCAAAATATCAATTCTAGAGCTTATAAGCTCTAAAATATCAATTCTAGAGCTTATAAGCTCTGAAATATCAATTCTAGAGCTTATAAGCTCTGAAATATCAATTCTAGAGCTTATAAGCTCTAAAATATCAATTCTAGAGCTTATAAGCTCTAGAATTGATATTTTGGAGCTTATAAGCTCTAAAATATCAATTCTAGAGCTTATAAGCTCTAAAATATCAATTCTAGAAATTATAAGCTCTAAAATATCAATTCTAGAGCTTATAAGCTACAAATAAAGAATTTTCTAGCTCATGAGCTCTAAAATGTCAATTCTAGAGCTCATAAGCTCTAAAAATATCAATTCTAGAGCTTATAAGCTCTGAAATATCAATTCTAGAGCTTATAAGCTCTAAAATATCAATTCTAGAGCTTATGAGCTACAAATAAAGAATTCTCTAGCTCATGAGCTCTAAAATGTCAATTCTAGAGCTCATGAGCTCTAAAATGTCAATTCTAGAGCTTATAAGCTCTGAAATATAAATTTTAGAGCTTATAAGCTCCAAAATATCAATTCTAGAGCTTATAAGCTCTAAAATATCAATTCTAGAGCTTATAAGCTCTGAAATAACAATTCTAGAGCTTATAAGCTACAAATAAAGAATTCTCCAGCTCATGAGCTCTAAACTATCAATTCTAGAGCTTATAAGCTCTAAAATTTCAATTCTAGAGCTTATAAGCTCTAAAATTTCAATTCCAGAGCTTATAAGCTCTAAAATATCAATTCTAGAGCTTATAAGCTCTAAAATATCAATTCTAGAGCTTATAAGCTCTAAAATATCAATTCTAGAGCTTATAAGCTCTAAAATATCAATCCTAGAGCTTATAAGCTCTGAAATATCAATTCTAGAGCTTATAAGCTCTAAGATATTAATTCTAGAGCTTATAAGCTCTGAAATATCAATTCTAGAAATTATAAGCTCTAAAATATCAATTCTAGAGCTTATAAGCTACAAATAAAGAATTCTCCAGCTCATGAGCTCTAAACTATCAATTCTAGAGCTTATAAGCTCTAAAATTTCAATTCTAGAGCTTATAAGCTCTAAAATTTCAATTCCAGAGCTTATAAGCTCTAAAATATCAATTCTAGAGCTTATAAGCTCTAAAATATCAATCCTAGAGCTTATAAGCTCTGAAATATCAATTCTAGAGCTTATAAGCTCTAAGATATTAATTCTAGAGCTTATAAGCTCTGAAATATCAATTCTAGAAATTATAAGCTCTAAAATATCAATTCTAGAGCTTATAAGCTACAAATAAAGAATTTTCTAGCTCATGAGCTCTAAAATGTCAATTCTAGAGCTCATAAGCTCTAAAATATCAATTCTAGAGCTTATAAGCTCTGAAATATCAATTCTAGAGCTTATAAGCTCTAAAATATCAATTCTAGAGCTTATGAGCTACAAATAAAGAATTCTCTAGCTCATGAGCTCTAAAATGTCAATTCTAGAGCTTATAAGCTCTGAAATATAAATTCTAGAGCTTATAAGCTCCAAAATATCAATTCTAGAGCTTATAAGCTCTAAAATATCAATTCTAGAGCTTATAAGCTACAAATAAAGAATTTTCTAGCTCATGAGCTCTAAAATGTCAATTCTAGAGCTCATGAGCTCTAAAATGTCAATTCTAGAGCTTATAAGCTCTGAAATATAAATTCTAGAGCTTATAAGCTCCAAAATATCAATTCTAGAGCTTATAAGCTCTAAAATATCAATTCTAGAGCTTATAAGCTCTGAAATAACAATTCTAGAGCTTATAAGCTACAAATAAAGAATTCTCCAGCTCATGAGCTCTAAACTATCAATTCTAGAGCTTATAAGCTCTAAAATTTCAATTCTAGAGCTCATAAGCTCTAAAATTTCAATTCCAGAGCTTATAAGCTCTAAAATATCAATTCTAGAGCTTATAAGCTCTAAAATATCAATTCTAGAGCTTATAAGCTCTAAAATATCAATTCTAGAGCTTATAAGCTCTAAAGTATCAATTCTAGAGCTTATAAGCTCTAAAATATCAATTCTAGAGCTTATAAGCTCTAAAATATCAATTCTAGAGCTCATAAGCTCTAAAATATCAATTCTAGAGCTTATGAGCTCTAAAATATCAATTCTAGAGCTTATAAGCTCTAAAATATCAATTCTAGAGCTTATAAGCTCTGAAATAACAATTCTAGAGCTTATAAGCTACAAATAAAGAATTCTCCAGCTCATGAGCTCCAAACTATCAATTCTAGAGCTTATAAGCTCTAAAATTTCAATTCTAGAGCTTATAAGCTCTAAAATTTCAATTCCAGAGCTTATAAGCTCTAAAATATCAATTCTAGAGCTTATAAGCTCTAAAATATCAATTCTAGAGCTTATAAGCTCTAAAATATCAATTCTAGAGCTTATAAGCTCTAAAATATCAATTCTAGAGCTTATAAGCTCTAAAATATCAATTCTAGAGCTTATAAGCTCTAAAATATCAATTCTAGAGCTGATAGGCTCTAAAATATTGATTTTAGAGCTTATAAGCTCTAAAATATCAATTCTAGAGCGTATAAGCTCTAAAATATCGATTCTAGAGCTCATAAGCTCTAAAATATCAATTCTCGAGGCTATAAGCTACAAATAAAGAATTCTCTAGCTCACAAGCTCTAAAATATTAATTCTGTAGCTTACAAGCTCTAAGATATTAATTCTGTAGCTTAAAAGCTCTAAAATAATAATTCTAGAGCTTTAAAGCTCTAAAATATTAATTCTGTAGCTTACAAGCTCTAAAATAATAGTTCTAGAGCTTTAAAGCTCTAAAATATCAATTCTGTAGCTTACAAGCTCTAAAATATTAATTCTGTAGCTTACAAGCTCTAAAATATTAATTCTGTAGCTTACAAGCTCTAAAATATTAATTCTGTAGCTTACAAGCTCTAAAATTCCAATTCTAGAGCTTATAAGCTCTAAAATTCCAATTCTGTAGCTTACAAGCTCTAAAATATTAATTCTGTAGCTTACAAGCTCTAAAATATTAATTCTGTAGCTTACAAGCTCTAAAATTCCAATTCTAGAGCTTATAAGCTCTAAAATTCCAATTCTAGAGCTTATAAGCTCTAAAATTCCAATTCTAGAGCTTATAAGCTCTAAAATTCCAATTCTAGAGCTTATAAGCTCTAAAATTTCAATTCTAGGGCTTATAAGCTCTAAAATTCCAATTCTAGAGCTTATAAGCTCTAAAATTCCAATTCTAGAGCTTATAAGCTCTAAAATTCCAATTCTAGAGCTTATAAGCTCTAAAATTCCAATTCTAGAGCTTATAAGCTCCAAAATTTCAATTCTAGAGCTTATAAGCTCTAAAATTTCAATTCTAGAGCTTATAAGCTCTAAAATGTCAATTCTAGAGCTCATAAGCTCTAAAATATCAATTCTAGAGCTTATAAGCTCTGAAATATCAATTCTAGAGCTTATAAGCTCTAAAATATCAATTCTAGAGCTCATGAGCTACAAATAAAGAATTCTCTAGCTTATAAGCTCTGAAATATAAATTCTAGAGCTTATAAGCTCCAAAATATCAATTCTAGAGCTTATAAGCTCTGAAATAACAATTCTAGAGCTTATAAGCTACAAATAAAGAATTCTCCAGCTCATGAGCTCTAAAATATCAATTCTAGAGCTTATAAGCTCTGAAATATCAATTCTAGAGCTTATGAGCTCTAAAATTTCAATTCTAGAGCTTATAAGCTCTAAAATTTCAATTCTAGAGCTTATAAGCTCTAAAATTTCAATTCTAGAGCTTATAAGCTCTAAAATTTCAATTCTAGAGCTTATAAGCTCTAAAATTTCAATTCTAGAGCTTATAAGCTCTAAAATTTCAATTCTAGAGCTAATAAGCTCTAAAATTTCAATTCTAGAGCTTATAAGCTCTAAAATTTCAATTCTAGAGCTTATAAGCTCTAAAATTTCAATTCTAGAGCTTATAAGCTCTAAAATTTCAATTCTAGAGCTTATAAGCTCTAAAATTTCAATTCTAGAGCTTATAAGCTCTAAAATTTCAATTCTAGAGCTTATAAGCTCTAAAATATCAATTCTAGAGCTTATAAGCTCTAAAATATCAATTCTAGAGCTTATAAGCTCTAAAATATCAATTCTAGAGCTTATAAGCTCTAAAATATCAATTCTAGAGCTTATAAGCTCTAAAATATCAATTCTAGAGCTTATAAGCTCTAAAATATCAATTCTAGAGCTTATAAGCTCTAAAATATCAATTCTAGAGCTTATAGGCTCTAAAATATTGATTTTAGAGCTTATAAGCTCTAAAATATCAATTCTAGAGCGTATAAGCTCTAAAATATCGATTCTAGAGCTCATAAGCTCTAAAATATCAATTCTCGAGGCTATAAGCTACAAATAAAGAATTCTCTAGCTCACAAGCTCTAAAATATCAATTCTGTAGCTTACAAGCTCTAAGATATTAATTCTGTAGCTTAAAAGCTCTAAAATAATAATTCTAGAGCTTTAAAGCTCTAAAATATTAATT
The DNA here is from genome assembly GCA_963942555.1 of Aleiodes leptofemur. Taxonomy (NCBI): domain Eukaryota; kingdom Metazoa; phylum Arthropoda; class Insecta; order Hymenoptera; family Braconidae; genus Aleiodes; species Aleiodes leptofemur. The sequence continues at coordinate 9,657,245 of OZ012620.1, forward strand.
CTGTAGCTTACAAGCTCTAAAATAATAGTTCTAGAGCTTTAAAGCTCTAAAATATTAATTCTGTAGCTTACAAGCTCTAAAATATTAATTCTGTAGCTTACAAGCTCTAAAATATTAATTCTGTAGCTTACAAGCTCTAAAATATTAATTCTGTAGCTTACAAGCTCTAAAATTCCAATTCTAGAGCTTATAAGCTCTAAAATTCCAATTCTGTAGCTTACAAGCTCTAAAATATTAATTCTGTAGCTTACAAGCTCTAAAATATTAATTCTGTAGCTTACAAGCTCTAAAATTCCAATTCTAGAGCTTATAAGCTCTAAAATTCCAATTCTAGAGCTTATAAGCTACAAATAAAGAATTTTCTAGCTCATGAGCTCTAAAATGTCAATTCTAGAGCTCATAAGCTCTAAAATATCAATTCTAGAGCTTATAAGCTCTGAAATATCAATTCTAGAGCTTATAAGCTCTGAAATATCAATTCTAGAGCTTATAAGCTCTAAAATATCAATTCTAGAGCTTATAGACTCTAAAATTTCAATTCTAGAGCTTATAGGCTCTAAAATTTCAATTCTAGAGCTTATAGGCTCTAAAATTTCAATTCTTGAGCTTATAGGCTCTAAAATTTCAATTCTAGAGCTTATAAGCTACAAATAAAGAATTCTCCAGCTCATGAGCTCTAAAATATCAATTCTAGAGCTTATAAGCTCTAAAATATCAATTCTAGAGCTTATAAGCTCTAAAATATCAATTCTAGAGCTTATAAGCTCTAAAATATCAATTCTAGAGCTTATAAGCTCTAAAATATCAATTCTAGAGCTTATAAGCTCTGAAATATCAATTCTAGAGCTTATAAGCTCTGAAATATCAATTCTAGAGCTTATAAGCTCTAAAATTTCAATTCTAGAGCTTATAAGCTACAATTAGAGTATTCTCTAGCTCATGAGCTCTAAAATGTCAATTCTAGAGCTTATAAGCTCTAAAATATCAATCCTAGAGCTTATAAGCTCTGAAATATCAATTCTAGAGCTTATAAGCTCTAAGATATTAATTCTAGAGCTTATAAGCTCTGAAATATCAATTCTACAGCTTATAAGCTCCAAAATATCAATTCTAGAGCTTATAAGCTCTAAAATTCCAATTCTAGAGCTTATAAGCTCTAAAATTCCAATTCTAGAGCTTATAAGCTCTAAAATTCCAATTCTAGAGCTTATAAGCTCTAAAATTTCAATTCTAGGGCTTATAAGCTCTAAAATTCCAATTCTAGAGCTTATAAGCTCTAAAATTCCAATTCTAGAGCTTATAAGCTCTAAAATTCCAATTCTAGAGCTTATAAGCTCTAAAATTCCAATTCTAGAGCTTATAAGCTCCAAAATTTCAATTCTAGAGCTTATAAGCTCTAAAATTTCAATTCTAGAGCTTATAAGCTCTAAAATGTCAATTCTAGAGCTCATAAGCTCTAAAATATCAATTCTAGAGCTTATAAGCTCTGAAATATCAATTCTAGAGCTTATAAGCTCTAAAATATCAATTCTAGAGCTCATGAGCTACAAATAAAGAATTCTCTAGCTTATAAGCTCTGAAATATAAATTCTAGAGCTTATAAGCTCCAAAATATCAATTCTAGAGCTTATAAGCTCTGAAATAACAATTCTAGAGCTTATAAGCTACAAATAAAGAATTCTCCAGCTCATGAGCTCTAAAATATCAATTCTAGAGCTTATAAGCTCTGAAATATCAATTCTAGAGCTTATGAGCTCTAAAATTTCAATTCTAGAGCTTATAAGCTCTAAAATTTCAATTCTAGAGCTTATAAGCTCTAAAATTTCAATTCTAGAGCTTATAAGCTCTAAAATTTCAATTCTAGAGCTTATAAGCTCTAAAATTTCAATTCTAGAGCTTATAAGCTCTAAAATTTCAATTCTAGAGCTAATAAGCTCTAAAATTTCAATTCTAGAGCTTATAAGCTCTAAAATTTCAATTCTAGAGCTTATAAGCTCTAAAATTTCAATTCTAGAGCTTATAAGCTCTAAAATTTCAATTCTAGAGCTTATAAGCTCTAAAATTTCAATTCTAGAGCTTATAAGCTCTAAAATTTCAATTCTAGAGCTTATAAGCTCTAAAATATCAATTCTAGAGCTTATAAGCTCTAAAATATCAATTCTAGAGCTTATAAGCTCTAAAATATCAATTCTAGAGCTTATAAGCTCTAAAATATCAATTCTAGAGCTTATAAGCTCTAAAATATCAATTCTAGAGCTTATAAGCTCTAAAATATCAATTCTAGAGCTTATAAGCTCTAAAATATCAATTCTAGAGCTTATAGGCTCTAAAATATTGATTTTAGAGCTTATAAGCTCTAAAATATCAATTCTAGAGCGTATAAGCTCTAAAATATCGATTCTAGAGCTCATAAGCTCTAAAATATCAATTCTCGAGGCTATAAGCTACAAATAAAGAATTCTCTAGCTCACAAGCTCTAAAATATCAATTCTGTAGCTTACAAGCTCTAAGATATTAATTCTGTAGCTTAAAAGCTCTAAAATAATAATTCTAGAGCTTTAAAGCTCTAAAATATTAATTCTGTAGCTTACAAGCTCTAAAATAATAGTTCTAGAGCTTTAAAGCTCTAAAATATTAATTCTGTAGCTTACAAGCTCTAAAATATTAATTCTGTAGCTTACAAGCTCTAAAATATTAATTCTGTAGCTTACAAGCTCTAAAATATTAATTCTGTAGCTTACAAGCTCTAAAATTCCAATTCTAGAGCTTATAAGCTCTAAAATTCCAATTCTGTAGCTTACAAGCTCTAAAATATTAATTCTGTAGCTTACAAGCTCTAAAATATTAATTCTGTAGCTTACAAGCTCTAAAATTCCAATTCTAGAGCTTATAAGCTCTAAAATTCCAATTCTAGAGCTTATAAGCTACAAATAAAGAATTTTCTAGCTCATGAGCTCTAAAATGTCAATTCTAGAGCTCATAAGCTCTAAAATATCAATTCTAGAGCTTATAAGCTCTGAAATATCAATTCTAGAGCTTATAAGCTCTGAAATATCAATTCTAGAGCTTATAAGCTCTAAAATATCAATTCTAGAGCTTATAGACTCTAAAATTTCAATTCTAGAGCTTATAGGCTCTAAAATTTCAATTCTAGAGCTTATAGGCTCTAAAATTTCAATTCTTGAGCTTATAGGCTCTAAAATTTCAATTCTAGAGCTTATAAGCTACAAATAAAGAATTCTCCAGCTCATGAGCTCTAAAATATCAATTCTAGAGCTTATAAGCTCTAAAATATCAATTCTAGAGCTTATAAGCTCTAAAATATCAATTCTAGAGCTTATAAGCTCTAAAATATCAATTCTAGAGCTTATAAGCTCTAAAATATCAATTCTAGAGCTTATAAGCTCTGAAATATCAATTCTAGAGCTTATAAGCTCTGAAATATCAATTCTAGAGCTTATAAGCTCTAAAATTTCAATTCTAGAGCTTATAAGCTACAATTAGAGTATTCTCTAGCTCATGAGCTCTAAAATGTCAATTCTAGAGCTTATAAGCTCTAAAATATCAATCCTAGAGCTTATAAGCTCTGAAATATCAATTCTAGAGCTTATAAGCTCTAAGATATTAATTCTAGAGCTTATAAGCTCTGAAATATCAATTCTACAGCTTATAAGCTCCAAAATATCAATTCTAGAGCTTATAAGCTCTAAAATTCCAATTCTAGAGCTTATAAGCTCTAAAATTCCAATTCTAGAGCTTATAAGCTCTAAAATTCCAATTCTAGAGCTTATAAGCTCTAAAATTTCAATTCTAGGGCTTATAAGCTCTAAAATTCCAATTCTAGAGCTTATAAGCTCTAAAATTCCAATTCTAGAGCTTATAAGCTCTAAAATTCCAATTCTAGAGCTTATAAGCTCCAAAATTTCAATTCTAGAGCTTATAAGCTCTAAAATTTCAATTCTAGAGCTTATAAGCTCTAAAATGTCAATTCTAGAGCTCATAAGCTCTAAAATATCAATTCTAGAGCTTATAAGCTCTGAAATATCAATTCTAGAGCTTATAAGCTCTAAAATATCAATTCTAGAGCTCATGAGCTACAAATAAAGAATTCTCTAGCTTATAAGCTCTGAAATATAAATTCTAGAGCTTATAAGCTCCAAAATATCAATTCTAGAGCTTATAAGCTCTGAAATAACAATTCTAGAGCTTATAAGCTACAAATAAAGAATTCTCCAGCTCATGAGCTCTAAAATATCAATTCTAGAGCTTATAAGCTCTGAAATATCAATTCTAGAGCTTATGAGCTCTAAAATTTCAATTCTAGAGCTTATAAGCTCTAAAATTTCAATTCTAGAGCTTATAAGCTCTAAAATTTCAATTCTAGAGCTTATAAGCTCTAAAATTTCAATTCTAGAGCTTATAAGCTCTAAAATTTCAATTCTAGAGCTTATAAGCTCTAAAATTTCAATTCTAGAGCTTATAAGCTCTAAAATTTCAATTCTAGAGCTTATAAGCTCTAAAATTTCAATTCTAGAGCTTATAAGCTCTAAAATTTCAATTCTAGAGCTTATAAGCTCTAAAATTTCAATTCTAGAGCTTATAAGCTCTAAAATATCAATTCTAGAGCTTATAAGCTCTAAAATATCAATTCTAGAGCTTATAAGCTCTAAAATATCAATTCTAGAGCTTATAAGCTCTAAAATATCAATTCTAGAGCTTATAAGCTCTAAAATATCAATTCTAGAGCTTATAAGCTCTAAAATATCAATTCTAGAGCTTATAAGCTCTAAAATATCAATTCTAGAGCTTATAAGCTCTAAAATATCAATTCTAGAGCTTATAAGCTCTAAAATATCAATTCTAGAGCTTATAAGCTCTAAAATATCAATTCTAGAGCTTATAAGCTCTAAAATATCAATTCTAGAGCTTATAAGCTCTAAAATATCAATTCTAGAGCTTATAAGCTCCAAAATATCAATTCTAGAGCTCATGAGCTCTAAAATATCAATTCTAGAGCTTATAAGCTCTAAAATATCAATTCTAGAGCTTATAAGTCCTAAAATATCAATTCTAGAGCTCATAAGCCCTAACATATCAATTCTAGAGCTTATAAGCCCTAAAATATCAATTCTAGAGCTTATAAGCTCTAAAATATCAATTCTAGAGCTTATAAGCTCTAAAATATCAATTCTAGAGCTTATAAGCTCTAAAATATCAATTCTAGAGCTTATAAGCTCTAAAATATCAATTCTGTAGCTTATAAGCTCTAAAATATCAATTCTAGAGCTTATAAGCTCTAAAATATCAATTCTAGAGCTTATAAGCTCTAAAATATCAATTCTAGAGCTTATAAGCTCTAAAATATCAATTCTAGAGCTTAAAAGCTCTAAAAATCAATTCTAGAGCTTATAAGCCCTGAAATATCAATTCTAGAGCTTATAAGCTCCAAAATATCAATTCTAGAGCTTATAAGCTCTGAAATAACAATTCTAGAGCTTATAAGCTACAAATAAAGAATTCTCCAGCTCATGAGCTCTAAAATATCAATTCTAGAGCTTATAAGCTCTGAAATATCAATTCTAGAGCTTATGAGCTCTAAAATATCAATTCTAGAGCTTATAAGCTCAAAAATATCAATTCTAGAGCTCATAAGCTTTAAAATATCAATTTTAGAGCTTATAAGCTACAAATAAAGAATTCTCTAGCTCATGAGCTCTAAAATGTCAATTGTAGAGCTTATAAGCTCTAAAATATCAATTCTAGAGCTTATAAGCTCTAAAATATCAATTCTAGAGCTTATAAGCTCTAAAATATCAATTCTAGAGCTTATAAGCTCTAAAATATCGATTCTAGAGCTCATAAGCTTCAAAATATCAATTCTAGAGCTTATAAGCTACAAATAAAGAACTCTCTAGCTCATGAGCTCTAAAATGTCAATTCTAGAGCTTATAAGCTCTAAAATATCAATTCTAGAGCTTATAAGCTCTGAAATATCAATTCTAGAGCTTATAAGCTCTAAAATATCAATTCTAGAGCTTATAGACTCTAAAATTTCAATTCTAGAGCTTATAGGCTCTAAAATTTCAATTCTAGAGCTTATAGGCTCTAAAATTTCAATTCTTGAGCTTATAGGCTCTAAAATTTCAATTCTAGAGCTTATAGGCTCTAAAATTTCAATTCTAGAGCTTATAGGCTCTAAAATTTCAATTCTAGAGCTTATAGGCTCTAAAATTTAAATTCTAGAGCTTATAGGCTCTAAAATTTCAATTCTAGAGCTTATAGGCTCTAAAATTTTAATTCTAGAGCTTATAATCCTTAGTTCCCGAGCTTATAAGCCCGGTAATTAATTCAATTTTCGAATACAGGGACTAGTCTGAATTGTCACTTCTGATTTTTAGAGCCAAAGTCCTATGATTCACCCCCCTCAGAACCTATTCTACAGATCCCTTTGAGAAAATAGACATTCACCATTGAATTTCACATAGAAATGGTTCGGGAAGTGCAAAACAAATGGGGCACCCCCGGTTTTTCCGGTAATTAATTCAATATTCAAGTACAGGGAGCAGTCTGAGTTGTCACTTCTGATTTTTAGAGCCAAAGTCCCATGATTCACCTCCCCCGGACCCTATCCTACAGATCCCTCACAAAAAATAGACATTTCGCATCGATTCTGATACGGGAATGGCTTGGGTAGTGCGAAACATATGGGGCACCCCCAGTTTTCCCGGTAATCAATCCAATATTCGAATACAGGGAGCAGTCTGAATCGTCATTCCTGATTCTTAGAGCCAAAGTCCTATGATTCAGCTTCCTTGGACTCTATTTCACAGATCTCCTCGAGAAAATAGACATTTTACATTGAATCTCATATAGAAATGGCTTGGGAAGTGCTAAACAAATGGGGCACCCCCGGTTTTCCCGGTAATCAATTCAATATTCAAGTACTGGGAGCAGTCTGAGTTGTCACTTTTGATTTTTAGAGCCAAAATCCTATGTTTCACCTTCCTTGGACCCTATTCTACAGATCCCCCACAAAAAAAAGACATTTCACATCGATTCTGATATGGAAATGGCTTGGGAAGATCAAAACATATGGGGCACCCCCAGTTTTCCCGGTAATCAATTCAATATTCGAACTAGGGAGCAGTCTGAATTGTCACTTCTGATTTAGAGCCAAAGTCCTATGATTCACCTTCTTTGGACCCTATTCTACAGATCCCCTTGAGAAAATAGACATTCCATATTGATTTCAATATAGACATAGCTTGGGGAGTGCAAAACATATGGGGTATTCCTAGTTTTCCCGTTAATTCATTTCATATTCAAGTTCAGGGAGCAGGCCGAGTTGTCACTTTCGATTTTTAGAGCCAGAGTCCTATGATTCATTTTCCTTGGACCTCATCCTACAGATCCCCTCGAGAAAATAGACATTTCACGTAGAAAAATTCTGATGGCGGCCACCATGACAAATTCTGCCGCATTCCATGCAGTGAAAAACAAAATTCTGGTCTCAAATAAATGTATTTTACACAAATAAATATACTAATTTTGAAGTGAAACTTCTTTTGGCATGGTACCAACTTTTCTCGAGCGTGTACCAAAACCGTCAAGTTTTGAGGGGAATACGATAGTCAAGAAGTGGGGGTAACGGAGAAATCTTGCATTGTTGGCGGGGGAAGCTAGAGTGGGAGCGAGACTGCAGGCTCTATAGTTATAGTATAGGCACAGTAGTCGAGTAGTGGGAGAAGCGAGGTGACGCTGCAGTGTATTGTCGTACTAACGAAAGAATCGACACACGTGGAGTGCCGAAGCCAAGATTGATTTGGTGGGGCATGGAAACCGAAGAAAGCCGATGTCGATTCATTCGCTAGTCCTTCTATCGCATGCTACATGCTAGTGTAATGGTGAGAAAAGCCGACAGTTCTTTGGAAATATCTCAGAATCTAAGGGAGATAGAGCGATTTCGTCTTCATCCATTCATGTAGCTCTTAGAGTTCTCTGCAAAAAAGAAATCAGGCGAATTATCTGTATCTCGCTTAATTTACGAGATATTTGTTGAAACACAATTTAATAGCGAAGAGATAGACCAGGATGTTAATTTCCTATCATCAGTAATTCGAAAATTTCCGGGAAAGTAAGCCAAATAGAGTGATTTTCTTTTCCTGTAGCTTTTTGAATTCTGTATGAGAAATTTTCGGGGTAAAATTGCCCTATCTCGTTTAGTTTCCAATATTCTCAAAAACTCATCAAAATACAAAGTCATTTTTTTTTAGAAGTAAGACAATTTCTCTGTTATTTCTGTTTCATAAATGTCTCGGAAACTGAACGAGATAGCGTATATTTACCACAATCCCTTTTGGTAGAGAATTTTCAGAGCCACACAAAAGGATTAGCATGAATTCGCTCTATTTCTCTTAGTTTTCAAAAGTATCTCCAAAGATATTCATGAAAAATTATTGGAAAAGAAACTCCAGCTATAAGTCTATTTTTGGTTTCGTAAATTTTTTATAAATATTCCAGAAACTAAGAGAGACAGCGTTAATTCACTCGGATCTTTTTCTGAGCATATCTCTCTTAAATTATAATAGACTCTTCCAAAAAACCATCGCAACGGAGACCCTATATATATATAGGTTCATAAGGTATATATATTCATAAGGTTTTGATGAATATCTCAGAAACTGAGCAAAATAAGGCAATTGATGTAGAAACCCTCTTCGCACATTTTCAAATTGTTCACAAAAAAGCTCTTCAGAAAAATTCTGTTTATCCACTCAATTTCAAAAATATCCTTGAAAAACTGGAATTAAAAAAAAATATATATATAACTAAGTTTTCAGACGGATTAATTTCATTTCATCAGCAATTCTCTTTGAATATTTCGAAATTTAAGCAGGATAGGGCGATTTTGCCCTAGTCCGATTCTGTAGAGAATTTCGAGAGCTACACGAGAGAAAGATCGTGGCAAAATCGCTCTATCTCGATCAATTCCAGAAATATTCACAAACACAACGGATTTAAAAAATCTATTGGTTGTGAAAAAAATTATAATTCGTTAGCGAACAGAAAATTTTATCCCTTGTACAATAAAAAAAATACTCATAATTTATCTTGATCTATACCTCATAGGCAAGAAGTTTCACTTCTGCCGCGCGGGGATCCCACGCACCCTCTTTTTCTATAAATATAGATATAGATGATCAATGCTTTTTCGAGAAAAACGTTCTATATATATTTGTGCAAAATACATTTATTTGAGACCAGAATTTTTTTTTCTCAGTGTGGAGTTGTTTGCCATAGCAAATTTTTCATGGTGATTCTATCCATGGCGTTTTTTTGCGGGTATTTCTTCCAATGGTGATTCCTTCCATGGCGATTTTTTCCGTGGCGTTTCTTTCCATTGCATTTTCTCCATGACGGTATCTGTCAATGCGTAATTTGCTATGGACAAATTTGCTATAACCATAAATTCATGAAAATCATGACAAAATTATGGAAAAGTCATGAAAAAATCGCCATGCAAAAAAATGCCATGGAAAGAATCACCACGAGAAAATTGCCATGGGAAAGAACTCCATGGAGCACGGCAAATTTGTGATGGCGGCCGTCATGAATAGTGCCATGGTGGCCGCCACAGAATATTTCTACGTGGATGTATAGGAGAATGTTTGAAAACCGAACAAAAACAGAAGAAAACAAATAAAACCGAAGAAAAAAAACAAAAATCGGTCAATCTCGACAGTACTCGTTTTGGTGTAATATTACAACCCTAGAGATGTAGTTGAAGTCCAATTATTCATCTCGAACCGTTTTGGGAAATGGGGATGTATAGGAGAATGTATGGAAACCGGAAAAAACCTGAAAAAACCAAATAAAACCAAAGAAAAAAACCGAAATTCGGTAAATCTCGAAACTACTTGCTTAGATGTAATATCACAACACTAGAGGAGTAGTTGAAGTCCAACTATTCATCTCGAACCGTTTTGGGAAATGGAGATGTATAGTTTTAATAACAGTTTTAATATCATTAAAATGTTATAAAATCAAAATAATTAGAATATTTATAATAATTTAGAAATAAAAAATTTCAAAATAAAAAAACAAAAGTATATCATTTAGACTGACAGTTTGGCTATTCGGTCTGTGTACGGCTCGGCGGATCTACCGGGTTAAGCAGCATTGAGTCTGGTTACTACTTGGATGGGTGACCGCTTGCCGTACGCAGACCAAACGACAAACTGAGCGGGAGGTGCGACTATGGGGAATTAGTGTGCCTTTCTCGTCAGTGTGACAGAAAGGCACATTAAGGCCCTATATAATCGACCGCCTGTGCCTGATCAGGGTTTTCCATGGTTTCCCCTGGTCCACGGCGAATGCGGTGCAGTAGGGCAAAGTCGACCCATGACGTCGCAATAGGGCAGGGAGGTGACGAGGCAGTTGGAGGGGTATAAAACCTGAATAGGTAGTGCTAATAAACAAACGAATAAAAAAAAAAAAAAAAAAAAAAAGTATATCATTTGGACCTGCCACTAGACTCACCTTAAAATAAATTTTGGAAAATTTCACTTTTTTCGCCATGCTTCGAAGGATTTACCCATTCAAAAATATAAAAAATTCAATTGTTTGGGGGAATCCCTGGTTCTTTTGATCACCGTGACCCGGAGTTCATCTCAAATGAAAGGTGAGCTCATTTCTCTTCGATTCATGTTATTCAAATTTTTTTTATCATCAATCTTTCAAATGTTTATTGGCCATTTTCCGGAAATCAGTTTTGGCTCTATAAGTACTTGAAAAATCGTCATTTTCTCTTCTCACCCACATGAATCGATGGTGAATGAGCTCACCTCCTATTTAAGATCAGCCCCAGGTCGATCAGACCAATAAAAACCAAAGAAATTCCCGAAAAACTGACATTTCTCAAACATAGAAGAGTTCTACTTCCAAATCTTGAGAAAAGAAAGGAATTTTTGAAAAGTTCAAAAGAAGAACTTCTGACATATGATTTTCATGGGAAACTTCCTCAGCTCTCCAATGAAATCATCAGAAAAAATCAATCTCCAATATTTCATCAATTTTGAGTAATTTTCATAGCGTGAGAAAAACAAGTGGATAATAGTATTGCTTTCTAACTGATATAGCTTTTTCTGCTAATACTTTAGCAGTATGCTTCCGAATGGAAGATATTCATTCAATTTGTCAACAATTATCGTATAGTTCTCAATGGATATTTCCATCTGATTTTTCAGATATTCTGCAATTGTCTTTTTCGTATTTATCCATTTTTTTACTCATCGATAATCAGATGTTATTCGAATTGGTTGAAGTTATTCGTTCCTTCCTGCTCTCTATTTTCAGAGATCATTTGTTTATGACGATTCGTTTATTACAACTGACTTTTCATTAATACCCAGATGATATAATATATCATTACTCAAGTATTATAATATACTAGCGATAGATAAATTTGGCTTATGAATTCGTCATCTATTCAGAGTATAGAACTCAATAATGGCTGAAAATAGGAGTTTCTCAGGTGGATGTATTTCATGCATTCTTTTTCAATCCAGTGATCTGGTAGAACTATTGATAATTTTAATCAATGCAGCATTCTATTCTCTATCCACTCAGAGCCTAAATACCTTCAAAAGCACTGATATAACTTTTTCGAACCTACCATCAAAATATCAAATTTTGTCAAATTCACTAAAACAGCAATAACTCGAGAACTAATTATGCAAATAAGCTCAAAATTGACAGGCATCTAACTGATACAACTCTCGAGATAATATATGAGTATAAATAAAATCAGTTGGATAGTGTCCAGAAATTCCATCAAAAACTGATTTTCGAAAAATGAATATATCTCACAAAGTACTGATCCGATTCTCTTCAAATGGAGCTTAAAAAATAGAGTTCGTTGAGAGGAAGTTTTCCACAAAATATGAAATTTTTCTACAAACCCGTTTTACTGTAGTTGAGACTTTTATGCACATACGGACACACACACACACACACACACACACACACAGACATGCGCTAAAAATGTCATTTTCTGTCTCTTGAGACCATTTTGAGTATCTTCTATTAAAAAAATTGGAATCGAAAATTGTCATGATTACATAGCTTCCATTCGGAAGCAAAAACAGAAAAGGGCGAATGGATGAAACGACATAAATTTACATGAGTGAAAAAAAAGTAATTAATTCAGGAATGGAGAGGTAAAGAGAAATCAGTATTTCTGTTGTCATTTTTTCGGATTATCTTGGAAACAAAGTGAGATAGGGCAAAAGACGAAGGTCAATTTCTTCTTTGAGAATATCGGAAATTAGTGGAGATACGTCTCTTCTCCCGTGTTTTTCCTTATCTTCTTTGTTTGCACGTTCAGTTTGAAAATTATCACCATCTAATAATGTGTATTTCAAACCAATTCGTAAGTGGTTCTATATCAATTTTCAAAAACATTTCAGCTTCCTTAATTAATCTGTTGAATATATCGTTGCCTTAATTACAAAGTGCTGTAAGTGCTATGCTTATACATAGACTCACGCTACTGTGTTTCAAAGGCTGGATTAATTATCCAATGGCTCAAGGCTTCATGGAGAATGAATCTAATAATTGACGATCGATTAAATCCGTCTTCCTCGCTTATGGTCTTCATCATCTCAAATACACGCATGATGCTGCCCTCTAGCGTATTTCCAGTGAACAGCAGAGTAGTGTCAATAAGAATTCTTCTTTATCGATCAGGGCGGATAATTCAGGGACCGATACTATCCACATTTTCCGTGCGAATATAGTTTTGTTCGAACAATATTCACCTCAAAGCGTGATTCAACTATCACTATCTTGAACAGAATGATAATTTTACGTTTATCAGCTCCATTTTAAAATTCTAGCTCAAACTCTTCTACCGCGTCATGAATGTTAAAACAATATTGAATAAATTCATCATTACAATCATAAAACTGTAAATTTCAAACTTTAACTAAAACAATGAAGATGTTTTCCCGTAGAATTACTTGTTGAGCGTCCATGCCGGAGGGTATTTTTCTTTTTTAACATTTTCATAATTGCTACAAATTCAATATAATTCTACAAGGGCTCGACCCAATTCTTTTCATTAAAAGTAAGAACAGTATTAAATCTCAATGTATTTCAGCGATTTCTTGGAAGAACTTTTTAGTGACATTCAACGTTTGGAGCTCACTCCACTCAAGTAGCTCAATCGAGAGATAAAGTTTCACTTTCAAAAACTATCTAGTTCAACCAATTCTTATTTCCGCAAGAAGAGACTAATGTTAGATAATTCTTCTCATACTCCATTTCAAATATTATTTCTCGAATGTTGATAATCCTAGACTGCAGTATCGGATAGTGGCCTTCATTCAATTTCTCTACATATCACCGTTGATATAGTAATCCATGCCTTGAACATTTTTTGTCACATGACGATGTATCAAAAATTATAACTTTGTATAAGGGTATGAATATTTGCAATGGGTACTGGATGATATAATTAATGGTTTCAACGAAAATACAAAATATCTACATATCTGTATGGTTCCTATTGAAATAATTGAGACTTTTGATCATCTAAACATATAGAAAAGTTTTCTTGCTGCTATGATAACTGCTGCGTGATCGATTATCTGCTCCCGTCTTTTGAAATGTTGCAGCTTCTAGGGATTTCAGTTTCGTTGTATAACTAGCTCAAATACATACAGTGGCTCAGGGCTTGCCGTCGCAATCGAAGATTGTCACTAGATCGGAGATACTGATTGTAAGAATTGAAATTCACCCAAAAGGACGTGCCTTACGAAATCTAATTACTACGAAAGGTTCAGTTTTTCGAGACGTACTAGTTCTCAAAGTCTCTGAATTTGCAGAGAGTTGTATGTTTCAATAGTATACATCTTACGGAATAGCATTTTTACGAAGTGAAAAACGTTCGAAATTATCGACACCCACTGCTACTCCTGTTTTGAGGGTAACTGCGGTCAGTATTAGAGATTCCGGAGAAAAAGGAGTATATTATCATTGCTCAGTACTTAGTTCTAGTTCTCACAGATGACGCTATGAGTCTCACAATGCATCCAAGAGACACTGCGGTGTGCCACAATGATTTTAACATAATGATTTCTTTTGTCGAAATGACACTATGGAGCTCTTGATAGTTCGAAAGTGTGTAGAAAATTTCAAAGCATTAAGAGCCTCATGAGGCAGATAAAGGGTTTATAATTTCGGGGAAATCGGTTTATGTATGAGGAAAAAATCAACTGTAGAAAACTTTCGAATTCTGTGGAATTGATGTTTGGTACTGTACTTTTGGAATGATCGAATATGGAAAATTTTACAAAGTTTCTCATCTATCATTACTTAAAAAATAGTCATTCATGAAGAAGCGAATATAGCGAATATGAAAGAACATACAGATCGTGAATGCGATATAATTGGAATTTAACTAAGAAATCCAGGAGGTTTTCAAAACCCTCAAGGAACATATCAGTTGGATATCGTATCGAGAGTTGCAACGATAGTATGGCGATTTATCAAAAACGATAAGAACAATAGTATGAGCCTCTTCTATAAACTCTCTGAGGGTCTTCAAAGTTGAATTATATTAATTGACATTTAATGTAAAGAAGAATAAGATATTCAATGGGCTGCGGATTTGAAAAGGATTGATTCGAATACGCAAATGCTGTTACATGTTGGACATTTGAGATTCCGTGAACAATGAGGTGCCTCACAGGTGATAACACAGCATTCACTACACATTGAAACTTGGTTGCATGGTCGAGCGTAGTCACTGAGTGGCTCGCTGTTGCAGATCAAACATGTCCGTTCATATTCATACGGGAGATTTGTATGATTTTTCATTTCTGCCCATCGATGGTCATTCATTCATTTCTGCCCATCGATGGGCATTTTTTTATTTCTACCCATCGATGGGCAGTTTTTCATTTCTGCCCATCGATGGGCATTTTTTCATTTCTGCCCATCGATGGGCAGAATTCTATCTCTGCCCATCGATGGGCAGTTCTTCATTCCGGCCCATCGATGGGCATTTTTTCATTTCTGCCCATCGATGAGCATTTTTAGATTTCTGCCCATCGATGGGCATTTTTTCATTTCTGCCCATCGATGGGCGTTTTTTCATTTCTGCCCATCGATGGGCATTTTTTCATTCTTGCCCATCGATGGGCATTTTTTTATTTCTGCCCATCGACTGGCAGACTTTTATTTCTGCCCATTGATGGGCATTTTTTTATTTCTGCCCATCGATTGGCATTTTTCTATTTCTGCCCATCGATGGGCAGTTTTTTATTTCTGCCCATCGATGGGCATTTTTTCATTCTTGCCCATCGATGGGCATTTTTTTATTTCTGCCCATCGATGGGCATTTTTTCATTCTTGCCCATCGATGGGCATTTTTTTATTTCAGCCCATCGATTGGCAGACTTTTATTTCTGCCCATTGATGGGCGTTTTTTCATTTCTGCCCATCGATGGGCATTTTTTCATTTCTGCCCATCGATGGGCATTTTTTCATTCTTGCCCATCGATGGGCATTTTTTTATTTCTGCCCATCGATTGGCAGACTTTTATTTCTGCCCATTGATGGGCATTTTTTTATTTCTGCCAATCGATGGGCAGTTTTTCATTTCTGCCCATCGATGAGCAATTTTTTATTTCTGCCCATCGATGGTCATTCTTTCATTTCTGCCCATCGATGGGCATTTTTTTATTCCTACCCATTGATGGGCATTTTTTCATCTCTGCCCATCAATGGGCATTTTTTTATTTCTGCCCATCGATGGGCATTTTTATATTTCTGCCCATTGATGGGCATTTTTTTATTTCTGCCCATCGATGGGCCGTTTTTTATTTCTGCCCATCGATGGGCATTTTTTTATTTCTGCCCATTGATGGGCATTTTTTTATTTCTTCCAATCGATGGGCAGTTTTTCATTTCTGCCCATCAATGGGCATTTTTTCATCTCTGCCCATCGATGGGCATTTTTTTATTTCTGCCCAGTGATGGGCATTTTTTTATTCCAGCCCATCGATTGGCAGACTTTTATTTCTGCCCATTGATGGGCGTTTTTTCATTTCTGCCCATCGATGGGCATTTTTTCATTTCTGCCCATCGATGGGCATTTCTTCATTCTTGCCCATCGATGGGCATTTTTTTATTTCTGCCCATTGATGGGCATTTTTTTATTTCTTCCAATCGATGGGCAGTTTTTCATTTCTGCCCATCGATGGGCATTTTTTCATCTCTGCCCATCGATGGGCATTTTTTTATTTCTGCCCATTGATGGGCATTTTTTTATTCCAGCCCATCGATTGGCAGACTTTTATTTCTGCCCATTGATGGGCGTTTTTTCATTTCTGCCCATCGATGGGCATTTTTTCATTTCTGCCCATCGATGGGCATTTCTTCATTCTTGCCCATCGATGAGCGTTTTTTCATTTCTGCCCATCGATGGGCATTTTTTAATTCTTGCCCATCGATGGGCATTTTTTAATTTCTGCCCATCGATTGGCAGACTTTTATTTCTGCCCATTGATGGGCATTTTTTTATTTCTGCCAATCGATGGGCATTTTTTCATCTCTGCCCATCGATGGGCATTTTTTTATTTCTGCCCATTGATGGGCATTTTTTTATTTCTGCCCATCGATGGGCAGTTTTTTATTTCTGCCCATCGATGGGCATTTTTCATCTCTGCCCATCGATGGGCATTTTTTTATTCCTACCCATTGATGGGCATTTTTTCATCTCTGCCCATCGATGGGCATTTTTTTATTTCTGCCCATTGATGGGCATTTTTTTATTTCTGCCCATCGATGGGCAGTTTTTTATTTCTGCCCATCGATAGGCATTTTTTAATTTCTGTCCATCGATGGGGATTTTTTATTTCTGCCCATTGATGGGCATTTTTTTATTTCTGCCCATCGATGGGCATTTTTTTAATTCTGCCCATCGATGGGCATTTTTACATCTCTGCCCATCGATGGGCATTTTTTTATTTCTGCCAATCGATGGGCAGTTTTTCATTTCTGCCCATCGATGGGCAATTTTCTATTTCTGCCCATCGATGGTCATTCTTTCATTTCTGCCCATCGATGGGCATTTTTTCATTTCTGCCCATCGATGGGCGTTTTTTCATTTCTGCCCATCGATGGGCATTTTTTAATTCTTGCCCATCGATGGGCATTTTTTAATTTCTGCCCATCGATTGGCAGACTTTTATTTCTGCCCATTGATGGGCATTTTTTTATTTCTGCCCATTGATGGGCATTTTTTTATTTCTGCCAATCGATGGGCAGTTTTTCATTTCTGCCCATCGATGAGCAATTTTTTATTTCTGCCCATCGATGGTCATTCTTTCATTTCTGCCCATCGATGGGCATTTTTTTATTCGTACCCATTGATGGGCATTTTTTCATCTCTGCCCATCAATGGGCATTTTTTTATTTCTGCCCATCGATGGGCATTTTTATATTTCTGCCCATTGATGGGCATTTTTTTATTTCTGCCCATCGATGGGCCGTTTTTTATTTCTGCCCATCGATGGGCATCTTTTTATTTCTGCCCATTGATGGGCATTTTTTCATTTCTTCCAATCGATGGGCAGTTTTTTATTTCTGCCCATCGATGGGCATTTTTTCATCTCTGCCCATCGATGGGCATTTTTTTATTTCTGCCCATTGATGGGCATTTTTTCATTTCTGCCCATCGATGGGCAGTTTTTTATTCCTGCCCATCGATGGAAATTTTTCATCTCTGCCCATCGATGAGCATTTTTTTATTCCTACCCATTGATGGGCATTCTTTCATCTCTGCCCATCGATGGGCATTTTTTTATTTCTGCCCATTGATGGGCATTTTTTTATTTCTGCCCATCGATGGGCAGTTTTTTATTTCTGCCCATCGATAGGCATTTTTTAATTTCTGTCCATCGATGGGCATTTTTTATTTCTGCCCATTGATGGGCATTTTTTTATTTTTGCCCATCGATGGGCATTTTTTTATTTCTGCCCATCGATGGGCATTTTTTCATCTCTGCCCATCGATGGGCATTTTTTTATTTCTGCCCATTGATGGGCATTTGTTTATTTCTGCCCATCGATGGGCAGTTCTTTATTTCTGCCCATCGATAGGCATTTTTTAATTTCTGTCCATCGATGGGCATTTTTTATTTCTGCCCATTGATGGGCATTTTTTTATTTCTGCCCATCGATGAGCAGTTTTTTATTTCTGCCCATCGATGAGCATTTTTTGATTTCTGCCCATCGATGGGCAGTTTTTTATTTCTGCTCATCGATGGGCATTTTTTCATTTCTGCCCATCGATGGGCATTTTTCTATTTCTGCCCATTGATGGGCATTATTTTATTTCTGCCCATCGATGGGCAGTTTTTTAATTCTGCCCATCGATGGGCATTTTTTTATTTCTGCCCATTGATGGGCATTTTTTCATTTCTGCCCATCGATGGGCATTTTTTCATTCTTGCCCATCGATGGGCATTTTTTTATTTCTGCCCATCGATGGGCATTTTTTCAGTCTTGCCCATCGATGGGCATTTTTTCAGTCTTGCCCATCGATGGTCATTTTTTTATTTCTGCCCATCGATGGGCATTTTTTAATTCTTGCCCATCGATGGGCATTTTTTTATTTCTGCCCATCGATTGGCAGACTTTCATTTCTGCCCAGTGATGGGCATTTTTTCATTTCTGCCCATCGATGGGCCCTTTCTTATTTCTGCCCATCGATGGGCATTTTTTTATTTCTGCCCATTGATGGGCATTTTTTTATTTCTGCTAATCGATGGGCAGTTTTTCATTTCTGCCCATCGATGGGCAGTTTTTTATTTCTGCCCATCGATGAGCATTTTTTCATTTCTGCCCATCGATGGGCATTTTTTCATCTCTGCCCATCGATGGGCATTTTTTTATTTCTGCCCATCGATGGGCATTTTTATATTTCTGCCCATTGATGGGCATTTTTTTATTTCTGCCCATCGATGGGCCGTTTTTTATTTCTGCCCATCGATGGGCATTTTCTTATTTCTGACCATTGATGGGCATTTTTTTCTTTCTGCCAATCGATGGGCAGTTTTTCATTTCTGCCCATCGATGGGCAGTTTTTTATTTCTGCCCATCGATGAGCATTTTTTCATTTCTGCCCATCGATGGGCATTTTTTTATTTCTGCCCATTGATGGGCATTTTTTTATTTCTGCCCATCGATGGGCATTTTTTTATTTCTGCTCATCGATGGGCATTTTTTCAGTCTTGCCCATCGATGGGCATTTTTTTATTTCTGCCCATCGATGGACATTTTTTCATTCTTGTCCATTGATGGGCATTTTTTCATTTCCGCCCATCGATTGGCAGACTTTCATTTCTGCCCATTGATGGGCATTTTTTCATTTCTGCCCATCGATGGGCATTTTATCATTCTTGCCCATCGATGGGCATTTTTTTATTTCTGCCCATCGATGGGCATTTTTTCATTCTTGCTCATCGATGGGCATTTTTTCATTTCTGCCCATCGATGGGCATTTCTTCATCTCTGCCCATTGATGGGCATTTTTTTATTTCTGCCCAT
Source organism: Aleiodes leptofemur (assembly GCA_963942555.1). Classification (NCBI taxonomy): domain Eukaryota; kingdom Metazoa; phylum Arthropoda; class Insecta; order Hymenoptera; family Braconidae; genus Aleiodes; species Aleiodes leptofemur. The sequence goes on from OZ012620.1 coordinate 9,676,862, forward strand.
CGATGGGCAGTTTTTTATTTCTGCCCATCGATGGGCAGTTTTTTATTTCTGCTCATCGATGGGCATTTTTTTATTTCTGCCCATCGATGGGCATTTTTTTATTTCTGCCCATCGATGGGCAGAGATGAAAAAATACCCATCGATGGGCAGAAATAAAAAACTGCCCATCGATGGGTAGGAATAAAAAAATGCCCATCGATGGGCAGAAATGAAAGAATGACCATCGATGGGCAGAAATAAAAAATTGCTCATCGATGGGCAGAAATGAAAAACTGCCCATCGATTGGCAGAAATAAAAAAATGCCCATCAATGGGCAGAAATGAAAAAATGCCCATCGATGGGCAGAAATAAAAAAGGGCCCATCGATGGGCAGAAATAAAAAAATGCCCATCAATGGGCAGGAATATAAAAATGCCCATCGATGGGCAGAAATAAAAAAATGCCCATCGATGAGCAGAGATGAAAAAATGCCCATCGCTGAGCAGAAATGGAAAAATGCTCATCAATGGGCAGAAATGAAAGTCTGCCAATCGATGGGCAGAAATAAAAAAATGCCCATCGATGGGCAAGAATGAAAGAATGCCCATCGATGGGCAAAAATAAAAAACTGCCCATCGATGGGCGAAACTGAAAAAATGCCCATCGATGAGCAAGAATGAAAAAATGCCCATCGATGGGCAAAAATAAAAAACTGCCCATCGATGGGCAAGAATGAAAAAATGCCCATCGATGGGCAGAAATGAGAAAATGCTCATCAATGGGCAGAAATGAAAGTCTGCCAATCGATGGGCAGAAATAAAAAAATGCCCATCGATGGGCAAGAATGAAAAAATGCCCATCGATGGGCAGAAATGAAAAAATGCCCATCGAACGGCAAGACTGAAAAAATGCCCATCGATGGGCAGAAATAAAAAAATGCCCATCGATGAGCAAGAATGAAGAAATGCCCATCGATGGGCAGAAATAAAAAAATGCCCATCGACGGGCAACAATGAAAAAATGCCCATCGATGGGCAGAAATAGAAAAATGCCCATCGATGGGCAGGAATAGAAAACTGCTCATCGATGGGCAGAAATAAAAAAATGCCCATCAATGGGCAGAGATAAAAAATGCCCATTGATCGGCAGAGATGGAAAAATGCCCATCGATGGGCAGAAATGAAAAACTGCCCATCGATTGGAAGAAATAAAAAAATGCCCATCAATGGGCAGAAATAAAAAAATGCCCATCGATGGGCAGAAATAAAAAAGGGCCCATCGATGGGCAGAAATAAAAAAATGCCCATCAATGGGCAGAAATATAAAAATGCCCATCGATGGGCAGAAATAAAAAAATGCCCATCGATGAGCAGAGATGAAAAAATGCCCATCGATGGGCAGAAATGAAAAAATGCTCATCAATGGGCAAAAATGAAAGTCTGCCAATCGATGGGCAGAAATAAAAAAATGCTCATCGATGGGCAAGAATGAAAGAATGCCCATCGATGGGCAAAAATAAAAAACCGCCCATCGATGGGCAAGACTGAAAAAATGCCCATCGATGAGCAAGAATGAAAAAATGCCCATCGATGGGCAGAAATAAATGAATGCCCATCGATGGGCAAGAATGAAAAAATGCCCATCGATGGGCAGAAATGAAAAAATGCTCATCAATGATCAGAAATGAAAGTCTGCCAATCGATGGGCAGAAATAAAAAAATGCCCATCGATAAGCAAGAATGAAAAAATGCCCATCAATGGGCAGAAATAAAAAAATGCCCATCGAACGGCAAGACTGAAAAAAAGCCCATCGATGGGCAGAAATAAAAAAATGCCCATCGATGAGCAAGAATGAAGAAATGCCCATCGATGGGCAGAAATAAAAAAATGCCTATCGACGGGCAAGAATGAAATGATGCCCATCGATGGGTAGAAATAAAAAAATGCCCATCGATGGGCAGGAATGGAAAACTGCTCATCGATGGGCAGAAATAAAAAAATACCCATCAATGGGCAGAGATAAAAATGCCCATCGATCGGCAGAGATGGAAAAATGCCCATCGATGGGCAGAAATGAAAAACTGCCCATCGATTGGAAGAAATAAAAAAATGCTCATCAATGGGCAGAAATAAAAAAATGCCCATCGATGGGCAGGAATTAAAAAAGGCCCATTGATGGGCAGAAATAAAAAAATGCCCATCAATGGGCAGAAATATGAAAATGCCCATCGATGGGCAAAAATAAAAAACTGCCCATCGATGGGCAAAACTGAAAAAATGCCCATCGATGAGCAAGAATGAAAAAATGCCCATCGATGGGCAAAAATAAAAAACTGCCCATCGATGGGCAAGAATGAAAAAATGCCCATCGATGGGCAGAAATGAAAAAATGCCCATCGAACGGCAAGACTGAAAAAATGCCCATCGATGGGCAGAAATAAAAAAATGCCCATCGATGAGCAAGAATGAAGAAATGCCCATCGATGGGCAGAAATAAAAAAATGCCCATCGACGGGCAACAATGAAAAAATGCCCATCGATGGGCAGAAATAAAAAAATGCCCATCGATGGGCAGAAATGAAAAAATGCCCATCGATGGGCAGAAATAAAAAACTGCCCATCGATGGGCAGAAACGAAAAACTGCCCATCGATGGGCAGAAATAAAAAAATGCCTATCGACGAGCAAGAATGAAAAAATGCCCATCGATGGGCAGAATTAAAAAAATGCCCATCGATGGGCAGGAATAGAAAACTGCTCATCGATGGGCAGAAATAAAAAAATGCCCATCAATGGGCCGAGATAAAAAATGCCCATCGATCGGCAGAAATGGAAAAATGCCCATCGATGGGCAGAAATGAAAAACTGCCCATCGATTGGAAGAAATAAAAAAATGCCCATCAATGGGCAGAAATGAAAAAATGCCCATCGATGGGCAGGAATTAATAAAGGCCCATCGATGGGTAGAAATAAAAAAATGCCCATCAATGGGCAGAAATATGAAAATGCCCATCGATGGGCAGAAATAAAAAAATGCCCATTGATGGGCAGAGATGAAAAAATGCCCATCAATGGGTAGGAATGAAAAAATGCCCATCGATGGGCAGAAATGAAAGAATGACCATTGATGGGCAGAAATAAAAAATTGCTCATCGATGGGCAGAAATGAAAAACTGCCCATCGATTGGCAGAAATAAAAAAATGCCCATCAATGGGCAGAAATACAAGTCTACCAATCGATGGGCAGAAATTAAAGAATGCCCATCGATGGGCAAGAATCAAAAAATGCCCATCGATGGGCAGAAATGAAAAAACACCCATCGATGGGCAGAAATGAAAAAATGCCCATCGATGGGCAGGAATGAAAGAATGACCATCGATGGGCAGAAATAAAAAATTGCCCATCGATGGGCAGAAATGAAAAACTGCCCATCGATTGGCAGAAATAAAAAAATTCCCATCAATGGGCAGAAATAAAAGTCTGCCAATCGATGGGCAGGAATAAAAAAATGCCCATCGATGGGCAAGAATGAAAAAATGCCCATCGATGGGCAAAAATGAAAAACTGCCCATCGATGGGCGAAACTGAAAAAATGCCCATCGATGAGCAAGAATGAAAAAATGCCCATCGATGGGCAAAAATAAAAAACTGCCCATCGATGGGCAAGAATGAAAAAATGCCCATCGATGGGCAGAAATGAGAAAATGCTCATCAATGGGCAGAAATGAAAGTCTGCCAATCGATGGGCAGAAATAAAAAAATGCCCATCGATGGGCAAGAATGAAAAAATGCCCATCGATGGGCAGAAATGAAAAAATGCCCATCGAACGGCAAGACTGAAAAAATGCCCATCGATGGGCAGAAATAAAAAAATGCCCATCGATGAGCAAGAATGAAGAAATGCCCATCGATGGGCAGAAATAAAAAAATGCCCATCGACGGGCAACAATGAAAAAATGCCCATCGATGGGCAGAAATAGAAAAATGCCCATCGATGGGCAGGAATAGAAAACTGCTCATCGATGGGCAGAAATAAAAAATGCCCATCAATGGGCAGAGATAAAAAATGCCCATTGATCGGCAGAGATGGAAAAATGCCCATCGATGGGCAGAAATGAAAAACTGCCCATCGATTGGAAGAAATAAAAAAATGCCCATCAATGGGCAGAAATAAAAAAATGCCCATCGATGGGCAGAAATAAAAAAGGGCCCATCGATGGGCAGAAATAAAAAAATGCCCATCAATGGGCAGAAATATAAAAATGCCCATCGATGGGCAGAAATAAAAAAATGCCCATCGATGAGCAGAGATGAAAAAATGCCCATCGATGGGCAGAAATGAAAAAATGCTCATCAATGGGCAAAAATGAAAGTCTGCCAATCGATGGGCAGAAATAAAAAAATGCCCATCGATGGGCAAGAATGAAAAAATGACCATCGATGGGCAGAAATGAAAAAATGCTCATCAATGATCAGAAATGAAAGTCTGCCAATCGATGGGCAGAAATAAAAAAAATGCCCATCGATAAGCAAGAATGAAAAAATGCCCATCGATGGGCAGAAATAAAAAAATGCCCATCGAACGGCAAGACTGAAAAAATGCCCATCGATGGGCAGAAATAAAAAACTGCCCATCGATGGGCAGAAATATAAAAATGCCCATCGATGGGCAAGAATGAAAAAATGCCCATCGATGGGCAGAAATGAAAAAATGCCCATCGAACGGCAAGACTGAAAAACTGCCCATCGATTGGCAGAAATAAAAAAATGCCCATCAATGGGCAGAAATAAAAAAATGCCCATCGATGGGCAGTAATAAAAAAGGGCCCATCGCTGGGCAGAAATAAAAAAATGCCCATCAATGGGCAGAAATATAAAAATGCCCATCGATGGGCAGAAATAAAAAAATGCCCATCGATGAGCAGAGATGAAAAAATGCCCATCGATGGGCAGAAATGAAAAAATGCTCATCAATGGGCAAAAATGAAAGTCTGCCAATCGATGGGCAGAAATAAAAAAATGCTCTTCGATGGGCAAGAATGAAAGAATGCCCATCGATGGGCAAAAATAAAAAACTGCCCATCGATGGGCAAGACTGAAAAAATGCCCATCGATGAGCAAGAATGAAAAAATGCCCATCGATGGGCAGAAATAAAAGAATGCCCATCGATGGGCAAGAATGAAAAAATGCCCATCGATGGGCAGAAATGAAAAAATGCTCATCAATGAGCAGAAATGAAAGTCTGCCAATCGATGGGCAGAAATAAAAAAATGCCAATCGATGGGCAGGAATGAAAAAATGCCCATCGATGGGCAGAAATGAAAAATTGCCCATCGATTGGAAGAAATAAAAAAATGCCCATCGATGAGCAGAAATAAAAAACTGCCAATCGATGGGCAGAACTAAAAAAATGCCCATCGATGGGCAAGAATGAAAGAATGCCCATCGATGGGCAAAAATAAAAAACTGCCCATCGATGGGCAAGACTGAAAAAATGCCCATCGATGAGCAAGAATGAAAAAATGCCCATCGATGGGCAGAAATAAAAGAATGCCCATCGATGGGCAAGAATGAAGAAATGCCCATCGATGGGCAGAAATGAAAAAATGCTCATCAATGAGCAGAAATGAAAGTCTGCCAATCGATGGGCAGAAATAAAAAAATGCCCATCGATGGGCAAGAATGAAGAAATGCCCATCGATGGGCAGAAATAAAAAAATGCCCATCGAACGGCAAGACTGAAAAAATGCCCATCGATGGGCAGGAATAAAAAAATGCCCATCGATGAGCAAGAATGAAGAAATGCCCATCAATGGGCAGAAATAAAAAAATGCCCATCGACGGGCAAGAATGAAAAAATGCCCATCGATGGGCAGAAATAAAAAAATGCCCATCGATCGGCAGAAATAGAAAACTGCTCATCGATGGGCAGAAATAAAAAAATGCCCATCAATGGGCAGAGATAAAAAATGCCCATCGATCGGCAGAGATGGAAAAATGCCCATCGATGGGCAGAAATGAAAAACTGCCCATCGATTGGAAGAAATAAAAAAATGCCCATCAATGGGCAGAAATAAAAAAATGCCCATCGATGGGCAGGAATTAAAAAAGGCCCATCGATGGGCAGAAATAAAAAAATGCTCATCAATGGGCAGAAATATAAAAATGCCCATCGATGGGCAGAAATAAAAAAATGCCCATTGATGGGCAGAGATGAAAAAATGCCCATCAATGGGTAGGAATGAAAAAATGCCCATCGATGGGCAGAAATGAAAGAATGACCATCGATGGGCAGAAATAAAAAATTGCTCATCGATGGGCAGAAATGAAAAACTGCCCATCGATTGGCAGAAATAAAAAAATGCCCATCAATGGGCAGAAATACAAGTCTACCAATCGATGGGCAGAAATTAAAAAATGCCCATCGATGGGCAAGAATCAAAAAATGCCCATCGATGGGCAGAAATGAAAAAACGCCCATCGATGGGCAGAAATGAGAAAATGCCCATCGATAGGCAGAAAGGAAAGAATGACCATCGATGGGCAGAAATAAAAACTTGCCCATCGATGGGCAGAAATGAAAAACTGCCCATCGATTGGCAGAAATAAAAAAATGCCCATCAATGGGCAGAAATAAAAGTCTGCCAATCGATGGGCAGGAATAAAAAAATGCCCATCGATGGGCAAGAATGAAAAAATGCCCATCGATGGGCAAAAATGAAAAAATGCCCATCGATGGGCAGAAATGAAGAAACGCCCATCAATGGGCAGAAATAAAAGTCTGCCAATCGATGGGCTGAAATAAAAAAAAGCCCATCGATGGGCAGGAATAAAAAAATGCCCATCGATGGGCAGAAATAAAAAACTGCTCATCGATGGGCAGAAATAAAAAAATGCCCATCAATGGGCAGAAATGAAAAATGCCCATCGATGGACAGAAATGGAAAAATGCTTATCGATAGGCAGAAATAAAAAACTGCCCATCGATGGGCAGAAATAAAAAAATGCCCATCAATGGGCAGAAATAAAAAAATGCTCATCGATGGGCAGAAATAAAAAAATGCCCATCGATGGGCAGAAATAAAAAAATGCCCATCGATGGGCAGAAATAAAAAACTGCTCATCGATGGGCAGAAATAAAAAAATGCCCATCAATGGGCAGAAATGAAAAATGCCCATCGATGGACAGAAATGAAAAAATGCCTATCGATGGGCAGAAATAAAAAACTGCCCATCGATGGGCAGAAATAAAAAAATGCCCATCAATGGGCAGAAATAAAAAAATGCCCATCGATGGACAGAGATGAAAAAATGCCCATCGATGGGCAGAAATAAAAAAATGCCCATCGATGGGCAGAAATGAAACAATGCCCATCGATGGGCAGAAATAAAAAACTGCCCATCGATGGGCAGAAATGAAAAACTGCCCATCGATGGGCAGAAATGAAAAAATTCCCATCGATTGGAAGAAATAAAAAAATGCCCATCAGTGGGCAGAAATAAAATAATGCCCATCGATGGGCAGAAATAAAAAACGGCCCATCGATGGGCAGAATTAAAAAAATGCCCATCAATGGGCAGAAATATGAAAATGCCCATCGATGGGCAGAAATAAAAAAATGCCCATTGATGGGCAGAGATGAAAAAATGCCCATCAATGGGTAGGAATAAAAAACTGCCCATCGATTGGCAGAAATAAAAAAATGCTCATCAATGGGCAGAAATAAAAGTCTGCCAATCAATGGGCTGAAATAAAAAAATGCCCATCGATGGGCAAGAATGAAAAAATGCCCATCGATGGGCAGAAATGAAAAACTGCCCATCGATTGGAAGAAATAAAAAAATGCCCATCGATGAGCAGAAATAAAAAACTGCCAATCGATGGGCAGAACTAAAAAAATGCCCATCGATGGGCAAGAATGGAAAAATGCCCATCGATGGGCAGAAATGAAAAAATGCCCATCGATGGGCAGAAATGAAAAAACGCCCATCAATGGGCAGAAATAAAAGTCTGCCAATCGATGGGCTGAAATAAAAAAATGCCCATCGATGGGCAAGAATGAAAAAATGCCCATCGATGGGCAGAAATAAAAAAATGCCCATCGATGGGCAAGAATGAAAAAATGCCCATCGACGGGCAGAAATAAAAAACTGCCCATTGATGGGCAGAAATAGAAAAATGCCCATCAATGGGCAGAAATAAAAAAATGCCCATCAATGGCATGGGCATTTTTTTATTTCTGCCAATCGATGGGCAGTTTTTTATTTCTGCCCATCGATGGGCAGTTTTTTATTTCTGTCCATCGATGGGCATTTTTTCATTTCTGCCCATCGATGGGCATTTTTTCATCTCTGCCCATCGATGGGCATTTTTTCATCTCTGCCCATCGATGGGCATTTTTTTATTTCTGCCCATTGATGGGCATTTTTTTATTTCTGCCCATCGATGGGCAGTTTTTTATTTCTGCCCATCGATGGGCAGTTTTTTATTTCTGCTCATCGATGGGCATTTTTTTATTTCTTCCAATCGATGGGCAGTTTTTCATTTCTGCCCATCGATGGGCATTTTTTCATCTCTGCCCATCGATGGGCATTTTTTTATATCTGCCCATTGATGGCCATTTTCTTATTTCTGCCCATCGATGGGCAGTTTTTTATTTCTGCCCATCGATGGGCATTTTTCATCTCTGCCCATCGATGGGCATTCTTTTATTCCTACCCATTGAAGGGCATTTTTTCATATCTGCCCATCGATGGGCATTTTTTTATTTCTGCCCATCCATTGGCAGTTTTTTATTTCTGCCCATCGATGGGCACTTTTCTATTTCTGCCCATCGATGGGCATTTTTTCATTTCTGCCCATCGATGGGCATTTTTTTATTTCTGCCCATTGATGGGCATTTTTTTATTTCTGCCCATCGATGGGCATTTTTTTATTTCTGCCCATCGATGGGCATTTTTTTATTTCTTCCCATTGATGGGCATTTCTTTATTTCTGCCCATCGATGGGCAGTTTCTCATTTCTGCCCATTGATGGGCATTTTTTTATTCCTGCCCATTGATGGGCATTTTTTCATTTCTGCCTATCGAAGGGCAGTTTTTCATTTCTGCCCATCGATGGGCAATTTTTTATTTCTGCCCATTGATGGGCATTTTTTTATTTCTGCCAATCGAAGGGCAGTTTTTCATTTCCGCCCATCGATGGGCATTTTTTTATTTCTGCCCATTGATGGGCATTTTTCTATTTCTGCCCATCGATGGGAATTTTTTCATTTCTGCTCATCGATGGGCATTTTTTTATTCCTGCCCATTGATGTGCATTTCTTTATTTCTGCCCATCGATGGGCAGTTTTTCATTTCTGCCCATCGATGGGCATTTTTTTATTTCTGCCCATTGATGGGCATTTTTTTATTTCTGCCAATCGAAGGGCAGTTTTTCAGTTTTGCCCATCGATGGGCAATGTTTTATTTCTGCCCATCGATGGGCATTTTTTCATTTCTGCCCATCGATGGGCATTTTTTTATTTTTGCCCATCGATGGGCATTTTTCAATTTCTGCCCATTGATGGGCATTCTTTTATTTCTGCCCATTGATGGGCAGTTTTTTATTTCTGCCCATCGATGGGCATTTTTTTATTTCTGCCCATCGATGGACATTTTTTCATTTCTGCCCATCGATGGGCATTTTTTCATTTCTGCCCATCGATGGGCATTTTTTCATTTCTGCCCATCGATGGGCACTGTTTCATTTCTGCCCATCGATGGGCATTTTTTGATTTCTGCGCATCGATGGGCATTTTTTTATTTCTCCCCATCGATGGGCAGAATTTCATCGCTGCTTGTACAATACTCGTTCTCGGAAGACCCACTTATATCTTTGGAAAAATAGCTCAGATCCCCCGTATGAATATGAACGGACATGTTTGATCTGCAACAGCGAGCCACTCAGTGACTACGCACGACCATGCAACCAAGTTTCAATGTGTAGTGAATGCTGTGTTATCACCTGTGAGTCACCTCATTGTTCACGGAATCTCAAATGTCCAACATGTAACAGCATTTGCGTATTCGAAACAATCCTTTTCAAATCCGCAGCCCATTGAATATCTTATTCTTCTTTACATTAAATGTCAATTAATATAATTCAACTTTGAAGACCCTCAGAGAGTTTATAGAAGAGGCTCATACTATTGTTCTTATCGTTTTTGATAAATCGCCTTGCTATCGTTGCAACTCTCGATACGATATCCAACTGATATGTTCCTTGAGGGTTTTGAAAACCTCCTGGATTTCTTAGTTAAATTCCAATCATATCGCATTCACGATCTGTATGTTCTTTCATATTCGCTATATTCGCTTCTTCATGAATGACTATTTTTTAAGTAATGATAGATGAGAAACTTTGTAAAATTTTCCATATTCGATCATTCCAAAAGTACAGTACCATACATCAATTCCACAGAATTCGAAAGTTTTCTACAGTTGATTTTTTCCTCATACATAAACCGATTTCCCCGAAATTATAAACCGTTTATCTGCCTTATGAGGCTCTTAATGCTTTGAAATTTTCTACACACTTTCGAACTATCAAAAGCTCCATAGTGGCATTTCGACAAAAGAAATCATTATGTTAAAATCATTGTGGCACACCGCAGTGTCTCTTGGATGCATTGTGAGACTCATAGCGTCATCTGTGAGAACTAGAACTAAGTACTGAGCAATGATAATATACTCCTTTTTCTCCGGAATCTCTAATACTGACCGCAGTTACCCTCAAAACAGGAGTAGCAGTGGGTGTCGATAATTTCGAACGTTTTCCACTTCGTAAAAATGCTATTTCGTAAGATGTATACTATTGAATTATACAACTCTTCGCAAATTCAGAGACTTTGAAAACTAGTACGTCTCGAAAAACTGAACCTTTCGTAGTAATTAGATTTCGTAAGGCACGTCCTTTTGGGAGAATTTCAATTCTTACAATTAGTATCTTCGATCTAGTGACAATCTTTGATTGCGATGGCAAGCCTGGCTCAGCCCTTATAATATAATGAAGGTGCTGCCCTCTCTTGATTACCGTTCTAACTATTCCAGCCAACGTTGATAAAGAAACCGTCTATGATATATGATAAGCTAGATTGTCGATTCCTTTACCTGCTGGACTATAACCTGTTGTCGGCAATGTAGAAATCTGGCGTTATTGGCATCAAATTCCGGGGGATACTTGCCCTCGTTCCCAAAAAAACTGGCCATGCCTCAACTGGCCAGGCCGCGTATGTTCAGGGTGAGATTGTCCCGATGAGAACATTTGTTAGACAAATGTTCCCATTTGTGTACATTGATGTCCTCGCATGCAACATTTGGACAATAAATGGCCCACTATGTCTTGTGAACATTCACAAACAACGAATAAAGTTTGCTCCATGATGGCAATATAATGTCCCCATTGTGTACATATTTGTCAGCAATGTAGTTAAATGTTGATGACGGTTTGTGAACATTCACGTGGTCATTTATTGCGACGCCGAGGCATTTCTCCCAGCGGAACAATATCATCAAGCTTAACGTCGTTCAAGAATGACATCTGCATTGCAATTGTCCCGCCAGGACATTCGCGGCATCCAAATGTACCGCGGGGACATTCAAACATGGAGAAGTTAGTTATGCAACGAGAAATTGTGTACGATCATTGGAACATTCAATATCTAACGTCTTCTTATGTTCCGATGGGACATTTCAATCGTCAGCGTTCCCTTGTCATCTGACTTTGTGGACAATTGCGGACAGTAATTGTCCCCAAACTGAAGGGTACCGTCGGTACATCATGGTACTTTAAATCTGCTTTATCGATTATCTACTTACCATCGGAAACTTAGAATAGATGGCCTTCATTATCGACAATTTTCATCTGAAATAGTTGGAATGAAATTCGCCAGAGGGTACTCGAATGCTCAAATAAACAATTCTCAAAACATTGTGTATTGCTCGACCAAGCAGTACGAAATTTTCTTTGAAAAATAAAAACGCTGTTGAATCGACAGAAAAGAGAGTTTTCATTCATTAACAAGCCAAATTACGTCAATTAAGTTGTCACGATTCTTCACTTCATCTCAAACGTGTACTGGGGCCTATTCTTTTGGGGGCATAATAATTAAAGGTCATCATTTTTTCTTTTTGCTCAACAAACGTGAGAATTCTCGATTGGAGTGTTTTTTTTATTGCAAATCACTTTAAATGATTTGGAGAATCTAAGAATGATTTTTAGAAACAAGAGTCCATGTGTGTGTGTGTGTGTGTATGTATGTGTGTGTGTATGTATGTATGTATGTGTGGATTTTTTCACTTAAAAAAGGTAAAACTTTAACCTAAAAATCTCATTTTTTTACTGTATATTTTTGATGATTCTATTGAAAAGCTGAGGAAATTTTAGTCCGAAAACGAGTGTCAGATGTATTTTTTTCGATTTTTTTGAGGATTCGATATTTTTCGGCCTTTTTGAGGGGTCAAAGCCTTTCCTTTTTTGAAAATTTTCAGTTTCTTGCAAATATCTCTGGTTCTATTGGTCGCAGCAATTCGGAGTTGGTCTCAAATGAAAGGTGAGCTCATTTCCCATCTATTTATGGGGCTTTGAATTTAAAAATATCCATTTTTGGATTAGTTATAGGCCGAAAACTGTTTTACAAAGCTGTATCACAAAAATGCCCATAAATACCTTAAAAATCGATATTTTTAAATTGAAAACCCTATGAATCGATGGCAAATGATCTCACCTTTCACCTCCCGTTTGAATTTTTACGTTACGACTGATAGAACCGAAGATATTCTCAAAAAACTGAAAATTTTCAAAAAAAGAAAGGGTTTTACCCCTCTAAAATGCTCAAAAAAGTCAAAATCGCCAAAAATTCAAAAAATTTAATTCCGGCATGTATTTCCCGCCTAACATTTCCTCAGCTTTCCAATGAAATCATCAAAAACAATCTACCGCCAATATTTCTATTAATTTCGAGAGTTTCCCGTAATATTTGCCTAAAAATTCCGATGTGTCCATTCTACCCCCGATGTCCATTTTGCCCCACCTTCCCCTATGATATTTTCAATGAAAATAATTAAATTTTCAGTGAAGTATTGAATTAGAGAAGAAATAAACGATAAAGACCTGTTAACAATTTCATTAATCCTCTTTTCTTATCCGCAAGATCGATTTAAAGTCGAACTCGTAAAATCCATTCTCTTCATATACACTGGATATATTGGAAGAACCCTCACACCCATATATATACATACATATATATACATACATATATATACACACAGCATGGGTAAACAGCTCAGTTTCCAAGAAAAACTCGAGTGGACTCCCTGAGAAGCTCTGGAGATTGACAGTAGAAATAGTTTCTCCACCATTTCACGTTCGAATGGCTCAAATGCCCCTGGTAAATCGGATTCTGTCTACCTTTGTGGTTGGATACTTGAAAATTCTATGTATTTGTGGGTGTTGGAAGGGAAAGAAAGAAGAGTGATGGAAAAAGGAATGTATTTGGGTATGGAAGTGACAAGCAGAGGGATATGGAGGTAAAATGGACATTGTAATTGAACGGTTTGAGATGGAGATTTTCTGATAATTGTATTGGAAAGCTGAGAAAATTTTAGCCGGAAAACGAGTGTCAGATGTATTTTTTTCGATTTTTTAGAAAATTCTATATTTTTCGGCAGTTTTGAGGGGTAGAAGCCTTTCCTTATTTGAAAATTTTCAGTTTTTTGCAAATATCTCTGGTTCTATTGGTCGTAGCAATTCGGGGTTGGTCTCAAATGAAAGGTGAGCTCATTTCCCATGGATTTATGGGGTTTTGAATTCGAAAATATCAATTTTTGGGATCGTTATAGGCCAAAAACTGTTTCACAAAACTGTTTCATAAAAATGCCCATAAATACCTTAAAAATCGGTATTTTTCAATTGAAAACCTCATGAATCGATGGCAAATGATCTCACCTTTCATCTCCCGTCGGAATCTTTACGCTACGACGAATAGAACCGGAGATATTCTCAAAAAACTGAAAATTTTCAAAAAAAAAGAAGGGTTTTACCCCTCTAAACTGCTCAAAAAAGTCAAAATCACCAAAAATTCGAAAAAATTAATTCCGGCACTTGTTTCTCGCTTAAAATTTCCTCAGCTTGCCAATGGAATCATCAAAAACAATCTACCGCCAATATTTCTATTAATTTCAAGAGTTTTCCATAATATTTGCCTGAAACTTAAGATGTGTCCATTTTACCCCTGATGGCCATTTTGCCCCACCTTCCCCTATCAAAAAGTTTTCATCTATCTTGGAATCTTCACATGAAAGTTGAACTTCTCCTAATGAGAATTGTTGCAAATAAATTTCAACTGTTCTCATGATTAAAAACTAATTAGTAATCATCTGTCTTTTCTATCACAGGTTTGATTTACGAGGATATGTATTGGGTATTATGGATCGAGCGCAAAAAAAGGACAATTTCAATATTCATTCACAGTGCACAGCCAACTTAACTGTAGGAGATTGGCAGTTTCAAGTGGCCACCAACGAGCATGTAGCCCTCGTGAGAGGTATCAGTATTTGATCAATGTATCAATTTGTCTTTCTCATCAATAAAAGTGGAACATGTTTTTTTTTTTTAGAAGGACATGCAATTCACGGAGGTGATGCTAGAGGTGCCCTTTACGGCAATATTTTGGATTCAAGTGATGAAGAACCGGACCAACCACAGCCAGCCAATAATAACCCAGTCCAACCGCGACGTCGTTGTCGTCGTCGTCTAAATTAAGTTGTCTATCCCTATTACCGAAAAGTTTCCTTCTTTCATCTTCGCTTTACTCAGCTAGGATACGGCTTACGCCACCCGAAGAAAGTAATTCTTTCAGACTAAAGAGCCTCAATGCATTATTGACAATTTCAATTGTTGAAATATGTACCATGGTGGACCCGGTTACCGGACGCGTCCCAGTTTCCGGATTCAGCAGCAAAATATACTGATAATTAATATTCAAGTGAAAAATTCTATTTTTTCGATAGTTGCAAAATGTTAAAATAACAATCAAGTGAATTGTTCGATTCATTTAATTGAAATTTTTCATCATTATAATAATTTAATTCTAACTAGTCCGTGAACCGGTACCATTACCTTAACCGTCCGATAAATAGTGCCTACACGATAAATACTGAAAATGACCCAAGCCTAATTGTAATCTACTCTTGAAATTTCTCTTTCTACCATAAAAAATTGTCAATTGTTCATGACTTATTATTGTTAACTTCGAAGGGAATGAAATCACCGATGCACCGGAAATTTCATTTAAAAAAAATAATAAGACCAAATTAATTTGGTACCTGGCCATTCGTTTAAAGAAATATATATATATATATATAATTAGTAATTTTCTTGACATGCTCACAATAAGAATTCTGTAATTGTAATTATTCAAAATGACGTGTGTGTAATTCATGTAATTAATCAAAAATAAATTTTAAAAAATTTCCTACTGATATTATGCCTCTTTGTAATGGACTTTGATTAATCAATGTGATAGTTCTGAATTTGTCAATTTTTTTTCACCGATTAAATTTCAATTTTTAATAAATCGTTAACATCGTCTAATTTTTTCTATTTTCCGAAATTGTCAATGATAAATTTTTGATAATTATCACACTTATTTTTCAATTTCAGTAATTCTTCGGAATTTGCACGTAATTCAGCATTTCCAATTTTGTCAAATTTTTCCCACCAAATTTCCAACGCTTTTTAAAATTCTATTGAAATCTGTTCAGCGTAAACTTTTAAATTTTCTCGCGTTTTCAATAATTCAATTATTAAAAAAAATATCATTAGCAACGATTTTTCGCCTGCATCCCCCATCTGGCGGAATTCTGCCCTAGTAATTCTGACGCTTATCGTCGATAAGACAGGTAAGTTTCCGATGGTAAGTAGATAATCGATAAAGCAGATTTAAAGTACCATGATGTACCGACGGTACCCTTCAGTTTGGGGACAATTACTGTCCGCAATTGTCCACAAAGTCAGATGACAAGGGAACGCTGACGATTGAAATGTCCCATCGGAACATAAGAAGACGTTAGATATTGAATGTTCCAATGATCGTACACAATTTCTCGTTGCATAACTAACTTCTCCATGTTTGAATGTCCCCGCGGTACATTTGGATGCCGCGAATGTCCTGGCGGGACAATTGCAATGCAGATGTCATTCTTGAACGACGTTAAGCTTGATGATATTGTTCCGCTGGGAGAAATGCCTCGGCGTCGCAATAAATGACCACGTGAATGTTCACAAACCGTCATCAACATTTGACTACATTGCTGACAAATATGTACACAATGGGGACATTATATTGCCATCATGGAGCAAACTTTATTCGTTGTTTGTGAATGTTCACAAGACATAGTGGGCCATCTATTGTCCAAATGTTGCATGCGAGGACATTAATGTACACAAATGGGAACATTTGTCTAACAAATGTTCTCATCGGGACAATCTCACCCTGAACATACGCGGCCTGGCCAGTTGAGGCATGGCCAGTTTTTTTGGGAACGAGGGCAAGTATCCCAAATTCCGGTCCGTGACGTTTCCGAACATTCAGTTTTCCGCCAAATGAGATTTCTGGCAATCGATCACTCCGAAATATTCAGTTTCCGGACTTTGTAGATATCCCGAATTGTAAAATCACCACGACAGAATAATACCAAGACTTTTACTTTCCGAACAATTTTGAATTTCACGTTCTGCTTGTTCCATGAGAATCATTTTCCGGCCAATTTCAAACTCCGGGACTTTAAGTTTCGTAGGTTTTCTACGAACCGAGCAATGCTTTTTGTGATGACTGTCCCCGAGCCGCCTCTGGCGATGTTTTTTTCTCGCACGTGTTCAGTGGTCTACAACCGTTTCAGCTGTTTTTGAATTACCTCTAAGCGGGAAAAATGTGTAGAGCTGATTTATCGAGTTTATGAAAGGAATATCAAGTGAAACAAAGCTATAAAATTAATATTGTGATCCACGTCCATGTTAATAATCATTAATTCAAAGTATCATAGGACATTGAGAGGTTCCACCTAAAACAATACTAAAAGATCGTCAATTCGCGAATTGACAATCTTCCAGTATTGTTTCTTGGAACCTTCAACTGTCCCATGATACTTCAAATTAAAGCTATGAAAGTTTGATCATTTTTTTACATCTAGAGAGTGAAAAACGACGTTTCTTGGTGCAAGAAATATTCTAATCACCACGGAAGTAAGGAAGTCCACTACGACAAAAATTGTGGCATCCTCGCTCCACTTGGGAGGCTATTTTTGTCGTAATTGACTTCTTTACTCCCTAGGTGCGAGATATTACTATTATTGCTATTTTATTTCCAATTAAATGAAGTATGGATGAATGCATGAATATATCTCCTGTCGTGGGGTAAGTGGTATCCCGAGTCAAAATTTTTAGGTGGTTTCAATTGCTGTTTCAACCTACAAAAATTGTAGGTTGAAGGAGAGCGAAAGGAAGTTGAACGGCGTAGGGCCATCATGTATTCTAAACTTACTTTGAACCTACAAAACGGCCGAAATGTGCGTTTCGTCCACGTTGTAAGTTCAAAGTAAGTTGAAATTTTCTACAAATTCTCCTCCATCCGCTCCCTTCATGCCTTTTTTTCCCCTAAATTCGTGTTTTTGATTAATTTCGCGGTCAATTGTACAATGAAAAATAGCCCCCCAGAACGGTTATTCTAATTTTTCTTTTATGAAATGAATAAAAAAAAAAGGAATTCGGTCTAGTAGTTCTCGAGATAGCCCAGGCGGTCACCCATCCAAGTACTGACCAGATCCAGGGTGTGTTTCACTTGGGACCAGTAGCTGGTCAGTAGCAGGTACTTTCACGTTTAGGAACCAGAAGCTGGTAGTACTCCCTACCTACAATAATAGGAAGTACTACCAGCCTCTAGTTCTTAAACGTAAAAGTCCCTGCTACTGACCAGCTACTGGTCCCAAGTGAAACACACCCCCTATGCTGCTTAACTTCGGTGACCGCCTGGAGATCTCTCGTTGACTGCTGCTAATCTGAAACATATAACTATTCCGATCCTTATTGCGCCTCTTAGGTTCCCTTGAAAAAAAAGAGAAATAATAATAAATCGAATTCATAATAATGATCAATAATAAATCTAAAATAATAATGAATTAATTAACCCATAGAAAATGCATTTTAGTTGGAGAACGAGCGCCAGAAACTATTTTTTTTCGCTTTTGAGAATTTTTTTAGTTTTGAGAAATTCACCTTTTTGAAAACATCTTCGACTCTAGTGGTAATACCGTGAAATTTTTCAGAAAAGGTAAAAGACAAGAAAAGATAAAAGATTATTTGCGATTAATTTGCAGGATTTTCAATTGAAAAATATCGATTTTTTCAATACTTATGGGCACTTGCCTAAAAATCAGAGTGCAATCATTCCATCTCACTTCGAGATATTTATTTTTCGAGAGATTAGCTAAAAATAAAAAAATGAAAAAGAAACAGGCAATTCAAGGAGGCCGATTTTTTCCATTAGTTTTTTCAAGATTTCTCAGAAACTGGGCGAGATAGTGCAATGTCACTCGGATCCTTTTTTGTAGCTCTTGAAATTGTCCCCAAAATGCAATCGGGACTAAATTTCTCTATCTCGCTCATTTTTCGAAATACTGGTCAAAAATGAGAAATAAAAGAATTAAACGAATAAATCGAGAAAGGCACAAATATCCTTTTATCATGCGATTACAGATACATCTCCGGTCATGATGCACCACAAAAATGCATCGGATCGCGAAAAAAGTATCAATCGGATAAAAAAAGAGTTATTAAAAAAAAAATAATGGAAATTCCCGGAAATAAAATCGATATGTTTCTAAATTTATTATTCATTTTTATTTTTTCTCTGGCAATAAGTTCAAGAAGCTGAAAGTAAGGTGAACCAGGTAAGTTGAACTCATTCACCTTATATTTCGCCTTCCATTAGAGACGTAAAGTCGAAATACGGCGAAAGAAAGGTGAGATTCTGGCGGGACTTCTTGGACATCAAAGAAATGTACATTGAAAGTAAGTTGGGAGTCGAAATGTAGGGTGAACGAGCTCAAAAATTTTGACTCGGGTAGTTAGTCATCTATTCGGAAATTTCTATCATATTAATCGAATATTTTTTTAAAAAATTTTATTGAGTGCATTGAAACCTATGAGGTAGGTTGATTAGCCATATATATGCAAACAAAAAAGAAAATTACATAGATATTTACATAATGTTCCTTGGTGAACTCACAATTTGAGAATACTTATTCTCTTATTGTTATTGATATTATTCAAATCTCTTGGAGGTAAATATTTAGATTCATACATCTATTCTGTATCTCATTCAGTCTGTCCAATAAAGAATTGAAATTTAATTCAAAATTGCTGTATGATGGACAGCGGAATGGGAATAAGACTGTTCGAGTGGGATTTCAAGACAATTCGAATGGAAATTTGGTGTGGAACTGAATAGCTTAACGCGCCTCGAGGGAATGTATATAGATATACAAATGCATGGAAAAGTTTGCACCATTCCTACGTCGTAACTAATTATTGACTAAATATGAAACTTACATGAAAATTTTCCTTATTTTTTTCTGAACCGGCTGATATAGATTTCTCGCGAAAAACGCACAAAGCCGGAAGTAATAGTAATTTACATTGAAGTTTTTCATTTTTTTTCATGATTTTGTATACAGAAGGGTCAATAAATGACATATCTCCAGTTCGTGTTCGTGCGAAGAAGTGCAAATGTTCGAAAAACATGTAGGTAAATTTATGAAATAGAATGGAAAATTTACTCATATATTTCAATCACAGTTTGCTCCATTTATTGTATGAGTTAATGAAAATTTCCCACTTCAAATGGATCATTCAAGAAAAATTCAGTGGTGGAGCCAGTAGAAACTGAACAGAAACATTTTTCAAAATTGATAATCGAGAATTTTGACGTAATATTTTCTCAAATTGTGCTTTTATGTATTTTTTTTCCTTTCTCCAAAAAGTATTACGTTTTTTCACGCGCTACGCACGCGTATAACTTTGCTTGTGTGGCTGGATTGAGCATGTTTATATGTTTTTCTTTGAATCGCAATCATTCTTACGCGGCGCTTAATAGTCGAGAATATGGGGTCCCCCGGTTGCGAAATGTCATTGCGAGTGGTTCAATTTCTATTCTCACCGGATTTTTTCACTGAAAATCATAACGGATAATAATTTACTTTCTACTTTGAGGACCTCGTGGATCTAGAGAAGGCAAGTCGATCGATTTTGCATGGAAAAATCAAAACCCGTAGCTCGCATTTCTCAGAACAGCATAATATGAGATCCCTTCTTCTAATAGATCGTGGGTAGTGGTTCAATTTCACTTCTTATCGGGCTGTTTCACGGAGAATCATTGAAAATACCGAGGGGTTACTCACTCGTGAAGTCATGGCGCCACACCACAATGTAGTCAATTTGAAGTCAAGTTGAAGTCAGCGAAGTCACTGAAGTCAGGTGACTTCAATTTTTTGGAATCACTGAAATCAAATGATTTCATTCTTCTGAAGTCACTTGAAGTCGATGAAATCAATTGAAGTCACTCAAATTATGTATTTCAGGTTTCGAAAGAAAATGAATACCCCACATGTTTATCAGGGTTTATATTGAATTTCGCATATACAGAAAGTAGAACTTTGTGTAGCGGAGAATTTTCAAGTGAATATGCTCGCGTTCATGGTAATAAAAGAAAAGATCAGCGTTCTTCGCCACTGGTATATTTTAGATGAAAGTACAAATTGTTTGAAATTAGAGCCAATGAGTGTGCATGGGTACATCGATATTGAACAGTATCGAGAAACTATTTCACCCCCTGTGATAACTGAGAGTGATTTACAACTATCTGATAATATTTTTAAGGCTGTTAAAAAAAATTTCCGATAAAAAAGATCTAAGTATTCCCATGAGTCATTTATATAGCAAGTTTTTGTTTCAATATGATGAAAACCCGTTTTCTCTACCCTCTTTTATTTGTAAAATTTTATTTATTATGACTTCAATGACTTCATTCTATTTGAAGTCACTGACTACTAATTGATGAAGTCATTGGCAGTCAATTGCAGTCATGAAGTCACGTTGATCAACGCTTGAAGTCATTGACTTCACATTTTGTTGAAGTCATTGAAGTGAGCGACTGAATTCACGTGAAGTCGACTTCATTTTGGAGTGATGGTGTCACTCAATCCTTGAGTGAGTAACCCCTCGGAAAATACTAATTTCGTCTTTACTTTGAGGACCTCCAGGACCTGAAGAAGGGAAGTCAGTCGACTTTGCATGGGAAAATGGCAACCCGTAGCTCGCGCTGCCTCAATTAGAATAATATAAGGTCCCCCCTTCCAAAATATCGTGGGTGGTGGTTCAGCTTCGCTTCTTACCGGGCTGTTTCATGGAAACTCATGAAAAATACTAACTTCCTCTTCACTTTGAGAACTTCCAGGACCTAGAGAAAGGAAATGGATCGATTTCGCGTGGGAAAATGAAAACCCATAGCTCACGTTGCCCCAAATACAACAATCGGAGGTCCCCCCTCCAAAAATATCGTGGAGGAATACTCAATTTCACTTCTCACGAGGTTTTTTCATAGGAAATCATTGGAAATAATTATGTCCTTTCTACTTTGAGGACCTCCAGACCTTAACTTTTCCATGAAAAATCGATGGATTCCCCTTCTCCAGGTCCTAGAGGTCCTCGAAGTAAAGAGGAAATTTCTATTTCTAATGATTTCCTACGAAAAAGCTCGTAAGGAGAAGAATTGGACCACTGCCCCTGATATTTTGGGAGTGGGGACCTCAAATTATTCTAATTGGGGCAACGCGAGCTGTGGGTTTTGATTTTTCCATCTAAAATCGATTCATTTCCCTTCTCTAGGTCCTAAAGGTCCTTGAAAAAAAAAGAAATCATAATTCTAGATCATTTCTGAAAAAAAAAGCCCCATAAAAAGAGGAATTGGGCCACAGCCCATGATATTTTGGAAAAGGGGACTTCAAATTATTCTAAGTGAGGCAACGCGAGCTGCGTGTTTTGATTTTTCCATCTAAAATTGATTGATTTCTCTTCTCTAGGTCCTGAAGGTCCTTGAAGTGAAAAGGGAATGATGATTCTAGATGATTTCCAAAAAAAAAGCCCCATGAAGAAAGGAATTGGGCCACAGCCCATGATATTTTGGAAGGAGGGACCTCAAATTATTCTAATCGGGGCAACGCGAACTGCGGGTTTTGATTTTTCTATCTAAAATCGCTCGATTTCCCTTATCTGGGTCCTCAAGGTCCTTGAAGTGAAAAGTGAATCATGATTCTAGACGATTTGCAAAAAAAAAAGCCCCATAGAAAGAGGAATTGGGCCACAGCCCATGATATTTTGGAAGGAGGGACCTCAAATTATTCTAATTGGGGCAACGCGAGCTGCGGGTTTTGATGTTTCCATCTAAAATTGATTGATTTCTCTTCTCTAGGTCCTGAAGGTCCTTGAAGTGGAAAGGGAATCATGATTCTAGACGATTTCCAAAAAAAAAAGCCCCATAGAAAGAGGAATTGGGCCACAGCCCATGATATTTTGGAAGGAGAGACCTCAAATTATTTTAATTGGGGGAACGCGAACTGCGGGTTTTGATTTTTACATCTGAAATTGATTGATTTCTCTTCTCTAGGTCCTAAAGGTCCTTGAAGTGAAAAGTAAATCATGATTCTAGATGATTTACAAAAAAAAAGACTCATAAAAAGAGGAATTGGGTCACAGCCCATGATATTTTGAAAGGGGGGACCTCAAATTATTCTAATCTGGGCAACGCGAGCTGCGGGTTCTGATTTTTCCATCTAAAATTGAATGATTCCCCTTCTCTAGGTCCTAAAGGTCCTTGAAGTGAAAAGGGAATCATGATTCTAGATGATTTCCAGAAAAAAAGCCCCACAAAAAGAGGAATCGAGCCACAGCCCATTATATTTTGGAAGGAAGGACCTCAAATTATTCTAAATCCCATTTTTATTACATCAATGTGACAGAAATCCATTTTCATCACATTAATGTGATAGAGTTCCATTTTTATCACATTAATGTGACAGAATCCCATTTTTATCACATTAATGTGACAGAAATCCATTTCTATCACATTAATGTGACAGAATCCCATTTTCATCACATTAATGTGATAGAATTCCATATTTATCACATCAATGTGACAGAATCCCATTTTTATCACATTAATGTGATAGAATTTCATTTTCATCACATTAATGTGACAGAATCCCATTTTCATCACATTAATGTGATAGAATTCCATATTTATCACATCAATGTGACAGAATCCCATTTTTATCACATTAATGTGATAGAATTCCATTTTTATCACATTAATGTGACAGAATCTCATTCTTAACTTCCCGATAAGGGAAGTTTATGTATTGGCCCCGAAAATGAAAAATCGATTTTTCGATTAATCTCCATGTTTTGACACCTGCCCAACATTTTTTGATAGTTTTCATGACCATGTCTGTATGTGTGTGTGTGTCTGTGTGTGTCTGTAACCAAATGTTTCGTTCACGTTTTCTCATAAATCGATAATGTGATCGAGGTGATCGATATCGTAATCGAAGCATCTTGATATAGATTTGCGGTCATTAGATTTTGATCGGAATCGATCCAGTAATTTCTTAGTTTCATAAGAAAAACATTATCAAATTTTTCTCAACTTCTCAATTAGCGAAGTCTATGTACTGACCCCGGGGAGGAAAAATCGATTTTTTTATCGATCTCATGTTTTGCGATCTCCCCAACATTTTTTGATAGTTTTAACTACTGTGTCTGTTGTTATTCATCGTTTTTTTCATTCATCATTTTTTCTAATAGTAAATGAGAGAAATTATAGGGAATTTCTTAGCGCGTTTCGAAGAGTCACACTCATCATACTACATTCTTATTACATCCTTCTAATCAGCAGTCACGCATCCCTCCATTCGCGAGCGAGCAACTACGCACCTCTAGTTTATTTTTTTTTAATCATTTCTTTCTTTTTCTCACATAATAATTAACTCATGAGTAGCCAATTTCTGAGGCTGTGATAGCTCATCGCTTGTAAATATGTACATAAATAACTGTAAGGATTAGTGATAAGTTTAAAATAACGCTAGTTTTGTTTTTATCCCCATACAGAACAAGTAGAAAATTCTACACACTAAAAATAAGTTTTAAAAAAATATATACATAAAGCCATTAGTGCCTGAGGCTCAAAATTGGATGCAAAAAATATCGTTGGTTTCATTATTTATCTGTATAGAAGATACACATACTCTAGAAAGTAGAGACGCGGCAAGAAGCCATCAAACTTTCAAATTAAACTCATATATAATGTTGAGGTTTTTGTTCGCTAAGTTTATTACACCTTTATAAAACAAATAATGTACCTCCTTCAATTTAATAAACTTGAAAAAAAGTAGAGCGCCCGACACGACATAGGAAGATCCTGGGTTGGACTCCCGGTGCCTGCACCCTGCCAGGACTATCCAATTTTTTCTCGAAAAATCTTGAAATATGGGATAGGTGTGTTAAGATGCATATTCGCCCCCTTGGATTATTCGGAAATCGCTTGGATAGACGCTGCTTCAAAAATCTGGCAGATTTACGTATCTAGGTCTTTGAGCTACAATAGGGCTCCTGTAATTTCAACTCTCCGGGAGACTCGATTCTGGGAAGGTGAAATTAGCTGACAGGCCAGCGAATGGTCGGATTGCGTAGTGGGGGAACCTTCTAACGTAGCTACATAGAGGAAAGCCTAAGAGTGGAGGAGATGGCACATTTCCCCAAGTGGCGGTCTAGCCAATAAAGAAGAGAAGAAAAAGAGTGGAGGAGACGATTTCTCCTCCTGTCAAAATTACACGACTCGAAATTACAGGAGTCCTACTATACTATCCTAATCCTGGAGAACAGTACGCACTGGCTGAGTGCTAGCGTAGCAAAAGATCCCCACCATCCGTCTAGACAAATCATGAAACTGTTCATGAACCAACGCATAAGAAGAGAATATAAACGAATCTCAATTTGCATTATTGGATGTTCCAATGACTATTTCCCAGATAAATTGTAAGTAATGATGGTTATCGAGCTCTTAAATCTTTGTTGGGCATAAAGGATATGTCACTATTTTCCAAAAATGGATGTGAAATATTTTTTTATTATCAATTACACGTTTACACAGATATTACAGAAGAATTCATATTAACATTTCGTCTTCTCTCTGGTTATTGAATGAGAGATGCAAATTTCATTGGACATTGAAAAATCCCTCATAGAAATATGGACGAATGCGAAGAAAGATCATTTGTGGAGTTTGTGACTGCACATTCATTGAATGAATTTTGACCATAATACCTAGCGGATGACCTCCACATATAATAGGATTGCCAATATCAGCCTGAAAAAATGATTGATTGAATGATTGAATTCATTCATGAATGAAGGATGTATGAAAATTCATCTTACAAGCTGTGGACCGTTCACAGAGTTCAGTTCCTTCGCCGGAATTTGGAATCTTCTGAGTGGTATAAGCGATTGTTCGCTGTCAAGTAACATCGCACTAGTCTTCGTCAATTTCCTGTATTCTCTGCTATATGATATTTTTTTTGGTGTCCAGTGAAGTACTTGACACAATTGTTTCGTTGAGAAATCATCTGCATCTGCGAGGCTCAGTCTCTGAATTCTTGGACTCCATAAAAATGGTCTGGACACCTGTTAGTAGAATTAAATACTTGTGATCATTGGAAGTCTCAGAGAGTTGGATTGATCTTGAACTAGATAAATACTTGCCGTTATCAGACCAATATCGTTTTCTGTCCATCCATTAGCATCTTCGCTATCTTCACTTTTTTGATAGTTAGGATTCACTCTCATGTGCTCCACTTCATACCATTTCACGTAGCGATCGAATAGCGATACCGCAGTGTTTCCAGTAGCTATCTTGAATCCTTTGACAGGGTAAGTACTGCGACGAGCATTCCGAATGCATTGCCCAGCAGTGACAACTTGATTAGCATTCACGATAACTCCACCACATGCATGTTTGTTGTTATGCCAAATAGATACCATGTACGGAAACTCCCCTGGCTGGACATTCATCTCACCACCTGGAAATAAAAAAAAAAGTGATAACGCCAAGATCAACTGTACTATTCTCTCTGATTGAGTCTCACCTTTAATTATGTCAGAAATAAATTCATCATAGTTCAACCAGGATAGAAAAGTTGCGGGACTTGTTGCTTCTCCCTGCCGTGCCTCCTTGACAATCAATCCAACCATGGAACCCCCACAAATAATCGGACTGCCAAGATCTTCCTGCAATAAATTAACACGTGAATAACTGAAGATTCTCTTCTTGCAAATATCAGAGTTATTCTCCTTACAGTACTTATGAAAGCCGTTTCGAAGAAATCACTGAAACAATGTTGATTCGCTAAAACTTGTATGCCCCATCGTTCACATCTCTCATTCTCTACTATATATATAACATCCCACATCAGCTTTACTATTTGCAGATCATCCTCATCGGGATAATTCCAAGATATCATTGCACACTCGAAACAACGATGGGACTCAATGTTTTTGGGATTGAGTGAGACTGGTCCAATTACGTAATTCAACGTAAGAGGTTCGTTTAGCTGATTATGTGAATTGAACAATTACAATAATTTTTCTAACTCAAAAAATGTACAAAGTAGAATGCATGACTTGCCTGTAAGATTGCGATATCATTCTCCCAGTACAGGTCGCACTGATCGGACGAAATTCTTGTCAATTCTTGGTAATAAGGATGAGGGTGAATATTCTTCACCGTTAATGATGTACGATAGGGCCACTTTACCATGGACATTCCAGGCACCACTAGAAGACCTGAAGCCGGATGAGGAACAACCGTGTGTGCAACTGTTAGAATGTGATCCTTATCAATGATAGTTCCACTGCATAAATGAAACAACTGGTACTGAATGGAAACGACAAACGGAAATTCCGTGGTATCTCCTTGACGTCCATTCTTGATACTCTGTACCCCTTGAACACATTGTTGACACTAATTGCATTAATAGTTCTGATTAATGTTTCGTAGTAAATGATTTATTCAATGAGGATTACCACCGAGTGTCAGAATTGTAATCAATGAAAGATAAATCTTCATTATGTTTCCCAAGAATTCTGGTCGTAATATTTTATGTGTTCTAACTGAGCTCTTGTCGCGGAGCTAACGTGGTTTTATATACGAAATAGTTTTGTGTACATAGAAATCTTCCACTTAGATAAGAAATGAAGGACACCTTCCAATATGAAAATGTGAGGAATATATGAAGCTATTGACTCTGAGCAAACAACTATGGATTAACGTAGAATTTTCGTTGGAAAAACACAGACTTCCATTTTTTGTTTTCATTAGACGCCGAAAATCATGGTGAAGGCCCTCTCGCGACACATACATTTGGAATCCTTTGCTAATTGATGGATGGCATGAATTGATTGATCCTGAGGTATCATGCTATACTCTCACATTGGCAAGACATTCAGGTGAACGACCGTTTCGTTGAGTGAAGTAATTGAAGAACTGATACTCCGATTGAAAAGATAAGCAGCATACGTAAGTTTACTCAATGATAACTGTCACTTTTATACTAATATTCTATTTCCAACTCCTGTTAACCCTCTGAGACTGAGACCTATTTCCTGTTGAATGGAAATTATTTTCCTTCATAGCTAGACCTCAGGGTTTAGGAAGCTTACCTCAGGTCTTAGAAGTATCTATAGCGCCCGTCTGACCCCGCTCGATGGAACTATGCAGTTAGAACCCTGATCTTGCCGACCAATGCAATTTTATGGGGCCTCGAGCCGGCTGCATAGAAGTAGCATACGGTCCGAGGGGCTCAAGAAGATATGGATTATTGATTGATACATCGATTCTATTCTCCATTGGATTCACTCTCCAACACATGAAGAATATAAACGTTATTACTGTCGAAATGAAGATTAGCAGTGAAGTGAAGAAACGAGTTTCTTTAACTTACCTCAAATTTTATCCCTAGACTGGTCGCTCTATGAGCGTGGCACCTCTTGTGGCACCTCACTCTGCTGTTTTTATTTTTTTTTATAATCAATCGGTTGAGTTGAAAATTCTAAAATCATTTGATTTCCATTGTTGAGGTGTTCAAGAAACTACTATAATTTTTAAATTACGTATCCTGCGAATTTGGAAGAGAGATAAGATAAGTTCTAGGAGCTGATAAAGTTTTTTCAATGCTAAATGGAATTATCCGGAGAGCGACGTTTCCGAAAACACGCTAATTGCGTTCGGGCAGTGTAGAGGGGATTCGGCATTGTCGCTGCCAAAATAACACGGTGGTGAATCTCTCATCAGGGTTTTTATTGTTGAGTCTACGGTAGGCATGAAGGATATGTTAATATTCTCAAAAAATGAATGTGAAACTTTGTTTTATCATTAATTACACGATTAAACAGATATTAAAACGAAAATTCACATCTGTGTTTTGTCTTCCTTCTGGGAAGTGAATGAAAGATGCAAGTGTCATCGCATATCAAAAAATCCCTCTAAAACATATGGACGCATGGGAAGAAAGATTATTTGTGGAGTTTGTGACTGCACATCCATTGAATGAATTTTGACCATCATACCAAGAGGATGACCTCCACATATAATAGGATTGCCAATATCAGCCTGAAAGAATGATTGATTGAATGATCGAATATATTCATGAGTGAAGGATATATGAAAATTCATCATACAAGCTCTGGACTGTTCACTGAGTACAGTTCCTTCGCAACAATGTGGGATCTTCCGAACTGCGTGAGCGGTTGTTCGTGGTTAACTAATACTGCAGTAGACTTTGTCAATTTCCTATATCCTTTACTAAATGATATTTCTTTGGGTGTCCAGTGGAGTACTTGACACAATTGTTTTGTAGAAAAATCATTTGCATCTGCGAATCTCAATCTCTGGACTGTTGGAGTCCATACAAATGGTGTTGACGTCTGATAGTAAAATAAAATATAAGGGTGTGCAAATTATTCCAATTGTCGAATACTTCTACGCGAATCGAATACTAATATTTGATTCAAATATTCGATTTTCTATCGAATAATTCAAAAAATCGGATATTCGATATTGGATCAAATAATTCGATATTCGATGGTGTTTCTCGGATATTGGAATGATTTTCGTTTTCGCAATGAAAATTCGAACCGTGAAAACATCTTTCTGCATCTCTTTGTGAGCCCCGTGAATCTTGTAATAATATAAATAATTTTTCCAGAACTTACTTACTTTTTTTTTCTGAATTAATTCAAAAGTGTGTTCGGAATGATCGAACCGGGAAAGGTTTGGTAAATTCCAGTACACTCTCACTTGAAGTCATTCAGAATTAGCGAGATGGTAAATTATACTCGCAGCTCACTAGAATTATGAAACCCGCTGATTTTATTTCTGAGATGCACCGGAAAAAAGAGAAACCAGTGAACTGTATCAATGCTCTAATCCCTATGCGTCCGTTCATTTTCTGCCAAATGCTTCGGCAGTATGCTTCCGAATGAATGTATTGTAATGAATCTCAATTCAAAAAGGAATGAATTTTTCAATATTTTGATTTCGTGATTGGTTCGACCCTAGCGGTTTCGAAAATGCGGTTTAAATTTTATCCGTGCGAATGCGGTGTTTAAATTGAGTTTAAATCGTTTATTTGGGCCATTTTTTCATAGTTTTCACACAGTTTTTAAACGGAATTTAAACAGCATAAACCTTGCACACAACAAGCAGGAGTTCCACTCTTTGTGCGTTATTTACAAACCCCACTCCTTATGCGACATTTAATATTTTGCCAATTCGTTTGGCAAAATGCTTCCAAATGGAATTTTATCCACAATGAATTGAATCACTATTCATATATCCCATTGCTCAAAAAGTAACATTATTCTCACAACAATGCACTCATACATCCCTACGAATATTTTTCCAAACTGTATCGATCAGTTCAGGATACAATGTTAGGACTTGCAGTCCCAGTTCGAATATACTTATTTTAATAGCAATAATATCGTTTCATGCATAAAATTCAATATAAGATGAAAACTGAGATTGTACGATAAACCTTGAAAATCGAAAAATTGAAGTTCAGAAGTTCAGTTTCAAGTTTCATCTAGGATCTCTATTCTTTCTGATTGTCATCAGAATGAAAATGTACCTATTTTGTAGAAAAAATTGTCTACTTTTGAATGGTGAAATAAAAAATAGTAGTGTTCCTAGAGAGAAAGCTGATAAAAACCGTGATTTTTGAAAAAACTAATGTATCGAACACTCTTACAAGAGACTTCTTCTGAAAAATCTGAAATTCTCACCATTTGTGGGGTTCATTGAGATGAATCTTTTAAGCTGAACTTGGATGTAATTGCTTGGATAGTTTTCGAGATACAACCTCTTTTTATAAAATGGTTTTTGGCCAATATCTCAGAAACTACTGGAGCAATTTCGCCCAATTTCAATACCAAACTTTTCGTCCATTACACGCATAAACTGATGAAATTTGAAGTCTCTACCTCAAATAGTTTTTGAGCTATCATGTATACAAAATTTCGGATAACACACACTGTAATTGAAATTATCTGCAAACGAAAAATCGCAGCCAAATTTACCCCGAGTGAAAATTGTGAGTTCAAATGAGATGAATTTCATCGCTGAGAGTAGGGGCTGTGAATATATTTTTCGCGGAGAAAATCCAAAAAACGATTTTTCGAAAATTTGATTTTTTTCGAAAAGTACTCAACCGATTTCGCTCTAATTTCACCGACAGCAATTTGTATAGGAAGGGAAAGTACTGTTAAATTTTCAGGTCACCAAGTATTACCGTTCCGGAGCAATGAGCTGATATCTGTCACACACACGCACACACACACACACACACATACATACAGACATTTTTAAAAAATGTCATTTCTCGGCGTTTTGGAACATTCTGAGTCATATTCCGATGAAATCTCGAAACCGAAAAAAATCACGTTTACAATGCTTCCATTCGGAAGCAAAAAGGTATATATTCCGTATATATATGCGGTTTTCAAACTCAAACCGTTTTCAAACGACATACCTTGTCGCTAATTCCGAACGACTTTGGATATGAGCTCGGTAAAATTTACCAAACCTTTACCGGTTCGTTCATTCTGAACACACCTCTGAACTAATTATATAAAATAAAAGTAAGGAAATTTTTGGGAGAATTATTCATATCATTACAAAACTCGCGAGGCTCACAAAGAGACGCTGAAAGAAGTTTTCGAGGTTCAAATTTTCATTGCAAGAACGAAAATGATTCGAATATCCGAGCAAAACCATCGAATATCGAATTATTCGATCGAATATCGAACTATTCGATCGAAAATCGAATATTCGATTTTCGAATTATTCGATTCGATTCAATTCAAACGCTATTCACACACCCCTAATAAAATACTCGTTTCACGCCCAGAAAATTTAATTCATTTAAAATTCGGAAAATACTTGCCGTTATGAGACCAATATCGTGTTCTGTCCACTCACTGGCATTATTCCCATCATATTTTAGTTTGTAGAAAGGATGAACTTGCATATGGCTAACTACAAACCATTGTACGCTGCCGTCCAATAGCGATGCAACCGTGCTTTCAGCAGCTATTTTAAATCCTTTGACAGGGTAAGTGCTACGAGGATTCCGAATACATTGTCCAGCAGTGATAACTTGATGAGAATTCACGATGATTCCGCCACATGCATGTTTGTTGCTATGCCAAATAGATACCACGTACGGAAACTCTCCCACCTGAACATTTATCTCACCTCCTGAAAATCAGAGAACTATCAATGCCAAGGACTTCATTGCTCTTCTCTCTGATTAAATCTCACCATTAATTACGTCAGAAATAAATTCAGCGTAATTCAACGTGGACAGAAAAGTTGCAGGACTTGCGGTTTCTCCCTGTCGTGCCTCTTTGACAATCAATCCCACCATGGAGCCTCCACAAATAATTGGACTGCCAAGATCTTCCTGCAATGAATTAAAACCTGAATAACTGAAGATTCTCTCTCTGTAAATATCAAAGTTATTCTCCTTACGGTACTTATGAAAGCCGTTCCGAACAAATCCATGACACATTGTTGATTCGCTAGAACTTGGATGCCCAATTGTTCACATCTATTAATCTCCATCATGTATACAAGATCCCACATCAGGACTACTAATCCCAGATTAGTCTCACTGGGATAATTCCAGGATATTATTGTACACTCGAAACAAAGATACGATTCCAAGTTTATAGTACTGAGTGAGACTAGTCCAATGAAGAAAGTTAATAGAAGAGGCTCGTTGAGCTGATTGTATGGATTGAACAATTGTAATAATTTTTTGAACTCAAAATGTAGGATTGCGATATCATTCTCCCAGTACAGGTCGCACGGACCGGATGAAATTACTGTCAATTCTTGGCAATAAGGATGAGGGTGAATACTTTTCACCGTTAATGATGTCCGATAGGGCCACCTCACCATGGACGTTCCAGGCACCACTAGAAGAGTAGAAGCCAAATGAGAAACAACCGCGTGTGCAACTGTTAGAATGTGATACTTATCAATGATAGTTCCACTGCATAAATGAAAGAATCGGTTCTGAATGGAAACAACAAACGAGAATTCAGTGGTATCAGTCCGACGTCCGTTCTTCATACTCTGTACCCCTTGAACACATTGTTGACATTAATTTTGATAATAGTTCTGATTGATATTGCATGGTAAATGGGTTGTTCAATAAGAATTACCACAGAGTATCAGAATTGTAATCAATGAAAGATATATCATCATTACGTTCCCCAGAAACTTTGGTCGAAATGTCTTATCTAGTTTAACTGAGCTCTCGTGGCGCAGATGACGTGGTCCTATATTTAGAATAGTTATGTGGCCATAGAAATCTTCCACTCAGATAAGAAATCGAGGACACATTTCAGTCAAATGGAAGGAACATAATAAACTATCGATCTTGCGCAAACAATTATGGCTTGCGGTAGAATTTTTTTGTTAAAAAATCGCATATGAATTCATATTTCATTTATTTAAAAAGAATGCGGTGATGCCCTCTTGCGACACATTCATACAAAATTGTTTGCTGATTGATGGATGATATAAATTGATTGAATAATAAACTTAATGGTTTGCTCGTCGATTTATTATAAACATGGAAATGAATCCGATTATCGATAAATTGATTTATTTCGAAGTATCATGCTATATTCTCACATTTGAAGCCTTGTTTACATTTGAAGTGTTCCTCAATTCAATTCAGGAGAAGATCCTGAACGGAGATTTCTCCACATATGGAGTAGTATAATCGATCACTAGTTGAAGGGCTTAGTAAGGGTAAGCCGTCCACTTGGTGGAAAAGAAGCGATGAATTTCACCGAAATGTATAAATTGAATGAAATCACTTGCAACAATTATAAGCCTCGGATCATGCAAATTGAATATAGATTAGATAATAACAAAAACTTCCTTAACCATTTCGTAATGAAATATTCATTAAAGATAATTGGATGAGTCCAAATCAAAAAATTTCATCAAGGCATACGGACGAATACGAAGGAATATTCTGTGCGGATTTTGCGACTTCACATTGATTGGATAAATTCTGACCATAATACCAAGCGGATGACCTCCGCATATGATAGGATTGCCAGTATCAGTCTAAAAAAATTATTGAACAAATAAGTCCAATATATTTATGAATGAAGAGTATACGAAAATTCATCTTACAAGCTCTGCATTGTCCACAGAGTACAGGTCCTTCGCAGCAATTTCAAATGTTCCGAGCTGAGCGAGCAGTTGTTCGTCGTCCTTTAATACGGCAGTGATCTTTGTCAATTTCTTGTAATCATTTCTATATGATATTTTTTTTGGTGTCCAGTGGAGTACCTGACACAATTGTTTTGTGGGAAAATCATCTGCATTTACGAGTCTCAATCTCTGGACTGTTGAACTCCATGAAAATGCTGTGGACAGCTGATGGCAGAATGAAATACTCGCGATCATTGGGAGTCTCAGAGAATTGATTAGAAATTAGGAAAATACTTGCCGTAATGAGACCAATATCGTGCTCTGCCCGCCATCTTGAATTATTGACATAATACTTTGATTTATAGTGAGGATGAACCTGCATATGCCTAACTAGATACCATTGTACGTTGCGGTCGGATAGTGATATTGCAATGTTACCAGCAGCTATTTTAAAGCTTTTGATAGGGTAAATGCCATGAGTACTTCTAATACATTGTCCAGCAGTGATAACTTGATTAGTATTTACGATAAGCCCACCACATGCATGGTTTTTGCCGTGCCAAATAGATACCATGTACGGAAACTCCCCTGGCTGGACATTCATCACACCACCTGCAAATTACAAAAAGGTCACAACACCAAGGTCAACTGTACTTTTCTCTCTGATTGAATCTCACCATTAATTATTTCGGAAATAAATTCAGCGTAGTTCAACGTGGATAGAAAAGTTGCGGGACTTGTTGCTTTACCCTGCCGTGCCTCCTTGACAATCAATCCAACCATGGAACCCCCGCAAATAATCGAACTGCCAAGATCTTCCTGCAATGAATTAACACGTGAATAACTGAAAATTCTCTTCGTGCAAATATCAGAGTTATTCTCCTTACGGTACTTATGAAAGCCGTTTCGAAAAAATCACTGAAACATTGTTGATTCGCTAAAACTAGTATGCCCCATTGTTCACATCTATTATTCTCCACTACGTATACAACATCCCACATCAGGTTGACCATTTCCAGATTATTCTCATCGGGATAATTCCAAGATATCATTGCACACTCGAAACAACGATGAGACTCAATGTTTTTAGTACTGAATGAGACTGGTCCAATTGCGAAATTCAACGCAAGAGGTTCGTTTAGCTGATTATGTGAATTGAACAATTATAATCACTTTTCTAACTCAAAAAATGTACAAAGTAGAATACATGACTTGCCTTTAGGATTGCGATATCATTCTCCCAATACAGGTCGCACTGACCGGACGAAATCACTGTTAATTCTTGATAATAAGGATGGGGGTAAATATTCTTTACTGTTAATGCTGTATTATAGGGCCATCTCACCACAGACATTCTAGGCACCACTAGAAGACTTGAAGCCGAATGAGGAACCACCACGTGTGCAACGGTTAGAATGTTATACTTATCAATTACAGTTCCACTGCACAAATGAAACAACTGATGCTGAATAGAAACAACAAACGGGAATTCAGTGTCATCAGCCCAACGTCCATTTTTCATACTCTGTACCCCTTGAACACATTGATGACATTAATTTTATTAATAGTTCTGATTGATATTTAATAGTAAATGGTTCATTCAAAGAGGATTACCACAGAATATCAGAATTATAATTAATGAAAGATAAATCATCACTACGTTTCCCAAAAACTGTAATTGAAATGTCTTATCTAGTTTAACTGAGCTCTTGTCGGGTAGCTAAAGTGGTTTTATATTCAGAATAGTTATGTGGACATAGAAATTTTCCGCTCTAGATAAGAAATGAAGAACATATTTTAGTAAAGTGTGAGGCACGTATTGGAACTATTGACCTTGAGCAAACCGGAGATCTCAGTGATCGATCAGAGGGCCCAGTGCCATCAATACTTATCTATGACCCATTTCGGTCGATTATCTGGTCAATGTCGCTCACTTGATTAATTACCCTGTTGGCCGTAAATATCGGCTCTCCGAATCAAGTGGCAGTGAAGTGCTGCTCTCTAGTTGTTCGCGAGCCTCAAGCTCCTTATTTGAATTCTCGTCAGATGAAGTGGGCTGTATAGCATGAATGCTGAAGGCCAGCTGTGACCCAGTCACAGCACAATAAAAAAGAAGAAAAAGAATTCTCGTCAGAGTGACGATAACCTCTTTCGGGCAGTCTCCGGCATCCGGATCACCTTTTCTGCTCTGAACTGACCTCGTTTTACCTCTTCCCTCTTCTACCTTATTTCCGATGGTATTCCTCTTCTTCAGGTTCTCCGAACATAATCCTCAAACATTCCTATTCAATGCTACACTCATACTCATACTATCATTTGCGAAAGAAGTAGGGAAGTACTCTCATTTCTAAACCACCCCTTTTAACTCTTTTCACTCCCATTTCTAACCAACCCTTATCTGGTGCCTTGCTCTGCTATAATATTGTTAGCACACATAGCATAGGATTTTCACTATTTGTCTAAGAAAAATCATTAAAATGTTCATAAACCGATGCATGAAGTAGGAAAATAAAATTATCTCAATTTGCATTAGTGAAGAATATTGAAAATACTATGACTGCTTCCCAGATGAATTCTGAGTCATGATATATAAACGATAAATTTGACGGTTCTTCGAAGTTTATCACGCTATTAAATCTTTGGTAGACATGGAGAATATGTTAATATTTTCGAAAAAATTGATGTGAAATATTTTTTATTATTAATTATGCATTGACACAGATATTACAGGAGAAGTCATATGTCCGTTTCGCCTTCCGCCTGGGAAGTGAATAGCAGATGTAGTTTCATTACACATGAAAAAATCCCTCTAAGACATATGGACGAATGCGAAGAAAGATGATCTGTGGAATTTGTGACTCGGCACTGATTACAGAAATTTTGACCATAATACCAAGCGGATGACCTCCACATATAATAGGATTACCAATATCTGTCTGAAAAAACGATTAAATGAATGAGCTCAGTACATTCATAAATAAATAATGCCTGAAAATTCATCTTACAAACTCTGGACTGTCCACAGAGTACAGTCCCTTTGCAACAAGCGGTTGTCCAGCGTTAACTAATACTGCATTAGTCATTGTCAATTGGCTGTATTCTCTTCCATCTGCTCTTTTTTTTTGTTTCCAGTGAAGTACTTGACACAATTGTTTTGTAGTAAGAGCTTCTGCATCTGCTAATATCAATTTTTGAACTGTTGGACTCCATGAAAATGGTGTGGACACCTGATAGTAGAATGAAATAATCGTGATACTGAGAGTCCCAGAGAATTTCATTAATTTGAAATTAGGAAAATACTTGCCGTCATGAGACCAATATCGTTCTCTGACCACCAGCTTGAACTATCGACATGATAACCTGAGTGAAAGAAAGGATGAACTATCGAACGACTAACTA
Source organism: Aleiodes leptofemur (assembly GCA_963942555.1). Taxonomy (NCBI): domain Eukaryota; kingdom Metazoa; phylum Arthropoda; class Insecta; order Hymenoptera; family Braconidae; genus Aleiodes; species Aleiodes leptofemur. The sequence goes on from OZ012620.1 coordinate 9,714,183, forward strand.
GATACCATTGTACGCTGCTGTCAAATAATGATACTTTATTGCTTCCAACAGCTATTCTGAATCCTTTCTCAGGATAAAAGCGATAAATACTCCGAAGACATTGTCCAGCTGTGATAACTTGATTATCATTTACGATAATTCCACCACATGCATGTTTGCTGCGATGCCAAATAGATACCATGTACGGAAACTCGCCTGACTGAGCATTCCTTCCACCACCTGAAAAAATTACCAACGCCAAGATCTTCATTGCTTTTCTCTCTCGTTGAGCCTCACCATTAATTATCGCAGAAATAAAGTTAATGTAGTTCAACGTGGACAGGAAAGTCCCGGGACTTGTTGCTTCTCTCTGCCGTGCCTCTTTGACAATTAATCCAACCATGGAACCCCCACAAATAATCGGACTGCCAAGATCTTCCTGCAATCAATTAACACGTGAATAACTGAAGATTGTCTTCTTGCAAATATATTCCCCTTACGGTACTTATAAAAGCTGTTTCGACGAAATCAATGAAACATTGTTGATTTGCTAAAACTTGTATGCCCCATTGTTCACATTTATTATTCTCCATCATGTATACCACATCCCACATCAGGACCACCAATTCCAGATTACTCTCATCAGGATAATTCCAAGATATCATTGCACATTCGAAACACCGATATGACTCAAAGTTTGTGGTACTGAGTGAAACTGGTCCAATCAAGGAATTCAATGGTAGAGGTTCGTTGAGCTGATTGTGTAAATTGAACATTGTAATAATTATTTTCATTCAAAAAATGTACAGAGTAGAATGGATAACTTGCCCGTAAGATTGCAATATCGTTCTCCCAGAATAGATCGCTCTGATCGAATGAAATTGATGTCACGTCTTGGTAATGAGGATGAGGGTAAATATTCTTCACAGTTAATACTGTACTATAGGGCCACCTCACCACGGACATTCCAGGTACCACTAAAATATCAGAAGCCGGATAATGAACAACCACGTGTGCAACTGTTACAATATGATACTCATCAATAATAGTTCCACTGCACAAATGAAATAACTGGTGCTGAATAGAAACAATGAACGGAAATTCAATTATATTAGCCTGACGTCCATTCTTTATACTCTGCACTCCTTGAACACATTAATGACATTAATTTCATTAGTAAATCAGATCAATATTCAATGTAAATGGATGATTTAATGAAGATTACCACAGAGCGTCAGGATTACAATCAATGGAAGATAAATCATCATTACTTCCCCTAAGAACTGTAATCGAAATGTCTTATCTAGTTTAACTGAGCTCATATTACGTGGCTAATGTGGTTTTATCAGTGGAATAATTATGTAGACATAAAAATCTCCCGCTTAGATAAGACATGGATCGCAAATTTTAGTAAAATATAAAGAACATATTCAATATTTGATCTTGAGCAAAAATTAAGGATTGATGTGGATTTTTGCGTTAAAAAATCACATACTTCTGTTTCACGTTTCATTGGTGATAAAAAAATTGTGACGAATGCCCTCTTGCGGTACATTTATTCAGAAAAATTGCTTGCTGATTGATGGATGGCGTAAATCGACTGATTCGAGGTTTCATGATGTGCTTATTTTCGGAGTCAAGATTCGTAAAAAATATCGTGAGCTCCCAGAGCATTCGTTTTGAGCTTGCAACAACACTTTCCGATCGATAAAAAAAATGTCTTTTGGATTTCAACCAAGAATAATCTATCACAAATTGATCGAAATGGGTGGACGAGGCCAGAAAAGGTTTCCTCATATGCGAGACCCGCTTAGATCTCGAGATATTCCATTGAGAATGATAACAAAAATTAATTAACTTGTCTTATTTTACTTCTTGATTACTGACATCAATCGACCAGTTCACATTGTGAAAAAATTGTGAATGTAGAGTAATTTCCTTCACTAATATTTCAGACACTACTCTCGTGGCTTCTCGTATCTCTGAAAATGTAATGTTTCAGGAAAATTGCCACCAAGAATCTCGAGAATACTCGGTATTACAATAAAAAAAGGGGTAAGTCTGGAATAGTAAAGAAAGATGAAAGGTCGAGTAGATAAATCATATCGTCGTCCCACTTTCGTCGTCCCCTTTTTCACTAACAAAAAGGCATAGTTTTTGCGGCTTAATTTATTCTTCTTCTTCCGATAATTCAAATATTTAGACGCTCGTTTGATTCGAAATATTCCTCAGATTTGTGTTGATAGTAACAAAAGGACGTATCTTCTGTATATACGCCTTTTCGTTTTTTCATCCTTTTCTCAACTTAGGACTCCTCATATGGAATCGATAGTAGAGACATTCCACGCTATTTCACTCGGATTTCGGGTTTGATTTTTTGATTTTTTCAATTTTTTGATATGTTATGGAAACACTCAAGACAAGTCATTTCCCACAAAAAAAAACAAAAAAAAATTTTTTTTGACAAAAATACGGCCGTTTGAATTTTGAAAAAACCGCTATAGGTGGTCATTTCTCTCCAGCTTCGAATGCTCGTATCTCATTCAATATTAGTTATATGAAAAAAGTGGAAGAATACTTTTCTGTGGGGAAGGACTATGAGATTCCATTAAAGAAATTTCCAATTGTTAAAATCCCATATTTCTATTTTTTATAAACAATTGAAATAAAAAAATACATAGAAACTACAGAATGCGCGTTTTTAAAAATCTGAAAAAATTCTATGTTGATGATTACTTTATTTTTGATTTTTGTGTAAATTTTCGTGTGACTATTTTGAAGGGTTCGCGAGATATCGCTTTTTTTATGTTCTTGCGCGGTCTGTTGCTGCTGTCGAACAGTCATGCGCATGCGCACAACGCTCTAGCTGCGAATCACATGATGAATTGCGCGAAAGTTGAGTGCTCTACATCGCAAAGTTTTTAGAGTTGCATGTGATTTTTTATCTGAATAATTAAACGTATCCTGGAACAATATCACAGTTGAAATTTTTGTAATAGTTATTATTATTCAACCATGAATGTAATGAAAATAGGCCCCAGCTACGCGTATTTTTGGGAGGCACTCCCATTGTTTTTGCCCCTCCATAATCGAAATAACATTGCATAACTTGAATGAATTCAACAATAGTTGTATGTTTCAAATTAGGAAGTTTCAAGGAGAATTGCAACTCCAAAAACTCTGCAATGAAGAACACACAACTTACGCGCCATTGATCATGTGATTCGCAGCTAGAGCGTTGTGCGCATGCGCATGACTTTTCGGCAGCAGCAACAGACCGCGCAAGAACATAAAAAAGCGATATCTCGCGAACCCTTCAAAATAGTCACACGAAAATTTACACAAAAATCGAAAATAAAATAATCATCAACATAGAATTTTTTCAGATTTTTAAAAACACGCATTCTGTAGTTTTTATGTATTTTTTTATTTCAATTGTTTATAAAAAATAGAAATATGGGATTTTAACAATTGGAAATTTCTTTAATGGAATCTCATAGTCCTTCCCCACAGGAAAGTATTCTTCCATTTTTTTCATATAACTAATATTGAATGAGATACGAGCATTCGAAGCTGGAGAAAAATGACCACCCATAGCGGTTTTTTCAAAATTCAAATGGCCGCATTTTTTTCAAAAAAATTTTTTTTTTGTTTTTTTTTTTGGTAAATGACTTGTCTTGAGTGTTTTCATAACATATCAAAAAATTAAAAAAATCAAACCCGAAATCCGAGTGAAATAGCGTGGAATGTCTCAGTAACAAAAAGGTTTATTTTCAATGAATACGTTTTTATTATTATTTATTGTGAAAAGATGTTGGATAATTACAGAAATTACTAATAACAAGGAAAAGCGTGAGCTGGAAATATGCTTTTTCGTTATTATGAACCCCTATGACATTTCGCAAATTTTCTAACATTATTAATAAAGGGAGAGCAAATATTTGGAAGATACACCCGCTTGGTATTATGAACTTCTATGAGATCAGACAAAAAGTAATAATAAAAAGACGTATGGGCTGAACATACACCCTATGACGCTACACATTAGCAATTAAAACATCTTGTTACTTCAATTTCCAGTTTGTTATTTTTGTTCATTAACTCATGAAAAACATTTCGAGATGGAGTTGGGATGAACGCCTCTTTCCCTTTGAAAAGTAGGTTATTTGGCACTTACGCCGTTCTTCCCTTAGGGCGACAAATCATGAGAATCTCCTAGATTATTCAAGAATTTCATGAGTGGACGTAGCTCCAAAAATGTTGTGGATTTGGGCGTCCAGTTTTAGAACCATTATATACATAATACTATTATATACATAGCATAGGATTTTCACTATCTGTCTGGAAAAGAAATCATTAAAAAGTTCATAAACCGATACATGAGAAATAAAAATGAGATTAGATCAATTTGCATTATGAAAATGTTGAATATACCATAGATGCTCCTCAGATGGATTCTGAGTTATGATATATTACCAATAAATTTGATGGTTTTTCAAGTTTATCAGATTGTTAAATCTTTGGTAGGCATGAAGAATTTGTTAATATTTTTTGAAAATGGATTTCTCAATTTTATAATTCATTGATTCATTATTAATCACGCTTTCACACAGATATCACAGAAGAATTCATATTTTCATTTCGTCTTCCCTCTGGAAAGTGAATGGGGGAAGCGAATTTCATTACACATCGAAAAATCCCTCTGATGCATATGGACGAATGCGAAGAAAGATTATTGGTGGATTTTGGGTGAAGTCCACATTGATCGGAGGAAGTCGGACCATGATACCCAACGGATAACCTCCGCATATAATAGGATTGCCAATGTCAATCTGTAAACATTATTGAACGAATAAGTCCAATCGATTCAGAAATAAAGAATATATGAAAATCTATCTTACAAACTCTGGACGGTTCACAGGGTACAGTTCCTTCGCAGCAATCTGGAATTTGTTGAGCGGCATGAGCAACTGTTGATTGTCAACTAATATTGCAGTAGTCTTCATCAATATCCTGGATTCTCTCCCACGTTTAATCTTTTTTCGTGTCCAGTGAAGTACGTGACACAATTTGTTGGTAGAAAGATCACTTTCATTTGCAAATCTGAACTTTTGCACTGTTGGACTCCATTGAAATGGTCTGGACAGCTGGTAGAAGGATAAAAGTACTCGTGATCATTGTAAGTTCCAGAGAATTTAATTGATGTGAAATTAGGAAAATAATCACCGTTATGAGACCAATATCGTGCTCTGCTTCCCAACTTGAATCATTGGCACGAAAATTTAATCGGTAGAGAGGATGAACTCTCATACTCCTAACTGAATACCATGATACGCCACCGAATGAAAATATTTCATTACTTCCAGCAGCTATTTTGAATACTTCCACAGAGTAAAGGCAACGAACATTCCGAATACATATTCCAGCAGTGATAACTTGATTAGCATTCACGATAACTCCACTACATACATGTTTGTTACTATGCCAAATAGATACTATGTACGGAAACTCTCCTGGCTGGACATTGATCACACCACCTGAAAATTAAAAAAAGTGATAACGACAAAGTCAACCGTACTATGCTCTCGAATTGAACCTCACCATTAATTACTTCAGTAATAAATGCAGCGTAGTTTAACGTAGACAGCATAGTTGCGGGACTCATGTCTTCTCCCTGTCGCGCCTCTCTGACAATCAATCCAACCATAGAGCCCCCACAAATAATTGGACTGCCAAGATCTTCCTGCAATCAATTAACACGTGAGTAATTGAAGATTTCCTCCTTGCAAATATTAGAGTTATTCTTCTTACAGTGCTTATAAGAGCAGTTTTGACCAAATCAATGAAACATTGTTGATTCGCTAAAATTCGTATGCCCCATTGTTCACATCTATCATTTTCCATCATGTAGACAACATCCCACATCAGGCCCACCGATTCCAGATTATTCTCATCGGGATAATTCCAGGATATCATTGCACACTCGAAACAACGATAGGACCCGAAGCTTGTGGTACTGAGTGAGACTAGTCCTATGAAGGAATTCAGCGGCAGGGGTTCGTTGAGCTGATTGTGTAAATTGAACAATTGTAATAAAATGATTCCAATGAGAAAGTTATTAATTAGAACATATTGATTATCATTATTGTTATTATGAATTAAAAAATTTTGAACTAAGCAATGTGCGGAGTAGGATAGATAACTTGCCCGTAGAATTGCGATATCGTTGTCCCAGTACAGGTTGCTATGACCGAATGAAACTACTGTCAAGGGTTGGTAATATGGATGAGGGTAAATATTCTTCACTGTTAATGCTGTACTATAGGGCCACTTCACCACGGACATTCCAGGCACTACTAGAAGACCAGAAGCCGGATGGGGATCAACCACGTGTGCAACTGTTAAAATGTGATAATCATCAATGATAGTTCCACTGCATAAATGGAACAATTGGTGCTGAATAGAAACAATAAACGGGAACTCGTTGGTATCAGCCCGGTGTCCGTTCTTCATGCTCTGTACCCCTTGAACACATTGTTAATATTCATTTTATTAATAATTCAGATTGATATTCAATGGTAAATTATTTTTTCAATGAGGATTACCACAGAGTGTCAGAATTATAATTAATGAACGATGAATCATCATTACATTTCCCAAAAACTGTAATCGAAATGTCTCATCTAGTTAACTGAGCTCTCATCGCATAGCTAACGTGGTTTTATATTTGGCATCGTTTTGTAGACATAGAACGTTTGCGCTTAGATAAGAATTGAAGCACTGAGAAGAAAAATACTGCTATCGAATAAATTTCCTATGAGCTAGTGGATATTTCAAATTTTTCGCAATCAAAAAAATCTTATCGTCAAATGATTTCTCGCTCATTTTTATGGAATATTAATTTTCAGGAAGAATACCTGGATTTCTATTAGACTTTCCCAAATTAATACTGACGATCGACGAAAAAGCTAAAAAAAAATTTAGCATGATGTTTCTTCTTTCATTCATTAATTGTTTTTATTTTGAAGAATTAATTGATTCAATACAATACTCGATCATACAGTTGAAAACTACTGTACTAATATAAAGTGAAATTCCCTTCCTATAGAAAATTTTGTAATTGTTCGGAAGAAAATTTCCTCATAATTAGCACTTTCTGGAATCAGAAGCTGCTAATTATGACTCATACATCATAAAATTATACAGAGAAAATACTCTATCTCTACTAGACTCTATACTATAGAGTCTATAGTATAGGTCACCGAGTGGTAATGGCCATTCCATACCGATTTTGGTATCGAAATCGAGGGTCTAAAAGCAGAAGGTCGCATGGGCCAAAATGGCCCTTTCTCCGGCAGAAGGTCGTATGTCCTACACATACGAACTTCTGCCTTTAGACAGGGTGACCAGACTGGGCTATTTATAGCCAATTGGGCTATCCGGGATGAATTTTGGGGGATTGATTTTTGGTAAGGGCTACTACCCGCCATTTGGGCTATATATTACCGACAGTTGATTTTTTTTTTCAATTAAGAAAATAAATTTGAAGGTGGTTAAACTGATCATAATAAGAACCATAATTTATGATATCCCATCTTTTTTCATAATACTCCGCTCGTTCATTCGTTCGAGTTTATTTTTTGAGTTCTGTCACTTCCTATTAGTAACGCTGAATTAGAGAAAGTTTTCAGCATAATGACAAATACTAAATGCTGTCAGACATATAAACCAACAAAAGATATGCTTTCTCGTTTTAATAAAACTATGTATGGAGAAGAAACACTGAACGATTCAGAACCTGATCATTCTCTTGAAGGTATTTGAGATATTTGAAGCATCCGCTGTTGAACAGCACTCGCTGCTGAACAAGGTGAATCTGTACCCATACGTTTAATTTCATCTCGTCTAATAATTTAACTGGAAAAAAAATGATGAAATAACTCTCTATCACGCTTTGAAATATACTTGAGTTGATTATATCTTTAGTTCAATGACATCTAATTCTCAAATCATCGATTCATGATTTAGAAATGATTATTTTTTTTCAATTCACTTGGCGGGTAATAGGCATTTTTCAAAAAAATTTGGTTTGCTAGTGTGGGCTATGTCAGCGCCTCCCAGTGGCGGGCTGAAGCTCGGTCCATCTGGTCACTCTGCCTTTAGAGGAGTATCAAATAATTGCATTGAAATGCTGAGGCAATTTTAGCTAGAAAACACGTGTCAAAGTTTTTTTTTTCTCAATTTTAGGAGAAATTTACTTTTTTGGCCAAGTTTTGAAGGGGTTTCTCTTCTGAAAATCGAAAAAATTCACTTTTTCGGTGAATTCTCCGGTTCTGTTAGTCGCACCGATTTGGGGTTGGTCTCAAATGAAAGGTGAGCTCATTTCCCATCGATTTATGTAGTTAGAAATTTTTTGAAATCAATTTCTCAAATACTTATTGGTCATTTTCTGAAAATCAGTTTTTGCCCTATAAGTTTCTGAAAAATTGATAATTTTTTTTTTCAACCACACGAATCCATGGGAAATGAGCTCATCTTTCATTCAAGAACTCCCTCAGGTCACTACGATCAATAGAACCAGAGATATTCCCGAAAAATTCAAAAAAATAACTTTTTACATATGATTTCCACATGGAAAAAAAAAAAATTTTCCATGTGAAATTTCCTCAGCTTTCCAATGGAATTATCAGAAACAATCTATCTCCAATATTTCCATCTATTTCGAGTAAATTTCATAGTATAAAATACCAAAACCAGCCCGTGTCCATTCTACCCCTTGTGTCCATTTTACCCCACCTTCTCCCAGAGACATTTTTTCTTCCAAATTAAATTTCCTTTCTTTTATTCCAAACTTTTTCTTCTCACATCAATATTTTTCGAGTTTTTGCGTTTAAACAGAGAGAATTCCCTATTTTGATTTTTTTTTCTCCGTGTGCGATTCGGATAACGTCCTAATCGCTCGCGAAAAAAGATGGAAATAGAGAATTCTTTGCGTTTGAACGCAATAACTCGAAAAATATTGATGAGAGCAAAAAAGTTTGGGATAAAAGAGTTAGGAAATTGAATTTGGAAGAGAAGATATCTCGGTAGTTTTCTTTGTAAAATGAACCAGTTTCGAGATATCTCTATAAATTTCGTGCCAGATTATTAATTAATTACGACCGGAGTACAAAAATCCAGTGGTTTCAAAAACCTTCATCCTTCTTTCCTTTAATTTTTAGAATTTTTTAGGAATTTTAGCTTAATTTTTTTTCTCCTAAATGCAAAAGGTCGTATATCCATAAAATTCTCGGGAAGAGAGTATTCTCAGGGGAAAAATGCTCGAAGGCACGACTTTCTCTATTCATTCCCTACATTTTTTTTTTTTATCTTTTTTTCTTTCCTTCTTTTTTCCAGGCAGAAGGTCGTATCCGCCAAATCATGATAAAAGTGGTTGTCCGCGACTGTACAGCATTCAAATCGTGGAGAAACCGAAAAAAAAAATTGAAAAACAGGTGGACATACGACCTTTTGCCCTTTTTCAGGAAGCGGACCGATTTTTGGCCCATACGACCTTCTGCTTTTAGACCCTCGAAATGTACTGAAAAGTGCAACATATATTCCACCATTGGGTACCCCTCGTTTCCCAGTGATGAATGCAATATCCAAGAACAACGAACAATCTGCCTCGTCAGTTTTGGTTTTTAGAACCAAAGTCGCGCAATCCGCCTCCTTTAGACTCAAGGGAGTTCATCCGGTAACTGAATGATAGACCAATAATTATGAAAAAATTTGAATGTACTTCTGAAAATATAAAAAGTCACCTGTTGAAATTTCAAACTCTTCGGATATATTGTTCGGGTGAAATTAATAAATAAATATTTTTTCAATTAACATGGTCCCTTATGGGTTTTCGTCTAGAAACATGAAATTTGTGGCAACTAACAGGTTTTCTGGGGGAAAACTTCCATATTGGATGAATGAATGCGTAAAGAACAATTTAAGAGCTTCCTCAAATCCATTAGATAATTGGTGATTTTAGAATAAAATCAATTTATTTCGAAAAATGCTGATTTTCGGGAGATTAACCTCTGTCTTACTCGCATGAAAGTAACGTCAGAACCCCGCGCTTTTTGAAATTAATGAAAATGCTTTCCGAACAACGCAATGTATGCTACCGCTTGCACATCAAGTCATACAAAAGTAGCTGAAATAGTACATTACCTAGAAGTGCAGTAAAGTACTTTTCTGACGAGTGTGAGGTTGCAAAACGAGCCGAAGGCGAGGTCACACGAGTCTGAAAATCTTTACCGCACGTGTAAGGTACAATTTTTTTACGCACAACGTGTGGAAAGTGCCATTGACCGCACGCGTAGTGTGCGGAAAATGGCTACTCTTCGCACGGCGTGCGGAAAATGTAATGAATTTACCTTTTTCTATTCGATCTTCAAAAAAAAATTTCTAGAAATTTGATTCTTTACAAAAGAAAAATTATGATTGATGAGAAAGCATCCCTAGTATATATCAGCAATACCGGTTATGACTACGCTAGTTGTAGTGATTTTTGTTACTAATCAAATCGTTACCAGATGAACTTCCTTAATCTAACTAAATGTATGCAAACACTAACTCTTTGTATCTCTGAATAGACCTGCATTAGATTTAGATGAATTAATAAATAGTACATTACCGAACAAGTGAGGTAAAGTACTTTTCTGACGAGTGTGAGGTTGCAAAACGAGCCGCAGGCGAGTTTTGTAATCACACGAGTCTGAAAATCTTTACTGCACGCGTAAGGTACTGTTTTTTTACGCACAACGTGTGGAAAGTGCCATTGACCGCACGCGTAGCGTACGGAAAAAGGCTACGTTCCGCACGGCGTGCGGAAAACAATATATATTTATATTTCTACAGATCGCACAGTGAACGGATGGTGGGTTTCATAAACTTGAATAAGGGTTCTGTAAATTCTTACGCTGCTTTGACGGAAAAAATTTTTATTTCATTTTCAGAATCGATTTCAAAAAGTACCTAAAGATTTAGTTTTTCGTTTCTTTGAAAATTGAGCTGAATTGTGCAAAGATTTGCAGAAAGTACTGATGTGTTAGCGTCATTGTGATGTGTTATCGTCGTTAAACACCCTGTTAATTTTGAAGCCGATCGGTTGAACAGTTTTTCTTCCCAAAAGGTCAGAGTTGTAGTAAAAATTGAAGAAACGCTCTTTTGTTCCTCCAACATCAATTAATGATGATTAAGACCGGAAATGTTTTTTTTTTCGTTATTTTTCCGTGATTCTTTATGTGTGGATGCTGTGGATAGGATGAATGGGTGGGTGAGAAAGAGAGAGTGAGCATGTGAAATCCAACGAGTGTTCCATAAGAAATCATGAAAAAATAACGAAAAAAGGAAATCTCCGGTCTTAATCATTGTTAATTGATGTTGAAGGAACCAAAGAGCATTTCTTTAATTTTTGCTATAACTTTGACCTTTTGGGAAGATCAACGGTCCAACCGATCGGCTTCCAAATTCCCAGGGTGTTTAGGCACATATTGAGTTAGGAAACAACGCTAAACCATCAGTACTCTCTGCAAATATCTGCAAAATCCAGCTCAATTTTCAAAAAAAACGAAAAAACTGCATTTTTTTTGTACTTTTTGAAACCGATTCTGGAAATGAAAGAAATTTTTTGGTATCAGTAGAGGACAGCTGCCCCTAAATTAAAAATTTCTGTACTCAAATTAGATGAAATTTTTTCGGTGTATTTTGATTATTTAGGGGTCAGTCACTCAGCGTAAAAAAAAAATAAAATAAAATAAAATTTATAATTTCGAGATATCTGGATGAATTTAGTTTGATATATTATAAAATGACATAATTGACCGAAAAAGTTAAATTATTAAACTTGAATAGTGAAAAAATAAATTTTTCAAAAAGAGCACATCTCCTCTACAAAAGCCAATTTTCATGCGACAAAGCAGCTTAAGAATTTACAGAACACTCATTCAAGTTTATGAAACCCACGATCCATTCACTGTGCGATCTGTAGTTCACGAGATATCATTGATCAAAGACAAAAGTGTCTTTTTCTATTCAACTGCCGATATCTCGATCACAAATGATCGTAGAGAGATACAAAAAAAATGTAATCAGAGCTAAAGGATTAGGTTAGACGACTCCGATGACGATCGAGTCGAAAATTTTCGTCTCCAGACTTTAAAACTAGCGACTTCAAGCTTTTGAAATCTTTTTTTTTCGATTCGATCATTTTTCGCAAAGTTACAGCCGTTCGAAAATCACTCGAAAAAATGAGAAAATTTTCCGTTCCCTTAATTTTTTTGCTGAGTGTATTAAATTTGAATCCTAGCCATTATAGTTGTAGAATGAAACTATGAATTGAGTCTTTAATCCTGTGAAGACTCAATTCATAGAATTGAAAAATTTCAATTTCAATTCAAGAATTTCGAAAAAAAACGTCTCAATAAGTTGATTATAGAGAAAGTTATAGCTATTTAAAAATAAAAAAGCTATTTTTTTGAAAAATTCATAACTTTTTTTGGGTTGGGTGAAAAAATTTGAAAAAATTCTGAAAGCCGTATTTTTTTTTTTTTTTTTTTTTTTATTTATTTCCTTAGGTATTACCACGTTCTGGTTTTATACCCTCCCCTTTCATCTGCCTTTTTTGCCTTTTTGCCGCCTTCCTTCCCTATTTTTGCGAGAGCCATGGATCGACTTTCTATTACTGCCCGCATTTGCCGTGGACCAGGGGAAACCATGGAAAACCCTGATCAGTGCAGTCGGATTCTTACAGAGCCTTAATGTGCCTTTCTGTCACACTGACGAGAAAGGCACACTAATTCTCTATAGTCACACCTCACCGTATAGTTCAGTTTGTTGTTCAAATCTGTGTACGGCAAGCGGTCACCCATCCAAGTAGTAACCAGACGCAATGCTGCTTAACCCGGTAGATCCGCCGAGCCGTACACAGACCGAACAGCCAAACTGCCGGTGAAAGCCGTATTTTATAGGGTAAAAAAAGATAAAAAAACTTCCAGCCAAATTGAAAAAGGTTAGGGTCAGAAGTAGTCGATTCGGTATGGAATACCCCCTATATATATTGAAAGTTTCTAAAGTGAAGTAGATTTTCTTCAACTAATAAATAAAAATTCTCAAGACAAAATTTTTTCTTCTCAGTGTAGGCTAGAGAATTTGTTAATATTTTTAAAAAATGGATTTTGGGATTTTATGATTCATTGATTTATTTTTAATCACGCTTCTACACCCATATTACCGAAGAATTCATATTTTCATTTCGTCTTCCCCCTGGAAAGTGAATGGGAGAAGCAAATTTCATTACACATCGAAAAATCCCTCTGATGCATATGGACGAATGCGAAGAAAGATTATTGGTGGATTTTGGGTGGAGTCCACATTGATCGGATGAAGTCGGACCATGATACCCAACAAATGACCTCCGCATATGATAGGATTGCCAATGTCAATCTGTAAACATTATTGAACAAATGAATCCAATATATTCAGAAATGAAGAATATATGAAAATCTATCTTACAAACTCTGGACGGTTCCAAGGGTACAATTCCTTCGCAACAATCTGGAATTTGCTGAGCGGCATGAGCAGTTGTTTGTCGTCAAGTAATGTTGCAGTAGTTTTCGTCAATTTTCTGTATTCTTTTCCATGTTCAATCTTTTCTCGTGTCCAGTGAAGGACCTGACACAGTTGTCTAGTAGAAAAATTATCTTCATTTGTGAATCTAAACTTCTGGACTGTTGGACTCCATTCAAATGGTCTGGACAGCTGATAGTAGGGGAAAAGTACTCATGATCATTCTAAGTTCCAGAGAATTCAATTGATCTGAAATTAGGAAAGTATTTACCGTTATGAGACCAATATCGTGCTCTGTCCACCAACTTGAATCATTGGCACGATAATTTCGTTCGTAGGAAGGATGAGTGTCCATGCTCCTAACTGAATACCATGGTACGTCGCCGAATGAAAATATTTCATTAGTTCCAGCAACTATTTTGAATACTTTGACAGGGTAAATGCTACGGTGACCCCGAATACATTGTCCAGCAGTGATAACTTGATTAGTATTCACGATAACTCCAGTACATACATGTTTGTTACTATGCCAAATAGATACTATGTACGGAAACTCTCCTGGCTGGACATTGATTACACCACCTGGAAATCAATAAAAGGGATAACGCCAGAGTCAACCGTACTATTCTCTTTAATTGAACCTCACCATGAGTTACTTCAGTAATAAATGCAGAGTAGTTAAACGTAGACAGCATAGTTGCGGGACTCATGTCTTCTCCCTGTCGTGCCTCTTTGACAATCAATCCAACCATAGAGCCCCCACAAATAATTGGACTGCCAAGATCTTCCTGCAATCAATTAACACGTAAGTAATTGGAGATTCTCTTCTTGCAAATATTAGAGTCATTCTTCTTACGGTGCTTATAAAAGCAGTTTTGAGCAAATCAATGAAACATTGTTGATTTGCTAAAATTCGTATGCCCCATTGTTCACATCTATCACTTTCCATCATGTAGATAACATCCCACATCAGGCCCACCAATTCCAGATTATTCTCATCGGGATAATTCCAGGATATCATTGCACACTCGAAACAACGATATGACCCAAAGCTTGTGGTACTGAGTGAGACTAGTCCTATGAAGGAATTCAGCGGCAGGGGTTCGTTGAGCTGATTGTATAAATTGAACAATTTTAATAAAATTGTCACAATAAACCGGCAGTTTGGCTGTTCGGTCTGTGTACGGCTCGGCGGATCTACCGGGTTAAGCAGCATTGCGTCTGGTTACTACTTGGATGGGTGACCGCTTGCCGTACACAGATTCGAATGACAAACTGAACCATACGGTAGGTGTGACTATAGAGAATTAGTGTGCCTTTCTCGTCAGCGTGACAGAAAAGGCACATTAAGGCTCTGTACGAATCCGACTGCACTGATCAGGGTTTTCCATGGTTTCCCTTGGTCCACGGCAAATGCGGGCAGTATGGCAAGAAGTCGATCCATGGAGTCGCACGGGGGGTGGGGAAAGGAAAGAAAAATTGTAAAAAACCGAAAGGTTATACATGGCTAGAAAAAATAGAAGAAATTGTCACAATAAAAAAGTTTTAATTAAAACATATTAACTATCATTATTGTTATTATGAATTAAAAAATTTTGAACTAAGCAATGTGCGGAGTGGGATAGATAACTTGCCCGTAGAATTGCGATATCGTTGTCCCAGTACAGGTTGCTATGACCGAATGAAATTAGAGTCAAGTCTTGGTAATATGGATGAGGATAAATATTCTTCACTGTTAATACTGTACTATAGGGCCACTTCACCATGGACATTCCAGGCACTACTAGAAGCCCAGAAACCGGATAAGGAACAACCGCGTGCGCAACTGTTAGAATGTGATACTCATCAATGATAGTTCCACTGCATAAATGAAACAATTGGTGCCGAATGGAAACAATAAACGGAAATTCATTGGTATCAGCCTGGTGTCCGTTCTTCATGCTCTGTACCCCTTGAACACATTGTGAATATTCATTTTATTAATAATTCTGATTGATATTCAATGGTAAATGGTTCATTCAATGAGTATTACCACAGAGTGTGAAAATTATAATTAATGAAAGATGAATCATCATTACATTTCCCGAAAACTGTGTTCGAAATGCCTTATCTAGTTAACTGAGCTCTCATCGCATAGCTGACGTGGTCTTATATTTGGCAACTTTATGTATACATAGAACGTTTGTGCTTAGATAAGAATTAGAGCAATGAGAAAGAAATACTGATCTCGAATAAATTTCCTACGTGCTAATGGATATTCCAAATTTTTTGCAATCATAAAAATCTTATCGTCAAGTAATTTCTCGTTCATTTCTATGAAACATAAATTTCCAGGAAGAATACCTACATTTCTGTTAGACTTTTCCAAATTAATACAAAAGATCGACGAAAAAGCTAAAAAAAAATTTAGCAGGATGTTTCTTCTTCTATTCATTAATTTTTTTTTTTTTTTGGAGAATCAATTGATTGATCATACAGGTGAAAACTAATGTACTAATATGAAGTGAAATTCCCTTTCTATAGAAAATTTTGTAATTAACCAGGAGAAGATATCTCCATAATTAGCAATTTCAGATTCCAGAGTTTCTTCTCTATGACTCATACATCATAAAATTTTACAGAGAAAACACTTTATCTCTACTAGACTCTATAGTATAAATCACCGAGTGGCAATGGCCATGCCATACCGATTTTGGTATTGAAATGTACTGAAAAGTGCAAAATATATTCCACCATTGGGCACCCCCGGTTTTTTCGATGATGAATGCAATATCCAAGTACAACGAGCAATCTTCGAACCTCAACCAAAGTTACTCTCAATCCGCCTCTTTAGGACTTAAGATTTCATTTTTCAATTTGAAAACACGCAACCAACGCTTAATGCGCATGCACTCTCATCACGTATCAAAATGATGAGAGCAAAGAACACGACTACAATCTAGAGCTGTCACTCTGTGAATCCCTGTGAATTGGCGACTGCATGGATGCACAAGAGCTGTGGGAATTTCTCTCATCACGAGAGTAATGTATTGTACTAACGAAAGAATCGACACACAAGGTGTGCCGAAGTCGAAATTTATTTGGTGGGGCATGAGAGCCGAAGAAAGCCGTCGATCCTTCACTCGTCCTACTATAAACCAGTCGTTTATCAAGAGTATTGAAGGGTCAAAGACCTGCTAAAGGTACTTCTGTACCTCGAACCTTGTCGTAAAACTAAATTTCCTATTTGCTAAGCATATAGAACTTAAAATTTTTTCCCCTTTCCAATAGAATCATTGGAAAATCTCTAATCCAAACCGTTCGATTCAAATATTCATTCTATTCCACGTTCCCTCAACGTTTCCGCATATACACGGAGAAAAAAAAACCCTGGTGGATCAGTTGTTGAGCTTTTGATTGTTGGTCGTGTATCCATATCGATATGTCCATTTAGTCGATTTTTCATCGGTGAATGATCGATACGAATTTTGAAATCTTTGAAAAATAAAAAAGATCGACTGACAATCGCCGCCTGTCTAAGTCGATTTATTTCCATTCTCCAAAAAATTTTCAGAGTTCGTATCGACTAGTGACCGATAGAAGCTCGACTGAGTGAACATATCGATATAGGTAATTGTCGGGTTCGACAAGGACCACTAAAAATTACTGTATCTCCTCAGTAGTCCAGGGATCAAATAGAGGAACGAAAAAAAATTAGAGTGAAACCTACAGAGTGAAAATTACTGTGCACTACAATAAAAATTGATGGAGATCACTTCTAAAAGTAGAGAGATCTTATCAATTTTCACGAAGTGGCACAGTCATTTTTACTCTGTAGGTATACTAATTTCTTGAATTCCCCTTTTTGGTCCCTAGACTGCTAAAAACGCACAGGAATTTTCAATTAATTATGTTTCTCATTTCCATGTTGAATTATTATTTTTTTTTCATTTATTTATTTATTCAATTGTTCAGTTAACGTAATGTTTTTATGGCACATTAGTATGAAACGAGAGGTGCCTTATTGCTCACTCGCTACGCTCGCTCGCAAATTGGGGTGCGTTATTGCTCGCTCGCTACGCTCGTTCGTGAATGGAGAAGCATCGTCGTGTTGGTTTCAGAATGTGTTTGACTTTTTGGAGGTCATAAAAAAAACTTCCCGATTCCTTCATAGACTGGCTACAGATTTTCTTTATGAAGTGAAAGGGTCGTCCGTTTTGCCACAAGCCCCCCCCCCCCCCCCCCCTCCTTCCTTGTTCCATTTTACCCCAGGGTGGTCTCTTTCGCCCCATCATTCTCTACTGGTGACGTATTTTTGATCGAAATTTCTGAATTTTACACGAATTTAGTAGTTTTTTCATCACTTTTCCTTAAAAAACTTGAAAACTAATGAGCTGACATGGCTCATAATCTAATCAAGGCTAAGTTACATAAAGAAGATTCTATTTCGTTAAAAAAAATTGTGATCGGATAAGTGATGGCAGTGCAATCGTAGGCCAAAATTTTCTCACATGGGCATATACACACACACACACGCACACACATACATACAGACACTTCCGTAAAAATGCTAGAAATTCATGTCAGCCTCTTGAAACATCGCGATCTGATGAAAAATCGGTAATCGATTTTCGGGGCAAATACAATAATTTCCTTATCGGGAAGTTAATTAACGTCTAAGGTTAGAGAGACATGAATGTCAACAAAAGAAAAAAGAAAAAAGAACATAGAGAAAGAGAAAAATGTTGTGAATGTTTTTCCATTGAACTACGTTAAAAAATAGCCAGTATTACTAATGTATTGTTTTAATTTAAAATTTTTATTCGTATTTTCGAATTAACATTCAATTTTCTTGTATTATGGTTTTCAGAACCTGAATAAACAAGGCGAAACGTCGTTCATTTGACAATTATTTAGTATTATTAAATTAATTTCTGCCAACGTCCCATGATCCCAGAGATGTTTTTTTCTTCGTGTAGTAGACACACAGATCCTTTCAAAATTTCCCGCATTTTCTTCAATTCATAATTGACCAATCAAATCTTAGCAAATATTTGAATTTTGAAAAAAGCCGCCAGCGCCATCTGCAAACCCCTAAAAATTCATCGACTATCTCATCTTATTACACACAATGCCCGGTTTGACAGTTATAAAAAGAAGCATCCACATTTGAAAATCCAGGAGAAAGAGAGAGAGAAAGAGATCTCTGTCTACGAGAAGTTAATGGCTGCCGAAACGTCGTTATCGACGTTCACTCCGACTCACTGTTCGTTGTGACTTTTTTATAAGAGAAAAAATAAATAAAATTACTTTTGTTTGAATTCGAGACATAATTTTTTGCATGTGAGTGACAAAGAAAAAGAAGTAAAAACTGGAGAATCCTAAAAAAATCCAATCAACAGCCATTGCAGTACGTAAAATCATTTGATTCAAATAAAAAAATTTTCACATTGCTTGTGTGTGTGTCTGTGTGTGTGAAATTCAACCGTTTTTGGTGCTTCGCAAATTCTCAAACACACAAATATCTTCAACAACTCCCACTCAAATTTAATCTTATTTGGTGTTGATTTTGTTACACATATTTTCTGTTGACTCATTTCATCAAGTGTATCACAAGTCTCAAACGTATTTTATCGATTTGTCCCCCTTCTTCCCACTTCTTTTGTCGGTCCTTTATCTCTTCTTTCTTTTTCGGTACATTTTAATTTAATTACGTATTTGAATTCCATTAAAAATAAAATTTGCCAGATTGCTTCGATTTCTAGCAGTGAAAAACGTTTAAAAAAAAAATTGAGAATCAGCCTAACTCCAAAAATTCTCGAATTAATCTGGAAAAATAATGTAAACACTTTTTTTCGCTTTTTTTTTTAGGTATAAACAATGGAAGAGGAGACAGAGTTTACAAAATTGCCCTTGGAGGATCGAGTTGTACACAAAGTAAGAAAAAAAGCACAGAATATCATCAATTCAACTGTTTATACCTATAATGATAACAATAATAATTATTATCATTTTCTTTTACAGTCATGGAAGGCACGAGTACATGGTTATGAAGAGTGTACAAAGAAATTTGGCTGTATTGATGATGAAAAATCACCAGAATGGAACAAATTTTTAGGATTAATTAAGAAATTTGTTGTTGATAGTAATGTAGCTGCACAGGAAAAAGGACTTGAGGCTGCACTAGTATTTATTGAAAATGCTGCATGTGCTGGTAAAACAGTTGGTGAAGTTATGAATGGTATTGTCAATAAATGCATAGCAGCACCAAAAGCAAAGACTAAAGATTTAGCTGTACAATTGTGCTTGATGTTTATTGAAATTGAAAAACACGAGATTGTACAGGAGGAATTGCTGAAAGGTACTGAGGCAAAGAATCCAAAAATTGTATCTGCATGTATCAGTACATTGACACTGGCACTCAGAGAATTTGGACCAAAAGTCATTAATGTTAAGCCACTGGTTAAGAAAATATCTGGATTTTTGGAGGACAGAGACAAAAGTGTACGTGAAGAGGGTAAAATATTGATTGTTGAGATATATCGATGGATTGGTGCTCCAATTAAGCAACAATTGAATACACTTAAACCTGTACAGCTGACAGAACTTGAGGCAGAATTCAGTAAATTAAATGATGAAAAAGCCTATGTTACGAGATACCTTAGATCACAAAAACCAAAAGAAATTTGTACAGTTGAATCTGGTAAGAAAATATGCATAGGGGAAGGTGGGGCAAAATGGACATTAGGGGTAAAATGGACATATCTAAATTTTTAGGCAAATATTATGGAAAACTCTTGAAATTAATAGAAATATTGGCGGTAGATTTTTTTTGATGATTCCATTGGAAAGCTAAGGAAATTTTAGGCGGGAAACGAATGCTGGAATTAATTTTTTTGAAATTTTGGCGATTGTGACTTTTTTGAGCATTTTACAGGGGTAAAAACCCTTCCTTTTTTCGAAAATTTTCAGTTTTTTGAGGATATCTTCGGTTCTATTTGTCATAGCGTGAAAATTCTGACCGGAGGTGAATGGTGAGATCATTTGCCACCGATTCATAGAGTTTTCAATTTAAAAATATCGATTTTTAAGGTATTTATGGGCATTTTTGTGAAACATTTTTGGCCTATAACTATCCCCAAAATTGATATTTTTAAATTGAAAACCTTATGAATCGATGGCAAATCATCTGACCTTTCGTTTGAGATCAACCCCTAGTTGCTACGACCAATACAACCAGAGATATTCGCAAAAAACTGAAAATTTTCAAAAGAGCAAAAGCTTTTACCCCTCAAAAATGCCGAGAAATATCGAATTTTCAAAATATCGAAAAAAATACATTTGACACCCGTTTTCTGGCTAAAATTTCCTCAGCTTTTCAGTAGAATTATCAAAAAAAATCCATCTCTAACCGTTTCATTACAGTGTCCATTTTGCCCCACTCTCCCCTATAATACGATATATTGCATAGAAAAAGTCAATAATTCTTAAGAATTTCGAAAATTTGAGATTAAATGCTATTTTTTCATTTTTTAGGTACTGGTGGAGGTGACGAGGGAGATGAGGACGAGGTAGATGAAGAAACAGGAGGTGGTGTTGATATTGATCCTTATGATTTAATTGATCCAGTTGATATTTTATCGAAATTACCAAAGGATTTTTATGATAAAGTCGAGGCTAAAAAGTGGCAAGAACGAAAAGAAGCACTTGAGGTACTCGAGGCATTGACGAAAAATCCAAAATTAGAGAATGGAGATTATGGTGATGTTGTACGTGTTTTAAAGAAAATCATCAGCAAGGATTCAAATGTCGTTGTTGTTGCACTGGCTGGTAAATGTCTGGCTGAATTGGCTGGTGGATTGAAGAAGAAATTTCAAATTTATGCTGGTGCATGTTTGCCAGCGATACTTGAAAAATTCAGAGAAAAAAAGCCGAGTGTCGTTACTGTATTGCGTGATGCTGCTGACGCTATTTTCCAGAGTATAAGCATTGACGTCATTGTTGAAGACAGTTTGGCAGCACTTGAGAATAAAAATCCAAGTGTTAAAGCAGAGACAGCTGCATTTTTGGCAAGATGCTTTTCGAAAACACCACCGCAGATATTTACGAAAAAATTGTTGAAGGCTTACAGTGGTGCACTGTTGAAGACACTAAATGAGTCTGATCCAACAGTTCGGGACAATTCAGCTGAAGCACTTGGTACTATTATGAAATTGGTTGGTGAAAAGGCGATGATGCCATTCTTGACGGATTTGGAGAGTTTGAAAATGGTGAAGATACAGGAATGCGCTGAGAAAGCTGTGATTGTGGTGAAAGTCCCTGGACCGAAGAAGCACGAACGTCCAACTACAGCTCCAGCAAAAATTGAATCTAGTAATTCAGCAGCATCAAATAAAGCTGTTAAGAGGCCTAATACTACAGCAACAAAGAAATCCTCGGCATCAGCTGGAGCAAAGAAAGCCAGTGCTGCTGCAGCTGGTGGTGGTGCTAAAAAACCAGCTGCTGCTAAAGTGCAACAACAGGAGAAAGATTTTTCAAATGAGCTGGTCGATGAAATGGCTGCAGAAATGCTGCCAAATGATATTTTAACTGGTTTAGTCGATGCCAATTGGAAAACTAGACTCCAAGCAGTTGAACAACTCTCGGATTTCATCAAGCAAATGGACAACGCTGATGTTTCGACCCAGGTTATCGTCCGGACAATCGGCAAAAAGCCAGGATTCAAGGATACAAATTTTCAAGTCCTCAAATTACGCCTGGAAATCGTTAAAATGCTTGCAGAAAATTATCCATTTTCAGTGACAACTTCGAACTATTGTCTCATGGATATCACTGAAAAATTGGGAGATTCAAAGAATAGTGCAGTTGCTGCTGAGACATTGACTGCAATTGCTGAAGCAACGAGCTTCGAGCAAGTTGCCAATGAGGCAGTTGCATTTGCCTTCAATCAAAAAAATCCAAAAGTACAACAGGAAACAATGCTTTGGCTGTCTAATGCCCTGATGGAATTTGGCTGTACTGTAAATGTAAAAACACTAATTGATCATATAAAAAAGGGAGTATCTGCTACTAATCCAAGTGTTAGAACATCAGCAATTACACTAGTTGGTACGTTGTATGTATTTCTGGGTAGAACGTTTTTAATGTTTTTTGATAATGAAAAGCCAGCATTGAAGCAGCAGATTGAGCAGGAATGTGATAAAAGAAATGGTGAAGTACCACCGGCACCAGTACGTGGTCCAAAATCCAAGCAGAAATCAAAATTGAACAGAGGAAAAAATAGCGAGGACAATGAAGAGGACAATGATTGTGATAATGGTGATGATGCAAATGGACAAATGGATTTGAATGACATGATACCACGTGTTGATATTTCTGGGCAAATTACAGAAGCACTTATTGCTGAACTTGGTGATAAAAATTGGAAAGTCAGGAATGAGGGATTGATTAAAGTTAGTAATATGCTGAATGAGAACAAGTTTATAAAAGGAAATATTGGAGAATTACCGAGAGCATTGGCACCACGTTTAGTCGACAGTAATACCAAGATTGCTCAAGCAGCACTCGGAATTTGCGAGAAACTAGCAACATCAATGGGTCCACCAATAAAGCAACACATTCGGCCTCTCTTCCCAGGGTTCATTCAGTGCTTGGGTGATTCTAAAACCTGGATACGTGCTGCTGCCATCAATTGCATAAATGCCTGGGGCGATCAGTGTGGTTACAAAGAATTCTTCGATGCTGAAATGATTGGCGATGCATTGAAATCAGGTTCCCCAACTCTCCGGATTGAATTATGGAATTGGTTGGCTCAAAAATTGCCCTTGATTCCAGTTAAACAGATTCCAAAGGAAGAACTGATGGTTTGTCTCCCACATCTCTACTCAAATCTCGAAGATCGTAATTCAGACGTTCGGAAAAATGCGCAGGAGGCAGTTTTAGGATACATGATTCATCTGTCTTATGAAGGAATGGCGAGACAAACCGAGAAGTTGAAACCAGGTTCAAAGACTGTTGTCCTTGCTGGTTTGGACAAGGCTCGACCAAGCCTGCCGGTCAAGCCATTGCCAACGAAAAAAGCAGCCGAGGATAATCCGAAAACAGTCAAAAGTGGTGGAGCAATGAAAGCAGCTGGTGGACAGACTAAAATTGCTAAACCAAAATCAGCATCAGCTGCTAATAAGGCCAATAGTGCTAGGAAGAAAGAAGAGGATGTTGATACTTCACCACTTCTTGCTATCAATAACTTGAAACATCAGAGGGTTATTGATGAGCAGAAGCTGAAAGTACTCAAGTGGAATTTCACAACACCGAGAGAGGAATTCGTTGATTTGCTGAAGGAATTGATGGGCTCAGCTGGTGTCAACAAGACTCTTATTGCCAATATGTTTCACACTGATTTTAGATATCATCTAAAAGCCATTGAGAATCTTACTGAGGATCTTCAGGATAATAACAGGGCACTCGTTTCAAATTTGGATTTAATTCTCAAGTGGCTGACACTTAGATTCTTTGATACAAATCCCTCGGTACTGCTGAAGGGCTTGGATTATCTTCAAACTGTATTCAATTTATTGATACAGGATCAGTATCACATGCTTGAAAATGAAGCTGCTTCATTTATTCCATATCTCATTATTAAAATTGGTGATCCTAAAGATGCTGTTAGAAATGGAGTAAGAGCATTGTTCAAACAAATTGCACTTGTTTATCCAGTTAGTAAGCTATTTTCGTATGTTATGGAAGGACTGAAATCGAAAAATGCACGTCAGAGAACTGAGTGTCTTGATCAATTGGGATCATTAATTGAGAATTATGGAGTTACTGTTTGTCAGCCATCTCCAGCAGCTGCTTTACGAGAAATTGCCAAACAAATTGCAGATCGTGATAATTCAGTTAGAAATGCAGCATTGAATTGTATTGTACAGGCTTATTTCCTTGAGGGTGATAGGGTCTATAAATTAATTGGACAAATATCAGAGAAGGATCAGTCGTTGCTTGAGGAGAGAATAAAAAGAGCTGGAAAAAATCGTCCACTCAAATCAGCATCTTCGAATAGAATATCAGTTGTATCATCTTCATCAGTACCAATTAGTGTTAATTCAACACACACATTGGCAAGTGTTAATTCAGCACATGCTGATGATGAGCCTGAAATTGATGATGACAATGAGGATGATATGCAGGATGATATTATTGAGTCACCGGAAGAAAGGTAATTTAACAATTGTATTCATGATGATTAATTTATCATTCACTTTTGATTCAGTAGTAAAGTGTAACACACTAAAATCAAAAAAAAATCCCAAATTGAGTATCAAAAGGAACCTGATTCAGGTTTCTGTGTGGAAATCAATTTCAGTATTTTGTTGAGGCTCAAATAATTACTCCATGATAGTAAAATGCTTTGAATGAATGTGGAAAAAAAAGAAATTCTGTTCCATAAACGATCTGAATCGCGTTTTTTTAGATATCAGGAACGAGTTTCTCGAGAAACCTAAAATGGATTTCTTGCTATTAGGAGTCTTGAAATACTCAATTTGGAATTATTTTTTTTTTGTGTGTAGAAATGATTTGATTTTTTTTTTGCTGGAATATCTATTTACCCTTTTTCTACTCTAAGAAAAAAAGGTTTTTGTAATTTTTTTTTTTTGGTGATATTCCAAAAAAAAGGAGACGAAAGCTCGATTAGCCTCTTTACTACTGAATTATTTGGCTTTATCAAATCACCGCACACTAATTATGCAATCATTCAAACACTTTTCAATCACACGCATCTGCTAAATCCATTCACAGGCCTACAGAATCTGAATTAACAGATAAAGATGTCAAAATTGATGGAAACACAGGAGTACAATTGACAATCAAAATTGATTCTCCGTTTATTGAGACAAAAGAAGCTGATGTAAATCCTACTGAAAATGAAATTCCAATTGAAAAAACGCCAGTAGTCGTTGATGTCAATGACAATACTGACGATGCGTTAGTGCTAATTTTTTTTAATCAAATTTTTGTTTGTATTTTTTTTTGTCTTGGAGCTCGAGGGTAATGATGTCCATTACAGAGTAATGGGTTTCCATAAAATATTCCAGAATCCACATGAAATTGGATTTTTTTATAATCCCAAATTTCAAGAAAAATTGATTCCAAAAGTCTTTTATTGTCTTTTATTGTTAATTGTCGTAGTATTTTCGAAATTATTAGGTAGATTGTGGTGCTGGTACCTTATTTCCACTGAAAAAAAATATCGTCACCTTAGAAACAAAAGGGTATGAGTGATCTGCATAAGCACAGCACTTACGCCCCTTTGATTCTAAGGCCACGATATAATTCTGTCTGTCCATGAAAAAAAAAGGAGCATGAGAGGAGTCAATTGTGTCAACTTCCCCCATTTTTTTCGTCTCGTCTTCGTTTTGTGATCGACCAAAAATCGAAATTCCCAATCATAATCAAATTACTAATAATATCCTTAAAAAATTCCAGATACTCACAACCAATAACGAAGCAGAACAAGCCATCTGGACCATTCGGTCTAGACATGGATTTCCTAAAGAAACTCGAGGAGAATGCCCCAGCAAGATGGAAAATTCCAGAACTAGCTGATCTAAATTGGGATCCAAACGAGACAGTAACCTGCGTAAATCCACCACCAACAAATGTAATTCCAATTACCCCACCGAAGTTAATAAGCACGAGAACAACCTTACTCTCTCCAATAAGTCCCCAGCTCAACAAAGTTGATAGTCTAGAAAGAAGTATAATTGCCATGACAAACACAGAATTATCAGCTGCCATAATAGCAATGAACAACATGGATGCAATTCTCCAGTCATCCCAGTCATCAATGCTCCAGTCAAAAGAGGACAAATTCATCCACGCTATTAACATGCAACTGCAGATGCTGCAAACATATCCAAAAACAGATAATCCAGATGTTGCCAAAGGTTTCAGATGTGCATTTGTTGTAACAGTTAGTTTTTATGATACTGGAATCCTCGGAAGAAATGTTAGCCTAAAGGAATTGAAGGAATTGGTGCATCAAATGATTATTCTTCTCGCAGATAATAAATTATCCCATCTAAGTGAATCGGATGCTTACATACGTGTTGTTAATAGCATCGTTGTCAAGACAATTGATCACTCGAATCACACGACGATAATGTGTGCACTCATACAATTGCTGCATTCATGTGCTGAGACACGAGTCACTCCAAAATACGAGGAATTAGTCATGAAGTGTCTCTGGAAAATCGTCAAAACAATGCCAAATTGGGCTGGTGATCTGGATTATGATACAATATTACTGGAGATCCACAACTTCTTTCGGGTTTATCCATCGTCTTGGTGGAAGAAAAGAAGCTCTGATATGCCATTGAGAACTATTAAGACTGTTCTTCACAGTATGACGAAAGTCAAAGGTGCTACTATCTTAAATCACTTGACTAAAATCAACAATACTCATGAATCTGAGCTGAAGGCTTATCTAAATCGTCTGATTGATACTGTCAAGCCAGATGACAATACTGGAACAAGAACAATAACGAAACAGAAACACTTGTCAAAAATAACACATGCCCAATTGTCAGAGATATTTAAAAAAATTGGATCGAAACATCATACGCAAGAAGGATTGGCGCAATTGTATGACTTCAAGATACAGCATCCAGAAGCTGATGTTCAACCATTTCTCGTTAAATCACATCAATTCTTTCAGGATTTCATTGAAAAGGGCCTCAGGGATATTGATCAAGCTAGAAGATATCAAAATGTTAATACACAAATGAGTAATCAGTACAGTGATAATACTGTTAATACTGCAGTTACTATTAATGAGGAGAGAACAACAATGGATCCACTGCAGAGGCTAGAAAAATTGAGAGCACTTGAAGCTAAGTATCATGCTAATTCACCGACTCATTCGAATCCAACGTGAATGTAAAATTAAAATTTCATTCGACAAGTTTATATATTATTATGAAGTCTAAATTAGTGTGAGATTGTTGTGTACATAGACTTTTGAAATTCTGTTGATTCTGCTCTCTATCGTTATTGTGCTATTTATTATCTTTTTTTTTTTTGTGATAGTAAATCTGCGTTGCATCGATCATTTCATTCATGCTTCAAGGTGAAAGCTTATTAGTCAATCGATTAATTTTTTAAAAATTGTTTTGCAGATATTTTCGAAACGTTTGTGGGTTTAGAAGAAATTGTTGAGAGACCTCTTTTATAGATAATTTTCTGCACCACGAAAAAGGCCTCTTAATGAATTCTCGGGAAATTCTCATCGTTTACGAAATATCTTTGAAATAATTAACATAAAATTGTAGCTCAATCTGTTTCACTACTGAATTATTTAATTTACATTTTCATTTGTGGCCCATTGACTGACGATATTGTAATATTTTCATTGTTTTCATTATTTTCATGAACTTTTTTTTTTTTAACTCAAATGAGAGGACAAGTCTATGTACTTAATGATACTCCAATAATTAATGGATAAGAATAATTGATACAATTAGTTTTGATTAGTATGTATAGTTGACCCTCAATAGTTAAATTATAAATTGAATAATCCAGTGTTACATTACTATCGATTCATAATATTTATGCTTAATTTTTAGAATTTTCAAATGAGTTTTTTTTTTTGTATGAGAGATGAAAATTAATCGTAATCGTTCTTAAAAGTTTAATCAATTATTTTTTTTTTTTGTAGTTGATAATATTTTTTTACATGCAATTTCATGTTAGACTATCGTATACATTTAAGCAAGTTCAATAGTTGTCGGATTGACTGTTTTTTCAAATTCTGTTCTTTTTTAATTAGAAAAAAAAAAAAAAAAAAAAAAAACGAAACTAAGAATAAATTAAGCTGGACTTGAATGTTAATGCAGTTTCAAATAAGTTTAATGTTTAGATTAATGATTTAATAATCCCGAATCTCAAATAATTATGGAAATACACATGAAAAAAAAAAAAACAATAATGTATACTATTCAATTTATTCGACCAAATATATCGATTCTTTCATGAGTATTTATTCTCGTTTCTTTTTTCAATTACTGCAAAGCATTAAATCATAAATTTTTAGCGTTTAAAACCATTCAATGACATTACATCGCAATTATTTTCGAAAATTAAGGGAATTGTTGAAAAATATTTTTTTTAGAGAATGTTAAAAACCAAAAAAAAGGTCTTTTGATGCATTTGTTTAAATCTAAAAGCTTCTCAGATATTTTTTAAAACATTTGCACTTGAGCATTCAAGTTTCATGAAGAAAACAACAATTAGCATAGATTTAAAAAAAACAGAAGAGAATAAAAATATAAATCGAAGGAATGTTCATCACAATTTTAATTGTCTATTGTTCTTTGATTTTACTTATTTACAATACTTTACAAATAATTTTCATTCATTCAATTCATTGTCTCTGTTCAATGGAAATAGAAAACAGAGAAGTAACAGGTACACCGGTGCAATGAAACACACGTATCTGTAAGTGTTCACGCCACTAAGCTTACGCCGCAATTCATTCAATTACATTCAAAAAAAAAAAACAATTTCTAAAATTCTATCCCACAATAATTTCTTTCTCTTTCTCACATTTCTTGAATTTAATCCTGGGAAAAACGCAGAGCAAATTTACAAAAAATTAGGGCAAAACAAAATCTATCTGAATCAAAAATAGAAATATAAAAATATATACTATTTTTTTCAGTGAACTCACAAAATACTTGATGATAACTATACGGTAATCATCTAATACTATCGAGCAGTTATCAGTGTAAACAGTATAATTACATATTAACAATCATAACACACGGAGGATATCAAAGTACAATTCATTTTGTGAAGCACCTTTTCTCATTTTCTCTGTTGGAATTGGTAGAAAAAAAATGAAAAAAATTATACACTCTCGGTTGGATCCATGAAGAGGGCGGTGAGGGCAAATGCAATGAAGACTACTCCTCCAATTATTGTAACTGTAAATGAAAATATCCAGATTTAATAGAAGAAATGAATTAATTGATTTAAATTCATGATAATAAAATTAGCACATATCTGACAATGTTCTGGATTTTTTTAAACAAATAAATTATTATTTAAAAAATATTTTTAAAAATTGCACTTTTAAATTTTTCAAATTTTCTATGTGTTTATATTTTTCATTTTTTTTAATTTAAATAATTTATTTATTGAAGAACCAAAAAAAAACTAAAATAATCAGATATATGCTATTTCCAGTATCATGATAGTTCTGCAATCTTAGTTATATGGTTTGGGAAAAATTATCAAGAAACCTGTCTATCCAGAATTTAATTCTCCATAAAAAAGGTCTCTTGATAAATTCTCCAAAATCCAACAGTTTTAGAGATATTCATAATATGTTCAAGTATGATTTTTTTTTTCAATTTACCTGTTCGCACGGATATTCTTTGGGCTATCATGCGACCCCCAAGTACAGCAAGGCCAGTGCAAAATGAATGTCCAAGAATTCCACCCACAATGACTCCATAAATATCCTGTTGGAAAATTTCACGAATGAATCATCATATATCTACTCGAGAAAATTTACATGGTCATTGTTCTAATGAAAAAATGCCATGTTTTCAATTTTCCACGTTGAGGAAAAAACTTCATTCAATATGCAATATAAACTTCAGTTAAAAAAAAAAACAATTACAGTTGATTACCTCTCTAGCAGCAAGAATTATTGTCGTTAACTGTGATCTATCTCCCCATTCAGCGAGAAAAGTTAATGTGAATGCTTGTAAAAATATTCTAGACAGTATCATTAGTGGACTTGTCTTTGGAGTTTTTCTTATTATTCCAGTTTCAGGATCGTGCGTTACAGTTGCACCTCCAACTTCTCTCTCAAACTGAATAAAAAAAATGTAAAATGTTAATAATTTTTCAAAATCCCTACGAAAAAAAAAAAAAATTTACATTGAAACTCAAAAGAATGGAAATGAATCCGAAAATTAAAATGTAAAATGTTTAAAATTCATAATCCTCAAGAAATGATGAAAGAGTTATTGGCAAATTATATCTTCACCTGAGAAACAAAGTGGCGTAAGTGCTATGCTTATAGATAGCACTTACGCCACTTTGTTTCTAAAGTGACCATATATTATTTATTTGAAAAATATCTCGGAAATTATGAGGTTTAGGAGAATCTTTTTGAGAGAAACATTTTTCGTAGGCCAGTAAATTCTCTACGAGACAGGTTCAAAAAAATTTTCATGGAGCAATTTCCTCCAAAGACTTTTCTATGAATTATCGGCGATATTTCATGAAAGACATAAATTCTACACGACCATGAAATTCTGAGATAAATCAATTTTTTTCCATTATTTCTTTGAGAATACCTCGAAAAATAAACGAGATGGAGGAGTTTTGCCTTAGTATTTTTTCACAACTCCTGAAATTTTCTACAAAAAAAAGAGCAGAGAAAAAAGCTCTATCTCGCTTAGATTCCGACATTAAAAAAAAAAACCGATGACAAAATCAAATTAATTTTTCTGAAAATTTCAAATTCTTAATTTCTCAAATTTCGCAAAGTCTCAACTAATAAACCAATTTTGTGGAGAATATCTCGGAAACTAAGCGAGATGAAGCGATTTTGCCCTAATCCTTTTTTTATATCTCCTAAAATTCTTCAAGAAAAAAGAAGCAGAGCGAAATCGCCCTATCTCGCTTAGATTCCGATATTTATTTATTTATTTATTTCTTCATTTATTCACGCCTTCAGCATTTTATTAAAAAAAATATGCCTTCAGCATAATATTTAAAAAAAATGATGACTAAATGAACTCAATTTTTCTGAAATCTTCATATACTTGATTTCTCAAATTTCTTAAAGTTTCAATTGATAAACCAATTATTCTCCTTGATATTCAAAAGTCAATGGGCTATCTCTGTACCGACAGTGAGAGATTTAGTGCAGATAAGCTCTGTGTATTTGTAGAATGATAAGATACGAGTGAGCTGAAAAATAATCGACGTGTCTGCAAAATACCTCGTCCTCGCGTTTTCTCAGATCCGTTTGGACCTCCTCAAGTTCTTCCTGTCCCTCTGTAGACGACATGTAATACCCGTCCCTCAGCATTTTTAATCCAAATAGTGCAAACAATGCTGTCGATATGTAATAAGTATAAGCCCGAGGAATAATAGTCGCGGCATATCCAAAGATCACTAAAAAGTAAAAGTAACATTTGCCAATGATAACAAAAAAAAAAAATTAGAAACTCTTCTGAAGGATTGTTGGCTTTTCAAGGGCATTTACCAGAAAGTATTGTCATGAGTGCTAGTGCACCAATTGCACCAGCAAAAACAGTCAATCTTGGATGTCTCATTGCCATAATAGCAGCTATGAAAAATGTTTTATCACCCAATTCTGATACTACGATAACAGATAGAGCTGCAACAAATGCATGGAGAAAACCCAAACTTCCGGGAACAACAGTTGATGATGTTGATTCTTCATGTTTCTGAAAAAAAGGAAAAATTGTCCAATTTAAGGAGTTTCTTTGGCACTAGTTTCGTTGGGTTCGGTGATATTGCTGTGAAATTCATAGAGGATGTCCTTAATGTTATGCTCATTATGTACTTTTTTTCATAAATTTTTATTTCAGCAGTTTTAAAGTAATTAACGATAAAAATTGCGTCTTGTACACGAGTTGGAGTACAAATCTGCTTTTTAAAAATCTCCTTTAAAAAAATTTCCCCAGAAAAAAAAGCCCTTTTTTTAAAAAAAAAAGTCCTTCTCATATTAACTGATATGCAATAAATTGATTAAAACATAAAAGTTGAACAAGGAATTACTGAATTTATTTTCTCTCATGCTGAAACTGGTGCTCTTCCTCCAGCAAAGAAGAGTTTATCGAGATTATGATTTACGTTTGAAGAATATAATTGATAATTACGATTCTAATGAGATTGAAGATTACTTGAAGAATGTTGTTAATGTTATATACTGGTAATTTCGAAATTGATGGAAGATTATTCATTTTTTAAATGATAATCATTTTTTTTCTGTATTGGTTTGCCAGGAAAGATTCTTTCAAATTCTATTTTTAGAATTTAGTTATGAATTATTATCAAATTTCAGTATTTCATTTCATTATTAAATATAAATGCTTCATGTTACTCGTGGTGGAATTTTCTGTGTTCAATAAAATAGTCAATTTATATAGTAATGGAAAATTTATTAATTTAATTTTTAAAAATATTTTTTTTCCAGAAGTTTGCTTGGAGAGATTGTTGAAGGGAGATTTTTTCCGGGAAATTTTTCTAATGGAGCTTATTTAAAAGGGGATTTTTCCCAGAATCTTGTTTCTAGCAGATTATTTTAAGAGGGGACCACGGTGAAATTGCAAAGTCTTTGATTGATGAGAGGATCCACCGAGTGACATTTGGCACACGATGGGGTGTATCAAAAAACCTAAAAAATGTTGAACACAAATCATTTTGCCCCGTATTTCAACATAAAACATCGTTATTCGGCTTTATCTTAATAATGCCCCATGGACCACAATTTTGATCCGATTGGGATTTTTTTTCCAAATATTTGTTAGCCTTTCGAGTATAAAATTGAGTATCCGTTCTATATTACAGATTATAGATTACTAGAAAATGAATTTTTCTCAATTGAAAAAATTTCGAGCAAAGAATGAGTGAATGAAAAAATTAATTTTCTAGTAATCTATAATCTGTAATATAGAACGGATACCCAATTTTATCCTCGAAAGGCTAACGAATATTTGAAAAAAGAAGAAAATCTGAATCCGATCAAAATTGTGGTCCATGAGGCATTATTAAGATAAAGCAGAATAATGACGTTTTATCTTGAAATACGGGGCAAAATGGATTGTATTCAACATTTTTTAGCTTTCTTGACACATCCCATGGTGAACCAAATGTCACTCGATGGATCCCTTCATCAACCAAAGACTTCGATTGAATTTTCAAACCAATTGTTTGACGATATTTATCAATATTTTTATCATAAAAAAGTGGCAAAGAGTGGGAAAAGAGATTAGAAAGTCGATGCTTCTGATATTTAATGCAAAAAATCATAATAATTACTAAACAATGGATTTGAAAATTTGAAATTTACTAGGTCTTCCGTTACCCCTTAAGGGAGCAAGACACCTTAAAATTCATAAGCTCTTGTGCATCAAACCTGTCTCAGCACGAGATCTTTGATACCAACACAGGCAATAACATGAGCATAACATTAAAAACGTCCTGTATGAATTTCACAGCAATATCATTGAACCTAAAGTGCTGAAAAAAAACTCCTTAATTGACATTTCTCAATAAAAATATTTCTCCGCTTGTCAAGCCGGTTGTTAATCAACTCCAAGGACACAAGCAAGAAAAAAAAATATATAACTCACCACTGATGTTATTATGACTTCTGGTTTATCAATTTCAACTGGTGCATTTTCACCTATTGTCAGTGTTATCAAACAACAATAAACAATTGTAATTGTTAAAATACATTTTTTGTTTATTTTTGATAATTCAAAATTGAGAATACTCATTATTGAGTTGTGTCAATTTCGATGGAATTTTATAACCTCAAATTGTCACATACACATCAAGCGAATTTACACGAAGTTCAACAAACGAGAGACACGAAGACACAATTTTCAATGAAACATATATAATTCTCAAGTGGTTATATTTCTTACATATATAGAAGTGCATATATGTATAGGAGTTATGTACATAACGAGGAGAGAAAGAGATATACGTCCATTCTATTGGTTGCAGGTCACGTGACTTGCCGGATTGGCCAATCAGAATCGCTGTTCGTTTCGCTGAGAAAAATTGGAGGGGGTAAATTTGAAAATTTAAACATAAATTTGAGAAGAAAGTGCTGCTTTATCATTTCTTGATATTTATTTTTTTTTATTAATTATTTGTTCTTTTTTCTTTTACATTAAAGAAAAATATGCAATAGATAAAAAAGTTGTGATTTATTTGTCTTTAATTCAAAAATTTTGTGTTCTAAAATTAGATAGAAATTACTCATTCCATTCACTTTGGTCTGTCTTTCTCTTCCCACCTCTCCACTTTTTCTAGTAAATAAAGAGAACGCATTCTTTTTTTTTAGTCACCAATGATGTTTACATTTGTTGCATGTGCTTCACTCCTGTCAGAAGCATTTTTCTTTATTTTTAAAGAATTTTATTAACATAGATAGCAATAAAAGAAACAATATTTACAAGGTTTTGCATATATTCAAGTAAATGATCGGAATTTTGTGAGATTTGAGTGGAAAAATTTATGAAAAGCATGAAAATGCACATTATATTTTAAATTAACCACTCCCATTAATTCTATTGAATTAATTTTTATTCTACAAAATGAATTTGACTCTATATCGTCAATACGTAGACGATTTACGTGATTATGCACGTGAGAATGGGATCAATGAAAATGAAACAAATGAAATATTCGAGGAGTGCTTTAAACAATTGGAGAAAAAGTCACTCAGTAAATTTCATTGTTTTCTCAAAGTTCTTAAAATTATCATGGGAATGATTTTAGCAAGTATCATTTGCTTGATATTTTTGTATAATCATCCATCTACTCATCATATTTTTTTGAGGAATATGCAGAATTTTATTTATCCAGGATTAACAGTACTTCGACGATTTGCTGTACCAATAGTAACGAGATATCCCTCATTAACTGGTAATATAATTAAATTCAAGATTAAATAATTGTGTAACAGAAAAAATCATTCAATTTTTAAGAATTTCGAAATTTTTAGATATATTTATTTGCTTTTGTTATCATTTTTTCTTTAATATCTTGGAATTTAAGCGAGATACGGCGATTTTAGACTTATCCTTTTTTGTAGGGAATTTCAAGAGCTACAAAAAAGGATTCTGGTAACATCGCTCTATCTCGCTTAGTTTCCGAGATATTCTCAAAAAACTGATGAAATAAAATTTATTTGACTGAAAAATTCTGAAAATATCTCGAAATCTGGACGAAATAGAAAATTTTCTGTTTTGGCTTTTTTTGTAGAGAAAAATGAGTGCTATAATAAAGGCTTTTACGAGAATTACTCTATTTCCAAAATATTCCGAGATAATGCAAAAAAAGGATTCTATTCAAGTTGGAAAAAAACGATTTGATGATATAATTATTTTTCAGAACTCTATGACGAATCTTGCCTGGTGGAAAATCCCTTCTTCAGGGTAGCTGACATGGACTGTTGGCCATGCAGCACTATTCAATCAGTTCCAGACATGTCTGGCTGGAATATAACAAAGAACTTCAATTTTGGAATGCCTTTTACGAGAACTGAAAGTGATAGTAATGCAGATCTCAATAGTATTATTCATATGTACAAAAGTAATTCTGATATTTTTGATGTTGATGCTGCAAGAATCTCTTCGAATAATGCATTTTACAGGTATTTATAATTTACAGGTAATAATTAACTCATAATAGATGACAACGAAAATAGCACAACACATCTCATATCACAATTTTTTGGATTTTTCTTCAAACACAAATTATTATTAAAAAAATGATTTTAAAAAAAACTACATGTGCATATTTTTCCTTTTTTTTTATAATGCACTTGGTGCAGAAGAAAAATTAAAAATTGTCAAATCTCTGCTATTTTCAGTATCATCATAATAAAATTAATTGAATAATTGAAATCAGCTGAATCAATTTCTCGAGTGATTGACAATTTTTTGTCATTATTTCAGAACTATAAATGATGTGATAGAAAAAAGACTGGATGAGAATCCTTCAGAATCCTTGGATACTCATATATCGTGGAGGATAAATCGCATGAGGCCAAATAGATTAATTAGAAAATTATTTCCAAAACCCCTTGGCACACCTGATTGGTGGAGTCAAAGTACCGAGAGATTTTTATTCATCGACGAGCCAAAAGCTCGTGAATATCCACTGGTAATCATTCAATCAACTCAAGGAACCAAATTAAGTAATTTCATGATAAATTCATCTAATTAATTTTTCATTAGCCAAATCCAGAATGCAGCAATGTCATTCTCAGATCCACGAGCGGATCAAGACTGATTAGAATGTCGCCAAGTCCAGAGTGCCAACAAAATTGTAAATCTTCGATTATTTTACTGTCTTCCCATCACACTTGTACGTATAATTTTTTTTTTAATTTATAGGAGAAAAAGGAATAGAACATATTTGTTTTATGAATTAACTCAATTTATTTTTCAGTATGGTACAACTGGTGGTACTGGAGACCTATGAGTCTTTCAGCAATAAATTCAAGTGAAATTGCAATTAATTATCTCACTTCATTTTGTTAATGAAGTTTTTAAATTTTCTTAAAAATTATTTCCAAAGAAAAAAATTAATACAATTTTAAATTTATACATTTTACGAATTTTTCTACCAAATAATATAATAAGTTTAAATTGTATTTATTAGATAATCATTCAAATTTTCATCTATTCTTTTTACTCAGAATCAAAAAAAAATGTAGAAACAGTATTTCACATAAACACTTAAATTAATTACCCTTTAATGAATTCTAAAAATCAACGCTCAACGATGAAATTCTAAAAAATCGAAAATGATCCCCTGAGATCTTTTAATTACGTATTCATACAGAATTCATACAGAATTCATTCAATTTCATAACTTAATTTTATTGCTCTATAAATGTGCATCAAAATTGGAAGATTTTATCTTTTTCAACAAGTCAACAAAAAAAAAATTCAAATAATTGTTCATGCACTGAGAAAAAAGCGAAAAAAAAAATTTATTTAGTTCATAGAAATAAATACACTTTTCTACCTAATCAATAATGTCTTAAATATTTTCGAAACTTTATACAAAAGTTATTTTTTACGGCAAGGATCTACAATCACCGAAAAAGGAGAACAATTGTTTTTTCGCTGATTTTATCAGGTAATAAATCGAAGTATCACTAATTTTCTCATTTTCAAATTTCAATAAATTTAATTTCTAATGCATTCATTCTCAAAAAAAAGAGAAAAAGGAAATTCACAAATGTTATTCACAATATTCATTTGATTTTAATCAAATTTCTGTCGCAAACTTTGTTTGAACAATACTGGTACTAACGATACAAATGCAAATATACATAAAATAATGATACTTGACCATGACCAAGCATCGCTAGAAGACGTTAATTTGTTTAATGTTTGTCCAGCTTGAATTGCGACAAACGAGGGTGGTGCAACACCGAAAAATGTACCAAGTATAAATGGTGCCATTGGTACACCCACTACTGGACTAGCCAAGTTGATAAACCAATTTGGTAATAAAGGTGTCATCCTCAAAAATAGCATGTAATTAAATAAATTATTTTTGTGTCTCATGACTGTCTGTGCCCAGTGATTGGCCTTGTCTGGAAAGTATCTCCATAATAATTTTCTTCCTAGTACTGATGAAATCAGAAAACACAGCGATGCACCAATTGCACTGCACGTACAAACGAGGAAGAGTGCCAGGGGGAATGGAAATAAGAATCCAGAGAGAATTGAGAGGAATATTGATCCTGGAATGGCAAATGTCTGCAGACTGATCCATTAATTCTATGTAAGGAAATATTTAATTGATTTTTTTTTATTAATTAATTAGGAATTTGGTCTTGTTTTCTTGAATTATCCTGAAAAATAATTGTGATAGAGAAATTTTGATAGAGAAAAAAAAAAGAGCTACAAAAAAGTGACGCTAAAAATATCAGACATCTGCAAGAAAATTTACATTTCGTTTTTTTTAACATATAAATTATTTAAAAAAAAGAAATGAAAAATATGCACAAGTAGGAAATTTGGAAAACTATCAGTGCAAATTTTTTAAATATTTTTTTATGAAATTGATTTGTTTAAAAACATCCAAAAAATTGGCAGACGTGTGATAATTTCATTATCCTCCAAAAAATGTAATTTTCCAAATTTCTGTATTTCTCATAGATTCCGAGATACCACGGTGAACCCGGTTACCGGACGGGTCCCAGTTTTCGGATGCAGCAGCAAAATATGCTAATAATTAATATTCAACTGAGAAAACCTAGTTTTTCAATGCGTGCAAAATGTTAAAATAACAATCAAATTAATTGTTTGATTCATTTAATTGAAATTTTTGATTTTAATAATTTAATTCCAATTTGTCCGGGAACCGGTACCATTGCCTTAACCGTCCGGTAACTGGTGCCTTCATGGTATCTTGGCCAAAAAAGCGTACAAAACTTAAACTGACGCAATCACGTTCGTATTTTCAAAAAGGATACAAGATGTATGTGCAGAATAGACCAGCTAGAACTTCAAAAAAATACAAGTCCTTGTATCTTTCTAATAATTTTCCAAGATTCTTTGCATCTTCTATGTGAAGTGGAAGCTTCATGTGTTGTTTTTCATGTCTGAAAGATAAAAAATTGTATCATTCACTTTCTCAGATTTTTCTTAATTCAACGAGTAAAAAAAAATCGATAACAATCCATTTATTTTAGGGGTGTGCGAATATGTGATGAATCAAATTGAATCGTATTATAATATTCGATTCGAAAATCGAACTGAATATTCGGGTGGTTCAAATAATTCGAATACTTCGAATTATTCGAAAAATTTGAAGTATTCGGATAATTCGAATAATTCAAATTTTTCGAATAATTCGAATTATTCGAATAATTTGAATTATTCGAATCATTTGAATTATGATGGAATATGTTTTGGAATATTCAAATGATTTAAATAATTCGAATAATTCAAATTAATCGAATAATTTGAATTATTCGGATGATTTGAATTATTTGAATACATCGAATATTACGAATCGGATTTGAATCGAATTATTCGAATTCAATCCGAGGTGAATTATCCGAAATTTCGAATATTCGCACACCCCTAATTTATTTGCGAGGGAGTAATTTATTAATATTCCAAGATAATCATTCTATTTTTCATCAAAATGACAAAATTGAATAATTAAATGGAATTTTAATTTCTCCACTTACTCTTCTAGTTCAGGAAAATTTGTGTAAACGTAACAGAGTGCTGCAGCCGATCCCAAAAAAATGAGTGCCACTGTGAGAATAGCTCGTCTCGTTGACGTTTCATCTTCAGAATTGTTCGAATCTAAAGGATGAATCACAAGAAAAAATTTTACCTTTCCATTCTTATTTTTTTAATACTTAAATTATGCTATTGGTCCACGTGTACTTGTCGAAATCAGACCATCAATGACCCATTTAGCCTGTCAACTACAGAATAATATAAATAATTGTAAATTCACTGCAAAAATAATTTCATAAAACCAGTAAAATCCAGAAAAATAATAAAAATGAAAATTTTCCTTTTTTTTATCATTTTTGAAAATTCCTATTGTGTTGAAATTCAATGGAGTACGTCAAGGTTAGGTAAACGTGACACATCAATCAAAATCAGCTGATTCATGAGTGAAACTGTGGATTTAATTGATTGTATCTATTTCTAATAATTATTTCCTAATTTCTGAAATTTCAATTAGTCACTGTCACTTAATAATTATCGATTAAAAGAAAAATCAAAAAATCTTCAAAAAAAAGACGAATATACCAATTTTATCAGGTTTTATTAATTATAAAAAATAGAT
The DNA here is from genome assembly GCA_963942555.1 of Aleiodes leptofemur. Taxonomy (NCBI): domain Eukaryota; kingdom Metazoa; phylum Arthropoda; class Insecta; order Hymenoptera; family Braconidae; genus Aleiodes; species Aleiodes leptofemur. The sequence continues at coordinate 9,754,362 of OZ012620.1, forward strand.
AATAAAACTTACACAATCGTGAATTTTTTCGCGTTTTTGTGCTCATTTTCTCAATAATATCTAACGAATATTTTTCAAAATAATTACTCTTCAATTGATACTCTTCAGTTGTAATGTCAATTTGTATGTACGTAGCTTGTTCAAATGCACGAATGATGACGTAGGCGCCACTGTCGTTAAGCGCGCGCACCATTGTCGACGCCATATTTAATTTCAAAAATAGTAAATTCAAATTTGAATTTTAAAAAATGCGAAAAATGGTATTTTCAATGTTTTTGGAACTGTTTTATGATTGAATTTGAGGAGCAGGGGAATAAGATCGAGATATCGATTAGTTTTGGGGGTCGATCAGAGTCTTGTGATGTTTTTATAGGCAAAAGTAAATAATTCGAGTCTTATCGATGACCTATGACCCAATAAATCTTATCAATTCTATCGACACGAGGAGGTCTTTATCTTTATCATAATTTTAATGCCTTAATACAGAAATAAAGGGATAGAAATGAAGGGAAAGGGGCAGTTATGTCGATTGCTGTCCATTATCGATTATTTCACGTTTATGATGTGGGTGAACAACTGTTGATGGGTTGAAGAGCTTCTTCATTTTTTATCAGAAGCGTTATCTTAGAAAGAAAGAGGTGCAAGTGCTATGCTTATACATAGCACTTACGCCTTTTTGTTCCTGTGTTAATTTGAAAAATCTCGAAATTTGGAGGGTTTAGGGAAAAATCTTAAATAGTGTAACAAATATCTGGTTTTAAGATAATATGTGGGCAAAGGAAAAGGTTTTTGGAGTTAAATTTGAGAAAAATCTGGAGAAAATTTGGGAAAAGTATAAAATTTTCGAAAAATCTCAAAATTTTGAGATTCTTAGAAAAATCATGAAATTTTGAGATTTTTAGAAAAATCTTAAAATTTCGAGATTTTTGGAAAAATCTTAAAATTTCGAGATTTTGGGAAAAATTTCAAAATTTCGAGATTTTGGGAAAAATGTTAAATAGTGTAACATATACCTGATTTTTTTTCCTTACGAAGGGGCATAGGTGCTATGCATAAGCATGGCACTTACGCCCCTTTATTTTCAAGGTGACGATATTTTAGCGACAAAGTAATAGAAGAAGAAAACGTGTAAATTCAAGCATTCTGAAAATAATTCAAAAATTATTAGGTTTAGGGAAATTTATCAAGACCATTTATTAAACTTCTCTGTAGCCAACGAAATTCTCTTCAAAAAAGATTTCTCAACGTTTCCCTCTAAATCCATTCATTTCAGTGATTTTCCGTTTAAAACATGAAGAATTGAAAGACTTCCTACGAACATTAATGTTTTGAAGCACTCTGCGAGTGAATGAAGGGGAAATTTACGATGTTATTAATTGACGAGACTAATAAAACATCTACTCGACACAAACTCCACTTGATGTTTCTCACAATTAGACGTTTTACTCGCATTGTTGACCTACGAACTTGTTCAAAGAGGCAGACTACACTTGTTTGGAGTTCAGAGAACTCTCTTTTGTGTGTTTTGAGAGACAAGTACATTAGTTTCATTCATCTCCCAGTACATTTATTATTATTATTATTCAGTCATGAATATCATTATCTCAGGAACAGAAGGGCCTAAGTGATATGCTCATACACAGTATACTGACGCCTCTTCGACATTGAGGCGACAAAAAAAAGTAGAATAGTGAATTTTTGAAATTACTCTTTTAGTAATCATTTTTTTCTCGCAATAAAAATAACATTTTTTTTAACATGATCCTGAAGATAGCAGACATTTGATGATTTTTAGATTTTTTTTTCTTCTAACGGATAAATGATTTTAAAAAAATGAAAAATATGCAAATGCTAAAAATTAAAAAATTCAAAGGTGCGAATTTTTTAAATATTTTTTTAATAATAATTTACTTGAAAAAAAAATCAAAAAAATAGCAAAATTTCTGCTAATTTCATTGTTATTTTTTTTACTAGTAAATTGCTTCAATTATTTCAACCATTTCCTTTTTCACATTCTTTACAGATTTTTCTATCCTCTTAGGAATAGTAATGGACATGACCTTTCCGGTTTAAGGTCGTGCGAGAAAGAATTTGACAGTGCAGGTACCAAAATTTCGGAGGACTCCCTTGAGACAGATGATTTAAAGAATTTCCCACGTTTCAAGGAAACCGAAGGTTGTTTCCATTTCCTGTTGCTCCATAACTTTGAAATCGTCGAAAAAAATCGAAGAATTTTCGAGCTGAAAAAAAAAGATTTATTTTAGTTAATTTATTAATTAGTAAATGAAAATACCAAATTTTTCCCCATCGAATTAATTCAACTCCAAAACTTGAACAGTGAAGAAAAGATTTGAAAAGAAAGGGAAATGGGAAAATAATTTCAACGATATGATGAAAAATAAGTGTTTAAATAACACGTACAAAAATAGGTATTATATTGAATGGTATTCAAAGATGCGTGGGAAGAAACTCTTGAAAACATAAAGGAAGTAAACTACGCGAGTAAGAAAATCCATTCCTCTATTCTATTTAACGACAGACCAACACCAGATGCTGTGTGTATGTGTGTATTGGAGATTATAACGTTTTAAAAGAAGCCAAAAACGTTATAACACGAGCGTGATTTCTTTTCAGTCTGAAAATACTTCAGGATATCCTGTCTAGGCTCGCCATGGAAGTAAGGAAAGAGGAGATCTGTCTTAACTCCCTTTCAACACTGTACACATTCCAGAGATGTAAAAAGAAGAAAAAAAAAGGAATATAAACAATTTTTTCTGCTTCGAGGAAACATTTCGGCGTGGAGTAGTGGAACTTTAGTCATTTTTTTCACTCCAAGAAAAAACCTCTTTTTTAGAAGATTATATTCGTTTTGGAGTGAAAAGAAGAAGAGTATGAAAGGTTTTTAAACAAATTGATTTCATTTTGCCACCAGTTTTTTTTTCGAAATGTGACGGAATATAAGCGAGATGAGGTGATTTTGCGAAAAACTGCTCTATCTCGCTTAGTTTCCAAGATTTTTGGAAGAAAATGATGAAATAAAATCGATTTGTCTGAAAACTTCATATTTCTCTACTTTTTACTCCAAGAAATTTCTCGTGATGTGAGGAAGATATGGAAATTTTCATAAAATCGTTTTTTTAAAGAAAATTATGAAATTTTATGGAAAAATCGATTTTATTACATCCTCAGTTACTTGAGAATATCATGGAAACTAAGGGAGATAAGGCGATTTTCTTTCAATTCTTTATAGTAGAGAATTTCAAGGATTACAAATGAGAATTGGGAAAAAATCGCTCTATCTCGCTTAGTTTCCGAGATATTCTCAAAAACTCAGGATTGAATAAAATTCGATTTTTTTCGAAAATTCCAGCAGAAAAAAGACTCTTTTAGACTAATCGATATTATTCCACCAATTTTTTCTGCAGAATATCTCGGAAACTAAGTGAGATAAAATGATTTCGCTCAAATCCTTTTTGTGAAGAATTCCCCAGAGCTAAAAATAAATATTTTGTAAGAATCGCTCTATCTCCCTTAGTTTCCGAGATATTCTCAAGAAAACTGCTGAAAAAATCGATTTATCTGAAAAATTCATCTTTTTCTGCTCCAAAAAAAGGTTTCCACAAAATTCCTCTTATCTCCCTAGAATTCTCGATAAACTCCATTAAAAAATTGCTCCCAGCCCATTGAATTCCCTAAAAATACTAAAAACACTATAATTATGGAAATTAAAGGGAAATCATTGCCTTTAAAATGAATTAATATTCAATGAAAAAAAAAACTGAAGTTTTTTTAAATTAAGCTTTAAAAGCTCATTCTCAGGGCTTATTAGCTGAATTAAAAAAAAAACTAAAGTTAAAAGTGAAAATAGATCTATATAAACCAGTTGCATCAAAGCATCGAGTCTCTCTCCCTTGGCTTCATCCCCACCACAGCTTCTCTCTCTTCTTCTCTTGGAAGTAGCCTCCTCCTCCTCCCCACCACGAATGGAACGAAAAATTCATCGTGTTTCACTTCAACTTTCATAGTACTGTCCTCGTTCGTTGCATTAACACTGTACATTTATATATCCCCCGTTTCGAGTTTAGTAGTGGGCGGAAATTAGTAGAAACTCGTCGAACTAGTCTCTCGTTTTTGTACAGGCACTGCTATATGCGTTGAGATTGCTTCTTGATCGAGGAACGTGCGCCCGTTTCTCTAACGTAATTTTTCTCTCCTTTTCTTGAATCAACTTATATTCCAACGAGAAGACCACACACACATACATACGCGCGTTTTTCTCCAGTCATTCAATGATTAATTATTGATTTTGTGATGTGTTGATTAATGTAATATGTGAAATTATCATAAGTGTTATTTGCATGGTGCACTGGTTCATTCAATTGTGCTTGAAGGAAAAAGGAGAAAAATCGAAAATTTCGATTGAGTGATATATTTTTTGAAAAATCGATAATAATCAATTATTTAGTTTCTAAATAATTCGAATGCCCTTTAATTATTGTGATTTCGTGACAATTGTGGGATTTTATATCAACGTTATTCATTACGTCATGGCAGGAATGCTACCACCTAAGGCATCGTATGTATTCACAAAATTTTGCATTAATTTTTATTAATTAATAACATTTATCAATAAATCTTCGTTCAACATTTTTTCCATTTCCCCATTTTTGAATTTCCCCCTCTTTATAAACTGTATTTTAATTATTATCTAAAGAACAATATTCTCTCAATAATTAGAGAATCAGATTTCGGCATTTTTTCCGCCCATTTCGAATTCAAATCCAATCGTTATACAGAAGAATCCGCTTTTTGTTTACGAAAAATCGGGGCGGTAATATAAACTGAGTGTTCTTTTTTTGAATTTGAAAAAAAAAGTCGAGATGGACACGTGCTGAAAATTTCGTGCAAAAGTTCTGTGAAAATAAATGAAAATTATTTTTATTCTACTTCAATTGATAATTTATCAATTAGTTTAATAACAGATAATACGATAAATGATGCTGTATTTAATAATACATTAAGTTTTTCATGATATAATTCTTTAATTTGTCCTTTTTTAGATAATTTTCTTTAAGTACAGGGGATTTCTTCATAGAGGGGGGGGGGGGGGGGATTTATCGATGTAAAGAGCCGAAAGACTTTTTAGGGAAAATAAAGAAATGAAATAATCCATCAATTAATTTATCACGGATAATCTTAAAATTTTTCACTATTATTACTACTATTATTATTATTATTATTTTTTCAACGTACAATATCGTCCTCGAGAATTATTTCGTATGTGAGATACGATATTGAATAATTATAGAATTGTGTGCGTTTAACAAATTTTAAACAGCCAATGGAGAAATCATTATTTCAATTCATAAATGGTAACTCGACACAGTTATTATAATTATTATTTTTTTCACAACATACCATTCATTTAAAGAATTGAACTCTCTAAAATCATTGAAAAATTTCACGTAAATTTTTTTTATGAATGGTTTTAGAATAGAATAGAATTTATTTCTTTGAGTTACAAAATTATTTGTTTTACATCTTTTTTTTGCCTTACTCCTACTTTTTTTTTCTTTTAAATCTAATTCATACTGTCATTAATACTTGAGTAGGAAATATTACTTCCCGAATACTATAGATATGAATGGTTTTATTTATCTCATTAAATTCAAAAAATTAAATAAAAATAATTATCAATTTTTTTTTATTATTTGAATTTAATATTTCATATAAAAATAGTGTGATATAATTAGTTGTAAGTGATTCTTGGAATGTATTAAGGTATTAAACTCAATCACAAAGCGTAACGGTGCCACGTGAGACATACACGTATATATAACGTTAGAGGAGAAAATACGAAAAGGCGTGCGTGATAAATACGTTAAAAATCCTCATTGGTGTTATGATACGTGTGTAACACAATGTAGAAAAATGAGAGAAAGAGAGAGAGAAAGAGTTATATATATTGAATAGAATATGTTAGGAAGGAGAGCGATGATGATGACGTAGCCCCATGGTATTGCGATTCAACTGCGGATGTAATTACAACGCGTATAACGTATACCGGAAGTATGAAAGAAGAGTCGCGCGAATCGAGCATTTTTCTTTTTCTTTTTTTTTTCCTTTAACTCAATGATTATTATTTTTTAATGAATTGCGATCAAGGTCGAGAGGAATAATTCATTTGAAATTCATTTTTTTTTTCATTTCATCAATTTTTTTTTTAAATTTCATAATTTTCTTTAGAAAATTTTACTATTTTTTTTTCAATTTCGTCATTTTTTTTTTTTTTTGAAAATTGCAACATTTTTTTTTTATCATGTCATTAATGAAAATTTGATTTTTCTTATCAGGTGATGCCGAGCGATATTTACCCCAGGCTACTGACCGTCAGCCTGGTGTTATTAAGTACCACAAAATTCATAAGTACAAGTGAATTAAATAAATTACAAACAAATGCCGAATTATGCCAAAATGGTATTGAATATTGGTCAACTGAAAAATCATCATGCACAGCATGTACAAAATGTGCACCAGAATTTACAATAAGTCCATGTGCTGTACATAAAGATGCAATATGTGGTCCATTGTCGGCATTGGAGCTGGACTGGTCATTCTTGAGGAGCCGTAAAAAATTTGATGCCAATCAACATTTAGATGTTACGGAGAAAATGCTTTGGCGTTTAACTGATGTTGAGAGTAAACCGGAAACACTGAGGGCCACTGAGACCAGACGGGAAATTGAAGAGGAACTAAGTGCCTCCGGTTTGGATGACGATGAGCCACTAATTGATCCTCAACAATTGCAGGTTTATTTTAATTTCTACATTTTAATTAAATTGAAGTACAAGAAATTGTTCTATTAAGAGGTAACACCACTGTAGAATTTTCGAAAAATCAATTTTTTTTTTCTTTAAAAAATACTTTGGGCCTTCCAGAATACGGGCCAGAAAAGTTATCATCTGAAACCCATTATTTCACATGAAATTTTGAATTTTTCCCAAGCCATTTCTTCATATTCATAACCTATGTCAAAACTTCAATCGTGTTTTTCTCGAAACATGATTTTTCAAATTGGCACGCAGCATAACTCCAATAATTTTCATTATTTCCATTTAAATTTCCCACCGCATCTTGAAAACAATATTTCGAACAGAAATATGTAGGGGATTTTCAAAAAATTGATTTGCACATTGTTTATTGATAAAAAATTGCCGGTTTTTTGGTCGAAATTTGAATTTTTTCATTCAAATGGTCACCAATCCCACAAAAAACAATATTTTTGAAATCCCCTACATATTTCTGTAGCTATGTGTATCTCGACTGAGCCAATTTTTTTTTGCCGCAGAGTGTTTTGAATTCGAGAGGTCTCGCAAGAATGGCTCTTGTGTCGTCATTTTTTGATATTTTTTGATGAATTTTTTTTTCTGAAGACTCAAATATATGCTCAATCACTCCCTCAAACATCATTATTTTATTGCCACTTTTTCTATAGAAAAAAAAATAGCAAAAAAACGCCTTTTTTTAGACTTTTACAGTGGTGTTATGTATCCCTTAATGAAAAAATTTGATAAATTGCGGGAAATTAAAGTTTTTTTTCCTTTTTTTTTCGTGCAGATATCGCCGGAGGAGCCGAAAGAGAGGCGATCGAGCAATGAAATCGATAATTCACCATGGGACTGGCAGACAAGTGCACTAGTACTTGCTGTATGTGCCTGCATAGTATTCTTCATGGTTGCCGGATGTTCGGCCCTTATCTACGTGCGCCAATGGCGGCGAATGAAGCGAAATTTTGAACCAGGTAAATAGAAAAAAACACAAGTGATCAATCGAAAAACATCACTTTATTGAGCAATCATTACCTTCTATTTCATTCAATTCAGAAGCAAATTACGTGTATCAAATTAATTTTCTAAATACTGCGCATTTGTAAAATCGAGAGGAAATTCTTAGGATTTATTTGCCCAAGCGTTTTTTTTTTTTTATTCTCGTGAAATTTAATCCAAAGATTTTCGGTTCTTTTTGAGGAGAAAAAAAGCGGCATTTTTGAAAGAAGGCTCTCTCTCGTATTTTTAAGATTTTTTTATTTCTTCCGTTTTCTCTTCATTATTTCCAATGCAAGACATTATCTACTTCATTACGAGGGCCGATCACGGCTCATCCCTCACCTTGGCTCAACCTAACGCGCCCGGATATGCCGTCTCACGTTTCCAATATACACTCTCTACCCACTCGCATCAAACGCCATGTTTAATTTTTCTTCACTTGATTAATCTTCCCTGATTATAAAAATAATTGATTAGCCTTTTCAGGACCGAGCTATTTTTTGACGGCTTTTTCAGTTTACGGTTTAGAATTTTTTTATTATTATATATGAGTTGTATACCCAAAAAGATTGCGCCGCTTCCGCGCCACTATAGTGGCTTCCGGTCTGGAACGGAAAATACCAAATTTTTTTTCGTGTTTATCGCAGTTAAATCAATAGATATCTATTATCAATCATAGGAAAAATGATTGGGAGTATGTTTTACTAAAAATCAACCAAAATATGTCTCATTTAAAACATCATTCTTACAAATATCATCAAACTCAACGTATTCATGAAGCAAAATCCACTTTACCGGTTTTTAAAATTTTTTCTAAAGTGCCATCTTCCACACCACCTTTCAATCATGCTCAAAAATCGCAAATGAATCCTAATCAACATTTCAAATGCCATTTCTCACATAATCACTAAGTTCACTAAGAAACACGAATTGATAGAACAATTTACAAAAATAGCTGAAAGCTACTAAAGTGGCTTCCGGTCCTGAAGAGGTTAATCAACACTGTTAGAAAAAATGTGGAAATTCCATAGACAATTTGATGGGAATTTTCATAAACGTGATATTGAATGTTTTTTTAGTGGGAAGATTGTTATGAAATCTGTGAGTTTCAGAGAAAATTCAAAGGAATCTATGAGTCTTGAGTAGAATTGAGACGAAAATTTTACAAATTACTTGAATTTTCAACTGAGCATGAATATTCAGAATCAAAATGACTTGAATTTTCAATTTTTTTTTGAATGTTCTCCTATTTTTACTAAATTTTCAAGAAACAATTAAACTGAAATTTACAAATTTAATTGCTATCCAGACGTGAAATTATTTGAAAATCGATATGTTTATTTTTCAATGACGTAATTATCTGAAATTTCAGTAGAAATGTGAATTGTTAGAAATTTCCTGGATTCTGTATGGAAAATTCAAACGGAAATTTCTAACAGTGTATTTAAATATAATTGAAGAATTGTGAAAGAATGGTTAATTCCTTGGCTGTATCAATGAACTGCGATAATTCCGAATGAAATCGTGAATATTCCAAGTATACAATCATGGAGATCTATTTAATAGCCACATTAGCGGAGATGAAGAATTCGATAATATACGTTAGTGGAATCCTTAGAATTCGTAATTACGAGTCAAAGGCCCGGTTATTTCTCAGAAATCAATGGATGGGTGTGTTTGTGTGTGTGTGTATGTGTGTGGAGGCGACGTTGCGTTGAGAATATATCGTGACATTCAAACGCCGTTCACTTCCCGTCCTCGTATCGTACACAAGAAATTCCCTCTTTTCTCTTCTTCCACTTCAAACTACATTGTATATCAAACAATCGACCTAAAAAAACGACATTTGAAGAGAATGTAAACTATTTACGCCCTTCTATTTCTCGATTGCGACAGTATTACCCCTTCAAAAATCCATATTTCATCATTTTTCACTTCATTTCATTGTTTAAACGCGTTTCGCCGCTTATTTTAGCGGTGAGAGTCTCCGATTGGTTCACGATTAATGAATCTCGATCGTCATTGGCCGAACGACTCCGCCGTTAACCAATACGCGCTGCGCTCCAGTACTGCGGCGTCACGTGACTCGGATCAAACTCATTCATCCATTTGTTCTAGGTTCAACTGAATTATTCACTGCTTCAATTCACTGATAACTGATTAATACCCAAATATTTATTCAAATGATCAATACTTCGGACACGTGATTCGATCGAAAAATTTATGGTGAAACGCTTGCGAATGCTAAAAATTTTTCGTCGTAAACCACACAACGAGCGTGTCCAGATGGCACGTGACACTTTAGTACAAACAGGCGGCACGTCTTGGCTTCTCTGACTCTTTTTTTTTTTTATTTTTTTAATTTTGTTTCCCACTCTTTCTTCTTTTTTTCTTTCTTTATCGTTCACATTTGAAAGAAGATATATGACGGGAAGGAGTAACACTCTTTTCGACATGTTTTGGCCTTTGTCTTGTTTATTAATCATGCAATCATACATTGTCTCCCTGCAATATTGTGCAACATTTGCCGAATGCATAATTATTTCTCACATGGGACAATGATATTGCGAGTTTATTTACAGGGATTTTTTTTTTCATTTTATTTGTACTTTTATAGTTTGGGAGAATTTACAAAAAAAAAAATTCTGAATAAAAAATGAAAAGACAATTATTAATATTATTAATATAATGAATTCTGAACAATTCTTTATTTTTTTTTCCTATATTTATTCAAGGAATTAGAAGAATTCTCCCAAGAAGACTTTGGAATGAAAAAAAAAACATTCCACAGCAATGAATCAACATTCATTCATTCTACTTTGAGAATCTCAGACGATCTCTCTGGTATTCAGTAGTGGAGGGTCTTATCCTCCAGAGAAGAAGAATCCACTGAAACTCATGTTTTTTTAAAAAATATTTTAAACCTTTTTTTCTTTTTATTCTAATGTTTCAGCTGGTCTCGAGGAGATATCAGCTAGGCTTAATTTAATGGTAAAAGCTGAACTTGCTGAGCTCAGTGCTGGTGCCCCAATGAGCCCAGGGGATCCAGAAACAAGGTGCCAATATCTCGAGAAACTTTTGGGTAATTAAAAAACTATATTAAATAAAATAAAATAAAATTAATTAATAATTTTTGCAAAAATTTTAATTGGAGCAAAAAAAAAGTTTAATTCAATTACAAAATAGCATTAAAAATGCAATTTTTCATTATTATTATTCTCTTTAATTGATAATAGAGGAAAAAAAAAAGAAGAAGAAACCATTAAATTAAATTGAATGAACTGATAATGAAATGTTACGTTGAATGAACGGTCTATGTAGGATAGAAACGGTTACGCGTGTTTCGTGCATTGAATTAAATACACAGTGCGAATAATCGTGTCTGAAAGACGTGGGTGGAGATATTGAAACGCGCCTCAGTTCCCCCTTTTCTCTCAATTTATTATTATTATTATTATTATATTTTAATCCCTTTTATTATACTCACTGATTCTCTCGACCCTCTCTCCATTTACTTAAACTCTTCTATCAACCCACAAAGTGTACTTGACGAAATAAACTCCATCCGCTCGACTTTTTCATTCACCAGTTAGTATCACGCGTTGTTATATTGAATGACAAATGTGCTATAGCGCAATTCTCTGTAATAAATGCCACTACAGTTTATTGAACACAATTACTTCACACTAGACACAATTGCTTCATTGTCACACTGAAATGAAATATAATTCATCTCAATGACTTTGTTTTTATTGAATTTTAAATTATTTTTTATTTGCTATGAAATTTTCTTCCCATTTTCATTGACGATTTTCACGAAAAATTATGATTATCATGTAGAAAAAAAAGGAATTCTTTTTATATTTAATATATTTAATGTATATTTATATCGTCACGTTAGATACAAAGGGGCGTAAGTGCTATGGATAGGCATAGCACTTACGCCCCTTTGTTTCTAAGGCAAGAATTCCATATTATGATGAATATCATAGAAATTTCGTCGAAAAATCTTCCTTTTGGCTTAATTCGTGAAAAGTTAATATTAAAATAATCATAATTATTTCGTCATCTTAGAAACAAAGTGGCACAAGTGCTGTGTATAAATATAGCACTTATGCCCTTTTGTTTCTAAGCCGACAATTTGATTATTAACATGAATGGATCACTATGAATTGAAAAATTATCTGTATTTTACCTCTTTGTTTTGCAGACCGGAAACGTGAGATTCCGGTTGTAGCCGGATGGCCGGAAGCTGGGGGAAATCTTTACATCGAAGAGGGAGAAACACCGAGAAGTAAGAGGGCACAAATTGCCCGAATTCAACGCAACATCGAGAGCATCCTGAGTCACAAAGCTCCACGTGAATGATGTCCCCTAAATTTTGCTAAACAAAAAAGGATATTTTGACTTTTTTTTAAAATAGTTTTTTTTTTCTTTTTAAATAACATTTAAAAAAGAAAAAAAAATGTATGCCAGACTCTGAGATTATAATTTCAATTTGTTACGATTGGATGGAATTTACTCAGAGGACAAATGACTTTTCGTTCTCATATTATCCCGTTGTCTCTCGATTTAAATTGAAATATCGAGACAACGTTATTGGATTATCAATGAGACACGATGCGCCACAATCTTATAACTATTTATTTTTTATTAGATTTTTAATAATCAATTGTAATATAAATTTCACTAATTAATAAAAGAAAAAAATTTACAATAAATCAATGCAGTTAATGGAATTTTTTCTTTTTTCTCTCTTTTCAATTATTATTTTTTTTGCCTCTTTCTATGAAAAATAAGTATCAACACAATATTCTTTATATACATAATTTTTATGTATTTAGATTGTACCCATTACACCGTAGTAACATCAACAATAAATCTTTTTTTTTTTTTTCAATTCTTATACAATTAAATATAATTAAACTTTTTTTTTTTTTAATAGTCGTATAATTAAGTGGGCAGGGTGTGCACCTAAGGCTTTTTATCATTTTTCTGCTTCGGTAATTAATTTAAAATAGAAGGGGGAAAAAAAAGTACTGAACTTTCAATTATTCGAAACACAAAATAGACTTTTAGAAAAAAAAAACACAAACAATTTCATTTTCCTCTCCATTTAAAATGGATTTTAGAAATAAAATATTAAATTCAAAATAACATAACAAAAATTTAATTTTCCTTTTTTTCAATTGAATTGAATTTTTTTTTCTCCTTTTATTTTAATTAATTACTGAAACAATTATTTTGTATTTACGAGGATGCATTCATCATATTTTCGCTTTAACCACCTTTCCTATACTCTCTATCATTAAGACTATTTATTTTCTTTTATTTTTCTTTGTAAACTTGATCACAGTGTAAAAGCGCTTGGTGGTCCATTTCAATTTATTCAATTATTCTGGAATTCGATTGGTTTTTTTCTTCATTTTTTGTTCAATCCTTCCAAAGAAAAGAAAAATTTATTCCTTCTTTTATCTTCTCAGGCACTTGTCTTTTACTTGTTCAATTTCTCATTTTGTTTTTTTTTTTTTACAACACAAAAATATGATGAACACGTGTGTTTTATGTAAAGGTATCTAAAAAAGACTCGAGCAAGGTCACATGATGGAAATTAATTTTTCTTTCATTTCTACTTCTGAAATTATAATTAATTTTTACTTTTTTTTTTCTTTCAATTTGTAAATATCGATATAAATGATTGTAATCCTCGTTAATTAATTGATCTCAATGCATTTGTTTAATTCAAGTGCTAAAGTGAATTAGAATGATCCTGCGTTGAACAAAAATATATGTAAATCTATGTATTATTATTAATTTGACGACAAAAAAAAAGAAATTCATTAATTCCCTTTTCATTAGAATGAAACTAGTCCTGTGTTCTAATAATTTCTGCTTTTTTTTTTAAATCAACTTTTTCCCTTGGAATGCAAGACAATAAATTACTTATTAATAAATAAAATTCTAATATTAAATATTTTTCATTTCTCCTCATCGCGATATACAGAATAATCATTAAATAACTACAACCATTTACAGCAGTGTTTGTGTATATAAGTGTCAGTATTTCTTCTTTTTTTTTCTCTGAATTCTCTGTGACGCAATATATATCTTCATTTTATAATAATTCTTTAAATATATATATATATACGTGAAATATACCAATCGTTCTCTGTTTCTCTCTTCCTTTTTTCTTCTTTCTCCTTTTTTTTCTCATTTTTCCACTTCTTAATACTCTTTTGTACAAATATTTATATATAAAATATTACTCGAATCAGAGGCATTAGTGCAAACCAATGGAATTTCAAAAATTTTATATCTCTCTTGTCTTTTCACTTCTTTCTTTTTGTTAAAAAATAAAATATTTCATTGCTATCATTTTTTTTTTCATTAATTCCAATGAGTTTGGATTCTTAAAGCCTCTTTTTGTTAATGTGCCCTGTACAACAAATTTTCTCAATTATTTTCCTTTTTTTTCTTCTCTTCATTACTTTATTACTTTAATCAACTGGAAATCTTCAGTTGACGGCACTTTGGATCCTAAAGAAATTTTCAAATGAATATTAATTCCATAATTATTTTCAACGTTTAACATTTGTTTTTTTTTCTTTATCTTTGCTATCTGATTCTCTTAGTGCAAGTTAGAAGTAATTTATTGTAAAGTACTGACGCAGTTAATATTGCAAAATTAGCTGATTTCTGGTATTTATGAATGAAAAAAAAATTAAACAAATACGAAAAAAAAAAGATCTTGTGCTTGAAAAAGATCGCTTTTAAAACTGATTTTTCAGATAAATAGTACGATTCTACTTCGAAGCATTGTTCAAACATTTTCTAATTATTGTTCTCTCTTTAATTGTGAAAATATTTACCCTGGTGAAAAAGAAGAAAAAAAATCTAACAAAAACAATATTACAGTAAGAAAATATATCTTTGAAATTTAACTTTTAGTAAAAATATAATGAAACAATATTAATTTGCGTAAATTTAATTGAACAAAAAAATTAACTGAATTAGAAAGAAATAATAGAAAAAATTTCATTATAAATATTCCAATAGAAGCTTTCGCATTATTAAATCATAATTTTTAATTAAACTATTATTTCCTTTCACTAGGGTTTTGTGTTAATACGCTCGTTTACAATTAATATTTTCTTCAAGTTTTCTTCTTTTTTTTGTTGAAAAAAATTCATTTAATTAATAATTTATGAAGAAAAGTAGTGTACTCTGCGCTGCCGTCTATTTACTAATTGTTAAACATTTTTCTTTTTTCATCATTTGTTAATTGTTTTTTTAAACTAATAAATAGAGCTTGGAATATTTTAAACTCTTGTGAAGCCCTACTGGACGGATCATAAACGTGTGGTGGCATATCACGATGGACGAGTTAATGTGAATGTTGGCAATAATTAATAAATTTTTTTTTTCATTAAATCTCTTTCATTTTTTTTTCCATTAATTTGAATTAATTAAAAAAAAGGCACGATTTACTCCCTCAAAAACGAGCCCTCACATTTCCTGATTAATTTCCTCAATTTTTCCACATTATTATTATAATAATTATTATATATCTTTTTGTTTTTTCTTAAATTCATCACTATTGATGACTTTTGCTCAATAAATGCGAATTGAATTGATACAAATTGCAACACTGTTCACCACAAATATTACACTTCCATGGATTACTCTCGCTGTGACAGCCTTTGTGCAAAAAATATAATGTTTGATCAGGAAATGTTATTCTGCAATAAGTGCATTGTAAACCACTGGCACGAGGATCCGGCCTCGTTGATGTTGGTGGTTCACCACGTGTATGTGAATTAGCTGCTGTTGTACCATTATTATTGTGACTGTTTGTTGTATTAATTAATTTACGTCTCAAATCATCACGTAAAAGTGATTTTAATGGTGATACTTTGATCAATGATGGAAGGGGAAGATTTGATGATGTTGCACCACTGTCCTCCATTCCATTGCTGTTTGGCTCTTGTTTTATTGGGATTAGGGATATTGACGGTGTTATTGCCTCTTCGCTGACACCAACACTAAATACAAAAAAAAATGCATTTATCGTTAAACAGTTTGAGCACATTAATTAAAAAACAAGTGGATAATGGTATTGATTTTCAACTGATATAGCTTTTTCTGCTAATACTTTAGTAATATGCTAATCCGAATAGAAGTTATTCCTTAAATTTCTGAACAATTAACGTCTTATTGCTAACGATACATAGATTTCGCTTATGAATTAGTTATTTATCCAGAAAATAGAACTCTGAGAGCTAAGAACAAAAGTTTCTCAGATGCATATGCATTCTAATCAATGTAAAATTAAATTCTCTATCAACTCGAAGCCTCAATACCTTCAAAAGCACTGATACAATTTCTTTGAAATCACCATCGAAATGTTCATTTTCAAAAAATTTACTAAAACAAAGATAACTCGAGAACTAATCATGCAAATGAGCAAAATTTGATGTTAGTATAGCTTCCATTCAAAAGCAAAAAGAATAAAAAAAATAATAATTACCGATGAAGTGTGCTATTAATAGGTAACTGATGATGACTACTGCTTGGAGCATTGCTGTTGCTGTCAGCACTTTGTGGACTATTTGGACTGTCGCCATTCAATGGAGCTGGACTTGGATTACGTTGTCCAGATGCCTGTTCTGGATAAGGTATTGATATTTCAACGTGTGGTGTCAAAAAATGCATTGGTGGTGTTGCATTGTCTGCTGAACGATTACCCGTACTATCACCACTGTCAGACAATGGAGCTGATGGCATTGCCTCACCCGGAGAACAACTGTTCAACAATGATGTTGAACTATTTGGTCCTGGATTATCTAAATCTATTCCATGCCTAAAATAATTGGAAAAAAAAAGTTTGATAATTTTTAAGTTAAATTAAATTAACAACACGGAGAAAAAAAATAGTTATACATCCTATTTTCACATAGGAAAAATTTCTATGTTAACATAGGAGAAATTCCTATAAAATAGAGGGAATATACCTATAAAAAATGGCTATTTATCCTATTTTTAGATAGGACTAGTTACTATAGTGAAATAAACATCCCTCTCTTAACATAGGAATTTTTCTTATGTGAAAATAGGATGAAAAACTATTCTTTTTTCTCCGTAAAAATTCTCACACATACCTATTAAAGAAATGTAGCCTCAGGCATTTCATAGTAGCAGCTCTGTAATTACACAATGGACAAGACTTAACCATATCGTGTTGTCCAACATGTTCATTTTGAAAATGTGCCCTCATAGCAATTTGTCTTTGGAATCCACGATTACATATTGGACAATGATAAGGCAATGTTTTTGAGTGTGTTGTAAAGTGTTCAGCCAAATGATCTTTTCGAAAAAATCTTTTCTGGCATACACGACACTCGTATGGTTTGACACCAGTGTGGCGCATCTGTGAAATTATTTACTCATTTGAATGAATAATTAATGGAAAATTTTAAACAATTTTTACTTTTTTTTTATTGTATAAAATAAATAGATTTCATACTTTGTGTCTTCGCATATTAGCTCCATTGGAAAATTTCATGTTACAAACATCACACTCAAACATTTTTCTGTGTGAACGATGACCAGAGTGTCCCTCATCACCATCTCCATCATTTTCATTGCTCTCAATTCCTTCAACACTCTCACCACCAGCCAAACACTGGTCTTGATGAGCGCAAAATGCTGTTTTATTTAATGTTTCGTAATTGTCACATCTTTCACACCTTAAATCATTAAGAAGAGAAAAAAAAAAGATTATTTCACAATATTAAATTACATAATTTACCTTTTGTTTTTTTTTTTTAATGTCAACTATCTCGTGAGTTGAAGAGAAATGACAGCTTTTTTGTTTTTACTTGGGTTAATTAATTTTTTACCTAAAAACTGGAACAGCTCCATCGCTACTGTCGTAATTAGTGTTCAATGCACCTTCATTGTCGGCATCTAAATTTTCATCATCACGATTATTTGTAGATTCACCAGGTTCAGCTTGTGCGGAGGAATGTGAGTCTACCTCGTTTTCCCCGCTACCACCATCGACCCCATCTGACATTATACCAGGTCGCTTTTTTTTTTTTTTTTTTTTTTTTTTTTTTACTACCTTCGTTTCCTCATTTACCCTGAAAAAAAAGAAAGAAAAGCACAATTAATTATTCATAGTCTATCGTACCACACTGGGTTAGTGATTTCTAAATGTGAATTACACGTTGGACTTTATTAAATTCATTGATTTTTCATTGATAATGGTCAATTTATTTTTAAGAATTTTGAAATTCAATTATTATCGTTTTTACTCACTGACAATGTGCTAAAAAAAAATGAGATAATTTTTATTTGTACAGTTATTATCAAGTATCTCAAAATTTTTAGGGAGATAGAGAAATTTTTGTTTTCAGTTTTTTTCACAAGAAAAAAGATAATTCCAAAAAAAAATTTGAATTTTTTTTTAAATTAAATTTCTTCAATTCTCTCAGAGAAATTAAAAAATTGATTTTTTGAAGTTTTGAAAATGATTTCTTTCAGTTAATCTTCAAGAATTATAGAATGACCTAATTACAGTAGAATAAATTATTTTTAAAAAATTGAGCACATTCTCAGAATAATTCGTCGTATTTTTGCCTCACATTAATTCTCTTAAATAAAAATTTAATTAATAATTTCAAGGATATCTCTTATCAATTCATTGATTCACAAAGATTTGAAAAAAAGGAGTAATTACTTCTCGTGCGAAGATTAATCAATTGAAATACAACACATTAAATGAGTACAACTGTTTCACCATTGAGATAATCAATCCATCTCTCAAAAAAATTCACAAATAATTCACTCATTAAATTATTCACTCAGTATCTCATTTTCACAATGAACAAGTAAAAAAAAGGGAATGGAAATGGAAAAAAAAAAGGAAAAAAAAAATTACCAAACAATTCACCACAAAGACGTGAACAGTGAAACCTGGCTTTAACAAATTCTCACCACATACTTGGAAGTATTTCGAAATCCACAGTGTGTCAGTGTGTGTTCCAAATGGGACAAACTCCAATTTCCCTTGGAATGGAAAAATTTTTCCCCCAAAACCTTATTTCAAACGTTTAACCCAAATCAACAAGTTCCCATTCCATCAACACAAATAGAAAGAAAAAAAGAAAGTAAAAAAAAAAAGAAAAAAAATGAAAAGCCTCAAAAATACTCAAATTAAAAAAAAAACTCACTCACGATTGTCAAAAATGGCACATTTTTATGATTTTTCCTCTCTCTCTCTCTCTCCCATTTATATTACCTTCCATGGACTGTCAGAGGCACTGAGTTTAACCTGTACAATTCGTCTTGTCAACTGTCGCCTCAGAATAATCATAAAAAAAAAACGTGGAAATAAAAGAAGAAACAGATACAGGGAAAAAAATAGGGGAAAAAGAAAGATAAAAAAGAAAAAATTGTGCAAAATTTTTTTATTCGAGAGCAAGGTGCAATTGGGGATACCTGAAAGGGGGGTATTACCCAATCCTGTGAAGATTACGGCATAGAAACACCTGGTGGGTAAGATCGCAATGCCAGAGTGCACTGCACTTTGTCCCAGTTTTGCGAATTGAATTCGTCACACAATGTGACGTAGGTTTTTCGCGGCTTTTCCCTGGATACTGCACATTTTCAATGAATCAGAAAAAAAATTGAAAAAAAAATTTTAACCAATTTTTCTCTTTAGTGCACATCCACACACACACACTCACACACAAATATACACACGATTTCCCCACATTTGATTCTACTTACTCCTTGATGATGGCCTGTTTCTGTCAGCCCCATTAAACTGCACGTATTAAATGTTATAAATCGGGGGAAAAAAAGAGGAAGAGAGAGAGAAAGAAAGAGAAAGAGAGAAAAGGAGGACACTCAACACACACTAACTATCGTAAACGCATCATCTTCCACGTTATTTCTCCTTTTTTTTCTTTCTTCACTATCTTTTGACTTATTCTCTCTCCCCGTTTTTCCACTTCTTTTTTTTTTTTCTTCTATCTTGAATACATATATTTTTTCACTCCTTTACTCACACACACATACACACACAACGCACACACACACGAGACTAGTGCCACTACACTAATAAAAAAAATTGTAACGGTGATTCGAAGGCTGACTACAATCACTTTGTGCAGGTTTGCCAATTTTTTTGAAATGTCGCGCTTTTTCCCGCGCTTATTTTCCATCCATTTTTTTCGATATAAAAAGGCGCAACTACTCTTTTTTCCCCTTTTAAAACGGCAAAACGTGCATTTGCCTTTTTTTTAATGAACCCAATTTTTTTTTTGACAAAATTCATAAGCGCACATGTTTGCCTATATGTTGGCAGTGTGTGTTTTCGATAAATTGAGTTGAGAGCTCAATGAACACACAGCGCCCCCTTCTATTCCACTTCACTTGTGTGTTTATTTTTTGTTTTACGTCAGAGAAATTTTGTGTGTACACACAAAATATACACGAGTGAAATGTTTGTTATTATTATTTCATTATCATTATCGTGACATTTTTTTGTTATCAATGATTTCTTTTTTGGAGAGGGTGAATAAGTTTAAATGCTAATGAGGATTTGATTAAAAGCTTTCGCTCGAATGATTTTCAACGTTTTTTTTTTGGGTTAAAATTTGTGAATGAATTAGTTTTGAATTTTCGGAGCGTTTTTTTTTTGGGTGAGATTTTTAAAATGATTTTTCGGAGTTTTTTGTGGTGATTACAAGTGCCTTTCGATGTGGAAAGTGATAATGAGCATTATTCAATGTGAATTCCTGAAATTAACGGTTTTTTTTGAAAATTTTGAAAAAAATTGTCACGTGCAACGAAATTGTGAAATGATTTTTTGAAAATGTGTCAACTGGTTTTTTTAATGGCAAAATAGTTAATGGAGTCACATAACCTCGTTCATAGAATGCAAAAGTATATTTTCACATTCCTCAAAGTGCATTAGCGAGATTATAAGAATTGTGTTTTGTTAAACACAGTGACAATCAATTGTAATAAGATATCTCTTGTTAGTCCTGACTCATTTGGATAGAATAACAAGTCAGAAGAAAAAAGAGAAAGAGAGATAAAAAAATAAAGGAACGTGAAAGATTCATTGTGCAAGTGTGTTTGCACGAGGAATTTTCGGATTTATTTTTTATCTGCTTTTTTTTTCCTGGAAGAGAAAATAATAACAAAAGACAAAGAGAAGCTCCAGTGAAGAGGTAATTTTCATATCTTGATTAATAAAATCATGGGATTATTTTTATGCAGATAAGTGGAATGAAAAATAAGAAATTTTTTATTTAATTGTTGAAGTGACGAGAGAGTCGAATTGATCACGTGCAACAAGTGTCAGAGATTTCCATCATTTTCTCTAAAAATAAAAAAAATCAAGATAAAATATTCATTAGAAAATTCGAGATTTCATCGACAAAAATTACATTTTTAGATAAATTGATAAATCAATTTTTGCATTAAATTAAAAATCTTCTCTTGAATTTCTTTTTTTTTTATGAAAAAAATGAAGGGTTTTTTACTAAATTAAAAATCTTATTTTCCTTAAGAATTTAATGAAAATCATTAAATAAATTTGCCAGAGATTCAATTTTATTCATATATTCTTCGACTTTAACTACAAACAGCTGATTCTTCTTTCCCATTCTCGCAATTGACTGAAAAACAGAGATAAGAAAAAATCTGAATAAATACCTCAGGTCTTTAACTCCAAAAACTCCACAAACACATTTTTTTTGATTTTTCCATAATCGACTTAAAATAAATGAAAATCCTTTGAAAAAAAAAATGAAACAGGTACTGTAACAAGTGTCACACACGCATTCGTTCTACACAGAACACGACAATTTAATAGAGTGTAAAATAATGAAGAGTAGGGACAATAGGGGATAAGGGGAATAGGGGGAAATTGTGGGGGCGAGAAATGGTGACAGTAGTCGAATAGTAGTGTTATGGTGGATGGCATATTGGGCGTGTTAGACATCTGAATACCTGTTGATTAAATAAATATATATCTCTATTTTTCCATTCTTTCTCATTCAAGATAAAAAAATAATTTAAAAATTTTTGCCAAACGCTTGTCACTATGGCGTTCAAGGGTGAGATGAATTTTTTTTTAAATGAAGGCTAATTAAGTCGAGAGAACGAGGAAATAATCGATTTTTTTCGGAGCAAAAGAAATGTTCATGCGTGAAGGGGTTATACCGATGGGTTAATTAGATAATTCATGATATGCTAATTATTTCCATTTTTTTAAAGAATTTTTTTCCTTTTTCTTTCTTAGGAAAAAACTATGGGAAAAGGTGAGGAAGGAAATAACGCTGAAGGAAGCGAATCAAGCACTTTTTTAGCTACTACTTCGACGGAGGCGAGTAAAATGCTGGAAGCTGCATTACTACAAATGGACGGCATTATTTCCGGTAAAAAAAGTATCCTACTTTGCATTTAATATTATCAATTATGTTTCTCATTTTCATTTAGAATTAATATTATCTCTGGGATCATGGGACACTGGAAGAAATTAATTTTTCGTTTTGCCTGCTTTATTGAGGCTTCCTCAGATTCTGGAAACCATAATACAAAAAAATTGAAAGTTAATTGAGAGTGAATTTTGAGGAAGTCTCAATAAAGCAGGCGAAACGTCGTTCATTTGACAATTATTTAGTATTGTTAAATTAATTTCTTCTAATGTCCGATAATCCCAAAGATAGTATTTAATATTATTTTATTAATTTTTTGGGAGATTTTTCCATTCAATTATTTTTATTTTATAATCATTCTTCTTTTTAAATCGGTTTTCGCTGAATCTTGCAGAATCCAAGGGAGATGATGAGGCTGCGCCCATTCTAGCTCATTAATTCTTAAGATAATAGGAAGAATGAAGCGCAACTAAACATGACATTGAAAATAGGACCCAGCAGACAATTTTTCAGATTTTTTTTATCTCAACAAATAAATCATTTTTTAAAAAATGAAAAAATGCACATGTAGGGAATTAAAAATTCAATAAGTGTGAATTTCTCAAATATTTTTTTTACAATGATTTGTTTATAGGATCCTAAAAATAGCAGACATTTGACAATTCTTATTATTTTTGTCTTCTAACAAATAAATTATTGCAAAAAAAATATGCACATGCTGAGAAATTCGAAAAAGTGCAAGTGCAAATTTTTTGAATATTATTCTCGCAATAATTTATTTTGTTTGAAAAAAGGCAAAAAAATTGTCAAATGTGCGTTAATTTCGTTATCATAACTAAATTCTTCTTTTTAAATATCCAAGAATATTTGTGGTGTCTCCACCAATTTTATTACCACAAGAATAATTTTTCCTGTTTTTACTTCACCACCAAATTACTCACACTCCATGAATTACGTTATTTCATTTCATGTTTTTTTTCTCTCTGTTTTAATTACAGGGGCATGTGCTGAAGGCACAGACGGTCCACCAGACTGGAAGGATTCAGTGAGAGAAGCAGCGAGAAATCTTGTTGCTGCTATACAAAATGCCCCGGCCCCACCATCACCACCGGATGCAAACACAGTAGATGTATTATTGCAGTGGATGCAGCCAGTAAGTTAAAAAAAAAACATTTAATTCGTGAATTAAAAAGAGAAATTGTAAATTTTTAACTATTAGTAATTCAACAAAGCTCTCTGCAACATTCACAGGCCGGATGTGTGAGCCCTTTTGCTTCACTTCCGGTTTCACCCTGTATGTGGAAGTATCGGTAATCAATTTCCCAATCACGTTGACGAATACTAGTTGACAATGGAAGACTTCCTTTTCTATTTCTAACCACGAAAATAATTGAAGAATTTTTTTTTCGTCTCATTATGCACTTCCGAGAGCGTTGCGACGAATTACAATATTGATTATTGAATTCTTTTCTCCGATCATTGTTTAAATTGTTATTAGTGGATAAAATATCGGCCGATCATGGTCACTCCCAAAGAAAATTTTAAATTTTGAATTTAATTTTAATTATTCAAGGCACCAACGTTTCGTTCACTCTGCGTGGACCTCATCAGGGTGCTTATTATGTTCATTCTAAAAAAATATCAATATTGTCATCAATAAATTCACATTATTTTTACAGAAATGGAAAATTAAATGGTAATATAAACGTGTAAAATAAAATTAAATGTTAAATTGTAAGAAGACGTTTATATTACCATTTATTTTTTCGTTTCTGTAAAAATAATGTAAATTGATTGATGACAATTTTGTTATTTTTTGGAATAAACATAATAAGCAGCCTAATGAGGTCCACGCAGAGTGGACGAAATGTTGGTGCCTTGAATAATTAAAATTAAATTCAAAATTTAACATTTTCTTTGGGAGTGACCATGATTGCCGATGATTTATCCACTAATTACAATATTAATTTACAAAAAAAAAAAAAAAATCAAGAAATATCAGCTCGAAATTCAATTTTACGAGATTTAAAAGAATTAAAAGATAAACTTTTTTTCTCCAGTAATTGCTCTATTGATTTGGTCTTGAACCAATTAATTGCGTCAATTAATTTTCATTTCGCGGCTCAATTTATCATCATTGTTTAAATTCCATAATTAAAAGAAGCGCATAATTCCGATTTTTTTAGTTTAATAAATTGAATATTTAATTTTTCTATAATTCAAGTTTTTCTCCATTTCGACGAGAAAAAAATAAAATAAAATTAGATTTTCTCGCCTCTGAAAATTTATTATTCCACTAATATAGAAAAACATTTGGCATCAAACTCCCCTTTCGGCAACACCCTAAAAGATCTACAAACTGTATACCAGTGCCGATAAACCCATTTAAAACTAACAGAATCACTGCAACTATTTATAAAGCTACGTCTCGAGGATTTTCTGTTTAAATTTAGATACCAAGTTGTCTGTGGGACACTGGGGCGTATGTTGCTTTAGACATTTGGCTACGTGTTTCTTCGAAGGCAGTCAACGGCATTGATCAGACGCATCTTCACAATCTCTACATTTTTTTTTCTCGTATTTTTATCGAAAAATATTTTTTTAAGCCTTTTTTTTCTTTCTATTTACTCAAATGAATGTCTGGTTGTGAAGATAAACGTGCAGCGAAGTTCATTGGATTTTTGTGATTTTTCGTTTGTGTTTCTTGGATCAGTGCCATTGGCGAGAGAGCATCGTCGAGTTAATAAAGAAGTGATTGAATAATCATCAAGTTCATGGATATTGATTGATGGATTATTTGGAATTTCGTGAATTATTGATTTTTCGAGGATTTTTCGAGTGCAACGGGATGCTTCAGCGTTTTGCTGGATCTTCTGAATAAAGTGCGATAGTGACTATTATAATTATATTATTTTTTTAATTCATTGAAAAATAATATTCATCATCTTGAGGATGGAAGGATCGTGGACTAATGGATGTGCACTTGAACGCCAGGATCTGGATCCAATTATGGAGGAAGAGGATAAGAGTCATCCCAAAGGTTCAAATAATAATTCAGTAGTAGAAGCGAATCATTTCGAAAATGCCTCGAAAACGATGAAGTTTAGGGGAACTTATCAAGAGACCTTTTTTGTAGCCCATTAAATTTTCTTGATCTAAAGATCTCTTGATAAATCTCTAAAACTACTCGTTTCAGAGATATTCAGGAGAGAATAGAAATATAGAGCATCAACATGATAATAGAATTAGCATACATGCGACAATTTTTGGATTTAACAAATGAATAATTATAGGAAAAATATTTGAAAAATTTGCACTTATAGTTTTTTAGATTTTCTATATGTGCATATTTTTTATTTTTTTAGAAACAATTTACTTGTTAAGAAAAGAAAAAAAAATGTCAGATGTCTGCTGTTTTCAATGTCTCGCTTCAACTTATTCGTTTCCCTACTGAATTATTATTTTTTTTCATTCAAAATCTCTGGATTTATCTCGATTTTTCCACTGAAATTCATCGATTCAGACTCACAATCAGACTCTTCGGATGCAACGTCAACCGTCAAACGTTGGGACTGTCGCTGGACACCGTCAGAGGCCTATGACTCAGGTGGTACATCATCAACTTCTGAACAAGGCGATGATTATGCTGAGGATTATCCAAGAGGCGTTGTTGGTGATTTACCAGCACAACCAACGAGACATCACGATACTTCCAGATCCCAAGGATGTCTCTGTCAGGTTGCCGCATTGCTTTGATTTTCATTTTAAAAAATGCGGAAAAAGTGATTTTTCTTTCTTTTATTTTTTTTAAATTTAGAATTGTCTCTTGGGTTATGCGAGGTCAATGGCCCTGCATCAGAGTATCCCAAATGTTTGTACTGCCGGAGCACATGTATCTACTCTTCCCCAAATGCCAGTTCCACACTGCATCAATCCTCCGATTGGGTATTTAATTAAATTAAATTAGATTTTTTTAAATATATCGTAGCCTTAGAATGAAAGGGGCGTAAATGCAAAAAATGCTAAATTCTGGCGTGAAAAGGGCGTATCTCCACTTATCACTTTAAATTGTCTTTTATGATGTCCTGGACGTTATTCAGCTAATTTTATTTTATTCATTCTATTTTATTTTTTTATTTATTTAATATTTGCCTTTTTGTCATTATCAATTTGAAATAAGAAAAAGATGCATATGCTGGAGATAACCCTTTGTTATTTCGAGAAAAAAACGGAAAAAGTGGCACTTACGCCTCGTTTACTCTAAGGCAACGATATAAAGAGCCATCGTTCCAAAATTCATTGTTTCGTAAAATTAATAATTAAAAAAAATTATTAGGGACTCCTGCGACTATTACAATGCCAATCATCATCATCAGCCTCAATCAGCGAGAAATCAAACGATAAAAGATCAAATGTCACGTGGTAATTCAAGAACATCGAGTACAGTGTCATTGTCATTGGACAGAAGACGAAGAAGACTGAGAAATAGAAATGACAGAGATCAGAGAGCCAGGTCACAGAGTGATCTTGTCTACTGTGATCATGATAGGCCAGTTATTCCACATTACTGCTCATTGCAGCAGTTTCAGTGTCATTATGGAAGCAATCCTTATATGAATTACTACAATAACAATACTGAGGTACCGAGAGGATGAGAAAATCAAATGATCCTTGCATAATGATCCTTAGAAAATTGATCCTTGTTTTTCGATTCTCAAACAATCAGATCCTTCGTCATTTGATTTTTGTGAAAATAATAACGTTAATGCTAATGCAAATTTCCTTTGTCCTCCACAATTTTGAAAGATTTTGTAATGTTAAAATTACTAAATTTCAAAATGTTAAAACCATTTTTACATCATATTTGAATCGTGCTCTTACTGCTAATCATCATATAGTGTTATTTTAAAAATATTTCGATTTTTAAAACAATTCAATTTTGAGATATATAGGTTTCATTGTGACGTTAACATCCACCTTATAAATTATCGGGATAAGAAGAATGAAAAATGACAATGCTAATAATGCAAAAATTGATTGAATTAGAGAATAATCAATGCAATTCTTGCATTCAATATCACCAAAATTGTCGCATTCGATATCGCAATAATAAAAGAAAATCTTGCAGCTTATAATAATGATTAAAATTCTTTTTATCTGATTTCATTGATTCTGGCGGTATTGAAATTGCAATTGTTGCAATTGTTGCGGTTCTTTTAACCGCTGAAGTTTGTAAGGTGGACGCTAACGTCACTCTGTAGGGTGAGTAGACCACTGATCGAACGGATAAGACTCGTTAGACACCAGTGATCGAACACAAGAAAATTGATAATTACTGATATATTTAACAGTTTCATAGTTTCTTATTTGAGTTGATGAACATTGTATTATGTTTCTAAGATTCGAAAAATGATATTTCACTAGATTACCAATTTTTTCCAGGAAAAATACGTTAAATTGTTCGAACACTGGTCAACTCCCCCTATCTAGAATGAAATTTGATCGAAGAAAATGTAAAATTATCAAAAAATGTGTGAATTATTCTAATAATAAAGGAAAAGTGTTTTGACATGTCTTTTAATTTCCCAAGATTTCCTGCATGAATGTACTCCATATTTTTTTCCATTTAATCATTGTTATAATCAATTTTTCAGGAGAGATTACGAAAGCTTGAAAATGAAAGGGCAGGCTTGCACATGGAGGTTTCGGTCCTGTCGGAGCAGGTTGATGCACAGTCGAGTAAAATTCTGGAGCTGGAGAATGTCCTGCAAGAGAAGAGAGACGCACTGAGGCAGATGGAAGATGTTTTGCAGAAGGTGAAGAAAATTATAAATTAATAATAATTAATAAATTATAACAAACGCCTATATCACCGAAATTGTCGTTAAAATTATGTCACGAAATAATAAACAATCTATATACGGTCGATAAAATTTAATTCTGTAAAAATAAATTATAATTAATAATTAATAATAATATAATAATAATATAATTTTTAAGTAATAATTTGTAACGTAATTAATTTCGTTCTAATGAAGGAGAAAATGCAAGAAAATGGGCACAAAACTAATTATTTTTCTTCGTATTCTAGGAAGTCCTGTCTCGAAGTGCATTGGAAACTCAGAAACTTGAGCTATTAACATCGTTGTCGGAGATGAAATTGCGACAGGCGAGTTTGGAGCACGAGAACGTTGCTCTTCGTAGTACAACAATAACAAACGTAAGGAACAATTAATGAAGGGGAGAAAGAAGATGAGTTAACATTTCAATTGAAAGTAATTAATTGAACCAATTATTGTTGAATAGGGTGAAAGATTCAGCAGACATGCAGGACAATACAGCAGCTTGCCACGACCACCAACAACATCGAAGAAAGGCGTAGTCTTTGGTAAGGTTTCTTATCAAATACCCGGTGCACAAACGACAGTACCACTAGCAGTCAGAGGAAACTCCGCGAGATGTTTATCTGCGCCAGTTCTAGGTTTTTAAAAAATTACCAGTCTAAGCACCTTGGAATTGTGCTTGAAATTAAAATCCCTCATTAAATAATTTTCAATTTTTCAAAATACGATTTAACTCTTAATTTATGACTTTAAACGCGTAAAATCTCTCCGTCATGTAATTAATTAAATTCATTGATTTATGGTGAATTATCCTCCCATGGCCCCTAATTAATGCATTCTCATCCTCATTTGTGCACGTAATCTGCCCTGGAAAGAAAAATTTAATTAAAAAAAAATTCTTTTGATCTTTGAATGAGAAAGTCATCTTCAATTTTTCATTTTTCATTGATGCAATTTTTTTGCTTTCAGCTGAAGAAGAAAGAACAATCATTTCTGAAGCACCAACACGTGCTGAAGTGCCACCACCAAAGCCATTGAACGATTTGTCAATGGAGGAAGTGGAGGAGTGGCTGGCTAGATTGGGTCTAGAGGGTTATGCACCTGAGTTGAGGAGGTGGGGAGCTACTGGCACTAAATTACTCGATGCTACACATCATCAAATTGAGAAAGAGCTGGATATTAAGAGTCATTTGCACAGGAAAAAATTACTCTATGCTATTGAGTCTGAGAGATGTAATGGAGTTGGATTTCTTGGATCTGAAAAGGTTTTTTTTTAATTTTATTGATTATTTTCATTGAGACTTGATGCAGGGGGAAGTGGGGTAAAATGGAAACTCCAATTAAATGATTCGATAGAGATTTTGTAATAAATTCATTGAGAAACTGAGGAAATTTTAGATGAAAAGTCTGCATTAATTTGTTTTTGCATCTTTTAATAATTCTACTTCTTTGGTCAAATTTGAAAAAATTCACTTTTTGAGCATATTTCCGGTTCTTTTGGTCGTATCGATCTGGGGTTAATTTTAAATGAAAAGTCAGCACATTTCCCAGCTATTTATGCAGTTCTGAATTTTCTTTAAATCTTATTTTCGTATTTTAACTCTATATTTGTTTGAAAAATCAATATTTTATTTTAGAACCATGAATCGATGGAGAATGAGTTCAACCTTTCATTTCAGATCAACCCCAGATCGCTAAGACCTAGATAATCGAAGATATCCTCGAAAAAGTAAAAAAATTTCCAAAACGAAAAGAATTTGCCCTTCAGATCTTGACCAAAAAATGGAATTCTCAACAATTCCAAAAAAAAAATAATAATAATTCTGGCACATGATTTTCATCGAAAATTTCCTCAGCTTTCCAATGGAATCATCAGAAAAAACCTGTTCTCAATATTTCCATTGATTTCGAGTATTTTCCATAATATAAAACATCAAATCTAAAATGTGTCTATTTCACGCCTCATATCCCTTTTACCTCACCTCCCCCTATCAATAAGTCTTATTTATTGTGAAATTATTCATAATTTCTAAAAATCCTTTTTTAGATGGATAATGCAGCAGTTCTCCGTTGGCTGGACGACGTTGGTTTACCCCAGCACAAAGAAGCTTTTCACAATGCCAAAGTAGACGGTCGTGTGCTCCATCGATTAACAACCGAGGACCTATTGACCCTCGGTGTAACAGCCCAATTACATGCAGCAAGTTTACGTCGTGGTATTCAAGTACTGCGAGAACTTAATTTTGAGTTTGATCATTTAGAAAGAAGATCACTGACTGGTAATGGAGCTGATGGCAGTAATGTAGCCTTGTGGACAAATCACAGGGTCATGGAGTGGCTAAGAGTCGTTGATCTTGCTGAGTATGCACCGAATATGAGGGGCTCTGGTGTTCATGGTGGACTTATGATTCATGAGGGAAGATTTACGTCTGAATTACTCGCAACATTGTTAAGCATTCCACCAGCTAAAACACTATTGAGGAGACATTTGACTACGCATTTTAATCAAATTCTTGGAAGGGAAGTTGTTCAGCACAAGAGAGAGATGGAGAGTACACTTGGATTTGTGCCATTAACGCTTACAGCCAGGCTGAAGGTAGGAATCAGTGGAAAAATCAAGAATAAAGATTTTTCTGAGAATTTTCGTGATCATTTTTTTGTGGGTCTGATTTTTCTCTACAATAAATGTTATCACAATTTTTTTTATTTTTTTTTATTTTTTTGAATATTTTTGCATTTTTGAAAGTTTTAAAAGGTTTGAAATGTGTGAAATTTTTAAAAATTTTTAGAATTTCAAATTTTTTTAAATATTTGAATTTTTAAATTTTTCAAAATGTTTAAAATTTCAAATTTTCTAGAAATTTTTTAAATTTTTAGCATTTTTAAATTCTAACAAAATTTGAAAACTTCTAAAGATTTTCTAAAAATTTGAAAAAAATGCCATTCCTTGATTAATTAATGAAATTACTTCTCTTTCTCAGGTACCAAAGAAATCACAATTCACCCTGAAACGTAAAAAGAGCAAAAGTGATATTGATTATGGAAATTTAGTATGTCCATTGGAATCATCACCACCAGGTACACCATCGACACCTACATCAACACCAGGCAGCCCTAATCTCAATTCACCCACAATCTAACAATAATTCACGTTCATTATATTACTACAAACTAGTTGAATTTACTCTCATAATCTAAAAAAAAATTTAATTAACTAACTCAGTAAGTTCATCTAACTCGACTAATTGCCAGTAGTTGCCACTGACTGGAAACGCAACTAAAAAAGAAAAAAAAAGTGAGAATGAGATAAATCATTAAAAAATAAAAAAGATAAATGGGAAATTTTTTTCAAGAATCATGGACCAAAATTATGAGAACACGTTTGGTTAAATTAGACGCTTAAAATTAAATAATTAATGACTCATCAAAAAATCACAAAATCAAGTTAGTTTCACTGAAAAATCATAATATTAATGATTAAAAATTATAACTGTCGATTATTAACGTTGGGAAAAATAATAATTAACTTTTTATTTCAGATATGGAAATAGTAGAGCACAGAAAAGTCATTGGCTGCATATGAAAGTGTTCAAAATACAATAAAAGAAAGAGAAAGAGGAACAAAAAAAGAACAATGAATCTAATAAGAGAATTATTATTAAAACTAAATAAATACGTTCGATGCACAATTAGAGATTGTAGACTATATTTAGATCTATGGGACCATTTAATTGGCATGAAAATGAAGTATTGAAATAATACTGTTTCAACAGAGTTTTTAAAATAGTCGAGATACAGTTTTTACCTAATTATAAACAAAATATATATACAAATGAAATAAAAATTCATTGACTATAATAATCAGTTACCAATGAACAATATTAATTGTGCGTGACAATATTTAAACAATCGGAGAGGCCAAATGAATTAAAAAATTGTTACAATTATTAATTAATCAAAATTATGGGCCTTAAAAACTGTGTATTTTTAATACAGTTATATACTACGAATTGAATTTATCGTAAATTTTTATTACAATCATGAGTGCCTGGATAAATGTATTTTAATTTTATCTAATTAATCGACTTTTTTTAGATTTGCGTTGTACTGCAGATGAACGCATTGAGTGATTTTTTTTCTCTTTAATTCTATTATCTTTTTTTTCTATTTCAATTTTTTGGAAAATAGGAGAAATTATAATTTCTTAGTTTAAGCCTATTTTTACGATACTTTTGATGTAAAAATGAATTATTTCATGGATTTTAATCTATATATATTTTGTAGAAGGAACTATTGAATAATTGCCCGTAAAATTGTATAATCGCTTTTAAAATAAATCGTTGGAAATTGTAAAAACTGTTGGTGGCTTTGGTACCAGACGTGTCATTTCCCATCGATATTCTCTTCTTTGTCTTTTTCCAATGTAAAAAAGAAAATTAATAAAAAGATGATTAATATTAATGCTCCCATAGAAAATATATTTTTCAAAAACGAAAAAAATATTATTTAGAATTTTTAATACTCACTTCAATATGAGAATTGTGTAAATTTCGTTGAGTACAGCTTCAGCAAATATAGGTATTTGATTTGGATGAATTCCATATGACAATTTACGAATTTTGGCAACAGCAATTTCACAATTCTTCTGACCAATCTGTATTCACAAAATATTCGCTTTATTAATTGAAAGATAAATTTAGAAACAATTAAAAATTACGACACTTGCCTTATTGCTGAGATTTATCAATACTTTCATTCTTTCCTGAGATACTTTGCATCCTTGATAATAAGCCATCAGCCATCCGTAATTGGTGGTGCATTTGATAATTCTCCATCGTTCTCTCATCATTTTCTCCACCTTAAAAAATAATTTCAGAGCAATCTCAAGTTCATGCAGAAAGCTTAATAAAATTTAATCAATCCTTTTCTTAGTGAAAATGATTTTTATTAAATTTTTCAGATAAATCGATTTTATTCCATCATCAATTTTTTGAAGAATGTCTCGGAGACTAAGCGAGATAGAGCAATTGCGCCTTTCTCATCTTTTGTAGCCCTTGAAATTCTCTGCAAAAAATGATGAGGGCAGAATCACTCTATCTCGCTTATCTTCCGAAATTAAAAAAAAACTGACGAAAATGAAATCAATTCGTCTGAAATCTTTGGATTCCTTCCACGCGAATATTCAAAAATTCGCGCCCGAAAATGGCAACGCTGCAAGCTCCTCCCGCGCTCTCCCACGATGAACCAATCAACGCCATGCATCGCGATTATGTTTATTCTCAGAGGCAAATTCATACAACATAATTCCAAGTTTCAGCAAACAAAGAACTTGCGAGAACACATGCAGTCGATCAACGTTCGCCATTAACATCAGATAACAAATGAATCGTTAAAAAAATCAATAAAAGATAAATCATTCCGTCAAGAGCTAGGAAGATCAGGTAAATATGCTTAAAAAATATCGTATTAAATTAAATAAAAAGAATGGAAAAATCGTTGAATAAATCAGGAGATAATGAATTTTCTTTGTTTTTTCTCTTCTTTACGATAAATCTCGAAGCATGAAGCGTTCATTGAGTCCCGAGGCCTGCGATTCACCGAAGAAACTCGGAAAAATTCCCGATGATTATCGCCTCGTGTTTTTTGATCTCGAGACAACTGGTTTGGATCCAAAAAAATGTGAGATACTTCAAATAGGTGCAAAATGTGGCGAAAAAAAATTCAAGGAGTACGTTATGCCAACTGAAGAATTCGAGCCGATAATCACGAAGGTAACGGGTTTGTCCGTTAATGATGGCGTCATGTATAAGAACAAGGATCAACCCGTTAATGCAATGACTAAAGAAGATGCTATTATTAAATTTTTTGTTTATTTATCTGAGCTCAAGGGTAAAGTTATTCTTATCGCACATTATGGGCATGGCTTTGATGGACCAATACTGAGTCGTTGCGTCAAGGAAATTGACATGCTAGATGACTTCAAGGAAATTGTATCTGGATTCTCGGACACATTGCCAATATTTTATAAAAAATTACCAAGACGTAATAGGAGCATGAATAAAAATTATAGACTACCAGGACTTGCACGTGAATTTCTCGGTGTTACTGATGGCCTGCATGATGCATTGGTGGACACTGAAGTTCTCGAGAGACTGACTCAGCATCCAAAGATCAATGTATCGAAAGAGGATTTTATCAAGAACTTACAATCTATTGACAATGCTTTATTAAAATTGACGTGAGACTAATTGAATGATTTTTTTACTACGATGATATTCAAAACTCAAAGTATTTGAAGTATTTTTTATTATGCATATTTGATTTTTTTAAACGTTATCATAACGTAACTATGTGAGTTTATATGGAAAAATTATTTAAATACAGATTTATTAATAATTTTTTGTAAAATTTGGTCTTTAATCATTTTATTTTCATTTCAAAAAAAATTACGACTTTGAAGTTTTCAGATAAGTTTTTTGAGAATGTTTCTTGAACTATCCTCGAAGCTTTTGAGTTTTCTAGATAAAAAATTAGGGCAAAATCGCTCCATCTCGCTAAGATTCCAAGATATTGAAAAAAAATTGGTTTCAAAATAAAATCAATCTGGCGGAAGATTTACGACTATGGAGTTTTCAGACGATTTCATGGCAATTTCAGTTTTTTGAGAATATTTAGGAAACTAAGCGAGATAGAGCGATTTTTTCTACCAAAAGGATCATGGCAAAATCACTCTATCTCGTCTCGATTCCCAGACATTAAAAAAAATACGGATTTTAAAATATGAAATCATTTGGTCTAAAACCTTCATATTACGAAAAATCAATTTTGACTTGTGTTTTTATTTTAAAAAATCTCTCTTTCTTTTAAAAATATTTTCTTGCATAAATTTCTATGATAAACGTGCAATTCTAACTCTAATCACACTTTTCTTATCGAAAAAATCCCGAAAAAATGGATAATGAAGAACTTGAACGTTTGAATTTGCCCCCCATAATATTCAAATAATCCGCGCTCTCATCGTTCAGCTTCGGGATTACGGAGTAGCCACATTCGCCCGAACGCTCTGTATCGCAACAAGTACTGTAAAAAGTCATTCCCCTCTTTCATTCATGCCTTACAACGGATGTTTCCTGTATTCCTCACTCTTCTCTCGAAATACCAGGTAGGAAATACCACTTCTCTCTTTTATCACCTAAGAATCTCCAGAAAAGACCAATTATCTCCATTAATTACATCATTTTTCCCTCAATTTTTAGGTTAGAATCTCAACAATTCCAAGAAAACCGTTAAAAATGGCATTCGATTGTGGAGCCATAAAGAAGGTCCTCGGCGACATTGAGAAAGAAGACAACAAAGAAGAAATCATAGATAAAAAACTATCTATCGTTTATTTCGACACAGAAACAACTGGATTGAAGGCAACATCTGAGATAATTCAAATAGCAGCAAAGTGCAATGATAGTATTTATAATGAGTACATAATGCCAAAGAGAGAAATTCCAAAATTCATCACCGAATTAACGGGATTATCAACGCTTGATAAAAAAATGTACAATCGCAAAGGAGAACTCCTCGAGGCAATAGGAAAAAAAGAAGCAGTCGAGAATTTCATTAAATTCCTGAATTCATTGGGGAATAAAGTAATTTTAGTTGCGCATAATTGCTTCAATTTTGATGCACCACTGCTCTTATCATTGATATATGAGTACAAAATGGTGGAGGAATTCGAGAAGATCGTTGCTGGATTCTCTGATACACTTCCGCTTTTCAAAGAAACTCTTCCAGGAAGACGAGGTGAAGGAAAGGACTACAAATTAGTTTCACTTGCTGATGAATTTTTGGGAGATTTTTCTGGGGCTCATTGCGCAATCAATGATGCTATCATGATGGAAGCACTTGTAAAGCATCCTGATATCGATATTGATGAGTCGCGCTTCATCAGCACCAGCAAAACTGTCGGCGAAATGCTGGAGAAGGCCAGAACACGTCTGAGAAGACATTACATTAAAACAGAACTTCAGGCGTTTAAAAAAAGCGATGATGGAGATGATAAATTCACTGGACTCGATGATTACATGATTGGTAGACTTGTTACTGCTGAAATTGGACTTTCCGAACTTTATTACTGCTATCGTGATGGAGGACATGCTGGACTCAGGCATTTATTGAGCGAAGAAATTGATGTTGGAGGCAAAGTTTGTCCGAGAGTCACTAATTCATCGAGAATCATTAAAAACATTCAATCGATGCTGGATGATATGTTTCATATGGGAAAAGAGTGAATTTTTGTGATCTCCCGCCAAAATGTTTTGAAAAAACAGTGTTCTTTTTTGCTAAAATAATTTATTTATTAGATATTAATTTGTTATAATTGTTAAAATATTTTTTTATTCTATTATTTGTTTTTCTTTGAATGAAAAGAAACAATATGTCAAAGTTATTTTTTGTAATTTTCGAAACTCTAGATTTAAATTAAAAACCAAAAGTTTATTACCATACGTAATAATTATCTGCGCTAATTTTTCGAATAGAATTCTATAATTGCGCGTCATTTTCCGTCTTTTTGTAGTCATAAGAAACTAATTTTGATACTCGGATTTTCAAGACAGTTTGCGATGGACCGAGGAATCGATATTATCCATTTATATCCATGTATTTCTGTTCTGAAATAGTTCACCAGTGGAAAATTTTTAAGTCAACTTAAATGATTTTCCACATTCATTTCTAAATTTTCATCGATGTGCAATTCGAGACATCATAAATTACGAATTAGAGATATAACACAGTAATGCGAAGCTTTCGAAGTCTTTAAACGAATAAATTTGTCGGATTTCAAATGAATAATGAGGAATGATTGGTGAGAAGAAGCGATTAATAAGAGATTAGTTAAGATAATATTGTAAACTTACTTGCTCGATGATGAAATAATTCCTATCATCGTCGTACTCGATCATCTCAAGACGCGTCTTTGGTCCAGTATTCTCACGACACAACTGCAGTAGATTTCAGTTAAAGACTGAGCCACATCTGTACACATTAATATCTCTGTCAATTCTGAATAACCGTTTTCCTACGTAGGATTATCGATTGAAACTGTTACATATAGTGTTAGAACGTTATCTGCAAAGCTCGATCGGGGTTGTGATAAATATAGAAAACTGGTCATAATTAATGTGAGCGTTGTGTATAGAGGGTCATTATCCATTAATTAAATGGAACGTAACTAGTTTCTTCGTTTCAACTGTGAATGGAGGTTCATTTTTCATTATTATCAGTGAATAAATCCAATAATACAGAGGGGAAATGGAGGATAAATAAATGATAAACAGAGGATAATTTCCTCGAATTTCAAGAGATTTATTCATATTTCAGTGGATATGATACAATTTTTTATTTACTCTGTATTATTTGTGAATTAAAAAAAAAGTTTTTCGAACATTTTTTCTCATCTCAATTGTTGGTTTAATTTCCATGATTAACTTAAGAAGTTACACATTGTAAAAAGCCATACAATTGGAAGAAATAAATAATAATGAATGTAAAAAAATAATTCAAATTCTTGAGGAGTTACACCACAGTAGAAGCCTGAAAAAAGTGCTTCTTAGATTTTTTTTTAGTGAAAAAAAGACAATAAAATGACATTATTTGACAAAAAATACTAAAAAATGATGACACGAGAGCCATCCTTGTAGCACTATGTGGCACGCAGTGTGATTGGTGCAAATTTCAATTGAAAAAAAATTAACATTTGATGGAATTGAATACATAGCTACAGAAATACGTAGGAGATTTAAAAAATATTTTCTATGTGATTGGTGAGCATTTGAGAATGGAAATGTTTACTTTTCAAAAAAAAAAAATCGGTATTCTTCTATTAACAAGAAATGTGCGAATTAATTTTTCGAAAATTTACCCACGCACTTCCATTTGCAATGTTGTTTTCAAGATACTGTGGGAAATTCAAATAAAAATAATGAAATTTTTTGGAATTATACTGTATGCCAATTTGAAAAATCACGTTTCGAGGAAAAAAACGACTGAAGTTTTGACTTGCACTATAAATATGAAGGAATGCTTGAGGAGAGAGTCCAAAATTTCATCAGAAAAGAAGAGTTTCAGGTGATAAATTTCCTCGTCCATATTCTGAAAGGTTCGAAGTAGTTTTTAAAGCTGGAAATGAATAGATTTTTTGAAAATCTCAATAGCATTGACTAGTTGCAAATCATCGGTACTTGTCATGAATTTAGTTAGATTTAGTTCGACAATATACTATGAACGTCAAGTGCTTAAAAAAGCTCATTTTTCCTCCCTTATTAAAAACAAGCTCAAATTATAAGCGAAACTTCGCGATTTGATAATTTTTTTAGTAGTGTTTCTTCACTTTTTCCAAAATTCCATGACATGCTAATCATTTTCCCTAAATCTATCCTTTTCAGAGACATTTGCAAAAAGTTTTCCAACAAATTTTTCGATTCCTTTTACTTCGCTATTTCACTGATTTGAATTTCGGGAGACATCTGTGTGCGAATGCTGAATTGCCTCGGGGGATTCCCATTAAGGTCCGAGATAAAAAGGCAGGTCAAAATAATAATGATAATGCAAAATATAAAATAAAAATAACTCTTACGAAACTGTCAGAAATGAGATAAAAAAATTATTGGAATATTAATTTTATTTCTTTGTGAAATCTGTGGGAAAAAAAACAAAGTTTCATCTCAAGTTCGATGACTTCGTGATGACTCATGTAGTGAAGTTTTCTCGTAGTTTCTCGAAACTTCGCGATGCATCGCGCGAGGCTATTTAAGTGGGTGCACCATTGCGTCATCCACCAGTCTATCGTGAAATTTCGTAGAGAGAACAAGAACATATCAGACAACCTTGGAATCGTCAAGTAGTTTCTTCAGGGACAGTATAAAAAGTGTACGCTATTCAACAATTCAATCAACTATGTTTTCAATTTGAGTTAATGTTCCCTCCCACAAAAATTTGAATTTTCTTTTGAAGATTATATGACTTTGCCCATTTTTTTTCCTTTTCATATTCATTCCTCATTGATCGATCGATCGATTAGTTCCCCTCCTCCGACGATATAATACAATTAATATTATGATAGATAAAATAGTCATTATTATGATAGATAATTGCGATGATTTTAGGTCGTCAAAATGAGCAGACAAACAGATATCCGTAAATTTTTCCTGAGATCATCAAATAGGAGTATTTCATCATCCGTAATTGAGGTAAAGAAAATAGTCGAGAGGTGTTAATTGGGCGTGTCCCGAGGTCGGGGAAAGTATCCGATGCCCGCACGCGACTGCTTCCCGTCTTTAAACACATATACATATGCAGTGAGATGAGTCATCGGTTATCGGAGTGATAGCTACACATTTCATTAGTGCAATTTAATCCATAAATGTTATAACATATGCTCCG
The DNA here is from genome assembly GCA_963942555.1 of Aleiodes leptofemur. Taxonomy (NCBI): domain Eukaryota; kingdom Metazoa; phylum Arthropoda; class Insecta; order Hymenoptera; family Braconidae; genus Aleiodes; species Aleiodes leptofemur. The sequence goes on from OZ012620.1 coordinate 9,793,920, forward strand.
ATTACGATACATATATTTATTAGATGATTGAAGGTTCTTGCAAATTCTTGCAGTTTCTCGGATTTGTTTTAAATAATTCTTTTTTTAACATTTAATGGTATCCTATTGGATGTTGAAAAAATGATGAAATTTCTTAATTAATTTTTGAAATTTTTTTTTTTAGCGTTAATAACAAAAATAAGTAGAAATAAAACAGATTTTTTTGTCATTGTCAAGGGTTTTACAGATGTCCACTTTGTTGGATATTTTTTTTCAAATTTTATTTAAAGATCCTCACTCTCAAAAACAATCCAGTTTATTTGGAGTGGGAAGTCAGTCCTCTGCGGGGGGTGGGGGACGAAATGGGGCGCGGAGACGAGGAACATATGAACGAAGTGTGGCACTTGTCCCTTTGAGAGTATATAGCCAGTAAGGATTAGAGAGAGAGAGAGATGAACGAAGTGTAAGGGAGAACTAGCTTCTAGCCTCGTCTATGTTAGACAGAAGCCCACCAAAAATTTTCTCTTTTCTTTTTTCAATTATGAAAAACTGGCTGGATGACAATTTACCGAATTTCATGCATCGATTGTCTTTGAATCAAGTAATATAGATATCAAAAATTTGATACGAGTTTTGCATTTTGAAGCTGTGAGGGGTAAATGCATAAATAGTGATACGAAAGCGCTCACGTCAGAAAGGAAATTTTGCCAATTAATTCTCCAGAATTGATAGAATGGATTTCCTTGAAATTTTGCAGCTAAGTTTCAAATTACCCTGAAAATATCTGCATATTTTTTCATGATTAATTTTGCATTTCCATTTTAACTGATGCTCCCCTTAAAGTCTGTGATTTTAATATTAATGCAATTATTTAAATTCCAGGACGCGTCCTATCTCAATGGACCACCGATAAACGTGAGTTACTTTTATTTTCCCAATGAGATGCATCTCAATGAAAATCGTGTTATTAAATGTCTCATTTTTTTTTATTCCAGCATGTGCATGGGCTTCTCCTAGCAACAGCTGATGGAAAGGGGATTTTGAAGGCATATGCCACAGACAATAAACTGCACCGAAATAAACGCAGCTTATTGACACGTTTGATTCATGCATTTGAAAAAAATAAAGCTGTCAAACCGGTTTCAATTACGGGTGAACCTGCTCATCTACATGATTTTCAGTAAGAAAACTAAAATCAAATATTTTGACTACTATATGCCTATTCTATTTTTTCTTCATCAATAAATGTCTATTATATTTTTTTTTCCACAGAATATCGGAAGACCGTTGCCGTGAATTATCACGACAAATTGTTGAATTATTTCCTAATGAAAATCGAGGAGTTTATTATAATCATGGAGTGTGTCTCAAAATGTATCGAGGAGGGAAATTGAAAGTACATCATGCATATGCAAAGGGCGTTATGAGGAGAAATAAATTAATTAAAAAAACTTCAATTATAAGAAAACAAAAACCGAAGAATTCCATTAACCGCCTAGTGAGAAATGAGAATAATAATTGGATTCTTATTGATTTGACTCAAAATTAATTATTTTTTATTGCATTGTATTTTTTTTTTCCAATTTCTATTCATTGTTTATATTTATTTTGTTACGTAATCATACATAATGTCATGTTATCAAAAGAAATCATTTTTATGTATCAGTTATGAATAAATAAATAAAATTTTTACTCTAAAAATTTTCTTCGTTTCATTTTTTCATCCATCATTTGAATATATTAATCTCTGCAAACCTCAGGGAATATAAATATTTAGAAAAAATTGAAATACAATTTGATAGTGAAATAATTACTTAAAAATATTAATTATTTAATAACTTTTGAATGAGTTTATGAAAAAAAATCGGTCTCTTTGAAATCATTCTCAGTATTTTGTAGATAAGTTAAAAAAAATGTTAAAAATATGAATTTGTCATATTCATACAATTTTTTTTGAAGATTTTGGGATTTTTCAGGCGGCCGAGCTATATAAAAAAATTTTCAACTGTTAGTATCTCCCTCAATTTTGCAAAAACGTAAAAAGTGTATTAGAACAATTTTGTGGATAATTTTGATATCTTCAACTTTTGTTTGAAACTTTTTATCGTTTTATTTTCCATTGCCGAGAGATTGGCAAAAAAAAAGTCATTTTTGGGGTGGTTTTGATTTTTTTCTATCCCTTCGCCACCCTTTCGGGATTTTTCAATTAGAAATAGTTCAAATATAGATTAAAACCAATTCATTAAAAGAAAATTAAGCTGATAGGCGAGTGAAGAACTCAAACTCCTCTTTATCGGACTATGAGGTCCGAGATGAAAAGGCAAGTCAAAATGATAATCATGATCAAAAATATGAAATGAAAATAATTATTACGAAACTGTCAGAAATGAGATGAAAAAATTATTAGAACATAAATTTTTATCTCTTAGTGAAATCTGAGAGAAAAAAAAACAAAGTTTCAACTTAAGTTCGATGATTTCGTGATGACTCCCGACAATGACTCATGACAACTTCATCAAGTATAGTTCTACTGGCCAAAAGGGGAACCTCAGCTCCTATGCTACAGCGTGTAAATTTCAGCTCCAGAGGTTCCCTTTCTGGCTAGTCCTACTATAGTGAAGTTTTCTCGTAGTTTCCCGAAACTTCGAGATGCACCGCGGGAATCTATATAAGTGGGTGCACCATTGCGTCATCCACCAGTCTATCGTGAGATTTCGTAGAGAGAACAAGAACATATCGGACAACTTTGGAATCGTCAAGTAGTTTCTTCAGGGACAGTATAAAAAGTGTACGCTATTCAACAATTCAATCAACTATGTTTTCAATTTGAGTTAATGTTCCCTTCCAAAAAAATTGGAATTTTCTTTTGAAGATTATATGACTGCCCATTTTTTTCCTTTTTCATATTCATTCCTCATTGATCGATCGATCGATCAGTTCCCCTCCTCCAACGATATACTATGATTAATATTATGATAGATAAGATAGTCATTATTATGATAGATAATTCCGATGATTCTAGGTCGTCAAAATGAGCAGACAAACAGATATCCGTAAATTTTTCCTGAGATCATCAAATAGGAGTATTTCATCATCCGTAATTGAGGTAAGGAAAATTGTCGAGAGGTGTTAATTGGGCGTGTCCCAAGGTCGGGGAAAGTATCCGATGGCCGCACGCGACTGCTCCCCGGCTTTAAACACATATACATATGCAGTGAAATGAGTCATCGGTTATCGGAGTAGCTATCACTCCATTAGCGCAACTTAATCCATAAATATTATCACATATGCTCCGATTACGATACATATATTTATCAGATCATTGAAAATTCTTGCAAATTTTTGCAATTTCTCGGATTTGTTTCAAATCATTTTTTTTAACATTTAATGGCATCCTATTGAATGTTAAAAAAGTGATGAAATTTTTTTATAAATTTTTGAAGATTTTTTGACCATAAATCACAGAAATGAGTAGAAATGAAACAGATTTTTTTTCCATTGTCAAGGGCTTTACAGAAAAAAAAGAAAAAACTGAGAACATACTTCTGCATGTTTACTTTGTTGGATATTTTTTTTCAAATTTTATTTAAAGATCCTCACTCTAAAAAAAAATCCAGTTTATTTGGAGAGGGAAGTCAGTCCTCCTGGGGGGGGGGGGGGGGGGGGGACGAAGCGGGGTGTGGAGACGAGGTACATATGAACGAAGTGTTGTGGCACTTGTGTTGTCCCTTTGAGGGTATATAGCCATTGAGGATTAGAGAGAGAGAGAGATGAACGAAGTGTTTGAGACAGCTAACTTCTAGGCTTGTCTATGTTAGACAGAAACCCACCAAAAATTTTCTCTTTTCTTTTATCAATTATTGAAAACTGGCTGGATGACAGTTCACCAAATTTTATACATAGATTGTCTTTGAATCAAGGGATATAGATATCGAAAATTTGATACGAGTTTTGCATTTTGAAGCTGTGAGGGGTAAACGCATAAATAGTGATGCATAAGCGCTCACGTTAAAAAGAAAATTTTGCCAATTAATTCTCCAGAATTGGTAGAATGAATTTCCTTGAAATTTTGCAGCTAATTCCAAAATTATCCTGAAAATATCTGCATATTTTTTCATGATTAATTTTGCATTTCCATTTTAACTGATACTCTTCCCTTAATTCTGTGATTTTAATATTAACGCGATTTTTTTAATTCCAGGACGCCTCCTATCTCGATGGACCGCCAATAAACGTGAGTTTCTTTCATTTCCCCAATGAAGATGCATCTCAATGATACCAATATATAATCGTGTTATTAAGTGTCTCAATTTTCCTTTTATTTCAGCATGTGCATGGGCTTCTCCTAGCAACAGCTGATGGAAAGGGGATTTTGAAAGCATATGCCACAGACAATAAACTGCACCGGAATAAACGCAGCTTATTGACACGTTTGATTCATGCATTTGAAAAAAATAAAGCTGTCAAACCGGTTTCAATTACGGGTGAACCTGCTCATCTACATGATTTTCAGTAAGAAAACTAAAATCAAATATTCTGACTTCTGTATGCCTATTCTATTTTCTCTTAGTCAATAAATGTCTATTATATTTTTTTTTACAGAATATCGGAAGACCGTTGCCGTGAATTATCACGACAAATTGTCGAATTATTTCCCAATGAAAATCGAGGAGTTTATTATAATCATGGAGTGTGTCTCAGAATGTATCGAGGAGGAAAATTGAAAGTACATCATGCATACGCAAAAAGCGTTATGAGGGAGAATAAATTAATTAAAAAACCTTCAATTATAAGAAAACGGAAACCGAAGAATTTCATTAAGCGTCTAGTGAGATGTGAGAATAATAATTGGGTTCTCATTGATTTGACTCAAAAGTAATTATTTATTATTGCATTGTAATTTTTTTCCATTGATTTTATTCGTTTTTTATATTTATTTTGGGCTCTGGCTATTTGCACAATATATTTCAAAACAATTCAAGAAAAATATTGGATATGCCTGCACCGGGAGTCGAACCCGGATCAACTGGTTACGCGCCAGGTACTCTACTTTTTTTTTTTTTTTTGATATCAACAGTTTTTATTGGCACTTAAAAAAAATATTTACGCCAGGTACTCTACCGATTGAGCTATCCAGTTATCACTGGATATACCAATTTCCATTCAAATTGTCTTGAAAAGTCACACACACAGTATATACCCCACTCCTCTGCCCATCAAGCAGTAATTTAAATTAAATTTAATCATATTTTTGGTATATTATACCTTGCGTGACTTTTGCGTGTATTGTGCAAATAGCGTGCGCCTTTATTTTGTTACGTAATCCCATATCATTTTATCAATCAAATAATTATTCCTATGTATCAGTTATAGATTAATAAACTTTTTTTACTCTAAACATTTTCTTCATTTTATTTACTGACCCATCATCTAAATATTCAGATAGAAGTTGCAATAATCGAATGATTTTATTATTCGATAAGAGAGTCGCATTTGAATAGTTTTGACAGGGTCGAAAAAATGACTCATTTCTTTGTTTTCGGGTTTAAAAAAAAATCGATGGAATTATTTTGAGAATTACAAAATTCGAGTAATTTAATTAGACCAATTATTATGATTTTCGGAGTTAAATTATCGTTGTGAATGAATTTATCAGTTAATATTGAATTAAATTTATGAAAATGGAGAAAATCGATGAGTTTTTATGATAATTCATTGAACAGAATCGATCATTGGGGGATAAAATGTGTGAATTGGTTATTATCACATGTCGCAGCTTGAATTGAGCCAAACTTCATCCGAAGAAGCGACATTGCAAGCGCGTGGTTACAAATTATTAAGAAAATTGGGCGAGGGCTCATTTGCCAAGGTAAATTATCCAATTAATCTATTCCTCCAAATCATTTTTATATTTATGAAAAAAAATTATTTCTCCTCAGGTTTTCCTAGCTGAGTATACTCCAACTGGAAATGGTGAAACCGACACTCAGAATAATACACTGGCGTGTAAAGTCGTGGATACGTCGAAAGCACCGAAGGATTTTGTCAAAAAATTTCTTCCTCGAGAGTTAGATATATTGGTTAAATTAAATCATCCACATGTTGTTCACGTTCACAGTATTTTTCAACGGAGATCGCGATATTTTATCTTCATGCGTTTTGCTGAGAACGGTGATCTACTAGATTTTACATTGAAAAATGGAGCTGTTGACGAGAGTCAGGCACGGGTCTGGTTGAGGCAATTGGCATTAGGTAATTAAAACATAAATTATTTATCTATTGAGAGTAAACGGCCTTTTATCGAAATCAGTAGTGAAGTATGATAACGAAATTAGCACGAATTGATTTTTTTTTGCATTTTTTTCAAACAAATAAATTATTGTAAAAATTTGATTTTTTAAAATAGCACTTGTAATTTTTCAAATTTACTACATGTGCATATTTTGCATTTTTTTAAAAATAATTTATTCGGCGAAAAAATAAAAAAATTTAAAAATTTTATTGTCACATTACTGCTATTTTCAGTATGATAGTTAAGAGATAAAACGAAGATAACTTGACACAATTGTTTATCGGCAATAACTTGAACCAAGTGTTAAAGTAAAAAATTTTAGTAATGTTTTGTGGTATACCTATCTTTAGAAAAAAGGGGGCTACAAAAATTTTGATAAGTCCTCTTTTTTTATAGTGGAAGTAATTCTACAGAAAAGGATTCACTCAATAATTCAGTAGTTAAGAGGTAGAACGGGATGAGTTGATTTTTTTTTACCAATCTTTTTTGTTCAATATCTCGGAAACTAAACGAGATAGTGTGATTTTATCCTAATATTTTTTTGTTGAAAATTTCAAGAGCTAAGAAAATAATTCTACAATGGATTCTCGCAAGTTGCTCGTGCACTAGGTCAGCAAACCATCGAATTCTACGAAAAACGCAACTTGCTAGAATGCGGACTCTACGACCGCTCCGACTTTAATTCTAAGGCATTTGAAGGGCCAGTTAAAATAGGACTTGAATTATTATAGCTAGGAGACAGACGACGGAGACTGGAGACGATGGAAGCAGCAGATTATATCTCGGGCAGAGATTTCTCAGATAAAATTTTTCGGAATATATTTTTCGGAAAATATTCCTCCAAAAAAAAATCTCCTTCAGGAATTTCTTTCTATGTTATCTGGTGATCTGGTCAAAAATTTCTAAGATATTTTTCCCAGAGAATTTATTTTTTGAATTTTTTATTTTTTTGTTGAGAAAAATTTTGTCTGAGAAATCAATTCCGGAGAATTTATTCTAGAGAACTCCTTGTTGAGAAATTTGCGTATTGAGAATCGCACTATCTCCCTTAATTTCCGCGATATTGTCATAAAATTACTGAAAAAAAAGATCAATTTATCTTGGTTTACTTTTCTACTACTGAATTGTGTAATCTTCTCATATTTTCTCTATTCAAGGTCTCCAGTATCTCCACGAAATGGAGATAGTTCATCGTGACATAAAATGCGAAAATGTCCTCCTCACTGCCAATAACAACGTGAAGCTCACGGACTTCGGTTTCGCCCGTTACATAATCGACGCCAGAGGAAAAAAAGTCTTGAGCGACACATTCTGCGGCTCTCTGATGTACGCAGCACCGGAAATCCTTCGTGGAAGCCCATACAATCCCAAAGCTTCTGATGTCTGGTCACTCGGTGTTATTCTCTACATTATTCTGAATAAAGCGATGCCATTCGACGAGTCGAATTTGAAGAAATTGTACGATCTGCAGATCAATCGAAGATGGAAATTCCGGAAGAAAGTCGCTGAGACATTGAGCGAACAGGTGAAAAAGCTCGTAACGAATCTTTTGGAGCCGGAGATTGGAAGACGTTGGAATATCGATCAGATTGTTCACAGCAGTTGGATTTCAATGGATCCGAGATTGGTTGTTTTGACACCAGCTGAACAAGCTGCGCTTAATAATGCCATCAGTGATAGAAAGAAGAATGAAGAGAAATTGAGAAGACAATCGGTAGAGAATTTTACGGTTTGATAGATAAAAAAAAAATTGAGAGTTGAAAAAATTTGCGAAGAGAAACGACCGAAGTTTTTAGACAAATCGATTTATATCTCGGAATCTAAGCGAGATAGAACGACTTTGCCCCGATCTTTTTCCATAGCTCTTGAAATCCAGTAGTGGAGTGGGAAAACTGGATGAGTCAATTTTTTTTGCCTATTTTTTTTTTCCAAACATGTCGGAAACTAAGCGAGATAACGCGATTCTGGCCTGAAAAAAAATATCAAGACTGAATGGCTTGATCTCGCTTAATTTCTAAGATATTTCGTTGTGAATAATCACGGAGATAAGGCGACTTGTCTTCTTTTATCCCTCCACTACTGAATTTCCCACAAATAAAAAGGATGAGGATAAAAATGCCTCATCTCGCTTAGATTCCGAGATATAAAAGAAAAAACTGGTTATAAAATCACATCCATTTGTCTGAAAACTTCAAATTCTTGAGAAAAAAGCGACCAAATGGATTAGTAATATTCAAATAATTATTTTTTCATTTATTTAGATGCAAAAAGATGATCATGCTCGGAGAAGAGACTCGGCAGAAAGCGAAGACGACCGGGAGGAGGTGACAGTGCTTAGAGAATCACGAAAAAAGGTAATTGCTGTAGATTCATTTTTATAAGTTTGCCCATATTTTTTTTTTTTTTCCTCAACATGTCCAATTTTTTTTTGCAGAGTCTAAGTGCATCTGCAATGAATCCCGGCGATTTTCGGAAGCTCTCTGGAGTCCACAGATTGACAACTATAAGTGAATAATTCACTGAAAGTGAATAAATTTCAAAGTGAATGTTTCAATAAATTTCGAATTCTGATAAATTGCATGAACATTTGGTATCTCATCCTGTCAGCGATCATGGCAATCGACGTGAATGCAGATATCACATCCTCTCTCATGTAAATGATAGAAATTCAAGGGTCTTCCTGTCTCTTCTATTTAAATAGTGAAGTTTCTGGTGAAGTTTGTTGAAAAGTACATATTCTTTTCAAGAGTATTGCATCAACGGAGAAAATGACGAAATTGAGGAAACTCCTGTAAGTCAAGCATTTCCATCAAAAATTAGAGAAAATCGCCTGATTTTTCTTTTATATTTTCAGGATAATGTTGGCAGTCTTGTCATCAACTGCTGCAGGCCATTCAAGATTGAGATCTCGGCATCATGTTGCATGGTCCAGACCCATGGAAGAAGATTCGAAGGACATTGAAAATGAGGCCAGAGTCTGTAAAACCAAAGAATGTGAACAGATCGCTAGAGCATTTGCTAATACTATGAACCGAACAGTTGATCCTTGTGATAATTTTTATGAATTCGTTTGCGGTGGCTGGAAAGCTAAGAATCCCATTCCAAAGGATGCACCAATGTGGAGTGAAATAATGCAGTTTCAAGCTATTTTAGAGAGTCGCATAAAAGGTGAGTGAATAATTGATCAATTAGGTTCGAAGTATTTAATGAAATATCGTCTGATTTAAATTTTTTAACTGATTTCAGAGGAATTGGAGATTGAGTCAACATCGAAGGACATTCTTCCAGTTCGACAGGCCAGAAAATGGTATTCTTCCTGCATGGACACAAGTTCGTACCAATAATTAAAGAAATTTAATCAATTTAATCAATTAAAAATAAAATAATTGCCTCAATTCTTCCACTAATGCAGAAAATCGTGAGGCAAGAGGGATAAATCCAATTGAATCACTTCTCATGCAAACTGGTGGATGGCCAATGGTCATGGATGCTGCAGAGTGGAATGAAGATCTCACGTGGCAAGAAATTGAAGGATACTATGCACGTCTAACCGGTGAAAATATATTCTATCGAACTGAACTGCATCGTATGCCAGTGCCAATGTTTGCAGGAACAGTTGGAATAATACTCGTAAGTTGTGAGATATTTATCATTTTTATTGGATCGAAGGGTAAATATGCAAATTAGCAGCCTTTCAGCATAAAATTAGTTTAAAATTACCTCAGGAAGGGAGGTGAAGAGAATAAGATAATATATCGGAATCAAAAATTCGAAGGTAAACAGTGGAACTCGCAATAGCTCAATCGGTAGAGCACCGGACATGTAATCTGATGGTTCTGAGTTCAAACCTCGCTTGTGCATTCCCTATTTTTTTCCGAAATTTGATTCGGCGATTTTCAAATCTTATAAAAAAGACCGCTAATCTACATATTCATCGATCAAAGCTGCTTTCACCGTTCTAGCTACGCAGACCTGAAATACCATTGGAAAGCGATCTTTTATTGAAAGAAAGAAATTATACTGGTGATACTTTGGCTTCTTATCGACTTCTGATTGAGAGTGTTGCTCGATTATTCATCGATCACAATAAGGCTGCCATTTCGGATGAACAGTTGGAGAAGGATATCGATGATCTCATCAAATTTGAGAGAACTCTCTACATGGTAATACGTTCATTTCATCCTGACATCAGCTTTCATAGGAAATTTCTCAGAATTCAATAGAGATAGACCAAATCGTGATAATTACTTTAGACAAAAGAAATTGGAGCTTTAGAAGAAGTTATTACAAAAATTATTCTATCTCTCATAGATTCCGAGATATTTCCTGAGAATTGGTATTGAAAAAACTGAGTTTCAATAAATTGATCAAGAATATGAAATTTTCATCAAAATTTAGTTCATTCTGTCACCAGTTTTTTTAGAAATATCCTGGAAACTCAGGCAGAAAAAGCGTTTTTTCTTGAATATTTTTTTGTAGAAAATGTTGAGAGCTACACGAAATGATGATGACAAAATCGCTCCATCTCGTTCAGTTTCTGAGATAGTCTCAAAAAAATTGATGATGAAATAAAATGGATGTGGCTAAAACATCATATTTGTAATTCATGTTGATTTATTACAGGCAAAGCAAGATTCTGGCCTTATGGGTATGTTTGATGGTGAGGATATGGATGGCGAGGATCTTGAAGCCTTCATCAAATGGTGGGATAAAAAGACGGAGACGGAAAAAGACCCACAGGCGAAGGTAATTATTAAATTGAAAGTCATCTGAAGATTTTACGATCTGTTTTTTCTGGATTTAGATTGATTGGAAGAAAATTTTTCAACGATTATTTGGTATTGCCAATTTGGAAGTGGACTATGATTCTATGATTCAACCTGACGAATTGCACTATTACACATTATTACCAAAGATATTGAAATCAACAGATAAACGCACAATTGGTAATTTAATTTTCAATTTTTTTTTCCGATCACATTCTTTTTAAAAATTTGAGAAAAAATGTAGTCATTAATTTCTGCAGTTAATTACATCCACTGGAAATTTGTCAGCGAAGTACTCAGGTATACGAGTGATGAGATGAGAGATATATTCTTCGAATTCATGAAAGACGAATATGGAATTGAAGAACGACCACCACGGTTTGTATAATCAATTGAATCATTCAGTATTGAAAAAGTGAGAGAAGAAAAATCGACTTATATGTGTGATCATTCACAACGGAATATCTCAAGAACTAAGCGAGATGCATAGAGAATTTCAAAGGATCGAGGCAAAATCTACATATCTCCTTTGGTCTCCGAGATTTTTGATGAAAAAATAGTTGCATAAGAGAATATCCGCGACGAAATATCTACGCCAAAATATCCGCAATAAAAATATCCACTGACAAAATATTCATGGACAAAAAAACAATCGTTGATAAAATCCCTATATGATAAAGTAGATGGAATAAGAGTGAAGTTGGCAATGTCATCGTTTTATTCGTTCCGTGATTGGTTCGAGAAAAATCAAGAGTTGCATAAAAGCACGATATTTGGGGAACCTAGGGGACCGAAAATAGAAAACGATTTAGAAAATCGATTTTTTGTCCGATTTTCGGAATATATTTCCTTTCAAAGTCATTTTTCACCCATTCTCTTGGAGATACGAGGTTTTCCTTGAAATTTGGCAAAAGTTGCATGGAAGCACGATATTTGAGGAACATAGGGGACCGAAAATAGGAAACGATTTAAAAAATAAATTTTTCGTCGAATTTTCGAAATGTAATTTCCTTTCAAAGTCATTTTTCAACCATTTCTCTCGGAGATACGAGGTTTTCCTTGAAATTTGGCAAAAGTTGCATAAAAGCATGATGATGGGGGGACCTGAAGGGCCAAAAGCCAAACGATTCAGAATATCGAGTACCCACGTGATTTTTCGGGCCCTTGTTTTGTGAGTGACCATTTCCATTAAATTGAATTTTACGAACCGTTCGAGATATCGTTATGAAATTTCATGGACTACTTCCCGATATCATATGGAGTATCACTGTAAAATTTAATTGGAAAATATCGAGTAGAAAAAAAGTTAGGACAATTTGAGAATTTCATAATGGCTAATTAGAATAAAATTTTCTTTAAAACTCGATTTCCACCCATTTCTCTTGGAGATACGGGGTTTTCCCTGAAATTTGGCAAAAGTTTCATAAGAGCGTAATGATGACGGGACTGGAGGGCCAATAGCCATAAAGATTCAGAAGATCGAATCACCATAGTTGTATTCTAGAAACTTAGCGCGCGCTGCGCGCGCGATGTAACTCTAGTCCCTATATAATAAATAGATGGAATAAGAGTGAAGTTGGCAATGCCATCGTTTTATTCGTTCTGTGATTGGTTCGAGAAAAATCAGAAGTTTCATAAAAGCACGATATTTGGGGAACCTAGGGGACCAAAAATAGTAAAAGATTTAGAAAATAGATTTTTTGTCGAATTTTCGGAATTTAATTTCCTTCCAAAGTCATTTTTCACCCATTTCTCTATGAGATACGAGGTTTTCCTTGAAATTTGGCAAAAGTTGCATAAAAGCATGATGATGGAGGGACCTGGAGGGCCAAAAGCCGAAACGATTCAGAATATCGAGTACCCGGGTGATTTTTCGGACCCAGTGGCCCTTGCTCTGTGATAGTGACCATTTTCATTAAATCGAAATCCAAGAACCGTTCGAGATATCGTTATGAAATTTTATAGGCTACTTCCTGATATCATAGGGAGTATCATCGTGGAATTTCATTGGGAAATATGGAGTAGGAAAAAAGTTAGGACGATTTGAGAATCCCATAATGGCTAATTGGAACAGAATTCCCTTTGAAATTCGATTTTCACCCACTTCTCTTGGGGATACGAGATTTTCCTTGAAATTTGGCAATAGTTTCATAAGAGCGTGATGATGAAGGGACTGGAGGGCCAATAGCCATAAAGATTCAGAACGTCGAACATCCACAGTTATATTATAGAAACTTAGTGCGCGCTGCGCGCTCGATGTAACTCTAGTCAATAATAAACGCAGTTATGGATGAATAAAATCAATAATGATGCGCGGATATTTAAGCGCGTCACCGAAAAAATAGGCGAAAAAATTGACTAATCCTCTTTTACTTCTTCACTACTGAATTAATCATGAATTGGAGAAATCTGATCACAATTACCTTTTCAATTGATTAAATTGATTAATTTCAGTTGGCGCGAGTGCGTGAAAGAAATGGAAATGAGTAGTGCAGCATCATTTATGTTCGTCGATAAATATTATCACGAAAAAACAGCTGAAGCTGTGAGTTTAATTTTGAAACTTTTCTATTTTCTTTTTTTCTTTTCATTTCGATTTTCATGAATTCATCATTTTCTCTTATCAGGCCTCGAAGATGATGAGGAATATCAGGGAATCATTGATAGGACAAATTGAAAATTCAAATTGGCTATCAGCAGCAGCGAAAGAAGCGTCGAGAAAGAAAATAAATGCGATGAAAACACTTGTAGGATTTCCGGATTGGTATGAAAATCGAACGGCTGTTATCAATCATTATAAAGGGGTATGTAAAATAACTTGAAGATTATTCATGTAGGTCATCCTACATCCAGTGTTCGAACTCGTCCAGTAATCGAACTATTTAACATATTTATCCTGAGGAAATTGGTAATCCAGCGAAATATAACTCTGCTAATCTTCGAAACACAATATGATCTTCATCAACCGAATGAAAGTTCAAAAGGAAAAAAAAAATTAACGAAAATTCAAATTTTGAGATTTTCAAGAAATATTGCTTTTTTCTATGCGATACATAGTATATACATATATACATTATATGCATATTTTCTCATGTAAAAACTGTCTAATATATCAGTAATTATCGACTTTCATTTGTTCGATCTCTGGTGTCCGACAACTCTCATCCGTTCTCACACTGGACTTACCCTAATTCTCAATTATTTGAAATTGTTAAAATTAATTTTTCTACAGTTAACCATTGGCTATGATTATCTCGACAATATTCTGGGCTACAGGAGGTTCAAGAAAAAATCCGAAGTTCGTAAATTTGCAGGATTGGAGGAAGACTCTGGGTAAGATTTTTTTATTTTTTTATCGAAAAATTAGGAAAAAATTTCATTCACCATCTGTGTTGGGGCCTTTTCAGGTGGTATATCAATCCTATTACAATAAACGCTGTTTACTCCATGCATTCGAATACTTTAAGTGAGTTTTTTAGAAGAATTTATTTTCACTTCAATTGCTTTGATGACGATAACGAGTTTAAACGAAAAATTTCACTTTCAGATGTGCCAGCAGTAGCTTTTCAGTCGCCTCTTTTTGGTACCAGCGTTCCAAAGTGAGTGATGCAATTTTTTAAGAACATTTCTAATAAAAATATCAAATTTATCCTCATTTTACACTAAATTCAATTTTTTATCTGCAGTTATGTGAATTACGGAGTCGCTGGAGTCATTATCGGTCATGAAATGGGCCATGGCTTCGATCCAAACGGTAAATTGACAGAAATTCCAGTTTTTGGAATTGTTCTACACAATTTAAACAATCATTGATTTTCCAGGAATTCAATTTGGTGGACCAAACATGGAGAATTTGATGGAGCGTGACATGTTAAAAATGTATATGCAAAGAGCAGGATGTTTTGTCGAGCAGTTCGATCGTTATTTCGAGGGACGAACTGTTGATTCAGCTACGGAACATCCTGCATTCGTATTTGATAGCGATGAAGAGCAGAAAGGATCTCCGGGTGCTATAACGATTGGAGAAAATGTCGCAGATGCAAATGGCGTTCAGTCTGTACTAAACGCTTACAAGAACATGAGAAATAAAGAAAATCCAAATGGAGAATTGAGACTTCCTGGATTCGAAGAATTCAATGACGAACAGATGTTCTTCATATCATTCGCTGAGGTTTGACAAAAAAAAATCTACTTTTGTTCTAATTTCATTGGAGATACAGAAAGCTTAATCTTTAATTTTCTATCTAGACGTGGTGTGAAGTAACAACACCAGAATTCGATCAGAAGAGAATGGCAGACGATGAACACAGTCCACCAAAATTCCGCGTGATTGGTTCAGTTTCAAATACTCAAGAATTCGCTAAACTCTTTAATTGTCCCATTGGCAGTCCAATGAATCCTAGTAACAAATGCGACATTTGGGGAAAACCCGGAGCTTCACCAAAGTTGAAATCCAAAAAACACTCGAGTCATCGTCGTTTTGGTTTAATTGATTGGTAGATTATAAAGTATATAAATTTTATGGGGAAACCCAAGTATTATAATGATTAAACGATCACAATGAATAAATAGCATTGATTGAAATAAAGATGTTCGAAGATGGATATGGGAAGATATGCATACAGCTATATAGATAGTATAAAAAATATAAAGATTTCAGAAAAAGCCAAAGAAATAAAGATTAAATTGTAATTTTTGAATTTTGCTACTGAGGAAGTATAGTGGAGGGAAATTCACAGAAAGATTTTCAACAGTTTTGAGAGATAAATATGAGGAATGAGATTGAGGTATACACATAACGATATGTATAGCATGAGAAATATGAAGATTTCTGAAAAATTCTAATTAAAGATCATATGATATACTTTTCTCGTATTGTTCTGATGTGATTAATTAGGATTAAATTAGCAAAAAAAAACAGCATCTTTTCCTGGTTCAAGCAAACATGGCACTGAGTGGGAGCATAGAAGAATGGATTGAAAAATGCTACAGATACGTTCAATTTGGAGCATTACTTGCTATCTTTTGTAAAGTTGTCTCTTCGTAGTCCACTTACCTGAAGCATCATAATTCTGAATTCATTTGAATTAACGTTTTTCCATCAAATTCAATCCTGAAATCAACAATCATCTTGGATCGAGTCTATCGACAAGTCACTGGGAAGACCTTGACCACGAATAATAACAATTTTCCTCTTATTTTCGACTCCAAACGATACCATTTATTAGATCAACTACGAAGTTCAGTATAACGTGAGTTTAGTAATTTTCTTCCACCCACTTCTTAATTTGTCAATTCTACGAAAGAGAATAGAGTCTCTGTGTAGACTTTAAGTGATGAATAATTCTCGTGTACGAAACTCAAGCGAATCATCAGTTTATAGTATAATGCATTCATTTATTCAGTATCTCTGTACTCTTCCTTGCAGTGAACACTGCGATCGAGTGCTCCAGCTTATATAACGTCTTTTTTGAAAATAGAGTTTAAGGATTGTTCCTCTTTACTAGAAAAATGACGGAATTGAGGAGAATGTGAGTTAAATTGTGTCTATAAATTAGTCTCAACTTAATCTTTTTCCCTTTTCTTTATTTCTAGAATAATATTTTCAATATTATTGATAACGGCAGTATCATCTGCACCAAAGGATAAAGATGATGGCTATCAGACATGCAGAACGGCAGAATGTCTTCAAATAGTCGAGTCATTTGAGGAAACTATGAACAAATCTGTTAATCCATGTGAAAATTTTTATGAATATGCCTGCGGTGGTTGGAAAGCCATAAATCCCATTCCACCTTATGAATCTGCTCGGAGTAGAATTTCAATCTTTCGAGCAGCTGTTGAAGATGGTATCAAAGGTAATTTCTTCTATGATCAATCGGTTGAGCGGAAAATTCTGAAAAAAAATTTGACTTTATTCATTGAAGTGTTTAACAAACTATCATATTATTCTAAATGATATATCCTATGAAGTTGAAGAAAAAACAAAATAAATTTTAGGACCTAGCAAAATTTTTCTCATTCTATATGCAGTTGTTCGGTAAGCGACATTGCCGAAAGTTTGATTGGCTATATAGCTTAATTAAAGCTGAAGGCCAGCCAGCGCATAGCCGTGGCTCAAAAAAAGAAGATAGTGTAGATCGAGTAGTGTAGATCAAAATTCGGCAATGTCGTAGCCGAAATAATACGTCGGGGAGTTCCCCGTCACTAGTGATCGGCAATTTCCGGAAAAATGAATTATTTGAAAAATTAATCTTTAGAAATTACAATTTAAAAAAAGAAATGATTTTATCAAGAGAGAAAAAAATCGAACTAATCGATTTTTTCCAATAAAAAAAATGTCGCATCTACTTCCGATCGATTATTTTCGATGTAATGATAAATGAGTACGCCTCGTTCTCTGAAATTTTTATTTTCAAAGTGTGTCTATGACTTTTCAGAAGAATTGGAGAATAAAATAACGGCTGAGGATATTCTTCCTATTCGACAGGCGAAAAAGTGGTACCAATCTTGCATGAACACCAGTAAGTATTTGATTTGGATGTTTCTTAACAGAAAAATTTAAAATAATTATTCTCCAAATTCGTTCATTTCAGGGACACGTGAATCACGAGGAATAAAACCGATTGATTCAATCATGATGCAAATTGGGGGATGGCCTCTGATAATGGATACTGAAGAATGGGATGATGAAATCACATGGCAGCAAGTCGATGAACATTACTCACGTCTAATGGGGGATTACGCCTTTTATCAAATGCGTTTACTGGCACCATTGGAGGAGCGTTCTTATCCCAATGGAGCTATAGTCGTAAGTTCATGTGCATCTATTATGAGACATCCAGCTCGATTTTCATTTTAATTTTAAGAATTTTGATCAACATCCCTATATAATAAAGTAAATGGAATAAGAGTGGAGTTGGCGATGTCATCGTTTTATTCGTTCTGTGATTGGTTCGAGAAAAATCAAAAGTTTCATGAAAGCACGATACTTAGGGAACCTAGGGGACCGAAAATAGGAAACGATTTAGAAAATCGATTTGTTGTCGAATTTTCGGAATTTAATTCTCTTTCAAAGTCATTTTTCACCCATTTCTCTTGGAGATACGAGGTTTCCCTTGACATTTGGCAAAAGTTGCATGAAAGCACGATACTTGGGAAACCTAGGGGACCGAAAATGAGAAACGATTTAGAAAATCGATTTTTTGACGAATTTTCGGCATTTAATTCCCTTTCAAAGTCATTTTTCACCCATTCCTCTTGGAGATACGAGGTTTTCCTTGAAATTTGGCAAAAGTTGCATAAAAGCACGATACTTGGGGAACCTAGGGGACCGAAAATAGGAAACGATTTAGAAAATCGATTTTTTGTCGAATTTACGGAATTTAATTCCCTTTCAAAGTCATTTTTCACCCATCTCTCTTTAAGATACGAGGTTTTCCTTGAAATTTGGCAAAAGTTGCATAAAAGCACGATACTTGGGGAACCTAGGAGACCGAAAATAAGAAACGATTTAAAAAATAGATTTTTTGTCTATTAATGAACTTACTTTGTCTTTACTTGTACTTTTTGGTAATTGAATTGGATAATGTTCTTACGAGGATTTTACTGGGATTTGTCAGGATAAATTGTAAATAATTAAACGTGGTATTGGTTGAACTGAATATAATTAATCTAAATAAATGAAATCGGTACACTGTAGATACTGTTGGCTGAACGTTGCCTCAAACTTCCAATGCCCGTGTATTTACCGTAATGAAATATTTCGTATCAGATAATCGTAACTTAATAATTGCTTTGATCACTGTGTCCGCACGTACGCACTCTACGATCTCGTAACCGAGAGTGTCGGCCACGTCCTTGCGGCTGTTACGGCTACAACCCGAAAAACACGTGAATTTGAATAACCTTTTAATGAAGAAAATAGTGGATTATACGTACTAGTCACGGTTGCGATTGTACCTGTAATAAAAATAAGGGAACGGTTTGCCGCGGTAAAACACTGAAGTGTACCGATGTCTGAAGGACAGAGGTTGTTGGACAAAATAAGTTTATTCAGAAATAAATGCTATAAATTGTATATTTTTAACCAACATCAAATAATTTATTGGAGGATAAATCAAACGTCTAACATGAGTCAATACGATAGAAGGAAATTATAATCGCTTCAGCGTAAAATTAAACTTACAGTTGGAATGGAAAGAAACTAACAACGGTTTGCAGTTGAAATTCAGTTGTCGAAATGTTGGTAAATGTCGCTGGCGATGTAGATGACTCTTTGGTTGGACAATTGGCCTGATGCAGGATGTTGGATCCCAGTAGATGTAATTTAAGATGCTCAAACGATGGTTGTTGGTTCATCGTAGAATGAATCGAACGTTTTTATTTGAGAATGCTTCTACTCTACTCTGAACTAAAGACTCGAACTTTTCTCCGAAAGTTTGAATACTTTTAGTTAATTGATCAGAATTCGAGCAGAGTAACATTCTAGATAAAAGACTAGTTATTGAAGATGTCAACTCGGACAGAGCAACGTTACTGACTGCATACTTGCTACTGAAGGTCTGATGAGTAGAGTAACGTTGTAGATTAGACTTGGTACTGATGGTAAAGGATTGTGGTGCATTCCCTTTTTTATAGTAAAAAGTCTCTGGGCGTTAACCAGAGGTGTTATCTGTGCCTTGGTTTCTTCGTCAGAGGGGAACTGGCACAGGAAAATCGCCGAAAGAGTAAATACGCTTTTCGGTGGAGAGCGAACTGGCGTCGCTATCTTGTTTGTCGTCCGTCGGCAGTTTCGGGAGTTGGTGCATTAATTCAATCTTTATCATTTGTGTAATTACATAAAGACAGACTTTTTCAGTATTCCTCACCGTAAGGTACGGAAATGCCACTCAGTTTCAACTCTCTGTTGATCTATCATCACCTCATATCATTTCTTTCCTTTTGCTCTCGGCACCAAAAAAGAAATATTAAAAAAATTGGAGGTAAAAGAAAATCGTGGGCCTCCCACCACACTCATCTTATTAGAGAGAAATGATGGTAAAAATCTCACTGTTCTGCGACCACTAAACTGGCATTCCTTGTGTATTTTCACAATGCAGTAACTTGCTGCACTCGATATGCGTTAATTTCTTTAACGAATAATTCCATAGTGTACTGAGCGGCTGGGCTCGTAACACGGCTCATCGCCCGCGTGATATTCGGCCAAAATCGAAACACTTCGACTTTTCGCGAATCGGTCGCTAACATGTCGAATTTTCGGCATTTAATTCCCTTTCAAAGTCATTTTTCACCCATTCCTCTTGGAGATACGAGGTTTTCCTTGAAATTTGGCAAAAGTTGCATAAAAGCACGATACTTGGGGGACCTAGGGGACCGAAAATGAGAAACGATTTAGAAAATCGATTTTTTGACGAATTTTCGGAATTTAATTCCCTTTCAAAGTCATTTTTGACCCATTTCTCTTGGAGATACGAGGTTTTCCTTGAAATTTGGCAAAAGTTGCATAAAAGCACGATACTTGGGGGACCTAGGAGACCGAAAATGAGAAACGATTTAGAAAATCGATTTTTTGACGAATTTTCGGAATTTAATTCCCTTTCAAAGTCATTTTTCACCCATTCCTCTTGGAGATACGAGGTTTTCCTTGAAATTTGGCAAAAGTTGCATAAAAGCACGATACTTGGGGGACCTAGGGGACCGAAAATGAGAAACGATTTAGAAAATCGATTTTTTGACGAATTTTCGGCATTTAATTCCCTTTCAAAGTCATTTTTCACCCATTCCTCTTGGAGATACGAGGTTTTCCTTGAAATTTGGCAAAAGTTGCATAAAAGCACGATACTTGGGGAACCTAGGGGACCGAAAATGAGAAACGATTTAGAAAATCGATTTTTCGACGAATTTTCGGCATTTAATTCCCTTTTCAAGTCATTTTTCAGCCATTTCTCTTGGAGATACGAGGTTTTCCTTGAAATTTGGCAAAAGTTGCATAAAAGCACGATACTTGGGGAACCTAGGGGACCGAAAATGAGAAACGATTTAGAAAATCGATTTTTTGACGAATTTTCGGAATTTAATTCCCTTTCAAAGTCATTTTTCACCCATTCCTCTTGGAGATACGAGGTTTTCCTTGAAATTTGGCAAAAGTTGCATAAAAGCACGATACTTGGGGGACCTAGGGGACCGAAAATGAGAAACGATTTAGAAAATCGATTTTTTGACGAATTTTCGGCATTTAATTCCCTTTCAAAGTCATTTTTCACCCATTCCTCTTGGAGATACGAGGTTTTCCTTGAAATTTGGCAAAAGTTGCATAAAAGCACGATACTTGGGGAACCTAGGGGACCGAAAATGAGAAACGATTTAGAAAATCGATTTTTCGACGAATTTTCGGCATTTAATTCCCTTTTCAAGTCATTTTTCACCCATTTCTCTTGGAGATACGAGGTTTTCCTTGAAATTTGGCAAAAGTTGCATAAAAGCACGATACTTGGGGAACCTAGGGGACCGAAAATGAGAAACGATTTAGAAAATCGATTTTTTGACGAATTTTCGGAATTTAATTCCCTTTCAAAGTCATTTTTCACCCATTCCTCTTGGAGATACGAGGTTTTCCTTGAAATTTGGCAAAAGTTGCATAAAAGCACGATACTTGGGGAACCTAGGGGACCGAAAATGAGAAACGATTTAGAAAATCGATTTTTTGACGAATTTTCGGCATTTAATTCCCTTTCAAAGTCATTTTTCACCCATTCCTCTTGGAGATACGAGGTTTTCCTTGAAATTTGGCAAAAGTTGCATAAAAGCACGATACTTGGGGAACCTAGGGGACCGAAAATGAGAAACGATTTAGAAAATCGATTTTTTGACGAATTTTCGGAATTTAATTCCCTTTCAAAGTCATTTTTCACCCATTCCTCTTGGAGATACGAGGTTTTCCTTGAAATTTGGCAAAAGTTGCATAAAAGCACGATACTTGGGGAACCTAGGGGACCGAAAACGAGAAACGATTTAGAAAATCGATTTTTCGACGAATTTTCGGCATTTAATTCCCTTTTCAAGTCATTTTTCACCCATTTCTCTTGGAGATACGAGGTTTCCCTTGAAATTTGGCAAAAGTTGCATAAAAGCACGATACTTGGGGGACCTAGGGGACCGAAAATGAGAAACGATTTAAAAAATCGATTTTTTGACGAATTTTCGGCATTTAATTCCCTTTCAAAGTCATTTTTCACCCATTCCTCTTGGAGATACGAGGTTTTCCTTGAAATTTGGCAAAAGTTGCATAAAAGCACGATACTTGGGGAACCTAGGGGACCGAAAATGAGAAACGATTTAGAAAATCGATTTTTCGACGAATTTTCGGCATTTAATTCCCTTTTCAAGTCATTTTTCACCCATTTCTCTTGGAGATACGAGGTTTTCCTTGAAATTTGGCAAAAGTTGCATAAAAGCACGATACTTGGGGAACCTAGGGGACCGAAAATGAGAAACGATTTAGAAAATCGATTTTTTGACGAATTTTCGGAATTTAATTCCCTTTCAAAGTCATTTTTCACCCATTCCTCTTGGAGATACGAGGTTTTCCTTGAAATTTGGCAAAAGTTGCATAAAAGCACGATACTTGGGGAACCTAGGGGACCGAAAATGAGAAACGATTTAGAAAATCGATTTTTTGACGAATTTTCGGCATTTAATTCCCTTTCAAAGTCATTTTTCACCCATTCCTCTTGGAGATACGAGGTTTTCCTTGAAATTTGGCAAAAGTTGCATAAAAGCACGATACTTGGGGAACCTAGGGGACCGAAAATGAGAAACGATTTAGAGAATCGATTTTTTGACGAATTTTCGGCATTTAATTCCCTTTCAAAGTCATTTTTCACCCATTCCTCTTGGAGATACGAGGTTTTCCTTGAAATTTGGCAAAAGTTGCATAAAAGCACGATACTTGGGGAACCTAGGGGACCGAAAATGAGAAACGATTTAGAAAATCGATTTTTTGACGAATTTTCGGAATTTAATTCCCTTTCAAAGTCATTTTTCACCCATTCCTCTTGGAGATACGAGGTTTTCCTTGAAATTTGGCAAAAGTTGCATAAAAGCACGATACTTGGGGAACCTAGGGGACCGAAAACGAGAAACGATTTAGAAAATCGATTTTTCGACGAATTTTCGGCATTTAATTCCCTTTTCAAGTCATTTTTCACCCATTTCTCTTGGAGATACGAGGTTTCCCTTGAAATTTGGCAAAAGTTGCATAAAAGCACGATACTTGGGGGACCTAGGGGACCGAAAATGAGAAACGATTTAAAAAATCGATTTTTTGACGAATTTTCGGCATTTAATTCCCTTTCAAAGTCATTTTTCACCCATTCCTCTTGGAGATACGAGGTTTTCCTTGAAATTTGGCAAAAGTTGCATAAAAGCACGATACTTGGGGAACCTAGGGGACCGAAAATGAGAAACGATTTAGAAAATCGATTTTTCGACGAATTTTCGGCATTTAATTCCCTTTTCAAGTCATTTTTCACCCATTTCTCTTGGAGATACGAGGTTTTCCTTGAAATTTGGCAAAAGTTGCATAAAAGCACGATACTTGGGGAACCTAGGGGACCGAAAATGAGAAACGATTTAGAAAATCGATTTTTTGACGAATTTTCGGAATTTAATTCCCTTTCAAAGTCATTTTTCACCCATTCCTCTTGGAGATACGAGGTTTTCCTTGAAATTTGGCAAAAGTTGCATAAAAGCACGATACTTGGGGAACCTAGGGGACCGAAAATGAGAAACGATTTAGAAAATCGATTTTTTGACGAATTTTCGGCATTTAATTCCCTTTCAAAGTCATTTTTCACCCATTCCTCTTGGAGATACGAGGTTTTCCTTGAAATTTGGCAAAAGTTGCATAAAAGCACGATACTTGGGGAACCTAGGGGACCGAAAATGAGAAACGATTTAGAGAATCGATTTTTTGACGAATTTTCGGAATTTAATTCCCTTTTCAAGTCATTTTTCACCCATTTCTCTTGGAGATACGAGGTTTTCCTTGAAATTTGGCAAAAGTTGCATAAAAGCACGATACTTGGGGAACCTAGGGGACCGAAAATGAGAAACGATTTAGAGAATCGATTTTTTGACGAATTTTCGGAATTTAATTCCCTTTCAAAGTCATTTTTCACCCATTTCTCTTGGAGATACGAGGTTTTCCTTGAAATTTGGCAAAAGTTGCATAAAAGCACGATACTTGGGGAACCTAGGGGACCGAAAATGAGAAACGATTTAGAAAATCGATTTTTTGACGAATTTTCGGAACTTAATTACCTTTCAAAGTCATTTTTCACCCATTCCTCTTGGAGATACGAGGTTTTCCTTGAAATTTGGCAAAAGTTGCATAAAAGCACGATACTTGGGGATCCTAGGGGACCGAAAATGAGAAACGATTTAGAAAATCGATTTTTTGTCGAATTTACGGAATTTAATGCCCGTTCAAAGTCATTTTTCACCCATTCCTCTTGGAGATACGAGGTTTTCCTTGAAATTTGGCAAAAGTTGCATAAAAGCACGATACTTGGGGATCCTAGGGGACCGAAAATGAGAAACGATTTAGAAAATCGATTTTTCGACGAATTTTCGGCATTTAATTCCCTTTTCAAGTCATTTTTCACCCATTTCTCTTGGAGATACGAGGTTTCCCTTGAAATTTGGCAAAAGTTGCATAAAAGCACGATACTTGGGGAACCTAGGGGACCGAAAATGAGAAACGATTTAGAAAATCGATTTTTTGACGAATTTTCGGAATTTAATTCCCTTTCAAAGTCATTTTTCACCCATTCCTCTTGGAGATACGAGGTTTTCCTTGAAATTTGGCAAAAGTTGCATAAAAGCACGATACTTGGGGAACCTAGGGGACCGAAAATGAGAAACGATTTAGAAAATCGATTTTCTGACGAATTTCCGGCATTTAATTCTCTTTCAAAGTCATTTTTCACCCATTTCTCTTGGAGATACGAGGTTTTCCTCGAAATTAGGCAAAAGTTTCATAAGAGCGTGATGATGAAGGGACTGGAGGGCCAATAGGCATAAAGATTCAGAACATGGAACATCCACAGTTATATTATAGAAACTCAGCGTGTGCTGCGCGCGCGATGTAACTCTGGTAATATATAACAATAAGTACAGTAGATATATACAGTCTTACAATTTCTATCGGTTTTCGTAGCCTCAGCCCTTAGGCTTTCACATGCATTCAAGTAATTTTTATTGTACGATTTCATGGAGGAGTGCTGGTGATTCATTGACGTTAGCGATGGGGAAAAGTGTTTGTTGAAAAAACCCCATATCTTTAAAAAAACCACATATCATTCAGCTTAGGCTCATTTGATTTCAGTTGATGAGCTCGGAGCTACCTTTGCATGATGTATTGCCATCAAACTACAGAAATTACACAAGCAACAACGTTGCTTCGTACAAACTCCTCCTGAAAGATGTGGCACGTTTGTTCATCGAGCACAACAAAGCCAGAGTTTCTGATGATCAGCTGGAGAGAGACATTGACGATGTCATCAAGCTTGAGAAGAATCTCTACCTGGTTGAGTATTAAATTTTTTTTTTTCTTATTAATCTATATTTACTGTTTAATATATTCTTTCTCCAGGCTTCCAACGATAAAGATTTGTTGAAGATAGAAGTGAAGACGGTAAATGAACCCGAAGAATCTAATTTGAACAATTTCTTAAAATGGTGGGAGAACTACACTGAACCACTGAAGAATGATTCACAGGTAATAAATTATTCAATTTAATTGCCTTTAATTTTTTTTCTAATTTCTTTTTTTGTATTCAGTTTGATTGGAGAAG
Organism: Aleiodes leptofemur; assembly: GCA_963942555.1. Lineage (NCBI taxonomy): Eukaryota > Metazoa > Arthropoda > Insecta > Hymenoptera > Braconidae > Aleiodes > Aleiodes leptofemur. The sequence goes on from OZ012620.1 coordinate 9,819,815, forward strand.
TGTAATCCAACTATTATTTACTAAAACTGGGATTAAAAGGAACGACAGCATTTCAGTGTCCACGAATGATCCGAAATACTTTTATCTCCTGTCAACAGTGTTACAATCAACTGATACACGAACAATTGGTAATTAATAAATGGAAATTCACCTTTAACAAAATATAACTGTTCTTTTATAATAACTTTTTATAATAGTTAATTACATTCACTGGAGATTTGTCAGTCAGACGTTGAAATATACAACTGATAAGATGAAGGATAATTTTTTTGAAATTGTCAAGAATGAGCATGGAACACGAAAACGTCCACCACGGTTTGTATTTATTGAGGATTTCACCTCAATTAAAACAATTAATTTGAAAAAATTATAAGAATTGAGAAAACGGTAAGAAATTTTATGAATTTTATCTTTCAGTTGGCGTGAGTGTGTAAGAGAAATGGAGATGAAAGATGCAATGGCATTTATATTTATCGAGAAACACTTCAACGGCAGCAGAGTAGAAGCTGTAAATATATTCCCTCTCACCTGGAATTGATCATAACTAATTAGAATAAGCATAAATCGACTGTAATAACTGATTTCAGGTAAAGACGATGACGCAGAATATCAAAAACGAAATGGGACGTCAAATGCAAAATTCAAATTGGATGTCGTCGGTGGCAAAGATGGCAGCACAGAAGAAACTCGATGAAATGCGAACACTCCTGGGATTTCCCGATTGGTACAAGAATCGAACCGCAGTCATCAATTACTATAAAGGAGTAAGACTTAATCAATGAGCGTAATTGTAGAAAAATAATTGTAATGATAATAATGAAAATTCATTCACGTAGTTGACTATTGGCTACGATTACTTGGACAATGTGTTGAGCTTCATGAGGTTTAAGAAGAAGATGGAAGTCCGAAAACTCGTAGGTCGTGGAGGCAATGATGAGTGAGTACCATGTATTCAATACAAAAATTGAGTTCTTCATCCACGTGATAGCATGAATTACATTTTTTAAATTTGCATGACTCTTCAGGTGGCAGATAAATCCTCTGGACGTAGACGGGCTTTATATCTGGAAGAATAATATTCTAAGTAATTATGTAATCTTATTTTTCCTCTAACAATCATCAATATTTCTAATGCAATTTGGAAATTAATTTGCAGATGTTCCAGCTGGTAATTTTCAGTCTCCCCTCTTTGATCCACACGTTCCTAAGTGAGTAAAAAAGAATAGTAATTATTCGGACAGATAATGATGATGATTTGATCAATTAAATTTTAGCTATGTGAATTATGGAACCGCAGGTGTAATTGTTGCCCACGAAATTGCTCACGCTTTTGATCCACTAGGTATGTTAAATAAAATCACAATAAACTCATTTCAATTACAAGAATTGATAACAAAAACAATTTCTCATTTAGGAGTTCACTACGCAGCAAATAGCAGTGAACACTTATTCGACGAAGACATGATGAACCTGTATTTCCGAAGAGTTAAATGTTTCATTGATAAATTCAATCACTATGACAATGATACGCTTACTCTAGGAGTTGAAGGACCACCTGAACAACCAGGAACAGTAGATGAGATTGAGGAATTCGATACTGAACTTGTGAATAATTTCAAAGGTTCTAATGGAACGAGAACAGCTTCAGAGAATGTTGCTGATGCAACTGGAACCCAAGCAGTTCTTGCTGCTTACAACAGAGTAAGGAGAGATGGGAATCTTAGTGGTGAAATGAAACTTCCTGGATTTGAAGAATTCACTGATGAACAAATGTTTTTTATTTCTTTTGCTCAGGTCAGTGAATCATTGGAAAGAATTCTATTCCAAATTCTTTCAATGGAATGTCCATTTTTCATACCGTTGATTCACGTTTTCAGACATGGTGTGAAGTATCAACACCACAATATAAGCAGAAAAAAAAGATGACGAGGGATGAGCACAGTCCACCACATTTTCGTGTAATTGGTTCACTTTCTAATACTCCAGAGTTTGGAAAAGCTTTCAATTGTCCGAGAAACAGTCCTATGAATCCAAAGAAGAGATGTGATATATGGACAATTCTCACTGCTAAAGCCTAAGCAAATTCTTCTGGGACGTCATAGTCAAGATATCATTAGTTGACTTTTTTGGAAATAATGCCAGTGCATATCGATAGATAAAATGAACATTTTATGTCGAATAATGTCTCTATTTGCTTAAATGGTGATTTTTTTTTTCGATTTTGAAAGTTTCTCTCAGGAGGATGAGACGTGCGCTGCGCGTGCGTATGGCTTTGCTTGTTGCGCTACAATAAACGTGCATGTTTTTCTTTATACAATAGAATTACAATAATGAAAATTTGATTGAAAATTTTTTAACTTGTTGGATGCAATAAAGATATGTAACAGTATTCTCATGAAACTGATCTCTCAACCCATATTCCTTCCAAGAACCCTAGATAGAACAACTGAAATAGAAATTTCCTTATACTTTGTACTATAATGTTTCAATAGCCAAGAGCTATCGCAAATCAGAGCTGCAATTCAGAAAACTCCCAAGTGATGATTATTTTGGTATTATTAATTGGTAAATCATGAAGTATACAAATTTGATGTTAATATGAAAAGAAAAAATTTCTCATATTTAATATGTATTATACACTTTTCGTGAATCAGTTTCACGTAATTAATTATAATGAAAATTACATCGAATTATAAGTTGTTATGAGGCAGCTGAGTCTCTTTAAACTTTCAATTCAGTGTAATTACCTTATGATAATAAGATAAGAGACAAAACTGAAAAAGAGATTAGGAATTATCAAAAGAATGGTGGCTTTTCCTCATTCGAGCAAACATAGCCCAAAGTGGGAGATAGAAGTCTGGCTTAAAAATCTTACAGATACGCACAATTTTCTACAAAGTTGTATCTTCGTTCACGCATTTGAAGCATTATAATTCTCCATTTCGTTTGAGTTAGAGCTCTTTCATCGGATTCAATCCTAAAATCAACAATCAGCTTGGATCGAGTCTATCAGCAAGTCACTAGAGCGATCTTGACCACGAATAATCACGATTTTCTTCTTATTTTCGACTCCAAACAATGCCATTCATTCAATCAACTACGAAGTTCAATATAACGTGAGTTCAGTAATTTTCTTCCACCCACTTCTCAATTTGTTAATTGTACGAAAGAGAATAGAGTCCACGTGTAGACTTTAAGTGATGAATAATTCACATGTACAAAACTCAAGCGAATCATCACTTTATAGTACAATACATTCATTTATTCAGTATCTCTGTACTCTTCATTGCAGTGTACACTGCTATCGAGTGCTCCAGCTTATATAACGTCTCTTTTGAAAATAGAATTTAAGGATTGTTTCTCTTTACTAGAAAAATGACGGAATTGAGGAGAATGTGAGTTAAATTGTGTCTACAAGTTAGTCTCAACTTAATCTTTTTCCCCTTTCTTTATTCCTAGAATAATATTTTCAATATTATTGATAACGGCAGCATCATCTGCACCACAGGATAAAGGAAATGTTCATCAAACATGCAGAACGAGAGAATGCTTCCAAATAGCTCAGGCATTTGTGGAAACTATGAATAAATCAGTTAATCCATGTGTAAATTTTTATGAATACGCCTGTGGTGGTTGGAAAGCCAACAATCCTATTCCACCGTATGAATCTTCTTGGACTAGATTTTTAATCTTTCGGGCAGCTGTTGAAGATCGTATCAAAGGTAATTGGATTTCTCCACACTAACCCTGGACTGATCACCTTATGAGGGATTCCGCTGTTCTTATTTCATCACCATCAATCGGTTGAGCGAAAAGTTCTGGAAAAATTTGGCTTTATTCATTTCAAGTGCTTAACAAACTATCATATTTTTTAAAAGACATGTCCTGCAAAATTGATGAAGAAATAAAATAAATTCTAGGAGCTAACGAAATTTTTCACATGCTAAATGAAGATGTCCAGTCAGCAACGTTACCAGAAATTCGGTAAATGCGCTCGAGTAGTGTAGAGTAGATTCGGCAATGTTGCAGCTGAAATAACACGATGGAGAATCCTTCGTTACTCAACCAAAGTCGTTAGGTTGCTCAGGATGACCAGTCCAGAGATAATTAAGCCCGCCTCATTTTCTAGGATTCTTGATTTTTAAAGTGTGTCTGTGATTTTTCAGGAGAATTGGAAAGTAAAATAACAGCTGAGGATATTCTCCCTATTCGACAGGCGAAAAAGTGGTACCATTCTTGCATGGATACCAGTAAGTATTTGATTTGAATTTTCGTAACAGAAAAATTTTAATCAATTATTCTCTAAATTCGTTAATTTTAGGTACACGTGAATCAAGAGGAATAAAACCAATTGATTCAATCATGATGCAAATTGGGGGATGGCCTCTGATAATGGATACTGAAGAATGGGATGATGAAATTACATGGCAGCAAGTCGATGAACATTACTCACGTCTAATGGGAGATTACGCCTTTTATCAGATGCGTTTACTGGCACCGTTGGAGGAGCGTTCTTATCCCAATGGAGCTATAGTCGTAAGTTCACGTGCACCTATCATGAGACATCCAGCTTAAGCTCATTTGATTTCAGTTGATGAGCTCGGAATTACCTTTGTATGATGTATTGCCATCAAACTTCAGAAATTACACAAGCGACAACGTCACTTTGTACAAACTTCTCATGAAAGATGTGGCGCGTTTGTTCATCGAGCACAATAAGGCCAGAGTTTCTGATGATCAGCTGGAAAGAGACATCGACGATGTCATCAAGCTTGAGAAGAATCTCTACCTGGTTGAGTATTAGTTTTTTTTCTTATCAATCTATATTTACTGTTTAATATATCCTTTCTCTAGGCATCCAACGATAAAGATTCAATGGAGATAGAAGTGAAGACGGTGGATGAACCCGAAGAATCTAATTTGAACAATTTTATAAAATGGTGGGCGAACTACACTGAGCCATTGAAAAATAATTCAAAGGCAGAGGTAATAAATTACTTCATTAGAGCCGAATTTCTCTAAGCTAAACCGGATTAACTTAACTTAAACGAATGGTAGTGGTTCAAGTTAACGTCCCACTCTTCAATATCCAATATAAGGCGCTTATGGAAGGTATTATAAAGGGGGGAGTTAACTTAAATCACAACCGTTAGTTTAAGTTAAGTTACCCTGGTTTAGCTTAGAGAAATTCAGCCTAGGTTGTTTAGAGTGACCAGTTTAGGTTCAAATTGTTCCCTAATTTTTCCCAATTTGGCTCTGTATCCAGATTGATTGGAGAACTGTCATCCAGCTCTTATTCACCAAAACGGGTAGTAGAAGGAATGACAGCATTTCAGTGTTCATGAATGATCCTAAATACTTTTATCTCCTGTCAACAGTGTTGGACTCAACTAATACACGAACAATTGGTAATTAACAGATGAAAATTCAACTTCAACAGAATATAATTGTTTTATATTTTATAATAGTTAATTACATTCACTGGAAATTCGTCAGTCGGACGTTAAAATACACAACTAATGAGATGAAGGATAAATTTTTTGAAATTGTCAAGAATGAGTATGGAACACGAGAACGTCCACCTCGGTTTGTATTTATTGAGAATTTCACCTCAATCAAGACAATTAATTTTTTAAAATTATAACAATTGAGGAAGTGGAAAGGAATTTTATGAATTTTATCTTTCAGTTGGCGTGAGTGTGTGAGAGAAATGGAAATGAAAGATGCAATGGCGTTTATATTTATCGAGAAATACTTCAACGACAGTAGAGTCGAAGCTGTAAATATATTCCCTCTCATCTGGAATTGATTATAACTAATTAGGATAAGCATAAATCGACTGTGATAACTGATTTCAGGTAAAGAAGATGACGGAGAATATCAAAAGCGAAATGAAACGTCAAATGCAAAATTCAAATTGGATGTCGCCGGTGGCGAAGGTGGCAGCACAGGAGAAATTCGATAAAATGAGAACACTCCTGGGATTCCCCGATTGGTACAAGAATCGAACCGCAGTCATCAATTACTATAAAGGAGTAAGAAACAATTAATGAGCGTAATTCTGGGAAAATAATTGTCATGATAATAATGAAAATTTATTCACGTAGTTGACTATTGGCTACGATTACTTGGACAATGTGCTAAGCTTCATGAGGTTTAAGAAGAAGATGGAAGTCCGAAAACTCGTAGGTCGTGGAGGCAATGATGAGTAAGTACAATGTATTGAATTAAAAAATTGAGCTATTCATCCATGCCGTAAAACATTTAAAATTTTTTAATTTGCGTGACTCTTCAGGTGGCAGATAGATCCTACGGATGTAGATGGGCTCTATATCTGGGAGCATAATGCCCTAAGTATGCAGCCTAATTTCCCCTCTAAAAATCTATTATCTTATCTTGACTCAATTTAAAAATCATTTGCAGATGTTCCAGCTGTTGATTTCCAGCCTCCCTTATTTTCTCCACAAGTTCCTAAGTGAGTAAAAAAAGAATAATTATTCTGATAGATAATTATGATCATTTCATCATTTTTCAGTTACGTGAGTTATGGAACCGCAGGTGTAATCGTTGGACACGAAATTGCTCACGGCTTTGATCCTGAGGGTGAGTCCAATAGATCCACAATAAACTTCTCGTCAATTACAAGAATCATTAAAGAAAAGAATTGTTCTTCTAGGAGTTCAACATGCAGCAAATACCAGTGAGAAATTACTCGTCAATGACATGATGAAAATGTACTACCAACGGGTCAAATGTTTCATCGAAAAATTCGATCGCTATCATAACGATACGTCTACCCCGGAAGCTGAAGAATCGTCTCAAATACCGCAGACAGTAGATGAGATGGAGGAATTTGATCAGGAAATTTTGAATGCATTCAAAGGTTCTAATGGAACGAGAACAGCTTCGGAGAATATTGCTGATACAACTGGAACTCAAGCGGTTCTTGCTGCCTACAAGAGAATGAGGAGGGATCGAACGTTTAGTGGCGAATTGAAACTTCCTGGATTTGAAGAGTTCACCGATGAACAAATGTTTTTCATTTCTCTCGCTGAGGTCTGTAAAACTATGAAAAGAATACTATCGCAAATCTTCTCAATGGAATGTCCATTTTTTGAAGAATTGATTTTTTTTTTTTTTTTTTTCAGACATGGTGTCAAGTATTAACTCCAGAATATGAGCAGAGAAAAAGCAAGATAAGGGATAATCACAGTCCACCACATCTTCGCGTGATTGGCTCACTCTCTAATACTCCGGAGTTTGGAAGAGCTTTCAATTGTCCGAGAGACAGTCCTATGAATCCAAAGAAGAAATGTGATATATGGACAATGCCCACTGCTAAAGCGAAATCAAAATCTCCTGGGTCGTCATAATTTGAATATCATTAGTTGATTTTTTTTGCAATAGTGCCAATTCATATCGATGGAAAAAATAGATAATTTGTTTAGAATGATGTCGTTTTTTTATTGTACCTTCCCTCAATTATAGAAATGTGGAACTTTTCTAAATATGAAAATGCGATATAGAAAATTATTGTATGCTGGATAGATAATGTACATTGATGCACATAATTGATTGGTATTTGCCTGTATTATGAGAATATCATGTCCTGGAGAAAATAGTGTTTTAATGAATTTATCAATTTAAAATGGACGGTTCTATCTCATCCTGTCAGCGAAGCAATCGAAGTCGATGCTGATAAACTCCTTCATTGTATAGGGAAATGTAACTTCAAGGTTTTTCCCGTTTAATCAATTATTTAAACAGTAATTGGTCCAATGAAGCCAGTTAACGACTAGAAACTGTTCTGCAATATCTGTTTTATAATAAAACAGAGCATGGAGAACTTGAAGAAATTCTTGTGAGTTGTATTCAATAATTTCAAATTATAATTCTGTACATCAAAATATTTTTGAATTATCTGTTCTTCACTCAGGATAATATTGGCGTTATTATCATCAACATCGGCCCGAAATTCTCATCGAAAAATCCGAGAAGAGTCGGGTGCGCCATCATGGTTACTACACTTTGAAGGGGTAGACTCAATAAGCAGCCGAGAAGATGGAAATGAAGATAAAATCCCTAAAAATGTAGGAACGTGTGAAACTAGGGAGTGTCGCCAAATTGCTAATTCCTTTCTGGAGACTATAGACAAATCAGTTGATCCTTGCGATAATTTTTATGAATTTGCATGCGGTGGTTGGACACCTGAGAAATCAATTCCAGAATATGAAGGAGTTTGGAGTAGATTTATGCTCTTCGAAAATGCTCTTGAGAATCGTATTCGAGGTAAGGGAAAGGACCTAATAGCTGCTCAGGAACTAGCAGCAGCTGTTCACTTGTGTCTTTGTATATCTATATTTATGAATAACTCATAAAAATATGTATATAAATACTAGCTTACTGAGTACTTCACTTCAATTCAGTAGTGAAGAGGTAAAACAGGATAAATCGACTTATCTTTGAGTTCATTTCGAAGGAAATATCTCGGAAACTAAGCGAGATAAGGTGATATTACTCATCTGTTTTTGTAGAGAATTTCAAGAGTTACAGAAGAGTTTTATGGCAATATTGCTCTTTCTCGGTTATTTTCTAAGGTATTTTCAAAAAACTTGATGAGAAAAAAAGAGACTTATCTTCTTTTACCTCTTCACTACTGAATTCATTTAATTTGTATAAGTAAGAAATTGCTCCTGCTTGATTATGTATTTCTGTTATAAATAAGTGACTTTGTGAGTTGATTAGGGGATCTAGAAGAAGAACTATCACCTAGAGATATACTTCCAGTTAGACAGGCAAAGAAGTGGTATCGTTCTTGCATGGATACCCGTGAGTACTTGAAAACAATTATCTTATTTCCCTCTACATTAAAGTTGAATGTTCATTTTCTGCAACTTTTTCCTAATTTGGAAAAATTCGATTTTTTCTACCGCAGACACACGTGAATTGAGAGGAATAAAACCAATTGAATCAGTCCTCATGCAAGCGGGCGGATGGCCAATGATAATGGATACTGCCGAGTGGAACGGTGAAGAGCTTACTTGGCAAGAAATCGACGACTATTACGTCCGTTTGATGGGTACTCATACATTCTACGAAATATCACCAAACGATGACAAGATTTCTGTGAGTATTTGATGAATTTCCTCAGCTCTTCGAACTATAGCTCATTCAATTACAGATAAAAAGGGGAAATTTGCCATTGGAGATCTTCTACTCAGCGAGAGACAGAAATTATACGGCCGAGGGCATAGCAACTTATCGAAATATCATTAAGCGGGTTGCAAAGTTGTTTATTGAACAGAATGTAGCTGATATTTCTGAGAAACGATTGGAGAATGATATTGATGATCTTCTTGAGTTTGAGGAGAAGATATACATGGTAATGAGCTTTTTAATACAGGAAAAATAAACTGTTAATTGATGAATCATTTTATCTAATTTATCGTCATAATTAATACATTTCGCAATCTGTTAAACTTCAGTTCAATTGTGACGTAATTGAATAATCATGTAGTCAAAAATTTTGAATTCAAATCAGCAAATATTTCCAGCATATCTGGTAGATTGGGAAATGTATTAATTATGAAGTGAAACATTCGGAAGATTTTTGATAATAAAGAACTCAATTATCCTTTTTTTTTACCAGTTAATCATTGAATTATGTTTAGGCAATGTCAGAGGCCAGAAAAATGAGCTCCAATGTTAAACTACCGAATCCAGATGGCATGACTCTTGATGAATTCGTCGAGTGGTGGAGGGATCATACAGAATCAAGAAACAATACTCCCCAGGTAATTGATACTTCTTAGCGATTTGAACGTTGATAATCCTTTTACTTTCAAATGCTTCATGATAATTGGGCTGATTCAGATTGATTGGAGACACACTATCCAGCGATTATTTGTTATGGCGAATGTTGAGATGAATGGTAGCCTTAAAGTTACAGTTGATAGCATCCAATACCATCTTAATCTATCAACGATTTTGGAATCAACGGACAAACGGACAATCGGTGAGGGACAAAAAGTATAATATCAGAATCTTCAAGAACATAATTTTTATCTAATTCGCACAGCCAATTTCATCCACTGGAATTTCATCAGTCTAGTGTTCGGATATACAACTGACGAAGCCAAGAATATAATTGATTCCATCTTTGGGGATTTTTTTGGAATATCAGAGGGACCGCCACGGTTTGTGGAATAGATTATAAATTTAACCGTAGAATAGTCACCTTAAGCGATCTAACGACTTTGGTTGAGGGATTCCCCGGCGTGTCATTTCAGCTGCAGCGTTACCGAATCCACTCTCCAATTCAGTTTTTAGTAATGTTGCTAACCCAATACAGTGCACGTCACGAATAAGGCGGCTTCGAATAAGGCGCAATGTTTATATTCGCGATGATTTAATTCCCCCACCACTGGACTTCTCCTCCAGCGCTGTTCTTTAGGTCCCGATGTTTTGAATAAGGCGTTAGCGAGAAAAACAAAAAATCGAATTATTTTTGGATGATCTATTTATTATTAAACTTTCTTTCAACTTGGGTTTCATTTTTAATTTTTAACAAAAATAAAAAAATGATGGTTTAATAGTTTTTTCCTTATATATCATACAAAATATTCAAAGATTCTCTTAAAAAATTGGCTGACATTGATGGATCTTGTGTTCTACCATTATTATGATTTCATCTGGGATAATACCATTGTTACAAGTTTCATCAGGGATACCATGAAGATCAGGCGCACTTACTTTCTGCAATGTGCATTCATCACTATCCTGATAAAAAGAAGTTTAATCGTAATTTGAATTGTACAAAATGTCTAGTTTTTAATTCCTTCAACCGAACGCCTTATTGCGGACACCCCGACCCAAAACACTGCGCGTTGATTTGGTGACAGGAGTGGGGAAACGACGATTCCAGGAATCGCCTTCCCCTACAAGACTCTTAAACGCCTTATTCGAGATGTGCACTGTAACTCCATGCAACATGAAAAAAAAATTTCCCTACAGGGAAATTTTTTTCATACAATTTGATCTAATTGTAACTAAATCAAATTTAATTCTATCTAATTAGATATAATTATGTAGAATTATATATGTATACTTAAATGACTAAAGACCAGCTGCGCGAGTGCGCAGCTCAACGAAAAAGAAGAAGGCGGGGAATCCCTCATAGCGGGACTAATCTAGAATTAATGGTGGAAAAATGCTAATTTGACTTTTCCAGTTGGCGTGAGTGTATAAGAGAGATGGAAATGAGGGATGCTTCAGCATTCATGTTCATTGAGAAATACTTTGATAAGAGTTCAGTGAAAGCTGTAAATACATTTTTAATTGATTAAATGGATTTATAATCGAATAAGGAAGAAAAAGAAAGGTAAATTTAAAAGAATCTTTCATTTGATTCAGGCGACTGAAATGATGCAGAATATTAAAAAAGGATTGGAGGAACAGATTGAAAATTCAAATTGGATATCTTCTGAGAGTAAAAAAATTATGAAAATGAAAATCAATAAAATGAAAACATTCCTAGGATATCCAGACTGGTACAAAAATCGTACAGCAGTTATTAATCATTACAGAGGGGTAAAGTGTTTTTTTTTTAATGAAAAAAAAGAGTTTTTGATAAAACATTAAACTTTTATTATTCACAGTTGGTTATTGGTAACGACTATTTGGACAATGTTCTGAGCTATAAGAGATACATGAAGAGAAGAACAATTCGTGAATTTAGTGGACACAAAGGCAATCCTGAGTACAAGAAATGATTAATTCTAATAAAAATTACATTCAAAATGATAAGTTTTTCATGTTTGAATTCACTTTTAGATGGAGAGTCAATCCTACCACATTAAATGCCGTGTACATGATGGAATCGAATGCTCTATGTGAGTTAATATTAAAGATGATCATTACGGATGATTGGAAACGGAAGGGATTGTTGGCTAGAATTGATTATCCATTTGATATCGTTAATTTTCAACTTTTCAGATGTTTCGGCAGCTGATTTTCAGTCTCCCCTCCTTGGCAGTGATGTTCCGAAGTGAGTAATAGAGAATTTCAAATCCCTGATTTTATTATAAGGGCGAATGGGGTAAAATAGCGAATACATAGGATTTTTCGGATGATTCGTTCGCATTTTTCGATCTTGTTTTTGATAAAAAAAAAACTTCCAAATTTTCAAAAAATTTATAAGAATATTTTATAGCTCGAGTACTTACACAGATTTTGTGATGAATTAAGAAGAAAATATTTTGATTTCTGCACAGTTACGTGAATTATGCAATTGTTGGAACGATTATCGGTCATGAAATGAGCCACGGCTTCGATCCTCAAGGTATGACATATACAGAAATCCCACGAAATCATTTACAATATAATTTTCATGATTAATCTGTTCTTCAGGGGTGAAATATGGATTGAATGACACGAAATTAATGGATGAACACATGATGAAAATGTATTATCAGCAATCAAAATGTTTCGTCAAACAGTATGACCGTTATCTTGGAGGAAAAACTCTTCCTCCCATGATCAGAGATGCATTATTCGGAAAAACTACAGCAGAACCAAATTCAGATGAGAGTGATAATCTCGAATCATCACTTGCACAATTAACTCTCGGTGAGAACATGGCAGATACAACGGGATTCCAAGCTGTATTGACTACATACAAAAATATGATGAAAACGAATAGAGAATTGAAACTTCCTGGTTTCGAGCAATATTCAGATGAACAGATGTTTTTCATATCGTTTGCGGAGGTTTGTTTCGAATTAAAATGAAGTCTCACGAAGAATCTGTTAAATTTCGTTTTACAATTGCAGACATACTGTGAAGTGATGCCACAAGAGTGGAAGGAAGAAATGGAGAATGCGTTTGTCTCCCACAGTTCAGCGATGAATCGAGTTAATGGAGCAATATCTAATACCAAAGACTTTGGAGAACTCTTCAATTGTCCAAAGGGCAGTCCCATGAATCCACATGATCAGTGCAATGTTTGGATGAAACCTGGGGCTGCACTGAAGATAAAGAGTGCAAATAATTGGAGACATCGTCATCGTTTTCATATTGTGAATTGGTAAATTGAAAAATTAAAAAGGATTCTGTACTTGATGCTTAGCTGCATCTTGAATTTTATGTAGCAATTATAGATTCATTGATTATGAAGATATTCGAAAATATATTATAGTAATAACAATAAAAACCTGATTCATCATTTTAATTGGTGTTTGTTTAATTGAACGATATCGACTATCCCTCAATTTATTTATTTATTATTCATTGGTCTAATTTTGATCGTCTGATAACCGCTCATCGTTAGAGTAAATCCTGATTATTCCAAATTTTTCACAAATTATAACAACTTTTCATCTTTTACTGATAAATAGAACAATAGAAACTGCGATAGATTTGATATGGTTTTATGTTAGATGAATAATTTATATTAACACCCGTAATTGACCCTTTTTTATTTATATTATGAGAATATCATATCTAAAAAAAAATTATTATGTTTTAATGAATTTACCAATTTAAACTGGACCATTCTATCTCATCCTGTCAGCAGAGCAATCGAAGTCGATGCTGATAAGCCGCTTCATTGCATAGAGAGATGTAACTCCAAGGTTTTTCCGGCCTACTCGATGATTTAAATAGTAATTGGCCCAATGAAGCCAGTTGACGACTAGAAACTGTTCTGCAATATCTGTTTTGTAATAAAACAGAGCATGGAGAACTTAAAGAAATTCTTGTGAGTTGTATTCAATAATTTCAAATTATAGTTCTGTACATTAAAATATTTTTGAATTATCTGTTCTTCATTCAGGATAATATTGGCGTTATTATCGTCAACATCGGCCCGAAATTCTCACCGGGAAATCCGAGAAGAATCAAGTGCTCCGTCATGGTTACTGCGCCTCAAAGGGGTAGACTCAACTGATAGTGCGGAAGATGGAAATAAAGAGAAAAATCCAGGAAATGTAGAAACGTGTGAAACTAAAGAGTGTCGGCAAATTGCCAATGCCTTTCTCGAGACAATAGACAAGTCAGTTGATCCCTGCGATAATTTTTATAAATTTGCGTGTGGTGGTTGGACACCTGAGAAATCAATTCCAAAATATGAACCCTATTGGAGTAGACTTCTGCTTTTTCAAACTTCTATTGAGAATCGTATTCGAGGTAATTAATTTAATTTCCAGAAATGGAAAATTGCTTCTGCTTGATTGTTTTTTTTATGGGGGAGATTGGGGCAAAATGGACCTCCATGGTAACATGATCCAGGAATTTTTTTTCGGAGTGAAGGACTTGCTAAAAAAATCTGCAAAAAATTGAAATGATGCTCCAATATTTGGAAATTGTTGGTGAATTTTGTTTGTGTGCTCCTTCACTACCAGAAAAATTTCGAATAGTTTTGACCCGCGGGACCAATTTGCCCAATCTCCCCTATATTATTGACTTTGTGAGTTCATTAGGGGATCTGGAGGAAAAGCCAACATCTGGAGATATACTTCCGGTTCGACAGGCAAAAAAGTGGTATCGTTCTTGCATGGATACCCGTGAGTACTTGAAAAAAAATCTTATTTCCCTTTAAATTAAAGTAGAATGTCCATTTCTTGCAACTTTTTCCTAATTTTGAAAAATTCTATTTTTTTTACGGCAGATACACGTGAATTGAGAGGAATAAGACCAATTGAGTCACTCCTCATGCAAGCGGGCGGATGGCCAATGATAATGGATACTGCCGAGTGGAACGGTGAAGAACTCACTTGGCAAGAAATCGACGACTATTACGTTCGTTTGATGGGTACTCATGCATTCTACGAAATATCACCAAACCATAACAAGATTTCCGTGAGTATCTGATAGATTCTCCCAGGTCTCCAAACTATAGATCATTCAATTACAGATAAAAAGAGGGAATCTACCATTGGAGAGCCTTTTTCCAGCGGGAGACAGGAATTATACAACCGAGGGCGTAGCAACTTATAGAAATATGATTGAGCGGGTTGCAAAGCTGTTCATTGAGCAGAATGTAGCTGATATATCTGAGGAACGATTGAAGAATGATGTTGACGATATCCTTGAGTTTGAGAAGAAGATATGCATGGTAATGAGTTTCACAATATAAGAGGAATGAATGTTAATTGAAGAATGATTCTATCTAATTTATCTTTCTGCACCGGTTGATCATTGAATTATGTTTAGGCAATGTTAGCGGCCCATACAATGAAATCTGGCGTTGAACTACCCAATGCGGATGGAATGAGTCTTGATGAATTCGTCGAATGGTGGAATGAACATACAGAATCTAGCGAAAATGATCCACAGCTTGCGGTAATTTCGTTATGGAGTGATTAAAATAAATACCTCCATTCCTCCTAAATTCAAATGAAGAGTATTTACCATTAAAAACATTATTTTTCTCTAATTTTTGGAATTATGATCTCTCATGATCATTTGAATGATTCAGATCGATTGGCGACACATCATCGAACGATTCTTTGGTATGGCGAATGTCAAGGTGAATGGTAGCGTTGAAGTTACAGTTGATAACATCCAATTCCTTCTTAATCTATCAACGATTTTGGAATCAACGAATAAACGGACAATCGGTGAGGAACGAAAAAAAATATAACATCTCAATTTTAGAGAACATAATCGGAATCCTTTCTCCACAGCCAATTTCATCCACTGGAACTTTATCAGTCAAGTGTTCAAATATACCATTGACGAAGCAAAGAATATGATTCATTCCGTTTTGAAGGACCAGCTTGGAGTTCAGGAGAGACCTCCACGGTTTGTTGAATAAATTACAAATTGAACCCTAGACTGGCCATCATAAGCGAATTAACGATTTTGGTCAGGTGATGAAGGATTCCCCAACACGTTATTTGAGCTGCGAACGTTATCAAATTCACTCTACACTGTTAGGGCACAATTAACGAGTTTTCTGCAACTTCGCTCACCAGATAACTGATAAAATTGTCCGAGCTACTAGACTTCATTTTCTTTCTCCATCAACTTTGCAGTATATGTCATTAAAAAAATCCAATAGTTTGGTGAACACTTCAATGAATGAAGCCAATTTCTTTTAGAATTTTCCGCTCAAGTGATTGACCATAAAGAAAAATAAATCTGCGGAAGGTGGAGAATTCCTCATAGGGCAACCAGTCTACCGTTAACGGTGAAGGGATGTTTTGGTAATTTTAATTTGTATTTTCCAGTTGGCGTGAGTGTATAAGAGAGATGAAAATAAGGGATGCATCGGCCTTTATGTTTATTGAGAAATACTTCAAGAAGAGTTCAGTGGAAGCTGTAAATACATTTTTAATTGATAAAATCGATTCATAATCGAATAAAGAAGAGAAAGAAAGGTGAATTTAACAGAATCTTTTATTTGATTCAGGCGACTGAAATGATGCAGAATATCAAAAAAGGATTGGAGGAACACATTGAAAATTCAAATTGGGTATCTTCTGAGAGTAAACGAATTATGAAAATGAAACTCGATGAAATGAAGACATTCCTGGGATATCCAGAATGGTACAAAAATCGTACAGCAGTTATTAATCATTACAGAGGGGTAAAGTATTTTTTTTTCAATTTTTAGCAATGTGATTATTTATTAAAATACATTAAAATTCGATTATTCACAGTTGGTTATTGGTAACGACTATTTGGATAATATTCTAAGCTACAAGAGATACGTGAAAAGAACTAAAATTCGCGAATTTAGTGGATACAAAGGCAATCCTGAGTATGAAAACTATTAATTCTGATATAAATTACATTTAAAAAGATGAATTTTTCAAGATTGAATCGATTTTTAGATGGAGAATTGATCCTATTACAGTAAATGCCGTGTACATGATGGGGTCAAATGCTCTATGTGAGTTTATATTAAACAAGATTTTTCACGAAGGAGTCATTAAAATAAATGGAATTATTGGGTACAATTGGTAATCCATTTGATATCGTTAATATTCAACTTTTCAGATGTTTCGGCAGCTGATTTTCAGTCTCCCCTCTTTGGCAGTAATGTTCCGAAGTGAGTGATAAAGAATTTCATATTCCTGAATATTATTATTAAGAAAAATGAGCTAGAATAGAAATGGCAATGAAAGGCCTTAAGATAGCATTTCTCATATGATTTATTTGAAGTTATCGATTTTCTATTAATTTACAATAAATATTAATGTCCTAGAATTTGTGATAAATTAAACAGAAACGATTTTGACTCCTCTACAGTTACGTAAATTATGCAATTGTTGGAACAATTATTGCACATGAAATAAGCCATGGTTTCGATCCTAAAGGTATAAAGAATACAAAACTCCCACCAAATCATTTACAACATAATTTTCATAAATTTGTTCTTCAGGGATGAAATACGGATTGAATGACATGAAATTAATGGACGAAGACATGATGAAAATTTATTACCAACAATCGAAATGCTTCGTAAAACAGTACGACCGTTATCTCGGAGGGAAGACTGTTCCTCCCATGATCAGAGATGCATTGTTTGGAAAAACTACGGCAGAACCGAATTCTGATGAGAGTGATGATCTCGAAGCATCACTAGCACGAGTGACTCTCAATGAGAACATGGCAGACACAACGGGATTCCAAGTTGTATTAACTACATACAAAAATCTAAAAACGAATAGAGAATTGAAACTTCCTGGTTTTGAGGAATATACAGATGAACAGATGTTTTTCATATCGTTTGCGGAGGTTTGTTTCGAATCAAGATGAATTCTTATCAAAAATCTGTCGAACTTCGTTTTTTAATTTCAGACATACTGCGAAGCAATGTCACAAGCAATGCAGGAAGAAATGGAGGAATCGTTTGTCGTTCACAGTTCAGCGATGGATCGAGTTAATGGAGCAATCTCTAATACCAAAGACTTTGGAGAACTCTTCAATTGCCCAAAGGGCAGTCCTATGAATCCACATGATAAGTGCAGTGTCTGGATGAAACCTGAGGCTGCACTGAAAATAAAGAGCGCGGATAGTCGAAGACATCGTCATCGTTGTCATCTCGTGAATTGGTAAATTGGAAAATTAAAAAGGATTCTGCAATTGATGCTTAGTTGTATCTTCAATTTTATGTAGCAAGTACAGATTCGTTGATAATAAAGATATTCGAGAATATATATTATAATAATACCAATAAAAACCTGATTCATCATTTCAATTGGTGTTTGTTTAATTGAACGAAATCGACTATCCCTCAATATTTATATTTATTATTCATTGATCCAACTCTAATAGTGTCATAACCGCTTATCTGCCTCCATAGTGCATTAGATATAATGTGATATTTCAAATACATGAAGTATTATATCTTTGCCTTCGTTCATTTTCTACATTTTTGCTTCCGAATGGAAGCATTGTAAACGTGATTTTTTTCGATCTCGAGATTTCATCGGAATATGACTCAAAATGTTCCAAAACATCGAGAAATGACATTTTTTAAAAATGTCTGTATGTATGTGTGTGTGTGTGTGTGTTTGTGTGACAGATATCAGCTCATTGCTCCGGAACGGTAATACTTGGTGACCTGAAAATTTAACAGTACTTTCTCTCCCCATGCAAATTGCTCGTCGTGAAATTTGAGCGAAATCGGTTGAGTACTTTTCGAGAAAAATCCAATTTTCGAAAAATCGTTTTTTCGATTTTTCTCCGCGAAAAATTGATTCACAGCCCCCACTCTCAGTGATGAAATTCATTCCATTTGACCACACAATTTTCACTCGGGGTAAATTTTGCTGCGATTTTTCGTTTGCGGATAATTTCAATTACGGTGTTTTTTATCCTGAATTTTGTATACACGATAGCTCAAAAAATATTTGAGTTAGAGACTCCAAATTTCGTGGGTTTGTGCATCTAATGAACGAAAAGTTTGGTATTGAAATTCGGCGAAATCGGTCAAGTAGTTTCTGAGATATTGCACGAAAACCATTTTATGAAAAGAGGTTATATCTCGAAAACTACTGGAGCGATTTCACCCAAGTTCAGCTTAAAAGATTCATCTCAATGAGCCCCACAAATGGTGAGAATTTCAGATTTTTCAGAGGCAGTCTCTTGTAAGAGTTTTCGATAACTTAGTTTTTTCAAAAATCACGGTTTTTCTTAGCTTTCTCCCTAGGAACACTTCTATTTTTTATTTCACCATTCGAAAGTAGACAATTTTTTCTACCAAATGAGTACATTTTCTTCTGACGACAATCGGAAAGAATAGGAATCCTATTTGAAACCTGAACTTCAATTTTTAAGTTTTATTGTAGGATCTCAGTTTTCATCTAATATTGAAAATTTATGTATCATATGACATTATTGCAATTTAATCGATTATTGTAAGCTAGGACTGCAGGTCCTAAGATTGAATCCTGAACAGATCGATACGGTCTGGAACAATATTCGTAGGAATGTTTAAGTGCGAATTTGTCGTAAAAATGATGTTATTTGTTTGAGGAATGGAATACATGAATAGCGATTTGATGCAAAATTGATGAAATTCCATTCGGAAGCATTTTGCCAATCGAATTGGCAACATATTAAATGTCGCACAAGGAGTGGGGCTTGCCAGTAACGCACAAAGAGTAGCACTTCTGCTTGTTTTAGGGTCAATTCTTCAAGAGAATTACACACGTGTTCAATGATCAAAGATATTCATGCATGAGCAGTCAATTGGATATCTTCCATCCATTGACTGCCTGAAATGTTCAATTGCCCCTAGGGAGAAAAAAAATAACTTCAACTAATCAACTGATTAACGTGATTCTCTGCTCTGTTGGTTCAAAGAATGGCATACACACTGCGGGTGAAAAAAAGTCAACCTCTACAAAAATTGGCATCCGGAGTGAATCGGCATCCTTCCCTCCCTAGGCGTGTAATATACTATTCTGGCGAGCGTGAGGCTGCAAAATGAGCCGAAGGCGAATTTTGGTATCACATGAGTCAAAAAATTCTTTCCGCACGTGTAAGGTACAGTATTTTATTGTACAACGTGTGGAAAGTGCCATAGAGACACGCATGCGGAAGAATATAATTCTTTTAGAGTAGATCCTGATCATTCCCAATTTTTCACAAATTATAATAACTTTTCATTTTTTAATGATAAATAGAACAATCGAGACTGCGGTAGAATTGATATGGTTTTAAGGGCAGGGTTTGACCCATGCACATAAAAATCGTGCATGAAAAATTTCGGACACTGATAATAAAATTTAATAATCAGTGCACATCAGATTTATAAATGTGTACATTATTTAAATTTGCAGTATTGACTGCAGAAACACGAGAATTGAGAGGAACAAAACCAATTGAATCACTTCTCATGCAAGCGGGTGGATGGCCAATGATAATGGATACTGCCGAGTGGAACGGTGAAGAGCTCGCTTGGCAAGAAATCGATGACTATTACGTCCGTTTGATGGGTACTCATGCATTCTATGAAATATCACCAGATGATAAAAAGATTTCCGTGAGTATTGGATAAATTCCTTCAGACCTTCGAATCATTATTCGAATATTATTTACCCACACGAAAAAAACATATGTAACATATATATTTAACATATATAATATATATATTATATATTCAGGAATATATTTTATGATGTATAGATGTCATTCGCATGTTATTTATATATCACATATATGCGCATATATGTGGAATATATTTGGCATATATAAATTGTGCATGTATAAATTTCAATGGGGGTAATTACAGATAAACAGAGGAAATTTGCCGTTGGAGAGTCTTTTTCAGTGATAGACAGAAATTATACGACCGAAGGCGTAGCAGCTTACCGAACTATCATTGAATGGGTGGCAAAGTTATTCATTGAACAGGATGTGGCTGATATTTCTGAGGAACGATTGAAGAATGATGTTGACGATCTCCTTGAGTTCGAGAAGAAGATGTACATGGGAATGAGTTTAGCAAAATATGGGAGGGATAAATGTTAATTGAAGAATGATTTTATCTAATTTATTTTTCTTCACCAGTTGATCATTGAATTATGTTTAGGCAATGTTAGCCGCCCATACAATGAAATCTGGTGTTGAACTACCTAATGAGGATGGCATGAGTCTTGATGAATTCGTCGAATGATGGAATGAACATACAGAATCGAGCAAAAATGATCCACAGCCTGGGGTAATTTCGTTATGAAGTGATTAAAATAAATACTTCAATCCCTCCTCAATTCCAATAAAGAGTATTTACCATCAAAAAAATGATTTTTCTCTAATTTTGGAAATGTTTCATGATAATTTGAATGACTCAGATCGATTGGAGATACATCATCCGAAGATTATTTGGTATGGCCAATGTCAAGGCGAATGGTAGCGTTGAAGTTACAGTTGATAACATCCAATTCCATCTTAATCTATCAACGATTTTGGAATCAACGGATAAACGGACAATCGGTGAGGGACAAAAAAAATATAATATTTGAATTTTAGAGAACATAATTTGTATCTTATTCCCACAGTCAATTTTATCCACTGGAATTTTATTAGTCAAATACTCCAATACACAACTGAAGAAGTGAAAGATATGATTCATTCCTTTTCGAAGGATCGGTTTGGAATTCAGGAGTGACCACCACGGTTTGTGGAATAAATTCGGAATTTAATTCTTGACTCGTTACCATAAACTTTAGTCACGTGATGAGGGATTCCCCGACGTGTTATTTGAGCTCGGACGTTGCCAAATCTACTCTACACTGCTTGGGCACATTTGAATTTGTTTAGAAGGAAATTTCGAGAAATGAGAAATTTTCCAAAATCCAACAGTTCATCATTTACATAATAAAAAATGCCCTGTCAAAATTTCAAATGATTTCGGGGCTTAATTTTCAAGGAAAAAATTTTGAAGTTACGATTCTTACACGTCGAGAAATAGGAAACCGATTAGGATAGTGCGGAATCTTCCATAACGCTTGCGCGATAAAATAAATTGCATGCTAATCTTATCGGCTTCCCATATCTCTACGTGTAAAACTCGTAACTTCAATTTTTTTTTCCTTGAAAATTAAGCCTCGAAATCATTTTAACTATGACAGGACATTCTTCATTATTTTAGTAATTAACCCTCTGAGGCCGAATCCGTAGTAACCCGTAGTGCGGCTCCTAGAGTGGGGCTAACGAATGAGCGTATAGCACGGTATGAACTTACACGCGCCCCACACCATGTCATGAAGAGCCGGTCGTGGAGTGGGGAAACCAAAATCGGCCTCAAAGGGTTGACAGTCCAAAATTTTGGACAATTTTTCATTGTATCGAGTTTTCTTCTAAAGAACCTTAATGACTTATCAGCAATGTCACTTACCAGATGACTTCATACAACATGATAAAAACTTTTCTAGCTACTAGAATTTATTTTATTTCTCCACGAACTTGGCAGGATATGTCATTTGGGAAGTACAATATTTTGGCAAACGCTTCAATGATTAAAGTCAATTTCTTCAGAATTTTTAGCTCAACCAATTGATCGTGAAAAAATGAACACTGTAGAATGTGGGGAATCCCTCATAGTTGTGAGGAATCTCTCGACCAGTCTAGGGTTAACGATGGAGGCATGTATTAGTAATGTTCATTTGTATTTTCCAGTTGGCGTGAATGTCTAAGGGAGATGAAAATGAGGGATGCATCGTCCTTCATGTTTATTGAGAGATACTTCAAGAAGAGTTCAGTGGATGCTGTAAATACAATTTCAATTGATTGAATGAATTTACAATCGAATGAGAAAGAGAAAGACAGGTGACTTTGATGAGATCTTTCATTTCATTTCAGGCGATCGGAATGATGCAGAATATTAAAAAAGGATTGGAGAAACAGATTGAAAATTCAAATTAGATATCTTCTGAGAGTAAACGAATTATGAAAATGAAACTCGATGAAATGAAGACATTTTTGGGATATCCAGATTGGTACAAGAATCGAACGGCAGTCATTAATCACTACAGAGGGGTGAAGCTTTTATTTTTATTTTTAGAAATGTGATTATTTATGAAAATACATTGAAATCTACTTATCCACAGTTGGTTATTGGTAATGACTATTTGGATAATATTCTGAGCTACAAGAGATACGAAAAAAGAATTGAAATTCGTGAATTCAGTGGATATAAAGGCAATCCTGAGTATGAAAAATTATTAAAAATGAATTGATGAAAATAGGAATATCTCATGATTGAATTCATTTTTAGATGGAAAATTGATCCTATTACAGTAAATGCCGTTTACATGATGGGCGCAAATGCACTATGTGTTTTGATGATGATGTTTTTCATATCGTTTGCGGAGGTTTGTTTCGAATCAAGATAAATTCTTATCAAAAACTGTTGAATTTCGTTTTTTAATTGCAGACATACTGCGAAGCAATGCCACAAGCAATGGAGGAAGAAATGGAGAAATCGTTTATCGCCCACAGTTCAGCGATGGATCGAGTTAATGGAGCAATATCTAATACCAAAGACTTTGGAGAACTCTTCAATTGTCCAAAGGGCAGTCCCATGAATCCACATGATAAGTGCAGTGTCTGGATGAAACCTGAGGCTGCACTGCAGATAAAGAGCACAGATAGTTGGAGACATCGTCATCGTCATCGTTTTGGTATTGTGAATTGGTGAAAGAAAAAATTATAAAGGATTCTGTATTTAATGATAATTTGTCCCTTTAATGTTATGGAGCGATGATAAGAATAAAAAATTTGCTAAAAATATATTACATTATAATATATTTATTTACATTATATTACAGTAATCACATTAAAAATCTTTTTCATAATTTCAATTGGTGTTTGTTTATTCATTCGAAGCATAAAGAAGTCGACTATTCCTTTATTTTTGTATTTACTATTCATCGGTATTATTTTCACAGTGTCATAGCCGCTCACCTGCCTCTATAGTGCATTAGCTCTAGTATGATAGTCCAAATATATGGATTTTTTTATTTCTTCCTTCGTTCAACAAGTAGAAAAGCTTTTGCTCCGAGAATTAAATTTTTTCACATTTTTTGGGGGCCAATTCTCCAAAGAATCACATACGTGTTCAATGATAAGAGATATTCACGAAGGGAAACTTTTACTTTTGAAAAGTAGAATGTCTGCCACTTTCCGGGATCAATACTCCATAAGAATTATACACTTGTTTAATGATAAGAAATATTCATGCATGAACAGGCAATTGGATCATATCTTCCAATTCATTGGCTGCCTGAAAGGTTCTCGTTTCCCGTGTTTGCAATAATTAATTTCCAAATATTGTACATATTACTCTTTCAACAAATGTTAGTAGAGATCTCGAACTTTTGCGATGCGGAAATAGAATCCGCAAACGCTTAGTGGTTCAGCTGAGGTTTTTATCGAATACTATAATCTTTAAAGAGTAGATTCCAATTATCCCGAATTTTTAAAAAAGTATTATAACAATCCCATTTTTCTTGTAAATTATAATAAAGTATTGCTAGTAAAACATATAATCATGAAAAGTCAACCAACACTACAAATAAAAACCAAACCAGTACTCCGAATGAATATGAAGGATTTACTGGACACCAAGGAAGGTCAAAATAACATAATGGAATACCAACTGCAATTAAAAATCATAAATAACATATAAGATGTATGTTAAGGTGTAATTGAATATTGTTATTTCCTTTGGTTTTAAATTTTGTAAATTTTGGAATTTGTATTGTGTTTTTATATGTCGCTTATGACGTCAGTAGTTAAATGATGACATGACATAAATTCAAAGAAAAAAAAATTGAGATAGAAGAAATGTCTTCCGTAAAATCCGAAAAGGCGGTTTACTAAAGATTTCTATCGAATGTTAATATCAGCACAGGTGTTTATTCCTCCCTCTCCTTGATCTCCTTTATTTGGCGATCTAACAAATCAAACTATTTAAGCATGTCCACAGAATCCGTAATTCCAGAAATGATTCGAAGCTGCTGAAATATGAATTCGCGAGGATTACTGTAAGTTTGAATAATTCCCTAAAATTCGAATTATCGGTAATTGACTAGTTTTACTCTGCCAAATATTATAAAAAATTTCAATAATTTTACCAACTTTTTGAATTGACTTGATGTGCTTTGATGTAGTAGAGATCGGTAGCGAGAATTCAAGGCAAGCCGACAAAATCCTAATTAAATTTTAACCAGAAACAACGGACTTTTGTTGGAAGTCAATAACCAATTTAGCAAAAAAAAAAAAACCATTAAATGAAATTGAGATTATCACCACGTTTTGCGTAACCCAAGGCCACGACGGGGACGTAGTGGTGCATAGGCCTCAAAAAAACCTATCACGACCTATCCTATGCGACACTCGGGATTTTGATGAAGAAACTTATTGACTCAAACACCGCTCACCTTCATTGAGCATTAAAAATTTTAATTTTTTAACTTATTAAGAAAATAAGTACATAGAGCATTGAAATGCGTACTTTTTTCTCTAGTCAATAACTTGTACACATCGCGTGGAACCATATCAATCGAAAATTAACTCATACCAATTGAAACGAAAAAAAAAAGTGAAAAAAACCTCAATAAATTTAATACGGATTAAAAGAAACTTCGAAATACTCAGCTGAAATTTGGATTTTCCAAAAAAAACCATTTGCAGTGGTGGCAACTAACTTTTATTACAAAACACACAGTTTTGATGTTTCACTGCAGAGGACCAAAATCATACTGGTCTAGAAAAGGCTCATTTGGTTGAATTACCAAATTTGCCGTTTTCTTAAGACCATTGGTCTCTGTTTATCTTTGTGTTTTCACACCAACTGTCTTTGTCAGGAAGAAATCGATTATTTCACGACTACCTCACCTCTCATCCTGCCCCCTCTCCCACACTCAATCAAAACAATGAACTCTACTCTCTTTTGAATTTAATATTTTTCTATATAACTCTCAAATAAAATTTGATTAAGCAAGAATGTAATATTCATTGAGTTGTTAAACACAATGAATAAAATTCAAGTTTTTTAACTCGAAATTCACAACTCCACTTATTTTGTAAAAAAATTTTTTGTAATCAAAATTTTCGGAAATCGAACTCAATGCGAACCTAGAATAGGCGCACTGAACATGACGGATGTAAAAAATTGCACAGAAAACAATCGGAACACTAATTTTCAGTTGGCAGAGCTATAGTACTCAATTACCGAATTATCCATGGAATCATGCTTCATTCCGTGTATTTTTCTTCTTATTCAATGGATTTTGAGTATGATGATCTATATAGTTCATTCTGCATTCCGTGTAATTGATCCAGAATTTTATTCATATGAAAATAATAATTCTCTCACATATGCAGATTAACGTTAGAGCTTTGGCTATCGATATATGGAGCATTGGCTGCTCCTAGCAATCAACAGAATGATAATGCAAATAAGACGGTCGATAATCCAGAAATATGTGATACACAAGAGTGTCTTCAAATATCTAATGCATTCAAGATGTCTATGAACGAATCAATTGAACCCTGTGATGATTTTTATGAATATGCTTGTGGTAATTGGGAAGCTAGAAGACCATTCCCAAAATATGAAAAAAGATGGACCAGATTTGAGGAATTTGAATCTCTCATTGAGAATCGTGTCAGACGTAACTTATCAATTCCCTAAATAATTGTATTTGATTAATTTAAAGTATCATGGGACATTGGAAGGTTTAAAAAAAAATACTAAAGATTGACAATCTCTTAGTATTTTTTTTTCTTAAAACCTTCCAATGTCCCACGTTACTTTAAATTAATGATTATTAATATGGAAATGAATCAGAGTATTAATTATAATTGATGTTTAATATGATCGTATTATTGAATTTTACAGAGGAGCTGGAGAGTCCATCGTCATCGGAAGATATTTCACCGGTTCAACAAGTGAAGAAGTGGTACCAATCATGCATGAATGGTTGGTATTATTTTTTTTTCGAAATTAAATAATTGTTTTCCTATAAATCCAAAAGTACGTTTGAGGTTTATCAAACCTTAATGTTATTTTTTTCTGCATTGTAGAGAGTCGCGAGTCTCTAGACTCGATTAATTCGATTCTCTTGAGAACTGGTGGATGGCCAATGATTATGGGTTCACATGCATGGAACAAAGGCTCTAAAACGTGGCAAGAGATTGATGGACATCATCGACAGTTGATCGGTGATAATACATTTTATGCTACACGCGTTACGACACATTCGGGATATTATGATGCTTTACAGGTAAATGTTCATTCAATACTTGAAATTATCTTGACTCATATGCCATTTGATTTTAGATCAATAACCCAGGATTCCCTTTAAGCGAAATGCTTCCATTGAACCCCAGAAACTTCACCAATGATGATGGAATTTTTTATCGATCTATCATGAAAAGTGTTGCTCAATTATTCATTGAACAATATAATACACATGTCTCTGATGAAGAATTGGAGAAAGATATCGATGATCTTATCGAATTTGAGGAGATACTCTATAAGGTATTTATTTAAGGGGAACAGAGAAAATTCACGTTATTAATTGAAATTATTGTCAGGCATCACAAGATACGAGTATCAAAATAGAATCATACAAGCATGAACTTTCGAATATTCACTTCGATAGGTTTATAGAATGGTGGAATAATCGAACAGAATCAATTGCAACTACTCCGGAGACAAAAGTAATTTCAATAAGTTCATTTATCTCATTTTTTTTCAATAATTATTGGAAATTAATATCAATTTTCCTGTCCTAAATGTAGATTGATTGGCCTCAAGAATTTCAAGGACTTTTCGATATTGCAAATCTCACATTGAATACGAGTATTAAAATCGAAATTGAAAGTATTGGCTATTTGATAAACTTACTAGAAATTTTGAATTCAACAGATGAACGCACAATTGGTATTGAAAATTAATTTTTCAAAGCATTATTAATCTAATTCGTAGAAAAATATGAGGGAAACTTTTAAAAAAAAACCCTCACATATTTTTCTTCATAAGGGACATTATTTTATTTATTTTTTTCAGTTAATTACATTCAATGGAATTTTGTGAGCAAAATATTTAAATACGCGAATGATGATATGAAGGATATATATCATAAAATTGTGAAGAGACAAAAGGGTATTCCTGAAAGACCACCACGGTTTGTACTTCTATATCGAGTGTCTTAGAACTCAAAAAATATGATAATAATTTTGCAATAAATACTTTTTAGCTGGGTCGAGTGTGTCAGAGAAATACAAATGAGAGATGCAGCTTCTTACCTATTTCTGAAGAAATACTTTTCCAATGATACAGATAAAGCGGTGAATAATAGTGCATTACCTAACAATTGCGGTAAAGTATTTTCGGACAAATCTGATCCCACGAGTCTGAAAATCTTTACCGCACGTGTAAGATGCAGTTTTTTTTTATGTAGAACGTGTAGAACGCGTCATTGACGAATAATATCGATAATTATCGACAATGTTTAGAGTCAGTTTTCAGTTTTGGAGATAAACTTTACATTTTTTCTTCAGATTTCTGAAATGCTTGGGAACATAAAAAAGCCAGTCGAATTTCAAATAACAAATTTAACTTGGATATCATCTGACTCAAAGGAATTAGTAAAAGAGAAAATGAACTATATAACACACTCCATCGGATATCCATCTTGGTATAAAAATGAAAGCGCCTTCATTGATTTATATAAAGGAGTATGTCTTTGCTTGTAACTATTTCTTCATCAACGCTAGATTGGTTCCCTCATAAATTATTCCCAACATTTCGCTTTTTCAAAATTTTTCTGTCATCAATCGGTTGAGTGAAAAATTCTGAAAGAATTTGACTTTATTCATTAAAGTGTCTAATGAATTATTATATTTTTTGAGTTACATATACTGCAAATTCAATGAAGAAATGAAGTAAATTCCAGGAGCTATCGGAATTCTTTTCATGCTAAATGAACTTGCCCGTTGAGTAATGCTGCTGAAAACTCGCAAATCGCGCGTGGGCTGTGAATACACGGAAAAAAAAAGTTATTGAAAATTACGGTGCCTTCCCAGCAGTCCAGGGACCAAAGAAAAAGATGCAAAAGAATAATATACCTACAGCGTAAAAATTACTGTGCACCACAATAGAAATTGATGGAACTCATTTCAAAAAGTGCAAAGATTTCATGAATTTTTAAAAAGTAGCAAAGTAATTTTTAGTATTATAGGTATACTAATTTTTTGTAGTTCCC
Source organism: Aleiodes leptofemur (assembly GCA_963942555.1). Taxonomy (NCBI): domain Eukaryota; kingdom Metazoa; phylum Arthropoda; class Insecta; order Hymenoptera; family Braconidae; genus Aleiodes; species Aleiodes leptofemur. Next base: position 9,849,046 of record OZ012620.1, read on the forward strand.
CCGTTAATCCTTGGATTGCTGGGAAGGCACAGTAATTTCCAATGATTTTTTGCTCCATATAGAGGAGAATCCCTCATCACCCCACCAAAGACGTTAGATCGTTTATGGTGACCAGTCTAGGTTCAAAATCTTTCTATCATTATCACTATATTCTGATTGATAATAATTCATTTGTATGTAGTTGGAAGTTGGTGAAAATTATTTGGAGAATAATTTGAATTTCCTAAGATATAAAAAGGTGGTTGAATTGCGTAAGTTCAATGGACAAAAATTACCACGCAGGTGAGGTAAAATTGAATGAGTAATTTAAATAACCGAGTATATTGTCCATTAAACCTGATTTTTCTCATCGCAGATGGTCGATTGACGGATTAAAAGTGAACGCTGTTTTCGAGCCCATGTCTCTCACTATGAGTATTTATGAATCTTTTATCAAACACATAAGAGCAAGATTTGAAATAAAATTTAACTCAAACACATTAATTACAGTGATTGCAGGAGCTACGGTTCAGCCGCCTCTATTCGGCAGAAAAGTACCAGAGTAAGTGAATCATTGAGAAAAACAAAAAAAATTATTTTTCAATCAATATAATTTTCATTAATTTGTTCCCTCAGTTACATCAATTATGGCACTGTAGGAAGTATCATAGGTCACGAAATCAGCCATGCTTTCGATTCAATGGGTAATTCTATGTGAAATTCAATAATGCGTGGGTTATTATTAGTAATTCACTAAAATTACATTACTTCCAGGGATTATATTTCTTGGCGCACAATTTTGGCCAAGACTTAACAACGACGAAATGAGACTCTATGATTTGCGACTTGAATGTTTTATTGAAATGTTTGATAAAAATTATAGGGGCTATAATAATACAACTCATGTGTCATTTGATAAATTATCAATAAGCCCAGAAAGATTGGAACCAATCTATAAATATATAAGAGTAGAAGAGAATAGAGACAGATTAGGGGAGTTCTTTTCTGATTCAGCTGGAGTTAAAGCTACTTTCCACGCCTACAGAGAATTTGTAAATGGGGGGAAAAAAGGGAGGCAATTGAAGCTCCCTGGATTTGAAAAATTCACCGATGAACAAATGTTCTTCTTATCTTATAGCCAGGTTTGTCAAAAAATTATCTGATTTTTTTTTTTTCAAGATTGTACTGATTGTGATCGAAAAGTATGGAATACTCAGTTTTCCATGTGATCGGGGAATTAGGAAAAATAAATTAAATGTTTTTTCTAATTGTCAAAATGCAATATTATTTCAAGATATTCTGCGGATCATCAAGAGCATCATTAGGGAAAGGAAACAGTGATAAGACCAAACTTCACGCTTCTGGACGTACAAGAGTGATCGGTACACTTTCCAATAGTTTGGCTTTTACTGAAGCTTTTCGCTGTAAGAAAGAAAGTTCGATGAATCGTGAGAATAAATGCGATGTTTGGTCAGAGTGAAATATGAGGCATGAATCGAAATTATTAAATATTCCATTGTAATTATTATTTTATGGAAAAGAATATTCATTGACTTGTTCATCAAGATTATATTATTCAATAAAAAAATGATTTCAGAAAACTTGACATTCATTGCTCTATTAGAATTTTTTAAATATAAATAACATCAAAAATCATCTTCTGCGTGTAATAAATCAAGTTCCATAGATGAACAGACTCATTAGGAAAATCTGTGAAGTGTAAAATATTGCGTAAAAATGTCAATATGGCTTTGTTTGCAGAATTCACGTGTATTTAATATCTGCGATTTCGACTGGATGTGTGCAAACCATTAATCATGCCCGGGAAAAAATCGTCATATATGAACATATATGAACATATATGTGACATATATGTACATATATGGGACATATATGAACATATATGTGACATATATGTACATATATGAGACATATATGAACCATATATGAACATATATGTACGTATATGGACATATATGCTCATACGTTTCTCCGAGAAATCAGACAGCTATGGGCATATATGGGCATATATGGACATACATGGACATACATGGACATACATGAAACATATATGAGCATATATGAGACATATATGGACATATATGAGCATACATGGGCATATATGGTCGCATCATGCGGTGGAACCCGAGTAGGTATGAGCATATATGAGACACACATGGACATATATGAGCATATATGGGGATATATGGAACATATATGCGCATATATGAACATATATGGACATATATGAGACATATATGGACATATATGAGACATATATGGACATCTATGAGACATATATGGACATATATGGACATATATGAGACATATATGGACATATATGAGACATATATGGACATCTATGAGACATATATGGGCATATATGAGCATATATGGACATATATGGACATGTATGAGCATATATGGAACGTATATGAACATGTATGAACATATATGTGCATATATGAAATATATGAAAAAATGCTCACTCAATCCATATAAAAACGTATAAAATGATAAATTTGAATAATTAATAGTAAATGCACGTTCTGTTAGTTGTTTACCGTTTACTTTGAGACTTCCAAATCCTGCCAGCATTCGAAAATCATTTTTTTTGGTATCACTAAATTATTTCCAATGATTGAAATAATTCAATTGAATTCATTTTTTCCAAGTCCGAAAAACATTGATCACTATATCAGGATTAAAATTCATTCAGAAAGTATGTGAATTGCGGATAGCGAAGGTGGTAGGATGACGGACTCATCATGTGACGGTCCCGGGTTCGATCCCAGCTGAATGTTTTTTTTTTTTTTTTTTTTCCATTGAAATTCGTTATTAATGAGGAATTGAGTGATCAAGGGAATTAATACTGATGTATTATATTCATATATTAGAACATTTTGATGATATATCCTGGGAAAATATCGACATATATACCCATATATGATCATATATGCCCATATATGATCATACATGCCCATATATGATCATATATGGAACTGCCATACCCGGGAAAAAATCGACATATATGTCCATACATGTCCATATATGCACATATCTGTTCAGATATGTACATGTACGGTCAATTCGCATATATGTCCATGCATGGAGCGTTCATATATGATCATATATGATCATGTATGGACATGTATGACAATTTTTTCCCGGGTGGACGTTATTATTCAAATATTTGAGATGATAAACGTGTTCGATACTTTACAGAGTAAATAACTCGACTTCTTCATTTCTTTTAACCGTCTAGATTTTCTCTATTTGATCTCACATCGTTCGAAGTATTAAATCGAACATTATTAAATCTTTCGTGTCACTTAGATAAACTCTTGAGAAATGATAAAACTGCGAGAAATATATTGATTGAGAGAACGTGAATGAAAATGGGGGAAGAGAAGGAATACATTCAGCTTTTCTGAGGCCTATTTTCAGCATCACCTGGGCATATATTGATATCAGCATGGAAGATAAGTCACGAGTTATGAATAATGTGATTAGATAAATCAGAAGACAAGCTTATGCTAACATTTAGATGTTTGAATAGTTTCAGCATACAGTGGCTTAGAAATGACTATTCTGCCTTTTTTGAAAAACGTTATCGAAAAAAACGGTAACGATGAGGTAAAACGGGAGACAATTTTTTTGGCGATTTTTATTTGCAGAATATCCCGAAAACTGATGGAGATACGCCTTCAATGTCTTGAAATTTTTTTAGACAAAATTCTAAGAGATGTAAAGAAGGAGTAGAATAAAAAAAGGCATATCTCCATTGTTTACTGAGAAACGGCTTATTTTTCTGAAGCTTTTTTTTGAGAACTACAAGGAAGAATTGGGATAGAAAGGGTGTATGAAGGGATGTCGCTGTTGTTATTTTGCGCCAGTTGGATGCGACATCTCTTCAATGAATTTGCTCGTCGGATAGCGATGTAAAATAATTGTTATTATTATGGAAAAAGGTTGCCACGGCTCAGGATCGAACCGCGGACCTTTTTTTTTTTTTATATAACAACAGTTTTTATTGACATTAAAAAAGATATTTACATATGTACAGTATAAAACAGTGTAGAAAAAACTATAAACATTATTGTTATAATTTATAACTAGTGAGGTTCATGGATGTCGTCATCTCTCGAACTTCTACATCTTAATGGTATGAGGTAATGATGTAGGAAAAGAAAAAAGATTACAATTTGTCTTTTTACATCCCTCATACTAACGATATGCATAACTTTTTATGTGGTATATAATTTGTTTTTTTAATTTTTAATTATGGATATATTCAGCGAACAGTTAAAAAAAATAAGAGAAAAATAACCAACGCTTTCATTATCGAACCGCGGACCTTTTGGTTTCCAGTTGGGCACTTTGCCACTGAGCTATCCGACCAGCTGTGCTGATATTTCGGTTTCTTGATGTTATCCATTGTAGCGTTCGCTACATGTATCTCCATCATTTACCTGAATATTTGAGAAAGATTGTTGAATGAAAAAATGGACTTATCCTGTTTTGATTTTTTGCTAGGATAAGTCGTCGAGTGTTGGAACTCGTCCAGCAATCGAACTATTTAATGTATTAATTCGAAAAAAATTGGTAATCCAGCAAAATACAGCTTTTCTAATCTTCAAAATATAATATGATGTTCACCATCCCAATGAGAGTCTATGAAACTATTCAACATATCTGTAATTATCGGATTTCATTTGTTCGGTCACTAGTGTCGAATGATTCGTATCCGTTCGAACACTGAATGGTTCACTCTACTGAAATAAAAAAATTAACGAGGTATTTCAATCTATCAGCTATTAGGTACAGGTTTCGCTCTTCTATCTCGTTATCAAATTCGCTAAGCAATTCATACTATCAATTGATTATTCATTATGCTGATAGTTTCGAATCCTTCGATATGCTGATCTGAAAATTCCAAATCATCGTTCCATTATTGCCTTAGAATAACTGCAGTGATTGTTAACGTCAGTGTGTAATGTTCGGACAAATCAAAAAAGACATACAGTGGAACCTCTGTCATTTTCTGCTCCGAGATATTCCACCACCCCTCAAAGAAGGAGAAAGGGCGTGCTCCACTCTTAACCATTTTTCGTTGTCTCTCTTTCATCTATGGCTATCTCTGTTTTCTTGCGGTTGCGGAGACGTGCGCGGAATGACACACATAGACGAAAAAGAATCAACAATAATATTATTACCGTTGAAGAGAGAGCGACATACCGTCTTCTCTCATTCTCACGCTGACGAAGTGGGAACGCAGAAACTGAGTCGGAACCTTCATCATTTTCCAAATCTGAGGCTCGCCCGAGGACAATGATGGAGGTTCCACTGTATCTCATCCTGCCAAGCAACATTGTAATTAAATGCTGCTGATGATATTACGTTCTTCCTACTTTGAAAGATAAGCAGTCAAGGACTTTCCGGTCTATCTTAGGTTTTAAATAGGTAATTTTCATAATGAAGTCTATCCATGAGTGAAATTCTTTACAAGCAGTACTACTTCACCGAAAATGACGAAATTTCATCAATTCTTGTATGTTGAATTGAATTTACGTTTAACTTTGACTTATCATAAGAAAATCTATTGAATCACTGTTCTTTTATCACTATTCAGGATAATATTAGCGATATTCTCATCAATTTCATCGTCTCATTCGAGACCGAATATTCGGAAAATTCGGAGGAATCTACACCGACATCTTTTGATGGATGAATCAGCCTTAGCAGAGAATAAAAAGAGCAATGAAGCAGAGAAAAATGGAGAAGTCGAAATATGCGAGACAATAGAGTGTCGTCAATTTGCCAAAGCATTTTCCGAGACTCTGAACAAATCAGTTGATCCTTGTGTAGATTTTTATGAATTTAGTTGTGGTGGTTGGGAAGCTAAAAACTCAATTCCAAAATATGAACACAGTTGGGATAGATTCATGCACTTTCAATCACTTGCTGAAGATCGTATCAGAGGTAATGAATCTACTTGAGGAGAAAAATTCGTTAATGCTTCATTTATATTTGGTTTGGTATACAATGATAATTTTCTAAAATTATTAGAGGAATTGGAGACAGAGCCAAAATCAAAGGAAATTCTTCCTGTTCAAAAGGCAAGGAAGTGGTATCGTTCTTGCATGAACTTTGGTTGGTATCTATGGAAAATTATTTAGAAAAATAAGCATTTTGATTAAATAATAGGATAATCATTCCGGGAAGTGATGAAGTCGAGTCAATAATTCGAATATCAGTCTTTTTGTAGTTCTAAAAGTTCTCCACAAAGAATTCAATCAAAATATTCCATTATCTCGCCTCAATCTAGTAATATCCCATAGAATCTTCAATGAAGCGAAATTGATTTGTGTTACATTTTGCTGAATCACAGAAACTCGTGAAGCAAGAGGAATAAAACTGATTGACTCAATAATGATGCAAATCGATGGATGGCCAATGATAATGGATACTAGCGAATGGAGTGACGAAATTCCTTGGCAAAAAGTTGAAGACTATTATCTCCGTATCACTGGAAAGCATACCTTCTCTGATATTGAACTGATGAGCTTATCGAATGAGCCTGGTATTCCTACTGGTGGTATATTCAAGGTAATCAATACCTGAATTCATTATACTCTCCAGATATTATCTGTGAATATCTTGAATACAAATAAATTTCCAAAAATTCCCATTAGAATCTTTTTTATGCATAATCTTACGCCCCCAAATAAATAGTCGATTCAATTTCAGATAAAGACACCGGAATTGCCTCTGAGTGATATACTTCCATTGAAATCTAGAAATTATACAGGTGAAGACTTAAATTCGTACAGATTGCTCATTCAAGGTATTACACGACTATTCATCGAGGAGAATCAGGCTGATGTTACGGAAGAGCAATTGAACAAAGATATTGATGATCTCATCGAGTTTGAAAAAATTATTCACACGGTATTAATTTGAAATTCATTGAAATTAATGAAATTATTAGAGAATTAGCCTTTTATCATTATTTCATCAATTTTAGGCAATAACTGATCCAGATTCTTTAATTCTATCTGAGGAAGAGGTTGATGAGGGAACATTCTATCACGAAGAAGGTCTCGATGAATTCATGAAATGGTGGATTAATCAGACAAGACAAATCGAAGATGAGGGATTTCAAGTGAGTAATTAGAATCAGGCAGAATTGAAGACTCACTCTTATGTAAATTGTTATTTTTCCTCTGTATATTTGATTTAGATTGACTGGAGGGATATTATTCAACAATTATTTGATCTGGCTAATGCCAAAATTAATGATGAAACTCCAATTGAGTTTGACTATGCGAAATGCTATTTTATCCTACAAAAACTCCTGCAATCAACGGATAAACGAACAATTGGTAATTGATGATTTCTTTTGACAATCACTTTTCCTACAGAATTGTGGAAATTTTCTGTGTTGATGATTTTTAATTTTTGCAGTTAATTATATTCACTGGAAATTCGGTAGTGAAGCATTGAAATATACAATTTATGAAGCCAAAGATATATTCAATAAGATTGTAAAGAATGTGCAAGAACGACCACCACGGTAATTCATCAATGTACCATCAGTTTTTTTTATTTACTATCTAATTTTTCAGTTGGCGTGAGTGTGTGAGAGAAATAGAAATGACTGATGCCGTCTCCTTTATATTTGTCGAAAAATACTTTCGGAGTAATACAGCCGGAGCCGTGAGTATTGCCTACAGAAAATTTTGAGTGAATATCACATTCAAATTCCATCTAAAAATCAATGATGTTATCATTCAGGTCCATGAAATAGCAAAAAATGTTAGACTGGCACTGGAAAAAGAAATAAGAAATTCCAATTGGATGAGATCAGATGCGAAAGAAGCTGCAGTTGCGAAAATCAGAACGATGAAGGCTCTCATTGGATTTCCAGATTGGTACAATAACAGAACTGCAATGATTAATCATTACAAAGGAGTGAGTAATACGATAAATCAGTTTTATTGAACGACGTGCGGAAAATGCCCACTTTTTGCACGGTGTTTAATGAAATTGAGCTGTACAATAAAATACTGTATCTTACACGTATGGAAAGCATTTTCGACTTGGTTGCTTGCAAAACTCGCTTTCGGCTCGTTCTGTAGCTCCCACACTCGTAAAAAGATGCCTTACCGCACTTGTTGGATAATATGTAAAGTATCGAAGGAATAAAAAAAATGAGTCATTCCAGCATTTTCATGATAACTTTGCGTTAAATCTGCGCTATTACTAAAATAATAATTAAATCAAATTTATATAGTTGATGATCGGTCATGATTACTTGGACAATATTTTGAGCTTCATGAGATTTAAGAGGAAGACAGAAATTTGGAATTTCGTGGGACATAAGAACAATACTAAGTATAAAAAAACATGTTTCTTGAAATAGAGGACTTTTTCTTTATCATTACAAATTCTAAGCAATATTTTTTCTAGATGGGAACTGAATCCAATTACTGTCGATGCAGTTTACCTTCCGATATCTAATAGCATAAGTATATAGTTGAAAAATTGGGTGAGAGAAAGTGGAGTAAAATGGAAATTCCACTGAAAGGGTGTGAGATCGATTTTTTTAAAATCAAATTATCCAATTTAAGCCACTGTCTCTCGTATGGATCGAACAATTGAAGGAATTGGGTAATGTACATATACCAAATATGATTTTTTTAGTGGTTCCAGCCGTTAATCTTCAACCACCACTATTTGGTTCAAGAGTACCTAAGTAAGTGAGATAAAAATAGGGGATTGAACTTAGTTCAATATATATCAAAATAGTGAAAAAAATAGATAATAAATCATTTTTATTCACAGCTACGTCAACTATGGAATTGCAGGGAGCATAATAGCTCATGAAATGGGTCATGGCTTCGATCCTGATGGTAAAAATCCAGGAATTACTTGAAACTCATCCTTTTCAGAATAAATTATTAATTAGTTAATGAGATATTTAATCGATGAATCATTTATATTCTGCAGGAATTCATTTTGGAATCAGGTTTGCAAACAGCTCACTAGAAAACGACATGATGAAAATGTATTATCAGCATTATTCGTGCTTTGTCGAACAGTACGATCGTTACAACGATGCACAGAAGACTACTCCAGAATCTGGCGAATTACCAGAGAGCAGCCATGAACAAATTCCGCAGTCTCTCGGATCTTTGACAGCTGGTGAGAATATGGCTGATTTAACTGGTGTACAAACTATCTTCAATGTCTACATGGACGTTAGAAACAAAGAAAAACTGAATGGTGAACTCAAACTTCCTGGATTTGAAGACTTCACTGATGAACAAATGTTCTTCATATCTTACGCAGCGGTTTGTACAAGATTCTAAAAATTTTATCTCTGACAATAACTCCACGAAATGATTTTTATTCACTGGAAATTGTCATTTTTAGAAATGGTGCGAAGTTTCAACTGATGACTTTGAAGAACCTGAGGATGAAAGGCCAGATACTCACAGTTCAAACAGACTACGAGTTATTGGTCCAGTTTCTAATACAATGAATTTTGCAAAAGCCTTCAATTGTCCGAAAAATACTCCGATGAATCCTGAGAAGAAGTGTGACGTTTGGAGGAAACCTGAGGCTGCAGCAATATTGAAAAATTCCAGACAATGAGAACATCATCATTACTTCTGGTGATCAATATGAGACCAAAAAGAAAGATGCAGTATCTCTAACTTTCGTACTGCCCCTTCAAGTGTCCTATCCTTACAATCAATTATAATGAATAATATAGCAAAAATAAAAAGAATGAATATGAATTTATTATTTGATAGTTGTAGTTTATTGAGAGAAAAAACCAATGGTCAATGAGTAGTGGCTATACTGTTTTATCTTGTCATCGAATTTGCCGATCTCTTCCACCGTTTTTATTTTTTCATGATTAATCGATTGAGCGCAAAATTCGAAAAACATTGATTCCATTTATTCAAGTCATAAAAAAACTATTATATTTTTTTAATGACATATCTCGATGAAGAAATGAAATGAATTCTAGTAGTCAATAAAAAATCTCTGATGCAAAATAAAGTTATTCAGTATTCAACAGCGTTAATTGATCAGTAATAATCCTGAAAAATTCAACTTTTTCGTAATGATGTGCTGAAAATTCAGAAGAATCGTTTTATTATTTCCTCGCAATAATTGGAATGATTGTTAACGTCAGTGGATGACCTTCTGACAAATCAGAAGATATAATGCAGTGCATACATTTATCCGATATCTCTGTATTTTATCCTACCTAAAAAAATTGTAATTGAATACTGCGAATGATATGACGTCTTTCCTACTCTAAAAGATAGGCAGTCAAGGGCTTTCCGGTCTCTCATACATTTTAAATAGGTAATTTTCATAGTGAAGTCCATTCATAAGTGAAATTCTCTACAAGCAGTACTACTTCACTGAAAATGACGAGATTTAATCAATTTTTGTATGTTGAATTGAATTTACGTTCAACTTTGACTTATCATAAGAAAATCTATTTACTCACTGTTCTTTAATCACTATTCAGGATAATACTAGCGATATTCTCCTCAATTTCATCTTCTGAATCGAGAGCAAAAATTCGAAAAATTCCGAGGAATCCATACCGACATCATTTGATCGAGGAGTCAGCCTCAGCAGAGAATGAAGAGGGCAGTGAAGCAGAGAAAAATGAAAAAGTTGAAATATGTGAGACAATAGAGTGTCGTCAACTTGCCAAAGCATTTTCCGAGACTCTGGACAAATCAATTGATCCTTGTGTGGATTTTTATGAATTTAGTTGTGGGGGCTGGGAAGCTAAAAAGCCAATTCCAAAATATGAACACAGTTGGGACAGATACAAGCATTTTGGATCAATTGTTGAAGATCGTATCAGAGGTAATAAATTAACTTGAGGGAAAAAATTCTTGAATGCTTCATTTATGTTTGGATTGGTATTTAATTGTATTTTTCTCGAATTATTAGAGGAATTAGAAGCAGAGCCAAAATCAAAGGAGATTCTTCCTGTACAGAAGGCAAGGAAATGGTATCGTTCTTGCATGGACATTGGTTCGTATTTATAAAGAAGTATTTTGAAAAATTGGCTTTTTGAATAAAGAATAGGATAATCATCCAGGGAAGTGATAAAATGCCTTTTTTGTAGTTCTCAAATTTCTACACAATGAATTTAATCACAAAAAGTTCATTATCTCACCTCTATCCAGTAATATTCTCATCAATAACGGTTTTGCAGCAGAATAAACCTAACGGTTTGGAAGGCATTAACAAAAAAAAAAAAAAATAACGGTTTTGAACTTATTCATAGTCTTCAGCAATTTGATTGGGGGATGTCTCTAATGAGGATTTTACTGGATTTGTCAGGATATATTGAAAGTAACTAAACGTGGTATTTGTTGAAATGAATATAATTAAACTGAATAACTGACTTTGGTACAATGTAGATACTCTTGGCTAGACGTTGCCTTAAACTATCAATGCCCGCATAATAAACGTTAAGAGTCATTCGTAATTAATGATCGTAACTGATTATTGCTTTATTTGCTGCTTCTCGCACGTACGCACTCTACGATCTCGTAACCGAGAGTGTCTGTCTCATCCTTGCGAATCATCGCTCGCGTAATATTCGGTCAAAGTCGAAAATCTTCGGCTTTTCGCGAATCGGTCGCTAACATTCTATAAAATCTTCAATGAAGCGAAATTAACTTGTGTTGCATTTTGCTGAATTACAGAAACTCGTGAAGCAAGAGGAATAAAACCAATTGACTCAATAATGATGCAAATTGGTGGATGGCCAATGATAATGGATAATAGCGAGTGGAGTGATGAAATTTCTTGGCAAAAAGTTGAAGATCATTATCTCCGTATCACTGGAAAGCATACCTTCTCTGATATTGAGCTGGTGATCTTACCGGAGGAGTCTGGTATCCCCTCTGGTGGCGTATTGGAGGTGAGCAATACTTGAATCAATTATAATCTTCAGATATTATCTGTGAATATCTTGAATACAAATAAATTTATAAAAATTCCCATTAAAATTTATTTTATGCACAATCTTATGCCTTCAAATAAATAGTTAATCCAATTTCAGATAAAAACACCTGAATTGCCTCTGAATGATATACTTCCATTGGAATATAGGAATTATACAGGTGATGATTTAAAATCATACAGATTGCTAATTGAAGGTACTGCACGACTATTCATTGAGGAAAGTCAGGCTGACGTTGCGGAAGAACAATTGAATCAAGATATTGATGATCTCATCGAGTTCGAAAAAAAGATTTATACGGTATTGATTTGAAATTTATTGAAACTGCTCAAATTATTGGAGAATTAGATTTTTCATTATTATTCCACTAATTCTAGGCAATAACTGATGCAGATTCTGTAATTCTATCTGAGAAGGAAATTGATGAGGGATCATTCTATTACCAAGGAGGTCTCGAAGAATTCATGGAGTGGTGGAATGATCAGATAGAAAAAATAGAAGATGAGAAATACAAAGTTAGCACTTAGAATCAAGTATAATTCAAAATTCAGTTTTTCGTGAATCTTTATTTTTTTTCTTATTTGATTCAGATTGACTGGAGGAATATTATTCAACAATTATTCGATCTTGGTAATGCCGAAGTTAGTGGTAGAACTCCAATTGAGTTTGCCCGTGCAAAATCCTATTTTATCATACAAGAAATTCTACACTCGACGCATAAACGAACAATTGGTAGTTGATGATTTATTTTGTCACTGACTTTTCCTACAGAATTATGAAAATTATATATGTTGATGATTTTTAATTTTTTCAGTTAATTATATTCACTGGAAATTTGTTAGTAAAGCATTGAAATATACAATTGACGAAGCCAAAGATGTATTCAATGAGATTGTAAAGGATGAGTATGGTGTACAAGAACGACCACCACGGTAATGCATCAATATATCATTACTTTTTTTTTATTTTACTACTTAATTTTACCATTTAATTTTTCAGCTGGCGCGAGTGTGTGAGAGAAATAGAAATGACTGATGCAGTCTCTTTTATATTTGTCGAAAAATACTTCCGAAAGAATACAGCCGAAGCTGTAAGTATTCCGTGAAACGAATTTAGAGCGATAAAATATTAAAATTTGTTCGAAAAAATTGATTATTTTATTATTCAGGCTGATAAAATGACGGAAAATGTTAGAATGGCACTGGAAAAAGAAATTAGAAACTCCAATTGGATGAGCTCGGATGCAAAAGAAGCTGCAATTGAGAAAATCAAGAAGATGAAGGCTCTCATTGGATTTCCAGATTGGTACAATAACAAAACTGCGATTGTTAATCATTACAAAGGAGTGAGTAACATAATAAATCAATTTTATTGTACGTAATGCGAAAAGTGGGCACTTCCCGCACATTGTACAATAAAATGTATTCTATACGTGCGGGAAGTATTTTTTGACTTCGGTGTGGAAACTACTTTCCGTATTTGCAAAACTCGCTTTCGGCTCGCTCTGCAAATTGCACACTCGTCGAAAGATGCGTTATCGCACTTGTTAGGTAATATACTATTTTATTCCAAAAAAATGAAGGTTTGGAAGAGCAAAAAGAAATCACCCAATTCCATATTTTTCATAATAACTCTGTTTTAAACTTGCGCTATGACTGAAATGATGATTAAATTAAATTGATATAGTTGATCATCGGCCCTGATTACTTGGACAATATTTTAAGCTTCATGCGGTACAAAAGGAGAACAGAAATTCGGAATTTCGTGGGATATGAGAGCAATGCTAAGTATGAAAAAAGATACTTTTTAAAATATTTTAGTAGTAACTCTTTCACTATCACAATTTGTAATATCCGTTCTAGATGGGAGATGGATCCAATTACCGTCAATGCAGTTTACCTTTTGGGATCTAATATCTTAAGTATATATTTGAAAAATTGTGTAGAAAGTGAGAAAGTGGAGTAAAATGGACATTTCAGTGAAAGGGTGTGAGATCAATTTTTTTGAAATTATATTGTCCAATCTAATCCACTGTCTCCTGTATGAATCTAACAATTTTAGAAATTTGATAATGTATACTTAACCAATTATAAAATTTCAGCTGTTCCAGCCGTTAATTTTCAATCGCCACTATTTGGATCAAAAGTACCCGAGTAAGTCAATTAAAAATATGTAATTGAACTTAGTTCAACACATGTCAAGAAAGAGAAAAAAATAATTGATAAATCGTTTTTATTTATAGTTACGTCAATTATGGAATTGCAGGAAGCACAATAGGTCATGAAATGGGCCATGGCTTCGATCCTGATGGTAAAAATCCTTGTTTTTCTTCAGAAATAATGATTAATTAGTTAATAAGATATTTAACCATTGAATTATACATATTATCCAGGAATTAATTTTGGGACGAGGCCCACAAACCGCTTACTAGAGAGGGACATGATGAAAATGTATTATCAGCATTCTTCGTGCTTTGTCAAACAGTATGATCGTTACTACGATGCACAGAAGACTACTCCAAAATCTGGCGAATTACCAGAGACCAGAAACGAACAAAGTTCGGAGTCCCTCGGGACTTTGACAGCTGGTGAGAATATCGCTGATTTGACTGGTGTACAAACTATCTTTGATGCCTATATGGTCGTTAGAAACAAAGAGAGACCAAATGGAGAACTCAAACTTCCTGGATTTGAAGACTTCACTGATGAACAAATGTTTTTCATATCTTATGCAGCGGTTTGTGCAAAATTCTATAAATTTTACCTTTGAGAATAACTCCACGAAATAATTTTTATTAATTGGAAATTGTCATTTTCAGCAATGGTGCGAAGTTTCAACTAATGACTTTAAAAAACGCAAGGATAAAACGCCAGATACTCACAGTCCAAGCAGACTGAGAGTGATTGGTCCGATTTCTAATACAATAGATTTTGCAAGAGCCTTCAATTGTTCAAAAAATACTCCAATGAATCCTGAGAATAAGTGTGACATTTGGAGGGAACCTGGCGCTGCAAAAATATTAGAAAGTTCGAGACGATGGAAACATCATCGTCATTACTAGTGGTGATCAATATAAGACGAAAATAATACATGTACAATTTATGGTTTCCGGAATACTCCATTGAATGTTTAATCCTTGGAATCAATTATGATTAAAACTATAACAGAAATAAAAAGAATGACCATTAATTCATCATTCGATAGTATTTTGTTGATTAAAATAACCAGTTCATCTTCTCGAGTTCATATGATCTTCCAAATATCAAATCAATACATGGTGATAGCCAATGAGCAGTGACTTTACTCTTCTACCTAGTCATCAAATTCATTGAATTCTCCATACTTTGAACTCTATATAGTGAGAAAAATACACCACAATCTCGTGCGAGTCCCTCTAAAAATTAGTGTGCTACAATTGAGTTTTTTGGTAACCCCTGTTTGGTCGCATGGCTAGTGGATAATACACTAATTTTCGATGAAATTTTCTCTCATTGTAGTTATTGCATGAGAGATTCCCTGCCTGCTGCCGTTTTTATTTTTCCATGCTCAATTGGTTGATCGCAAAGTGTTACATTTTTGAAACAACATATCCTACATTGTAGATGAAGAAGTAAAATCAATTCTAGCAGTTGATAAAATTTCTCTCTTGCTAAATCAAGTTATCTGGTGATCGACATTGCCGAAAATTGGATAAACGCGATTGGGGTGGTATTTAGTGCGTCGTAAAATAGCTTATAATTTCGCTTTCGACAGGCAGCACAGTACTTCTTTTTTAACTTTGGAAGTCAATGCGCGGCTCAGACACTTCACAGACAGGAACTGAGGGAACTAAGAAAGATAGAGCGATTTCGGCCAAATCCTTTTCTCAGAGAATTACAAGAGCTGCAAGACAGGTGGAGAGTATACGCCATGTATTTGAATCAGCTGCTGAGATTTTTAAGAAGAAATGATAGGAAAATAATTTTTTTTTAAATGATACGAAAAATCTTTTTGTTGCTGGGAGCTGAGTAACAGTTTGTATCATTCTTGCATTGCAATTAATGTCAGCGGGGACATGTACAATTGGTAATTACTACATTCTCTAGCTTTTTCTCTTCAAATGAGAAATACGTGATTTTTTCTCCCAACACCGAGACAACAGTATTCATTGGTGTTAGGAAAAAGAGATTATTCTTATGTCAATAATCAACGAATAATCACACGCAATTGTAGTTAATAATTCACCGTATTTAATCAGCACTTCAATCTCCTTCAACGTTTTTTCAGATAATGATAGATAGGCTTTTAGGAAACTCTCTCAAAATACAACAGTTGTACTAACGTTAACATATAAGAATCACTTTCTCAACAATTGGAAATTTGTGAGTCATGCTTTGAGATGCCCAATTGACGGAGTGGAGAATATATTCTCTGATCTCTATGAGCACGAAAATAGGGAAAAACAACAGATACATATAGCTTTTCTGAGGCCTTAAAGGATACCTCAATGTTCTTTTGACAAATTCCACGTATTCGCAGCATTACTTGGCGGATATTGAGATCAGAATGGAAGATAAGAAATGAGTTGTGAATGAGTATACAGTGATTTAGCAGTGGCCATTCTTTGTCTATTTTTTGCTTAATTAGTGTATCTCATCCTGTCTTCACATAGTTTTGAGGAGTGTCCAAGATAATAATGCCTGCTCGCTAATCAAAATGATAGGCAAACAAGGGGTTTCCGTTCTATCCTAGATTTTAAATAGCTAATTTCCGTAGGGGGTCTTTTCACAAGTGAAATACTACTTCACTGAAAATGACGATATTTTATCAATTCTTGTATGTTCAATCGAATTTAAACTTAACTATGACTTATAATAAGAAAATCTTTTGAATCTGTTCTTTTATTTCTTTTTCAGGATAATGGCAGCGATATTCTCATCCATTTCATTGGCCCATTCAAGAATGAAAATTCGAAAAGCTCCAAGGAGTCCACGCCGACAACATATTATCGAGGAATCAGTCTCAACAGAAGAGAATGAAGAGAACAATGAAGTCAATGAAGCAGATAACAATGGAAAAGTTAAAACATGTGAGACAATAGAGTGTCGTCAACTTGCCAAAGCATTTTCTGAAACTCTAGACAAATCAGTCGATCCTTGTGTGAATTTTTATGAATTTGGTTGTGGTGGCTGGGAAGATAAGAAGCCAATTCCAAAATATGAACACAGTTGGGATAGATACATGGAGTTTGAATCAATTGTTGAAGATCGTATCAGAGGTAATGAATTTATTTGATTACAAAAATGATTAGATTCTTCATTCATGATCAATTTGTACTCAATGATAATATTTTGAATGATTAGAAGAATTAGAGGCAAAGCCAAGATCAAAGGATATTCTTCCTGTTCAAAAAGCGAGGAGATGGTATCGTTCTTGCATGGACTTTGGTTGGTATTTTTCGAAGAATATTTTTGAAAAATATGCATTTTTATTGAATAATCAGATAAAAATTCAGTGAAGCAATAAAAAGCACTCCACCCATCTCATCTTGAGCTCGGTTCTCCAAAAATAATTCAATATTTGAGAGCCCTTGTGGACCTGATTCATGGTGAATCACGGTAAAAAGCAGAATGACGGTGATTCACGGTAAATTACGATAATTCACGATGAAATTTAGTGCACCTAAATCATAAAATAAATCGTGGAAATTGGTAGCGTGCTTTAAGTGCACTGAAGTTCACCGTGATCCACGGTGAATCACGGTAAACCTTTGCGGATTTGAATCGCGATAAATTACGGTGATTAATGGTGAAGCATCGTAATCTGGTATTTCATGGTACAATCGATCAAAGGAGAATTCAAAAATAGAACCTTTTTAGACTGTTCAGTATCATGGGCAGTCTTTGAGATTATGAGCAATTTTACGATACACGTAGGTAAGTAACTTTTCCATTCAATTGTGACAATAAATTTTTGCGATAATAACCATTTCAGAATTCAAATAATAATTTGTTATATCCATAATCGTTATTAATCAGAGATTCCTCGGTTTCGATTCAATAGAATACAAAACTCCAATATTAATGATGAAATTTCTGCACAAGATGCAGAATATAATGTAGAAAGTGCAACTGACTGATCTTTTTTTTTGTAAATTGCCGTGCATTTACGATCTTCTGTTCACGGTGAAATTACAGTGATTCACCGCGAACCAACGTGATTTACCATGAATCACGGTGAATTACTGTGATATTGCGGTGAAAGTTTAGTGAGCCCTCATCGTGAATCAGGTCCACTAGGAAGAAATACGATAATTCTACTAGCAGCTCTTTTCGTGATTCGAGAATTTTTGTACAATGAATGTAATTACTATAATTTCAATAGAATAAAATTGACTTGTGTTACATTCTGCTAAATCATAGAAACCCGTGAAGCAAGAGGACTAAAACCGATTGATTCAATAATGATGCAAATTGGTGGATGGCCAATGATAATGGATACTAGCGATTGGAGTGGCGAAATTTCTTGGCAAAAAGTTGAAGATCATTACCTCCGCATCACTGGGAAGCATACTTTCTCTGATATTGAACTGATGAGCTTACCAAATGAGCCTGATATCCCTACTGGTGGTATATTTAAGGTGAGCAACAACTCAAGTAAGGAGTTTGTTTAGGTTTGCAAGTTTGGTGTTATTGTTTTGGAATTCATACAGGGCGCTCTCAATGTTATCCTCATATGTACTATTTTTTCCCGAATTTTCATCTGATTGGTTTTAAAGTGATTAATAATCTCAATTGCGGCTTATGCATAGGCTCGGAGGCATCAAACCTGTCTTAGGATAAAAATTTTGTTTCTGCCTGAGTTGATAAGAAAGGTCTGGTGCTAAGACAGGTTTAATGCATAAGAGCCCATGTATAAGACGCAATTCTGAATATTAATGACTTCAAAATCGATCAGATGAAAATTTGAGAAAAAAGTCCATAATGAAGATAACATTAGGTACGTCCTGTGTGAATATCAAAACAATAGCACCAAACTTGCAAACCTAAGCAAACTCCTTAATTGTAATCTTCAGGCATTATCTGTGGATGTCCTGAATATGAATGAATTCACTAGAATTCTCATTCGCTTTTTTTTCATGCACAATCTTATCCACTCAAATAAAAAGTTGATTCAATTCCAGATAGAGACACCTGGATTGCCTCTGGATGATATACTTCCATTAGAATATAGAACTTATAGAGGTTCTGATTTCATCGCGTACAGAATGCTCATTGAAAATACTGCACGCCTATTCCTTAAGGAAAGTCAGGCTGATGTTGCGAGGAAACAATTCAGAAAAGATATTAATGATCTTATCAAGTTTGAAAAAAAAATTTACACGGTATCAATTCGAAATTGATTGAAACTCATTGAAATATTAGAAAATTAGCTCCATTATTATCCCATTAATTTTAGGCAATAAATGATCCAGACTCTCTACTTATATCTGAGGAGGCGGTTGATGAGGGAATCATCGACTACGAAGAAGGTCTCAATGAATTCATGGAATGGTGGAATGATCAGATAGAAAACATCGATAAACAGAGCCAAGAAGAAGAAGAAAACATCGATAGTCAGAGCCAAGGAAGAGAAGAAGAAGGAAACATCAAAGATGGCAAATTTAGAGTGAGCAATTAAAATCAGGCATAATTGGAGATTTAGCCTTTTGTGAAAGTTTATTTCTTTATTATTTTCATCTAATTCAGATTAACTGGAGAAATACGATTCAAAAGCTATTCGATCTTACAAATGTCGTGGTTAATGATGAGACTCCAATTCACTTTGAACATGCAAAATCCTATTTTATCATACAAAAACTTTTGCAAACAACAGATGATCGAACAATTGGTAATTAATGATCCATTTTAAAATTCACTTTTCCTACAGAATCATGAGAATTGTATGTGCTGATATTTTTTAATTATTGCAGTCAATTATATTCACTGGAAATTCGTTAGTCAAGCATTAAAATATACCATTGACAAAGCCAAAAATATATTCAATGAGATTGTAAAGGACGAGTATGGTGTACAAGAAAGACCACCACGGTAAAACATCAATATATCATCAATTCTTTGTATTCTATCAGTGAATTTTACCATTCAATTTTTCAGTTGGCGTGAGTGTCTAAGAGAGATAGAGATGACTGATGCAGTCTCCTTTATATTTGTCGAAAAATACTTCCGAAATAATACAGCCGAAGCTGTAAGTATTGATGGGTTACACCACTTGAAAATAATATTTCGAATGAGAATACGTAGGTTATTTTCAGGAAATTGATTTGCTCATTTTTTTGAACGAAATATGACCGGTTTTTTTCATCGAAAATTGAACGTTTCCATTCAAATGTTCACCAATCACACTAGAAACGATATTTTCGAAATTTCATACGTATTTTGGTAACTATGTGCATCTAGACTAAAGCATTTTCTAAAAATTTATCTATTGAAATTTTCACCAATTATGCTATGTGCCGCAGAGTGTTTAGAATTCGAAAAGCCTCACAAGAATGACATCTAGGTCATCATTTTTTGAAATTTTTTAATGAATAATTTCCTTGAAAACTTGTGTATAAGCTCAGTCACTTCCTCAAATATTATCATTTTATTGCCTCTTATCCCTTGAAATTGAACTGAATAAAATAAAATGATTTCATTATTCAGGCTGGCAAAATGACGGAAAATATCAGAATAGCACTGGAAAAAGAAATCAGAAACTCCAATTGGATGAAATCAGATGCAAAAGAAGCTGCAGTTGAGAAACTCAAGAAAATGAAGACTCTCATTGGATTTCCAGATTGGTACAATAACAGAACTGCAATTGTTCATCATTACAAAGGAGTGAGTAACACAGTAAATCAATTTTATATCTTGGAAATGCAGGTGTTGAGGAGGAGAGAAGAAATGAGTACTGGAATAATAATTTACTCAAATTTCTATAGTTAATCATCGGTTTTGATTACTTGGACAATATTTTGAGCTTCATGAGATACAAGAGGAGGACAGAAATACGGAATTTTATGGGATATGAGAGCAATGCTAAGTATGAATAAACATGTTCCTTGAGATGAAGTAATTTTTTAATTATTATATAATCTCTAGAGGATATTGTTTCCAGATGGGAAATGGATCCAATTACCGTTAATGCAGTTTATGTTTTGGGATCCAATATCTTAAGTATATATTTGAAAAATTGTGAAGAGTAATGTGGAATAAAGTGGATACTATAATGCAAGGATGTGAGTTTCATTTCCTTTCATTGTTTGATCCGATTTAATCTACTATCTTTTGTTTGAATTTGACAATGGAGAAATTGCGTAATGTACATTCATCAAATATAAATTTTCAGCTGTTCCAGCTGTTAATTTTCAATCACCACTATTTGGTTTGAGAGTACCCGAGTAAGTAAGATAAAAATGACGATTTGAAACAAGTTCAATACATATCCAGACAACGAAAAAAGTAATTAATAAATTATTTTTACTCTCAGCTACGTGAATTATGGAATTGCAGGAAGCACTATAGGCCATGAAATGGGTCATGGTTTTGATCCTGATGGTAAACATCCAGAAAATACTTTGAAACTCATCCTTTTTAGAATAAATTATTGATTAGTTGATGAGAATAGAACAGAATAGTTTATTCATTGATGTTCTAATAACTGTTCTACATCCTTCTCCTCATGCCATTTAGTTGATAAAATATTCAAAATCAAGCAGGCTCATTCTGTTATTCAGTTGAATCATTGAATTACTTATTTTATTCAGGAATCAGTTATGGATCAAAGCCTGAAACTGAACTGCTAGACGGGTGTATGTTGGAAATGTATTATCAGCATTCGTCGTGCTTTGTCAAACAGTACGATCGTTACTACGATGCAGAGAAGCCTACTCCAAGATCTAGCGAATTACCAGAGACCAGCGATGAACAAAGTTCGCAGTCGCTAGGGAATTTGACAGTTGGTGAAAATATCGCTGATTTAACTGGGGTGCAAACTATCTTTAATGCCTACATGGACATGAGAAACAAAGAGAAACCGAATGGAGAACTAAAACTTCCTGGATTTGAAGACTTCACTGATGAGCAAATGTTCTTCATATCTTACGCAGCGGTTTGTGCAAAATTCTATAAATTCTATCTCTGACATGATTCTAAGGAATAATGTTTATTTATTGGAATTTTTTCCAGCAATGGTGTGAAGTTTCAACTGATGACTTTAAAAAACGGAAGAATGAAATGTCAGATACTCACAGTACAAGCAGACTACGAGTGATTGGTCCAGTTTCTAATACAATAGATTTCGCAAGAGCCTTCAATTGTCCAATAAATACACCAATGAATCCTGAGGATAAGTGTGACATTTGGAAGGAACCTGGTGCCTCAA
Organism: Aleiodes leptofemur; assembly: GCA_963942555.1. NCBI lineage: Eukaryota > Metazoa > Arthropoda > Insecta > Hymenoptera > Braconidae > Aleiodes > Aleiodes leptofemur. The sequence continues at coordinate 9,871,445 of OZ012620.1, forward strand.
AAATATTTAAAAAATTGAGACGATCCAAAAAATGGAAACATTATCGTAATTACTTGTGGTGATCAATACGAGACGAAAATAATAGATAGACCATTTATGGCTTTCCGAATGCTCCCTTGCCTCGAGGGCTTCGAGTATTTTACCCTTGAAGTTAATTATAATGAATAATACAGCAGTAATAAAAAGTATGAATGTGAATTCATCATTCGATAGTTGTATTTTAATGATTGAAATAAGCAGTTCCCTTCTCCTAATTCATATGAGATATTCAGAATACTGAATATCACATTGATTTGTCGTGATGAGCAATGAGTAGTGGCTTTTACACTTATACCTTGTCATCAAATTCGTCGAACTCTTCATACTTTGAGCCCTAATTACCACCAGAGAGGTTTCCCGCATTCCGCCATTTTCATTTTTTCATGTTCAATCGGCTGAGCGCAAAATTCTGAAGAAGAATTCATTTTATTCCTTGAAATGGTTAATAAATTGTTATATTTTTGAAATGACATATCCTACAAAGTAGATAAAGAAAAGAATAAAGCAGGCGAAACGCCGTTCATTTGACAATTCATTAATATTGTTAAATTAGTTTTTTCCAACGTCCCATAATTCTCACATAATAATTTATAAACATGGAAGTGGAGAACGCAATTGAAAGAAAATAAGTTCTAGTAGTTGATCAAATTTTTGTCATGCTAAATGAAGTTATTTGGTGATCGACATTGCCGAAAACTCGATAAATGCGCCTGGGCGGTGTAGAGTGAATTCGACATACTCACAGCCGAAATAAGATGATGGGGATTCCCCTATCATCCAACCAAAATCATCAGGTCACTCATGATGACCAGTCTAAGATTAAGGTGTTTGTTTAGTTTCGGAAGTTGAGTGCTATTGTTTTGAAATTTATACAGGACGTTCCTAATGTTATCCTCATCGTGTACTATTTTTTCCCGATTTTTCATCTGATCGGTTTTAAGGAGGTTCCGTAGGACCCGCGGAGCTCAACTTTTAAAAAGATTTCCCTATGTAAAATACTATAGATAAAATAATATATGGTTGAGGTACAGTGTTCCCTTTCCCTGCAATTTATATGCGCAGAAGTTAAAATAACCGTGAAAATCAACAAAAGTACTTGACTTTAACGAAAATTTTTAACAAAACTAATACCGCTTGCTTTGGTTATCTTTACAGAAAAATATTTCTTATATCTTCGATTACTGACTCTCAGTTTTTTTAAAAAATTAATAGAAAATTACTTTTGAAGTTTAATAAAATGTGTATGAAATCATTGATCGGGAGTGGGTTTACATGTTAAGCATATGAATTTCAGTTGTGAATATCTCCTAATTAACCCCCGCAAGGACTATTCAAATAAATTTCTATATAAAAAGGGCACTTTTGACTGTGTGTATGCCAAGTTTCAGAAAAATCTATAGAAAAGTGATTTGCTTGGGAACGTCCTTAAAGTAATTAATAATCCAAATTATGGCTCATACATGGGCTTTTATGCATCAAACCCGTATTAGGATAAAAACTTTGCTACCGCCTGTTTGATAAGAAAGGTCTGGTGCTAAGACAGGTTTGATGCATGAGAGCCCGTGTATAAGACGCAATTTTAATTAATTACTTTACAATCCATCAGATAAAAATCCTGGAAAAAATAGTATATAGTGAGGATAACATTAGGAACGTCCTATATGAATTTCAAAACAATGGCACCAAACTTACAAACCTAAACAAGCTCCATGATTAACTAGTAATTATCGTGATGGTTTCGAATTCTTTCATATAATGAGCTGAAAATCTAGAATAAGGGGCCGTCCATAAATTACGTCACACATTTAGGGGGGAGGGGGGGTCTCAAATTTGTGACAAAGTGTGACAGAGGGGTCCGGGGGTCTTGAAGATTGTGATGTCACAAAAGTCAAATTTAAAAAAGTAGGAAATTTTTAAATATATCTTTAAAATTCCCGATTAACGGGCCAAAGAACTTTTATGCTTATCAAATGAAGACGAGAATGCTGTATGGATTGATGAAGGAGAAGTCGACTCTAGTCTCATTCTGAATGATATTATGGATTATAATGATGAAGGAAGTGGCATGCAAGTGATTACAAATATAAAGGATTGGTGCGTCAGTCCATGGACTGAAGAGAAATAATATATTTTTATTTTTAATACCGCAATAATATTATTAAAAAATATTGAATGAAGTCTTAAAGATGTTACCAAAAAAAAGTTTATCCAATTGCTCTCACTAAGATTAATTTATGCAAAAAAAAATCCTAAAATGATTGAATCTGGGGTATAAAAGTGATTGTGTGACATCATAATGCGGGAGCGGGGGGGGGGGGGGGTCAATGAAAATGTGACAGAATGTGACATGGGGGGGGGGGGGGGGTCTAAAAACCATGAAATTCGTGTGACGTACTTTATGGACGGTCCCTTGATTGTATTGCATTATTTCCTGGGAATAGCTACAGTGATTTCAATGTAAAGTCCGTGCATGACCTTCAGACAAATCAGAAGATATAATGCAGTGCATAAATTCATCCGATATCTCTGTATCTCATCCTGCCAAGAAACATTGTAATTGAATGCTGCTGATAATATTACAGTCTTCCTACTTTTAAAGATAGGCAGTCAATGGCTTTCCGGTCTTCATAAGATTTAAATAGTTCACTTCTCCATTGAAGTGGATCGAGAAGTGAAATTTTCTCTCAGAACACTTCATCAAAGTGAAATGGCGAATTTGAGAGGTTTTTTGTAAGTTGAGATTAATTTATTCATATTTTTTGTGAATATCAGTTCATTCTAATTGATAATTTCGAAATTCAATTGATCATCATTCTCTTGTTGATATTCAGAATAATATTGGTGATATTATCATCAACATCAGCGCGATATTCAAGGAGCAGGATTCGAAAAACTCCCGACGACTTGACACAGCTGTTTTCAAATTCTGAAGAATCAGATTCAAGTGAAAGTAAAAATGATAATTCTGAAAGTAAAGAAACAATGGTTTGCGAGACACAGCATTGTCGTCAATTGGCTCATGTATTTAGTGAAGCTCTAGACAAGTCCATTGATCCTTGCGTTGATTTTTACAAATTTACTTGTGGCGGTTGGGAAGCTAAAAAACCAATTCCGAAATATGAATCTACGTGGAGTAGAATACAACTTTTTGATGCAACACTTAAGAGGCATCTCAAAGGTGATAAATTGTATTATTGATTTTTTGTTGATCAAGTAACAATGAATATTCAATTTTAATTCAGATGAATTGGAGGAAGAGCCTACATCGAAGGATATTCTCCCTATTCGACAAGCGAAGAAGTGGTATCGTTCTTGCATGGACACGAGTGAGTATTGAGAAAATAAATAATTCCTAGGAAATATTCAGCTCATTCTTCCACTCATTTTCATTCATTTTTGTAATAATAATATAGAGACTCGTAACACAAGGGGCATCAATCCAATTGTATCGATTTTGATGCAAACTGGCGGATGGCCGATGATCATGGATGCTGGGGAATGGTACGAAGATCAATCATGGGAACAAATTGAAGACCATTACATGCGTTTGACCGGAAAATATATGTTCTATGACATAAGTCTAAGGATAATGCCACCTGACAATCCCTGGAACGTCAGCAGCGAAATAGCCGTGAGTTTTCCTCCATAAAATTAGAATTTATTAGATAACATTCTTCCAGCTACATCGATGTTGATTACAGATTTTCTACCCAAATCTACCGCTGGATGACGTATTACCATTAAAATACAGAAATTATACGGGTGATGATTTAACGGTATATGAAGAACTTATTGCCAGTGCTGCAAAATTATTTATCGAAAAGAATAAAGCAGATGTTCCTGATGAACAATTGAGGGAAGACATTGACGATCTCATTGAATTTGAAAAGCGTCTGTATATGGTAATTCATTTCTGAAAATAAATTAATTGTCAAGAGAACCAGAAGCTAATGTCCAATTGACTTGTCTCATTTTTCCATTGCATTTCTAAATTTTTCGCAATTTTTCAGGCAATCCATGGAGTAAACAATGCAAGTGGAATCAATATGGATGATATAAATGTGCCAAGAGTTATGACCTTGGATGAACTTGTCCAATGGTGGGATAATGTTACAGAATTCATAAATAATAATGCAGAATCAGAACAGGATTCTGATGAGGAGAAGGTGAATAAATGAGCACCAAAATTAGTCCCAACTATTTCTGATTTCTCAAATTTATTATATTTAGATCGATTGGAGGAAGATTTTTGAGTCTATGTTTGATCTGGCTAATGTCGAATTTGATGAAGATACTAAGATCAGAATGAAGACTCCCGGCTTTTTTCTTCAGCTACCGAAAATTTTAAAATCAACTAAGACACGTACAATTGGTAATTAATCAATTCTTTTCTCTTTTCCTTCAAATGAGGAATACGTAATTTTCTTCTTTCAACCCCTAGTTAATTACATTCATTGGAAATTTGTGAGTCATGCAATGAGATACACGATTGATGAAGTGCAGGATATATTCTTTGATCTCATTGAGCACGAGTATGGAGTAGAAGAAAGATTACCACGGTTTGTATCTGGAATTTATGAATATTTGATTTTACCAATAATTCGTATGATTTTATTATTTTTAATTATTAAAATCTACTAGTTGGCTCGAGTGTGTACAAGAAATGAAGATGAGAGATGCTGTTGCATTTTTATTTGTTGAGAATTACTTCAAGGAGACAACTGCAGAAGCTGTGAATATTAATTTTTAAAATTTCACAAGCAAGAAAAATGAAGTTATTAATTTTTTATATTTTTTTGAAACATTCAGGCCAATGAAATGACACAAAATATTAAGAGAGAATTGGGTCGCCAAATTGAGAATTCAAGCTGGATGTCTTCTGAGGCAAAGGAAATGGCAAGGAAGAAGCTGAATGCGATGGAAACACTTCTTGGATTTCCAGAATGGTTCAAGAATCGTACGGCCGTTGTTAATCATTATAAAGGCGTATGTAATTTGAATTGATAATTTTGGGATTAATATTTAGCGGTGAAGTATTGAGAGGAGAGGATTTTTATCGCTTCGTTATTTCGTTCATTGAAAGAATTTTCATGATAATTAAAATTGTTAATTCTATAGTTGACTATTGGTTACGACTATCTGGACAATGTTCTGAGCTTCATGAGATACCAGAAGATAATGAAAATTCGTGAATTTGTAGGATACACGAAGAAACAAGAATATGAGTGAGATATTCTCCTAGTTTACAATGAAAATGTAAAATTTGATTTAATTAATTGTGATTTTTTTAGATGGTACATAGATCCAATCACTGTGAATGCTGCTTATAATCCGGAGGAGAATCTCCTAAGTAAGATATTTTTTGTAAAATTTTCTCGTTTACGATACTGCGGATTTCATTCAATTTATTCTGTCCAGTTGTTCCAGCAGTTGCATTTCAAGTTCCTCTCTTTGGAATTCAAGTTCCTAAGTAATTATTGATTAAATTTTCTTTTTTCATTGTTTCAATACTTCAGTACTTCAAAGTTCATTCATTTCATTTTACCACTTTTCTTCGATATGACTTTTTTTTCATGAAATTTTTCGTTCCAGTTATGTAAATTATGGAATCACAGGATCAATCACTGGTCATGAGATGAGCCATGGCTTCGATATCAATGGTATGTTCCGATAAACGAATGAATAATTCTTTATTATAAAGTTGATATTTATATAATTCATAAAATTGTCTCCTATTTACTCACTATTACCGAGTTATTTCAATTCTTTATAAGGAATTAAATATGGAATTAATGGCACCATGGAGAATTTATGGGAGGAAGACATGATGAAGATGTATTATCAACGATCTAAATGTTTTGTTGAGCAATTTGACGATTTCTTTGATGGAAAAACTATTCCTCCAAAATATGTGAGATATTTTGAGGCAATAGAAAGAAGTTCAGAGAATGATACATTAACGATGGGAAGAGTAACTGCTGGTGAGAATATCGCTGATACAACTGGTGTACAATCTGTATTCAATGCTTATATGAAAATGAGAATGAATGAAGCACCAAATGGAGAAATGAAACTTCCCGGATTCGAAGACTTTAGCGATGAACAAATGTTCTTCTTATCATATGCTGGGGTTTGTAGCAGAACAATTTGCGAATTGAAAAAATTTATTAATTGATCTATTAATGAAAGAATCATTTCTTCAGGCATGGTGTACAGTAACAACTCCAGAATATGAGGAACGTCAGAAAAAAGGACTTGATGTCCACAGTCCACCAAATTTACGTGTTTTTGGTGCAGTCTCCAATACTTTAGCATTTGCAGAAGCTTTCAAATGTCCAAAAGACAGTCCTATGAATCCTGAGGACAAATGCGATATTTGGAGAAAGCCCGGTGCTGCATTGGAATTGAAACCACTATTTCGCAAGAGACATCATTATGGCTATTCCTTCGACGTTGATTGGTAAATTCCTTGAGGCGGAAAATAATATTGCGTTCTCGGAAGCAATATTGGTCTAATTCCTAATTCTTTGGCTTTCCCTGAAAATTATCACTATAAGAAAAATATCTGGTTAAAGGTGAATATGAGGCAAAAATTGAAACTATTAAACATTCTGTCGCAATTACTAATCTATTGTCGAGAATATTCGTTAACTTGTTAACCAAGATTTTATCATTAAATAAAAAGATAATTGTAGAAAGCTTCAAATTATTATTTAATCACAAGACATTATCTCCGGGAAAAAATGCAATGATGGAATGTGAAATCCTCACAGTTTAAACAGTCCATGAGTGATTTTTCCAATTCCTAATACAATAGATTTTGCAAGAGCCTGGAAGTGTTCAACAGAGACTCCAATGAATTTTGAGAATAAGTGGAACATTTGGAGGGAATCTCATGATGCAAAAATATGAGAAAGTTCGAGACAATGGAGTCATCATCGTCATAACTTCTGGGTATCAATAAGAGATGAAAATAAAAAAATATACATTTATGGCTTCCAAAATGCTCTCTCAAGTGTTTTATTCTAGAGATGTGACGAAAAAAATGACCGGTCAGTTTTCATCTGAATGGATTTATATGATTCGACAATTTATTCAAAGAGTCACTAGTTCTCCCAAAAATCTAACGGCTTTTTCACCCCTCAAAAATGTAAAAAAAATCATATTCTCAAAAATTCAAAAAAATTATTTCCGGCATTTGGTTCCCGTCTGAAATTACTTCAGCTTCACAATAGAATCATCAAAAAAAACTCTATCTTCAACTGCTCCATTACAATGCCCATTTGGCCCACTTTTTCCTAAATACAGAATTAGTAAAATTATCTGTCACTAATTTCTTCTGCAAATATCTTTGGAGTGAGTAGGTTTATCGGAGAATGTTAAGAGACCTTTTATGTAGAATCAAATTTTTCTAAAAAAAGCCTCATAAAATTTTGCTCTAACTCCAATTACTTCAGAGATATTTTCGAAAATGAAAAAAAAAATGAGGGTGTCCATTTTGATTATTTTTCTGTGATTAATTCATCCTCGTCTGTGTCCCTCATTTTAATTGTTGGAAGAAAAGGAATATTCATTAACCCTTGCGATCCACCAATTTTTTCAAATCTGTTGAATTTTTTGAAACTGGTTTATGTCGACATAGCTCGATCATTTTAGCATGACAAGAGAGATAAGTCGACTTATCTCGTTGAGTGCAAAAGACATTTCGAGCAAGGTCGATGAATTTAGGGAAATTCTTCTCCGTAGACGATGTAACTATGCAGATAGAGTAAGAACTGCATATGCAACTCAATTCATTGATTAGTGCACATAAATTTCAATTTATGTACTTGCAATACGTTTTTCGCCTTCCCTGAAAAATTTGGTTTTTTCAACTTAAAGCGATTGACCACTTCACTACTGAATTAATTTTTTTAGTTTATTTTTTAATCAAATCCAGTTATAAAAGAAGCAATTACAACAATCAAGTAGACAGTAATTACCAAATACAAAAATAATGCCATTTTTCACTTAACTATTTCATTTGACTATATTTTTGATCAATGGAAATGTTGCTTCTGTTTGAATGTGTCTTATGATGGACTTTTACATTGATATTAATTTTTTTTTTTTAGACGTTATTACATTATATAAAAAAAAAAAAGTGGAACCTCGATAACTTAAAACTTGATAATTTAAAAACCTCTATAAGTTAATAAAATTTCCTATCCCCTTCCCTTCAGAGCCTGAAACTTCCTTTACTTAACCCTCTCACCTGAAAGGCGTTTCCCCCACTCTTTTCTCGTGCGCGGAGAAAAGGGACTCCGTCCAGTCACGTTGACTGGCGGCAGGGACGTATATATACGGTGCTAAGAAGAAAACAATTTTCTTTTCTATTTACTATCACTAAATGAACACTCTAAACTATCACTAGAATAATTTAAATTTTGATTCTTCATTGCAATGCACGTTATTGATAAAAATTTGAATATTAACTTCCTATTTTGAATTGCGTAAACCACGCGAAACGTGTCCGGTCCTGCTCGAGCACGTTGCAAGTAGTGATGGAACGAAAAAAAATGACGGTCGTTTGACCGTCATTTGACCGGTCAATTGACCGTCAATGACCAATTGGCAATGACTGACCATTTTGGTCAAAAAATAATGACCAAATCGTGAGTCAGAAAATTGACCAAAAGTGGTTTTGACGGTCAGATTCCATCTATATAGAGCTGATGATTTTTTTTCTGGACTTCATGAATATTTCCGTAAATAAATTTTTTATATAGCAGAAATCAGAAAAATTGATTTTTGCCAAATAAATTCATTTGGCAGAAGTAAATTTTTCTGTCAGTGTAATACAAGAGTGAACTGAATCTATTAGGATAAGTGCAGAATTTATGCAGAGTTTACGATTCGTTGAGAAAATAAAAGAATAGCCCTTTGATATCATTGTATTTAAATTTAATAAGCCTTTTCCTCTTTAGAAATATCATTCTACTAAAAGTGACAAAAAAATGACCGAAGAACCAATTGACGGTCATTTTTCATCTAAATAGCTGGATTTCATTACAGAATCTGGTTCTTTATTCTTCAATTGGGTTTTTCAACCGCCGATATTCTACCAAAAAAAGAAATACTGGACGACTTTTGGAAATAAATGATCTCTATGAGTATTTGCATTGAATTTTGAAAAATCATAAAAATGACCAAAAAAGTGACCGAAAATAAAATTGACGGTCAATTTTCATCTATATAAATGGATTTTGACATTTATTTCTCCTGACTGACCATTTGAATTTTTGACGGTCAATTTTCAACGAAAATTGCGGTCAAGTCAGGAATGGTCACAAAATGGTCAATTGACGACTGACCTGACCAATTTCAAAATTGACCGTCATTTTACATCTCTAGTTGCAAGCATAGAAAGGTAGTGGTGGGGGCGAGCGGGCTCACGCGATTGGCCATCCCCACTCCAACCGCCCGAGTACGAGTTAGGCCGACTTTCAGGTTAGAGGGTTGAAGTAGAAAACCTCTACAACTTAAACAAATAATTTGAGCATTGACCCTCTGTAACTCAACAAAATATTTCGGCGAACTCAATAACTTAAAGTATTGATTGATGACACGTCGTAAATGAGTGTGCAAACAAAAGGTCCTATGTAGAAATTCGTTGTATTGTTTTGTTTCTATCTCTTATACGTGCTCATCAGATTGCTGCTTTCATTCGTGAACTGGCGGATCATTAGTTTGTTAGCCTTTCTCCAGAATATATCCGTTTACATTTTGTGATAAAATAAAAATTGAGTGAAATGAAACGAAAGTTGAAAACATTAACATACGCCGATAAATTGAAAGTAATTGAAGCTGTGAAAAGTGGTGCGAAGAGGAAAGACGTTGCAGCTCAATATGGAATACATGAAAGTACATTATCAATCATATTGAAAAAAGAAGCTGAACTGTTGGGGAAACGAGAATCTGGACAAAGTCTTCTATGAAAAAGACGAAGAATTGCTGAATTTTCTAATTTAGAGCAGTGTTTATTTACATGGTTTAAACAGAGTCGAGATAAACACATTAGTATTAGTGGACCTATACTAAAGGAAAAAGCCGAAAATTTTGCTCAGTCTCTGGGAATTCACAATTTCAAAGCTAGCAATGCCCTGGCGGATCCATCGATTACTATTCGATCGCCATTCGGTTCGGGGGTCGACTTGTGCGCTCACCTGATCACTTGTCGAGCCTGAATCGATGGTCATATGAATAACGAAATGACCAGCGATCAACTGAACATTGGGTCGACTGTCGGTCGATCCCAAGTGGAAACCTCGACTCGACTGACGATTGACCATGAACATTTTTTGAGCACTTTTCGATCATGGATGATAAACAGTTTCATCGATCCGCGTCTGACTATATATAGAGTCGATTGTTAGTCGATCCATATACCCAATCGACGACTGATCAAATGATAAAATTTCTGGAGTGCGTGTTGACTGTAGATGATGGAGTGGCCTATCGACCAGCAATCGACTATGTGTTGAGTCGATCGCTGGTTGATGATATCGATGAAAGCAGCGAATCGAGTCTTGACTGACCACTGAAATTTCTTAAGTGCAGATCGATTGTGGGTCATGAATTGCTTCATCGACCCGCGATCAATTGATTATAGAGTTTATTGTTTGTCGATTCCGATTCATCGGATATTATAATTCATCGTGATGAGTTACTTTACGGATTCCCTGAAAAGTTCCTCTGGAAGTTCCCCTAAAAGTTCCTCTAGAAGTTCCCCTGAAAGTTCCTCTGGAAGTTCCCTTGAGAGTTTTGAACGCTCATATAAGTTTGACGGTTATAAATGTCAGTTTAATATTCATAATCATTTAGAATGTGTTTGATTCATAGTCAACTTCAGCCTAGATCAAACCGTACACCAAAAGGGAAACCCTTTCAATACTTGGCCAAGAAAGGAAATTCTTCCAAAAATATTGAGAGAAAGATTTGCCACATGTTTCCGCCTAAATTTCTACAGCTTATCAATGGAATCATTAGAAAATTTCCATCTCAAACCATTCAATCGAAGTGTACATTTTACCCCATCTTCCCCTACGTTAAAATTCTTAGTTATTCCTGAAAATCATTTTTTTTTATTAGAACTTGACAATGAGACCCTAAACTGCGTTGAATTTTTAGAACTGTGATTTTCTGTTAACCTTTTGGCAGACTGTCGACTAATCGAAAAGTTTAATTTTTTCCGATTAAATATCTATAATTTCAGAAGACATCGGGATAAACAGAAATAAACTACAAATTTCCTTGACTAAGATAAAAATCCCCTGACTTTTCCAGGTTTTCCAGGTCAATCGCCACCTTGAGTCGTTTGAAGATTCTCATCAACGCAAATTGACTGGCAGTCAACTCAAAACTCTATTAATGTAGATTCGATAGTCCACTCTATTGCTTATAATCCACATGTAGGGCCGAGACGTTGGTGTACGGTTTGATCTAGGCTGAAGTTGACTATGAATCAAATACATTCTGAATGATTATGAATGTTAAATTGACATTTAAGAACGTCAAACTGATTTTATGAGCGTTCAAGACTCTTAGGGGAACTTCCAGAGAAACTTTCAGGGGAACTTCTAGAGGAACTTTTAGGGGAACTTCCAGAGGAACTTTTCAGGGAACCCGTAAAGTAACTCATTACGATGAATAATAATATCCGATGAATCTGAATCGACAAACAATAAACTCTATACTCAATTGATCGCGGGTCGATGAAGCAATTCATGACCCACAATCGATCTGCACTTAAGGAATTTCAGTGGTCAGTCAAGAGTCGATTCGATGCTTTCATCGATATCATCAACCAGCGATCGATTCAACACATAGTCGATTGCTGGTCGATAGGCCACTTCATCACCTACAATCGACACGCACTCCAGAAATTTCATCATTCGATCAGTCGTCGATTGGGTATATGTATCGACTAACAATCGACTCCATACATAGACAGCCGCGGATTGATGAAGCTCTTTATCATACATGATCGAAAAGTGCTCAAAAAATGTTCATGGTCGATCGTTAGTCGAGTCGAGGTTTCCACCTGGGATCGACCGACAGTCGACCCAATGTTCAGCTGATCGCTGGTCATCTTGTTATTCATGTTACCATCGACTAGTGATCAGGTGAGCGCACAAGTCGACTGCCCCCAATCGAGTGATCCGCCAGGGTGGTTGGTTGGAAAATTTCAAGAAACGACATGACTTGGCGTTCAAAAAAAATTGCGGTGAGAGTGCAAGCGTAAACGAGGAAGTTTGTAAGGAAATGCGAATGACAGAATTTAGTGAATGGATACGACCCCAAAGATGTTTTCAACACCGATGAAACTGGGCTCTTCTTCAAATGTCTTCCAGACAAAACGTTAACATTTAAAAATGACAAATGTCATGGAGGAAAACACAGTAAGGAACGACTAACGATTCTGCTTTGATGTTAATTCTTCGGGCACAGAGAAATTGAAGCCATTAATGATCGGCAAATCAAGGAAACCTCGTTGCTTTGCGGGCTGTAGATCACTTCCTTTGGATTATGAAGCCAATAAGAAGGCATGGGAAAAAGGCATGACAGGAGAACTTTTCGAAAAATGACTTCTTGAAACAGACGAAAATGGTTACTGCAAAAAGTAAAATTCTCCTCTTTGTAGACAACTGCACAGCACATGGTGACATACCTCCGTTGAAAGCAATGAAAATTCAATTTCTGCCGCCAAACACAACATCACAACTTCAGCCGCTGGATAAAGGGATAATCAAAAATTTTAAAACATTTTACCGCAAAGAAATTGTTAGAAAAATGATAATTGATACGGAGGAAAACACTGTTTCTTCTATCAATGTCCTACAAGCAATGAAGATGGTGGACAAAGCTTGGAGAAATGTCACATCCCTTGCGATAGAAAATTGCTTTACAGCTTGTAGTTTCCCTTACCAGTTTGAAAAAAGTATAGAAGGGAAGGGCGAGGAAATCCTCGAAGAATGGAATGAGTACATGACTGACTTAGGAATTAGTTTCGGAGATTTCGTCGCCTGCGATGATGGAGTAGCTACGGCCGGATCGTTGACAGACGCAGAAATACTGGAAGCAGTGGTTGACAACACTGAAAGTGATGAAAGAGACGAACTTTTAAATGACGAGCCAGAAGAACCGCCTGTATCGATCAGCGAAGCAAAGAAAGCTGTAAACACTCCGCGATCCTTTATGGAACAATCCAGTGACGTAGAAGATGATATATTCTCTTCTTTATTTGTTATTGAAAATAAAATTGATTCAGAGAATTTGACCTCCTTGAAACAAAAAAAAATCACGGATTTTTTTATTTCGGTTGAATGAGAATGGATAAGATAACTGTATATATAACAGGCCTCAAATAAAGTATGTGTGTAGCCTTTAAGAGTAACATTCGCGTTCAATATACCTCTTCTAACTCAAAACCCCAAACCATATACAGGAACCTCGCTAAGTAAAAATATGAACCTCTTGAAACTCGTTAACTCAAACCCTCTGTAAGTTAAAAACTCGATAACTCAAACTATTCAACCTTTCCCTTGAACTTTAACTTATCGAGGTTCGACTGTATCTTGAAAAAAAAATTGAATGATTGAATGTAAGAAAATATCTCAAAAAAAAAAGATTGAAAGTTTTCTATTCATTAATTCTTGGTAATCTGACGTGTATCACCACTCCTCGAGGATCACAAAAAGGACATCTGGTACGGAGATGGTCATTACCATTGTGGGCTCGTTTACGGTCTACACAATGACCACATACCATAAGTTGGTGACAGAGCTGTCCCATGTGTGAAATGGGATGCTCGAAACAAACTTCGCAACCCCAGTTGTACGGTGCCGCGGGATCACCAGTCTCATTCATGTACACACGTTCGAAGTTGTTGGCTGGTAGCGCACACTGGGGACAGCGTAACCCATCCTCTGCAGCTTCTCGTGTGAGATTTACTGCACAATCTAGACAAGTGCAGACACAGTTACAGGGTCTTGCGTTCAACTGGATTCTGCACTCACGACAGCGCAGACATCTCCAGTCATATTGCTCAGTATTTCCCACTTCAATGACTCTTTCTTCCGGCTGATCATCCGCATTGGCTGGAATGTCTTCGGCCAAATTATCAGCTGCCTCATTGTTATCCTCTGCCCCAAAACTTAGTATTTGCTGAAGCTGATCGAAGTGGATCTCCAGGAGGACTCCAGCCTCATCAGGTACTGGTCCTGCATACTTTTAGGCTGAAATATTCATAAATACATATATTATATTGTGATCGAACAACAGGATAATTAATTAATCGTAATTATCCTATCCCTTCGTTGACTTGTTTGAGTGAAATATTTCTATCTCAACCAAACCAGTCACCTGGATCACCCGCAAGTCCGGTCGCCAGGTGTTTTTCGAAATAAATAAAAACACCAAAATTATCATTATTATATACAAAACTGAAAAAACATTATTATTTAAACTCATTTAACACACCTTACACATTACCACTATACTTAACACATTAAATCCTAACACTTTAAATATGACCCCTATATTATCGGCACACGTCTTATAACGGGTGTCTTTTAACAATATTCTACGCAAGAGAGTACCGTATGGCTCGAGGATTTGAAAATAACTGCCGGCCTCTGGTGCACGCGCTCTTTATATAGCGTGTTGGTCAAGGGCCTCTTTTCTTAAATTTTTACTAATTAAATACATAGGACAATTTAAATTGTATATATGGTTTCCTCTTTAATTAATGATTATTTCTATACTAATTACTTATATAACATATGATTTTTTAAGCTATTTCCTCCAGGACTAACTTATGGAATTTTTTTTAACGTGAGCCTACTTTCAATTACCTTTGCATTACTCTTCTCATCTTTATTTATGCCAAAAAGTGATAATTTGCCAATTATTATAATTAATAATATTCAGGATTAATTCTTATTTCTAAACAATTGTAGTCTCTCCCTGTTTCCCGTGATATAGGACACTCGGGAGGTTTTTTATTTCCCGCGATATTATCAACTACATTATTATTTGATTAAATCCCCCCTACGATTCGTTTGTGCCCTTGGAGAGCTCACTTCCGCTCTGTTGGTAACGATGTGCTTTACCCAAACCCATACAACTAGTATGGGTTCTTCAACCGAGGTGGCAGCACTTCGAGCGATTGGGCCATCCTATCCCTAACCACTTCCAATATAAATTGTTTGAAAAATTCAATTTCTAAAACTTTTTAAATTATGAGAATTTTAGGGGAATAAAATTACAATTTTTAAATTTCAAGAATGGAGAACTTTTTGATCATTTCCAATCAGTGAAACGAAAAAAAATATGGGAACGTGTAATTTTTTATATTCTGGAAAATATTGAAATTTTGGAAAATCGAATTTCCAAAGTTTTGATAAAAATAAAAATCTTGAAAAAGTGAAGTTGAAATAATAATAAGAAAAGTAAAAGAATTTCGAAAATAAATAAAGATTCTCATTTGCCAAAATATAAAAAAAATCAATTTGTTTTATCTACAATGTCTTTCTAATTATTTATTATTCAAAATCTAATGGGAGTCTGAAAAAAATGGATTGAAGAAAATAAAAATGAATGAATTACCGTTCTCCTGAACTGGTGCTGGGGCTCGTGGTACTGGTTCTCGACGTAGACCTCTCGTGTGATCCCCTTGGAAAATGACGTCATTGAGATAATGTCTGGAGTTCCATGCTGCTAGCTGGAGGAAGCGATCAACTGTCAGGGAACCGCTTTCGTACATCCTCCATAAGCGAATGATATCCACACTTGACATGGATGATCGCACTGCAGGAGTCATTGTTATGTTATTGATGGCATTTGGATCACCATTCTTCAATTTTCTCGCATCTATCGTGGAATCATCGATGATTTTCATCGTACTTCTGTAGAATGGCCAGAAGATTTGTGGGAACAATCATGGCAAGATTAAAGAGTGGTTCTTGTCTACCATAGCAAGACCAGTCTTCAGGATCCTGAAAGACAAGAAATAGTTCATGGAACCAATTAAAGAAATCGTCAAAAACTCGTCTAACTTCTGCTGGCATTGAGAGAGTTATCCACTCCACAGCATCTCGCATAGCTCTAGCTGGGAGAAGAGCCACCAGTACGATTTTCTTCACGCTTTTCACATGCTCCGGAAGATTTAACTGAGCTCCTGCATGATGAGCTCCGTTCAGAATCGTGGAAGCAATGTGATGAAATGACGGACGAACTTCGGCGTTTTCCCAGATGGTACTAATTGCTCGTGAAACGGTGTTATCTACGTTAGTCCGAATTTGACGTGGGTCGATGTTCGGTAGAAGTTCTTTTCTCGCTGCACGCAATACTTCAGTACAGATAGCTGGAGTGAAGTGATTGAATATTGCTCAAGAAAAAGAAAACGCCTGAAATTTGGAAACAAAAATGATTAAATGCATTGAAATAAGAACGCATTGCCCGAAAGTATTTGTACTAACTATCTAAATGTTCACTATTGAAGAAAATCAGAAGAAAAAACTTTCTAGAAAAATTAGAAAGATAATTTTGAAGACAATAAGACAAAAGTAAAAAAAAAGAGGGTGCGTGGAATGCCACGCGTTAGAAGTGAAACTTGTAGGTCGTGATGCTGAAATCCATGTACTATGTGTATAGTAATGGAATGGGATGTAATATTTATCAATCACCTGAAAATACTTTTGATTGAAAATTTCAATTCGGATACTCTACTCCAGAAATGATTAAACGGAGCAAGATATCATTTGAGAACATAAATTGAATCTGAATTCTTATCTATTAAATGGGAGAGATTTAGAGTTATACTTCTGGGAACATCTTGGAGTACCTGAAAATCTTTTCCATTCAATAGAAAATTGACGGAAGACTTCGGCTTTTCTTCTTTTCAATGTAATAATATCTTGCTTTGTCTCATTTTTCTCAAACCAGAATATCCGAATTGGAAGACTCAATCAGTGAAGGAAAGAACGAACTGCACATACGACTCAATCCATTGATTAGTGCACATAAATTTTAATTTATGTAGTTGCAATACGTTTTCGTCTCTCCTGAAAAATTCGGTTTTTTCGACTTTAACCGATTGACCACTTCGCTAGTGAATTGATTATTATTCGAAAGCTGTCTTCTAATAACCAATTGATTGGAATAACCAGATTTTTCTCCGAACTCATGTAGTATTTCGAATATTGCATGAATTGAAGTTCATGCGATATCCAGATTCTAGATTGGTCACTAGAAGTGAGCTAAAGATTTTGATCGGGCTATGAGGGATTCTCCGGTGTGTTATTTCAGCTACGACGTTGCTGAATTCATTCTACATTGCTCGGGCATATTTACCCGCTTTTCGGCAACGTTGCTAACCGAATGACTTCATTTAGCATGAAAAAAATTTCCGTAGATCTTAGAATTCACTTCATTTCTCCATCAACTTCGGAAGATATGACGTTTAAAGAATATCACGGTTTGTTAAATACTTCAATGGATAAAGAAAAGTGTTTTTTCGAATATTCTACTCAACTAATTGATCTTAAAAAAATAGAAGCGGTGAAACGTGGGAAATCCCTGATGGGACAAGCAGTCTAGAGTCAATTACTTGTGTTGGCAAATGACTAGAGGCTTCACTCACTTCCCTTGTCATCAAATCCGTCAATCTCTTCATACTATTAATCAATGACTAATTATCCTGACGGTTCCAAATTCGTCGACATGATAAGCTGCAAATCCAGAATAATTGCTTCATTATTCCCTTGGAATATGCACTGTGTTAGATCAAAAAATAAAATGCATATCTACGTATCTCATCCTGCCTAGAAACATTTTCATTGAATGTTGCTGATGATATTACGTCTTTCCCGGTTTGAAAGATACGCAGCCGAGAGCTTTCCAGACTTCATAGGATTCAAATAGTCAGCTTCTCCGTTGAAGTATATCAGAAAGTGGAACTCCCACTCAGAACACTTCATCACAACAAAATGGCAAATGTGAGAGGACTTTTGTAAGTTAAAATTAATTTATTTCTGATTTTCGTGAATACTATTTCACTCTAATTGATAACTAGGTAATTCAGCCAATCAACATTCTTCTGTTACTATTCAGGATAATATTAACAATATTATCATCAACATCAGCGAGACATTCAAGGAGCAGAATTCGAAAAACTCCAGACGAATTGGCACAACTGTTTTCGAATTCTGAGGAATCAGATTCAAGTGAAATTAAAAATGATGATTCTGAAAGTAAAGAAACAATGGTTTGTGAGACATATCATTGCCGACAATTGGCTGATGTATTCAGTGAAGCTATAGACAAATCTATTGATCCTTGCGTTGATTTTTACAAATTCACTTGCGGTGGTTGGGAAGCTAAAAAACCAATCCCAAAATATGAATCTACATGGAGTAGAATGCAACTTTTTGAAGCAACACTTCAGGAACGTCTCAGAGGTGATAAATAGTATCATTAATTTTTTCATAATTAAATAACAATGAATGTTTAATTTTCATTCAGATGGATTGGAGAAAGAGCCCACATCGGAGGATATTGTTCCTATTCGACAGGCAAAGAAGTGGTATCGTTCTTGCATGGACATGAGTGAATATTGAAAAAACTAACAATTCCTAGGAAATATTCAGTTCATTCATCCACTCATTCTCATTCATTTTTGTAATCATATAGAGATTTGTAATACAAGGGGCATCAATCCAATTACATCTATTTTGATGCAAACTGGCGGATGGCCGATGATCATGGATGCTGGGGAATGGTATGAAGATCAATCATGGAAACCGATTGAAAAGCATTACATGGGTTTAACCGGTGAATATATGTTCTATGAAATCAAGCTAAGATTAATGTCAACCGACAATCCCAGGAACATCAGCAGAGACATATTCGTGAGTGTTGGTTCTCAAAATTAGAATTCATTAAACAACATCTCAACTATATCGGCTTTAATTGCAGATTTTACCTCCAGACCTACCATTGGATGATAGATTACCAAGAAAATACAGAAATTATACAGGTGATGATTTCACGACATATGCAGAACTCATTGCCGCTACTGCAAAATTATTTATTGAAATAAATAAAGCAGATGTTCGTGACGAACAATTTAACGAAGACATTGATGATCTTATCAAATTTGAGAAGCGCATGTATATGGTAATTTATTTTTAAAAATCAATCAATTGTCAGGAGAACCATAAGCTAATGTCCAATTGACTTGTCTCATTTTTTCATCAAATTTCTGAATATCTCGCAATTTTTCAGGCAATCCATGAAGTGAATAATGGTAGTGGAATCGATATAGATGATAAAGATGTGCCACAGGTCATGACTCTTAATGATTTCGTAAAATGGTGGGATAATGTCACAGAATTTGGGAATAATAATGCGAATCCAGCACTGGATTCTGATGAAGAGAAGGTAAATGAATAAGTTTCAAAAATAATCCCAAACATTTCTGATTTTTATAAATTATATTTAGATCGATTGGAGGAAGATTTTCGAGTCCCTGTTCGATTTTGCTAGTGTCGAATTTGATGAAGATACTGAGATTAGACTGAAAAATGTCGCCTTTTTTCTTCAGCTACAACAGATAATACAATCCACAAAGATTCGTACAATTGGTAATTGATCGTTTTTCTCGTCTTTTCCTTTGGATGTTGAATACGTAATTGTCTTCTTCAAACCCTTAGTTAATTACATTCATTGGAAATTTGTGAGTCACGCACTGAAATACACGATTGATGAAGAAGGCGATGTATTTTTTGATCTCTATGAGCATGACTATGGAGTCCAAGAAAGACTACCGCGGTTTGTATTTGTAATTTACGAATATTCGATTCTATGAATAATTTGTATGATTGCATTATCTCTAATTGTTAACTTTCACTAGTTGGCTCGAGTGTGTGCAAGAAATGCGGATGGGAGATGCTGTTGCGTTATTATTCGTTGAAAATTACTTCAATGAGACAACTGCAAAAGCTGTGAATATTATTTTTTTTATTCCACCAGCAAGGGAAATGATTTATTAAAATTGAATATTTTTTTGAAACATTCAGGCAAATGAAATGACACAAAATATTAAGAAAGAATTAGGACGACAAATTGATAATTCAAATTGGATGTCTTCTCAGGCAAAAGAAATGGCAAAGAAGAAATTGAATGCGATGAAAGCACTTCTTGGATTTCCGGATTGGTTCAAAAATCGAACAGCCGTTGTCAATCGTTATAAAGGCGTATGTAACTGAAGTTAATAATCTCGTGGTTAAGATTTAGTAATAAAGTGTTAAAAGCAGTTCGTTTTTATAGAATTTTCATAGCAGAATGTTTTTAATAGTAATTAAAATTATTAATTCGATAGTTGACTATTGGTTACGATTATCTGGACAATGTTCTGAGCTTCATGAGATACGAGAAGACACTGGAAATTCGTGAATTCGCAGAATACAGAAAGAGAGAAGAATCTCAGTAAGATATACTCATATTTTACTATTAAAATTAAAATTCACGATTCAATTAAATGTGTTTTTTACAGATGGAACGTAGTAGATCCAATTACTGTGAATGCTAATTATATTACAGAAGAAAATACCCTGGGTAAGAATTTTGTTTTGTTGAGTTTTTCAGTTTATGATACTGTGCATTTCATTGAATTTATTTTGTCCAGTTGTTCCAGCAGTAGCATTTCAAGTTCCGCTCTTTGGAAATCAAGTTCCTGAGTAAATATTGATTAAATTTTCTACTTTCATTATTTCAGTACTTCAAAATTAATTTTGATTCCACTTCATCAATTTGTTTTGATATTATTTTTTTTTTTTCGTCATGAAATTCTTCTTTTCAGTTATGTGAATTATGGAACTACAGGATCAATCGTTGGTCATGAGTTCAGCCATGGCTTTGATGAGAGAGGTATGTTCAAATAGCTGAATAAATATCATTATAAAATTACCATTTGATTTACATGTAATTTATGGTATTGCTTTCTGTTCATTCATTAATATCAAGTTATTCCAATTCTTCCATCAGGGATTCAATTCGGAATTAATGGCGCCCAGGATGATTTATGGGAGGAAGATATGATGAAGATGTATCATCAACGATCTAAATGTTTTGTCAAGCAATTTGATGATTTCTTTGGTGGAGAAACTATTCCTCCAAAATATGTGAAATATTTGTATTTCATTGAATTAAGTTCAGAGAATGAGACAATAACAATGGGAAAACTTACTGCTGATGAGAATATTGCTGATGTAACTGGTGTACAAACTGTATTCAATGCTTATATGAAAATGAGAATGAATCAAGCACCAAATGGAGAAATGAAACTTCCTGGATTTGAAGATTTCAGTGATGAACAAATGTTCTTCTTATCATATGCTGGGGTTCGTAGTAAAATAATTCATGAATTAAAAAAAATTATTAACTTATCTATTAATGAAAGAATAATTTTCTCAGGCATGGTGTACAGTAACAACTCCACAATATGAGGAACGTGACAAAGGAGGACTTGATGTTCACAGTCCACCAAATTTACGTGTCTTTGGTGCAGTCTCTAATACTTTAGCATTTGCCGAAGCTTTCAAATGTCCAAAAAACAGTCCCATGAATCCTGAGGACAAATGTGATATTTGGAAGAAGCCTGGTGCCGAATTGAAATTGAAACCACTAGTTCGCAAGAGACATCATTATCGTTATCGTTTCGACGTTGACTGATGAATTCTTCGAGACATCGAACAATAGTGCTTCATTCAAAGCAATATTCGTACACTTTCTAATACTTTAGCTTTCACTAAAAATTTTCACTGTAAGCAAGGAATTTTAATGAATCGTGTAAATCCATGCGATGTCTGGTCAGATGCAAATATACGACAGAAATTAAAACTATTAAATATTCCAGCGCAATTGTTATTCTATTGTTGAGAATATTCATTTATTTCTTACGCAAAATTATATTATTCAATAAAGGAATGATTGCAGTAAAATTCTAATTCATTGTTTCATTACAATTTTCTAATGTAAATAGTCATTATGAAGAGAATGAATGGATGTGATTGTTAAGAAAATCTATGAAGCGTAAAATATTTCCTAGAAATGTCGACATGAACGACTTTTTGCTTCAACTCTTTTTTGGAGGAAATTTTAAGAGCTACAAGGAGGATTATGATAACAGGGGCGTATTTCCATTATTTACTAAGATATTTGAAAAAAATTGTCGGAAGTGAAAATTGACTCATCCTTTTTTACCTTTGCTATTAAAATGAGAAAATCAACAAGGTATTTCAATATATCCGTTTTTGCTGTATCTCATCCTGCCTGCAAACATTGTTGAGGAGTGTCGATAGTGATAATGCATTCTAAAGAGTTTAAATGATAGGCAGTCAAGGGCTTTCCGGTCTATTTTAACTTTTCAATAGATAATTTTCATGATGAAGTCTATTCATAAGTGGAAATTCTCTCCAGGCAGTACTGCTTCACTGAAAATGACGAGATTCAATCAATTTCTGTATGTTGAATTAAATTCACGTTTAACTCTGACTTATTATAAGAAAATTTATTTAATCACTTTTCTTTTATCACTATTCAGGATGATACTAGCGATACTCTCATCAATTTCATTGTCTTACTCGAGAGAAAGAATTCGAAAAATTCCAAGGAATCTACATCGACAACATGTAATCGAGAAATCAGCCTCAGCAGAAAATGAAGAGAACAATGAAGTCAATGAGGCAGAGAAAAATGAAAAAATCGAAATATGTGAAACAATGGAGTGTCGTCAACTTGCCAAAGCATTCTCTGAAACTCTGGACAAATCAGTTGATCCTTGTGTAGATTTCTATGAATTTAGTTGTGGGCGCTGGGAAGATAAAAACCCAATTCCAAAATACGAACACAGTTGGGATAGAATAATGCATTTTGCATCAATTGCTGAAGATCGTATCAGAGGTAATAGAATTGAATTGAGGTAAAAAATTATTGAATGCTTCATTTATGTTTACTTTGGTATTTAAATAGATTTTGCTTAAATTGTTAGAGGAATTGGAGGCAGAGCCAAAATTGAAGGAAATTCTTCCCGTTCAGAAGGCGAGAAAGTGGTATCGTTCATGCATGGACTTTGGTTGGTATCTATAAAAAAATATTTAAAAAAAAAGACATCTTGATTAAACAATAGGATAAATACGTTAATCATTCAGTGAAGTGATACAATGAGCTCGACCTATTTCGTCTTAAGTTCAGTTCTTAAGGGGTAACACCACTGTAAAGGCTTGAAAAGAGGCGATTTTTTTTTTCTATAGAGAAAGTGACAATGAAATAATGATACTTGAGGGGGTGATCGAGCATATATTTGAGTCTTCAGAAAAAAAAATTCATCAAAAAATATCAAAAAATGATGACAGAGGAGCCATTCTTGCGAGGCTCCTTGAATCTAGAACACTCTGCGGCACGCAGTGTAACTGGTGCAAATTTCAATCGAAAATGAAGAAAAAATTGGCTCAGTCAAGATACACATAGCTACAGAAATACGTAGGGAATTTTAAAAATATTGTTTTTTGTGGGATTGGTGACCATTTGAATGAAAAAATTCAAACTTCGGCCAAAAAATCGGCAATTTTTTATCAATAAAAAATGTGCAAATCAATTTTTTGAAAATTCCCTACGTATTTCTGTTCGAAATATTGTTTTCAAGATGCTGTGGGAAATTCAAATGAAAATAATGAAAAGTATTGGAGTTATGCTGCGTGGCAATTTGAAAAATCATGTTTCGAGAAAAATACGATTGAAGTTTTGACTCAGGCTATGAATATGAAGAAATGCCTTGAAAAATTCAAAATTTCATGAGAAAAAATGGGTTTTAAGTGATAACTTTTCTTGACCGTATTCTGGAAGGCCTAAAGTAATTTTTAAAGCAAGAAGAAAAATCAATTATTTGAAAATTCTACAGTGGTGTTATCTCTTAAGGAATATTTCAAAATTTGAGAGACATACAGTCATTCTAGTAGCAGCAAAAAATTTAATCACGAAGTTTTCACAATTCGCCATTGACTTGAGTTGCATTCTGCTGAATTACAGAAACTCGTGAAGCAAGGGGAATCAAATCAATTGATTCAATAATGATGCAAGTCGGTGGATGGCCAATGGTAATGGATACTAGCGAATGGAGTGATGAAATTTCTTGGCAAAAAGTTGAAGATCATTACCTCCGCATAACTGGAAAGCATACCTTCTCTAATATTAAGATGATTAGCTTACCGAATAATCCCAAAATCCCCTTTAGTGGCATATTGGAGGTGAGCAACACCTCTATTTATCATAATTTTCAGACATTATCTGTGAATATCATGAATACGTGGAAATTCACTGAGTTTCCCATTCGAATCTTTTTTATGCACAGGCTTATTACCTCAAATAAAAATTTAATCAAATTTCAGATAAAAAAACCTGAATTGCCTCTGAATGATATACTTCCATTGGAATATAGAAATTATACAGGTGATGATTTAAAATCGTACAGATTACTCATTGAAGGTACTGCGCGTCTATTCATTGAGGAAAGACGGGCTGATGCTACGGAAGAACAATTGAATCAAGATATTGATGATCTCATCGAGTTTGAAAAAATTATTCACACGGTATTGATTTGAACTTCATTGAAACTCATTGAATATTGAATATTTATGTTCTTCATAATTATTCCACTGATTCTAGGCGATAACTGATGCAGATTCTCTACTTCTACCTGAGGAAGATGTTGATGAGGGAATAGGCGGATACAGAGAAGGTCTCGATGAATTCATGAAATGGTGGAATAATCAGACAAAAAAATTCGAAAATGAGAAACTTAAAGTGAGCAATGAGAATCAGACATAATTGAAGACTCAATCTTTCGTGAATCTTTATTTTTTCTTCTTTTGATTTGATTCAGATCGACTGGAGGAATATTATTCAACAATTATTCAATCTTGCTAATGCCAAAGTTAATGATGAAACTCTAATTTATTTCGGGCATGCGAAATTCTATTTTATCCTAAAAAAACTTATGCAGTCAACGAATAAACGAACAATTGGTAATTGATGATTTATTTCGATACTCAATTTTTCCTACAGAATTATAAAAATTGTATGTGTTGATGATTTTTAATTTTTCCAGTTAATTATATTCACTGGAAATTCGTTAGTGAAGCATTGAAGTATACAATTGAGGAAGCCAAAGATTTATTCAATGAAATTGAGAAGGATGAGTATGGTGTACAAGAACGACCACCACGGTAATGCATCAATGTATCATCAATTCTTTTTATTTTACCACTTAATTCGACCATTCAATTTTCCAGCTGGCGTGAGTGTGTAAGAGAAATAGGAATGACCGATGCAGTCTCTTTTATATTTGTCGAAAAATACTTTCGAAAGAATACAGCTGAAGCTGTAAGTATTCTGTAAAACAAATTTAGAGCGATGAAATATTAAAATTTGTTCGAAAAAATTGACTATTTTGTTATTCAGGCTGATAAAATGACGGAAAATGTTAGAATAGCACTGGAAAAAGAAATTCGAAACTCCAATTGGATGAATGCAGATGCGAAAGAAGCTGCAATGGAGAAAATCAAGAAGATGAAGGCTCTCATTGGATTCCCAGATTGGTACAATAACAGAACTGCAATTGTTAATCATTACAAAGGAGTGAGTAGCACAGTAATAGTATATTTTCCGCACGCCGTGCGGAAAGTAGCCACTTTCCGCATGCTACGCGTGCGGTCAGTGGCACTTTCCACACGTTGTACGTGAAAAAATTGTACCTTACACGTGCGGTAAAGATTTTCAGACTGGTGTGATTACAAAACTGGCCTTCGGCTCGTTTTTCAACCTCACACTAGTCAGAATAGTATATTACATGCCTAGGGCAGTAATGTAAGAAATGGCTCAGAGCACATGTAATGGCCGAGGTGAAGCCGAGTTCAACAAACATGTGCTCTGAGGCTTTCTTACTTGCTGCCCAAGGTGTGTATACTATTTTTCTACACACTGGGACGGAAGTGAGCTTACGTCCGAGCGCAGCGAGGGCCGAAAGTCTCACTTTCATCTCAGTGTACAGAAAAAGTACTTAACGCACTTGTTAGGTAATATACTATAGACAATGGGTGCGGAAAGCACTCAATCACCCACAAGCATGTAATTGAATGCACGAGCGAAGGAGGCTGGTCAGTGAATGGGTCCAAATGAGAAAATTCTGAAAAATTAATGTGTTTTTTCCAAACATCAAATACGACTTGTGTTGAATTTTTAGGTCATTCTTGAACCTAATTCTGACGTAATTAATGGATAAAAATATCTCGTTATACACAGGTGCTTATGGTCTCGCGGCACCGTACCGGTAAATCTGAGGCAAAAAAATCAGAATCTCATGGATGGCAATTGGAATCCGATTAAAAAACTGATCAGCACATTCTTTGAAATATCAGAAAAAATAATTGACCATTTTTCAGGACCTTATAGACTTTTTGCAGTTGCAATTTATAGTTTCATACTGTTTCCCGATAGAAATTTACGGGTTCAGTCGAGGGGTTACTCACTCGTGAAGTCATGGCGCCACACCGCGATGAAGTCAATTTGAAGTCAAGTTGAAGTCATTGAAGTCACTGAAGTCAGGTGACTTCAACTTTTTGAAATCACTGAAGTCAAATGATTTCATTTTTCTGAAGTCAATTGTGAAGTCGCTGAAGTCACTTGAAGTCGATGAAATCAATTGAAGTCACTCGAATTACGTATTTCAGGTTTCGAAAGAAAATGAATACCCCGCATGTTTATTAGGGCTTATATTGAATTTCGCATATACAAAAGGGAGAACTTTGCGTAGCAGAGAATTTTCAAGTAAATATGCTCGCGTTCATGGTAATAAAAAAAAGATCAGTGTTCTTCGCCACTGGTATATTTTAGATGAAAGTCCAAATCGTTTGAAATTAGAGCCAATGAGTGTGCATGGGTACATCGATATTGAACAGTATCGAGATACTATTTCACCCCCTGTGATAACTGATAGTGGGGATTTAAAACTACCTGATAATATTTTTAAGGCTTTTAAAAAATATTTCCAAAAAAAACATCTAAATATTCTAATAAGTCATTTATATAGCAGGTTTTCGTTCCAATATGCTGAAAACCCGTTTTCCCCCACTCTCTCTTATTTGTAAAATTTTATTTATTGTGACTTCAATGACTTCATTCTATTTGAAGTCACTGACTACAAATTTATGAAGTCATTGGCAGTCAAATGCAGTCATGAAGTCACGTTGATCAACGCTTGAAGTCATTGACTTCACATTTTGTTGAAGTAATTGAAGTCAGCGACTGAATTCACGTGAGGTCGACTTCATTTTGAAGTCATGGTGTCACTCAATCCTTGAGTGAGTAACCCCTCGGGTTCAGTATCTGGCATGTGTAATTGTTATTGAAATAATAATCGAATCAAATTTCTATAGTTAATTATCGGTCCTGATTACTTGGACAATATTTTGAGCTTCATGAGATACAAGAAGAGGGCAGAAATTCGGCATTTCGTGGAATGTGAGAACAAGACCAAGTATGAAAAACATGCTTCTTGAAATAATGTAATTCTTTTACTATTACAATCTTTAAGCAATATTCTTTCTAGATGGGAAATGGATCCTACTACCGTCAATGCAGCTTACGCTATGAGATCTAATATCTTAAGTATATATTTATAGAATTGTGTAGAAGAGAGTGGAGTAAAATGAACATTGCAATTGAAAGGAAGAGTGATTGATTTTTCTCGATTATATTGTTCAATTTAATCCACTGTCTTTTGTATATATTTGAAAATGAAAGAAACTGGATAATGAACACTTACCAAATATAAATTTCCAGCCGTTCCAGCAGTCAATTTTCAAACACCACTATTTGGTTTGAAAGTACCTGAGTAAGTGAGATAGAATAGGAGATTGAACTTAGTTCAATATATGTCAAGATAGTGAAAGGAATGATAAATAAATCATTTTTATTCACAGCTACGTCAATTATGGAATTGCAGGAAGCATAATAGGTCATGAAATGGGCCATGGTTTTGATCCTAATGGTAAAAATGCAAAAATGCATTGAAACTCATTTTTTTCGAATATATTATTAATTAGTTGATAAGATATTTAAGGAATGCTCAGAAATCGAGCAGGCTCGTCTTGTTATTCAGTTTAATCATTGAATCATTACAATTATTTAGGAATTAATTTCGGATTGGGGCCTGAACACCAATTACTAGAAAACGACATGTTGAAAATGTACTATCAGCATTCTTCGTGCTTTGTCAAACAGTACGATCGTTACTACGATGCACAGGAGCCTACGTCCAAATCTGGCGAATCACTAGAGAGCAGCAATGACCAGAGTTCACTTTCCCTCGGCAATGTAACAGCTGGTGAGAATATTGCTGATTTAACTGGTGTACAAACTATCTTCAATGCCTACATGGACGTTAGAAACAAAGAGAAACCAAATGGAGAACTCAAACTTCCTGGATTTGAGGACTTTACTGATGAACAAATGTTCTTCATATCTTACGCAGCGGTTAGTGCTGAATTCTATAAATTCTACCTCTGATAATGACTCCATGAAATGATTTTTCACTTATTGGAAATCGTTTTCTTTTAGCAATGGTGCGAAGTCTCAACCAGAGACTTTGAAAAACGCACGAATGGAATGTCCGATCCTCATAGTCCGAACAATCTCCGAGTAATTGGTCCAGTCTCTAATACAATAGATTTTGCAAAAGCCTTTAATTGTCCAAAAAATACTCCAATGAATCCTGAGAATAAGTGTGACATTTGGAGAGAACCTGGCGCTGCAAAGATATTAAAGAGTTCGAGACGATGGAAACATCATTATCATTACTTGTGGTAATCAATATGAGACAAAGTAAAAGATGTACAATCTATGGCTTTCGCGATGCTCCCTCCAGTGTTCTATTCTTGTAATCAATTATAATAAGAAATATAGCAAAAATAAAAAGAGCGAATATCAACATATCATTCGATAGTATTTTTGTTAATTGAAATCACCAGTTTTTCTCTCCTAATGCATGTGATATTCTGAATATCACATTATTCATAGACTAGTCACTATAAGTGACTTGAGGAGGAACTTCAGCTTTTGGAAAAAAAAATAAGGAAATGCCAGAGTTTGGTCTGAAAACTGAAGCTCTTCCTTAAGGCTTTGGTTGGGTGATGCGGGAATACCCGGCGTATTATTCCATCTGTGGCGTTGCCGAATTTACTCTACACTTCACGGGCGCGTTCGTCGAGTTTGTAGCAACATTGCTCATCGGATGACTTCATTTAGCATGGGAAAAATCTTCCTAGCTACTAGAATTTATTTTATTTTTCCATCAACTTCGCCGGATATGGCATTTAGAAAATGTCCTAGTTTGTTGAACACTTCGATGAATAAAGTCAATTTTTCAAAGAACTTTGCCCTTAACCGATTGATTATAGGACAATAAAAACAGACTATTTATCTAGAGTTGATTATTTGCGATGACTAATAAGCATTCACAGAAGCAATATTGGCCTGAAGCAATGCTGCTTCATTCAAAGCAATATTTGTACACTCGAATATTTTCGCTTTCACTACAAAATTTGACTGTAAAAAAGAAATTTTATAGAATCATGAAAATAAATGCAATTTCTGGTCAGAGTCAAATATTCGACGAAAATTGAAACTATTAAATATTCCATCGAAATTTTTATTCTATTGTTGACAATATTCATTTATTTCCTAAGCAAGATTATATTATCCAATAAAGAAATTATTAAAAAACTTGAATTCATTGTTTCATTACAATTTTTTTATGTAAATAGCATAAAACATCATCTCCTGCGTCCAATGACTGGAATTTCATGAACGAACGCGATTATGAAGAAAATCTATAAATCGTAAAATATTTCCGAAAAATATCGATATTACTTTTTTGAGAGACCCACATGTGTTATCTACTCATCCAATATCTACTTTTTCGACCGAATGCGTACAAACCATCAATAATTGACGTTATTCAAATATTTGAAATAATGAACGTGTTCAATATTCTGCAGAATAAATAACTCCACTTCTACATTTTTTTGTTAATAAGCGGGATTTTCCCTAATCCGTCTTATATCGTTCAAACTATTGAATCGAACATTATTAACTCTTTCGTGTCACTCGGATGATCTGTTCAGAAATAATAAAACTGCGAGGAAATATATTGATTGAAAGAATGAGGATGAAATGAGGGAATGGGAACGGAGACAATTGGCTTTTCTGAGGCTTTAAAAGATATTCTGATGTCTTTTAATGGAGTTCAGATATTCTCAGCATCACTTGGTGGATATTGACGTCAGAATGGAAGATGAGATACGAGTTATAAATAATATCAATAGATTAATCAGAGGATGAACTCATGTCAACATTCAGATGTTCAAATACCTTCAGTATACAGTAGTTTCCTGGAAAAAAAAGTTTAGATCTGATCAGATCTGAACATTTTTTGCCGGGTTGGCAATGGCTATTTCCTGCCTTTTTTTAAAAAACTCTCGAGAAAATCAAATGATGGACAAGGTTTTTCATTACATCCGTGATTGGTGTATCGCATCCTGTCGGCAAATATTGTTGCGGAGTGTCGGTGATATAATGCATCCTTCCTAGTTCAAAAGATAGGTAGTCAAGGGCTTTCCGGTCTATCTTAGGTCTTAAATACGTAATTTTCATGATGAAGTCTATTCGTAAGTGAAATTCTCCCCAGGGAGTACTACTTCTGTGGAAATGACGAGATTTACTCAACTTCTGTATGTTGAATTGAACTTACGTTTAACTCTGACTTATAATAAGAGAATTTATTGAATCTGTTCTTTTATCTCTATTCAGGATAATATTAGCGATATTGTCATCAATTTCATCGTCTCACGCAAGAGCGAAAATTCGAAAAATTTCGAGGAATTCACACCGACACCATGTGATCGAGAATTTAGCTTCAGCAGAGGACGAAGAGAACAATGAAGCCAACGAAGTGGAAGAAAATGAAAGAGCCGAAACATGTGAGACAATGGAGTGTCGTCAACTTGCCAAAGCATTTTCCGAAACTCTAGACAAATCAGTTGATCCTTGTGTAGATTTTTATGAATTTAGCTGTGGTGGTTGGGAAGCTAAAAAGCCAATTCCAAAATATGAACGCAGCTGGGATAGATTCATGCAGTTTGCGTCAATTGTTGAGGACCGTATCAGAGGTAATGAATCTACTTGAGGAAAAAAATTCTTGAATGCTTCGTTTATTCGATTATATTTTTCTTGAATTATCAGAGGAATTGGAAGCTGAGCCAAAATCAAAGGAAATTCTTCCGGTTCAGAAGGCGAGGAAATGGTATCGTTCTTGCATGGACTTTGGTTCGTATTTTCAATAACATATTTTTAAAAATCGGCATTCTCACTGAGTAATAGAATTATCGTTCAGTGAAGTGATGAAACGGGATGAAATTGGAAAGAGACATATTATTTCTAATAGCATTCTCTTTTGTAGTTCTAAAATTGATCTAGAAAAAATTAAAGCACAAAAATTTCAATGAAATCAAATTAATTTGTGCTGCATTCTGCTAAATCACAGAAAGTCGTGAAGCAAGAGGAATAAAACCGATTGACTCAATAATAATGCAAGCTGGAGGATGGCCAATGATCATGGATACTAGCGAATGGAGTGACGACATTTCCTGGCAAAAAGTAGAAAATCATTACCTCCGTATCACTGGAAAGCATACTTTCTCTGATATTAAACTGATGAGCTTACCAGACGATCCCGACCTCCCTACTGGTGGGATATTGCAGGTGAGCAATACCTCAATTGATTGTCATCTCCAGATATTATCTGGAAATATCCTGAACATGAACAAATTTACAAAACTATCATGAAAATTTTTTTATGCACAATCTTATCCTCTCAAATGAACTAGTAATAAAATTAGCACACATCTCCTCAATTTTTTTAACAAATAAATAATTATTGAAAAAATATTTGCAAAGTTCACACTTGTAGTTTGTTCAATTTTCTACACGTGCATATTTTTAATTTTTCTAAAAATAATTCATTTCTTAAGAAAAAGAAGCCTAGAAATTGTCGAATGTCTGATATTTTCAGTATTATTCAAATAGAAAAATACTTCAATTTCAGATAAAGTTACCCGAATTTCCTCTGGATGATATGCTTCCATTACAATATAGAGATTATACAGGTGATGATGTGAAGTCGTACAGTTTGCTCATTGAAGCTATTGCACGACTATTCATCGAGGAAAGACAAGCCGATATTTCGGAAGAACAATTGAAGAAGGATATTGATGATCTTATCGAGTTTGAAAAAATTATTTACACGGTATTAATTTAAACTTAGTTAAAAATGATTAAATTATTGAAAAATGACATTTTTCATTATTATTCCACTAATTCTAGGCAATAACCGATGCAGATTCTTTACTCCCTGAAGAGGAGGTCGATGAAGGAATAGTCGAATATGAAGGAGGTATTGATGAATTGATGAGATGGTGGAATAATCAGACAGAAAAAATCGAAGATGGGAAATACAAAGTTAGTAATTAGAATAAGGCATGATTGGAGAATCAGTCTTTCGAGAATATTTATCCTTTTTCTTTTTATCTAATTTAGATCGACTGGAGGAGTATCATTCAACAGTTATTCGATCTTGCTAATGTCAAAGTTAATGACGAGACACCAGTTCTCTTTGCCCATGCAAAATATTATTTCATCATGCAAAAACTTTTGCAGTCAGCGGATTCGCGAACAATTAGTAATTGATTATTTATTTTGACACTAACTTTTTCCTATAGAATTATGAAAATTGTATGTGTTGATGATTTTTAATTGTTTCAGTTAATTATATTCACTGGAAATTCGTTAGTAAAGCATTGAGATATACAATTGACGAAGCCAAAGATGTATTCAATGAGATTGTAAAGGATGAGTATGGTGTACAAGAACGACCACCACGGTAATGCCTTAATTTGTCATCAATTCTTTTTATTTTACCACTTAATTTCACCATTCAATTTTTTAGTTGGCGTGAATGTGTGAGAGAAGTAGCAATGGCCGATGCAGTCTCCTTTATTTTTGTCGAAAAATACTTCCGAAAGGATACAGCCAAGGCTGTGAGTATTCCGTGAAAAGAATTTAGAGCGATAAAATATTAACATTTGATCGAAACAATTGATTATTCTATTACTCAGGCTGATAAAATGACGGAAAATGTTAGAATGGCACTGGAAAAAGAAATTAGAAACTCTAATTGGATGAGTTCAGATGCGAAAGAAGCTGCAATTGAGAAAATCAAGGAGATGAAGACTCTCATTGGATTCCCAGCTTGGTACAACAACAGAACTGCGATTGTTAATCATTACAAAGGAGTGAGTAACATCATAAATCAGTTTTTTTTATTGTGAAAAGAGGTATCGATAACTCTGTGTTATTACTAAAGTAATAATTAAATAAAAATTATATAGTTGATCATTGGTCATGATTACTTGGACAATATCTTGAGCTTCATGAGATACACGAGGAGGACAGAAATTCGAACGTTCGTGGGATATGAGAACAATGCTAAGTATGAAGAAGCATATTTTTTGAAGTAAAGTAATTTTTTCAATACTACAATCTACAATATTTCTTCTAGATGGGAACTGGATCCAATTACCGTCAATGCAGTTTATCTTTTGGGATATAATATCTTAAGTATACTATATGTTTTTTTCTTTAATATTTACGAGAAAGTGGAATCAAATGCATGATTTTTTTCGATTATATCATCACCTTAAAAACAAATGGGCGTAAGTATTATGCTTATGCATAGCACTTACACAGCCACTTGGTTATTAAAGCGACGATATTGTCCAGTTCAATCCACTGTTTCCTGTATAAATATGAGAATTTAAGATATTGAATAATATTCATTTACTGAATATAATTTTTCAGCTGTTCCAGCCGTTAATTTCCAATCACCACTATTCGGTTCGAAAGTACCTGAGTAAGTGAAATAAGAAAAGGGCATTGAACTCAGTTAAATATATTAAAATATAGTACAAGGAATAATTAGTGAATCATTTTTATTAACAGCTACGTGAATTATGGACTTGCAGGAAGTACAATAGGTCATGAAATGGGCCACGGCTTCGATCCCAATGGTAAAAATGAGGCAAATTATTAATTAGTTGATAAGATATTCAAGGAATGCTCGGAAATCGAGCGGGCTCATCTTGTTATTCAGTTGAATCATTGAATCATTTCTATTATTCAGGAATTAAATTTGGATTAGATCCTGAAAGCGAATTGCTAGACGAGCGTATGTTGAAAATGTATTATCAGCATTCTTCGTGCTTTGTCAAACAGTACGATCGTTACTACGATGCACAGAAGCCTGCTCCAAAATCTGATAAATCACCAGAGGACAGCGATGAAAAGAAGACTCCAAAGAAATCAAGTTCGATGTCCCTCGGGACTTTGACAGCTGGTGAGAATATCGCTGATTTAACTGGTGTAGAAACTATCTTTGATGCCTACATGGTCGTTAG
The DNA here is from genome assembly GCA_963942555.1 of Aleiodes leptofemur. Classification (NCBI taxonomy): domain Eukaryota; kingdom Metazoa; phylum Arthropoda; class Insecta; order Hymenoptera; family Braconidae; genus Aleiodes; species Aleiodes leptofemur. The sequence continues at coordinate 9,906,151 of OZ012620.1, forward strand.
AAACCAAGAAAAACCAAATGGAGAACTCAAACTTCCCGGATTTGAAGACTTCACTGATGAACAAATGTTTTTCATATCTTACGCAGCGGTTCGTGCAAAATCCTATAAATTTTACCTCTGATAATAACTCCACAAAATAATTTTTATTCATTGGAAATAATTTTCTTTAGCAATGGTGTGAAGTTTCAACTGATGACTTTGAAAAACGCAAGGGTGGCGTGCAAGATCCTCACAGTTCGAACAGTCTACGAGTTATTGGTCCAGTTTCTAATACAAAAGATTTTGCAAGAGCCTTCAATTGTCCAAAGGATTCTCCAATGAATCCTGAGAATAAGTGTGATATTTGGAGGGAACCTGGTGCTGCAAAAATGTTAAAAAGTTCGAGACGCTGGGGACATCATCGTCATCACTCCTGGTGATCAATATGAGATGAAAATAACAGATGTACAATTTATGGCTTTCGAAATGCTCTCTTAAAGGTTTTATTCTTGGAATAAATTATAATAAAGAATATAGCAGAAATAAAGATAATGAACATTAATTCATCGTTCGATAGTATTTTGCTGATTAAAATAACCGGTTCCTTTCTTTTAATTCATGAGACTTTAGAATTCACTCTAGACTGCACGGGCACTGTTACCGAGTTTTTGGACATATCGCTCATCAAATGACTTCATTTTGTATGAGATAAATGTTCCTAGATACTAGAATTCATTGTATTTTTCTATCAACTTTGCAGGATATGGCATTGAAAAAATTCAATCATTTGTTAAACGCTCCAACGAATAAAGTCAATTTTTTGAAGAACTCCTTCCCGAACTGATTGGTAATTAAAAAAAAATGAAAACGAATGATTTGTATAGAAATAAATATTTGTGATGGCTAATGAGTAGAGATTCTACTCTTCCAGCTCGTCATGGTATTCATCAATTTCTTCATATTGTTAATTAATTAGTAATTATCCTGATAGTTTCGTATTCTTCAATATGATAAACTGCAAATCCCGGGTATGTGATTCAGTACTCTTGATATAATTGCAGTGACAAATCAAGAGATATAATGCAGTGCATGAATTTATCTAGTATCTCAGTATCTCATCCTGCCTATAAACATTGTAATTGAATGTTGCTGATGATATAACATCCTTCCAACTTTAAAAGATTGGCAGTCAAGGGCTTTCAGATTTTCATAGGATTTAAATAGCTGACTTCTTCATTGAAGTGTATCCACAAGTTGTTCTTTTCCCCCAGAACTCTTCATCACAATAAAATGGCGGAATTGAGAAAATTTTTGTAAGTTGAAATTAATTCATTCCTGATTTTCGAAAATACTATTTCACTCTGATTGGTGATGAGGAGAATTAACTGATCATTATTTTCGTGTTCATATTCAGAATGATATTGGCAATTTTATCGTCAGCATTAGCGCGACATTCAAGGAGCGGAATTGGGAAAACTCCAGACGACTTGACACAGCTCTTCCTGAATTCTGAAGAATCAGATGCAAGTGGAAGTGAAAATGATAATTCTAAAAGTAAAGAAGCAATGGTTTGTGAGACACATTATTGCCGTCAATTGGCTCATGTATTTAGTGAAGCTATAGACAAATCCATCGATCCTTGCGTTAATTTTTACAAATTTACTTGCGGCGGTTGGGAAGCCAAGAAACCAATTCCAAAATATGAATCTAAATGGAGTAGAATAAAACTTTTTGATGCAACTCTTCAGAGCCGTCTCCGAGGTGATAAGTAGTATTTTCAAGTTTTTGTTAATTAAATAACAATGAATATTCAATTTGAATTCAGATGAATTGGAGAAAGAGCCCACATCGAAGGATATTCTTCCTATTCGACAGGCGAAGAAGTGGTATCACTCTTGCATGGATACGAGTGAGTATCGATAAGAAAAATAATTTCTAGGAAATATTCAGTTCATTCTTCCACTCATTTTCATCCATTTTTGTAATAATATAGAGACTCGTAACACAAGGGGCATCAATCCAATTGCATCGATTTTGATACAAACTGGTGGATGGCCGATGATCATGGATGCTGAGGAATGGTCTGAAGATCAATCGTGGAAACAAATTGAAGAAAATTACATGCGTTTGACCGGTGAATATATGTTCTACGAAATGAAGCCGAGATCAATGTCCGGTGGCAATCCCTGGAATATCAGCAGGGAAATATACGTGAGTCTTTTTCCCCAAGATTAGAATGTATTGATTAATATTCCCCCGGTTATATCGATTTCAATTGCAGATTTCAACCCCAGATCTACCTTTGGATGACGTATTACCATTGAAATACAGAAATTATACAGGTGATGATTTTGCGGTATATGCAGAACTCATTGCCGGTACTGCAAAGTTATTTATCGAAAAAAATAAAGCAGATGTTTCTGACGAACAATTAAATAAAGACATCGACGATCTCATCAAATTCGAAAAGAGTCTATATATGGTAATTCCTTATTGAAAAGTATTCAATTGTCATGCGACTTCAATTGTCTCTTTTTTCAGGCAATGAATGAACCGAAGAATGCTAGTGGAATAGATATGGAAGATATGGAAGATATGGATGATATGGATGATATGGATGTTATGAATGTGCCAGATATCATGAATCTCCATGACTTTGTCCAATTCTGGGATAATATTACAGAATTTCTCAATAAAAATTGGAATTTAAAACCGGACTCCGATGAAGAGAAGGTAATGAATGAGTTTCTAAAATAGTCTTAGCTATTTCTAATTTTTTTTTCATCATATTTAGATCGTTTGGAAGGAGCTTCTTGAAGCGATGTTTGATTTTGCTAGTGTCGAATTGGATGAAGATGCTGAGATCAGAATGTCGAATCCCGACTTTTTTCTCCAGCTGCCAAAAATATTAAAGTCAACGAAGAAACGTACAATTGGTAATTAATCAATTTTTTCCTCTTCCTTTCTCTCCGAATAAGGATTATGTCATTTTTTTTCTTAATCCTCAGTTAATTACATTCATTGGAAATTCGTGAGTTACGGGTTGAAATACACAACTGATGAAGTGAAAGATATATTCTTTGATCTCATGGAACACGAGTATGGAGTACAAGAAAGATCACCACGGTTTGTATTACGAATTAGATTAAAGAATATTCTATTCAACGAATAATTCGTATGATTTCATTATCTTTAATTGTGGACATTCATTAGTTGGCTCGAGTGTGTGCAGGAAATGGAGATGGAACATGCTGCTGCGTTTTTATTTGTTCAGAATTACTTCAAGGAGACGACTGCAGAAGCTGTGAATATTGATTTTTTTTAATTCTACAAACAAGGAGAATAAATTTATTAAAATTGCATATTTTCTCGAACATTTAGGCCAATGAGATGGCACGAAATATTAAGAAAGAATTGGAACGGCAAATTGATAATTCAAATTGGATGTCTCCTGAGGCAAAGGAAATGGCAAAGAAAAAGTTGGATTCGATGAAAACACTTCTTGGATTTCCCGATTGGTTCCAAAATCGCACAGCCGTTGTTAATTATTATAAAGGCGTATGTAATTAAATTCAATAATTTCCCCATTAAGATTTAGTAATAAAGAGTTGCAAGGAGATAATTTCCATTGCTATATCAGTCTATACACTACAATGCTATTTATAATAATGAAAACTGCTGATTCGACAGTTGACTATTGGGTATGACTATCTGGACAATGTTCTGAGCTTCATGAGATACGAGAAGTCACTGAAAATCCATGAATTTGCAGAATACAGACAGGGAGACCAATCCGGGTAAGATATACTTTCATTCTACAATGAAAATTTGAATTGATGATTCAATTAAATGTAATTTTTTCAGATGGTACATAAATCCAATCACAGTAAATGCCCTTTACTCTCCGAATGACAATATCCTAAGTAAGTATTATTTTTGTTGAGTTTTGAATTATACTGTTGATTTCATTCAATTTCTTTTATCCAGATGTTCCAGCAGTTATGTTCCAAGTTCCTCTCTTTGGATTTCAAGTTCCTAAGTAATTATTGATCAAATTTTCGATTTTCATTATTTCAGTATTCAAAAATTCATTCATTCTAATCTACTACTTTGCTTCGCTATTCCTTTTTTTCTGTCACGAAATTTTTCCTTTTCAGTTATATAAATTATGGAATCACAGGATCAATCGTTGGTCATGAAATGAGCCATGGCTTTGATGTGAATGGTATGTTTAAATAAGTGGATAAAAAATAATTATTATAGATTTGATAATTGATGCACATGTAGGGGAGAGGGGGAAAAACCTCCGAGGTATCATGATGTAGGATTTTTTTCACAATGAAAGACCGCATGAAAAAAACTTGGAAAAAATTCAAAAGATACTCCAATATATGAATGTTGTAAAATTTTTTTCAATTATTTTTTGTACAGCCCTTCACTCGCTAAAAAATCCCGAATCATTTTGACCCTGCTGTCTATTTTGACTGGATTTCCCCTAGTTCATGATACTGTCCTCCGTTCACTGATTAATACCAAATCATTTAAATTTCTCATAAGGGATTAGATTTGGAATTAATGGCACATACGGCGATTTATGGGAAGAAGACATGATGAAGATGTATTATCAACGATCTAAATGTTTTGTCAAGCAATTTGACAACTTCTTTGGTGCAGAAACTATTTTTCCAAAAGGTGCAATATATTTTTCTTCAGAAAAATCGAATTCAGAGAATGATACATTTACAATGGGAAAACTAACAGTTGCTGAGAATATTGCTGACACAACTGGCGTACAATCTGTTTTCAATGCTTATATGAAAATGAGAATGAATGAAGCACCAGATGGAGAAATGAAACTTCCTGGATTTGAAGATTTTAATGATGAACAAATGTTCTTCTTATCATATGCTGGGGTTCGTACCAAAACAATTAACGAATTGAAAAAAATTATAAAATTATCTATTTATGAAAAAATCATTCCCTCAGGCATGGTGTACAGTAACAACTCCAGAGTATGAGGAACGTGAAAAAGCAGGATTTGATTCCCACAGTCCACCACATTTACGTGTCTTCGGTGCTGTCACCAATACTTTAGCATTTGCAGAAGCTTTTAAATGTCCAAAAGGCAGTCCCATGAATCCCGAGGACAAATGCAATATTTGGAAAGAGCCTGGTGCTGCATTGAAATTGAAACCACTAGTTCGCAAGAGGCATCATTATCGCTATCGTTTCAATATTGACTGGTGAATTCCTTGAAATAAGAACAATATTGCTTCATTTAGAGCAATATTCGTACACTTTATAATACTTTAATTCTCACTGAAACTTTTCACTATAAGGAAGAAAGTTCAATGAATCGTGGGAATAGATGCGATGTCTGCTCAAATACGAATGTGAAATAAAAATCCAAACTATTATTCCATTTTGATTATTATTCTGTTGTTCACAATATTCATTGACTTGTTAACCAAGAATATATTTTTAATAAAGGAATAATTGCAACAAATTCGAATTTATTGTTTTCGTACAATTTTCTTCATGTAAGACACATGGCACATCATCTCTCGTGTGCACTCAGCTTAATTCTCCGAAAATAATTGAACTGCGAGAAAATACATTGATGAAAGGAATAAGAATAGAAATAGGGAAAGAGAACGCAATACATTCAGTCTTTCTGAGGCCTTAATATTTCCAGTATAACCTGGTCATATATCGACGTCAACACGGAGGATAACATACGAGTTATGATTAATATCAATAGATAAATCAAAGGACGAGTTCATGTCAACATTCAGATGTTGTAGTAGCTTCAGCATACAGTAGTTCAGAAATTACTATTTTCTTCTTTTTGCGAAAAGCGCTCCGAAAAAATTAGTAGTAAAGAGCTACAAGTTTAACCGTAGAATAGAAGAAATCTATGTTTTCCAAGGTTTCTGATAGTTTCGAATTCTTCAATATGATGAACTGAAAATTCAGAATAATTGTTTCATTATGCCCTTGAAATAACTGCAGTGATTGCGAACGTCGTGCAGTCAGTGCATAACGTTTAGAAAAATCAAAAGATATGATGCAGTCCATAAATTTATCCGGTATCTCGGAATGTCATCCTGCCCAGGAACAATGTAATTGAATGCTGCTGGTGATATTACGTCCGTTCTACTTTGAAAGATAGGCGGTCAAGGGTTTTCCGGTCTTCATAGGATTTAAATAGTCAATTTCTTCATTGAAGTGTATGCGCAAATGAATTTCCACCCAAAACACTTCTCCACACTAAAATGGCGAATTTGAGAGGACTGTTGTAAGTTGAAATTAGTTCATTCATGATTTTCATTCGAGATTAATTTGATCATCATTCTCTTTTTGATATTAAGAATGATATTGGCAATATTATCATCAACATCAGCGCGATATTCGAGGAACAGAATCCGAAAAACTCCAGACTACTTGACACAGCTGTTTTCAAATTCCGAAGAATCAGACTCAAGTCAAAGTAAACATGATAATTCTGAAAGTCAAGAAACAATGGTTTGCGAGACACATCATTGCCGTCAATTGGCTCATGTATTTAGCGAAGCTATAGACAAGTCCATTGATCCTTGCGTCGATTTTTACAAATTCACTTGCGGTGGTTGGGAAGCTAAAAAACCGATTCCAAAATATGAATCTACGTGGAGTAGAATACAACTTTTTGGAGCAACCCTTAAGAGGCATCTCAGAGGTGATCGATTGTATTATTAATTTCTTATGTAATTGAATAACAAGAAATATCCGATTTTCATTCAGATGAATTGGAGAAAGAGCCTACATCAAAAGATATTCTTCCTATTCGACAGGCAAAGAAGTGGTATCGTTCTTGCATGGACACGAGTGAGCATTGAGAAGAAAAATAATTCCGAGGAAATATTCATTTCATTCTCCCATTCATTTCTATTCATTTTTGGCATCATATAGAGACTCGTAACACAAGGGGCATCGATCCAATTGTATCGATTTTGATGCGAACTGGTGGATGGCCGATGATTATGGATGCTGGAGAATGGTACGAAGATCAATCATGGAAACAAATTGAAGAACATTACATGCGTTTGACCGGTGAATATATGTTTTACGAAATTAAACTAAGAACAATGCCAGCGGACAATTCTAAGAATATCAGCAGAGAAATATATGTGAGTTGAAATAGACTTCATCAGTAATATGTCAGTGTTTCTTCCCAGAGTTGGGATTTATTAAGTAACCTTCTTTCAACTACATCGGCTCGAATTGCAGATTGCGTATCCAGATCTACCATTGGATGGCGTATTACCATTAAAGTACAGGAATTATACGGGTGATGATCTAGCGGGATATGCAGAACTCATTGCCGGCGTTGCAAAATTATTCATTGAAAAAAATAAAGCCGATGTTTCTGAAGAACAATTGAAAAAAGACATCGATGATCTCATCGAATTTGAAAAACAGCTGTATATGGTAATTCACTTTCAAGAATTGATCAGGCGAACCAAGAGCTAATGTTCAATTGACTTGTCTCATTTTTCCTGAATTTTTAAATGCCTCGCAATTTTTCAGGCAACGAATGAGCCGGATACTCCTAGCGAAATCAATATAGATGAAGAAGATGTGCCAGATGACATGAATCTCGATAGCTTTATCGAATGGTGGGATAATATCACAGAATTCGTGAATAAGAATTCGAATTCAGAAATGGAATCTGACGAGGAGAAGGTAACGATCGAATTTCTAAAGCAGTCTCAATTATTTCCGGCTTTTTTATTTACTATGTTTAGATCGATTGGAAGAAGATTCTCGAGCCAATGTTCGATTTTGCTAGTGTTGAATTGAATGGAGATGCTAAGATCACATTCTGGTATCCCACCTTTTTTCTTCAGCTACCAAAAATATTACAGTCAACTGAAAAGCGCACAATTGGTAATTAATAGTAATTCTCTCTCTGTTTCTCTTTCGAATGAGGAATACGTAATTTTTTTTTCTTTAAACCTTAGTTAATTATATTCATTGGAAATTTGTGAGTTACGCATTGAGATACACAGTTGATGAGATGAAGGATATATTCTTCGATCTCATTGAGCACGAGTATGGAGTAGAAGAAAGATCACCACGGTTCGTATTTGTGATTGAATTTACGAATATTTTGTATGATTTCATTATCTTCAATTGTTAAAATTCCTTAGTTGGCTCGAGTGTGTGCAGGAAATGCAGATGGAAGATGCTGCTTCGTTTTTATTCGTTCGAAATTACTTCAAGGAGACAACAGCAAAAGCTGTGAATATTAATTTTTTAAATTCCACAAAAACGGAGAATAAATTACTCAAAATTGTATATTTTTTCGAAATATTCAGGCCAAGGAAATGACACAAAATATTAAGGAAGAATTGGGACACCAAATTGATAATTCAAATTGGATGTCTTCTGAAGCAAAGAAAATGGCGCGTAAGAAGTTGAATGCAATGAAAACACTTCTTGGATTTCCTGATTGGTTCAAAAATCATACGGCCGTTGTTAATCATTATAAAGGCGTATGTTATTGGATTTAATAATTTTGTGATTAAGGTTGAGAAGTAAAGTGTTAAAAGGAACAAATTTTCATCGCTTGATCACTTTATCCACTAGAATGTTATTTATAATGATTAAAATTGGTAATTCGATAGTTGAATATTGGTTACGACTATCTGGACAATGTTCTGAGCTTCTTGAGATACAAGAAGACACTGGAAATTCGTGAATTTGCGGGATACAGAAAAGAAAAAGAATCCGAGTGAGATATACTTTTATTCTACAATAAAAATTGGAATTTATGATTTATTTAAATGTGTTTTCTTTCAGGTGGTACATAGATCCAATCACTATAAATGCTGTTTACAGTCGGGAAGATAATACTCTAAGTAATTGCTTTTTTATTGAGTTTTTTCAGATTATGAATCTGTAGATTTAATTCAATTCATTTTATCCAGATGTTCCAGCAGTGGCATTTCAAGTTCCCATCTTTGGAATTCAAGTTCCTAAGTAATTATTGATGAAATTTCCTATGTCAATTGATTCAGTACTTTTGACTCAATTCATTCTACTCTATCACTTCGTCAGGATATTACTGTTCTCAGTCATAAAATTTTTATTTCAGTTATGTAAATTATGGACTCATAGGATCCTTCGTTGGTCATGAGATGAGCCATGGCTTTGATGTGAATGGTGTGTTCAAATTGATAAATAAATAAGCCTTTATCATTAAATTATAAAATTATTATTATATAATTACTAACTTATGGAATTGTCCTCGATGCACTCATTAATACCGAGTTATTCCAATTCTTTATAAGGGATTCGATATGGAATTAATGGCACCAAGGACGCGTTATGGGAGGAAAACATGATGAAGATGTACTATCAACGATCTAAATGTTTCATCAAGCAATTTGACGATTACTTTGATGGAAGGACCATTCCTCCAGAATATGCGGAATATTACTCTTCAAAAGTATCAAGTACAGGAAATGGCACAAAAACAATGGGAAAACTAACTGCTGGTGAAAATATTGCCGATTCAACTGGTGTACAATCTGTATTCAGTGCTTATATGAAAATGAGAATGAATCAAACACCAAATGGAGAAATGAAACTTCCTGGATTTGAAGATTTTAGCGATGATCAAATGTTCTTCTTATCATTCGCTGGGGTTCGTAACAAAACAATTCAAGAACTTAAAAAGTATATTAAAACATCTATCTATAAAGGGATATTTTCCTCAGGCATGGTGCACAGTAACAACTCCAGAATATGAGGAACGTCAAAAAGCAGACTTTGATGTCCACAGCCCACCACATTTACGTGTCTTTGGTGCAGTCTCCAATGCTTTAGGATTTGCAGAAGCTTTCAAATGTCCAAAAAACAGTCCCATGAATCCTGAGGACAAATGTAATGTTTGGACAAAGCCTGGTGCTGCATTGAAATTGAAACCACCAGTTCGCAAGAGACATCATTATCGTCACCGTTTCGACGTTGAATGGTGAACTCCTCGAAACTTCGTCTCTTCCAATAACTTGTAATCGATAATTAAAAAAAATATTGCTATATTTGAAGCACTATTTATATAGTTTCCGATACTTTGGAACATCATTAATTCGCATTTATGTGTAATATCAATGTTATCTTATTTTTTTCCTTATTTTTTTCATATTCATGAAAATTAAAATTTTTATGGCACGAATAATTAACTATTAATTTTGGAAATAATGTTAAAACTGGAAATTACGTTCTCAGTCAATATGGAAATAATGTATATTATCCAGATCATTAAAGTACATTTAAACAAAAAGTCAGAAATCATAATTATTATACAGGAAAGAGTCCAATGAATCATCCTGAAAATTACTGCGGCATTTGATGAATCTCTTCATACTATTAATTAATTTGTCATTTTCCTGATATTTTCGAAGCTTCGATATGATCAGTTGTATATCCAGGATAATCGGTTCATTATTCCCTTGAAATAACGGTAGTGACAAGTCAGAAAATATAATGCAGTGCAAAAGTTTATCTGTTATCTCGGTATCTCATCCTGCCTAGAAACATTGTAATTGAATGTTGCTGATGATATAACGCCTTTCCTACTTTGTAAGATAGGCAGTCACGAGCTTTCCGATCTTCGTAGGATTTGAATAGTTAATTTCTTCATTGAAGTGTATCTGTTGGATATCAAGTCAACTTTTCATATTCAAATTGTCGCGCCTGTCCCCACTCGGTTATTATACCGTGACTACAGTGACGTAATAATTGGAGCAATACTTTCTTCTAAAGTAACTCAATTATCTCGCGGCCACGTGCAAAAGCCACATGTATAGTTATACTTAATTGCATAAATAAAGTACGTTTAATAAATATCGCAAACCGGTGTTTCGAGTATTCACTGGGACCCATTACAATTTCCTGAACTCCAATAGTATCCACAAGTGGAATTTTCACTCAGAATACTTCTTGACAATAAAATGGCGAAGCTAAAAGGATTTTTGTAAGTTGAAATTAATTCATCAATAATTTTCATTTTGAATTCATTAATGACTATTCCCTTGTCGATATTCAGAATAATGTTGGCAGTATTATCATCAACATCAGCGCGACATTCGAAGAACAGATTTAGAAAAACTCCACACGACGTAAAACAGCTATTTTCAAATTCTGATGAATCGGATTCAAGTAAAAATAAAAGTGATAATTCTGAAAGGAAAGAAGCAATAGTTTGTGAGACACGTCATTGCCGTCAATTGGCTAATGTATTTAGCGAAGCTATAGACAAATCCATTGACCCTTGTGTTGATTTTTACAAATTCACTTGTGGCGGCTGGGAAGCTAAAAAACCAATTCCAAAATATGAAACTACGTGGAGTAGAATACAACTTTTTGATGCAATACTGAAGAGGCATCTCAGAGGTGATAAATTATGTTAGTAATTTTTGATGTTATTAAATATCATTGAATGTCCAATTTTAATTCAGATGAATTAGAGAAAGAGCCCACATCTGAAGATTTACTTCCTATTCGACAGGCGAAGAAATGGTATCGTTCTTGCATGGACACGCGTGAGTATTCAGAAAAATAATAATTCCTAGCGAATATTCAGTTTATTCTTCCGACCATTTTTGTGATGATATAGAGACTCGTAACACGAGGGGTATCAATCCAATTTTATCAATTTTGATGCAAACTGGCGGATGGCCAATGATCATGGACGTTGGAGAATGGTACGAAGATCAATCGTGGAAACAGATTGACGAAAATTACATGCGTTTGACCGGTGAATATATGTTCTACGAAATTAAACCAAAAGCAATGCCATCCGGAAATTCTAGGAATATCAGCAAAGAAATATATGTAAGTTTTTCTTCCTCAAAATTAGGATTTATCAAGTAATATTCTTCCAACTACATTGGCTTCAATTGCAGATTTTCTACCCAGATCTACCGTTAGATGACGTATTACCATTAGAATACAGAAATTATACGGGTGATGACTTAACTTTATATGCAGAACTCATTGCCGATGCTGCAAAATTATTTATCGAAAAAAATAAAGCATATGTTTCTGACGAACAATTGAAGGAAGATATCGATGATCTCATCGAATTTGAGAAGCGTCTGTATTTGGTAATTTATTTTTGAAAACTAATCAATTGTTGAGAGAATGAAAGTTCGTGAATTTGTCGCAATTTTTTAGGCAATAAATGAACCGAACAATGTTAGTGGAATCGATATGGATGATAAAGAGGTGCCAGATGACATGAATCTCAATAGCTTCATCCAATGGTGGGATAATCTCACAGAATTCGTGAATCACAAATCGAGTTCAGAACCGGTGTCTGATGAGGAGAAGGTGATGATTGAATTTCTGAAGCAATCTCACCTATTTCTATTTTTTCTATTTATTATATTCAGATCGATTGGAGAAAGATTCTTGAGCCAATATTTGATTTCGCTAATGCTGAATTGGATGAAGATGCTGAGATTAGATTCTGGTATCCCGCCTTTTTTCTTCAACTACCAAAAATATTACAGTCAACGAAGAACCGTACAATTGGTAATTGATCAATTCTTTTCTCTTTTCCTTCCAATGAAGAATACGTAATTTTTTTTTTAACACTTAGTTAATTACATTCATTGGAAATTTGTGAGTTACGCATTGAGATACACGATTGATGAAGTGAAGGATATATTGTTCGATCTCATTAAGCACGAGTATGGAGTACAAGAAAGATCACCACGGTTTGTATTTGCCATTTATTTTACGAATAATTTGTATGATTTTATTATCTTTAATTACTAACATTTATTAGTTGGCTTGAGTGTGTGCAAGAAATGCCGATGGAAGATGCTGCTTCATTTTTATTTGTTCAGAATTATTTCAAGGAGACAACTGCAAAGGCTGTAAATATTATTTTTTCAATTCCACTAGCAAGGAGAATGAAACTATTCAAATTTCATATTTTTTTGAAACATTCAGGCCAATGAAATGACACAAAATATCAAGAAAGGATTAGGATGCCAAATTAATAATTCAAATTGGATGTCTTCTGAGGCGAAGGAAATGGCACAGAAGAAGTTGAATGCAATGAAAACACTTCTTGGATATCCAGATTGGTTCAAAAATCGTACGGCCGTTGTTAATCATTATAAAGGCGTATGTAATCGGAATTAATAATTTTGTGATCAAGATTTAGAAATGAAGCGTTAAGAGGAAAGAATTCTCAGCGCTTTATCATTTCAGTCACTAAAATGTTTTGGATGATAATTAAAATTGGTAATTCGATAGTTAAATATTGGTTACGACTATCTGGACAATATTCTGAGCTTCATGAGATATCAGAAAACACTGGAAATTCGTAAATTTGCAGGATCCACAAAGAAAAAAGAATTCCAGTGAGATATACTTCTATTTTACAATCGAAATTTGAATTTATGATTCAATTAAATGTCATTTTTTTCAGATGGTACATAAATCCTATCACTATAAATGCTGTTTACAGTAAGACCGATAACGCCATAAGTAAGAAATTCTTTTTGTTGAAGTTTTTAGGTGATGATACTGTGATTTCATTCAATTTATTTTATTCAGATGTTCCAGCAGTGGCATTTCAACTTCCTCTCTTTGGAATTCAAGTTCCTAAGTAATCATCAATCAAATTGTGTATTTCTATTATTGCAATACTACAAAGTTAATTCATTCCACTTTATCACTTTGCTTCGATATTACTTTTTTAAGTCATAAAATTTCTCGTTACAGTTATATAAATTATGGACTCATAGGATCATTCGTTGGTCATGAGATGAGTCATGGCTTTGATGTGAAGGGTATGTCTGAATAAATAAATAGATCTTAATTTATTGTTAAATCAATAATCCTTGAAATTTCTTGATATGCACTCATTAATACCGAGTTATCCCAATTTTTCATAAGGGATTCATTTTGGAATTAATGGTACCAAGGACGCTTTATGGGAGGAAGACATGATGAAGATGTATTATCAACGGTCTGAATGCTTTGTCAGACAATTTGACGATTACTTTGGTGGAAGAACTGTTCCGCCACAATGGTCGAGATATTTACCTCCAGATGAATCAAGTTCTAAGAATAGCACAACAATTGGAAAAATCACTGTTGGCGAAAATATTGCTGATTCAACTGGTGTACAATCTGTATTCGATGCTTATATGAAAATGAGAAAGAATGAAGCACCAAATGGAGAAATGAAAATTCCTGGATTTGAGGATTTTAGTGATGAACAAATGTTCTTCTTATCATTTGCTGGGGTACGTAGCAATAAAATTCAAGAATTGAAAAAAATGATTCGATTATTTATTCATAAAAGAATATTTTTATCAGGCATGGTGTACAGTAACAAATCCAGAATATGAGGAACGTCAAGAAGCAGAACTGAATTTCCACAGTCCACCACATTTACGTGTCATTGGGGCAGTCTCCAATACTTTGGCATTTGCAGAAGCTTTCAAATGTCCAAAATACAGTCCTATGAATCCCGAGGACAAGTGCAACATTTGGACAAAGCCTGGTGCCGCATTGAAATTGAAACAACGAGTTCGCAAGAGACATCATTATCGCCATTGTTTCGACATTGACTGGTGAACTCCTCGAGACTTTTCCAACGATCTCTTTCAATGACTTGTAATCGATAATCACAGAAAATATTGATTCGTTCAAAGCAATGTTGGTACACTTTCCAATACTTTGGCTTTCACGAAAGCTTTTCATTGTTTGGAAGAAATTTCAATGAGTATGAAACAAAAGGTGGAATTATTAAATATTCCATCGTCATTATTATCGTATTGCCAAGAATATTTACTGACGTATTTATGAAAATTATATTATTCAATAAAGAAAAAAATTGTAGGAAATTCGAATCTATTGTCGGCTCAGGAATTTTCTTTATGAACATAACAAAAACCACCTTTTCCTGTGTTGTAATGACTCTAGTTCCATGAATAAATGCAATTGTGAAAAGAATCTATGAAGTATGGAATATTCATTAAAAATGAGGGACCTACACGTGTTCGATATCTACTCCTCCGAGTGAATGTGGATAGACCCCTAATCATTGACTTTTGTCAAATATTTAGAATAATAAACACGATTATTTCTTCTTACGGTAAATGATTTGACTTCTTCAAATTGTTAACCAACTAGTTATTCTCTTGTCTATCCTATATTATTCGAAGCATTAAATCGAGCATTATTCAATCTTTCGTGTTACTCGCATAAACTCTTCGGAAATAATAAAACCACACAAAAATATATTGATTGAAAGGATGAGAATGAGAATATTAGAAGAGAACAGATTCATTCACATTTCCTGAGGCCTTAAAAACTACTCTGATGTCTTCTGACGAAGTCCAGATATTATTCCGGTGTCTGGGTATTTATCGTCATTACTTCCTAAGATGAGACATGAGTTATGAATAATTTCAATAGATTAATCAAAATACGAGCTTATGCAAACATTCAAATGTTCAAATAGCTCTAACATACAGTAGTTGAGCAATTACTATTTTGTGTTTTTTTTTGAAAAACCTTACGAGAAAACAAAAAAAAATGAACAAAGTGTTTAAATATATCCGTGATTGCTGTATCTCATCCTGTCTGCAAATATTGTTGCGGAGTGTCGATGATGATAAAGCATCCTCTCTAGTTTAAACGATAGGCATTCAAGGGCTTTCCGGTTTATCATAGGATTTAAATAGTGAGCTTCTTTATTAAAGTGTATACACAAATAGAATTTTTTCTCTCAGAGTACTTCATTACAAAAAAATGGCGAGTTTGAGAGGATTTTTGTAAGTTGAAATCAAATTGATTCATGATTCTTGTGAATAGCGTTGCACTCTGATTATTGATTAGGAGATTCATTTAATTATTATTCTTTTGTTGTTATTCAGAATAATATTGGCAATATTATCATCAGCATCAGCGCGACATTCGAGGAGCAGAATTCGAAAAACTCCAGATGACTTGACCCAGCTCTTTTTGAATTCTGAAGAATCAGATTCAAGTGAAAGTAAAAATGATAATTCTGAAAGTAAAGAAACAATGGTTTGCGAGACACAGCATTGTCGTCAGTTGGCTCACGTATTTAGTGACGCTATAGATAAATCCATTGATCCTTGCGTTGATTTTTACAAATTCACTTGCGGTGGTTGGGATACTAAAAAACCAATTCCGAAATATGAATCTACGTGGAGTAGAATACAACTTTTCGATGCAACACTTAAGAGTCATCTCAGAGGTAATCAATTGTATTATTAATTTTTTGTGTAATCAAATATCAATGAATGTCCAATTTTGGTTCAGATGAATTGGAGAAAAAGCCCACATCGAAGGATGTACTTCCTATTCGACAGGCGAAGAAGTGGTATCGTTCTTGCATGGACACGAGTGAGTATTGAGGAAAAAAATAATTTCTAGAACATATTTAGTTCATTCCTCCACTAATTTATATTCATTATTGTAATCATATAGAGACTCGTAATACAAGGGGCATCAATCCAATTGTATCGATTTTGGTACAAACTGGCGGATGGCCGATGATCATGGATGCTGGGGAGTGGTACGAAGATCAATCGTGGAAACAGATTGAAGAACATTACATGCGCTTAACCGGTGAATACATGTTCTACGATGTAAGACCAAGAGCAGTGCCACTCGACAGTGCTGGCAATATGAGCGGAATAATAAACGTGAGTCTGTTTTCCAGAAATTACAATTTACTGAATAACATTCTTTCAATTACTTCGGGTTTGATTGCAGATTTTCTACCCAGATCTACCGTTGGATGGCGTATTACCATTGAAATACAGAAATTATACGGGTGATGATTTAGAGTCATATGCAGAATTCATTGAAGGTGTTGCAAAATTATTTACGGAAAAAAATAAAGCCGATGTTTCTGACAAACAATTGATGAAAGACATCGAAGATCTCATCGAATTTGAGAAGAGTCTGTATATGGTAATTCACTTTCTAGAAAGTAATCAATTCTCAGGAGAACCAAAAGCCAATGTTCAAATGACCGGTCTCATTTTCCCACTCAAATCCTGATTTTCTCGCAAATTTTTCAGGCGATGAATGGAGCGAACAACGCTAGTGGCATTGATGAGGATGATATAGATCCACCAGAGAACATGAATCTCGATCAATTCATCCAGTGGTGGGACAATCTCACTGAATACGTGAATAATAATTCAAATTTAGGACCGGAGTCTGATGAGGAGAAGGTAATGAATGAAGTCCTGAAATAGTTTCAAATATTTATGATTTTCATTGTTCATTATATTTAGATCAATTGGAGGAAGATTCTCGAATCACTGTTTGATTTTGGTAGCGTCGAATTGAATGAAGATGCTCAGATCAGAGTGTGGGCTCCCGCTTTTTACCTTCAACTACCGAAAATATTACAGTCAACGAAGACACGCACAATTGGTAATTAATCGATTCTCACCCTTTTTGCAAATGAGGTATACGTAATTATTTTTTTTCAACCTTCAGTCAATTACATCCATTGGAAATTTGTGAGTCACGCTTTGAAATACACGATTGATAAAGTGGAGGATATACTCTTTGATCTCCTTAAGGAAGAGTATGGAGTACAAGAAAGAACACCACGGTATGTAATTGTAATTCATTTCACGAATAATTTGTATGATTTCATAATCTTTAATTGTTAACATTGACTAGTTGGCTCGAATGTGTACAGCAAATGGAGATGGAAGATGCTGCTGCATTTTTATTTGTTGAAAATTACTTCAAGGAGACTACTGCAAAAGCTGTGAGTATGATTTTTTTTCTTCCACGAGCAAGGAGAATGGTTTTATTAACATTGTATATTTTTTTGATACATTCAGGCCAATGAAATGACACAAAATATCAAGAAAGAATTGGAACACCAAATTGATAATTCAAACTGGATGTCTTCTGAGGCAAAGGAAATGGCAAAAAAGAAATTGGATGCAATGAAAACACTTCTTGGATATCCAGATTGGTTCAAAAATCGTACTGCCGTTGTTAATCATTATAAAGGCGTATGTAATTAAAGTCAATAAGTTTGTCATTAAGATTTAGTCGTAAAATGTTGAAAGGACATTATTTTCACCACTACATCACGCCATGCACTATAATGCTATTGATGATAATTAAAATTGCTAATTCCACAGTTGACTATTGGTAACGACTATCTGGACAATGTTCTGAGCTTCATGAGATACGAGAAGACACTGAGAATTCGGGAATTCGCAGGATACAGAAAGAAAGAAGAATCCGCGTAAGATATACTTCTACTTTAAAAGTGAAATCGAAATTTATGATTACATTAAGGTACTTCCGCAGTTAGTAAAGAGGCATGGATCCGAATGTGCCACAGATTTGAAACTTTGAGGATATAGTATATTACGCATCAAGGGAGTAAAGAAGTCAACATGGCCAAAAATTTGCCTCCCGAGCGAAGCGAGGGTGCAAAATTTTTGGCCGCGTTGACTTTTTTTCATCCATGGTGCGTACGATATTTTTCTGTCCGAGGGAGTAGAGTACGACGTTTCTAACCGAGCGCAGCGAGGTTAGAAACGTCGTACTTTACTCCCTGAGGGCAGAAATATTCTTTTTATAAGTAGAAATAGTTCCATAACGATCGACAACGTAGTTTTTTTTTATAAATTATTAAAATCATTTATTTACAGAAGCCCTAATGACACGTACTTTTTAATAAATTGTTTAAAAATCATCGACAATGTGCTGCAGTCTTACCCGCGCGCGAAATCACTTCCCATATTATTTATAAATATAACTTGATAATTTTTTTGATATTTCACCACGTAATTATTGAGAAATATCAATTAATCCATAAAATAATTATGAGGTTATGGTAAAATGGTGGTGACACACGGCTCCCCAATGGTGTTGACACACGGATTAATTGATATTTCTCAATAATTACGTGGTAAAATATCAAAAAAATTATCAAGTTATATTTATAAATAATATGGGAAGTGATTTCGCGCGCGGGTAAGACTGCAGCACATTGTCGATGATTTTTAAACAATTTATTAAAAAGTACGTGTCATTAGGGCCTCTGTAAATTAATGATTTTAATAATTAATAAAAAAAAACTACGTTGTCGATCGTTATGAAACTATTTCTACTTATAAGAAGAATATATCCTCAAAGTTCCAAATCTGTGGCACATTTGGATCTACTGCCCTTTACTTACTGCGGAAGTACCTTAAAGGTGATTTTTCCAGATGGTACATCGATCCCATCACTGTAAATGCTGTTTACAATCCGGACGAGAACACCTTGAGTAAGGTTTTTTTTCTTATTGATTTTTTTGATGCATGACAATGTGGATTCTATCCAATTTATTTCATGCAGATGTTCCAGCAGTAGCATTTCAAGTTCCGCTATTTGGATTGCAGGTTCCTAAGTAATTACTCATCGAGTTTTCTTTTTTTATAATTCCAGTATTCCAAAGTTAATCAAAGCCAAGTTGTAAGGTGGACTTTACAACTTTGCTTTTATTTAATTTTGTTTGTCATTCAATTCTTCTTTTCAGTTATGTAAATTATGGAATCACAGGATCAATTACTGGTCATGAGATAAGTCACGGCTTTGATGTGAATGGTATGTTCAAATAATTGAATGAATGATCATTCATTATGCAATTAATAATTAATGTACATGTAGTTCATGAAATTGTTCTCTGTTCACTTATTTATATCGAGTAATTTGAATTTTCCATAAGGTATTAAATATGGAATTAATGGCACATCAGACGATTTATGGGAGGAGGACATGATGAAGATGTATTATCAACGATCGAAATGTTTTGTCAAGCAATTCGACAATTACTTTGGTGGAAGAACTATTCCGCCAAGATATGCGAGATTTTTTGCATCAGAAGAATCAAGTTCAGAGAATGCCACTATAACAATGGGAAAGTTAACTGCTGGTGAGAATATTGCTGATACAACTGGTGTACAATCTGTATTCAATGCTTATATGAAAATGAGAATGAATGAAGCACCAGATGGAGAAATGAAACTTCCTGGATTTGAAGATTTTAGCGATGAACAAATGTTCTTCTTATCGTATGCTGGGGTTTGTAGCAAAACAATTCAAGAATTAGAGAAAATCATTGAATTATCTATTTATATAAGAATAATTTCTTCAGGCATGGTGTGAAATAACAACTCCAGAGCATGAGGAACGTGAAAAAGCGGGATTTGATTCCCACAGTCCACCAAACTTACGTGTCTTTGGTGCCGTTTCCAATACCTTAGCATTTGCAGATGCTTTCAATTGTCCAAAAGACAGTCCTATGAATCCCGAGGACAAATGTGACATTTGGACAAAACCTGGTGCCACATTGAAATTGAAAGCCCCGGTTCGCAAAAGACATCGTTATCGCTATCGTTTCGATATTGACTGGTGAATTCTTCAGCAGTTCATCACTCCCAATGACTTGTAATCGATAATGACACGACAACATTACTTTATTGGAAGCAAATAGAAATAAATTATAATGAGAAATATAGTAGAAATTAAAAGAATAAACATGAACTAATTATTCGACAGTTGTATTTTATTGATTGAAATAACTAGTTCCTTTCTCTTACTTCTTTTATTTCATTGTATTTAATGTTACACTATTCATGTTAAGGAACATGCTTATCTACGAGCGCTCATCGTCTGTCTGTGGACAGAGTACATATTAGAATATTGCAGTAGTACTTGTGTCAATTGACAAGAACCAGATTTTTACTCTAGATCAGAACCTCCAGATTACAGAACCGTGGTCCTACCGATTGAACCACTGCTGATTCTCTTTCTCCCAATTCATCCAGTATTCTAATCGTCGTATATATTACTTAGAATCGATTCTACTCTTTCACCTCGTCATCAAATTTGTCAATCGTTTCATACTATTAATCAATTAGTGATGATCCTGAAGATTTTGAATTCTCCGAGATGATGAGCTGGCAATCCAGAATAATCTTTTAAATATTCATTTGGAATAAACGGCAGTGATTGTTAAAGTCAGCGCATGAGGTTCTGACAAATTGAAAGATATGATGCAGTACATAAATTCATCCGGAATCTCGGTATCTCATCCTGCTTAGAAACATTGTTATTCAATGCTGCTGATGATATTACGTCTTCCCTACTCTGAAAGATAGGCAGTCAAGGGCTTTCCGGTCTTTAAAGTATTCAAATAGTTGAATAGTTTTCCATTGGAATGTATCCACAAGTAAGATTTTCTCTCTGAACACTCCATCACAATAAAATGGCAAATTTGAGAGGATTTTTGTAAGTGGAAATCAATTTATCCATGAATTTCGTTAACACCACCTCACTCTGATCAGTGTTTAGGAAATTCATTTGATCTTCATTCTTTTGTTGAAATTTAGAATGATATTGATAATATTATCATCAACATCAGCGCGCCATTCCAGGAGCAGAATTCGGGAAATTCCAGACGACTTGACACAGCTTTTCCTAAATTCTGAAGAATCAGATTCGAGTGAAAATAAAAATGATAATTCTGAAAGTAAAGAAACAATGGTTTGCGAGACACATCATTGCCGTCAATTGGCTCATGTATTTAGTGAAGCTATAGACAAATCCATTGATCCTTGCGTTGATTTTTACAACTTTACTTGCGGTGGTTGGGAAGCTAAAAAACCAATTCCAAAATATGAATCTATGTGGAGTAGAATACAACTTTTTGATGCAACACTTAAGAGTCATCTCAGAGGTGATAAATTGTACTATTAATTTTTTATGTTATTAAATATCAATGAATGCCCAATTTGAATGCAGATGAATTGGAGAAAGAGCCCACATCGAGGGATATTCTTCCTATTCGACAGGCGAAGAAGTGGTATCGTTCTTGCATGGACACAAGTGAGTATTGAAAAAACCAAACAATTCCTAGAAAATATTCAGTTCATTCCTCCACTCAATTATATTCATTTTTGTAATTATATAGAAACTCGTAACACAAGGGGCATCAATCCAATTGTATCGATTTTGATGCAAACTGGCGGATGGCCGATGATCATGGATGCTGAAGAATGGTACGAAGATCAATCGTGGAAACAAATTGAAGAACATTACATGCGCTTAACAGGCGAATATATGTTTTACGATGTAAAACCAAGAGCAGTGCCACTCGACAGTTCTGGGGATATGAGCGGAATAATATACGTAAGTATGAAGATGATAATTTATTGAATAACATTTTTCCAATTACATTGGCTTCAATTCTAGATTTCGGATCCAGAGCTACCATTGGATGACGTATTACCATTGAAATACAGAAATTATACGGGTAATGATTTCGCGTCATATGCAGAACTCATTGAAGGTGTCGCAAAATTATTTACAACAAATAATAAAGCAGATGTTCCTGATGAACAATTGATGCATGATATCGAAGATCTCATCGAATTTGAAAAAAGCGTGTACATGGTAATTCACTTTTTGGAAACTAATTAATTTTCAGGAGAACCAAAAGCCAATGTTCAAATGAGCCGTCTTATTTTTCCACTCAATTCCTGATTTTCTCGCAATTTTTCAGGCAATGAATGGAGCAAAGAATGCTAGTGGAATTGATGAAGATGATATAGATGCGCCAGAGAACATGAATCTCGATCAATTTATCCAATGGTGGGATAATCTCACAGACTTTGTGAATAATAATTCAAATTTCGGACAGGAGTCTGATGGGGAGCAGGTAATGAATGATTTCCTGAAATAGTCTCAACTATTTCTGATCTTTTTTGTTCATTATATTTAGATCAATTGGAGGAACATTCTCGAATCGATGTTCGATTTTGGTGGTGTCGAATTGAATGAAGACGCTCAGATCAGACTGTCGACTCCCGCTTTTTTTCTTCAACTACCGAAAATATTACAGTCAACGAAGACACGCACAATTGGTAATTAATCAATTCTCACCTTTTTTTGCGAATGAGGCATACGTGATCATTTCTTTTAACTCTTAGTCAATTATATTCATTGGAAATTTGTGAGTCACGCTTTGAAATACACGATTGATAAAATGGAGGATATGCTTTTCGAACTCCTCAAGAACGAGTATGGAGTACAAGAAAGAAGACCACGGTTCGTATTTCTGATTGATTCTACAAATAATTCATTTGATTTCATTATCTTCAATTATTACCATTCAATAGCTGGTTCGAGTGTGTGCAGCAAATGGAGATGGAAGATGCTGCTGCATTTTTATTTGTTGAAAATTACTTCAAGGAGACTACTGCAAAAGCTGTGAATATGATTTTCTTTCTTCGACGAGCAAGGAGAATGAATTCATCAACGTTGTATATTTTTCTTGAAACTTTCAGGCCAATGAAATGACACAAAATATCAAGAAAGAATTGGAACACCAAATTGATAATTCAAACTGGATGTCTTCTGAGGCAAAGGAAATGGCAACAAAGAAATTGAATGCGATGAAAACACTTCTTGGATATCCCGATTGGTTCAAAAATCGTACTGCTGTTGTTAATCATTATAAAGGCGTATGTAATTGAAGTTAATCATTTTATCATTGAGACTTAATGGTGAAATATTGAAAGGAGATAATTTTCACCACTATATCACGCTATGAACTACAATGCTATTGATAGTAATTGAAATTACTAATTCGACAGTTGACTATTGGTAATGACTATCTGGACAATGTTCTGAGCTTCATGAGATACGAGAAAACACTAAAAATTCGTGAATTCGCAGGATACAGAAAGAAAGAAGAATCTGCGTAAGATATACTTCTACTTCACAACTAAAATCTAAATTTATGACGCAAACAAATGTGATTCTTTCAGATGGCACATAGATCCAATCACTATAAATGCGGTTTACAATTCGAACGAGAACACCTTGAGTAAGGATTTTTTCTTGTTTATTTTTTTTGATTTATGATACTGTGGATTTCATTCAATTTATTTCATGCAGATATTCCAGCAGTGGCATTTCAAGTTCCGCTATTTGGATTGCAAGTTCCTAAGTAATTATTGATCAAATTTTCTATTTTCATTATTTCAGTATTTCAAAGTTAGTCAATTCCACTTTACAACTTTCCTTTGAATTTACTTTTTTTGTCATTAAATTCTTCTCTTCAGTTATGTAAATTATGGAATCACAGGATCAATTACTGGTCATGAGATAAGTCACGGCTTTGATGTGAATGGTATGTTCAAATAGATGAATGAATAATGATTTATTATGAGGTTAATAATTAATATACATGTGATTCGTGAGATTGTTCTCTGTTCACTCATTGATATTGAGTGATTTGAATTTTCTATAAGGTGTTAAACATGGAATTAATGGCACATCGAATGATTTATGGGAAGAGAACATGATGAAGATGTATTATCAGCGATTGAAATGTTTTGTCAAACAGTTTGATGACTTCTTTGGTGGAAGAACTATTCCGCCAATGTATGCGGGATTTTTTTCTTCAGAAGAATCAAGTTCAGAGAATGCCACAATAACAATGGGAAAAGTAACTGCTGGCGAGAATATTGCTGATACAACTGGTGTACAATCTGTATTTAATGCTTATATGAAAATGAGAATAAAGGAAGCACCAGATGGAGAAATGAAACTTCCTGGATTTGAAGATTTCAGCGATGAACAAATGTTCTTCTTATCATATGCTGGGGTTTGTAGCAAAACAATTCACGAATTAAAGGAAATTATTGAATTATCTATTTATGTCAGAATAATTTCTTCAGGTATTGTGTAAAATAACAACTCCAGAGCATGAGGAACGTGAAAAAGCAGGACTTGATCCCCACAGTCCACCAAATTTACGTGTCTTTGGTGCCGTTTCCAATACTTTAGCATTTGCAGAAGCTTTCAAATGTCCAAAAGACAGTCCTATGAATCCCGAGGACAAATGCGACATTTGGACAAAACCTGACGCCGCATTGAAATTGAAACCAGCGGTTCACAAGAGACATCGTTATCGTCATCGCTTCGATATTGACTGGTGAACTATTCAGCACTCGATCACTCCCAAAGACTCGCAATCGATAATGACAGGAGAACATGATTTTGTCGGAAGCAAATAGAAATGAACTATAATGACAAATACAGCAGAAATGAAAAGAATGAACATGAGTTAATTAAAATTTCTTTTTTTTGAATTTGTTTTCCTGTGTAGCTTTCACTTTAGCAGTTTTTTCCTTTCAGTTTATATTCTCACTTTCCATTCTTACCAATCCTTTCCAGTGTACCTCTTTCCACCAGTACTGGCACCACATTCGCACTGGAACTTCGGGAGAACCTCAATGAGGAAAACCTCAGTCGGTGCAGGCATCTCTCTGTTCCTGCCGAGAGTCTCCCGCTCGGTGTGACAAAATCTAGGCGTGCAAATTATTCCCCACGGTGGGAATGGAACCTGGGACCTTCAGGTTTCTTTTCGCAACGCTTACACCATTTGGCCATACCACCGGTCACACATGAGTTAATTATTCAACAGTTGTATTTTATTGATTGGAATAATTAGTTCCTTTCTCTTAATTCTTTCATTTTATTTTATTTAATGCCACACTATTAATGATAAGGAACATGCTTATCATCTACGGGAGCTCATGGTCTGTCTGTGGATAGAGCAGATATTAGAACATTCCAGTAGTACTTGTGTCAATTGGCAGGAACTAGATTTTTACTTCAGATCAGAACCTCAAGATAACAAATCCGTTCTCCCAATTTATCCAGGATTCTAATCATCGTATACATTATTTGTGATGGCTAATGAGTAGAAATTCTATTCTTTCACCTCGTCATCAAATTTGTCAATCTTCTCATAGTTTCAATCAATGAGTGAAATTCCTGACAGTTTCGAATTCTTCGAGATGATGAGATAGCAATCCAGAATAATTGTTTGAGTATGAATTTGAAATAAATGGCAGTGATTGTAAGGTCAGGGCATGAGATTCCGACAAAGCGAAAGATATGATGCAGTGCATAAATTCATCCGGTATCTCGGTATCTCATCCTGCCTGGAAACATTGTAATTGAATGCTGCGGATGATATTACGTCTTCCCTACTTTGAAAGATAGACATTCAAGGGCTTTCCGGTCTTCATAGGATTTAAATAGTTGACTTTTCCATTAAAGTGTATCCACAAGTAATATTTCCTCTCTGAACACTCCATCACAATAAAATGGCAAATTTGAGAGGATTTTTGTAAGTTGAAATCGATTTATTCAGGATTTCGTAAACACCATTTCACTCTGATTACGAAATTAATTTAATGGTTATTTTTTTGTTGATATTCAGAATAATATTGACAATATTAGCATCAACATCAGCGCGACAGTCGAGGAGCAGAATTCGAAAAACTCAAGACGACTTGACACAGCTCTTCTTGAATTCTGAAGAATCAGATTCAAGTGAAAGAAAAAATGATGATTCTGAAAGTAAAGAAGCAATGCTTTGCGAGACACATCATTGCCGTCAATTGGCTAATGTATTCAGTGAAGCTATAGACAAATCCGTTGATCCTTGCGTTGATTTTTACAAATTCACTTGCGGCGGTTGGGATGCTAAAAAACCAATTCCAAAATATGAATCCACGTGGAGTAGAATACAACTTTTCGATGCAACACTCAAGAGTCATCTCAGAGGTGATAAATTGTATTCTTAATTTTTATTGTGTAATTAAATAGCAATATGTGTCAAATTTGAATTCAGATGAATTGGAGAAAGCGCCCACATCGAGGGATATTCTTCCTATTAGACAGGCAAAGAAGTGGTATCGATCTTGCATGGACACGAGTGAGTATTGAGAAGAAAAATAATTCCTAGAAAATATTCAGTTCATTCCTCCACTCTTTTTCATTCATTTTTGTAATAATATAGAAACTCGTAACACAAGAGGCATCAATCCAATTGTATCAATTTTGATGCAAAATGGCGGATGGCCGATGATAATGGATGCTGAGGAATGGTACGAAGATCAATCATGGAGAGAAATTGAAGAGCATTACATGCGTTTAACCGGTGAACATACATTCTACGAAATTAGACTATGGGGAATGCCACCCGGCAGTCCCCGAAATATCAGCGGACAGATATATGTGAGTCTTTCTTCTCAAGATTAGAATTTATTAAATAACTTTCTCTCAATTGGATTGCCTTCGATTATAGATTTCACCCCCAGACTTACCGCTAGATGACGTTTTACCATTGAAATACAGAAATTACACGGGTGATGATTTAGCGTCATATGCAGAACTCATTGAAGGTGTTGCAGAATTGTTCATAGAAAAAAATAAAGCAGATGTTCTTGACGTGCAATTAAACGAAGACATCGAAGATCTCATCAAATTCGAAAAGAGTCTGTATATGGTAATTCATTTTTCAAAACTAATCGATTTTCAGGAGAACCAGAAGTAAAGTTCCAATTAACTTGTCTCATTTTTCCATTGAATTTCTGAATTTTTCGAAATTTTTTCAGGCAATACATAAAAAACAAGATGATAGTGAAATTGATATGGATGATATAGAGGTGCCAGACGACATGAATCTGCGTGAATTAATCCAATGGTGGGATAATCTCACAGAATTTGTGAATAATAATTCAAATTTGGGACCGGTATCTGATGAGGAGAAGGTAATGAATAATTTTCTAAAATAGTCTCAACTATTTCTGATTTTTTTAATTCATCATATTCAGATCGATTGGGAGAAGATTCTTGCGTCAATGTTTGATTTTGCTAATATGGAATTAGATGATGATGCTCGGATCGGATTGACATATCCCGCCTTTTTTATTCAGCTACCAAAAATACTAAAGTCAACGAAGAAACGTACAATTGGTACGACATTGGTAATTAATCAATTCTCTCCTCTTTCTCTTCGTACAAAGAATACGTAATTTTCTTTTTTCAACCCTCAGTTAATTACATCCATTGGAAATTTGTGAGTCACGCATTGAGATATACGATTGATGAAGTGGGGGATATATTCTTCAATCTCATTGAGCATGAGTATGGAGTACAAGAAAGATCACCACGGTTTGTATTTGTACTCGATGTTGCGAATAGTTGGTATGATTTTATTATCTTTAATCGTTCACATTCACTAGTTGGCTCGAGTGCGTGCAGGAAATGCAGATGGAAGATGCTGCTGCATTTTTGTTCGTTGAGAATTACTTCAAAGAGACAACTGCAAAAGCTGTGAATATTCATTTTCAAATTCCACAAGCAGAGAAAATGAATTTATTAAAATTGCATATTTTTTTGAAACATTCAGGCCAATGAAATGACGCAAAATATTAAGAAAGAATTGGGACGACAAATTGATAATTCAAATTGGATGTCTCCCGAGGCAAAGGAAATGGCGCAGAAGAAATTGAATGCAATGAGAACACTCCTCGGATTCCCAGATTGGTACAAAAATCGTACAGCCGTTGTTAATCATTATAAAGGCGTATGTAGTTGAAGTTAATAATTTTGGCATTGATATTTAGTGGTAAAGGAGAAAATTTTCATCACTTTATCACTTTATTCACTAAAATACTATTTATAATAATCAAAATTACTTAATTCGATAGTTGAATATTGGTTACGACTATTTGGACAATGTTCTGAGCTTTATGAGATACCAGAAGACGTTGGAAATTCGGGCATTCGCAGGATACTGGAAGCCAGAAGAATCTGAGTGAGACATACTTCTATTTTACCGTTAAAATTAAGATTTATCATTCTATCGAATTCAATTGTTTCAGCTGGTACATAGATCCAATTACTGTAAATGCTGCTTACATTCCGGACGATAATGCCCTAAGTAAGATTTTTTTTTCTCGAGTTCTTTACTTCATGATCGTGCAGATTTAATTCAATTCATTTTATTTAGATGTTCCAGCAGTGGCATTCCAAGTTCCGCTCTTTGGACTGCAAGTTCCTAAGTAATTATCGATCAAATTTTCTATTCTCACTACTTTATTTTTTTTTCTATCATTAAATTTTTCTTTCCAGTTATATAAATTATGGAATCACAGGATCAATCGTTGGTCATGAGCTAAGCCATGGCTTTGATGTGAATGGTATGTTCAAATAAATGAATAGATAATTCTTCATTATAAAATTAACAATTAATATTGAGAGGGCAAAAACTTGTGAAATCTAGTGTCTATTCAAATCAGAAACCTTCGGAAATTTCAGAATTCTTTCGAAGATCCTCGGAATGTTTGAATTTTTGAAATCTTATAAAATCTGGAAAGAAGTCTCGAAATCACTCATAAACTAGAGAAATGCAATCGAAATTTCATGAAATCGGTGGAAGTCTTTGAAATTCCATCTAAAATTACTAGTGACAATGTATGAAAAATCGACGTGATGATTTGAGAAAAGTTGTAGAATATTTTGATTGAAATATTTAGAAGTAATTACTTTCTTCATTGATGTACATGTAATTTATGAAATTGTCCTCGGTTCACTCATTAATATCAAATCATTTAAATTTTTCCTAAGGGATTAAATATGGAATTAATGGGAGCATGTACGATTTATGGGAGAAAGACATGATGAAAATGTATTATCAGCGATCTAAATGTTTTGTCAATCAATTTGACGATTTCTTTGGTGAAAGAACTATTCCTCCAGAATACGCAAACTATTTCGATAATTCAGGAGAATCAAGTTCAGAGAATGACACGATAACAATTGGAAGATTAACTGCTGGTGAGAATATTGCTGATACAACTGGTGTACAATCTGTATTCAGTGCTTATATGAAAATGAGAAAGAATGAAGCACCAGATGGAGAAATGAAACTTCCTGGATTTGAAGATTTTAGCGATGAGCAAATGTTCTTCTTATCATATGCTGGGGTACGTAGCAGAACAATTCACGAATTATAAAAATTATTATATCATCTATTCATGAAAGAATAATTTTTTCAGGCATGGTGTACGGTAAAAACTCCAGAATATGAAGAACGTCAAAAAGCAGGACTTGATGTCCACAGTCCACCAAATTTACGTGTCTTCGGTGCAGTCTCCAATACTTTAGCATTTGCTGAAGCTTTCAAATGTCCAAAAGACAGTCCTATGAATCCCGAGGACAAATGCGACATTTGGAAAAAGCCTGGGGCTGTATTGAAATTGAAACCACCAGTTCGCAAGAGACATCATTATCGCCATCGTTTCGACGTTGACTGGTAATTCTTCGAGATTCGATCACTTACTTGCACTGGCTCAGAATCGATAATCACATAAGAATAGTGCTTTATTAAAAGCAAATAGGAAATAAATGAATATTCTACCTTAAATCTAAAAATAAATTCATTCATTTAGCAAAGACTTAAATGGATTGTAACAGAAATTGTGCATTTTACTCATTTACTTTATGAGGGACAGACTCATAGCAAAATTAGTTACAAACTATGTGCCTTCAACTAATTCATCACATGACCCTCATTCAACTACCTATACAAATACATCTCATGTATATGAACATCAATCTCGTCCTTCAAATTCACCCTGAACAATAGCCTCAGCTCAACAGTCCGTCCAAGTTTCGGAACTCCATCGCTTCTAAATAACGGCCGCTCATCACACTCAGTGAGAATGGACTGCTTCCAGAAATCGCAAAATCTTGGAATTCATTCCGAGGGTAGTGGTTCAGGATTACAGTGTAATCCCTGATTTGCAGAACAATCCAGGCAGATTTCATATATGCAGTGATTGATGTCATGATTTATTCTAATTTATCGAAGTAGAGCTCGATGATTCTGAATCAATTCAATACTTTCAATGATTCGCGATCAATTCTTGTACTTTTCTCCCTTTTGGGATCTAATATCTCAAGTATATCTTTTGAAAATTTTGTGAGGTAGTGGAATGGAGATTCCAATGGAAGGGTGGGAGAACGATTATTTCAAATTATATGACTGTAAAACAAATCGGATGATGTGGATTTACTAAATATCAATTTTGTAATGAGTAACTCATAAATTGGTGACTAAGATATTCAAGGAATACTGGAAAATCAAGCAGGTTTATCTCATCATGCAGTTTAATCATTGAAGCAGTTATATTATTTAGGAATTCATTTGAGATTTGAAACCGGAAAACAAATTCCTAGGGGACTAACTGCAGTGATTGTTAATGTCAGTGTATGATGTTTGGAAAAATCAATAGATATAATGCAGTGTATGAATTCATCCGATATCTCTGTATCTCATCCTGCCTAGGAAATCATAATTGAATGCTGCTCCTGATATTACGTCTTCCCTACTTTGAAAGATAGGCAGTCGAGGGATTTCCGGTCTTCATACGATTTAAATAGTCAAGAAAAAGAAGATTCTACTCCCTTAATTTTTTTATTGCGTGTATTATTCGAGAAATGATTTCAAATCAAAAACAAAAAGCGCAGTGATTGTCAACGTCAGGGGTGATGTATGGACAAATCGAAAGATGTCATGCAATGCATAAATTTATCCGGTATTTCTTTATCTCATCCTGCCTAAAAACATTGTAATGAAATGCTGCTGATGATATTATGACCTTCTCACTTTGAGAGATAGGCAGTCAAGAGATTTCCGGACTTCATAGGATTTAAATAGTTGACTGTTCCATTGAAGTGTATTGTGAAGTGGAATTCTCTCTCAGAACACTTCATCACAACAAAATGGTGAATTTGAGAGGACTTTTGTAAGTGGAAATTAATTCATTCATGATTTTTGTGAATACCATTTTACTCTGATTGGTCATTGGGAGATTCAGTTAATGATTATATTATTGTTGTTATCCAGAATAATACTAGCAATATTATCATCAACATCAGGGCGACATCCGAGAAGCAGAATTCGAAAAACTCCGGATGACTTGACACAGCTGTTTTTAAATTCCAAAGAATCAGATTCAAGTGAAACTGAAAATGATAATTCTGAAAGTAAAGACGCAATGGTTTGCGAGACCCATCATTGCCGTCAATTGGCTAATGTATTTAGCGAAACTATTGACAAGTCCATTGATCCTTGTGTTGATTTTTACAAATTTACTTGCGGCGGTTGGGAAGTTAAAAAACCGATCCCAAAATATGAATCTACGTGGAGTCGAGTCCAACTTTTTGAAGCAACACTAAAGAGACATCTCAGAGGTAATGAATTATATTAATCATCTTCTGTATCATTGAATAATAATGATTGTCCAATTTTTATTCAGATGCATTGGAAAAAGAGCCCACATCGGAAGATATACTTCCGGTTCGACAGGCGAAAAAATGGTATCGTTCTTGCATGGATACGAGTGAGTATTGAGAAAAAAAATAATTCCTAGAACATATTCAGTTCATTCCTCCACTTCTTTTTATTCATTTTTGTAATGATATAGAAACTCGTAACACATGGGGGATCGATCCAATTGTATCTATTTTGATGCAAACTGGCGGATGGCCGATGATCATGGATGCTGAAGAATGGTACGAAGATCAATCATGGGAACAAATTGAAAAGTATTACATGCATTTGACCGGTGAATATATATTCTACGAAACGAGAACGAGACACTTACAGCCTGGCAGTTTCGAGTTAATTAGCGGAAAAATATTCGTGAGTTTTTTTCCCAAAATTAGACTATTAAATAACAATCTATCAACTACCTCGGCTTAAATTGCAGATTTCACCTCCAAATCTACCGTTGGATGACGTATTACCATTGAAATACAGAAATTATACGGGTAATGATGTAGCCGGATATGCAGAACTCATTGCCAGTGCAGCAAAATTATTTATCAAAAAAAATAAAGCAGATGTTCCTGACGAACAATTGAACAAAGACATTGATAATCTCATCAAATTTGAAAAGCGTCTGTATATGGTAATTCATTTTTTGAAAAATAATCAATTGTCATGACTTGCGTTACTTTTCCACTTAATTTCTGACTCTCATAATTTTTCAGGCTATAAATGAACAGACTGATGCTATTGGAATTGATATGAATGATATAAATAAGCCAAATAACAGAACTCTCGATAACTTCATTCAATGGTGGGATAGTCTCACAGAATTGATGAATGAAAATTCGAATTTAGGACCAGAGTCCGATGAAGAGACGGTAATAAATGAGTTTATAAAATAATCCCCACTATTTTTGATCTTTCCTGTTCATTATATTTAGATCGATTGGAGGAAGATTCTTGCGTCAATATTTGATTTCGCTAGTGTCGAATTGGATAAAGATGCGGAGATCATTAATTTATCGAATCCTGCTTTTTTTCTTCAGCTATCAAAAATATTGAAGTCAACAGAGAAACGTACAATTGGTAATTGATCAATTCTATCCTCTTTTTTTCGAATAAGGGATAAGTAATTTTCTTCTTTTAACTCTTAGTTAATTATGTTCATTGGAAATTTGTGAGTTACGCATTGAAATACACGATTGATGAAGTGAAGGATGTATTCTTTGATCTCATTGAGCACGAGTATGGAGTACAAAAAAAATCACCACGGTTTGTGTTTGTAATTGATTTAACAAATAATTTGCGGGATTCCATAATCTTTAATCGTTAACATTTACTAGTTGGCTCGACTGTGTGCAAGAAATGCCGATGAAAGATGCTGCTGCGATGTTATTCGTTGAGAATTACTTCAAGGAGACAACTGCAAAAGCTGTGAATATCAATTTTCTAAATTTCATAAACAAGGAGGATAATAATTGAATGATTCGACCAATAATAAAATTTCTTCATATTTTTTATAAGGCCATTCTTTGGTCACTGCTATCCTCTTTGGAAAGTCCAAATGAAGAAGAAAACAAAGCGCAAATTCAAATTTTGTTCCTAATTAGGTACAAAATTTCAATTTTTTCTTTTTTTTCTTCTTCTCTCGGACTATCTAAAGAGAATAGCAGTGACCGAAAAATGGCCTATAAAGAAAAGCAAGGAGAGTGAATTGATTAACATTTTATAATTTTTTGAAACATTCAGGCCAGTGAAATGACACAAAATATTAAGAATGAATTGAGACGCCAAATTGATAATTCAAATTGGATGACTCCTGAGGGAAAGGAAATCGCGCTGAAAAAGTTAAATGCGATGAAACCACTGCTTGGATTTCCGGATTGGTTTAAAAATCGTACGGCCGTTGTTAATCATTATAAAGGCGTATGTAATAGAAACTATTGTTTTTATGGTGAAGTGTTAAGAGAAGAAATTATTTCACCACTTTATTATTTTATTCACTAAAATGTTATTTATAATAATCAAACTTGGTCATTCGATAGTTGTCTATTGGTAACAACTATCTGGATAATGTTCTGAGCTTCATGAGATACGACAAAACATTGAAAATTCGTGAAGTAGCAGGATACAAAAAAGAAAAGAAGTCTGAGTGAGATATATTTCTATTTTGACATTTGAATTTGAATTTATGCTTCAATAAAATGTGATTCTTTCAGATGGATCATAAATCCGATCACTATAAATGCAGTTTACGTTCCAGACGATAACAGCATAAGTAAAATTTTTTTTCTCATCAAATTTTTCAATTTATGATACTGTGGATTTAATTCAATTGATTTTATCCAGATATTCCAGCAGTGGCCTTTCAAGT
This sequence comes from Aleiodes leptofemur, assembly GCA_963942555.1. Classification (NCBI taxonomy): domain Eukaryota; kingdom Metazoa; phylum Arthropoda; class Insecta; order Hymenoptera; family Braconidae; genus Aleiodes; species Aleiodes leptofemur. Next base: position 9,940,788 of record OZ012620.1, read on the forward strand.
TCCGCTCTTTGGAATTCAAGTTCCTAAGTAATTATTAATTGAATTTCTTATTTTTATTATTATGGTACTTCAATGTTAATGCATTCCACTTCAACACTCTGCTCGGATATTACTTTTTTTTCATAAAATTCTTCTTTCCAGTTATGTAAATTATGGACTCATGGGATCAATCATCGGTCATGAAATGAGCCATGGTTTTGATGTGAGTGGTATGTTTAAATAGATAAATCAATAATCATTTATTATAAAATTAATAATTAATGTACGTGCAATTCATGTAATTGTTCACTGTTCAGTCATTAATACCGAATTGTTTAAATTTTTCATAAGGAATCCAATATGGAATTAACGGCACTAAGAAAGCTTTATGGGAAGAAGACATGATGAAGATGTATCATCAACGATCCAAATGTTTTGTGAAGCAATTTAACAATTACTTTGGTGGAAGAACTATTCCTCCAAAGTATGTGAGATTTTTTCCTCTACTGCAAGGAAGCTTAGAGAATGGCACATTAACAATGGCAAAAATAACTGCTGGTGAGAATATTGCTGATACAACTGGTCTACAATCTGTATTTAATGCTTATATGAAAATGAGAATGAAGAAAGCACCGAATGGAGAAATGAAACTTCCCGGATTTGAAGATTTCAGTGATGAGCAAATGTTCTTCTTATCATATGCTGGGGTTTGTAGCAAATCAATCCACGAATTGAAAAAAATTATTAAATTATCTATTCATGAAATAATAATTTCCTCAGGCATGGTGTACAGTAACAACGCCAGAATTTGAGAAACGCCATAACGCAACATTTGATGTCCACAGTCCACCACATTTACGTGTTTTCGGTGCAGTCTCCAATACTTTAGCATTTGCAGAAGCTTTCAAATGTCCGAAAGACAGTCCTATGAATCCTGAGGATAAATGCGATATTTGGAAAAAGCCTGGTGCCACATTGGAACTGAAACCACCAGTTCGCAAAAGATATTATTATCGCCATCGTTTCGACGTTGACTGATAATTCCTCGGGAGTTCATCACGTTCAATGACCCTTAATCGATTCTTTGATTGTTTGAGTTTTTCGAACATAATTAAATGTCATTGTCATCAAACTGTTCAATACATGAAATGACTTGTTTCAATAATAATCATCTAGTCTCCATGCCCTGTTATTGAAGTGACCATCTTTGAATATCGTTGAGGAAATGAGTAACATTTTCATCGCTTATTATCGAATGGAATAATTGTCAATGAATGGATATCAGTTGGTTATCCATTAGAAGAGCTCATGTGAATTGAACACTTTCATGAGAGTAATGAGTATCTGCGAAAAATTTAGGATATGACAATTTTCTATTATCAAAGTACTCCATGCATTGACAATGATCCAGTTGCGTTCATTGTTATGCATAGTTAATAAACAACCATGGACCTCGAAAATTAATTATTCCGCGATGTAAATTTGACTAAAATTCTCAATACATAATGCACATTTCGATGACAATATTCATGAAAAATGAACAATTTGATGACTGCTACGATTATTCGCAAGAAATCGTTTTTCGAGATAATTTTCTTGTTTAAAACCAATTTGAATTCAAAATAACATAATTTGGTTCATTCTGTAGGTTTTGAAGATGAATACTACTCTACTGTCACTGAACTGCTCAATATATAAAATGAACTGTAACGATTATGCTCGTCTCATGTATATGCAGTGTTATTGAACTGCGCATTCTGTATTTCTTATGGAGATGGCAGAAAGTGATTACCATTTCCATTTTTAAGTATAAAAATAGAAAAAATAGCCCGCGATCCTTCCATTGTTTGAGTTTTTCGAAAGTAATTAAATGACATTGTCATCGAACTGTTCAATACATGAGATTACTTGTTGCGATAGTAATCATCTAATCTCCATGCCCTTTTATTGAAGTGACCATCTTTGAATATTATTAAGAAAATGAGAAATAGTATCTGCGAAAAATTTAGGATATGACGATTTTCCATTATCGAAGTACTCATTGCACCGATAATGATCCAGTTGCGTTCATTGTTATGCATAGTTAATGAACAGCCATGGACTTCAAAAATTTTTCGACTATTATTGTTATCAAATGCAAAATTACAGCCTTTTGAAAAATTAACTTAAAAATTTGGAAAAAATTTCTGCTCCCTTGATTTTAATTGAGTGTATCATTTGGGAATTCATTTTGAATCGAAAGCGGAATACGCAGTAATTGTCAACATCAGGGGATGATGCATGGATAAATCGAAAGATGTAATGCAATGCATAAATTTATCCGGTATCTCTTTATCTCATCCTGCCTAGGAACATTGTAATTGAATGCTGCTGATGATATTACGACCTCCCCAGTTTGAGAGATAGGCAGTCGAGGGATTTCCGGACTTCATAGGATTTAAATAGTTGACTCCTCCATTGAAGTGTATTGGGAAGTGGAATTCTCTCTCAGAACACTTCATTACAACAAAATGGCGAATTTAAGAAGACTCTTGTAAGTAGAAATTGATTTATTCATGCTTTTCGTAGATACCATTTCACTCTGACTGGTCATTAGGAGATTCAGTTAATGATCATATTATTGTTGCTATTCAGAATAATATTAGCAATATTATCATCGACATCAGCACGATATCCGAGAAGCAGAATTCGAGAAACTCCAGACGACTTGACACAATTGTTTTCAAATTCCGAAGAATCAGATTCAAGTGAAACTGAAAATGATAATTCTGAGAGTAAAGAAAGAATGGTTTGCGAGACACATCATTGCCGTCAGTTGGCTCATGTATTTAGTGAATCTATAGACAAATCCATTGATCCTTGCGTTGATTTTTACAAATTCACTTGCGGCGGTTGGGAAGCTAAAAAACCAATTCCAAAATATGAAGCTACATGGAGTAGAATTAAACTTTTTGATGAAACACTCAAGAGGCATCTCAGAGGTGAACAATTATGTTATCAATTTTTTGTGTAATTGAACAACAATGAATGTCCGATTTTTATTCAGATGAATTGGAGAAAGAGCCTACATCGAAAGATATTCTTCCTATTCGACAGGCGAAGAAGTGGTATCATTCTTGCATGGATACGAGTGAGCATTAAAAAAAATTCCTAATGAATATTCAGTTTATTCTTCCATCCGTTTTTATTCATTCTTCTAATCATATAGAGACTCGTAACACAAGGAGCATCAATTCAATTGTATCGATTTTGATGCAAACTGGTGGATGGCCGATGATCATGGACGCTGAGGAATGGTATGAAAATCAAGCATGGAAACTAATTGAAGAACATTACATGCGTTTGACCGGTGAATATATATTCTACAGAACGAAAACAAACGGAATGGAACCGGGTCGTTTCGAGATCATCAGCGGAAAAATATTTGTAAGTGATGATCCCCAAAATTAGACTTTATTAAATAATATTCTTCTAACTACATCGGCGCCAATTGCAGATTTCACCTCCAGAGCTACCGTTGGATGACGTATTACCATTGACATACAGAAACTATACGGGTAATGATTTAGCAGAATATGCAGAACTCATTGCCGGCATTGCAAAATTATTTATAGAAAAAAATAAAGCAGATGTTCCTGACGAACAATTAAAGAAAGACATCGATGATCTCATTGAATTTGAGAAGCATCTGTATATGGTAATATATTTTTTGAAAAGTAAACAATTGTCATGATTTTTCTGATTTTTCCACTGAATTTGTAAACTCCTGGCTACTTTTCAGATAAAATATGGAAAGACCAATGCTAATAAAATTGCTGTAGATAAAATAAAAGTGCCAAAGGACATGAATCTCAATCAATTCATCAAATGGTGGGATAATCTCACAGAATTTGTGAATAATCATTCAAATTTAGAACCCGAATCTAATGAGCAAAAGGTGATAAATGAGTTTATGGAATTGTCTGAACTATTTTTGATTTCCTTTATTCACTGTCTTTAGATCGATTGGAAAGAGATTCTCGAGTCAATGTTTGATTTTGCTAGTGTCGAGTTAGATGGAGATACTGGGATCAGATTTGCGAATCCCTCTTTTTTCCTTCAGCTTTCAAAAATATTACAGTCCACGGAGAAACGTACAATTGGTAATTAATCAATCTTGTTCTCTTTTCCTTCAAATGAAGTAATTTACGTAATTTGATTTTTTTCTAACACTTAGTTAATTACATTCATTGGAAATTTGTGAGTTACGCATTGAGATACACGATTGACGAAGTGAAGGATATATTTTTTAATCTCATTGAGCATGAGTATGGAGTACAAGAAAGATCACCACGGTTCGTATTTGCAACTGATTTTAAAAATAATTTGGATGATTTCATTATCTTTAGTTATGAACATTCACTAGTTGGCTCGAGTGTGTGCAAGAAATCGAGATGGAAGATGCTGTTGCACTTTTATTCGTCGAGAATTATTTCAAGGAGACAACTGCAAAAGCTGTGAATATGAATTTCTTTTAATTCTCCAAGCAAAAAGAATGAATTTATTAAAATATTATATTTTTTTGAAATATTCAGGCCAATGAAATGACACAGAATATTAAAAAAGAATTGGGACACCAAATTGATAACTCAAATTGGATGTCTCCTGATGCAAAGGAAATGGCGCAGAAAAAATTGAATGCGATGAGATCACTCCTTGGATATCCAGATTGGTTCAAAAATCGTACTGCCGTTGTTAATCATTATAAAGGCGTATGTAATTAAAGTTAATAATTTTGTGATTAAGGTTCAGCGGTGAAATTTTAGAAGGAGAAAATGTTCATCGCTTAACATTCTATCCACTAAAATATTATTCATAATAGATAAAATTGCTAATTTGATAGTTGACTATTGGTTACGACTATCTGGACAATGTTCTAAGCTTCATGAGATACGAGAAGACACTGAAAATTCGTGAATTAGCAGAATACAAAAAAAAGGAAAAATCTGAGTGAGATACAATTCTATTTTACTATTGAAATTTGAATTCATGATTCAATTGAATGTGATTTTTTCAGCTGGGAGATCGTAGATCCAATCACTATAAATGCTGTTTACAATCCGAGGGATAATACCATAAGTAATATTTTTTTTGATTGAAGTCTTCATTTTATGTCATTAACTGTTCATTTCATCTAATTCATTTTATCCAGATGTTCCAGCAGCTGCATTCCAAATCCCGCTCTTTGGAGTTCAAGTTCCGAAGTAATTATTAATTAAATTTTCTATTTTTATTATTTTATTGCTACAAAGTTAATTCATTTTAATTCACCACTTCTCTTCAATATTCCTTTTATTTTGTCATCGAATTCTTCTTTCTAGCTATGTGAATTATGGAATCATAGGGTCAATCGTTGGTCATGAGATGAGCCATGGCTTTGATGTGACCGGTATGTTCGAATTAATAAATAAACAATTATTTCTTCATACAATCAATATTTAATGTGTGTAATTCATGTAATTGTCGTCTGTTTACTCACTCAATACCGACTCATTGTAATTCTTCATAAGGTGTTCGCGAAGGAATTAATGGCACCAAGGGCGCATTATGGGAGGAAGACATGATGAAAATGTATTATCAACGAGCTAGATGTTTTGTCGAGCAATTTGACGATTACTTTGGTGGAAGCACTCTTCCTATAGAATTAGCAATGTTTTTCCCTTTTCGTGTATCAAGTTCAGAGAATAGCACGTTAACAATGGGAAAAATAACTGCTGGTGAGAATATTGCTGATGCAACTGGTGTACAATTTGTATTCAATGCTTATATGAAAAAGAGACTGAATCAATCACCAGATGGAGAACTGAAACTTTCCGGATTTGAAGATTTCAGCGATGAACAAATGTTTTTCTTATCATTTGCAGAGGTTCGTAGCAAAACACTTCACAAATTAAAAAAATTATTAAATCATCTAATCATAAATGAATGATCTCCCCAGGCATATTGTACAGTAACAACTCCAGAGTACGAGGAACGTATGAAAAGAGAATTTCGCTCCCACAGTCCACCAAATTTACGTGTCTTTGGTGCAGTCTCCAATACTTTAGCATTTGCAAAAGCTTTCAACTGTCCAAAAGACAGTCCTATGAATCCCGAAGACAAATGCGATATTTGGAAGAAGCCTGGTGCTGCATTGGAATTGAAACCACCAGTTCGCAAGAGACAACATTATCGTCATCGGTTTGACGTTAACTAGTGAACTCCTCGAGACTCTATCACTTCAATAATCAGTAATCAATAATCTCAAAACAATATTGCTTTGTTTCAAGCAAATAGTAGATTAATGAATATTCTCTCTTACATTCAAAAATGAATTTATCAATTTAGCAAAATCTTGAACGAATTGTAACAGAAATTGAGAATTTTACTCATTTACTCAATAAAGAACCGACTCATAACAAGATCTCATAATGTGCTTTCAATAAATTCGTTGCATTGCCCTTGTTCAACTGCACATACAAGACTATCTCATAAATATTCATCTCTCCCTCCGAATTCGCTTAGAACAACAATCTCGGCTCAACTGAATAATAGAAAAACATGAAGTTCATGTCGAGACTTATATCTTAGTTATTAAGAAATTAAATGCCCCTCTTCCCTTTATCGACAGAATAGATCAGAAACTATCAAATTTTTTCCCTCGATGGACACAATTTTCCTCTCGGAAATCTCCGACACATTCAGCATTATACCAGAATTGATCATTTCATAATTATTGCGATGAAATCGGAATTCGTCGACATTACGAATGCTTATCCATTGGAATATCGAGCATTGGCGTTGAATTCTTCTGAATTAATTCTCATCCATCGAAGTAAAACGCTCGATGATTAAGAACAAATTCAATATTTTCAGCGATTGCCGATAAATTTTTGCACTTTTTTACCTTTGCGGATCTGATTATTAGAAAAAGGCGTGAGAAGAGGCAATAACTAAAACAGTCTGTTGGACAGTTCAATTTATTTGAATTATATGTATTATTCATATGTATCTAGTTTTACCACGCGAACAACAGGATTGCACACGAAGGCTAACACATCAATGAAAAAGTCGGAGGAAGAGGAAACGCGGGGAGTTGTGCTAATTAAAAAAAATTCTAACATTCCTTTCTCACACTAATATTTCAAGTATACGTTTGAAGAATCGGGTACGAAAAAATGAAGTAATGGACCGTCCAACAAAGGGGTGAGAGATCGATCCTTAAAAATTGCATTATCCAATTCAGTCAACTATCTCCTGTATGAATCCGACATTGAAGACATTGAATAATCCGTATGCACCAAAAAAAAATTTCAGCTGTTCCAGCATTCAATTTTCAATTGCCACCATTTGGTTTGAAATTACCTAAATAAGAGAATTACCTAATATGAGATAAAAATTGGAGAATGAACTCAGCTCGATATATGTCAGAATAATGAGAGAAATTCTTAATAAATAATTTCTATTCACATCTACGTCAATTATAGAATTGCAGAAAGCACAATAAGTCATAAAATGAGCCATGGCTATGATCCTGATGATAAAAGTAAAGGAATCACTTGGAGCTCGTCTTCTTCAGAATGAATTATGAATTAATTGATGAGATATTCAAAGAATGCTCGAATTTCAAGCAGTTTCTTATTATGCGGTGTAATCATTAAAACATTCATAATATTCAGGAATTCGTTTTAGATCGAAGCCTGAAAACGAATTACTAAGGGACTAATTACAGTGATTGTTAAGGTCAGTAGATCACGTTCGCACACATCGCAAAATATGATGCAGTTCATAGATTTATCCGCTATCTCTCTATCTCATCCTGCTTAGAAAATTATAATTGAATGCTGCTAATGATATTGCGGTCTTCCTACTTCAAAAGATAAGCAGTCAAGGGCTTTCCGGACTTCATAGGATTTAAATAGTCGATTTCTCCATTGAAGTGTACCCCAAAGTGGATTTCACTCCTAGAACACTTCATCACAACAAAATGGCGAATTTGAAAGGACTTTTGTAAGTTGAAATTGATTCATTCATGAATCATGCATGATTTTCCTAAATACGATTTCACTCTGATTAGTTATTAAGAGATTCAGTTTATGATTATTCTCTTTTTAATATCCAGAATGATGTTGGCAATATTATCATCAACATTAGCGCGACATCCAAGGAACAGAATTCGGAAAACTCCAAAGCAGTTGACACAACTGTTTTCAAATTCTGAAGAATCTGATTCGACTGAAAATGAAAACGATAATTCTGAAAGTAAAGAAACAATGGTTTGCGAGACACATCATTGCCGTCAATTGGCTCATGTATTTAGTGAAGCTATAGACAAATCCATTGATCCTTGCGTTGATTTTTACAAATTCACTTGCGGTGGTTGGGAAGCTAAGAAACCGATTCCGAAATATGAACCTACGTGGAGTAGAGTAAAACTTTTTGATGCAACGCTTAAGAGTCATCTGAGAGGTGATAAATTGAATTATTAATTTTTTGGGTGATTGAATAACAAAGAATGTCCAATTTTCATTCAGATGAATTGGAGAAAGAGCCTACATCAAAGGATATTCTTCCTATTCGACAGGCGAAGAAATGGTACCAATCTTGCATGGACACAAGTGAGTATTGGGAAAGAAAATGATTTCTAAGAAATATTCAGTTCATACTTCCACTCACTTTTATTCATTTCTGTAATCATGTAGAGACTCGTAACACAAGGGGCATCGATCCAATTCTATCGATTTTAATACAAACTGGCGGATGGCCGATGATCATGGATGCTGAGGAATGGTACGAAGATCAATCATGGAAACAAATTGAAGATTATTATATGCGTTTGACCGGTGAATATACATTCTATAAAATGAAACCAAGAGCAATGTCACTTGGCGACTTCAGGAATATCAGTGGAGCAATACACGTGGGTGTTTCTTCCCAAAATTACAATGTATTAAGTAATATTCTTCCAACTAAATAAGCTTTAATTGCAGATTTTGCCCCCAGAGTTACCATTGGATGACGTATTACCATTGAAATACAGAAACTATACAGGTAATGATTTGGCAGAATATGCAGAACTCATTGCCGGCCTCGCGAAATTATTTATCGAAAAAAATAAAGCAGATGTTCCTGATGAACAATTAAAGAAAGACATCGATGATCTCATCGAATTTGAAAAGCGTTTATACATGGTAATTCATTTATCAAAATTCATCAATTGTCATGACTCGTCTTATTTTTCCGCTCAATTTGTAAATTCCTCGTAACTTTTCAGGCAATACATGACAGAACCAATACTTATAGACGCTACAGGGGTATACCAAGAGTCCTAAGTCTCGATAACTTTATCCAATTGTGGAACAATGTCACTACAGAATTTATGAACGAAACATTGAATTCAGAACCAGAGTCTGATGAGGAGAAGGTAATGAATGAGTTTTTAAGATAGTCTCAACTATTTTCGACTTTTTTATCTATTGTATTCAGTTCGATTGGCGGAAGATTCTGGAATCAATGTTCGATCTTGCTAGTATCGAATTGAACAAAGATGTTGAGATCAGTATGGAGAATTTTGTCTACTTTCTTCAGTTATCGAAAATACTGAAGGCAAAAAATACACGTACAATTGGTAATCAATCAATTATCTACTCTTTTTCTTCTAATGAGGAATACGTAATTATTTTTTTAAATCCTTAGTTAATTACATTCATTGGAAATTCGTGAGTTTCGCATTGAAATACACGATTGATGAAGTGAAGGATATATTCTTTGATCTCGTTGAGCACGAGTATGGAGTACAAGAAAGATTACCACGGTTTGTATTTATAATTAATTTTACAAATAATTTGTATGATCCCATTATCCTCAATTGTTAACATTCTCTAGTTGGCTCGAGTGTGTGCAGGAAATGGAGATGGAAGATGCTGTTGCGCTTTTATTTGTTGAGAATTATTTCAAGGAAAATACTGCAAAAGCTGTGAATATCAATTATTTTTCCCCACAAACAAGGAGAATAAATTTACGAAAATTGTATATTCTTGTTTTGATTCAGGCCAATAAAATGACACAAAATATTAAGGAAGAATTGGGACGCCAAATCGATAATTCAAATTGGATGTCCCCTGAGGCAAAGGAAATGGCGCAGAATAAGTTGAATGCAATGAGAGCACTTCTTGGATTCCCAGAGTGGTTCAAAAATCACACGGCTGTTGTTAGTCATTATAAAGGCGTATGTATTTGGAGTTGATAATTTTGTGATTAAGATTTAGCAGTAAAGTATTAAAAAGAGATAATTTCTGTTGTTTCATCACTTCATTCACTGAAATATTATTCATACAATACTTAAATTGGTAATTCGATAGTTGACTATTGGTTACGACTATCTGGACAATGTTCTGTGCTTCATGAGATACGAGAAGATACTGAAAATTCGTGATGCTGCAGAATATAGAAAGAAAGAAACATCGGAGTGAGCTATATTCCTATTTTACAATTGAAATGTGAATTTATGATTCAATTAAATGTAATTTTTCCAGATGGGTCATAAATCCAATCACTGTAAATGCTGCTTACGATCCGAGAGATAATACCATAAGTAATTTTTCTTTAGTTGAGGTTTTCAGTTTATGATACTGTGCAATCCATTGAATTTATTTTCTCCAGATGTTCCTGCAGTGGCATTCCAAGTTCCGCTCTTTGGAACTCAAGTACCCGAGTAATTATTAATTAAACTTTCCATTTTTTTTTTTTAGTACTTCAAAATTAATTTTAAGTTAGTTTTTTTTTGTCATCAAATTTTTCTTTCCAGTTATGTGAATTATGGAATCATAGGATCAATCATTGGTCATGAGATAAGCCATGGCTTTGATGTGAAAGGTATGTTCAAAGAAAGAATGAATAATCATTCATTATAGAATTAATGATTGAAGTAGATGCAATTTATGGAATTTTACTCTGTTCACTCATTAATACCGAATTATTTTATTCTTTCATGAGCCATCAAATATGGAATTAATGGCATCAGACACGATTTATGGGAGAAAGACATGATGAAGATGTATCATCAGCAATCTAAATGTTTTGTCAAGCAATTTGATAATTATTTTGGTGGGGAAACTATTCCTCCAATTTGGGCAATGTTTTTACCTGGAAGTGAATTCAGTTCTGAAAATGGCGTAATAACTATCGGAAAAATCACTGCTGGTGAGAATATTGCTGATACAACTGGTGTACAATCTGTATTCAATGCTTATATGAAAATTAGAATGAATGAAGCACCAAATGGAGAAATGAAACTTCCCGGATTTGAAGAGTTCAGTGATGAGCAAATGTTCTTCTTATCATTTGCTGGGGTTCGTAGCAAAATAATTCAAGAATTAAAAAATTTATTGAATTCTCTATTGATGAAGGAATGATTCCGTTAGGCATATTGTACAGTAACAACTCCAGAATATGAGAAACGGGAGAAAAAAGGAATTGCTGCTCACAGTCCACCACACTTACGGGTTTTCGGCGCAGTCTCCAATACTCTAGCATTTGCAGAAGCCTTCAAATGTCCAAAAGATAGTCCTATGAATCCTGAGGACAAATGCGATATTTGGACAAAGCCCGGTGCTGCATTGGAATTAAAACCACCAGTTTGCAAGAGACATCATTATCGCCATCGTTTCGACGTTAACTGGTGAATTTCTCAAGAATTTGTCGCTTAAACTAACTCCCAATCGATAATCACAAAACGATATATTGCTGTATTGAGAGCAAATACAAGATTGATGAATATCCTATCTTAAATTCCACAATGAATTCATTAATACAAAGACTTAAATGGATTGTAATAAAAATGGCGCATTGTACCCATTCACTGAAGAAAACCTGATTCATAGCAAAATTAGATACTCACATAATGTGCTTTCAATGAATTCGTCACATTATCCTCATTCAACTGTCCATACAGATTCATCCCATGTACATAAACATCAATCCCTCCTTTCAAGTTCGCCCTGAACATCAGCATCGGCTCAGCAGCCCCACCAAGTCTTCAAACTCCATCATTCCTAAGTAACAACAGCTCATAACTCGGTAATGAGCTCAGTGAGAACGAACTGCTTCCAAGAATTACGGAAATTACAATCTCTTCTTACTATTGATTAATTAGTAATTATCCTCATAACTTCGAATTATTCGATATGATAAACTGCAAATTCAGTATGATTGATTCGTTGTTCCCTACTGCATTTATTCAGAAAAACTGCAGTGGTTATTAACGTCAGTGCAGAAGTTACAATGCAGTGAATAAATTTATCCGGTATCTCTGAATCTCATCCTGCCTCGAAAATCATAATTGAATGCTGCTGATGATATTACGTCCTTCCTACTTCAAAAGATAAACACTCAGAGGCTTTCCGGTCTTCATAGAATTTAAATAGTCGACTTCTCTATTGAAGTGTATCTGGTAGTGTAATTCTTTCTCAGAACACTTCATCACAACCAAATGGCGAATTCTAAAGGAATTTTGTGAGCTCAAATTAATTTGTTAACGATTTCCTTTTTCTTTATTGTGCTCACATGCACAGCTGGGCTTCAGTCCTTTGACTATACAGCCAATCTTCATTCATGATTTTCGTATACACCATTTCACTCTGATTGGTATTATTAGCAAATTCATTCAATGATCATTTTTTTGTTGGTGCACAGAATAATATTGGTGATATTATCAGCGCGACATTCGAGGAGCAGGATTCGAAATATTCCAGACGATTCAACACAGCTATTTTCGAATTCTGGAGAATCAGATTCAAATGAAAGTAGGAATGATAATTCTGAACGTAAAGAAACAATGGTTTGCGATACACATCATTGCCGTCAATTGGCTCATGTATTTAGTGAAGCTATGGATAAATCCATTGATCCTTGCGTTGATTTTTACAAATTCACTTGCGGCGGCTGGAATGCTAAGAAACCAATTCCAAAATATGAATCTACGTGGAGTAGGAGAAAACTTTTTGATGCAACGCTCAAGAGTCATCTGAGAGGTGATAAATTGAATTAGTAATTTTTTGTTAATTAAATGACAATGAATGTTCATTTTTCATTCAGATGAATTGGAGAAAGAGCCCGCATCGAAGGATAGTCTTCCTGTCCGACAGGCGAAGAAGTGGTATCGTTCTTGCATGGACACGAGTGAGTATTGGGAAAACAAATAATTCCTAGGAAATATTCAGTTCATTCTTCCACCCATTTTTATTCATTTTTGTGATAATATAGGGACTCGTAACACAAGAGGCATCAATCCAATCGTGTCGATTTTGATGCAGACTGGCGGTTGGCCGATGATAATGGATGCTGCGGAATGGTATGAAGATCAATCATGGGAACAAATTGAAGAACATTACATGCGTTTGACCGGTGAATATACGTTCTATAAAACGAAACTAAGAGCAAAGTCAGTCGGCAAATACGGGAATATTAGTGGAGGAATACACGTGAGTGTTTCTTTCAAAAATTCGAATTTATTAAGCAACATTCTTCGAACTTGTCAGCTTTAATTGCAGATTTCACCTCCAGAGCTACCATTGGATGACGTATTACCATTAAAATACAGAAACTATAGAGGCGATGATTTAGCAGAATATGCAGAACTCATTGCCGGCATTGCAAAATTATTTATCGAAAAAAATAAAGCAGATGTTCCTGACGAACACTTAAAGAAAGACATCGATGATCTCATCGAATTAGAAAAGCGTCTATACATTGTAATTCATTTTCAAAAATTCATCAATTGTCATGACTTGTCTTATTTTTTCACTGAATTTGTAAATTCCTCGTAATTATTTAGGCAATACATGACAAGACCAATGCTTATGGACGCTACCGAGGTAATACAGGAGACCTAAATCTTGATATCTTTATCCAATCGTGGAATAATGATACAGAATTTATGAACAAAAAATTAAATTCAGAACCAGAATCTAACGAGGAGAAGGTAATGAATAATTTCCTGAAATAGTCTTAACTATTTCTGAAGTTTATTCATTATATTTAGATCAATTGGCGGAAGATTCTGGAATCAATGTTCGATCTTGCTAGTGTTGAATTGAATGAAGATGTTGACATCAGTATGGAGAATCATGCCTTTTTTCTTCAGCTACAAAAAATACTAAAGTCAACGAATAAACGTACAATTGGTAATCAATCAATTATCTCCTCTTTTACTTCTAATGAGGAATACGTAATTATTTTTTTTCAACTTTCAGTTAATTACATTCACTGGAAATTTGTAAGTTATGCATTGAGATACACGATTGATGAAGTGAAGGATATATTCTTTGATCTCGTTGAGCACGAGTATGGAGTTCAAGAAAGATCACCACGGTTTGTATTTGTCATTGATTTTACAAATAGTTCGTATGATTTTATTATCTCTAATTGTTAATATTTACTAGTTGGCTCGAATGTGTGCAAGAAATGGAGATGGAAGATGCTGTTGCGATTTTATTCGTTGAGAAATACTTCAAGGAGACAACTGCAAAAGCTGTGAATATGCATTTTTTTTAATTCTTCAAGCGAAGAGAATGAATTTATAAAAATTCTACATTTTTTGTTGGAACATTCAGGCAAATGAAATGATACAAAATATTAAGGGAGAATTGGTAGGTCAAATTAATCATTCAAATTGGATGTCTCCTGAGGCAAAGGAAATGGCACAGAAAAAGTTGAATGCAATGGAATCACTTCTTGGATTTCCGGATTGGTTCAAAAATTGTACGGCCGTTGTTAATCATTATAAAGGTGTATGTAATCAAACTTATCGATTTCGTGATTGAGATTTTGTGGTAAAGTGTTAAAAGGAGATCATTTTCATGCCCTAATGGCTTTATTCACGGAAATATTATTTATATAATACTTAAAATTGATAATTCGATAGTTAACTATTGGCTACGACTTTCTGGACAATGTTCTGAGCTTCATGAGATACGAGAAGATACTGAAAATTCGTGAAGCAGCAGGATACAGAAAGGAAGAAATATCCGAGTAAGCTCTACTGCTATTTTAGAATGAAAATAAAAATTTATGATTCAATAAAATTTGCTTTTTCCAGCTGGGACATAGATCCACTCACTATAAATGCTGCCTACGATCCGACGCAGAATAACATAAGTAAATTTTTTTTGGTTGAGATTTTCAGTTCATAATACTGTAGATTTAATTCAATTGATTTTATCCAGATATTCCAGCAGTAGCATTTCAACTTCCGCTCTTTGGAAATCAAGTTCCCAAGTAATTATCAATTAAATTTGGTATTTTCATTATTTTAATACATCAAAGTTGATGAGATTCCACTCCACCACTTAATTTTGATATTTTTTTTGTTATGGAATTTCATCGTTTCAGTTATGTGAATTATGGGATCACAGGATATATCATTGGTCATGAGATAAGCCATGGCTTTGATGTAAATGGTATGTTCGAGTAAACGAATAAATAATTAGTTATTATACAATTGATAGTTAATGTACAGGTGATTCATGAAATTGTTCTCTGATCAATCATTAATACCAAGTTATTCTATTTTTCCATAAGGAATCAAATATGGAATCAATGGCACCAGAGACGATTTATGGGAAGAAGACATGATGAAGATGTATTATCAGCGATCTAAATGTTTTGTCAAACAATTCGACAATTACTTTGGGGGAGAAATTGTTCGTTCACTGTGGGCGAAATGGTTAATTCCAGAGGAATTCAGTTCTGAAAATGGCGTAGTAACAATGGGAAAACTAACTGCTGCTGAGAATATTGCTGATACAACTGGCGTACAATCTGTATTCAATGCTTATATGAAAATGAGAATGAATCAAGCACCAGATGGAGAAATGAAACTTCCTGGATTAGAGGATTTCAGCGATGAGCAAATGTTTTTCTTATCATTTGCTGGGGTTTGTAGCAAAATATTTCATAAATTAGAATAATTATTGAATCATCTATTCATGGAAGAATAATTTTCTCAGACATATTGCACAGTAACAACTCCAGAATATGAGGAACGTCAGAAAAAAGGACTTGATGTACACAGTCCACCAGAATTACGTGTCTTTGGTGCAGTCTCCAATACTTTAGCATTCGCAGAAGCTTTCAAATGTCCAAGAGACAGTCCTATGAATCCCGAAGACAAATGCGATATTTGGAAAAAGCCTGGTGCCGCATTAGAATTGAGACTACCAGTTCGCAAGAGACATCATTATCGCCATCGTTTTAACGTTGACTGGTGAATTCCTCGAGATTCTTTCACTTTGAATGACTAATCGCAAAATAATATTACTGTATTGAAAGCAAATACAAGATTAATGAATATTCTATCTTACATTCAAAAAGAAATTTATTATTAATTCTAGAACGACGTAAACTGATTATAATAGAAATTGTGCATTCTATACATTCACTTAATGAAGAGCAGACTCATAGCAAAATTAGTTACCAATATAATGTGCCTTCAATAAATTTGTCACATTACCCTCGTTGAACTGCACATACAAATCCATCTGGTTTACATAAACTCCAATCTCTCCTTCAAATTGATTGATACTTTGATGACGTTTGGATTGAGAAGCTCGGATCCAAAACGCCTTTCTTGTTCATCATCAAGAGAATAAATTGGCACTCCACTGTTCGAGGCTCATGTAATATAAACTATGCGATGTTTTCTGAATGTACAAACAGAAATAAAGAGAATGAATATGTATTCATCATTCGATAATGGTATTTTGTTGATTGAAATAACCAGTGCCTTTCTTCTAACTCATGCGGTATTCTGAATATTCTACCACTTATCTGTGGTAAATTCGTCGATTTCTTCATACTATCCATTAATTAGTAATTATCCTTATGGTTACAAATTGTTCGATATGATAAGCTGCAAATTCAGAATAATTGTTTCATCATTCCCTCGAAATAACTGCAGTGATTGTTAACATCAGTGCATGACGTTTGGACAAATCAGAAGATACGATGCAGTGCATAAATTGATCTGGTATCTCTGTATCTCATCCTGTCTAAGAACATTGTAATTGAATGCTGCTGATGATATTAAGTCCTTCCTATTTTGAAAGATAGGCAGTCAAGGGTATTCCGGTCTTCATATGATTTAAATAGTTGACTTCTCTATTGAAGTGTATCCACAAGTGGAATATCCTCTTAGAACACTTCATCGCAATGAGATGGCGAAGCTGAGAGAATTTTTGTAAGTTGAAATTAATTTATTCTTGATTTTCATTTGAGATTTATTTAATCATCATTCTCCTGTTGATATTCAGAATAATTTTGGCAATATTATCATCAACATCGGCGCGACATTCGAGGAGGAGGATTCGAAAAACTTCAGATGACTTGACACAGCTCTTCTTGAATTCTGAAGAATCAGATTCAAGTGAAAGTAAAAATGATAATTCTGAAAGTAAAGAAACAATGGTTTGTGAGACACATCATTGCCGTCAATTGGCTAATGTATTTAGCGATGCTATAGACAAATCCATTGATCCTTGCGTCGATTTCTACAAATTTACTTGCGGTGGTTGGGACGCTAAAAAACCAATTCCAAAATATGAAGCAACGTGGAGTAGAATCAAACTTTTTGATACAACACTGCAGAAACGTCTCAGAGGTGATAAATAGTATGATTAATTTTTTTTGTAATTAAATAACAATGAATATTCAATTTTAATTCAGATGAATTGGAGAAAGAGCCCACATCGAAGGATATTCTTCCAATTCGTCAGGCGAAGAAGTGGTATCGTTCTTGCATGGACACGAGTGAGTATTGAGAAAACAAAGAATTCCTAGAATATATTCAGTTCATTCTTCCACTTATTTTTATTCATTTTTGTAATAATATAGAGACTCGTAACACAAGAGGCATTAATCCAATTGTATCGATTTTGATGCAAACGGGCGGATGGCCGATGGTCATGGATGCGGCGGAATGGTATGCAGATCAATCATGGAAACAAATTGAAGAACACTACATGCGTTTGAAAGGCGAATATACGTTCTACGAAACGACAATAAGACCATCTGACAATAACATTAGCGGCGCAATATACGTGAGAGTTTCTTTCCGGAATGAGGATTTATTGAATAGCATTTTTCTAATTACATTGACTTTAATTCTAGATTTCGTCTCCAGACCTACCGTTGGATGACGTATTACCATTGAAATACAGAAACTATACGGGTGACGATTTAACGTCGTATGTAGAACTCATTGAAGGCATTGCAAGATTATTTATCGAAAAAAATAAAGCAGATGTTTCCCACGATCAATTAAACGAAGACATCGAAGATCTCATTGAATTTGAGAAGAGGCTGTATATGGTAATTCTTTTTCAAAGAATAATCAATCGTCAGGAGAACCAGAAGCTCCGATAACTTGTCTCATTTTTCAACTTAATTTCTAAATTTCTGGCAATTTTTACAGGCAATGCATAAAGTTGAAAATGTTAGTGGAATTGATACGAATAATCTAAATGTGCCAGACGACATAAATCTGGGCGAATTGATCCACTGGTGGGATAATCTCACAGAATTCGTGGATAATAATTCAAATTCAAAAATGAAGTCTGATGAGGAAAAGATAATGAATGAGTTTCTGAAATTGTTTCAACTATTCCTGATTTTTTTAAATCCTTTATTTTTAGATTGATTGGAGGAAAATTCTTGATTCATTGTTTGATTCTGCTAGTGTTGAATTGGATGAAGATGTTGAGATCAGCATATTGAGTCCCAAATTTTTCCTTCAGCTACCAAAAATATTGGAGTCGACGAAGAAACGTACAGTTGGTAATTATTCAAATTTCTCGTTTTTTCCTCCGAATGAAGAATAAATAATTTTTTTTCCTTCAATTTTTAGTTAATTACATTCATTGGAAATTCGTGAGTCACGCATTGAGATACACTATTGATGGAGTGAAGGATATATTCTTTGATCTCATTGAGCACGAGTATGGAGTGCAAGAAAGATCACCACGGTTTGTATTTGTCATAGATGTTACAAATAATTTGTATGATTTCATTAACTTCAACTGTTAACATTCTCTAGTTGGCTCGAGTGTGTGCAGGAAATGAAGATGGAAGATGCTGCGTCGTTTTTATTCGTTGAGAATTACTTCAAAGAGACAACTGCGAAAGCTGTAAATAGTAATTTTTTAAAGTCTATGAGTAAGGAGAATGAATTTATTAAAATTTTATATCTTTTTGAAACATCCAGGCCAATGAAATGACACGAAATATTAAGAATGAATTGCGGAACCAAATTGATAATTCAAATTGGATGTCTTCTGAGGCAAAAGAAATGGCAAAAAAGAAGTTGGATGCGATGAAAACACTTCTTGGATATCCGGACTGGTTCAAAAATCGTACGGCTGTTATTAATCACTGTAAAGGCGTAAGTAGTAGAAGTAAATAGTTTTTGTGATGAAGATTTAGTGGTAAAGTGTTGAAAGGAGGTGATCTTCATGGCTTTATCACTTCATTTACTAAAATGTAATTTTTATAATAATTGAAATTGCTAATTCGATAGTTGGCTATTAGTGATGACTATCTGGATAATGTTCCGAGTTTCTTGAGATACAAGAAGACAATGAAAATTCGCCAATTCGCAGGATACAGAAAGAAAGAGAAATCCGAGTGAGATATTATATTTTGATTTTAAAATTGAAATTTTAATTTATCATTCAATTGAATATAATTTTTCCAGATGGTTCATAGATCCAATCACTGTGAATGCTGGTTATAATCCGGAGGAGAATACTCTGAGTAAGAATTTATATTTTTTTATTTATTTCATGTTACTGTGGATTTCATTCAATTCATTTTATCTAGATGTTCCAGTAGTGATGTTCCAAAATCCCCTCTTTGGATTTCAAGTTCCCAAGTAATTATTGTTTAAATTTTCAAGTTCTATTATGTCGATACTCTAGAGTTAGCTCATTACACTTTACTACTTTGCTTTGATTTTAATTTCTTTTGTCATGAAATTTTCCTTCCAGTTATGTAAATTATGGACTCACAGGAACAATTGCTGGGCATGAGATGTGTCATGGCTTTGATGTGAATGGTATGTTCGAATCAATAATTATTTATTATAAAATTGATAACTAATGTACATGTCGTCGCCTTAGAGTTAAAGGGGCGTAAGTGCTGTGTATAAGCACAGCACTTACGCCCCTTTCACTCTAAGGTGACGATGTGATTCAGGAAATTGTCCCCTGTTCACTTATTAATACCGAATTATTTGAATTTTTCATGAGGGGTTAGCTATGGAATCAATGGCACATACGGTGATTTATGGGAGGAAAACATGATGAAAATGTATTATCAACGATCTGAATGTTTTATGAAACAAATTCGACGATTTCTTTGGTGACCAAACTATCCCTCCAAAATATCTTCCTCCACAAACAGGAAGTTCAGAGAAAAACACGATAACAATGGGAAAAGTAACTGCGAGAATATTGCTGATACAACTGGTGTACAATCTGTATTCAATGCTTATATGAAAATGAGAATGGATGAAGCACCAAATGGAGAAATGAAACTTCCTGGATTCGAAAGTTTTAGCGATGAACAAATGTTCTTCTTATTATATGCTGGGGTTCGTAGCAGACAAATTCAAGAGTTAAAATTTTTTTTTCATTGTTAATTCATGAGAGAATAATTGTTTTAGGCATGGTGTACAGTAACAACTCCAGAATATGAGAAACGTAAGAAGGCAGAATTTGATGAACACAGTTCATCAAATTTACGTGTCTTCGGTGCAGTCTCCAATACTTTGGCATTTGCAGACGCTTTCAACTGTCCAAAAGACAGCCCTATGAATCCCGAGGATAAATGCGATATTTGGAAGAAGCCTGGTGCCGAATTGAAATTGAAACCACCAGTTCACAAGAGACATCATTATCGTCATCGTTTCGATGTTGACTGGTAAATTCCTTAAGACTTGATTGCTCCCAATGACTCTCAATTAAGAATCACAAGAAAATATTGCTCCATTGGAAACATATAGAATTTTAATTAACTAATGATTATTCTGCTCCAAATTGAAAAATAAAGTTATTCATCCAGCAAAGACTAAACGAATTCTTCCTATTTTTCTCATTCACTTAATAGAGAACAGACTAATACCAAAATTAGTTACCGACATATGTGGTTAGTACGCAGGTAATGTTACAAATTTACTGACGGTATGTTATATAATATGCTTTCAAGAAATTGGTTACATTACCCTCGTTCAACTAAACATAAAAATCCATCTTGTGCCCATAAATATCAATCTTTCCCTTCAAATTTCCCCTGAGAAAACAGCCTCAGCTCAGGGGCAAGACCAACTTCCTGAACTTCGTCATTCCTGAATAACAGCAGCGAATTCGTCTTGAAACAAAGCCTGAAACGAACATCTGGAGGACGACATCATAAAAATATATTATGAGTTATGACTCATAACAATGTTTCTCAAGCGATATTTCTCATAACTATGATGAATATCGCTGAAATAAAGAGCGACGGAGAGTGAAATAACCGGTTTCTGTTCTCCTATTTTATTCTTTCATTTTCATTAATGTCGCCCTATTTATACTAAAGAATATGTTGATGAGCGATGGGAGGTCATGGTATGTCTATGAAGGAAGCACATGTGTGAATATTAGAGTGGTACTTGTGTCAATCAGATGCAGTATTGACGCTGCAATTTGATTAATTCATGCAGTCTTCTGATTATCATATTGATTATTTGTAATGGCTAAGGAGTAGAGACTTCAATCCTTCACCTCAACTTTGAATTCGTCAATCGCTTTTTACTATTGATTAATTAGTAATTATCCTGACCACTTTCGAATTGTTCGATACAATAAGCTGCGAATTTAGAATAATTGCTTCATTATTCCCTCGGAATAACTGCAGTGATTGTTAACGTCAGTGCATGACATTTGAACAATTCGAAAAATACAATACAGTGCGTAAATTTATCCGATATCTCTGTATCTCATCCTGCCAAGGAAATCATAATTGAATGCTGCTGATGATATTGCGTCCGTCCTCCTTTGAAAGATAGAGGCAGTCAAGGGCTTTCCGGTCTTCATAGTATTTAAATAGTCGACTTCTCTATTGAAGCGTATCTGGTAGTGAAATTCTTTCTCAGAACACTTCATCACAACCAGATGGCGAAATTGAGAGAATTTTTGTAAGTTGAAATTAATTTATTCACGATTGTTTCCGTCTTCTTCTTTTTCTTTATTATGCTGCGCACATGCACAGCTAGTCTCCAGTTTCTCGACTATACAGCCAATCTTTATTCGTGGTTTTCGTATACACCATCTCACTCTGATTGGTGATTAGCAAATTTATTTGATGATCATTTTTTTATTGATACACAGAATAATATTGGTGATATTATCATCAACATCAGCGCGACATTCGAGGAGCAGGATTCGAAATATTCCAAACGATTTAACACAGCTATTGTCAAATTCTGAAGAATCCGATTCAAGTGAAAGTAGGAATGATAATTCTGAAAGTAAAGAAACAATGGTCTGTGAGACACATCATTGCCGTCAATTGGCTCACGTGTTTAGTGAAGCTATAGACAAATCCATTGATCCTTGCGTTGATTTTTACAAATTCACTTGTGGCGGTTGGAACGCTAAAAAACCAATTCCAAAATATGAAGCAACGTGGAGTAGAATAAAACTTTTTGATGCAACACTCAAGAGACATCTTAGAGGTAAATAAATTTTATTATCAATTTGGTGTGTAATTCAATAACAATGAATGCCCAATTATTATTCAGATGAATTGGAAAAAGAGCCCACATCGAAGGATATTCTCCCTATTCGACAGGCAAAGAAGTGGTATCGTTCTTGCATGGACACGAGTGAGTATTGAGAAGAAAAATAATGCCTAGAAAATACTCAGTTCATCCTTCGACTCATTTTTATACATTTTGTGATCATATAGAGACTCGTAACACAAGGGGCATCAATCCAATTGTGTCAATTTTGATGCAAACTGGTGGATGGCCGATGATTATGGATGCTGCGGAATGGTATGAAGATCATTCATGGAAACAAATTGAAGAACATTACATGCGTTTGACCGGTAAATATACGTTCTACGAAACGACACTAACAGCAATGTCAATTGGAAAGTTCTGGAATACCAGTGGAGCAATACACGTAAGTTTTTCTTCCCAAAATCAGAATTAATTAAGCAACATTCTTCCAACTACATTGGCTCCAATTGCAGATTTCACCCCCAGAGCTACCGTTGGATGACGTATTACCATTAAAATACAGGAACTATACAGGTGATGACTTAGCGGAATATGCAGAACTCATTGCTGACATTGCAAAATTATTTATCGAAAAAAATAAAGCAGATGTTCCTGACGAACAATTAAAGGAAGACATCGATAATCTCATCGAATTTGAGAAGCAACTGTATATGGTAATTTATTTTTCGAAGCTCACCTATTGTCATGGCTTGTCTCATTCTTCCACTGAATTAGTGAATTCCTCGCAATTTTTTAGGCAATACATGACGAGACCCAAGCTAATAGAATTTATGAGGATCAGCCAGATGATCCAAATCTTGATAACTTCATCCAATGGTGGGATAATGTTATAGACTCTATGGATAAAGATTCGAATTCAGAATCGGAGTCTTATGAAGAGAAGGTAACGAATGAGTTTCTAAAATAGTCAATTATTTCTGACACTTTTATCCATTATATTTAGATCGATTGGAGGAACATTCTTGAGTCATTTTTTGATTTTGCTAGTGCTGAATTGGATGAAGATGTTGAGATCAGTATATCGGATACCGCCTTCTTTCTACAGCTACCGAAAATATTACAGTCAACGAAGAAACGTACAATTGGTAATTGGTCAAATATCGCCTCTTTTTCTCCTAATGAGGAATACGTAATTATTTTTTTAAATCCTTAGTTAATTACATTCATTGGAAATTTGTCAGCTTCGCACTAAGATACACTATTGATGAAGTTAAGGAAATAATTCTTTGATCTTGTTGAACACGAGTATGGAGTTCAAGAGAGATCACCACGGTTTGTTTTTGTAATTCATTCCACGAATAATTTCTATGATTTCATTGTCTTTAATTATTGGCATTCTCTAGTTGGCTCGAGTGTGTGCAGGAAATGGAGATGGAAGATGCTGTTGCAATTTTATTTGTGGAGAATTACTTCAAGGAGACAACTGCGAAAGCTGTAAATATTCATTTCTTTTATTTCACAAGTAAGGAGAATGAATTTATTGAAATTTTATATTTTTTTGAGACCCTCAGGCAAATGAAATGACACAAAATATCAAGGAAGAATTGGGACGTCAAATTGATAATTCAAATTGGATGTCTCCCGAGGCAAAGGAAATGGCGCAGAAGAAGTTGAATGCAATGAGACCACTTCTTGGATATCCGGACTGGTTCAAGAATCGTACGGCCGTTGTTAATCATTATAAAGGCGTATGTAATTGAAGTTCATAATTTCATGATGAAGATTTAGCGATAAAATATTGAAAAGAGTTAACTCCATTACTCTATCTCCTTATTCGATGAAATTTCATTTATATGATACTTAAAATTGGTAATTCGATAGTTGACCATTGGTTACGATTATCTGGACAATGTTCTGAGTTTCATGAGATACGAGAAGACACTGAAAATTCGTGAAGCTGCAGGATACAGAAAGACAGAAATATCCGAGTGAGTTATATTTCTATTTTACAATAAAAATTGAAATTTATCATTTGATCAAATGTGATTAAATGTGATTTCTTCTCCAGATGGGACATAGATCCAATCACTATAAATGCTGTTTACAATCCGAACGAGAATACCATAAGTAAGTTTTTCTTGTTGAGGTCTTTCAGTTTATGATACTATGCATTTAATTCAATTTATTTTATCCAGATGTTCCTGCAGTGGCATTTCAAGTTCCGTTATTTGGCGATCAAGTTCCCAAGTAATTATTGATTTAATTTTCTATTCTCATTATTTCTGTACTTCAAAAGCAATTCATTCCACTCTACCAGTCTGTTTCGATATTTATATTTTTTGTCATCAAATCTTTCTTTCCAGTTATATAAATTATGGAATCATAGGATCAATAGTTGGTCATGAGATGAGCCATGGCTTTGATGTGAATGGTATGTTCAACTAAATTGTTTTCTATTCACTAGTTAATACCAAGTTATCTCAATTTTTCATAAGGAATTCAATATGGAATAAATGACAGCATGGATGGTTTATGGGAGGAAGACATGATGAAAATGTATTATCAACGATCTAAATGTTTCGTCAAGCAATTTGACGATTACTTTGGTGGAAGCACTATTCCTCCGAAGTATGCAATGTATTTTCCTCCAGATGAATCAAGTTCAGAGAATAGCACAATAACATTGGGTAAAATAACTGCTGGTGAGAATATTGCTGATTCAACTGGTGTACAATCTGTATTCAATGCTTATATGAAAATGAGAATGAATCAAGCACCAGATGGAGAAATGAAAATTCCTGGATTTGAAGATTTCAGCGATGAGCAAATGTTTTTCTTATCATTCGCTGGGGTACGTAGTGGAATATTTTATGAATTGAAATCATTAGTAAATTATCTATTCATGAAAAAATAATTTCCACAGGCATATTGTACAGTAACAACTTCAGAATATAAGAAACGTGAGAAACAAGGATTTGGCCTCCACAGTCCACCACATTTACGTGTCTTTGGTGCAGTCTCCAATACTCTAGCATTTGCAGAAGCTTTTAAATGTCCAAAGAACAGTCCTATGAATCCTGAGGACAAGTGCAACATTTGGACAAAGCCTGGTGCCGCATTAGAATTAAAACCACCAGTTCGCAAGAGACATCATTATCGCCATCGTTTTGACGTTGACTGGTGAATTCCTCGAGACTTTATCACTTTCAATAACTAATCGCAAAACAATATTACGGTATTGAAAGCAAATACAAGATTAATGAATATTCTATCTTATATCCAAAGATAAATTTATTATCAATTCTACAACGACTTAAACAGATTGTAACAGAAATTGTGCATTCTATACTTTCACTTAATGAAGAGCCTCCTAGCAAAATTAGTGTCCAGCATATAATGTGCCTCCAATGAATTTGTCACATTACCCTCGTTGAACTGCACATACGAATCCATCTCGTGTACATAAACTTCAATCTCTCCTTTCAAATTAATTGATGCTTTGATGAAATTTGGATTTAGAAGCTCGGATTCCAAACGCCTCTCTTGTTCATCATCAACAGAATAAATGAGCACTCCACGGTTCGAGGCTCATGTAATACAAACTATACGATGTTTTCTGAATGTACAAACAGGAATAATAACAATGAACATGTATTTATCATTCAATAATAGTATTTTGTTGATTGGAATAACCAGTGCCTTTCTCCTAATTCATGCGGTATTCTGAATATCCTATCAATTATCTGGGATGATTAACGAATAGAGGTTTTACTCTCTCACTAAGCTATCAAATTCGTCGATCTATTTATGCTATCAATTAATTAGTAATTACCCTTATGGTTACAAATTGTTCAATATGATAAGCTGCAAATTCAAGTTAATTGTTTCGTCATTCCCTCAGAATAACTGCAGTGATGGTTGATATCAGTGCATGACGTTTAGACAAATCAGAAGATACGATACAGTGCATAAATTCATCCGATATCTCTGTATCTCATCCTGTTTGAAACATTGTAATTGAATGCTGCTAATGATATTACGTCCTTCCTACTTTGAAAGATAGGCAGTCAAGGGCTTTCCGGTCTTCATAGGATTTAAATAGTTAACTTCTCCATTGAAGTGTATCCACAAGTGGAATATCCTCTCAGAACACTTCACGCAATAAGATGGCGAAGTTGATAAGATTTTTGTAAGTTGAAATTAATTTATTCATGATGTTCATTTGAGATCCATTTGATCATCATTCTCTTATTGATATTCAGAATAATATTGGCGATATTATCATCAACATCAGCGCGTCATTCGAGGAGCAGAATTCGAAAAACTCCAGACGACTTGACACAGCTGTTTTTAAATTCCAAAGAATCAGATTCAAGTGAAATTGAAAATGATAATTCTGAAAGTAAAGAGGCAATGGTTTGCGAGACACATCATTGCCGTCAATTGGCTCATGTATTTAGTGAAGCTATAGACAAATCCATTGATCCTTGCGTTGATTTTTACAAATATACTTGTGGTGGTTGGAAAGCTAAGAAACCAATTCCAAAATATGAATCTACGTGGAGTAGAATAAAACTTCTTGATGCAACACTTAAGAGGCATCTTCGAGGTAATGAATTATATGATTGATTTTTGTGTAATTGAATAACAAGAATGTCCAATTTCCATTCAGATGAATTGGAGAAAGAGCCCACATCAAAGAATATTCTTCCTATTCGACAGGCGAAGAAGTGGTATCGTTCTTGCATGGATACGAGTGAGTATTGAGAAAAACAATAATTCCGAGGAAATATTCAGTTCATCCTTCCACTCATTCCGATTAATTTTTGCTATAACATAGAGATTCGTAACACAAGGGGTATCAATCCAATTTTATCAATTTTGATGCAAACCGGCGGATGGCCGATGATCATGGATGTTGCGGAATGGTATGAAGATCGATCATGGAAGCAGATTGAAGACCATTACATGCGTTTGACCGGTGAATATATGTTCTACGATTTTGAATTAGGAGCAATGACAACAGGTAATTCTACTGATATCAGCAGAGACATATACGTGAGTATTTCTTCCCAAAATTTCAATTTATCAAAAAAGCATTCTCCCCGCTACATTGACTTAAATTGTAGATTCTACCCCCAGACCTACCATTGAATGATGTATTACCATTAAAATACAGAAATTATACGGGCAATGACCTAGCGTCCTATGCAGAACTCATTGGAAGTGTTGCAAATTTATTCATCGAAAAAAATAAAGCAGATGTTCCTGATGAACAATTGAACGAGGACATCGATGATCTCATCGATTTCGAGAAAAAGCTATATATGGTAATTCATTCTTCGAAAGTATTCAATCGTCATACCTCATCTTATTTTTCCACTCAATTTCTAAATTTCACGCAATTTTTCAGGTGATAAATGAACAGAAGAATGCTAGTGAAGTCGATATGGATGATATAGATGTGCCGGATGCCATGAATCTCGATAACTTCGTCCGATTTTGGGATAATATCACAGAATTTATGAAGGAAAACCGGAATTTAGAACCAGAGTCCGATGAAGAAAAGGTAGAAATCAGTTCCTAAAGTAGTCACAACTATTTCTAATGTTTTGATTTATCATATTCAGATCGATTGGAGGAAAATTCTTGAGAAAATGTTTGATTTAGCCGGTGTTAAATTGGATGAAGATGCTAACATCACAATCTCGAATCCTGCCTTTTTTCTTCAGCTACAAAAAATATTAGAGTCAACGAAAAAACGTACAATTGGTAAACAATTAATTCTCTCCTCTTTTCCTCCGAATGAGGAATACGTAATTTTCTCTTTTTTAACCCTTAGTTAATTACATCCATTGGAAATTTGTGAGTCACGCATTGAGATATACGATTGATGAAGTGGGGGATATATTCTTCGATCTCATTAAGCACGAGTATGGAGTACAAGAAAGATCACCTCGGTTTGTATTTGTCATGAATTCTACGAATAATTCCTATGATTACTTCATCTTTAACTATTAACATTTACCAGTTGGCTCGAGTGCATTCAGGAAATGGAAATGGAAATGGAGATTGCTATTTCGTTCATATTTGTTCAGGAATACTTCAAGGAGACAAGTTTAGAAGCTGTAAGGATATACCAATTTTTTAATTCCACAAAGAGAATGAAATTATTAAAGTTGTTTTAATACATTTTTTTCAAACAATCAGGCAAATAAAATGACACAAAATATTAAGAAAGAATTGAAGTGGCAAATTGATAATTCAAATTAGATGTCTCCTGAGGCAAAGGAAATGTTAAAAAAAAAAGTTAAATGCGATGGAAACACTCCTTGGGTTTCCGGATTGGTTGAGAAATCGTACGGCCGTTGTCGATCATTATAAAGGCGTATGTGATTAAAGTTAATAATTTCACCATTAAGATTTAGTAATAAAGGGTTGGAAGGTGATAGTTCCCATCGCTATATCACTCTATGCACTACAATACTATTCATAATAATTAAAATTGCTGATTTGACAGTTGACTATTGGTTACGACTATCTGGACAATGTTTTGAGCTCCATGAGATACAAGAAGTCAAGGGACATTCATGAATTCACAGAATACAGACAGAGAGACGAATCCGGGTGAGATATACTTCCATTCTGCGATAAAAATTTAAATTGTTGATTCAATTAAATGTCATTCATTCCAGATGGTATATGAGTCCAATCACAGTAAACGCCCTTTACTCTCCGGAAAGCAATATCCTAAGTAAACATTATTTTAGTTGAATTTTTCAGTTTGTCATACTGTGGATTTCATTCAATTTTGTTTATCCAGATGTTCCAGCAGTAATGTTCCATGCACCTCTTTTTGGAGTTTAAGTTCCTAAGTAATGATTGATTGAATTTTTTATTTTCATTATTTCAGTACTTTAAAGTTAATTAATTTCACTCCACCACTTTGTTTAAGTATTACTTTTTTTTGTCATGAAATTTTATTTTTCAGTTATGTAAATTATGGAATCACAGGATCGGTTGTCGGTCATGAGATAAGCCATGGCTTTGATGTGAGTGGTATGTTTAAATAATTGGATGGATAATCATTCATTTCGAAATTAATAATTGATGTTCATGTAGGGGAAAGTGGGGTAAAATGAACTTCCACGGTAACATGATTCAGAATTTCTCTTTACAGTGAAGGACTGAATGAAAAAATCTGAAAAAAAATGGGAAAAGACTCCAATATTTAGACATCTTTGATAAATTGTTTTGAATTTTTTTCGTACAGCCCTGCACTTTTGAAGAAATGCTGAATTATTTCGACCCCAAAGTCCATTTTGCCCTGGTATCCCCTAATTCAAAAAATTGTCTTCTATTTACTCATTGATGCAAAATTATTTCAATTTCTCATAAGGGATTCACTTTGGAGTTAATGGCAAATTTGATGATTTATGGGAGGAAGACATGATGAAAATGTATCATCAACGATCCAAATGTTTTGTCAAGCAGTTTGACGATTTCTTTGGTGGAGAAACTGTTTCACCGGAAAATGGGAAATTTTTGCCTCCACAAGGAGAAAGTTCAGAGAATGCTACAATAACAATGGGAAGAATAACTGCTGGCGAGAATATTGCTGATATAACTGGTGTACAATCTGTATTCAATGCTTACACGAAAATGAGGATGAATGAAGCATCAAATGGAGAAATGAAACTACCTGGATTTGAAGATTTCAGCGATGAACAAATGTTCTTCTTATCATATGCTGGGGTTCGTAGCAAAGTAATTTACAAATTATAGAAATTATCAAAATTATATATTCATTAAAGAATAATTTCCTTAGGCATGGTGTACAGTTACAACTCAAGAATATGAAGAACGTGAGGAAAAAGACATCGATTTTCACAGTCCACCACATTTACGTGTTTTTGGTACCGTTACCAATACTTTAGCATTTGCAGAAGCCTTCAAATGCCCAAAAGATAGTCCCATGAATCCCGAGAACAAATGCGACATTTGGACAAAGCCTGGTGCCGCATTGAAATTGAACCCACCAATTCGCAAGAGACATC
This sequence comes from Aleiodes leptofemur, assembly GCA_963942555.1. Lineage (NCBI taxonomy): Eukaryota > Metazoa > Arthropoda > Insecta > Hymenoptera > Braconidae > Aleiodes > Aleiodes leptofemur. Next base: position 9,971,619 of record OZ012620.1, read on the forward strand.
ATTATCGCCATCGCTTCGAAGTTGACTGGTGAATTCTTCGAGACTTTATCATTTTCAATAGTATTACTCTATTGACAGTATATAGCAAATCAATGAAGGACAGGCTCAGCAAAATTAATTATCAGCATAATGTGTCTTCAACAAATTCGCCACATTACCCTCATTCAACTACACATACAAATCCATCTCATATACATGGACTGTAATTTCTTCTTTAAAATTAATTGATGCCCTGATGACATCTGAAACTAGAAGCTCTGCTCCTCCCAAAACGCCTATCCTCTTCATCAACAGAATAAATTAGAACTCCACCGTTTGAGGCCCATGTAATACAGACTATGAGAGTTTTTCCCCGATATGCAGACAGGAATAAAGAGAATCAATATATATTCATTATTTGATAGTTGTATTTCATTAAATTTCCTTTTCTTCATTAATAAACTGTATTTTCTTCAAGTAACTGAGCAGAATTGATTGAGAAGCCCACCTTGACCAAGTGTTAAAGAGGGGAATCGACTGTATACCCTAACGCTTTTTTCCTAATTCACGCGGTATTCTGAATATCGTATCAATTATTTGTGATAATTAATGAGTAGAGGCTCTACTCTTTCATCACGCTATGAAATTCGTCAATCTCTTTATACTATCAATTAATTAGTGATTATCCGTATAGTTGCGGAGTATTCGATATGATAAGCTGCAAATTTAGAATGATTGTTCCATTATTCCCTCAGATAATTACAGTGATTGTTAACGTCACACTGAGGGGATTTTTTCATACGGGCATGACTATCTATTGATAGTGTGCATCGGATAGTTGCGGAGATGGCTCGTATTTAATTCCGATTGCATTATTATTTAGTCATGGTCGAAACGAACTATACAATTAGTAATGGCATACATAATCATACTGTTGAGGTTACTAATCAGGACTGCTATATTGAATTAAGACACATGAAATACTCCAGCAAGTCCTCTCAGCTAAATTCCGTCGGGATTTCTTATTGTTATAGATGTTTAGTTCCGTTGATGATCTCTATATTATAATCTATACGTTGAAAAAGATTTTTGGACCGGGATAACTCAGAATGCATGAATTCATAGCTGAACGACTGTAATTATTTTTGTTGATAGTGATAGTACACAAAGTGAAGAAAAAATCCAAGAATTTATACAAGTAAGTTAAAATTATATCCCAAGTCAAAATTTTTGGGCTCGTTCACCCTACATTTCGACTTCCAACTTACTTTCAATGCACATTTCTTTGATGTCCGAGAAGTCCCGCCAGAATCTCACCTTCCTTTCACCCTATTTCGACCTTACGTCTCCAATGTAAGGCGAAATCACTATTTTAGATTTATTATTGATTATTATTATAAATTCGATTCATTATTATTTTTTTTTTTTTTTCAAAGACCCTAAAAGGCGCAATGAGGATCAAAATAGTTATATGTTTCAGATTAGCAGCAGTCACCGAGAGAACTCCAGGCGATCACCGAAGTTAAGCAGCATTGGATCTGGGCAGTACTTGGATGGGTGACCGCCTGGACTATCTCGAGAACTACTAGACCGAATTCTTTTTTTTTTTTTTATTCATTTTATTAAAAGAAAACTAGAATAACCGTGCTGGGGGGCTATTTTTAATCATACAATTGACCGCGAAATCAATCAATTGCTATAACTAAATCCGCAGTCGATATAACTAAATCACTAAATTCAGTTGCCATAACTAAATCCGCATACGACTGAGAATCAAAGAATTATATTCATGATAACTATATGATAATTCTACTTGAACTCAAGAAAATTCATTCTCAGAATGAAAATTGTTGTACTACACCAAAATAGGTACTACTAATATATTTATAGTCATGGCCTTTTTCTACCAAACTTTTTTAGCTCCAGACTCCGAAAAATTCTCTCAGTGCAGTACATGCCGTTTGAACAAATTGAAGGATACAATTCAATGTGCTAATTTATCCGATACCTCTGTATCTCATCCTGCCTAGGGAATCATAATTGAATGCTACTGGTGTTCGAAATTGGCGCTAAAATCTCCAGCGATCGGGCGAGATTTGGGAGAAATCCGGGGAATTTGGGCGCTTTCGAATTACCCCCCCCCCCCCCTCTTGACTTCAATTAGTCAGTACGCGTCGGTCCTTCAACGTGATAACACCCCGTTTTTGGAGAAGTTCTCATTGGGGTCTCAACGAGTTCACACGGGTTTTGGACCCGACAACGGTAATCGGCAATATATCCACGGTGACGCGACATTACATTCAATTCAACAACGCTACTCTTTCATTAACTAATGGGTTAATTCAATGGGTGCATTATCAACAACTTCGGTACGAACGTTGAACAAGGCTACATCTCTCGTTACGTTAACTTGTGTCAACGGTTCTCGAGTACATTTACGGCTACCTCCACGGTTTAAATAATCATTATTAATTCGGATGAATCAGCTTAATTACACTCAGCGATAATTAAATCAATAATTGGTTCTTTTTTTTTCGGTTAATTCAATATTAATTCCACGGTACAGTAGACTCTCGATAGTTGCACGTTCGTTAGTTGCGCGTATTTCCCCTAATCCCTTTTTCGGGCGTCCGAGTGCTTCCCCCACCACTGCGCGCCGTATCCCTTTTCTCCTCTCGTGCTGGCGATCGCCTTTTGTCTTTCGGTTGTTTTATCATACCTGGCCCTTTAAATTTCCCGGAACGAGGGTCGAGGCGGCCGCAGAGTGGGGACGCTCGTAAGTTGCGTATTTCTCGGAACTCGGTGACGTCACAGCCCCGTACGCGCGCAACTATCGAAAGTCTACTGTACACTCAACCGGTCAAAGTGCAGTGATTCCCAGCAATGAAGGGGTTTCAAAGCCTTCCCCTTCGATAGCACCTCAAAGAGGGAACACTGTTACATATTAAATATTATCATTTATTGTGAGGAAAAAAGCTCAATCAGCTCGATATTGTGATAAAAAAAGTGTACTTCCACACAAAAATGTATTATAGCAAAGCACGTCTTAAATCAAGACTTTTTTGCATAAATCGAACTTGTTAAAAAGAAAATGTATATTACCTTGTTTATTGGGTGATCCAAAAAAAAAAAAAGATGTACACAGGCTTAAATAAATGAACAACAAAAAAAAAAAAAAAAAAGTGCAGTGATTCCCAAAAGACATTTGACTTTTACTGTGTAAAAATCGTCATAATTTTAATTGAATAAAACGCAACTTTGACCATAATTAAATATTTCGTGCAGTGTTCAGTTATTTTCATCATTTTGTAAAAACCCAATTTCCCAGTCCATTTTTCTCTCCTTTTTTTACTGACTTCCGAACAACTGGTGATATTACGTCCTTCCTACTTTAAGAGATAGGCAGTCGAGGGCTTTCCGTTTATCACAGGATTTAAATAGTCGATTTCTTCATTGAAGTGTATCTGATAGTGAAATTGGTTCTCAGAACACTTCATCACAACCAAATGGCGACTTTGAGAGGGATTTTGTAAGTTAAGATTAATTTATTCACGATTTTCTCCTCCTTCTTTTTCTTTATTATGCTGCGCACATGCACAGCTAGCCCTCAGTCCTTCGACTATACAGCCGATCTTCATTCGTGCTTTCCGTGAACACCATTCCAGTCTGATCAGTAATTAGCGAATTCATTTGATGATAATTTTTTTGTTGATACACAGAATAATATCGGTGTAATTATCATCAACAGCAGCGCGACATTCGAGGAGCAGAATTCAAGAAACTCCAGACGACTTGACACAGCTCTTCCTAAATTCTGAAGGATCAAGATTCAAGTGAAAGTAAAAATGATAATTCTGAAAGTAAAGAAACATTGGTTTGTGAGACACATCATTGCCGTCAATTAGCTAATGTATTTAGCGAAGCTATAGACAAATCCATTGATCCTTGTGTTGATTTCTACAAATTCACTTGCGGTGGTTGAAACGCTAAAAAGCCAATTCCAAAATATGAAGCAACGTGGAGTAGAATAAAACTTTTTGATGCAACACTTCAGAAACGTCAACTGGTGTACAATCTGTATTCAATGCTTATATAAAAATGAGAATGAATGAAGCACCAAATGGAGAAATGAAACTTCCTGGATTCGAAAATTTCAGCGATGAACAAATCAGTAGTGAAGAGGTAAAACAGGATAAATCGACTTATCTTTGAGGTCATTTAGAAGGAAATATCTCGGAAACTAAGCGAGATAAGGTGATATTACTCATCTGTTTTTGTAGAGAATTTCAAGAGTTACAAAAGAATTTTAGGGCAAAATTGCTCTTTCTCGGTTATTTTCTAAAATATTTTCAAAAAACTTTATGAGAAAAAAAGAGACTTATCTTGTTTTACCTCTTCACTACTGAAATGTTCTTCTTATCATATGCTGGGGTTCGTAGCAAAAGAAATCAAGAGTTCAAAATTTTTTTTCATTGTTTATTCATGAGAGAATAATTCTTTTAGGCATGGTGTATAGTAAAAAAAAAAAATTAATTTTAATTATTTTCAGGAAACAAATACATAGAGCATAAAAATGCGTACTTATATTTTCCCTAGTCAATAAATTGAATGCTTCGCGAGGAATAATATCAAGCAATTATTTTTATCATAAATATTCAAAGAAAAAATTTAAATTAAATTGAAAAACGCATATAATTTTAATTCAGATTTAGAAAATTTCGAAATTACCCATCTGGAATTGTAAATCCACCGGTAATCCATTGAGACACTACACTTTTCCTTTATTCACAGGAAATAAATAAAGTTAACCGTCTTAACAACTCCAGAATATGAGAAACGTCAGAAGGCAGAATTTGATGAACACAGTCCACCAAATTTGCGTACCTTTGGTGCAGTCTCCAATACTTTGACATTTGCAGAAGCTTTCAACTGTCCAAAAGACAGTCCTATGAATCCCGAGGATAAATGCGATATTTGGAAGAATGCTGATGCCGAATGGAAATTGAAACCACCAGTTCACAAGAGACATCATTATCGTCATCGTTTTGACGTTGACTAGTAAATTCCTTATGACTTGATTGCTCCCAATGACTCTTACTTAGGAATCATAGGAAAATATTGTTTCATTGGAAACATATAGAAGATTAATGAACTAATGATTCTGCTGTTTCAAATTAAGAAATAGAGTTATTCATTCAGCAAAAACTTAAACGAATTGTTTCCATTTTTTTTTATTCACTTAATAGAGAACAGACTAGTACTAAAATTAGTTACCGACATCTGTCGTTAGTATGCGGGTAATTTGACAAATTTACTGATGGTATGTTATATAATATGCTTTCAATAAATTAGTCACATTACCCTCGTTTGACTACATATGAAAATCCATCTCTTGCCCATAAATATCAATCTCTCCCTTCAAATTTTCCCTGAAAAAGAGCCTCAGCTCAAGAGCATGACTGACTCCCTGAAACTGAACTTCATCATTCCTCAATAACAGCAGCGCATTCATCTTGAATCAAAGCCTGAAACGAACGTCTGGAGGAGGACATCATGAAAATATATTATGAGTTATGAGAAATATCGCTGTAATAAAGAGGAGTGTCATAAACTTGTCATCAATAGTGGTATTTTGTTGAGTGAAATAACCAGTTTTTTTTCCCACTTTATTCTTCTACTCTCATCAACGACATCCTGTTTATGCTAAAGAATATGTTAATGACCGATGGGAGGTCATCGTGTGTCTATGAACGAAGCACATGTGAGAATATTAGAGTGGTACTTGTGTCAATCAGATGCAGTATTCACGCTGTAATTTAATTAATTCATGCGGTATTTTGATTATATTGATTATTCGTAATGGCTAAGGAGTACAGACTCCAATCCTTCACCTGAACATTAGATTGGTTAATCTCGACTCACTACTGATTGATTACTAATTATCGTGATGGCTTCGAATTGTTGGATCTAATAAGCTGCAAATTCAGAATAATTGTTTCATTATTCTCTACTGCATTTATTCAGAATAACTGCAGTGATTGTTAACGTCAGTGCATGATGTTTGAACAAATCGAAAAATACAATACAGTACGTAAATTTATGTCAGTATCTCAGTAGCTCATCCTGCCTCGGAAATCATAATTGGATGTTGCTAGTGATATTAAGTCCTTCCTCCTTTAAAAGATAGAGACAGTCAAGGGCTTTCCGGTCTTCATAGGATTCAAATAGTCGACTTCTCCATTGAAGCGTATCTGGTAGTGAAATTCTTCCTCAGAACACTTCATCACAACCAAATGGCGAAATTGAGAGGATTTTAGTAAGTTGAAATTAATTTAATCACGATTTTTTCCTTCTTCTTTATTGTGTTGCGCACATGCACAGCTGGTCCTCAGTCTCTCGACCATACAGCCAATCTTCATTGAGGATTTCACTCTGATTGGTAATTTGCGAATTCATTCGATGATCATTTTTTTGTTGATACACAGAATAATATTGGTGATGTCATCATCAATATCAGCGCGACATTCCAGGAGCAGAATTCGAGAAATTCCAGACGATTTAACACAGCTATTTTTAAATTCTGAAAAATCAGATTCAAGTGAAAGTAGAAATGATAATTCTGGAAGTAAAGAAACAATGGTTTGTGAGACACATCATTGCCGTCAATTGACTAATGTATTTAGCGAAGCTATAGATAAATCCATTGATCCTTGCGTTGATTTTTACAAATTTACTTGCGGTGGTTGGGACGCTAAAAAACCAATTCCAAAATATGAATCTACGTGGAGTAGAGTACAACTTTTTGATGCAACACTTAAGAGGCATCTCAGAGGTGATAAATTGTATTATTAATTTTCTGTGTAATTAAATGACACTGAATATCCAATTTTTATTCAGATGAATTAGAGAAAGAGCCCACATCGAAGGATATTCTTCCTATTCGACAGGCGAAGAAGTGGTACCTTTCTTGCATGGACACGAGTGAGTATTGAGAAAACAAATCATTCCTAGGAAATATTCAGTTCACTCTTCCACTCATTTTCATTCATTTTTGTAATAATATAGGGACTCGTAACACAAGGGGCATCAATGCAATTGTATCGATTTTAATACAAACTGGCGGATGGCCGATGATCATGGATGCTGCGGAATGGTACGAAGATCAATCATGGAAACAAATTGAAGAGCATTACATGCGTTTGACCGGTGAATATACGTTCTACGAAACAAAATTAACAGCAATGTCACACGGCAAGTTCTGGAATATTAGTGGAGGAATACGAGTAAGTGGTTTTTTCCCAAAATCAGAATTAATTAAGTGACATTCTTCCAACTACATCGGCTTTAATTGCAGATTTCACCCCCAGAGCTACCGTTAGATGACGTATTACCATTGAAATTCAGAAACTATACAGGTGACGATTTAGCGGAATATGCGGAACTCATTACTACCATTGCAAAATTATTCATCGAAAGAAATAAAGCAGATATTCCTGACGAACAATTGAAGGAAGACATAGATGATCTCATCGAATTTGAAAAGCGTCTGTACATGGTAATTTATTTTTCAATATTTACCTATTATCATGATTGCAAGGAAATTCTCAATTCCTCGCAATTTTTTAGGCAATACACGACGAGACCGATGCTAATGGAATCTATTGGGGTGATGAGCTAGAAGACCCAAATCTTGATAACTTCATTCAATGGTGGGATAATGTTACAAACTTTGTGAATAACAATTCGAATTTAGAATCGGAGTCTGATGAAGAGAAGGTAACGAATGAGTTCCTGAAATAGTCAATTATCTCTAATTCTTTTGTCCATTTTATTCAGATCGATTGGAGGGAGATTCTTGAGTCATTGTTTGATTCTGCTAGTGTTGAATTGCATGGAGACGTTGAAATCAGCATATCGAATACTGCCTTTTTCCTACAGCTACCCAAAATATTACAGTCAACGAAGAAACGTACAATTGGTAATTAATCAATTATCTCCTCTTTTCCTGGGAATAAAAATTATGTAATTTCCTTCTTTCAACCCTCAGTTAATTACATTCATTGGAAATTCGTGAGCTTCGCATTGAGATACACGATTGATGAAGTGAAGGATATATTCTTTGATCTTATTGAACACGAGTATGGAGTTCAAGAGAGATCACCACGGTTTGTATTTTGTGATTGATTTCGCGAATAATTTGTATGATTTTATTATCTTTAACTGTTAACATTTTCTAGTTGGCTCGAGTGTGTGCAGGAAATGGAGATGGAAGATGCTGTTGCACTTTTATTCGTCGAGAATTATTTCAAGGAGACAACTGCAAAAGCTGTAAATATGAATTTTTCATAATTTCCCAAGCAAGGAGAATGAATTTATGGAAATTGTATATATTTTTTTTTCAATTCAGGCCAATGAAATGACACAAAATATTAGGGAAGAATTGGGACGCCAAATTGATAATTCAAATTGGATGTCTCCTGAGGCAAAGGAAATGGCGCAGAACAAGTTGAATGCAATGAGAGCACTTCTTGGATTCCCAGATTGGTTCAAAAATCGAACGGCTGTTATTAATCATTATAAAGGCGTATGTAGTTGAAGTTGATAATTTCGTGATTAAGATTTAGCCATGAAGTTTTAAAAAGAGACGATTTCCGTCGCTTCATCTCTCCATTTACTGAAATATTATTGATATAATACTAAAAATTGGTAATTCGATAGTTGACTATTGGTTACGACTATCTGGACAATGTTTTGAGCTTCATGAGATATGAGAAGACCCTCAAAATTCGTAAAGCTGCAGGATACAGAAAGGAAGAAGAATCTGCGTAAGATATACAGTGTAACCTTGATATAACGAAACTGAAGGGAAATAGAAATTATTCGTTATATCGAGTTATTCGTAACAGTGAGGTTTGTTATATAGAGGCTAGATTAAACTCGATTCGTTATAACAAGGTAAGAAAATTTCCATTAAAACAACTCATGTGAATAACAACTCATTTGAATCAAAACACAGAATTATTTATTTGAAAACATTCAAATAGAATATCAACATAGAATGTAAGAGAGAAAATTGACAACATGATAAAGGTATAACTATAGCTTAATCTTCATTTTTCCCACTTTCTTCGGAAAATCTTTCTTTAGACTTTAAAATTGTAGCCAGCGTACTACTGGGAATTTAAAACTTCTTTGCGATATCAATTTTCTTCATTATAGGATTCTCGTTTACATAATTAATCATTTTCCGTTTTTCTGCAACACTCAAAGAACACCTTTTTCGTTTTTCAGCCACGACAACTTCAAAATTACTAGCAATTACAAACAGCAATGTTTACAGTGATCAAACAGCAATGACTATCTTATGAAGAATTAAACGTATCAGCACTCGTTAAGACATTAGTTATTGTGGAATTAAGTGGGGATAATTTGTAGGATACGTTATGTAGAGGTTGTAGGCTGGAAAATTCGTTATATAAAGGTCAATAATAGCTTCTATCTATATTCTGCAAAGATTGATTTTTCGTTACACCGAGGTTGTTTGAAAAATATATTCGTAATGTCAAGGTATATTTTACATAGATTCTTATGGGCAGTTCTGGGGGATTTTGAAAAATTCGTTAAATCGAGGAATTCGTTATATTGAGGTTCGTTATATTAAGGTTAAACTGTACTTCTACTTTATAAAAAAATCTAAATTTATGACTGAATTAAATGTGATTCTTTCAGATGGCAGATAGCTCCAATCACTGTAAATGCTGTTTACAATCCGGTAGATAATATCATAAGTGAGTTTTTTTTTGGTTGAGTTTTTCAGTTTAAGATACTGTGCATTTCATTGAATTTATTTTATCTAGATGTTCCTGCAGTGGCATTTCAAGCTCCGCTCTTTGGAATTCAAGTTCCTAAGTAATTATTAATTAAATTTTATATTTTTTCAATTTTAATATTTCAAAATTAATTCATTCCACTTTACCAATTTCCTTCGATATTACATTTTTTTAATGAAATTCTTCTTTCCAGTTACGTGAACTATGGAATTATAGGATCAATCATTGGTCATGAGATGAGCCATGGCTTTGATTTGAATGGTATGTTCAAATAAATGTATGGTCGATCATTTATTATAGAATTAATAATCAAAGAACATGTAATACATGAAATCGTCCTCTGTTTGCTTATTAATACCGAGTTATTTCGATTTTCTGTAAGGAATTCGATATGGAATTAATAGAAGCATGGATGGTTTATGGGAGGAAAACATGATGAAAATGTATTATCAACGATCTAAATGTTTCGTCAAGCAATTCGACGATTACTTTGGAAGAACTATTCCTCCAAAATATGCGAAATATTTTCCTCCAGATGAATCAAGTTCAGAGAATAGTACAATGACAATAGGTAAAATAACTGCTGGTGAAAATATTGCTGATACAACTGGTGTACAAACTGTATTCAATGCTTATATGAAAATGAGAATGAATGAAGCACCAGATGGAGAAATGAAACTTCCTGGATTTGAAGATTTCAGCGATGAGCAAATGTTTTTCTTATCATTTGCTGGGGTTCGTAGCAAAATATTTCACGAATTAAAAGAATTATTGAATTATCTATTCATGAAATAATAATTTTCTCAGGCATATTGTACAGTAACAACTCCAGAATATGAGAAACGTGAGAAAGAAGGACTTGGCTCCCACAGTCCACCACGTTTACGTGTCTTCGGTGGAGTCTCCAATACTCTAGCATTTGCAGAAGCTTTCAAATGTCCAAAAGATAGTCCTATGAATCCTCAGGACAAATGCGACATTTGGACAAAACCTGGTGCTGAATTAGAATTGAAACCACCGGTTCGCAAGAGACATCATTATCGCCATCGTTTCGACGTTGACTGGTAAATTCCTCGGGACTTCCTCACTTTCAATGACTCGTAATCGATAATCGAAGAACAATATTGCTTTATTGAGAAGAAATACAAGATTAACGAATGTTCTACCTTGAATTCAGAAATAAAATTATAAACTTAGTAACAGTAATTCTTCTTCTTCTTCTTACTCTTTATTGGCTATATCCTCTAGAGAAGCAAGTGCAACAACTTCTCCGGATTACTTCTAGTAAATGCATGGTAATGCCTCTGACGGAGGTTACTTCGTGAATTCAAATTCTGTTTTGATAGCTGATATGTCTATCCTCATTTCTTTTCTCTCATTCCTGATTAAATATTCGTGAATTATCATCGTATTTCAAAGTGAAACTCCTGGACCTTCAGATTAACATTGTTGTGATTTCCTGTCTGTTTACATATGCAATTCTCATTGTTCACTGGATTCTATTTTCAATACCCAAGCGATGACCTCAGCTGAGAGGTATAAATTAAGATTCGAAACAAACTCTTAGCCACCATGCCGAACTTCCGATTTTTTTGCCTTTTGTTCAACTTCGCTAAATTCTTTTCAAATATCACAAAACCTGGTTTTTGGTTGAAGAAGAAAACAGAAAAACCAACGTTGGGGATTCTCAACAAATTTATGCTCAATTGTCAGACTTGAAATCTTTTCACTCAATTTCTCACTTGGGTTTTTTTTTAAGTGAAACTTCCTATACGACATCGGACGCGTGTAGCGCTGGAGCTAAATTTTTATGCGTTGGATTTAACGCCAACCTATTAGATATAGAAGAGAGAGAGGACCGAGAATATGAAAGGAGTGAGGTGGCATCATGCAAACTTTGCCTGATTAGTTTTGCCTCTTGTGTTTGAATCAACCTATAACAATCACTTTTCTTGGCAGCTAAGCCCATTCTTACGTGTTGCCTCTAGCGCGTAACAAATAGATAGAAGGTGCAATGGGATGCGAAGATGGGAAGCTGGAGAGAAAAATTAAACTACTCATTTTGAAAATGTTCTGGCATCTAGCGGCGGCCAGGGTAACTACACTTGTACTCTTGAAGAACGAGGCACGAAATATAATTAGTAATTATTCTGATGGTTGCGAAATGTTCAATATGATGAGCTGCAAATCCAGAATAATTGTTTCGTCATTTCCTCGGAATAACTGCAGTGATTGTTAACGTCAGCGCATGAAATTTGAATAAATAAAAAGATACAATGAAGTGTGTAAATTTATCCAGTATCTCCGTATCTCGTCCTGCCTAGAAACATTGTAATTGAATACTGCTGATAATATAACGTTCATCCTACTTTGAAAGATAGGCAGTGAAGAGTTTTCCGGTCTTCATAGGATTTAAATAGTTAACTTCTCCATTGAAGTGTATCCACAAGTATAATTTTCTCTCAGAACATTTCACCCTAAAAAATGGCAAAGTTGGAAGGATTGTTGTAAGTTAGGATTAATTTATTCATGATTTTTGTTTGAGATTCATTTGATCATCATTCTCTTGTTGATATTCAGAATAATACTGGCAATATTATCATCAGCATCAGCGCGACATTCGAGGAGCAGAATTCGAAAAACTCCGGACGACTTAACACAGCTCTTCTTGAACTCTGACGGATCAGATTTAAGTGAAAGTAAAAATGATAATTCTGAAAATAAAGAAACAATGGTTTGTGAAACAGATCATTGCCGTCAATTGGCTAATGTATTTAGTGAAACCATAGACAAATCCATTGATCCTTGCGTTGATTTTTACAAATTCACTTGCGGCGGTTGGGAAGCTAGAAAACCAATTCCTAAATATGAATCTACGTGGAGTAGAAGAAAACTTTTTACAGCAACACTCCAGAATCATCTTCGAGGTGATAAATTGTACTATTAATTGTTCGTGTAATTAATAACAACAATCGTTCAATTTTCATTCAGATGAATTGGAGAAAGAGCCCACATTAGAGGATATTCTTCCAATTCGTCAGGCAAAGAAGTGGTATCGTTCTTGCATGGACACGAGTAAGTATTGAGAAAAAAAATAATTCCTAGAAAATATTCAGTTCATTCCTCCACTCATTTTTCTTCATTTCTATAATAATATAGAAACTCGTAATACAAGGGGCATCAATCCAATTGTATCAATTTTGATGCAAACTGGCGGATGGCCGATGATAATGGATGCTGCGGAATGGTACGAAGATCAATCATGGAACCAAATTGAAGAAAATTACATGCGTTTGACCGGTGAGTATATCTTCCACAAAACGCGACTATGGGCACTGTCACCCGGCAATTCCGGGAATATGAGCGGAGAAATATACGTAAGTATTCATTTCCAAAATTAGAATTTATCAAATAACATTCTCTCAATTACATCTGTTTCAATTGCAGATTTCACCCCAGAACTACCGTTGGATGACGTATTACCATTAAGATACAGAAATTATACGGGTGATGATTTAGCGTCATATGCAAAACTAATTGAGGGCGCTGCAAAATTATTTATCGAAAAAAATAAAGCAGATGTCCCTGATGAACAATTAACGAAAGACATTGAAGATCTCATCGAGTTTGAGAAGAGTCTGTACATGGTAATTTAGTTCTCAAAAACTCATCAATCATCAGGAGAACTAGAAGCTAATGTTCACATGACCGGTCTTATTTTTCCACTCAATTTCTCAATTCATTTTACTATTCTTCAGGCAGTACATGGACCAAAAAACACTACTGGAATCAATAAAAATCATATGAAAGAACCAAACAACATGAATCTCGATCAATTCATTTCATGGTGGGATAATCTCACAGAAACTGTGAATAATAATTCGAATTTAGAATCAGTGTCTAATGAAGAGAAGGTAATTAAATGATTTTCTAAAATAGTTGCAACTATTTATGATTTTTCCGATGCATTCTGTTTAGATTGATTGGAAGAAGATTCTTGAGTCAATGTTTGATTTTGCTAGAGTTGAATTGTATAAAAATGTTAAAATCAGCATGACGGATGCCGTCTTTTTTCTTCAGTTCCCAAAGATATTACAGTCAGCGAAGAAACGTACAATTGGTAATTAATCAATTCTCTCCTCTTTACCTACGAATGAGGAATATGTAATCATTTTTTAATCCTTAGTTAATTATATCCATTGGAAATTCGTGAGTCACGCATTGAGATACACGATTGATGAAGTGAAGGATATATTGTTTGATCTCATTGAGCACGAGTATGGAGTACAAGAAAGATCACCACGGTTTGTATTCGTAATTGATTCTACGAATAATTTGTATGATTTTATTATCTCAAATTATCAACATTCTCTAGTTGGCTGGAGTGTGTGGAAGAAATGGAGATGGAAGATGCTGTTTCGCTTTTATTCGTCGAGAATTACTTCGAAGAGACCACTGCAAAAGCTGTGAGTGTCAACTTTTTTCGATTCCACAAGCAACAAGAATGAATTTATTAAAAATCTATATTTTTCTGAAACATGCAGGCTAATGAAATGGCACAAAATATCAAGAAAGAATTGGGATGGCAAATTGATAATTCAAATTGGTTGTCTGCCGAAGCGAAAGAAATGGCAAAGAAGAAATTGAATGCGATGCGAACACTTCTTGGATATCCAGATTGGTTCAAAAATCGTACGGCCGTTCTTAATCATTATAAAGGCGTATGTAATTCAAGTTGATAATTTTGCGATTAAGATTTAGCAGTCAAGTGTTGAAAGGAGAAAATATCCATCGCTTTATCGTTCTATCCACTAGAATGTTATTCATATAATACTTAAAATTACTCATTCAATAGTTGACTATTGGTTACGACTATCTGGACAATGTTCTGAGCTTCATGAGATACGAGAAGATACTGAAAATTCGTGATGCTGCAGGATATAGAAAAAAAGAAAAATCGGGGTGATCTATAATCCTATTTTACAATCAAAATGTAAATTTATGATTCAATTCAATGTAATTTTTCCAGATGGGGCATAGATCCAATCACTGTGAATGCTGCTTACTATCCGTTCAGAAATACTCTAAGTAAGAATTTTTTTTTTGAGTTCTTCACTTTCTCATATTGTGAATTTCATTGAATTTTTCTTATCCAGATGTTCCAGCAGTGGCATTTCAAGTTCCACTCTTTGGAATTCAAGTTCCTAAGTAATTATTGATTGAATTTATGATTTTCATAATTTCAGTACCCAAAAATTAGTTCATTTTGAATTAAATTTTATTTTTCAGTTATGTAAATTATGGAATCACAGGATCAATTGTTGGTCATGAGATAAGTCATGGCTTTGATGTGGATGGTATGTTCAAATAGATCAATGAATAATCATGTATTATGTAGTTAATAATCAATATACATGTTATTCATGCAAGTGTCCTCGGTTCACTGATTAATAACGAGTTATTTCAATTTCTCATTAGGGATTAAATTTGGAATTGATGGCACATCCGACGATTTATGGGAGGAAGACATGATGAAGATGTATCATCAACAATCTAAATGTTTTGTCAAGCAATTTGACAATTACTTTGATGGAAGAACTCTTCCGCTAAAATATGCGATATGGTATCCTCCAGAAGAAGGGAGCTCAGGGAATTTCACAATAACAATGGGGAGAGTAACTGTTGCTGAGAATATCGCTGATACCACCGGTGTACAATCTGTATTTAATGCTTATATGAAAATGATAATGAATGAAGCACCAGATGGAGAAATGAAACTTCCTGGATTTGAAGATTTCAGCGATGAGCAAATGTTCTTCTTATCGTATGCTGGGGTACGCAGCAGAACATTTCAATAATTAGAAACAATATCAAATTATCTATTCATGAAATAATGATTTCTTCAGGTATGGTGCACAGTAACAACTCCAGAATATGAAAAACGTAAAAAACCAGAATATGATGTCCACAGTCCACCACATATGCGTGTCTTTGGTGCCGTTTCCAATACTTTAGCATTTGCGAAAGCCTTCAAATGTCCAAAAGGCAGTCCCATGAATCCCGAGGATAAATGTGATATTTGGACGAAGCCCGGTGCCACATTGAAATTAAAACCAGCAGTTGATAAGAGACATCATTATCGTCATCGTTTCGACGTTGACTAGTGAATTACTCGAATCTTCTCACTTCTAATGACTTGTAATCGATAATGGCAGAACAATATTGTTTTCTTGAAAGGGAATAAATGATTAATGAATATTCTACCTTATGACTTTCACAGTGCTCCGTTGAGTGTTTCATGTTCGAAGTCAATTATAATGAGAAATAATATAGCAGAAATAAAAAGAATAAGCATGTATTTATCGTTCGATAGTTGTATTTTTTTGATAGAAATAACTATTTCTTTTGTCTTAATATTTGAATTTTAGTTCATTCAACATCACGCTATTCATGCGAAGTAGAGGTGTGGGAATAATTCCAATTTACGAATCATTCGTGTCGAATCGAATATCAATATTCTTTCGAACGTCAAATCGGATTATTTAAAGAATACGAGTTATTGGGAAAATTTCAAAACAATGCGATTTGCTGTACTAAACCGGTGTAGTGTAGCGAAGTAATGTGATCTGAGCACCCTCAAACTAGCGGCTGTTTTAAAATTGTTTGGTTTGAGTAAAAAAGTCTACATTTTTTAGAAAAAAAATGAGAATAAATCCAGATCAATTGAATGGAGCAATGATTTATGAATTGCAGAATTCTTCAGGAGCAACTCGTGACAACGAAGAGAAAATCGCAGTATTAAGGGGGAATAATTCAATGGCATAAGGCCAAGGCACTTCAGACATTGAAGAGTTTATTGAAAATATTGTGAGCAACTGTACAGATGCACAGGTATGCTCATAATTAATATACGGACTTGTGTATGTGAACAATTGCTCACAATATTTTGAATAAAATCTTTCATGTGCAAAGTGCCTCGGCCTTATGCTATCAAATTATTTCCCATTAATGCTGCAATTTTCCCTTCATCATCACGACTCAATTCTCAAGAATCCTGTAATCCGTAAATCATTGCTTCATTCGATTTCTTAGAATTTATTCTCATTTTTTGCTAAGAAATTTGGATTATTTCACTGGAACCAAACAATTTTAAAACAGACACTAGGGTTAGGACGCTAAGATTAGGTCAGTTCTCTACACTACACCAGTGTAATGCAGCAAAAAGGAAACGCCATTTTTCGAAATTCGAATCAAATAATAATACTCGATCCGACTGCTATTCGCACACCCCTAATGCAAAGGCATATATGCTAATCAGTGCCGGAAGCTCATGGTCTGCCGATGGACAAAGCACATGTGAGAATATCACAGTAGTACTTTTGGCGATCTGCAGAGATCAGGTTTCTGATATAGAATTTTGGAATTACAAATCTGTTGCCCTGCCAATTGAGCCGCAGCAGATTCACTTTCTCTCAATTTTTGCGATGTTCTGAATATTATATTCAGTATTTGTGATGGCTGAAGTGTAGAAGTTCTACTCCTTTACTTCGTTCTCAAATCCGACAATCGCTTCATACTATTAACTCATCAACAGATATTCTGATGGTCTAGAATACTTCGATATGCTGAGCTGAAAATCCAAAATAATTTTTTCTTTATTTCTTCGGAATAACTGCAGTGATTGTTAATATCAGTGCATGACGTTTGGACAAATCAGAAAATACGATGCAGTACATAAATTTATCCGATATCTCTGTATCTCATCCTGCCTAACAACATTGTAAGTGAATGTTGCTAATGATATTACGTCCTTCCTACTTTGAAAGATAGGCAATCAAGGGTTTCCCGGACTTCATAGGATTTAAATAGTTAACTTCTCCATTGAAGTGTATCCACAAGTGAAATATTCTCGCAGAACACTTCATCGCAATATGATGGCGAAGTTGATAAGATTGTTGTAAGTTGAGATTAATTGATTCATGATTTTCATTTGAGATTCATTTGATCATCATTCTCTTATTGATATTCAGAATAATATTGGCGATATTATCATCAACATCAGCGCGTCATTCGAAAAGCAGAATTCGAAAAACTCCAGAGGACTTGACACAGCTGTTTTTAAATTCGGAAGAATCAGATTCAAATGAAAATGAAAATGATAATTCTGAAAGTAAAGAAACAATGGTTTGTGAGACACATCATTGCCGTCAATTGGCTAGTGTATTTAACGAAGCTATAGACAAATCCATTGATCCTTGCGTTGATTTTTACAAATTCACTTGCGGCGGTTGGGACGCTAAAAAACCAATTCCAAAATATGAAGCAACGTGGAGTCGAATGAAACTTTTCGATGCAACACTTAAGAGGCATCTGAGAGGTGATAAATTGTATTATTAATTTATTGAGTAATTAAATAACAATAATTGTTTAATTTTTATTCAGATGAATTGGAGAAAGAGCCCACACCAAAGGATATTCTTCCAATTCGTCAGGCGAAGAAGTGGTATCGTTCTTGCATGGACACGAGTGAGTATTGAGAAAAGGAATAATTCCTAGAAAATATTCAGTTCATTCTTCCACTTATTTTTATTCATTTTTGTAATAATATAGAGACTCGTAACACAAGGGGCATCAATCCAATTGTATCAATTTTGATGCAAACTGGTGGATGGCCGATGGTCATGGATGTTGAGGAATGGTACGAAGATCAATCATGGAAACAAATTGAAGAACATTTCATGCGTTTGACCGGTGAGTATATGTTCTACGAAACGAGACTATGGACAGCGCCACCCGGCAGTTCCTGGAATATTAGCGGAGAAATGCACGTGAGTGTTTATACCCAAAACTTAGAATGTATTAAATAGCATTCTCCCAATTACATCGGTTTTAATTGCAGATTTCACCCCCAAAGCTACCGTTGGATGACATATTACCATTAAGATACAGAAATTATACAGGTGATGATTTAGCGTCATATTCAGAACTAATTGAAGGCGCTGCAAAATTATTCATCGAAAAAAATAAAGCAGGCGTCCCTGAAGAACAATTAATGAAAGACATTAACGATGTCATCGAGTTTGAAAAGAGTCTGTATATGGTAATTTATTTTTCAAAAACTAATCAATCATCAGGGGAACAAGAAGCTGATGTTCAAATAATTTGTCTCATTTTTCCACTCAATTCCTGAATTTTTTTGCTATTTTTCAGGCAGTGCATGGACCGAAAAATGCTAGCGGAATTGATAATAATCATATAAATGCACCAAAGTACATGAATCTCGATCAATTCATTCAATGGTGGGATAATCTCACAGAATTTGTGAATAATAATTCGAATTCAGGATCAGTGTCTAATAGAGAGAAGGTAATGAATGAGTTTTTAATATAGTCGCGCCTATTTCTGATTTTTGTATCCATTATATTTAGATCGATTGGAGGCAGGTTGTCGAGTCAATGTTTGATTTTGCTAATGTTGAATCGTATGAAAAAGTTAGAATCAGAGTGTCGGATGCTGCCTTCTTTCTTCAGTTCCCAAAAATATTACAGTCAGCGAAGAAACGTACAATTGGTAATTAATCAATTCTTTCCTCTTTTCCTACGAATGAAGAAAAAAAAACGTGATTATTTTTTAATCCTTAGTTAATTATATTCATTGGAAATTTGTGAGTAACGCATTGAGATACACGATTGATGAAGTGAAGGATATATTCTTCGATCTCATTGAACACGAGTATGGAGTAGAAGAAAGATTACCACGGTTTGTATTTGGAATTCATCCTATCAATAAATCATATGATTTCATTAACTTTAACTGTTAACATTCTCTAGTTGGTTCGAGTGTGTGCAGGAAATGGAGATGGAAGATGCTGTTGCATTTTTATTTGTCGAGAATTACTTCAAAGAGACAACTGCAAAAGCTGTGAATATGAATTTTTTATAATTTCCCAAGCAAGGAGAATGAATTTAGTAAAATTCTATATTTTTTCGAAACATTCAGGCGAATGAAATGACAAAAAATATTAAGGAAGAATTGGAACGCCAAATTGATAATTCAAGCTGGATGTCTTCTGAAGCAAAGGAAATGGCAAAAAAGAAGTTGAATGCGATGAAAACACTCCTTGGATTTCCGGATTGGTTCAAAAATCATACGGCTGTTGTTAATCATTATAAAGGCGTATGTAATTGAAGTTAATAATTTTGTTATTAAGATTTAGCAGTAAAGTGTTGAAAGGAGGAAATATCCACCACTTTATCGTTCCATTCACTAAAATGTTATTTATATGATAATTAAAATTGCTGATTCAATAGTTGACTATTGGTTACGACTATCTGGACAACGTTCTGAGCTTCTTGAGATACGAAAAGATACTGAAAATTCGTGAGGCTGCAGGATATATCAAGGAAGAAAAATCGGAGTGAGCTATATTCCTATTTTACAATTAAAATGTGAATTTACGATTCAATTAAATATAATTTTTCCAGATGGGTCATAAATCCAATCACTGTAAATGCTGCTTACGATCCGCGGAAGAATACTCTAAGTAAGAATTTTTTTTTTGTTAAATTCTTTACTTTATCATATTGTGAATTTCATTGAATTTTCCTTATCCAGATGTTCCAGCAGTGGCATTTCAAGTTCCGCTCTTTGGAAATCAAGTTCCTAAGTAATTATTGATTAAATGTTGATTTTTATTATTTCAGTACTCAAAAATTAGTTCATTCCACTCTACTACTTTTGATATTACTCTTTTTTGTCATTAAATTTTATTTTTCAGCTATGTAAATTATGGAATCACAGGATCAATTGCTGGTCATGAAATGAGTCATGGCTTTGATGTGAATGGTATGTTCAAATAGATGAATGAATAATCATTTATTATGAGATTAATAATTAATATACATGTGATTCGAGAGATTGTCCTCGGTTCGCTTATCAACATCAAATTATTCCATTTCCTCATTAGGGATTAAATTTGGAATTAATGGCAAATTCGACGATTTATGGGAGGAAGACATGATGAAGATGTATTATCAACAAGCTAAATGTTTTGTCAAGCAATTTGACAATTACTATGGTGGAAGAACTATTCCGCCAAAATATGCGATATGGTTCCCTGCAGGAGAATTAGGCTCAGATGAGAATTCCACAATAACAATAGGGAGAATAACAGCTGGTGAGAATATTGCTGATATTACTGGTGTACAATCTGTATTCAATGCTTATATGAAAGTGAGAATGAATGAAGCCCCGAATGGAGAAATGAAACTTCCTGGATTTGAAGATTTCAGCGATGAGCAAATGTTCTTCTTATCATATGCCGGGGTACGTAGCAAAAGAATCCAAGAATTAATAACAATATCAAATTATCTATTCATGAAGAAATTATTCCCTCAGGCATGGTGTACAGTAACAACTCCGGAATATGAAAAACGTAAAAAACCAGAACTTAATGAACACAGTCCACCAAATTTACGTGTCTTCGGTGCAGTCTCCAATACTTTAGCATTTGCAGAAGCCTTCAAATGTCCAAAAAGCAGTCCCATGAATCCCGAGGATAAATGCGATATTTGGAAAAAGCCTGGTGCCACATTGAAATTGAAACCAGCAGCTCACAAGAGACATCATTATCGCCATCGTTTTGACGTTGACTGGTAAATTCCTCAGGACTTCCTCACTTTCAATAACTCGTAATCGATAATCACAGAACAATATTGCTTTATTGAAAGTAAATATGAGATTAATATATATTCTACCTTGAATTCAAAAATAAATTTATTAATTCAGCAAAGACTCAAACGGATTGTGATAGAAATTCTGCATTTTACCCATTCACTTAATAAAAAACAGACTCATAGCAAAATTAGTTACCAGTATCATGTGCCTTCAGCAAATTCGTTATATTAGTAGTGTTCAGTTGCACAGATCTAACAGTCGAAGCAGACTTCGAGTGATTAGCCCATTTCGTAATACAATGAATTTTCCGAGAGCCAGGTGCTGAAATAATATTGAAAAAGTTCGAGACCTCGGAGATATCATCGTCATTACTTTCGGTGAATATGAGACGAAACTAAAAAATAAACAATTTATGGCTTTCACAATGCTCAATCGAGTGTTTTATCTTTGAAATCAGTTATAACGAAAAATAATATAGCAGAAATTACACGAATGAACATGTATTTATTATTCGATAGCTGTATTGTATTGATAGAAATAACTAGTACCTCTCGCCTGATCTTTCTTATTTTATTTTATCTCAATGTCACGCTATTCATGCAAAGTGAGGGTGTGAGAGCTGGTAAGACTAAAGTTCAGTCGTCATGTAGAAATCTTCTTCTCCTTCGATGATAAATCTTGTTAACTATAGTTGAAAGAAACTGTAATTTCTTTCAATTTCATCAACTTTTTGAATGTTTTAGTACTGAATTATGTTTCTTTCATCTAACCTTATATATATGCCAACTATGCTGGCAAAGAGATTCTGAGGAGGTGAACTAGGTTTTGAGGAACGGTGAATGTCTCATGCAAGTGGATATGACAATCGTTCCACTCGGTAATAAAGATTTAAGTAACAGAGTGTCAACTGGCGTTGTGAGGATTGTTCACCATTTTTTGGATCACGCTATTCCTCTTCGCATTCTTCAAGACTATAAATTAATGAATATATATAAACCTAAAGGAGAAACGATCAAATAAAATGCTGCAACACAAAATTTATTGGGAAATTTGTAAATAAAATTTTTATCAGGGGAAATAAAAAATCTTCACAATTCTGGACCAATTTTAATCGCAAGCCTCAATCTGGAGATTCAATGGAGTTTTCTCCCTCAAGTTCTATCTTAAAAATTAATTCTGAATAACCATCATGTGTAATATTCTTCGATGGATGTTGAGAGTGATTGAGTTCCTGTAATTTTCGAAAGGTAGCCTGTGTTTTAAGTAAAAAGCTAAACTTTTCCCAAAAATCTATAACGGTATCGCGAAAATTACGGCTGACTATGTAGAGGAAACGACAATAGAATCAAAGTAAGAAGAGTAAAATGAAGAAAACAGCGAATACTCACAATTTTCATGGAAATGCCCTGCCTGAAGATACAGAACCAATTTCTCCCAATGGTTCCTCATTTGTGGCTATGGTACTTCACGAATTGAGTCTTTGGAGAAATAAATAATTAAACAAAAATAACCAAGAAAATGACGAAAATTCTCTCGTCGACGGAGGGCTCAAAGCCTAAAATTCATCTCACCAGTTAAAAAGCTGCAAGGTGATGGAGAGTCTTCTTGTACTTTGTGTCACCTTTTTTTTTTTTTTTTTTTTATCTTGGCAAAACGCCCTTCGTTTTACCTCACACTTGCAGAGAAATTATTCCCCAAACAATTGTCCTCTCTCGGAATAAATCTCGAGAGAATATTTTTTCCAGTCCCTCTCACTGCCACTAGTACAATCAAAGGCTCTAAATATATTCACAAACATACGGGAATCACGACGAAAATGATAAACACTCATAATCATCAATAAAAATCAAAAATACATGAATATTCACGCGAACACAAAAATCTACCAATATATTGTTCAACCAGCCCTGTCTCGAATGGCGGTTGCCGGTTATGTCGGCTTGACCCTGATTGGTCAACGCGAAACCGTTGCAATTCGAAAACAACAAATGGTGTCGTCGTACTAGCGAAAGACTCGACATCGGCTTTCTTCGGCTCCCATGTCTCACCATGTAAATTTCATCTTCGGCATGCTTCGTTAGTACGACTGTAGCGCCGTTAGTTTCATGGCATTTTCGGGTACAACTAACCTAATCTGAGGGCCCGCGAACTAGTAACTGATTTTAAAATTGTACGGTTCGAGTGAACACTCAACATTTTAGAAAAAACTGAAAATAAGTTCAGATAAATTGAATGAAGAAATGATTCATGAATTACAGGATTCTTCAAAATCAAGCCGTGATTACAAAGGAGAAATTGCAGTGTAAATGGAACATAATTGATGGCTCAAGGCTAATGAGCACTGAAAATAAAAGATTTCATTAAAAATGTTTTAAACAATTGTTCAGATGCACAGGTACATGTATTAACCATGAGTACACGTACCTGTGCATCTGAATATTTGCTCACAATATTTTGAATGGAATTTTGATTTTTAGAGTGCCTTGGCCTTTCGCCATTAAATTCTTTCCTATTATGGTTGTTTAGAAGAAAACTCCCTGTGATGAAAAATTTCCTAGAATTTGCCAGTTTACCATTCAAATAATAAGGAATGTTCTGTCAAAATTTGAAAGAATTCTCCTGATTTTTGCGATATTTCGGATATTATACAGGGTGTACCGGAAGTACAGGTAGTCCCGGAAATCCTGGGTAAAGGGGTTCATTTGGAGCAGAAAAGTCCTCTTCCACTTTTCTCTCCGATGAACCCCTGCGGAGATATGAGGGTGGAAAGGTGGGCCAATGAGAGCCCACCGATAGACGGCCGCACATCCGTGAGAGACTCACGGATGTGTTGGTGCGTCCCCACTCCGTGGTAACCGATCCCCTCCACAACCGCCGAGTCTCCCGCTCTCAATGACGTGGAAGGGATTGGCGATCGTCAGCTGTCGCCTGTCAGCTGACAAGGCATTAATGTTCAAATGGAAGGGGAGGGAGGGGAGGAATGCTCTGAGAAGAAAAAAATCAGGATTTCTCCAATTTTTTTTCTTTAAATTAATTTTTTCACTTTTTCTCATTTTTTTGATCGTTCAAGAATGATCAAAAAAATGGAAAAAATGAAAATATTCATTAAAGGAAAAAAATGGAAAAATCCTGATTTTTCGACAGTTTTTCGAGGCGTCACGTGACCTTGACACCTCGAAAAACGGAACACCAGTCTCTCCTGGGGGGCAAAGGGGCATTTATATCACTCAAAGTGTCTCTGTACTTGGTACAGAGACTCTTTGAGCCACAAAAAAACTCCTCCCACCTCTGGGGGAGAGGTGAGAGTTGCCCTGAGGGGAAAAAATTAGGATTTCTCCAATTTTTTTTCTTCAAATTAATTATTTCACTTTTTTTCAATTTTTTGATCGTTCAAAAATGATAAAAAAAATGGAAAAAAATGAAATAATTAATTTGAAGGAAAAAAATGAAATAATTAATTTGAAGGAAAAAAATTGGAGAAATCCTCATTTTTTCCCCTCAGGGCAACACTCACCTCTCCCCCGGAGGTGGGAGGGTTTTTTTTGTGGCTCAAAAAGTCTCTGTATCAAGTACAGAGACACTTTGAGTGATAAAAGTTCCCCTCTCTCCTCCAGGAGAGACTGGGGCTCCGTTTTTCGAGGCGTCAAGGTCACGTGACGCCTCGAAAAACTTTCGAAAAATCAGGATTTTTCAATTCTTTTTCTGTGATGAATATTTTCATTTTTTCCATTTTTTTGATCATTCTTGAACGATCAAAAAAATGAAAAAATTAATTTAAAGAAAAAAAATTGGAGAAATCCTAATTTTTTTCTTCTCAGAGCATTCCTCCCCTCCCTCCCCTTCCATTTGAACATTTATGCCTTGTCAGCTGACAGGCTACAGCTGACGATCGCCGATCTTTCCCACGTCACTGAGAGCGGGAGACTTGACGGTTGTGGAAGGGATCGGTTACCGCGGAGTGGGGACGCACCAACAAATCCGTGAATCTCTCACGGATGTGCGACCGTCTATCGGTGGGCTCTCATTGGCCCACCTTTCCACCCTCATATCTCCGCAGGGGTTCATCGGAGAGAAAAATGGAAGAGGACTTTTCTGCTCCAAATGAACCCCTTTACCCAGGATTTCCGGTAGTACCTGTACTTCCGGTACACCCTGTATACATTATTTGCGATAGCTAAAGTGTAGAAGTTCTACTCTTTTACCTCGTCATCAAATTTGTCAATCTCTTCATACTATTAACTCATTAATATCCATCCTGATAGTCACAAATACTTCGATATGCTAAGCTGAAAATTCAAAATAGTTGTTTCTTTATTTTTTTTTATTTCTTTGGAATAACTGCAGTGATTGTTGATGTCAGTGCATGATATTTGGACAAATCAAAAGATATAATGCAGTGCATACATTTATCCGATATCTCTGTATCTCATCCTGCCTAGAAACATTGTAATTGAATGCTGCTAATGATATTGCATCCGTCCTACTTTGAAAGATAGGCAGTCAACGGCTGTCCGGTCTTCATAGGATTTAAATAGTTAACTTCTCTATCGAAGTGTATTCAGAAGTAGTATTTTCTCTCAGAGCCCCTCATAACAAAAATATGACGAATTTAAGGAGACTTTTGTAAGTGGAAATTAATTTATTTATGATTTTCGTGAATACCATTTCACTCTGATTGATAATTAGGAGATTCATTTAATGATCATGCTCTTGTTGTTATTCAGAATAATATTGATGACATTATCATCAACATCAGCACGACATTCGAGGAGTAGAATTTGGAAAACTCCGGACGACTTGACACGACTGTTTTTAAATTCTGAAGAGTCAGATTCCAACGAAAATGGAAATGATAATTCTGAAAGTAAAGAAACAATGGTTTGTGAGACACATCATTGCCGTCAATTGGCTAATGTATTTAGCGAAGCTATGGACAAGTCCATTGATCCTTGCGTTGATTTTTACAAATTTACTTGCGGCGGTTGGGAAGCTAAAAAACCAATTCCAAAATATGAAGTTACGTGGAGTAGAAGACAACTTTTTGATGCAACACTTAAGAAGCATCTTAGAGGTAATGAATTGTACTATCTATTTTTTGTGTAAATAACTAACAATGAATGTCCATTTTTTATCCAGATGAATTGGAGAAAGAGCTGACGTCAACAGATATTCTTCCTATTCGACAGGCGAAGAAGTGGTATCGTTCTTGCATGGACACAAGTGAGTATTGAAAAAACAAATAATTCCTAGGAAATATTCAATTTATTCTTCCACTCATTTTTATTCAATTTTGTAATCATGTAGAGAGTCTCGACACAAGGGGCATCGATTCAATTGCATCGATTTTGATACAAACTGGCGGATGGCCGATGATCATGGATGCTGAGGAATGGTACGAAGATCAATCATGGAAACCAATTGAAGAGCATTACATGCGTTTGTCCGGTGAATATATGCTCTACGAAATGAGACCAAGCCTAAGACGTCTCGACAAGGCCGGGAATATGGGTGGAATAATATACGTGAGTATTCCTTTCAAAAATCAGACTTTATTACATAACATTCTTGCAGCTACTTCGGCTTTGATTGCAGATTTCAACCCCACATCTACCGTTGGATGGCGTATTACCATTGGAATACAGGAATTATACTGATGATGACTTAGCGGAATATGCAGAACTCATTACCGGAGCTGCAAAATTATTCATCGATAAAAATAAAGCAAACATCCTGACAAACAATTAGACGAAGACGTTAAGAATCTCATCGAATTTGAGAAAAGGCTGTATATGGTAATTAAAAAAAAATAGTAATCAATCATCATAACTTGTCTCATTTGTCTACTGGATTTATGAATTTCTCGCAATTTTTCAGGCAATAAATGGAGAGGTCAATGCTACTGGAATCGATATAAATAATATAAGTGAGCCAAAGATCATGAATGTTGATAAATTCATCGAATGGTGGGATAATCTTACAGAATTTATGAATAATAATTCGAATTTCGGCCCAGAGTCTGATAAGGAGAAGGTAATGAATGAGTTTCTAAAATACTCTCACAACTATTTTTGAATTTTTTTCATTACTTGTATTCAGATCGATTGGAGGAAGATTCTCGAGTCAACATTTGATTTGGCTGGTGTCAAATTGAATGAAGATGTTGCGATCAAAATATCGAATGCCGCCTTTTTTCTTCAGCTACCACGAATATTACAGTCAACGAAAACGCGTACAATCGGTAATTAGTGAATTATCTCCTCTTTTCCTTCGAATTATATATCCTTATATGTATTTTCTTTTTCAACCCTTAGTTAATTACATTCATTGGAAATTTGTGAGTTATGCATTGAGATACACGATTGATGAAGTGAAGGATATATTCTTTAATCTCGTTGAGCACGAGTATGGAGCACAAGAAAGACCCCCACGGTTTGTATTTGTATTTGATTTTACGAATAATTTTTATGATTTCATCATCTCTAATTGTTTACATCCACTAGTTGGCTTGAGTGCGTACAGGAAATGAAGATGGAAGATGCTGTTGCGTTTTCATTCGTCGAGAATTACTTCAAGGAGACAACTACAAAAGCTGTAAATATCAATTTTCTTAATTTCACAGGTGTGACATCCGTCAGTCGTTTATTTAACATAAATAAATAGACTAAAATTATTAAAAACATCGAACAAATGAATACATTTTAAGAAAATATTTTTGGTTGCTTTCCCATTTTTTTTTGTGGGCTAGCAATAAATTTTAGAGATACTGTGCCGTATGCTCAAGTGTCTCACTTTAAAAATTCTCGTTTTTGGAAAGGGAGTCGAATTTTAAAACGCGTAACACAAAAAATTGAACGAAGATAAAATTTGGGTAAAAGAGAAACATTCACGGGTTCTCAAGCGACAGACGACGTAGTGGCGTCGGGGCCCACTCCCGCTGTCTCTCTTCTTTTACGACCCTCATCTGGTCCGGAGGGTCCGTTGAATACTTTATTTTTGAAAATACTGTCTAGACGTTTCCACAAGTGTTCAGAATTTTGGAGACTACGGAGATTTAACGAAAATTATTTGAAACAGATGTTTTTTGTTTGACTCGAGAAATCTAGAAAACTGTATATTGTGGAGGGGAGAACGGGCCTCCCCAAAGCAAGACATAAATTCACCTACATATAGGAATTTAAGATGAAACCATGTGGAGGGGATGGAGTGACCCTGAAGCATTGGTCCAGAAAACTTTTAAGAGGGAAATCTAAGACCCAAATGTTACGTCATTGGTCTTAGACTCCTCTCCCTTAAAAAATAGGGAAACGCCTTAAAAATTATTCAGAGGACTACAGAACTGTTTAATTTTTAGTTAGTCAAGTTTAAGCTCCGAAACCGTCGAGTCTACTGACGTTCACAATTGTCAACCGGTTTAGTCTACAAAATGAGAAAAAGAAAAAAGAAGAAAATTATTACTACGTGAAATAACAAAATTGGAAAACCATTCTGAAAAGTTAGTTAGCGAATAAATAGTTACAAATATTTTTCAAGTTCAAATCAAGTGAGTTCGTATAAAGAAAAGTTTAAATTAAATTACAAGGAAATTTTTAATCAAGTTTGAATCAGAATAACTAAAAGCAATAAGTCGACAAAAGGGTTTTATGTTTTTGTAGAATCGCGTAAATAGTTAAAATATAAATCAAATTGTTGTTTATTAAAAATACACGTGTTTTTCTTTCGACTCCCTAATCCCAGTCTATTGGTCGAAAGGCTAGGACTAAAACAGGGAAAAATTCAGTTGATCGGATCCTTGTTTAATTTGGGATTCATAGAAATACTTCTTTAAATCTCAATAAAATAAAGAATCTGGTCAACAGTTATTGTCAATCAGACATAACAAAATTGGGGGCTCGTCCGGGATCAAAGTCAAAGGAAAACACAAAACAGTAAAAAGAGTGAAAAATTTAAAAACGAAAAGATTAAAATTCGAAGATATAGTTCGAAGGAAAATACGAAATATTAAAAGAGAGTAAAAACGTAAAGATAAAAAATAAAAGTCAACGGAAAACGCGAAACAGTGAATGAAAACGAAGTGAAAAAATGAAAATCGTAATGTTCAAAATTGTAAGATAAAAGTTGGAGAAAACACGAAATATTCAAGAAAAGTAAAGAACTCGAAACGTAAGGATAACAAAAATAACAAAAATAATGATCAAGAGAAAACATGGAATAATAAAAAAAGAAAGTACGTAAGTAAATAAAATGTAATTACAGAAATTCTAAGTTTCGTCGGATAACAAATTAATAGAAAACATTTAAAGAAAGAGATAATTTTGAAGAAATTAACGAAACTCAATAAATACAAAAAGTTAAAGAACACATTTGAATATAGAGACAATTAAAAGACAAATAATAATAATTTAATGAAAAACGTAAATTGAGAAAGTAAATAACAAAAATTAATAAAAATTTCGAGAAACGATTAAAAGAAAATAATTAAAGAAAATGATTAAAAGAAAAGTTAACCGAAATAATTAATAAAAGTACATCAAGGGGAATAGTCAACTGAAAACCGAGAAAATTATTGCATCGATACAGTTTTTAATTACCTCTTGAAAATAAAATGATAACTTCGTAAATGATCCATTCTAAGATCTGTGTGTCGTCGTCGATAAATTATTATAAATTTAAATGTTCGTGGTAATCGCGGAATCAATATCGAATTAAAATGGCCGAAAACAAATTTGAGGACACTACTGAAAACTGGCGGGATGTTTACAATGAGATCCCTACATTTGATGGGAAACCGGAAAATTTAGCAAAATTCGTTAATAAATGTGAAAAACTCGCGAAAATTTTGAATACAGACGCTGAACCGTACATCACTCGTTTTATCAAATCTACTCGCTTAACAGAATTAGTAAAGGTATATTTATTTGATTCAGATTACGTAAAATTGTCGGATTTAATTAATGCATTAAAGAAATTTTTTAGTCCGTTAGTACAAACTCATTCGGAATTCGCGAATACAGGTGAAAATTATAACAATAACGAAAATCGAGATGATAGAACGAAAATTAAGATAGTTTGTCAATTTTGTGAAGAAAAAGGCCATAACGCGAGAAATTGTCCGATTCGCGAAAAGAATTTAAAACAAAGAGTTCAGTGTCAACTCTGCGATCAGTTTGGCCACGCGGCTAATGTTTGTTATACAAGGAAACCGTTAGTATT
This sequence comes from Aleiodes leptofemur, assembly GCA_963942555.1. Classification (NCBI taxonomy): domain Eukaryota; kingdom Metazoa; phylum Arthropoda; class Insecta; order Hymenoptera; family Braconidae; genus Aleiodes; species Aleiodes leptofemur. The sequence continues at coordinate 10,002,314 of OZ012620.1, forward strand.
TTGTACGTCTTGCAATAAAAGAGGACACACAGACACGAATTGTTACAGAGCGAGATATTTTAATTATACTAAACAAAATTCCGGTGTAAAAGAATTTAAAGTTAAAAATGAAGATTTAAAAGTTAAAAGTAAAATCGAAAATTTAACCGTTGAAGAGAAAAGTTCTATAGTTGAAAACGAAAATTCAAAAAATGAAAACGAAAAGTTTAAAGTTGATATATTAAAATTGAGTTTTACTGAGAATAGTTACGGACAAGACGAAATTAACAAAAGTAGTTTACAGAATATTAGAAATTTTGAAGTGAAAATTGACGAAGGGGAGTACACAGAATCAGGTCTGGTACAAGTCCCAAATGGAAGAATGGAGGTCATCACGTCGACCCCAAATTTAGAATTTGAAGAGAAAGACGTTGAAGAAAAATTAGAAGAAACGCGATTGAAGACCCAGTTCACGGGACAAATCGCTGAAGGAAGATGGGTTAAACCGCGTAAACAAACCGGGAACTCCAAACGAATGAATACAAAGTTTACATTGTTGAAGGCCCAGTCTACGGACCAAAATGTTAAACGAAAACGGGGTGGACCGCGTGAAGAAACCGGGAAGCCTGAAAAAATGAGTACCGCGTCTACGAGGAAAGAGGATAAAAGTAAACAAAAACGCGTTACAAACGATAATTCGAAAGAAATTACAAATCACTCGGATAGTGAATCGGAAAATAGTAACAAAGAAGTACAACCGGACAACGGAAAAATACAATCGGGAAAGAAAATTAAATCAAATATAAAAGTTACGAAAGTGTTAATAATTAAAGGACAAAATGAGCAACAGAATACGGTTTCGAATACATTTAACAATTGCAGAGATATGAGAACTGAAGTGAAAAGTAAAACTAAAAATGAAAAAATCGGATTACAGAGATTGAATTTAAAGAAAGTGAACGAAATTAATTACGAAGAGAACTCAAAATTTATACGTGACAAAAGAAAATTAAAAAATAATTGTTCACATTGGTTTCCACTCACGGTGACGAAAACGATGGATAATAAATCCAAAAAAAATATGAATTTGAAAAGAATGAAAAAATTTCTGAAATTTATAAATTTTGATTTAAAGAATGATAAAGTCGCACGTGATAGAAAGAATTCTCTGACGAATAAAAAGATAATACGATTTCGGGCATTCAAACGAGCAAAGTCCTCAATGAATGAAAAGACCAACGACTACTTTTGGTCAAGTACAAGTAAGAAAAGAGATAAATCGGAATCTCTATGGATTAATAAAGATAATGTTGGATTTACAAATTCATTCTTGATATTTAAAGGTCATTCGTTTACGGAAAATGATCGAGGGACCGCATCAAAAGCTCTACGCTTCGGTGGTTTTCCATGTTGGACATTTAGAAAAAAAAAATTTTTTGATTGATAACAGTGTACAAATATTCTATGATGAGATTTAATGGATAAAGTTACTTTTTGGTTGAGAGAACTATTGATAACTTATGACTAATATGATAGTGAAAACGGTTTAAGAAATATAATAATTAAAATTAAACTTTGATAACGATCAGTAAATGTTTTTAACAAAATAGTAAATTCACATTTTCGGGAAAATTGATAAAGTTAAAACAGAGTATAAAATGCAAACGAATGAATAAATTGATAAAGAAAAGAACAAATAGAAATACTATTGTTGTGTGCACTCCCATACATCAATAGGGGGCAACAGGACCCTGAAACGTAATAATAATTAAATTCGATAAATCCAAATAATTTGATGAAAACTAAAATATAAAATAGAAATAAGTGGAATTAACGAAAAGTTTACCGAATAGCCCGAATGTAATTTGGATCATGGATATTTATTTAGATATGAATTTAGAAGAATTATTAAAAAAAAAACAGAATACAATGATGACAATAAGTATTACATAAATTTGAACGAATAATTCGATTTGAGCTTTGAATTGGCAATTTGTAGAAAAGATCCAGATTACATAAAATTAGATTTAAAATATTTGAAATTAAGTGAGGAACGTATTTGTCTACTGCGTAAAGTTTATCAACGTAACAGTAAAGAAGTCAACAGAACATCAACAAGGAAATTATAGTGATCACTGTTCTCCTCCCACCTCCTCAGTACAAAACTTCAACATGCAGGGGACATCATCCATTACCAAAGAATTACGTTTCCAACGAACAGACAAAAGCCACAAGGAACATGGAACGCAGAATTAAAGTCGAAAATTCAACGAGAAAATACAGAGAAGCCAAAGATCAGCTGTTCTAGTGGAGGATGGTCCTCCATGAGAAGATAATCATGGGACAAAACTAGTGATAATCTTCAAAGAAAAAAAAAATACAAAATTTACGAGGGAATCAGAAGTAAAAATGCCCAAGGATGCAGAATTGTAGCAGAATTGAGGCGCTGTCGAACACATGGTTGTGACTAAAGTTCTGGTCCACCATGAAGGCTGTACGAGGATGCAGAAAAATTACACTTAAACAAAGAAGACAACAGAGGGATGCAGGATTGAAGACATCCATGAAGAAAAACTACCGGTGGCTGCAGAAACAATACCTCCAGTCTACGGAGATGCACCACAGAAATATTCGAGAAGTCAACAAGTTCTAGTACTTATGAACATAATTCGAGGCACGGAAATTGGGGATTCTGGTCAAGCAGAAAATTATGGAGAGTTGCAGGAGATTTGACTGCAGATTTTCAATTTGGAGGAGAACAATCACCCAACGCTATCAACACGCCACCAAGTACATCGAAGGTCATCAGTATCATCAACGCAGAAAGGAAAATACGTGAAAATTGTAAAACTAGCAGATAAGTAAAAATATTATTGTAATGTCGACTAATAGGTTAAAAGTAATTATATGGATGAAATTTTTGAGAATCGATAACGGAAGTTGATAACTAATTTAGAAAAAAAAACGGACAACAGAATGAAACGTGTAGAAATCGGAAGTTGAAAAAATATTACATGAAACAAATTCAGAGTTTAGGGTTTAGATTAATTGTTGCATCAAAATTTTATTGTACGTCGTTCTCGTTCGTCTTTGACTCCCTCGAACTTCCGTCTAACAAGGGGGGTGTGACGTCCGTCAGTCGTTTATTTAACATAAATAAATAGACTAAAATTATTAAAAACATCGAACAAATGAATACATTTTAAGAAAATATTTTTGGTTGCTTTCCCATTTTTTTTTGTGGGCTAGCAATAAATTTTAGAGATACTGTGCCGTATGCTCAAGTGTCTCACTTTAAAAATTCTCGTTTTTGGAAAGGGAGTCGAATTTTAAAACGCGTAACACAAAAAATTGAACGAAGATAAAATTTGGGTAAAAGAGAAACATTCACGGGTTCTCAAGCGACAGACGACGTAGTGGCGTCGGGGCCCACTCCCGCTGTCTCTCTTCTTTTACGACCCTCATCTGGTCCGGAGGGTCCGTTGAATACTTTATTTTTGAAAATACTGTCTAGACGTTTCCACAAGTGTTCAGAATTTTGGAGACTACGGAGATTTAACGAAAATTATTTGAAACAGATGTTTTTTGTTTGACTCGAGAAATCTAGAAAACTGTATATTGTGGAGGGGAGAACGGGCCTCCCCAAAGCAAGACATAAATTCACCTACATATAGGAATTTAAGATGAAACCATGTGGAGGGGATGGAGTGACCCTGAAGCATTGGTCCAGAAAACTTTTAAGAGGGAAATCTAAGACCCAAATGTTACGTCATTGGTCTTAGACTCCTCTCCCTTAAAAAATAGGGAAACGCCTTAAAAATTATTCAGAGGACTACAGAACTGTTTAATTTTTAGTTAGTCAAGTTTAAGCTCCGAAACCGTCGAGTCTACTGACGTTCACAATTGTCAACCGGTTTAGTCTACAAAATGAGAAAAAGAAAAAAGAAGAAAATTATTACTACGTGAAATAACAAAATTGGAAAACCATTCTGAAAAGTTAGTTAGCGAATAAATAGTTACAAATATTTTTCAAGTTCAAATCAAGTGAGTTCGTATAAAGAAAAGTTTAAATTAAATTACAAGGAAATTTTTAATCAAGTTTGAATCAGAATAACTAAAAGCAATAAGTCGACAAAAGGGTTTTATGTTTTTGTAGAATCGCGTAAATAGTTAAAATATAAATCAAATTGTTGTTTATTAAAAATACACGTGTTTTTCTTTCGACTCCCTAATCCCAGTCTATTGGTCGAAAGGCTAGGACTAAAACAGGGAAAAATTCAGTTGATCGGATCCTTGTTTAATTTGGGATTCATAGAAATACTTCTTTAAATCTCAATAAAATAAAGAATCTGGTCAACAGTTATTGTCAATCAGACATAACACAGGCAAGGAGCATAAATCTATTAAAATTGCGCTTTTTTTCAACATTCAGGCCAATGAAATGACGCAAAATATCAAAAAAGAATTAGGAAACCAAATTGATAATTCAAATTGGATGACTCCTGAGGGACTGGAAATGGCAAAAAAGAAGTTGAATTCGATGAAAACACTTATTGGATTTCCAGATTGGTACAAAAATCGTACGGCCGTTGTTAATCACTATAAAGGCGTATGTGATTGAAGTTTATAAATTTTATGATCAAGATTTATCGATAAAGGGCTGGAAGGAGATAATTTTCATCACTTTTTCAATTCATTTACTGGAATATTACTTATATAATACTTTAAATTTTTAATTTGATAGTTGACTATAGGTTACGACTATCTGGACAATATCCTGAGCTTCAGGAGATACGAGAAGACACTGGAAATACGTGAAGCTGCAGGATACAGAAAGGGAAAACAATCCGAGTGAGATATACTCCTACTTTACCAATAAAATTTTAATTTCAGATTCAATTAAATGTGACTCTTTCAGATGGCATATGAATCCAATCACTTTAAATGCTATGTACGAACCAAATGAGAATGCCATAAGTGAGATTTTTTTTCGTTTAATTTTTATAGCTCATGATACTGCAGATTTTATTTAATTTATTCCATCCAGATGTTCCAGCAGTGCTGTTCCAAATTCCGCTCTTCGGAATTCAAGTTCCTAAGTAATTATTGATTGAATTTTCTATTTCCATTATTTCAGTACTTCAAATTTAATTAATTTTACTTTATCACTTTGTTTCGGTATTACTTTTTTTTGTCATTAAATTTTATTTTTCAGTTATGTAAATTATGGAATCACAGGATCAGTCGTTGGGCATGAAATGGGCCATGCCTTTGATGTGGATGGTATGTTCAAATAAATTAATCAACAATGATTCATTGTTAAATTAATAATTAATGTACATGTGATTCATGAAATTGTCCTTCGTTCACTCAATAATACCGGGTTATTCTAAATTTTCATAAGCGTTTCAATATGGGATTGATGGCACATTCGATAATTTATGGGAGAAGGACATGATGAAGATGTATTATCAACGAGTTAAATGTTTTGTCAAGCAATTTGACAATTACTTTGGTGGAAGAACTCTTCCTCCACAATATGCAGGATTTTTCGCTTCAGAAGAATCAAGTTCAGAGAATGCGACAATAACAATGGGGAGAATAACTGCTGGTGAGAATATTGCTGATACAACTGGTGTACAATCTGTATTCAATGCTTATATGAAAATGAGAAAGAATAAAGCACCAGATGGAGAAATGAAACTTCCTGGTTTTGAAGATTTCAGCGATGAACAAATGTTCTTCTTATCATTTGCTGGGGTATGTAGCGAAACAATTCAAGAATTAAAAACAATATCAAACTATCTATTCATGGAAACATAATTTCCTCAGGCCTATTGTACAGTAACAACTGTAGAATATAAGGAACGTGTGGAACTAGGATTGGAACCTCATAGTCCACCAGATTTACGTGTTTTTGGTGCAGTCTCCAATACTCAAGGATTTGCAGAAGCTTTCAAATGTCCAAAAGGCACTCCCATGAATCCTGAGGACAAATGCAGCATTTGGACAAAGCCCGGTGCCGCATTGGAATTGAAACCATCAGTTCGCAAGAGACATCATTATCGCCGTCGTTTCGATGTTGACTGGTGAATTCCTCGAGACTTTATCACATCCAATGACTAATCGCAGAACAATATTATTGTATTGGAAGCAAATACAAGATTAATGAACATTCTATCTTAAATTCGAAAATAGATTTATTATTAATTCAAGAATGACTCAAACGGATCCGTTTAAGCCAATCAATTATTAATTATTAAGTATTAATTATTCGATAATTGTATTTTGTTGAATGAAATAAACAGTGCCTTTCTCTTAATTTATGTGGTATCCTGAATATCGTATTCAGTATTTGCGCTGATCAATGAGTAAAGGTTGTTATTTCCGAAGATGTCCCTCGCGTCTGAGGACGATTAAATATATTAGTGTTAGTGTTAGAGTTAGAGTTAGTGTTCAAAAATATTCGAACACTAAACTTGAATTAAAATTTTATTTTAAAAGAACACGACTATGTTTTGTACCTTTTTGTGTTGTGCTGAGGGAATATGTTTTCCTAGAAATTTAGGGAAAAGGAAATTTTGAATGTCTTATGGAAGAGAAACGAAGATCAATTGATTGAATTTCATGATATTGAAGCAATGATGATTTAACAGAATTAACAGTGAGGTTTTATAATTTTACTTAACGTTGAAAGTTTGGATTTATGATGTTTTTAGGTTGACGGCACTCACTCCTCGCATAATTATTTAGGATTTAAATTTACACCTTATCTAAAAGGTGACTTCTGCGACCTTCTTCTGTGAAGGGTTTCTAATGCCAGGGACGTTGTCTTTAATGACCGTAATTAATTAACTAATATTGAAATAATTTGTTTGTTAAATGAGTTCGTTCACAATTGGGAATTCCTAGCATTTTAACTGAACAACAAGAGACTACTCTCGATTCAAGATTGCAGTAACCCATCAACTAGCTAATAATTCCTCCTTCACGATTAATAAAGACTTCGATTAGTAGCTAAAGATCAATTTGGCATCTTGCTGCCTAGTGTTTTGGACCTTTACACAACACGACAGCTCCTACCCAGAATCACGGAAAGGACTGAAGAAAAACGCGAAATTGATCATATTTATCAGAAGCTATATTGCTTATTAATTGCTTATTAATCAGCGTTTTACTTAAAAATGTTTCAAAACTGAGCATAATCCAGTTTCTTCAATCTTTATTATATGAATCAGCAATTATTACTTTAAATTTTTCTGGACATAACAAGGTTTTATTCTCCCACCAAGCCATCGAATTCATCAATCCCTATATACTAAAATAGTTCTCTTCATATTCTATTAATTAATCGATAATTATCCTTATGGTTACGAATTATCCGATATGATAAGCTGCAAATTCAGAATAATTGTTTCATTATTCCCTCGGAATAACTGCGGTGATTGTTAACGTCAATGCATGACATTTGAATGAATCAAAAGATATAATGCAGTGCATAAATTTATCCGATATCTCTTTATCGCATCCTGCTTAAAAACATTGTAATTGAATGCTGCTAATGATATTACGTCCTTCCTATTTCTAAAGATAGACAGTCAAGAGTTTTCCGGTCTTCATAGGATTTAAATAGTTAACTTCACGGTTAAATTGTATCCACACGTGGAAAATTCTCTCTGAACACTTCACCGCAATAAAATGACGAAGTTAGGAGGGTTTTTGTAAGTTGACATTAATTTATTCATGATTTTCATTTGAGATTCATTTGATCATCCTTCTCTTTTTGATATTCAGAATAATATTGGCAATATTATCATCATCATCAGCACGACATTCGAGGAACAGAATTCAAAAAACTCCAGACGACTTGACACAGCTGTTTTCAAATTCTGAAGAATCAGATTCTTCAAGTAACAGTAAAAGTGAAAATTCTGAAAGTAAAGAAACAACGGTTTGTGAGACACATCATTGCCGTCAATTGGCTCATGTGTTTAGTGAAGCTATAGACAAATCCATTGATCCTTGCGTTGATTTTTACAAATTTACTTGCGGTGGTTGGGATGCTAAAAAACCAATTCCAAAATATGAATCTACGTGGAGTAGAATAAAACTTTTTGGGGCAACACTTAAGAGGCATCTGAGAGGTGATAAATTGTATTATTAATTTATTGAGTAATTGAATAATAATAATTGTTCAATTTTTATTCAGATGAATTGGAGAAAGAACCCACATCGACAAGCGAAGAAGTGGTATCGTTCTTGCATAGACATGAGTGAGTATTGAGAAAAAAAATATTTCTTAGGAAATATTCAGTTCATTTTTTCACCCATTTTTATTCATCTTTGTAATAATATAGGGACTCGTAACACAAGGGGCATCAGTCCAATTGCATCTATCTTGATGCAAACGGGCGGATGGCCGATGATCATGGATACTGAGGAATGGTATGAAGATCAATCATGGAAACCAATTGAAGAACATTACATGCGTTTGTCCGGTGAATATATGTTCTACGAAATGAGGCCCAGTCTAATACATCTCGACAAGGCCGGTAATATGGGTGGAATAATAGACGTCAGTATTTCTTCCCATAATTACAATTGATTGAATAACATTCTTCCAACTAGATCGACTTTATTCGTAGATTTCACCTCCAGAGCTACCTTTAGATGACGTATTACCATTGAAATACAGAAATTATACAGGTGATGATTTAACGTCATATGCAAAACTCATTGAAGGTGCTGCAAAATTATTTATCGAAAAGAATAAAGCAGATGTTCCGGACGAACAATTGAGGGAAGACATCGATAATCTCATCGAATTCGAGAAAAGACTGTATCTGGTAATTCATTGTTAGAAATGAATCAATTATCATGACTTGGCTTATTTTCCACTCAATTTATGAATTCCTTGAAATTTTTCAGACAATACATGAAGAGACCAATGGTAATGGAATCAATATGGATGATATAGACGTGCCACGTGACATGAATCCCGATAACTTTTATCAATGGTGGGATAATCTCACAGAATCTATGAATGAAAATCCGAATTTAGAACTGGCGTCTGATAAGGAGAAGGTAATGAATGAGTCTCTAAAATAATCTCAATTATTGCTAATTTCTTCATTCATTATATTCAGATCAGCTGGAAGGAGATTCTGGAGTCAATGTTTGATTTTGCTAGTGTCGAATTGGATAAAGATCCTGTGATTAAATTGTCGAATCCAGCCTTTTTCCTTCAGTTACAAAAAATACTAGAGTCAACAAAGAAACGTACAATTGGTAATAAGGCTATTCTCTCCCTCTTTTCGAATGAGGAATAAGTAATTTTTTTTAACCTTTAGTTAATTACATTCATTGGAAATTTGTGAGTCTTGCATTGAGATACACGATTGATGAAGTGGGGGATATATTCTTTGATCTTGTTGAGCACGAGTATGGAGTACAAGAAAGACCACCGCGGTTTGTATTTGTAATTGATTTTAATAATAATCTGTATGATTTCATTGCTTTAATTGTAAATATTCACTAGTTGGCTCGAGTGTGTGCGAGAAATGGAGATGGGAGATGCTGCTGCTTTTTTATTTGTTGAGAATTACTTCAAGGAGACAACTGCAAAAGCTGTGAATATTAATCTATTCAATTCCATAAGCAAGGAAAATGAATTTATTAAAGTTGTATATTTTTTTTTAATATTCAGGCCAATGAAATGACACAAAATATTAAGGAAGAATTGGGACACCAAATTGATAATTCGAACTGGCTATCTCGTGAGGGAAAGGAAATGGCGCTGAAAAAATTAAGTGCGATGAGACCACTTGTTGGATTCCCGGATTGGTACAAAAATCGTACAGCCGTTGTTCATCATTATAAAGGCGTATGTAATTGAAGTTAATAATTTTATCATTAAGACTTACCGGTGAAATATTAAAGGGAGATAATTTTCACCACTATATCACACTATGCACTACAATGCTATTGATAATAATTAAAATTGCTAATTCGATAGTTGACTATTGGTGACGACTATCTGGACAATGTTTTGAGCTTCATGAGATACGAAAAAACATTGAAAATCCGCGAACTGGCAGGATACATGAAGAGAGAAAAATCTGAGTGAGCTATACTCCTATCTTACAATTAAAATTAAAATTTATCTTCCAATCAAATGTGATTTTTTCAGATGGCATATGAATCCAATCACTCTAAATGCTGTTTACAATCCGAACGAGAATACAATAAGTAAGAGTTTTTTTTCGTTAAATTCTTCAGTTTAGAATACTACGAATTTCATTTGATTTGTTTTCTGTAGATGTTCCGGCAGCAGCATTCCAAATTCCGCTTTTTGGAATCCAAGTTCCTGAGTAACTATTCATTAAATTTTTTATTTTCGTTATTTTAGAGCTTCCAAGTTCATTTATTTCACTTTAACACTTTGCTTCGATGTAACTTTTTTCGTAATAAAATTTTCTTTCCAGTTATGTGAACTATGGAATCATAGGATCAGTCATTGGTCATGAGCTGAGCCATGGCTTTGATGTGAATGGTATGTTTAAATAAATGAATAAATAATCGTTTATTATGAATTTAATTAATTAATTTACATGTAATTCACTAAATTGTGCTCTGTCCATTCATTGATACCGAGTTATTTGAATTTCTGATAAGTGATTAAATATGGAATTAATGGCGGCATGGATCGTTTATGGGAGGAAGACATGATGAAAATGTATTATCAACGATCAAAATGTTTCGTCAATCAATTTGACGTGTACTTTGGTGGAAGAACTCTCCCTCCAAAATATGCGAGATTTTTTCCTCCAGATTCATCAAGTTCAGAGAATGCAACAATAACAATAGGAAAAATCACTGCTGGTGAGAATATTGCTGATTCAACTGGTGTACAAACTGTATTCAGTGCTTATATGAAAATGAGAATGAATGAAGCACCAGATGGAGAAATGAAACTTCCTGGATTTGAAGATTTCAGCGATGAACAAATGTTCTTCTTATCATTTGCTGGGGTACGTAGCAAAACACTTCTCAAATTGGAAAAATTGATGAATTATTTATTCATGAAAGAATAATTCCCTCAGGCACATTGCACAGTAATCACTCCAGAATATGAGGAACGTGAGAAAAAAGGACTTGAAGATCACAGTCCACCACATTTACGTGTCTTTGGTGCAGTCTCCAATACTTTAGCATTTGCAGAAGCCTTCAAATGTCCAAGAGACAGTCCTATGAATCCCGAGGACAAATGCGATATTTGGAAAAAGCCTGGTGCCGCATTGAAATTGAAACCACCAGTTCGCAAGAGACATCATTATCGCCATCGTTTCGACGTTGACTGGTGAATTCCTCGAAACTTCATCACTTCCAATGACTCGTAATCAATAATCACAGGACAATATTGCTTTATTAAATGCAAATAAGAAATGAATGAATATTCTACCCTGAATTCAAAAATAAATTTATTCATTTAGCAAAGACTTGAACAAATTGTAACAGAAATTGTGCATTTTACCCATTCACTCAATGAAGAACCGACTCATAGCAAAATTGATTACCAACATAATGTGCCTCCAACAAATGAGTCACTTTGCCTTTATTGAACATACAAATAAATCTCATGTACATAAACGTCTACTCAATTTTTTGTTCAATTTTTTTCACATAGTCTTTTCCTCCAACACAAAAATCCTGAATCGTTTTGGCTTCGTGATCCATTTTGTCCCGGTTTTTTCAAAATATTGAAAAAAATTTGTAAGAGACCGTGAAATAAAATTAACATCTCCATAAATGAGTAGGACATCAATTTTTTTGAATTATATCATCTAATTTAATTCACTGTCTCCTCTATAAATCTCATAATAGGAAAAAAAGGAATAATGTACATTTACCAAGTATAAATTTTTAACTTTTCCCGAATTCAATTTTCAATTGCCATTATCTTGTTAGGAAGTACTTGAATTAGTGGGATGAAAGTAGAGGATCGAATTTAGTCCAATATATGTTTAAATAGTGAGAAAAATAATTGATGAATGAATTTTATTCACATTTACGTCAGTTGACATGAAATGGCAGAAAGCACAATAGGTCATGAAACGAGTTACAGTTTCGATTCTGATGGTAAAAATCCCGGAATCATTTGAAATTTATCTTTTTCAGCAAAAATTATGAATTAGTTGATGAAATAATCGAGAAATGCTCGCAAATCAAGCATATTCATCTCATTATGTAGTTGAATGATTTAAATAATCATAGGGACACGTTATTTGCACCCTGCGTTATAATCACTCTTAAAGTCACTCTAGTATAATATACCAAAAAATACCATTAAATTTCATTTAAATTACTGCATGATGGGCAGTGGAGGGGGTATATACATGAGTGATGGCGTTTTCGATTTGCTGCACTGCACCGGTGTAGTGTAGGAAACTAACCTAATGTGAGCGCCCTCACGCGCGGCTCTCTTAAAATTGTTCGGTTCGAGTAAAATAGTCTACATTTTTTTTAGCAAAAAATTAGAACAAATTGTCATTAATTGAATGAAGCAATGATTCACGAATTATGGAATTTTTCAGAATCGAGTCGTGATTGCGGAGAAAAAATGGTAATATTAATGAAAATGATTTGACGACATGAGGTCAAGGCACTCTGAGCATGAAAAATTTTACTGAAAGTATTGTGAGCAATTGTGCAGATACACAGGTGCGGGCATCAATTATAACTATATGCATCTTTCCATCTGAACAATTGCTAACAATATTTTCAATGAAATCTTTGGTATTCAGGATGCCTTGACCTCATGTCGTTAAATCATTTCCCATTGATGCTGCCATTTGCTCGTTGTCATCACGACTCGATTCTGAAAAATTCAGTAATCCGTCAATCATTGCTTCATTTAATTGACGGCAATTTATTCTAATTTTTTAACAAAAAAAAATGTTGACTATTTTATTCAAACCGAACAATTTTAAAAGAGCCGCGCGTGAGGGTGCTCACATGAAGTTAGTTTCCTACACTGCACCGGTGCAATGCAGCAAATCGAAAACGCCATTTATTTTTGGCAGTGGCTAGACACACTCTCCACGGCGAATTTTCCGTAGAATCCACGGTCGTTTTGCCGTGGATCCATGGTCATTTTCCCGTGAATCTACGGATTTTCATCGATGAAGCACGGACAAGGTTACTTGCACGACCCGTGAATACACGGTTTAGTACCCGTGAATTCACGGATCTCGAACCGTGAATTCGGTTAAGAAACGGGAATTTTTTTCCCGTGTAGACACGGGAATTTTTTTCCCGTGTAGACACGGGAATTTTCCCGTTTATCACACGGGAATTTCTTTCCCGTATAGACACGGGAATTATTTTCCCGTGTAGACACGGGAATTTTTTTCCCGTGTGGACACGGGAATTTTTTTCCCGTGTAGATACGGGAATTTTTTTCCCGTGTAGACACGGGAATTATTTTCCCGTGTAGACACGGGAATTATTTTCCTGTCTAGACACGGGAATTCTTTTCCCGTGTGGACACAGGAATTTTCACGTTTATCACACGGGAATTTTTTTCCCGTGTAGACACGAAAATTATTTTCCCGTGTAGACACGGGAATTCTGTTCCTGTGTGGACACGGGAATTTTCTCGTGTAGACACTGGAATTTTTTTCTCGTGTAGACACTGGAATTTTTTTCCCGTGTAGACACGGGAATTTCTTTCCCGTGTAGACACGGGAATTATTTTCCCGTGTAGACACGGGAATTTTTTTCCCGTTTATCACACGGGGATTTTTTTCCCGTGTAGACACGGGAATTTTTTTCCCGTGTAGACACGGGAATTTTTTTCCCGTGTAGACACGGGAATTCTTTTCCCGTGCGGACACGGGAATTTTCCCGTTTATCACACGGGAATTTTTTTCCCGTGTAGACACAGGAATTTTTTTCCCGTGTGGACACGGGAATTTTTTTTCCGTGTAGACACGGGAATTTTTTTCCCGTGTGGACACGGGAATTTTTTTCCCGTGTGGACACGGGAATTTTCCCGTTCATCACACGGGAATTTTTTTCCCGTCTAGACACGGGAATTATGTTTCCGTGTAGACACGGGAATTCTGTTCCCGTGTGGACACGGGAATTTTCCCGTTTATCACACGGGAATTTTTTTCCCACGTAGACACGGAAATTATTTTCCCGTGTAGACACGGGAATTCTGCTCCCGTGTGGACACGAGGATTTTTTTCCCGTGTAGACACGGGAATTTTTTTCCCGTGTGGACACGGGAATTATTTTCCCGTGTGGACACGGGAATTATTTTCCCGTGTAGACACGAGAATTCTTTTCCCGTGTAGACACTGGAATTCTTTTCCCGTATGAACACGGAAATTTTCCCGTGTAGACACGGGAATTCTCTTCCCGTGTGGACACGGGAATTTTCCCGTGTAGACACGGGAATTCTTTTCCCGTGTAGACACGGGAATTTCTGTCCCGTGTAGACACGGGAATTATTTTCCCGTGTGGACACGGGAATTTTTTCCCGTGTGGACACGGGAATTTTTTTCTCGTGCAGACACGGGAATTCTTTTCCCGTGTGGACACGGGAATTTTCCCGTTTATCACACGGGAATTTTTTTCCCACGTAGACACGGAAATTATTTTTCCGTGTAGACACGGGAATTCTGCTCCCGTGTGGACACGGGGATTTTTTTCCCGTGTAGACACGGGAATTTTTTTCCCGTGTGGACACGGGAATTATTTTCCCGTGTGGACACGGGAATTATTTTCCCGTGTAGACACGAGAATTCTTTTCCCGTGTAGACACTGGAATTCTTTTCCCGTATGAACACGGGAATTTTCCCGTGTAGACACGGGAATTCTCTTCCCGTGTGGACACGGGAATTTTCCCGTGTAGACACGGGAATTCTTTTCCCGTGTAGACACGGGAATTTCTGTCCCGTGTAGACACGGGAATTATTTTCCCGTGTAGACACGGGAATTATTTTCCCGTGTAGACACGGGAATTATTTTCCCGTGTGGACACGGGAATTTTTTTCCAGTGTAGACACGGGAATTCTTTTCCCGTGTGGACACGGGAATTTTCCCGTTTATCATAGGAGAATTTTTTTCCCGTGTGGACACGGGAATTTTCCCGTTTATCACACGGGAATTTTCTTCCCGTGTAGACACGGGAATTATTTTCCCGTGTAGACACGGGAATTATTTTCCCGTGTAGACACGGGAATTCTGTTCCCGTGTGGACACGGGAATTTTCTCGTGTAGACACTGGAATTCTTTTCCCGTGTGGACACGGGAATTTTCCCGTGTAGACACGGGAACTATTTTCCCGTGTAGACACGGGAATTATTTTCCCGTGTGGACACGGGAATTTTCCCGTTTATCACACGGGAATTTTCTTCCCGTGTAGACACGGGAATTATTTTCCCGTGTAGACACGGGAATTATTTTCCCGTGTAGACACTGGAATTCTTTTCCCGTGTGGACACGGGAATTTTCCCGTGTAGACACGGGAATTCTTTTCCCGTGTGGACACGGGAATTCTCCCGTTTATCACACGGGAATTTTTTTCCCGTGTAGACACGGGAATTATTTTCCCGTGTAGACACGGGAATTCTTTTCCCGTGTAGACACGGGAATTCTGTTCCCGTGTGGACAGGGGAGTTTTCCGGTGTAGACACTGGAATTCTTTTCCCGTGTGGACACGGGAATTTTCCCGTGTAGACACGGGAATTCTTTTCCCGTGTGGACACGGGAATTTTCCCGTGTGGACACGGGAATTTTCCCGTTTATCACACGCGAATTATTTTCCCGTGTAGACACGGGAATTTTTTCCCGTGTGGACACGGGAATTTTTTCCCGTGTGGACACGGGAATTTTTTTCTCGTGCAGACCCGGGAATTCTTTTCCCGTGTGGACACGGGAATTTTCCCGTTTATCACACGGGAATTTTTTTCCCACGTAGACACGGAAATTATTTTCCCGTGTAGACACGGGAATTCTGCTCCCGTGTGGACACGGGGATTTTTTTCCCGTGTAGACACGGGAATTTTTTTCCCGTGTGGACACGGGAATTATTTTCCCGTGTGGACACGGGAATTATTTTCCCGTGTAGACACGAGAATTCTTTTCCCGTGTGGACACGGGAATTTTCCCGTGTAGACACTGGAATTCTTTTCCCGTATGAACACGGGAATTTTCCCGTGTAGACACGGGAATTTTTTTCCCGTGTGGACACGGGAATTTTCCCGTGTAGACACGGGAATTCTTTTCCCGTGTAGACACGGGAATTTCTGTCCCGTGTAGACACGGGAATTATTTTCCCGTGTAGACACGGGAATTATTTTCCCGTGTGGACACGGGAATTTTCCCGTGTAGACACGGGAATTCTTTTCCCGTGTAGACACGGGAATTTCTGTCCCGTGTAGACACGGGAATTATTTTCCCGTGTAGACACGGGAATTATTTTCCCGTGTAGACACGGGAATTCTGTTCCCGTGTGGACACGGGAATTTTTTTCCCGTGTAGACACGGGAATTCTTTTCCCGTGTGGACACGGGAATTTTCCCGTTTATCACACGGGGATTTTCCCGTTTATCACACGGGAATTTTTTTCCCGTGTAGACACGGGAATTTTTTTCCCGTGTATCACACGAGAATTTTCCTGTTTATCATAGGAGAATTTTTTTCCCGTGTGGACACGGGAATTTTCCCGTTTATCACACGGGAATTTTCTTCCCGTGTAGACACGGGAATTATTTTCCCGTGTAGACACGGGAATTCTTTTCCCGTGTGGACACGGGAATTTTTTTCCCGTATAGACACGGGAATTTTTTTCCCGTGTAGACACGGGAATTTCTTTCCCGTGTAGACACGGGAATTATTCTCCCGTGTAGACACGGGAATTCTCTTCCCGTGTGGACACGGGAATTTTCCCGTTCATCACACGGAAATTTTTTTCCCGCGTAGACACGGGAATTATTTTCCCGTGTAGACACAGGAATTCTGCTCCCGTGTTGACACGGGAATTTTCTCGTGTAGACACTGGAATTATTTTTCCGTGTGGACACGGGAATTTTCCCGTGTAGACACGGAAATTATTTTCCCGTGTGGACACGGGAATTTTCCCGTTTATCACACGGGGATTTTTTTCCCGTGTAGACACGGGAATTTCTCTCCTGGTAGACACGGGAATTTTTTCCCCGTGTATCACACGAGAATTTCCCCGTTTATCATACGGGAATTTTTTTCCCGTGTGGACACAGGAATTTTCCCGTTTATCACACGGGAATTTTTCTCCCGTGTAGACACGGGAATTATTCTCCCGTGTAGACACGGGAATTCTTTTCCCGTGTGGACACGGGAATTTTTCCATTTATCACACGGGAATTCTTTTCCCGTTTAGACACGGGAATTATTTTTCCGTGTAGACACGAGAATTCTTTTCCCGTGTGGACACGGGGATTTTCCCGTTTATCACACGGGAATTTCTTTCCCGTGTAGACACGGGAATTATTTTCCCGTGTAGACACGGGAATTTCTTTCCCGTGTAGACACGGGAATTATTTTCCCGTGTAGACACGGGAATTCTTTTCCCGTGTGGACACGGGAATTTTCCCGTTTATCACACGGGAATTTTTCTCCCGTGTAGACACGGGAATTTTTTTCCCGTGTGGACACGGGAATTTTTTTTCCGCGTGGACACGGGAATCATTTTCCCGTGTAGACACGAGAATTCTTTTCCCGTGTGGACACGGGAATTTTCCCGTGTAGACACTGGAATTCTTTTCCCGTATGGACACGGGATTTTTCCCGTGTAGACACGGGAATTTTTTTCCCGTGTGGACACGGGAATTTTCCCGTTTATCACACGGGAATTTCTTTCCCGTGTAGACACGGGAATTATTTTCCCGTAAAGACACGGGAATTTCTTTCCCGTGTAGACATGTGAATTATTTTCCTGTGTAGACCCGGGAATTTCTTTCCCGTGTAGACACGGGAATTATTTTCCCGTGTAGACACGGGAATTCTTCTCCCGTGTGGACACGGGAATTCTTTTCCCGTGTGGACACGGGAATTTTTTTCCCGCGTAGACACGGGAATTATTTTCCCGTGTAGACAAGGGAATTCTTTTTCCGTGTAGACACGGGAATTTCTTTCCCGTGTAGACACGGGAATTCTTTTCCCGTGTGGACACGGGGATTTTCCCGTTTATCACACGGGAATTTCTTTCCCGTGTAGACACGGGAATTTTTTTCCCGTGTAGACACGGGAATTTCTTTCCCGTGTAGACACGGGAATTATTTCCCCGTGTAGACACGGGAATTCTTTTCCCGTGTGGACACGGGAATTTTCCCGTTTATCACACGGGAATTTTTCTCCCGTGTAGACACGGGAATTTTTTTCCCGTGTGGACACGGGAATTTTTTTTCCGCGTGGACACGGGAATCATTTTCCCGTGTAGACACGAGAATTCTTTTCCCGTGTGGACACGCGATTTTTCCCGTGTAGACACGGGAATTTTTTTCCCGTGTGGACACGGGAATTTTCCCGTTTATCACACGGGAATTTCTTTCCCGTGTAGACACGGGAATTATTTTCCCGTGTAGACACGGGAATTTCTTTCCCGTGTAGACACGGGAATCATTTTCCCGCGTAGACACGGGAATTATTTTTCCGTGTAGACACGGGAATTCTGTTCCCGTGTGGACACGGGAATTTTCCCGTGTATCACACGGGAATTTTTCTCCCGTGTAGTCACGGAAATTTTTTTCCCGTGTAGACACGGGAATTCTTTTCCCGTGTGGACACGGGAATTTTCCCGTTTATCACAGGGGAATTTTTTTCCCGTGTAGACACGGGAATTCTTTTCCCGTTTATCACAGGGGAATTTTTTTCCCGTGTAGACACGGGAATTTTTTTCCCGTGTAGACACGGGAATTTTTTTCCCGTATAGACACGGTAATTTTTTTCCCGTGTAGACACGGGAATTTCTTTCCCGTGTAGACACGGGAATTATTTTCCCGTGTAGACACGGGAATTCTCTTCCCGTGTGGACACGGGAATTTTCCCGTTCATCACACGGAAATTTTTTTCCCGTGTAGACACGGGAATTATTTTCCCGTGTAGACACGGGAATTCTGTTCCCGTGTGGACACGGGGATTTTCCCGTTTATCACACGGGAATTTTTTTCCCGTGTAGACACGGGAATTTTTTTCCCGTGTAGACACGGGAATTTTTTTCCCGTGTAGACACGGGAATTATTTTCCCGTGTAGACACGGGAATTCTTTTCCCGTGTAGACACGGGAATTTTTTCCCCGTGTGGACACGGGAATTTTCCCGTTTATCACACGGGAATTTTTTTCCCGTAAAGACACGAGAATTTCTTTCCCGTGTAGACACGGGAATGATTTTCCCGTGTAGACACGGGAATTTCTGTCCCGTGTAGACACGGGAATTTTCTTCCCGTGTAGAAACGGGAATTATTTTCCCGTGTAGACACGAGAATTATTTTCCCGTGTAGACACGGGAATTCTGTTCCCGTGTGGACATGGGAATTTTCTCGTGTAGACACTGGAATTATTTTCCCGTGTAGACACTGGAATTCTTTTCCCGTGTGGACACGGGAATTCTTTTCCCGTGTGGACACGGGAATTTCCCCGTTTATCACACGGGAATTCTTTCCTCGTGTAGACACGGGAATTATTTTCCCGTGTAGACACGGGAATTATTTTCCCGTGTAGACACGGGAAATTTTTCCCCGTGTAGACACGGGAATTTCTTTCCCGTGTAGACACGGGAATTATTTTCCCGTGTAGACACGGGAATTCTTTCCCCGTGTGAACATGGGAATTTTCTCGTTTATCACACGGGAATTTTTTTCCCGCGTAGACATGGGAATTATTTTCCCGTGTAGACACGGGAATTCTGTTCCCGTTTATCACACGGGGATTTTTTTCCCGTGTAGACACGGAAATTTCTCTCCTGGTAGACACGGGAATTTTCCCGTTTATCATACGGGAATTTTTTTCCCGTGTGGACACGGGAATTTTCCCGTTTATCACACGGGAATTTTTTTCCCGTGTAGACACGGGAATTATTTTCCCGTGTAGACACGGGAATTATTTTTCCGTGTAGACACGGGAATTCTGTTCCCGTGTGGACACGGGAATTTTCCCGTTTATCACACGGGAATTTTTCTCCCGTGTAGACACGGAAATTATTTACCCGTGTAGACACGGGAGTTCTGTTCCCGTGTGGACACGGGAATTTTCTCGTGTAGACACTGGAATTTTTTTCCCGTGTAGACACGGGAATTTTTTTCCCGTGTAGACACGGGAATTCTTTTCCCGTGTGGACACGGGAATTTTCCCGTTTATCACAGGGGAATTTTTTTCCCGTGTAGACACGGGAATTCTTTTCCCGTGTGGACACGGGAATTTTCCCGTTTATCACAGGGGAATTTTTTTCCCGTGTAGTCACGGGAATTTTTTTCCCGTGTAGACACGGGAATTATTTTCCCGTGTAGACACGGGAATTCTCTTCCCGTGTGGACACGGGAATTTTCCCGTTCATCACACGGAAATTTTTTTCCCGTGTAGACACGGGAATTATTTTCCCGTGTAGACACGGGAATTCTGTTCCCGTGTGGACACGGGGATTTTCCCGTTTATCACACGGGAATTTTTTTCCCGTGTAGACACGGGAATTTTTTTCCTGTGTAGACACGGGAATTTTTTTCCCGTGTAGACACGGGAATTTCTTTCCCGTGTAGACACGGGAATTATTTTCCCGTGTAGACACGGGAATTCTTTTCCCGTGTAGACACGGGAATTCTTTTCCCGTGTGGGCACGGGAATTTCTTTCCCGTGTAGACACGGGAATTATTTTTCCTTGTAGACACGGGAATTCTTTTCCCGTGTGGACACGGGAATTTCCCCGTTTATCACACGGGAATTCTTTCCTCGTGTAGACACGGGAATTATTTTCCCGTGTAGACACGGGAAATTTTTCCCCGTGTAGACACGGGAATTTCTTTCCCGTGTAGACACGGGAATTATTTTCCCGTGTAGACACGGGAATTCTTTCCCCGTGTGGACATGGGAATTTTCTCGTTTATCACACGGGAATTTTTTTCCCGCGTAGACATGGGAATTATTTTCCCGTGTAGACACGGGAATTCTGTTCCCGTTTATCACACGGGGATTTTTTTCCCGTGTAGACACGGAAATTTCTCTCCTGGTAGACACGGGAATTTTCCCGTTTATCATACGGGAATTTTTTTCCCGTGTGGACACGGGAATTTTCCCGTTTATCACACGGGAATTTTTTTCCCGTGTAGACACGGGAATTATTTTCCCGTGTAGACACGGGAATTATTTTCCCGTGTAGACACGGGAATTCTGTTCCCGTGTGGACATGGGAATTTTCTCGTGTAGACACTGGAATTATTTTTCCGTGTAGACACTGGAATTCTTTCCCCGTGTGGACACGGGAATTTTCCCGTTTATCACACGGGAATTATTTTCCCGTGTCTCGCACGGGAATTTTCCGTTTATCACACGGGAATTATTTTCCCGTGTCTCACACGGGAATTTTCTTCCCGTTTCTCGCACGGGAATTTTCCGTTTATCACACGGTATTTGTTTTCCCGTGTCTCGCACGGGAATTTTCCCGTTTATCACACGGGAATTATTTTCCCGTATCCCGCACGGGAATTATTTCCCCGTGTCTCGCACGGGAATTTTCCCGTTTATCACACGGGAATTATTTTCCCGTGTCTCTCACGGGAATTATTTTCCCGTGTCTCGCACGGGAATTATTTTCCCGGGTCTCGCACGGGAATTATTTTCTCGTGTCTCGCACGGGAATTTTCCGTTTATCACACGGGAATTATTTTCCCGTGTCTCGCACGGGAATTCTCCGTTTATCACACGGGAATTATTCTCCCGTGTCTCGCACGGGAATTATTTTCCCGTGTCTCGCACGGGAATTTCCCGTTCATCACACGGGAATTATTTTCCCGTGTCTCGCACGGGAATTAGTTTCTCGTGTCCTGCACGGGAATTATTTTCCCGTGTCTCGCACGGGAATTATTTCCTCGTTTATCACACGGGAATTATTTTCCCGTGTCCCGCACGGGAATTATTTTCCCGTGTCTCGCACGGGAATTATTTTCCCGTGTCTCGCACAAGAATTTTCCGTTTATCATACGGGAATTATTTTCCCGTGTCTCGCACGGGAATTTTCCCGTTTATCACACGGGAATTATTTTCCCGTGTCTCGCACGGGAATTTTCCGTTTATCACACGGGAATTATTTTCCCGTGTCTCGCACGGGAATTTTCCCGTTTATCACACGGGAATTATTTTCCCGTGTCTCGCACGGGACAATAATTCCCGTGTCCCGCACGGGAATTATTGTCCCGTGTCTCGCACGGGAATTATTTTCCCGTGTCTCGCACGGGAATTATTTTCCTGTGTCTCGCACGGGAATTATTTTCCCGTGTCTCGCACGGGAATTTTCCCGTTTATCACACGGGAATTATTTTCCCGTGTCTCGCACGGGAATTAGTTTCTCGTGTCCCGCACGGGAATTATTTTCCCGTGTCTCGCACGGGAATCATTTTCCCGTTTATCACACGGGAATTATTTTCCCGTGTCCCGCACGGGAATTATTTTCCCGTGTCTCACACGGGAATTATTTTCCCGTGTCTCGCACGGGAATTTTCCGTTTATCATACGGGAATTATTTTCCCGTGTCTCGCACGGGAATTATTTTCCCGTGTCTCGCACGGGAATTTTCCGTTTATCACACGGGAATTATTTTCCCGTGTCTCGCACGGGAATTATTTTCCCGTGTCTCGCACGGGAATTTTCCGTTTATCACACGGGAATTATTTTCCCGTGTCTCGCACGGGAATTATTTTCCCGTGTCTCGCACGGGAATTTTCCGTTTATCACACGGGAATTATTTTCCCGTGTCTCGGACGGGAATTTTCCGTTTATCACACGGGAATCATTTTCCCGGGTCTCGCACGGGAATTTTCCCGTTTATCACACGGGAATTATTTTCCCGTGTCTCGCACGGGAATTAGTTTCCCGTGTCCCGCACGGGAATTATTTTCCCGTGTCTCGCACGGGAATTTTCCCGTTTATCACACGGGAATTATTTTCCCGTGTCTCGCATGGGAATTTTCCGATTATCACACGGGAATTATTTTCCCGTGTCTCGCACGGGAATTTTCCCGTTTATCACACGGGAATTATTTTCCCGTGTCTCGCACGGGAATTTTCCCGTTTATCACACGGGAATTATTTTCCCGTGTCTCGCACGGGAATTAGTTTCCCGTGTCCCGCACGGGAATTATTTTCCCGTGTCTCGCACGGGAATTTTCCCGTTTATCACACGGGAATTATTTTCCCGTGTCTCGCACGGGAATTTTCCCGTTTATCACACGGGAATTATTTTCCCGTGTCTCGCACGGGAATTCTCCGTTTATCACACGGGAATTATTCTCCCGTGTCTCGCACGGGAATTATTTTCCCGTGTCTCGCACGGGAATTTCCCGTTCATCACACGGGAATTATTTTCCCGTGTCTCGCACGGGAATTAGTTTCTCGTGTCCTGCACGGGAATTATTTTCCCGTGTCTCGCACGGGAATTATTTCCTCGTTTATCACACGGGAATTATTTTCCCGTGTCCCGCACGGGAATTATTTTCCCGTGTCTCGCACGGGAATTATTTTCCCGTGTCTCGCACAAGAATTTTCCGTTTATCATACGGGAATTATTTTCCCGTGTCTCGCACGGGAATTTTCCCGTTTATCACACGGGAATTATTTTCCCGTGTCTCGCACGGGAATTTTCCGTTTATCACACGGGAATTATTTTCCCGTGTCTCGCACGGGAATTTTCCCGTTTATCACACGGGAATTATTTTCCCGTGTCTCGCACGGGAATTAGTTTCCCGTGTCCCGCACGGGAATTATTGTCCCGTGTCTCGCACGGGAATTATTTTCCCGTGTCTCGCACGGGAATTATTTTCCTGTGTCTCGCACGGGAATTATTTTCCCGTGTCTCGCACGGGAATTTTCCCGTTTATCACACGGGAATTATTTTCCCGTGTCTCGCACGGGAATTAGTTTCTCGTGTCCCGCACGGGAATTATTTTCCCGTGTCTCGCACGGGAATCATTTTCCCGTTTATCACACGGGAATTATTTTCCCGTGTCCCGCACGGGAATTATTTTCCCGTGTCTCACACGGGAATTATTTTCCCGTGTCTCGCACGGGAATTTTCCGTTTATCATACGGGAATTATTTTCCCGTGTCTCGCACGGGAATTATTTTCCCGTGTCTCGCACGGGAATTTTCCGTTTATCACACGGGAATTATTTTCCCGTGTCTCGCACGGGAATTATTTTCCCGTGTCTCGCACGGGAATTTTCCGTTTATCACACGGGAATTATTTTCCCGTGTCTCGCACGGGAATTTTCCGTTTATCACACGGGAATTATTTTCCCGTGTCTCGGACGGGAATTTTCCGTTTATCACACGGGAATCATTTTCCCGGGTCTCGCACGGGAATTTTCCCGTTTATCACACGGGAATTATTTTCCCGTGTCTCGCACGGGAATTAGTTTCCCGTGTCCCGCACGGGAATTATTTTCCCGTGTCTCGCACGGGAATTTTCCCGTTTATCACACGGGAATTATTTTCCCGTGTCTCGCATGGGAATTTTCCGATTATCACACGGGAATTATTTTCCCGTGTCTCGCACGGGAATTTTCCCGTTTATCACACGGGAATTATTTTCCCGTGTCTCGCACGGGAATTTTCCCGTTTATCACACGGGAATTATTTTCCCGTGTCTCGCACGGGAATTAGTTTCCCGTGTCCCGCACGGGAATTATTTTCCCGTGTCTCGCACGGGAATTTTCCCGTTTATCACACGGGAATTATTTTCCCGTGTCTCGCACGGGAATTTTCCCGTTTATCACACGGGAATTATTTTCCCGTGTCTCGCACGGGAATTCTCCGTTTATCACACGGGAATTATTCTCCCGTGTCTCGCACGGGAATTATTTTCCCGTGTCTCGCACGGGAATTTCCCGTTTATCACACGGGAATTATTCTCCCGTGTCTCGCACGGGAATTATTTTCCCGTGTCTCGCACGGGAATTTTCCCGTTTATCACACGGGAATTATTTTCCCGTGTCTCGCACGGGAATTATTTTCCCGTGTCTCGCACGGGAATTATTTTCCCGTGTCTCGCACGGGAGTTAGTTTCCCGTGTCCCGCACGGGAATTATTTTCCCATGTCTCGCACGGGAATTATTTTCCCGTGTCTCGCACGGGAATTTTCCCGTTTATCACACGGGAATTATTTCCCCGTGTCTCGCACGGGAATTAGTTTCTCGTGTCCCGCACGGGAATTATTTTTCCGTGTCTCGCACGGGAATTATTTTCTCGTTTATCACACGGGAATTATTTTCCCGTGTCTCGCACGGGAATTATTTTCCCGTGTCTCGCACGGGAATTATTTTCCCGTGTCTCGCACGGGAATTTTCCCGTTTATCACACGGGAATTTTTCTCCCGTGTCTCACACGGGAATTTTTTTTCCCTTGTCTCACCAGAATCAATTAAAGATATATATATTATATACAAATAATAAAATGATGAAAAAGGAAGAGTCATTAAAAGAAAAAAAAACATTGATCAATGAATATCACGATTAATAAATTTATATCACTCACGCGGGTAAAATGGCGCTTTACCTCGCTCTTTAGAGGTTGGCAAGCGCTGTTTTATCCACTGAAACGTCTTACCCACCGCGTTCGACAAATGAGACTTTTGACGTGGATAAAGACCATTACCCACGCTGAAGCGTGCGGTAATAACATTACCCACGCCTGCGGCGTGGGTAATGTCATTACCACACACTCCAGCATGGGTAATACTCTTTATACACGCCAAAAATCTCATTCATCGAATACGATGAGTAAGACGTTTCAATGGATTAAAACAGCACTTACTAACCTCTAAAGAGTAAGGTCAAGCGCCATTTCACACCGCATGTGAGTAATATAAAATGGTATAAACAACTCGTGCGGGGCGCCGTACCCACTCGCACGTTTAAGCGCACTCGCTTCGCTCGTTCGCTCAAACCGTGCTCGTGGGTAATACGGCGCTTCCCGCACTCGTTGTCTAATATACTATTATTCACTCACCAAATCATCCATGTTGTGAATAAATCGAAATCTCTTCTCAGGTCATTGACAATCAGCGAAAAGACTGGTTCAGTATGAAGGCGAGGGATCAACAACAGCAAGTCCAAAAATCCATTGATCATTTTCACAATTCACTCATTTTTGGCACTTTTTTACATTTCTCATCAGTAATTCAATGTCTATCATCATCGATCCAACAATATTGATGTCATTTCAGATTTTAGATATAATAAAAATATGATTTAAATTGAAGGAAGAAAAAGAAACAACCGGTATCGCTATGAAATCGACACAGCGAAGAACGAAGGTGGAATGACGCAGGAAATTTTACCGGTTGCGCGGGAAAATGGCGGGAACAACACAAGCGCAGACCTTTCGCCCTTTCCACTTTTTTTTCATGATTTTTAGCTCTTTTTTTCATTACTCACAATTAAATATTCACAACAATCGATTCCCGGTAATTAATGGCACTTAATTATTGCAATTCTATTCAATTTCGAACGTGTAGTGAAGAAAATTCTACCAATCGCGCGCGAAAATGGCGGGAACAACACCAGCGTAACCCTTTTCTCGATTTTCAGAAATTCACTCTTCATTTTATCATTTTCAGCTCTTTTTTTTTCTTTACTCATTATTAAATATTCAGAACAGTTGATCCCCCTCAATTATTTTCACTCAATGATTGAAATTCTATTTACTATGAAACGTATAGTGAAGAGCTGGTGAAATAATAAATGCGACAACCGGTGAGACAAAGCCCGAATGATGCAATGAATTCTACCGGTGGTGAGGGAGAAATGGCGGGAGTATCATCAACGAATCCCCCCTCCCCCCTCGCACCCTTTTCTTTACTTTCAGAAATGTCTATTTTCCGTTCTTTTTCTCACGATTTTCATTTTTTTTTTCATCACTCACTCCCAAATGTTCATGATGATTAATTTCCTTTAATTAGTGTCAGTTAATAATTAAAATTATTTTTAATATCGAACGTTCAGTAAAGAGCCGGTATAACAACGAACACGACAAGCGGAGAGACAAAGCCGGAATGACGCGGATTCACTGCTGAGAGAAGAAAAGGCGGGAATAAACACCAGCGTAACCCCTTTCTTCATTTTCTGATTGGTTTTTTTTTTTCTCTCTTTATTTCACAATTTTCAGTTTTTTTTTTTTTCATCACTCACTTTCAAATATTCACGATTGATTCCCTCTAATTAGTGTCACTCAATAATTTAAATCATTTAATTATTATTATTTTCAATATCGAAAGTATAATAAAGAGCCGGTATAACAACGAACACAACAAACGAAGAGACAAAGCCAGAATGGCGCGAAATCACTGCGAAGAGAAGAAATGGCGGAAGTATCACCAACGTATCTTCCCCCCCCCTTTTCTTTATTTATAGAAATGTCTATATTTCGTTCTTTATTTCATGATTTCCAGTTTCTTTTTTTTTCATTACTATCCTTCAAATAGTCACGATTATTAATTGCTGATAATTAATGTCATTTAATAATTAAAATTATTTTTAATATCGAACGTTTAGTAAAGAGCCGGTATAACAACGAACACGACAAGTGGAGAGACAAAGCCGGAATGGCGCGGATTCACTGCTAAGCGAAGAAATGGCGGGAAAATTCTAAGAATTCCCGAAAAACTTCACTAAATCCCATTTTTTTTTCAATTCGACAAATGAATTTAAACCCGTTGGAAAATTCAAAAAAAAATTAAAAACTCAATTAATTGAATAATGACAATCAAATATCATTATCGATCTCATTTCTTCTTTAATAAATTACGAAGAAATTATTTTTTTTAGGAAGACAACTGCAACGAGCACTGTGGGCGTGGCCTCGGTGTTTGAAGGTGTAAGCAGTATAACGGTCACTCGTTGAAGAGTGGGGGGTCAAAGTGACATTATGGGGAATTTTAACGCGTAAAAATGCGCATGATGCCGGTAAGCGGTACACCATAGGTAGCGGGGAAAAGGGGTATATTGCAATTTTTTTTTATTGCAATCGGTTGGTGGTCGGATGGTGGTAAAAGGTATAAAATTTTTAATCATTAGGGAGTAAAAGTTTTTTTTATTTTTAATTATTAATTATTGACCTATTGTCCACGGGGGAATTTCGGATTTTTAATTGATTCTCCCTTCAAATAGATGTAAAATCAATTGGTGGTAAAAGGTAGCCCAATATCAAAATGATTGACTGATTGGTTTGTCCTTTTTCCTCATTATTTAGACAATATATGTGGGTGAATTGTGTATGCGACCTTAGCATCACCCCCTCCACTACTTTTCGCGGTTTTCATTTGAAAAATTCATACTGTACAAATCTATAATGCTGTGAGATTGTTTTTTACAAATAAATAAGAAAATAATGATTAAGGAGTCTGGAAGGTAAATATAAAATGACGGGAAAAGTTTGAATTTTTTAACAAGGATAGAAAAAATGATTTTGAATCACCTCAATTTTTTTCAAATTTTTCATCCGATCGGTTTGAGAGGAATTAATTATCAAACTTCGATCTTATACATGGGCTCTTATGCACCAGACCTGTCTTAGCACGAAACTATGTTACCACCTGAGTCGGTACACCTTGCCTTGACGCATTCCCCTCTCTTCAGCAGCGATGGAAATCATTGCTGAAGAGAGGGAAACGGTCAAATTGCAGGAAAAAATTGAAAAAAATAAATAAATTTAATGACAGAGGGGCCCGGCGTTTTGCAGTATTTTTAAAAAAAATTTCTTTCAACTAATCCCTTTGCCTTGACGTATTCCCCTCTCTCCAGCAACGATGAAAATCATTGTTGAAGAGAGGGGAACAGTCAAATTGCGGGAAAAAATTGAAAAAAAATGGCTGAGAGGCTCGGTCTTTCCTTCTATTTTTTCAAATTTTTTTCACCTATTCCCTTGCCTCGATGCATTTCCCTCTTTCGAGCAACAATGAGAATCATTGCTGAATAGAAAGGAACAATTAAATTGAAGGAGAAAATTGAAAATTAAAAAAAAAATGACAGAGTTCAGTCCTCTTCCACATCAAATTTTTTTTTCAACTGTCTCCTTGCCTAGACGCATTTCCTCCTCTCCAGCAACGATCAAAATCATTGCTGAAGAGTGGGGAACGGTCAAATTGAGAGAAAGTGGAAAAAAATGGCAGAAAGTCCAGGCTTCTGCCACATTTTCAAATTTTTTTTTTCAACTGTTCCCTTGCGTTGACACGTGTCTCTCTCTTCAGCAATGATGAAAATCATTGCTGAGGAGCGGGGAACCGCCGAATTGAGGGGAAAAATTGTATGAAAAAATAAGAAAGAATAATAGAGAGTGGGCCTTTTCTACTATTTTTTTTCAAGTATTTCCTTGCCTTGAGGCATTCTCCTCTCTTCAGCAACGATGGGAATCATTGCTGATGAGAGGGAACCAGTCAAATTGCAGGAAAAAATTGAAAAAATGGCTGAGGTCCACTCTTTTCTACTATAAAAAAAAAAATTTCAATTATTTTCTCGTCATGATGGATTCTCCTCTCCCCAGTAGCAATGAAAATCATTGACAAAGAGAGGGGAACGGTCAAATTGCAGGAAGAAATTGGAACAAAAAAATTAAAAAAATGGCAGAAAGGCTCGGCCTGTTGTACTATTTTTCATTTTTTTTCAACTATTCCCTTGCCTTGACGCATTCCTCTCCCTTCAGGAACGATAGAAATCATTGCTAAAGAGAAGGGGACGGTTAAATTACAAGAAAAAATTGTAAAAAAAAAAAAATTTAAGGCAGATAGCTGAGCCTTTTCTGCTATTTTTTTCAATTGTTTCCCTCCATTCGACAGTTTTTCTCTCTTCAGCAATGATTTCCATCGTTGCTGAAGAGAGGGGAATGCGTCAAAGCAAGGGAATAGGTGAAAAAAAATTCGAAAAAATAGTAGAAAAGACCGAGCCTCTCAGCCATTTTTTTAAAATTTTTTTCCTCAATTTGACTGTTTCCTCTCTTCAACAATGATTTTCTTCGTTGCTGGATAGGGGAATACGTCAAGGCAAAGGATTAGTTGGAAGGATTTTTTTTTTTAAATAGTGCAAAACGCCGGGCCCTTCTGCCATTAAATTTATTCATGTTTTTCAATTTTTTCCTCCAATTTGACCGTGCCCCCCTCTCTTTAGCAATGATTTTTATTGTTGCTGGAGGGAGGGGAATGCGTCATGACGAGAAAATAGTTGAAATTTCTACTACTTCAAATAATAGAAAAGGGTGGGCCTCTCAGCCCTTTTTTTCAATTTTTTCCGGCAATTTGACCGTTTCCCTCTCTTCAGCAATGATTTCCATCGGTGTTTGAAGAGAGGAGAATGCGTCAAGGCAAGGGAACAGGTGAAAAAAGAATTGAAAAAATAGTAAAAAAAAACCGAGCCTCTCTGCCACGTTTGTAAAAAAATTTTCACTCAATTTGACTGTTCTCCTCTCTTCAACAATGATTTCCATCATTGTTGAAGAGAGGAGAATGCGTCAAGTCAAGGTGTACTGACTAAGGGGGTAACATAGTCTCGTGCTAAGACAGGTTTGGTGCATAAGAGCCCAGGTATAAGATTCAAGTTTGATAATTAATTCCTCTAAAACCGATCGAATGAAAAATTTGGAAAAAAATTGAGGTGATTCAAAATCATTTTTTCCATCCCTGTTAAAAAATTCAAACTTTTCCCGTCATTTTATATTTACCCTCCAGACTCCTTAATCATTATTTCTTTATTTATTTGTAAACAACAATCTCACAGCATTATAGATTCGTACAGTTTGAATTTTTCAAATGAAAACCGCGAACAATAGTGGAGAGGGTGATGCTAAGGTCGCACACACAATTCACCCACATATATTGCCTAAATAATGAGGAAAAAGGACAAACCAATCATTCAATCATTTTGATATTGGACTACCTTTTACCACCAATTGATTTTACATCTATTTGAAGGGAGAATCAATTAAAAATCCGAAATTCCCCCGTGGACAATAGGTCAATAATTAATAATTAAAAATAAAAAAAACTTTTACTCCCTAATGATTAAAAGTTTTATACCTTTTACCACCATCCGACCACCAACCGATTGCAATAAGAAAAAATTGCAATATACCCCTTTTCCCCGCTACCTATGGTGTACCCCGGTAAGCTAGGAACTGTCTGCTATATATATATGACTATCAATATAGTTACGGCCCTGAGCCTATAGGAACGTATCAAAAAAATCCCCAACATCCCCCAGCATTTAAAAATAAAAAGCATTGTTATTAACACGTGGAGTGTTTCTCTTCGTGTATTTCAATTTATTCTGTCATATTGAACTAATAAAATTCATACACAAAATCCTTGGAGAGACGAGAGTCTAAGAAACAGTAAAAATGCAGCACGACGATGTGAGTTTTTGAATTTTCTATCGAAAAATTTGGAGTGTAAATAAATTTTATAACCTAAAATTTAAATTTCAGGTCGTTTGGAGCATTATCAACAAGTCTTTTTGTTCATTCAAAGTCAAGTGAGTTAAATAATCAATTTATTCATTTATTTATTTATCCTTTCTTTGAGGCTTGAGTAACAATAAAAATATATTTTTTTACATTTTACAGCACAAAAAGTCAGAGATTCTGCAGAAATGAGTACAATTTGACAGGATTGTGCAGCAGAGCATCATGTCCATTAGCAAACAGTCAATATGCAACTGTACGTGAGGAAAATGGTATTATTTACTTGTTCATGAGAACAGCTGAGAGGTAAAATCAACGATTAAACCCTAAAATTGATTAATTTGAAATTAATTACGAATTTCTCGGGAAATTCAATTTTCATTTCGTCATCAGTTTATTGAAAAGAACTCGGAAAGTAAGCGAGATAGAGCAATTTTACCTGTATCCTTTTTTGTGGCTCTTGAAATTCGCTATAAAAAAGGATTCTTGTAAAATTGCTCTATCTCGCTTAAATTCCGAGATATTAAAAAAAAACTGATGACGAAATAAATATGATTTTCTTGAAAATTTCCATTTTTTTGAATTTTATTAGCATTAATGTTTTTTTTCGCTTTTTTTTCTCAATTTTCAGGATACACGAGCCGAAAAATCAATGGGAGAGAGTGAAATTGTCTCGAAATTTCGAAAAAGCCCTTCAACAAATCAATGAGAATCTTTTGTACTGGCCAGGGTTCATAAAAGCGAAATGCAAACAGAGATACGTCAAAATAACTCAGTATCTCATTCGTATGAGGAAGTTGAGGCTGAGGAGACAGAAGAAAATCGTTCCACTGCAGAGGAAAATCGAGAGGAGAGAGAGGAGGAGGGAAGAAAAGGCACTCATTGCTGCTAGACTTGATACTGCTATTGAGAAGCAGTTGATGGAGAGATTAAAGAAGGGAATGGTAATGATAAAATTATTTTAGAGTTTTAAACCTTGAGAAGATCAAGAATATGAAGTTCTCAGTGATACTGAAGATAGCAGACATTTGAAAATTTTGTGGATTTTTCTAAACAACAGAATTATTAAAAAAAAAAATATTTAGAAAGTTTGCACTGATAGTTCATCGAATTTTCTTCAAGTGCATATTTTTCATTTTTTTAAAAATAATTTGTTATGAAAATAAAAGACTGAAATTTGTCAGATGTCTTTTATTTTCAGTATCATAGTTTTTTCAGACGAATTGATTTCATTTCAACATCAGCTTCTTTCGAATATCTTGGAATTTAAGCGAGATAAGGCGATTTTGGCCTAATTCTTCTTTTTATAGAGAACTTCAAGGGCTGCAAAGAAGGATTGGGGTGAAAATCATTCTATTTCGCTTAATTTCGGAGATATTCTGAAGAAATTGATGATGGAATAAGATTTCTTTTTCGGAAAAATTCAATTTTTTTGAAAAATCGACATTTTTTAAAGTCATCTTTAATGTTTCAATTTTTTTTTCTATGTTTTCAGTACAATGACATTTACAATTTCCCTCAACAAGTCTTTGATAAAGCAGTGGAAGCTGTTGAAGTCGAGGGAGAGAGTGAGGCAGAGAGTGAAGCTGAGGTAAATTCATAATTTCACAATTAATTCGATCAATTGGTGTATTATTCAAATTTTTTATTTGATTTTTTTTTAATTTTCAGGAGGAAGATGAGGTTGAACTTGAGAAGGAACTGGAAATGGAACTGGAGGCAGATGAGGGAGAAATGGAAACTAATGGAACGAGATTTGTCGCTGCTGATAGTGACAGTGATGAGGATAATGATGTTAATTACGAAGAAGAGGTAATTTATTTAATTAATCCCTTTTTTTATGAGAGTTCTGATTCATTCAATATTTTAATAATCTTGTGTATCATTAGGACGCAGAAAGCGAATCTGGCGAAAGGGAACAAGTCGATTTATCGGATAGTTTCGAGAGTGAAACGAGTGACATTGAGGTTTGTATCTTCCTTCCCTCTTTTTAAACAAAAATAATATTGACAATAGGAGACATCTGACAATTTTTAGACTTTTTTTTCTTTTTATCAGATAAATCAAAAAAAATATGCATTTATGGAAAATTAAAAGATTTATGATCGCCAATTTTTTCAATATTTCCCTTTTATAATTCATAATAATTTGTAATATTTATAGTATTTTTCTTTTATAATTTATAATAATTTATAATATTTTCCTTTTATAATTTATAATATTCATAATATTCCTTTTATAATTTATGTATTTTATATTTAAATAATTTATTTTGTTGATAAAATGCCCAATATTGTCAGATGTCTCCTAATTTTATAAAAATAAACTCGAGGAGTGAACTATTTTAATTAATTTCGACTTTCTCCAGGATATCACGCCATCGACAAGCAAAACGAAACCGAAACCAGTCAAAGGAAAATCCAAAAAATCACGACCAAGAGTTGAAATCGAATGGGAAACTGAGGATGTACCCAGAGAAAGACTACGCGCCTAGAATTTATTACTTAAATTGGATAAATGTAATTTTATGTAATAAAAATCATTATAAAACGGAAATTAATTATGGAAATTCGAAATTAAGTCTAAAACACACTATTTCGTGAATATATCGAAAGCAATGGATTTGAGGAGAATTTTTCAGGAAACCTTTTTTGTAGCCCGTGAAATTCTCTACAAATAAGGTCTCTTCACATTTTCCTCTAAACCCATTCGCTCCAAAGTTATTCATGAAATAAAGCAAAAAAAATCCAAGATCCCTCTTTCATTGACTGCATCAGACTGCATTATTATTATATCTATATATACATGTCCACAACAATGACTCCAATCACTCAGTACTCTCTAACCTCACCCAAACAAAACGCACGATTATTCAAAACAATAAATGAACTTTTTTCATCATTATTCTTAAATAATTGAAATAATTAATACAATGGCTGAAAGAGGTGCACATTTGACAGGTACAGCTTATGAAAAACCAACGATTTTCGAAATTGTTGCACAAGAATCTCTCGCATCAACATTAGAACCAGCTTTTAAAAAAATTTTCTCTGTAAGTTTAAAATTCAAAAAAAAAAAGAATTTTTTAAAGTTTCAAGTTCGAAAAATGCAAATTTTTAGAGTTAAAAATTCTTGAAGAAGACAAATTTTAAAAAGTTAAAAATTCTGGAAAAAAAAACAAATTTTCAGAGTTGAAAACTCTAAAAAAAAAATAAACAATTTGAAAAATGTTAAAAATTCGGAAGAAAACAAATTTTCAGAGTTGGAAATTCTAGAAAAAAACAAATTGTTAAAAGTTTAAAATTGTGAAAAAAAAGCAAATTTTTAGAGTTGAAAATTCTAAAAAAAAAAAAACAATTTGAAAAATGTTAAGAATTTTGAAAAGAAATAAATTTTTAGAGTTGAAAATTCTAAGAAAAAAAAATTGTCAACAGTTCAAAATTCTGAAAAAAACAATTATTAAAAGTTCAAAATTCAATCAAATCTTCTCCTTTAAGAAGAGCAAGAGAAAATAATTTTATTTATCTTCAGTTTTTAGTGACATGCAATAGCGAACGATATGGATGGCTTTTAGAATGGTCCGATGAAGTTTACACAGTCTTCCACGGAATTCTCCAAAATTTCTACCTAAAAAACTATGGTAAATCCCCAATTTATCAATTCCCTCAAGAATTGACGATTAATCGATGAATTTAATGATTCAGGTGCCTCATTCGCTGAAACGTTTTATGGACTCCAACGAATAGCTCTGATTGACTCAAAGGATGTTGGTAAATTGTCGAAAAACCAGAGAACACTGTCTCTTATTTTTCTTCTTCTGCAACCGTATCTAAAGGCGAAAGCGAATAAATTCGAGCTGGACGAGATTGATGGAAGAATTCCCAAAGAGGTGCCAGCATTTGACTTCCAAAATAAAAATCTAAAGATTTTGGAGAAAAATTGATTTGCGTTTGTCATCAGTTTATTTTTTATATCTCGGAATCTAAGCGAGATAGCGTGATTTCACCTCAATCCTTTTTTATTGAGAATTTCAAGAGCTGCAAATAAAGATTCGGGCAAAATCGCTCTATCTCGCTTAGTTTCCGAGATATTCTCCATAAGCTAATGGAATAAAATCACTTTATCTGAAAATTAAAATTTTTTAATTTTCAGATCGATTTCATTTCTTCACCAGTTTTTTGGAAATATCTCGGAATCTAAGCGAGATAGGGCGATTTCAATTCAATCTTTTTTTGTAGACAATTCCAAGGACTACAAAAATGGATTGTTTAAAGTTGAGTTGATTTTCCTGACTGGTCAGTGGGTGGCAAAAAGGCGGGTGAAATAAGTTGTTTAGAGACTAGTTGAGAGGCACATGGAAAACTCATTCTTTATTAATGAGGAAAAACCAGCTTGTTGATAGATATAAAATTACAGATCACAATATGCTTTTATAGTTGGAATTCACAATCATGCTCATAAAGTTGAATTACAATCGATATAGTTGAATTAATTAAACTAATAGTTCAATGTCTCATAGTTGATATAATCACGAATAATAGCACTTAATTCATCACTTTAAGTGTCTATCACTTCAATGGCTAAGAGTTGAGATAATCACGAACAATAGCACTTGATTCATCACTTCAAGTGTCTATCACTTCTTGATCACTCTCATTATTGGTGGCCACGCTAAAGATTGTTGGGCTCCATCAAATGATTGAACGGTCAAATTGAAACACCTCTTGTCTTGTTGAGAGTTCAGTCGTAACTAATTTTTGGACTCTTGCGGGTCCAAGAGAGAGAGAGAGAGGGGGGGGGGGTGAATTCATGCCTTTACCACGTTTATAGTGTCGCTAGACACCTTGAGATTTGGCACTTTATAATTGGTGATATTTCTCGCGGTAAATTCACTCTGTTTCAAACATGGATTATAGCAAAATCGCTCTATCTCGCTTAGTTTCCAAGATATTTGAAAAAAATGATGATAAAACAAAATCAATTTGTCTGAAAACTTCAATTTTTTAATTTTCAGACAAATTGATGTCACTTTCTCATCATTTTTTTTATTATCTCGAGAACTAAACGACATAGAGTGATTTTGTGAGAATCCTTTTTTGTAGACAATTTTAGAAGCTACAAAAAATGATCCAGGCAAAACCGCTCTATCTCGCTTCATTTCCGAGATATTAAGAAAAAACTGATGGAAAATCCATTTAAAATCTATTTATCTGAAAACTTCACAGTCCCAATATTTCATTACGTTCACAAGACTAATTTTTATTTTTTTTGCAGAAATGGAAACGAATGTGCAAACAGTACTTCGTAAAGTCCCACAGGCTCTTCAATTTAATCCGTGAAATTTCAACAATCTTCTACTACTTATACTACCTCTCAGACAAATCAAAGTATCCAACACCTCTTCTGCACTTGTTATCATCAACCCTCACGTACTCTCATCCCCACGACTCAATTTCCATCTCAGAGTTACTCTTTAAATGGAAACAGGGTTTATTCACAACAAATGATGGAGTTCACCTGTTGCAGAGAGGATTCACGAGGAGTTTGGAGCTGGGTGCATTTTTCCTTCAATTCATGAATTGGTGGAATCAGGAGAACTTCAATACCAATATTATGGCACTTCCGGTGCCACCAGCACCACCAGTAAGCATTTAATCATTCTATTAAATTTCCACCTTAGAAACCAAGGGGCATAAGTGCTATGCTCTTACATAGCACTTACGCCCCTTTTTTTCTAAGGTGACGAAATGAAAAAAAAGGCATTTAATCGATAAAAACCAATTATTTTTTTAATTAATCTATTTCTTGATCAGGTGCCTGATATTGCTAAAAGGTACAAAGGCCTCTGTCCAGTTTGCATTAAAAGTCCAAACATTCCAACAGCACTTTCTGTGTCTGGGTAAATATTTTCCTCTAATTATTATTATTTTTTTATTAGACTAATGTGAATTGAGAGCAATATATTGCAATTCGTTGATTATCTCGAAAACGATGAGGTTTAGGCGAATTTATCAAGAAACCTTTTTTTTAGAAAAAAATCAGAGCTAAAAAAAAGGATTCTATGGAAATTTCGCTATCTCTCTTAGATTCTGAGATATTCAATAAAAACTGATTTTGATATTGATTTATGTGATTTTTTACAAAATTTATTCTTTCAGTTACGTTTTCTGCTATGAGTGTATCTTGATAAAACTCCAAAATAATGGTAAATGTCCAGTGACACATTATCCAGCAAAGGAAGACGATCTCATACGTTTATACAACTAGAGACTTAATTAAATTTAAAAAAAAAAAGAAAAAACTTGGTGGCTGTGGATAATTTTAGGTGAAAATTTGATAATTAATATTTGAAAAAAGTATACTATCAAAATAATACGTTTTATTTTAAACAGATTTTTCAGTACAGATTTTTAATAAATTGTGCAAAAAAATAATGAATTGATTTTTCATTTTTTTTATGATCTACCCTTTTTTTTTTACTTTTATCTAAAGCACTTACAATAAGGCACTTAATTTTTTTTTAAACTGAAAATTGTCGTGGATAAGTTTACATATTAATTAATCACGCGATAACATTATTTAATTTCATATTTTAATTATTATATCTTCATTCCTAAAAAAGTAAATGTAATGTCTAGGACATTGCCGTGAATACTGGGGCACAATGTTAGTCCTATATGGCAAAAAAAAAAAAAATTATATATTCAAATTAAAATAAATTGCTTTTTCTTAATTGATAAAGCTAATTTGCATTGAAACTAATTATTGCCTCAAGTATTAAATTCACATTTGTCAATTTTACAAGTACTTTGTACAATACAATTTCCTTTTTTTTTATATATATCATCACCTCAGAGTCAAAAGGGCATAAGTCCTGTGTATAAGCATAGCACTTACGCCCCTTCGACTCTGAGGCAACAATATAATGTAATAATGTAATTAACGGACAAAAAAAATTAACGTACTGTCGATTTTGATATGCGAAATGAACATGAAATAAGCACCTCAACATAATTTCTTTGAGCTAATCAAATGATTATTTACACAAAAATTTAATGGAAAAAATATTAATAAGGCAATCTCTTTTTATAACGAAAAAAGCTACTCTAGAGTTCCTCGAAAAAGGCAACTCGTGCTTTAGTCGATCCTGATTTAACTTTTTTCAATGTACTATATTTATTTTCACCAAGTCTAACTTGTTCATCGTGCAATTGATCCAATTCACACTGTTTCTCACCAACTTTCATCACTTCAATTTCTGATCTTAATTCACGTAATTGTTCCTGTAGATGTTTACTCTTTTCCCAATAATCACTGCGTTCTTTTTCAATTTCTAAGGATAATTGATCAACATCACCATCGGCAATCAGGTCGTATGATGTTAAATCGGATTGCAGAGGATCAGCCTCGAGTTGAAGAGTTTGGAGATCAGCTTGAAGATCGGAGGGAAGCACTTGGGTCGAGGGAAAGAGGTTCGGCACAGGCTGCAGAAAAAAATATAAATAATTAATATATCATTTAAAAAAAGAAAAGACATAATTTGATTTTAATTCCAGATTTTCGCGAATTTTTTCTAATTTTTCATGGATTTTCCGGATTTTTGGCTTTTTGTATCATGGTCCTGGAGTAAAAAAGGCGTAACAATATAGGAAATGTGAACCATTTAAGCCCTTTTTCACTCTAGGACGACGATATATTCTCAAAACTGTTGAAGATGTAGAGGGGAAGGTGGGGCAAAATGGATATGAGGGGTAAAATGGACACATCTAAATTTTTAGGCAAATATTATGGAAAATTCTTGAAATTAATAGAAATATTGGCGGTAGATTGTTTTTGATGATTTCATTGGGAAGCTGAGGATATTTCAGGCGGGAAACAAGTGCTGGAATTAATTTTTTTGAATTTTTTGCGTTTTTGACTTTTTTGAGCATTTTAGAGAGGTGAAATCCTTCCTTTTTTTGAAAATTTCCAGTTTTTTGAGAATATCTTCGGTTCTATTTGCCATAGCGTGGAAATTACGGTGGGAGGTGAAAGATGAGATCATTTGCCATCGATTCATAGGGTTTTCAATTAAAAAATATCGTTTTTTAAGGTATTTATGGTCATTTTTGTGAAACAGTTTTGTGAAACTGTTTTTGGCCTATAACTATACCAAAAATTGATATTTTTGAATTCAAACCCCCATAAATCGATGGGAAATGAGCTCACCTTTCATTTGAGACCAGCCCCGAATTGTTACGACCAATAGAACCAGAGATATCCGCAAAAAACTGAAAATTTTCCAAAAAGACAAGGCTTTTACCCCTCAAAAATGCCAAAAAATATAGAATTTTCAAAAAAAACGAAAGAAACACATCTAACACTCGTTTTCCGGCTAAAATTTCCTCAGCTGTTCAATAGAATCATCAAAAGAAATCCATCTCTAACCGTTTTATTACAGTGTCCATTTTGCCCCATTCTCCCCTATTCATTAAAAAAAAGAAAGGCATAATTTGATTTTAATTTCAGATTTCCGCGAATTTTCAGTAATTTTTCATGGATTTTCCGGATTTCTGGCTTTTTATAGCATGATCCTAAAGTGAAAAGGGCGTAACAAGATAGGAAACGTGTACCATTTAAGCCCTTTTCATTCTGGGATGACAATATATTCATTTATACATTTTAAGGTCTCAAAACTGTTGAAGATGTATAATTGAATCTCAATTGCACCATCATTGGAGCAATATTAAGATCATAATTCATTTTTTTATCGGATTTTCGCGAATTTTTCTGAATTTTTCATGAATTTTCCGGATTTCTGGTTTTTCGATTTTTCATAAATTATTTTATACACCTTCATTCCTTAAAAATATCATTAATTTCCAAGAAATGGCTGAATTTGAATGATTACAAATGATAAATTACGTGGAATGATAAATCATTACCGATGAAAAAAAATTGAGGAGACAAACCGTCATAGAAGCTGAATACGCATTTCTAGAAAGGAACTCCAGTAGTTTTTCCTTCGCCTCTTTCTCCGCGATTCTCGCACGAAGAAGCTCGTCTTTAAGCTTCTCAGCCTCAGCTGCACGTCTCTCAGACTCCTGTACCAATCTCTCAGTCAATAGTTCAGCCTCCCTGGTCTTCCTCTCAAGATGCACTTTTTCCTCCTCTGTCTTCATATTGTTCAGCCTAATTCTTGTGATCTCCTGCTCAGCTTCCGAGGCTTTTTGACTGAGTAACATTGCCTCTTCTTCGGCAACTCGGCTCTTCTCTGCCAGAAGATCTGCAGTTTCTTCAGATCTCCGCTGAAATCAATTAATCATCAATGAATTGGATTAATTAATTAATTGATTAATCAATGAGTGAATTTCAGTTTATCAATGTACATACAAGGGCCTCATTTGCCAAACGAATTTCCTCTTGATACTGCAGCAAACGCTGCTCCATTGCTGCTTTTTCTCTTTCAGCAGCCTCACGTAGTTGCTTTTCTCTGGCCAATTTGTTTCTCTCTATTTGCCTCCTAAATTCATTGAAAAAAAAATAAATTAAAAAATTATTACGTAAATTTAACTGAAAATTCGATTAAAAAAACTTCGATTAAATCATTTCGTTCCATTATTTTGTATTTTTTTACCATCAAGCGTTATAAATTGGAGATTCGGCCACAAAAATCTGTAAAATCTGTCTAAATTTAGTGGTAAACACATGCAATCATCAGCATCAATACCATGCAAATGCAATTAAATAAAACGTTTTTAAAATAATTCGCTACTTTAGAGAAAAAAGGGGCAACTACTGTGTTTAAGAGTAGCACATACGCCCCTTTGACTCCAAGGCAACAAATTAATTCTCAATTATTAAAGAGAATGAAAAGTTAAATAAAACTCTTTTAAACAATTGATTATTAATTATTTCAAAATTAATAAAAATTAATCAATTAATAAAAATGGAATACTTGCCTAGATTTTTCCTCTTTGGCTTGAGCTTTCATCTGCTGTACCTCCATTGAATCTGGTTTTCTTCTTCTCATAAATAAATCATGATTTCCAATGCACAGGTCCAGTATCTTAACAAATAATATTCGTGATACTCTCTCATTAAATCCATCATCAATACCTAATGCTAAACCCATCACCCATTTTCCAACATCATTATGCTTTTTTACCAATTTATTCATCCGAACTTTTTGCGAGAAGAATACAAAATTTGGCGATGACTTGTCCACTGGTTTAATGACAAATTTTTTATCATCAAAGCTAATATGACGTATTTCAGACCATGTAAATGTTGTTTTTGGTGCCAATTTATTTTCCTTCTCGTATATATTAAGTCCAAGTGCTGTTACTCCCAGCCAGAGATCAGTTTCCTTTTTATTCTGAAATAATAATAATAATTTGAGAAAAAAAAATGATAAGGACAGTAGTGTATTAAAGTAATTTGGGATTTTTTTTTATGAGGGAAAAATGACTCACGCTAATTGGAAAATAATTAACTCCATACATATCAAGATCTTGGGCTATCTTGAGATACTCCATTTCCGCTTCATCGCGTGACATACCACGATGATCAGCGTACCAAATTTTTATACGATCCTCCCACATCTCCGGTGTCATTTGATACTGATCAATTACTCTTTGTGGCAGCAA
This sequence comes from Aleiodes leptofemur, assembly GCA_963942555.1. Classification (NCBI taxonomy): domain Eukaryota; kingdom Metazoa; phylum Arthropoda; class Insecta; order Hymenoptera; family Braconidae; genus Aleiodes; species Aleiodes leptofemur. The sequence continues at coordinate 10,044,617 of OZ012620.1, forward strand.
ATCTTCACTTGCAAGCATTCCTGGCCTGTATGACACCTCATCGTAATCACCATACTGTAAAAATAAATTTAGTAAAATTATTAAATTTATATATTTTAGTTTCATGAGAAATTGGAAGGTTGTAAATAACAATACTAAAAGATTGTCATTCTGTAAATTGACAATCTTTTAGTATTGTTATTTACAACCTTCCAATTTGCCATGAAACTAAAATATAATTCACTATTAATATGGAAATGAATCCACCCATTAATTATCAAATTTCGTGAAATTAATTTGGTAATGAGTAATGAAGAAGTAAAATGTTAGTTTTGATATTTTACGAATATGAAAATTGGGAGAAATTGATCGAAATATTCGAGATAGGTTTTTTCTAATGATTGCATTGAAAAGTGGGGGAAATTTACGTTAGAAAACATATTTTAAAATCAATTTTTGATAATTCTTTTGAAAATTAGACTTTTTCAGCTAAACATCGAACTTTTCTTAAAATATTTTAGAAATACCTCAAAAATCGATAATTTTTCTTTGCAAAATACATAAATCAATGGAAAATGATCTCATCTTTCATTTAAAATTGACCCCAAGTCGTTACAACCAATAGAACCGATGATATTATCAAAAGAGTAAATTTTGAACATAAAAAATGTTGAAATTTTCGAAAAATCCAATTCTGACACATGTTTTCACGAGAAATTACCTCAGCTTTTGAGTGAAATCGTTGAAAAAATTCAATCTTAAGCCTTTTTCATAAAAATTCCCATTTTACTCCAATTTCATCCCATAAAATATCAAAACTTCAACCAGAATCGCTTCATCTAATTATAATTTCGAAAAAAACCTTTGCTTGAACAGCATAAGACGCGAGAAGAACAGATGCTTCAGGTGGACAGTAGATATCCATCGATAATATCGCTTGTTTGACTTGCAGGAAGAAAAGATGTTGAGTGACTTCCTGGACCAGTTCCTCAGATACATCTTCGGGATAGAATTTAGCCAGGAACATGAATGGAGTTGTTGGCTGTTGAGAAATTCCCTGATCTTGCACTGTAAATCAACGAAAAGCTCATTAACAGAATAAATCAATCATCCAGTGTTAATCGTCTAAAATCGTCTCTCAACAAAATCCATAAATATCCCGGAAACGACTAGGTTTAAGAAAATTGACCTTCTACCTTATTTTACACAGAATTCAATTCCCTACAAAAAAATAGAAGTTTTCTTGACGAATTCTCCTAAATCCAATAGTTTTCGAGATATTCGCGAAAGACTCCAAAAATACTCAAGACTTTGCAATATTTAGAAAAATCAATTTTATTTCAACATTAGTCTTTTGGAAATATCTTGGAAACTAAACGAGATAGAGCAATTTCGCCCAAATCTTTCATTTTGGAGCTCTTGAAATTGTCTACAAAAAATCATACGTGCAAAATCGCTTTATCTCGTTTAGTTTCCAAGATATAAAAAAGAAATGTTTCATCATTGGTTTTCGAGAATATTTCGGCAATTAAACGAGATAGAGCGATTTTGCCCTCATTTTGTTTTCTATAGCTTTCAAAATGCTCTACAAAAGAGGATAATCGAGCAAAGTCACCTCATCTCGTTTAGTTTCCGGAATATTTAAAAAAATCTGATGACGTTACATCTCTAGTTTTTTGAGAATATCTTGGAAACTAAGTGAGATAGAGCGATTTTTCTTCAATCCTTTCTCGAAGCTCTATAAATTCTCTACAAAAAAGGATACAACAAAATTCGTCCTATCTCGCTTAGTTTCCGAGATATTTACATGAAGCTAACAACAAAATAAAGTAAATTTCTCTAAAAAATTCTTATTTTTCCGAATATTTAAATAAAAAATGATAATTTTGTAATTTTGGTTTACAGAGCCTGATGAAGCTTAAGTTATAAGCAAAACGTCCCAAATTGACAATCTTTTAGTATTGTTATTTAAAAAAAACCTTCCAATTTCCCATGAAACTTCAAATAAATTGTTAACAATAAGGGAATGAATTCAGTAGTGAAGAGGTAAAACAGGATAAATCGACTTATTTTTGTGATCATTTCGAAGGGAATATCTCGGAAACTAAGCGAGATAAGTTCATATTATCCATCTTTTTTGCTAGAGAATTTCAAGAATTATAAAAGAGGTTGAGGGCAAAATTGCACTTTCTCGGTTATTTTCTAAGGTATTTCCAAAAAAAAGTGAATGAGAAAAAAATCGACTTATCTCGTTTTACCTCTTCACTACTGAATTCGATTATTAATTTAAATAAAAATTGGAAGAACCTTTTTTATCGAGTTTGAGCCACGATATGAATCCTTTGGCATCTTCATACTGAAGTCCAAAGTACCAGGTTTCCCTTAGGCCAATAGTTCGACAAACCAAGTCAAACAAATCTCGACCTGTTGCTCTCCACTGAAAAAAAAAAACAAAAATCGAATAAACAAAAAAATGATTACATTAATTCCATTAAATTCTTCTCTAATCTAAGATAAAAAAATTAAATAATCAAAAACAAACCTCAAGATTAAATTCCAATTCTGCATCGAGTGTGCATACTTTAACAGGGAATGATTTGCCAGATTTTTTTCTCCTAAATGGCATTTTATTCTTCATTTCTTTTATTTACACACAATCATCACAAGTAACGAAATAACAACAACTGTCGACATAATTTTTGAATATTAATTTTGAAAAAACATTAATAATTCACGAATGATTTTAATAAAGGCATAGCAATCATCTGAATCACTCAAATTCACCCCTCAACTGAAAAAAAAAAAAAAAATACTGACTATATAGTATTTTCGTCGAATGAATAATGAAACTGAAAAAAAAAATTAATATTTCGCAATTAATTTAAATTTAGAATTACAAATGAAAATGTGATAAAAAAGAAAAATTCACTAAAAATAATCAGAATAACAAAATTTTGTATTGAAAAAATTTCGAGGTCGAGCTGTGCTCCATAATTACACTATCACGCCATTCATACATGTATTTTGACTCTTGCCAAGCCAACAATTTGCTTCTCTGAATTAGAAGAAATTAAAAAAAAAACTACTGAGAGATAAATATTCAGCAATGTTGCTCAGTCTCTCTCTCCCTCTCTTTCTCTCAAAAACGCCCATTGACTGCGTAAACCTCACGTAGAATTTTTTCTCTCACATTGTTGGGAAGAAGAATGTGGATTATAGATCGATAAAACAGAGATTGCGATTAATTTCGAAGTTTTTAGTCAACTGGGGGCAGTAGTGTCTTGTTCCCGATCGAAATTGATCGATTTCAAAAATTCCCGGGTTTTTCATCAAACAAAAATAAATATTTGAAATTTCTCGCAATTTTTTATTGAATAATAAATATTTAAATTTTCCCGCAATTTTTGATTAAATAATAAATATTTGAATTTTCCCGCAATTTTTTATCAAATAATAAATATTTGAATTTTTCGACAATTTTTTATTAAATAATAAATTTTTGAAATTTCCCGCAATTTTTCATTAACTAATAAATATTTGAATTTTCCCGCAATTTTTTATTGAATAATAAATATTTGAAATTTCCCGCAATTTTTTATTAAATAATAAATATTTGAAATTTCCCGCAATTTTTCATCAAATAATAAATATTTGAATTTTTCCGCAATTTTTTATTAAATAATAAATTTTTGAAATTTCCCGCAATTTTTCATTAACTAATAAATAGTTGAATTTTCCCGCAATTTTTTATTGAATAATAAATATTTGAATTTTCCCGCAATTTTTTATTAAATAATAAATATTTGAATTTCCCCGCAATTTTTTATTGAATAATAAATATTTGCAATTTCCCGCAATTTTTTCATTAAATAATAAATATTTGATTTTTCCCGCAATTTTTTATTAAACACTAAATATTCGAATTTTCCCGCAGTTTTTTATTGAATGATAAATATTTGAATTTTCCCGCATTTTTTTTTAAACTAATAAAAAAATAGACAAAAAATTAAGTCAATATTTTTCTCTCATTGGCTGCCTCTTAAACTTGAGACCACACACACACAAAATGATCCCACGACAGTGCCCATCGGGTTAAAGCCGACTGGCGTGAGGAGAGGAAGGGTGGAGAGGGGAGGGGGAAGAAAAGATGTATTGGTGTGCGCGTGATAGTCGCATCGAGTCGATTCAACACTAGTGAATGTGAATCGCACCGGATCGCATGTGTGACAAAGTGTCTCTCGCTCTCGGCCCCCTCGTGTTACATATATATATATATATTGTGTGTGTGTGTTAACACTGTCACATCACGTGTTTTACTGGATTAATTAAAATTGATTTCAAATTAAAGCAAATAGGTGAGTCCTTTTTTTTCTAAACTCATCACATCCCAAAAATACCTAAGAATAAGAATCGAAAAATTGAGTTGTCATTGTGTGTGTGTTACGTGATTATTTGTGGTTTATTTATAAGGATTGATAAATTCCGGGCTAAATATGTAGGCGGCTTGTGGCCTCTTCGTATATATAATACATAATCTCTACCTAGCTCTATATCCACGTTTTTCCAAGACAAGAAACCTCTCCCCCCCTCCCCCCCCCCCTATTTTATTCCACAAAAAAATTAATGTCTCAATCACTCCAAAAAAAAGGCAAAACAGAAAAAAATTCAGCAACAATCAATTTCCCTTTTTCCAACGAATTTAAAGGGTTTATTGACTCTCGAGAAAATTAAGGAGAAATATTTTACACGTGACTGAACAGATTGTGTGTTGTGCCTGGAGCAAAAGCACTGCAGTTGAGGAGGTGTGGCGTAAACGATTTATCCATGTGTGTGTGTGTGTGTGTATTCTGCAAAAAAAAAATTCACCCGTTCCGCGTGCCCCCCTGTGCCAACCGTACACCACATTGCCCAACATAGCTATATATATTATATATATATATAAATATATATATATATATATATATATATATGTGTATGTGTGTGTGTGTGTTGGGATACACGTGTACATAAATGTCTGTCGATCAATTCTCCTACTCAGTTTCCATTTTATTCTAATTTCTTTGAGAATTTTCCTCTCAAACTCGTGTTTTTCCGGTTAATTTCATTGATTGAAGATCATTAAATACTGTAGGAGGTAATTTAACTCAATGTTTTGTGTTTTTTCATGTTTACAACTACAGTTCTTGAATTGTGGAGTTTTGCGAATCGTGGAATGTGTGTCTGGAGTGAGATCTGCATTTCGGGGCGTCAGCGCTTGCGGGAAATGCGAAAAAAAAGAGGAAGAACCGCGTGTGTGTATGTGTGTGTGTCTGTGTGAGTGTGACATTTGATCGGTTTACTCGGGGAAATTCGCACCGATTAGACGCGCATTTTTTACCAGATGAATCAGAACATCGTGGATGATTTAGGAGTTTGGAGGTTTTTGGGTGAATCATTGTTGTTGGGGGATTTATTGGCAACCACACGGCGAGATAACCTCAAATTTAAAAACCGCGTGGGTCTCATGCCTTTCCGGCCGTCTTTACATGTACGTGGAGAACAAAAAGAGAAAAAGAGAAAGAGAGAGAGAGAAGCTTTTTATTTGAGTCCTGAGACATATAATTTCCTAAGGACTAGTTAAATTGTACATAATATATACAATGCAGTAATATATATAGCTTACAAACATTATTTATAAAAAAAAAAAGATAATAATTAGCTAAAGTCAAAAGTATTGCCATTGTTAAGAGAGAGAGATTTGATTTGATTTGTTTCGTTTTATTCCTGTTCATTATGTTGTAAAAATGACAAAAAACAAGAAAAAGTAATGGATTATATTAATGAGTGAATTATAATAATATTAATTAATTAATAATATTATATTATAATATATTATATTATATTATATTGATAATATTAATTAATATAATAATATTATATTAATTAATTATATTAATGAGTGAACTTACAATAAATAGGTCTCTTTATGTTAAATAAAGTGCATTAATTTACTATCCAGAGAGAGAAAGAGAGATTGATTAATTGATTAATTTTTTCATTTCTCTACATTATATTGTACGATCACAGTGAAGCCAACAAAAATAAATTAACAAATATTTGAAAAATAGAAAACATATAATTACACAGAAAACTTGAGTTGTTACGTATTTGCATAGTTTTAGACGCTATAGCATAGTTTTAAGCCGAAGCATGGAGAGGGAGAGGCAGCGTGGGGTCGAATGATTTTTTTTTAAATCACACATTCCTTCTCTTCGTTTTTTTTATTTTTTTTAGAAAAGGATAATTGACAATGAGTAATTTTTAATGCGAGGGTGTAGGTCTTTCTTTTTTCATTGTTAAACTTCTTTGTTTTTTTTTTTTTTTTGTGAATTTTCATTGTTCATGCGGACGTAATCGAGTGTGTTTTGGGAGAAATTGGAGAGGTTCTTTTTATAACTTGCCCCTTTTATTTTTGGGTGGGATAGATTATCCTATTCATACTCCAAATAGATTCACCATAGATAGTATTTCGGGGAAAAAATTAGCGAATAGTGTAATTGTTAATTATTTATGGAGTCATTTTTGTTATTCATTCATTGAAAAAAATCAATTTTTCGATGAATTACTGTTGATTTTTATTTTAAAATATGTAAAAATTGTGTTTCTTTGAGAAGTAAATTTTCCGGAAAAATCGATTTTATTGTATTATTAGTTTCTTAAAGATATTCCGGAAACTAAGCGAGATAGAGCGATTTTGCCCCAATTGCTTTCAAAGCTCTCAAAATTCTCTACAAAAAAGAATTCTAGCAAAATCGCCCTATCTCGCTTATTTTCCAAGATATTTAAAAAAACCTTCTTGAAAAAATTAAATCAATTTTCACCTGAAAATTTTCATATTCTTAATTATTTAATTTTTTTTTCTTCATTGTTACAGAATTTGAAATTAATTATCTCTGGAAAGTGTTAAAATAGAAAACAACATCATTATTGTGTCATGGAAACAGGATACTTGAATTTCCATGACGAGGAACATTTTTCTGATTTCTCATTGTCACTTGAGCACCATGATTCCCTCGAAGAATCATCAAATTCCCTCATGGCAATTGTTGAGAATGATTTTGATTACGCTGAGGCCCAATTGGATGCATCAGGTGGCTTGTGGGGTACAGAACAAGAGCTAAATGGTGACATGGCTGTATTACCAGTCTCTGGTGTTGCCTCAGTTATTCCAAAAATTGAGAATATCAAAGAGGATTTTGCTAAAGTTTTGACTGATTGGCATGAGCACATTGGTTATCTTCAGGCATCTGATATGGAGGAGGACATTGACATGCATCTGCCAATGAGTATACCCGAAAAATTGCAGAATATACCAGACGAAGTCTTTGCAAGAGAGACACCACAATCGCCAGTTAAACAAACAAGTCTTTTATCCACTCCAAAAAAGAGCAAATTATCTATTAACATTAAAAAGGAAACTCCAACTCTGTCCTGTGTTGACGAACAAAGTATGCGAAATGCATTATCAAAGCTTCCGAATTCACCTGGCAAGCTTTTTGAATCATCGCCTTTAAAAAATTCAATTAAAATCGAAATTAAGGACGAACCACTTGACATACCAGAGGACATTGATCCAGTTGATAGCGATGACTGCGTTGACATTGAAACAGTACCTGAAGAGGTGCCAGTACTTGAAGCAGGTGATGTTAAGAGTCTTTTGGAGCAATTTGAAGCCTCAGAGGCGACTGTCCTGCATCAGCTGCCCTCAGAAGACACGAAATCCCAAAAAACTAATAAACAATCATTAATAAAAGAGCGTTTTGTCCAGGACGAATCGAAAAAAACCCTTCTAAAGAAATCCACAGACTCTTCAGCACTAGAACTCCACAAAAACATCCGCGATTCTCTTCCAAAAGAGGTAGTCGACAGGATAAAGGCATCAGCCCGCAACAAAGTAATCTCCGTCATCCCCGCACTAAATCAGAAGACAAATAAAAATGGTACACGTATGCAAGAAGCAGCAGCCACATTGTCCCGTAATAAATTATTAAAATTAGTAAAAAATAATACAAGTCCACGACTCGAGGGTTCCGTCCAGCTTGATCATGATTATTGCAGTAGTACAAGCTCAATTAGCAGTACAAATTCACCAAATACATCTGACAAAAAAACTGGTAATTATTTAGTTAGAAAAACAATGGATAATAATCGTTTGAGCTTTCGTAGGAATTTAATGAAACGCGAAAGTTGGGCTGACAGTAGTTCAAAAAAAGACAGTGGTTTAGAATCCGGTGATGTTAGTGATGCTTCTGAAGAGACACAAACAATTAATCAGACTGATAATAATAAAAATAAAGAATTATTAATTGCTCAAACTAATTCCAATATCAAATCAATTACTGATAATAATGTAAATAGTAATTTAAATATTGATAAATCATGTAATTTGAATGGTAAAACAGTAACAACAATAGCAGCAACAACAACAACAGCAGTAGCACCAGTTTATGAGATGAAAATACGTTCTGCACTTGCTACAAGTATACTGCAATTGAGAAGAGGTGTTTTGACTAAAACAAAATCAATTGATGCTAATGCACACAAGGGTAAACAAATGATATCTGTACTGAAAAAGCCCCCAATTGTTAATAATCCATTGCCAATTAATCCAAATGAGAGTATAGTTACCACGAAAAATTCATCAAACGATGAAGTTAAAAACATCATTGTACAAGATACAATGGAGAATATTTCAATAATCGAGGATGAGAAGAAACCACCACGTAGAAAATTGAATTTAGCTGAGTACAGAAGCAGAAGAGAACAAACACGCAGTGACAACAGCAGAACATGCTCGCCAGTACAGCCAATGACACTTGTTTATATACATCATGCATCAACAACAACTGAGCCAATTAAGGATGATCCTGACAATCCAGTTTGGTCGGAGCGTGAAATTGTCTCGGTTTTGAAGCCAAAAGCTGATGTTGAAGAGGACAAAGTTCGGGTGAAACCAGCTACACGTGAGATTTCGATACAAACCAATGAGACTGTATTTGATAACGCGATTTTCAATAATGGTGCTAATATTGAGAATATAGAGACTAATAATGGGGATGTTGACATGAGGATTGGGAGGATTCATGACAGGAAGAGGAGGAGTTACAGGCAGAGGAGAGACTACTCGTCGAGTCGTTCCTCGAGGTCGAGAAGCAGGAGCAGGAGTTTGGGGGGCAGTAAGAGAAGAAGGGGGAGGAGTGAGAGCAGCTCGAGCAGAAGCAGATCAAGGAGCAGCAGTAGTAGCAGTAGCAGCAGCAGCAGATCTCGAAGTCGATCAAGATCACGAAGACGCAACACGAGGCGAAGAAGAATAAGCCATAGGAGAAGCTCAGTCAGCTCCAACAGCTCCTGGTCCTCAAGATCCAGATCCTCGTACAGATCGAGATCAAGATCGAGATCCTCACGATCTCGTAGTCCATCATCCGGTTCTTCGAGATCTTCACGATTCTCCAGTTGTTCTAGGTAAATGAAAATCAAATAAAATGTAAGAGAATTCATGATAAATGCAGAAAATGAAGACTTTCCTCGTGATTTGGGTAGAAATTTTTTATTTATTGAAAAATTTTGTGAAACAATTAGAGTAACGCGTGATTGTAGGTATTCATCTCGTTCTAATTCGAGAAGGAAATGGTCGCGTCGACGAAGATTCTCGCGAAGTGAGAAAAGGCGTTATGATAGACGGAGAAGGTGCTCCTCGGGGAGTAGTAGAGACTACAGAGTTACAAGGAGGTAAATTCAAAAATACCCTAAGAATCAAATTTTTCTGCACGTCGTGCAGAAAGTAGCCACTTTTCGCACGCTATGCGTGCAGTCAGTGGGATTTTCCGCAGGTTGTACTTAGAAAAACTATAGCTAACAGGTGTGGCAAAGATTTTTAGACTCGTGTGATTACAAAACTTGCCTTTGGTTCGTTTTGCAATCTCACACTCGTTAGAATTGTACATTTACGCGCCTAGGCCGGAAAAAAGCCAATTTCGACAAAATTTTCTTCCAGATTGAAGCGAGGGTGAGAAAATTTCGTCGAAAACGACTTTTATCTGCGCATGGCGTGTAATATAGGGGAGAGTGGGGCAAAATGGACCACGTAATAAAACGGTTAGAGATGGATTTTTTTTGATGATTCTATTGAAAAGCTGAGGAAATTTGAGCCGGACAACCAGTGTCAAACGTATTTTTTTCGATTTTTCTGAAAATTCGATATTTTTCGGCATTTCTGAGGGGTAAAAGCCTTTCCTTTTTTGAAAATTTTCAGTTTTTTCCAAATATCTCTGGTTCTATTGGTCGTAGCAATTCGGGGTTGGTCTCAAGTGAAAGGTGAGCTCATTTTCCATCGATTTATGGGGTTTTTGAATCAAAAATATCACTTTTTGGGAGAATTATAGGCCAAAAACTGTTTTACAAAACGGTTTCACCAAAATGCCCATAAATACCTCAAAAATCGATATTTTTTTATTAAAAACCCTATGAATCGGTGGTAAATGATCTCACCTTCCACCTCCCATCGGAATTTTTACGCTACGACAAGTAGAACCGAAGATATTCTCAAAAAACTGAAAATTAAAAAAAAAGGAAGGTTTTTACTCCTCTGAAATGCTCAAAAAAGTCAAAATTGCCAAAAATTCAAAAAAATTAATTCCGGCACTTGTTTCTCGTCTAAAATTTCCTCAGCTTTCCAATGGAATCATCAAAAACAATCTAACGCCAATATTTCCATTAATTTCAAGTATTTTCGATAATAGTTGCCTAAAAATTTTGATGTTTCCATTTTACCCCTGATGTCGATTTTGCCCCACCTTCTCCTACTATTTGTGCTCAAGGATGCTGGAAAAATGCGTTTGAAACCGAATGCAATGAGGTTGAAAACCCATTTTTCCAGCACCCTGTGCGAAAAAATACTTTACCACACTTGTTAGATAATATACTATAATGGAGTTTCTTGATTTAATTATCCTTTGTGTGTTATTAATTGGAGTGAGGGGATTTTCACGTGGTTTTCACTAAACTTTTCGTTAAAATTACTTGATTGCATTTATTTATGAGGAATAATCCTTAATTATTTGATGATAATTCATGTTTTTTTTTTTCCATGATATAGATCTCCATACAGACGGCCTTATGATGGCTGGTACAATAAGGAGAAGAAGCGACAAGTAGAGGAACGGCGAGTCATCTACGTTGGTCGTTTGGCAGATGGAATATCAAAGGCAGAGCTAAGAAGACGCTTCGAGGCGTTTGGTCCAGTCTTGGACATCAGTTTACACTTCCGTGAACACGGGTAAACAAAAGTTCCCAAGAATTAGAGAGGAAATATATATTGGATATAGTCTTCTTCGTTATTCTTGAATGTGGTTAATTAAATTTATTTTGCCGGTCTCTTTCAGTGATAATTATGGTTTTGTAACATTTGCATACAAAAATGATGCTTACGAAGCCGTAGAACATGGCAATGATGACATAAATATGCCACGTTATGATTTATGCTTTGGTGGACGTCGTGCATTTTGTAAAGTCAAATATGCTGATTTGGGTGAGTAAATTTTCTGCTTTTTTTTGAAAGAGAAAAAATAGGGGAAAATAGGCGGGGTAATTAAATGGTTTGAGGGATTATACCACTGTAAATGCCTTTAAACAATGGATTTTTTGGGAATTTTTTGAGAGGGAAAAAAGAGTAATTCATAAAATTTTAAGGATTTATTTGGCTTATATTCAAATTTTCCAATCCAAAATTTCATTTTAAAAAATATTAAAAAATAGGGAAATGACCGCCTTTCTCCGAGGCTCTTTGAACTTCCAGGTGCAACTTTCGATCTGAAGAAAAAAAAATGGGCTTAATCTGCATGCCTATAGCTAGTGAATACGTTGGGAGTTTTGAAAATATTGATTTTTCAACAATTAGGAAACATTTTTGAATAAAAACGTTCAATTTTCGACGAAAAATACGGTCATTTCTTCTTCTTTTCTTTGGTAAAAAAGGGGCGAATCAACATGAGGAAAAAAATCCTATGTATTTTGTTTCGAAATATCATTTCAAAGATACTGCCTAAAATTCAACTAAAAATAAAGAAAATTGTTTGAGTTATACTGCATGCAATCTTGAAAAATCGTATTTTTCGAAATAAACGCGTTTGAAATTCTGGCATGTGCCATAAATATGAAGTAATGGGCGGGAAAATTTCAAAATTTCCTTTAAAAAATGGGTTTTAGGTGATAAATCTTCTTCCCTATATTCTTAAAGGTTTAAAGTATTTTTTGAGCCAAATAAAATAATTTTTTTGAGAATTTTGCAGTGGTGTAACCCTTTAAGACTAATTTTTCCTTAAATTAATAGCAATACACGATATTTATTTTGTGATTGTAATTACAGATGGTATGGCAAGCAATCAATTAGGCAGCGGTGGTAGAAGTTTAATGAAAAATGATGAAGACAATACATTTGATCTATTGTTAAAAGAAGCCAAGGCAAAACTACGTAAACGAAAAGTTTGACACACGTATTTTCTACTAGTTTTAAATACATATTATTTAATTATATAGAAACAGATCGTGGAAATTTAGATTTATTAATGAAGGAGAAGGTAAAAAAAAAGTAATTACGTTTACGTAATTTGCTGAAGAGTGGAGTAAGTCCGAGTTATTAATCTCCGAATAAATTGTTTTTCGTTTTTTTTTATTTTAAATAATTTAGGAAAAATAAATAAATCATCAGGTTGGATTATCGTATACATAGTAGAAACATATTACAATGTATATCGATTAATGATAATAATTATTAACCAATTGAATTAACTTGCAGTGACAATTGGAAATTCGTAAAACCAGAACTGAAAGTAGAAAAACTATTTATCATTTTTTTTCTCTCTTTTTTTTTTAATGCAAATTTATATAAAAATTATATTTATATATTTTTTCTTTAAATTCAATAGTTTCAATCTTTAATAATTTCACGTTTGAGTGAATAATTAACTTCCTTCAATTAATTGACACGTACAGTTGAGATTTGTAGAGTGAAATATATAATAACTGACTATTTTTTTTCCATGCACAGATAAAGACAATTCTGTGGGTTTTTTTTTTTTTTTGTTGGGAGTTCAGGAGTTTGATGATTGTCTGAGACGTATTATTTACGTCAACAAATAAATACTGCCATGGTGTTACAGCCAATATTAGGAGTTTACTAATTAGGTTTGAAATTTTTTCAATTTTTCACAGATATTTAATTTATCCTGTGAGATGAGACGTGATAAGTGCGCGAGAAATTTTAGGTGTCAAATAATTTTTTGTATTTTTTTTTTTTCATATTAAATAAGATTTTATATTCCATCGATTTAATTCAATGGCATAATTACAATTTTTAGGAAAATTATGGAAAAATTACGAAAAAAAGTTAAAAAAAAAAAATTATACATAATTTACATTAATTTGTAATAAACAGTAAATCAACGGAATAATTGAACAATCGATTATATAATTTATAAATAATTATTCAATGAAACTAACCGATGGAATAACGAAATGATAATGAAATTATCACATATCTCATAATTTTTTTCCATTTTTTTCAAATAATTTATTTGCCAAAAAAATGAAAATTATGATAATTGTGTCAGATGTTTGCTATTTTCATCATCATTCAACGAACACTCTGTTTCTATTTTAATTTTATATACACTAGTAACTCTTTTCTTTTTTTCATTGAAAGAAAAGAGAAAGAAAAGAAAAAACTGTAATTATTACATAATGTATAAATACTCTATCGGAGAAATGAAAATGAGGCAAGATCGGATGTCTTTCGTAAAGAATTGAAATCTGTATGTAACATAGGCAGAAATGTTCAATAAAAAACCAATTTAAAAAAAACTGTAATTTGTTTACATTTTTTTACTCCGAAAAATTGTGGAAGTTTTCAAAACTGTCTTGTGGCAAATGTATCAGTGTAAATTTTTTCAGGGAAATATCGTCGACTTAGAGTTAAAGGGGCCTGAGTGTTGTGTTTATAAATAGCACTTACGCCACTTTGTTTCTAAGGCGACAATATGAGGAAAAAATTATAATCTAGAATAAGTTTTATCACTTAGGAAAAATTGAATTCACTTTTTAAATGCATTTTTCAAGTTTTATTACTTAAAAAAATTAAATTCACTTTTTAAATTCGTTTTTCAAGTTTTATTACTCAAAAAAAATTAAATTCACTTTTCAAATGCATTTTTCAAGTTTTATTACTTAAAAAAAATTAAATTCACTTTTGAAATGCATTTTTCAAGTTTTATCACTTAAAAAAAATTAAATTCACTTTTTGAATGCATTCTTCAAGTTTTATTACTTAAAAAAATTAAATTCACTTTTTAAATTCATTTTTCAAGTTTTATTACTTAAAAAAAATTAAATTCACTTTTTAAATGCATTTTTCAAGTTTTATTACTCAAAAAAATCGAATTCACATCAATTCGTAGATTCAAAAACCGCTCCTTTTACCGCTTCCCCATTCAGCCAATCAGTGAAGAGTACGACTGACGCGCTCGTAGCGTAAAAACTCATGATCTCGATGAGCAACACTGGCACAACTTCCAATATGGCGAATGTGAGGGACAGTGATACTTCGTTGTGGCTTCATAACAAGTTAGGCACATCGAACGACAGTTGGACGGGCAGTTCAATTTGCTCGCAATTAAATGCCGAAGTATTGAGAAATATTAAGGACTGTTTTCCCGATCTACAGACACAGGTTAAGCTCAAACTACTCCTTTCATTCTTTCACATACCAAGGCGCAATGTTGAGGAGGTAAGTCAGCACCATTTCACCACTAAACTCTTTCAATTAGGTGCAATTGTTGCAATGAATAATGCTTCATTCGTTAATACCGAAGATGTGCGAATGTTTTTTTCAAATTTTTGCCAGTCTAATTTCATGCATAAATTTGGGTTTTTGCATTTAAAAACATTGAAACATTTCGCAGCGCCATCTGCCTCAATGGCGGGACAAAACATAACTCCCAATATAATTTATCCTAATTTCTAATTTCTAATGAATGAGAATTTTATTTATTTTTTTCAATAAATGAGAAAAATCATACTAAAAATAATAGATCTTTGACAATTTTCAGTATTTTTTTTCTGAACAAAAAAAAATTGTTGTAAGAAAATGAAAAGTGTGTACTTGTGGAAAATTCAAAAATTTACAAGTGCAAATTTTCAAATTATTTTATAGTAATTTATTTCGCAACGAAAAACTTTATTGTAAAAAATTAGAAAAATCCGCAAGTGTGGAAAATTTGAAAAACTATAAGTGTGATTTTTTTTGCGATATTTTATAATTTTTCGCATGTGCATATTTTTTGTCTTTTACAATACTTTTTTCTTGTTGAGAAATAAATTATTATAAAATAATCTGAGGAATTGCACTTGAAGCATTTTGAATTTCCCACATGTAATTTTTTAATTATTTTTCAAAATAATGTTTTTTTTTTGTTGAGAAATGAATTATACAATAATTTAAAAAATCTGCAATTATAGTTTTGTGAATTTTTCACACGTGCATATTTTTCATTTTTTTAATAATTATGTTTTTTTGTTATTCATTCACTTTTTTATCAACAAAAAAACATCATTGTTAGAAAAATGAAAAATATGCACGTGTGAAAAATTTAAAAAACTATAAGTGCGATTTTTCAAACTATTTTATGAAAGTTCATTTCTCAACAAAAAACCTTATTTAAAATTTTTTTTTTACATATGGAAAATTCAAAAAGCTCCAAGAGCAATTTTTTGAATTATTTTATAATAATTTATTTCTCAACAAAAAAAAAAGTATTGTAAAAAACTTCAAAAATATGCACATACAAAAAGTTAAAAAACCTATAATTGCAAATTTTTTAATTATTTTTATGTTTAATAACATTTTATTTATTCAACAAAATTCAAAAAAATAATCAGTTGTCTAATTTTATTATCATTAAAAAACCAAGTTACAATTAAATGCTCATATTTTCTAGTGGCGAGGTGAATTGGAGGAGATTATCGAAGTGGCATCCCTCGACAGTGAGTTATGGGTATCGATGTTGGCCGAAGCGATGAAGACATTTCCAGCAACAGGTTCCCTAAACACAGACATAACAGATTTAGACGATCATCGTCCAATCTTCGGAGAACTAGTAAACGATTTGCGGAAATTATTGAAAAAGCAGCACGATCCAGCAATGCTCCCCCTCGAGTGTCATTACCTGAATAAAACTGCTCTGATATCCGTAGTAGGTCAACAGCCTGCTGCAACCAGGCACTTTACCCTTAAAAGAAAGCCCAAAAGTGCGGCATTGCGAGCTGAATTGCTGCAGAAAAGTGTAGATGCTGCAAATAATTTGAAGAAAAGTACAGCACCAACTGTGCCGGTTAGAAGTAGAGGAATGCCACGTAAAATGACTGATACAACACCTTTGAAGGGAATTCCGAGCAGAGTACCAACCAGTGGCTTCCGATCACCAGCGATAACTCCTTCATCCATGTTCTCAAGAACACCAATCACCAGCAGAAGTCGTAAGGACGGTGGCATCAAATTACTGGAAATAACGGAGCAGCCACTGGGTTATGCGCAAGCGAAGAAGAGAAAACGCATGCTGGAGTTGGAGGAACAGCAGAAGAAAGTGGCTGAGGCACAGGCTGCTGCAGCTGCAGCATCCTCAGCCAGTCCGACATCTGCTGAAGCCTCGACTACACCAGAGTACGCCCAGGGATTGGCGCCAATTAATCCGCCAGCTACACCAGCAACAGTCAGCACGACTACTGCTATTGTTACACCTACTACTCAAACTTACACGACACCTACTACACCGATAACTGTGCCAACAACGCCGAGTACACCTCAGACACGTAAGATCATCTTTAAATATCTTTACTTGATGATGTGTGGAAATGGGCTTTTATCGCACGCTTTTCGCCTGCCAAAACCCCATTTCCACTCATAATCAGCTAAAACTGTAGACGTTATACGTCAGGGAAGGCATTTTTGATGATTTTGATTACATCAAATCATTACTCGGCTTCACCGATTGATGTAAATCTCACAATCGTCAAAATTCAGCCCTTCCACGATTTGTAATGTAATATATCTTAGGGCTTAGAACCAAAGGGGCGTAAGTGTCTATGCTTATACACACAGCACTTAAGGTAAGACTATCGCTCACGTCACCACTAAGCGTGGGGTCAAGGGAGGTTAGGAAAAAATCATTTGGAACAACCAAAGGAGGGAGAAATTGTTCAACCTATAATGCTATTCAGCCTCAATAATTTCTTGCTTTCATATGAAAGCATAATTTAATCAAAATAATTATATCTACTAATATTTTGATTTTTTTTTCGAAGAACCATTTTTTAAAATTCTGATACGGGCCTGCCTACGCACACTAATGTGCGCGTATACGTATGCGCGCACACTAGAGAATACTCCTGTAGTTGTACACACATACAGAGCGACCGCGTGTACGTACACAGCGGTGCTGGCCTGCCATTAATCGTTTATTTTTTTTTCTCCAAAACTATGGGTCAGAAATAACTGATTTTGGTCTCAAAAAATTCTTAAAAGTGGTGACTATGGACTACAATTTTTTCAGAAGCCCCGTAAATGCCGTTTTTCTTTAAATTTATAATGATTGAATCGCGACTCAATTTACTCGTTTTCTTATGGGAAAAATGCACTTTTTGAAATTCAATATCTCGGATTCCACGGGTCAGAAAATTTTTCACCATGAGGAAAAGTTGTTGGGTTTCCTGTGAAGAATATCTCTGAATTTTTTCAGATTTTTCGTATTTCAAGCCTCTGGTGATAGTCATACCTTAAGCCACTTTGTTTGTAAGACATAAGATATATTGTGAGTTAGTAAGTACTGTGTATAAGCATAGCACTTACGCCACTTTGTTTTTAAGGTGACAATATTATTGTCAATATTGTTTATTTTTGGTTGAATGTGTTTTTTTTTTTGGTAATTGATGATGTCTTTCTTGTTTAGCTACGACCCCAAGTACTCCAACGACTCCAAGTACACCAGCACCAACGCCACCAGTGATAACTCCGGTTGAAAGTGCTCCAGTTGGTGTACAGACAGTGCGACCAGCTCAAACTGTCACTCAAATTAGAATTCAAACGAATCCACCGCCTGCAAATGCAGCTGCCAATACCAGAAAGGGATTATCGCTGACGGTAATTTATTATTTTAATTCCTTTAATTATAGGAGGAAAGCGGAGTAAAATGGTCAATAGAATGAAATGGTTGGAGATGGTTTTTGTTTTTGAAATGTTTCCATTGAAAATATGAGAAAATTTCAGGTGGAAAAGAAGTGCTGAAATTAATGTTTTGAATTTTTTGAAAATTCGATTTTTTCGAAGCAACATTTGAAGGATTACTCATTTCTCTTTCCGGAAAAATTCATTTTTTTAGGAATATTTCTAGTTTTATTGGTCATAGTATGAAAATTCCGATTGGGGATGAAAGGTCAGGTCATTTGCCACCAATTCACATCGATTTATTGATTTTTTAATAAAAAAATATCTATTTTCAAGGTATTTATGAGCACTTTTGTAAAAAAAAACAGTTTTTGCTCCGTAACTGTCTTAAAAATACATATTTTTCGATTAAAAACCCTATAAATCAAAGACAAATGATCGCAAATTTTACCTCCATTCGAAATTTTTACGCTAAGATCAATAGAACTGGAGATCTTTCCAAAAAACAGAAGTACCCCTTCAAATCTTGATCAAAAAAAGTAGAATTTTTTAAAAAATGGCAAAAAAATAATGTCTCGCACATGATTTCTATCGTAAATTTCCTCATCCTTTCAATGAAATGGTGAAAAAAAAACCTATCTCCAATATTTTTATCCATTTCACGTGTTTTGCATAATATAGGCATCAAAACTCAGATGAACCCGTTTTACCCCACCACCCTCCCCTATTGACACGTTTCAAAGGTCTAAATTGATGTATCTCTTTCAATTCCACAGCGAGAACAAATGTTGGAGGCCCAGGAGATGTTCAGAACCGCGAACAAAGTTACCAGACCAGAAAAAGCCCTTATTCTCGGCTTCATGGCTGGCTCGAGAGAGAATCCATGTCCAAAATTAGGAAACATTGTTACTGTTATGCTGTCTGAAAATATTGAGGACGTTGTGCAACCCGATGGAACTACTGTGTCAATGCTGGTAGAGACACACTTCCAAATGAATTATACAAATGGTGAATGGAAGAGAATCAAGAAAAATAGACGAGTTGTTACAGAGGAATCAGTTACTGCAAGTAATCCAGCGCCTACTGCAACAGCTGCATCAAATTAAAATATCTTCATTATATTTCTTTCCTTTTTTCCTAAAGACGCACATTCATATTGGCTGATCAACTAAATTTCCATTCATCTTTTTCTTTCTTCCTAAAAAGAATCAATTAAATAAATTTTTTCGGCTTAAGTGCCTGTGACAAATCGCGCTGATAAATTTTAAAGCGATAAAAATATTTTTTATTTTCGAGAACAAAAATTAAACGAGTAAACGAATAATTAGAAGTAGTTAGGATGATTATTTCTTGAAAAATTCGCTGAATGCCTATATAGATCGATTCAAATAAAATGAATTTTTTTTAGATCTCAAATTGACAAACATTTTCTCTTTAAAAAAAAAGAGAGAAAGAGATAAAGAAAGATTATCTGAATATATATGTTATTATATAACGATAAATGAATTTTGTGATGATGGGATGAAAAAAAAAAACGTTTCTAACTTAATATATATTTTTTTTCCTCATATAATACACATCACGACACTAAAAATTTAACGAGAATTTAAAAAAAAAACATTAAAATGTGAGGAATTAAAGAATCTTGTAAAGTTGTTATTCGAATAAAATATAATTATATTGATAACGCAACGTAATTAATTAATAACAATATTAATTTAATTGAGTGATAATTTGATGCTGAATTACGAGATCTTAGAGATTTGTCGTTTGGATCACGTGTACCACATTGTCGATGGCCAAGTGTTTTTTTGCGTTTTTGATGAACATATCCAGGTATTGATAGACTAGGTGCATCCAATTTTCCTGTTGATATTAATCTGCTGAAGTCTTGCTCGATTCTGTTAGCTATTGGTCCACGAAAGTGCAGTAAAAACTGGATGCAAGAACCTTGATGAAGAATTTTCGTTTTTCTGCTGTCGATTGACAGCATCCACTCGGGAATGCCCATCACTCCTCTAACATCCTCGAGAAATTGTGCTCTGCAATTTAATTTAATTTAATTTTTGTATTAAAAATGAGATGAATCTTGATGAAAATTGGAGATGAGATCTTGAAGATTCTTGAAAAAAAATTTAAAAAACGTACACAACGAATCTTGGAGGTCGCCTGATGTTGGCGTACTTGACGATGTCATAATCAGGCTCAATATTAGCGCAAGCATATCGTTGAGAGCCAAAATTCTGGTCCATTATGACGATCGAACGTCCCACAGCTGAAACGACACCCTCGAGCGGAAAATTAGCATCAGAAAACACTCGACGCTCTATTCCAATGTTAATTGGACCCAATCGAGATGATAAATCGCCTACATGACAACGCAGCGGCTGATCTGGTCCACATTCTTGTCTATAAAGATCCTCCTATGAATTCGAAATTCATTAGAAAAAATGATATCGAAAAAAATATGGAATTATCGAAAAAATTGATTTCATTCTGTTACCAGTTTTTTTTAATATCTCGGCATCTAAGCGAGATAGAGCGGTTTTGCTAGAATCCTTTTTTGTAGAGAATTTCAAGAGCTACAAAAAAGGATTAAGGCCAAATTTTTCATTGGTTTATCTCGCTTAGTTTCCGAAATATTCCCAAAAAAACTAATAATGATGGAAAAAAATCTTTTTTTTTGAAAATTTTAGAGGCGTCAATTGAATGAAATTACATTTAGTGGATCTGCTAATTGCGTGAAATACGGATTCCACATGTAGCCCCCTGCAACACAACGTGTATCCTTAGTTTTAACTGTAGCATCGACTCCAACCGGATTTACGTAAATTGCCCAGTTATGATTTCTCGTCTAAAATAAAACGTGTTATTAATGTACTGCACTACTACAAGCGTCAATCTGCTGATGTACAAATAGTAGTTCTCATTACTCACAATATTCCTGTCTCTTTCACCAGGATGTCTCAATTTTACTTCGATTATCGTTTCACTCTGACTGTGGTCTTTGTAAATCAATTGTCTCTGTAATTTCAAAATTAATTTGATTATCAATTTTCGAGAAATAATTGAAATAGAGAAATTTTCGTAAAATCCTTCTTTAAAATATAACAAAAATCTCCCGGGCTAATGGTTAATAGTAAATCATTAATTTTTTTTTATCTCGAATCAATACTTTGGATATTTAACATTCATAATACACCTTTGTTAATTAAAAAAAAAAAAAAAAAAAATCACAATTATATTATCAATTAAAAAAATATGATAATAAAAAAAAATATCGTCATCTTAGAAACAAAGAGCCCTACGCCCCTTTGTTTCTGAGGCGATGATATAATTTTGTTCAAAAGTGCTCCCCCCCTCCCCTCCTCTTCATCTCAAATGGACCTTTTTTGGTAGAAGAAGAAGAGAGCTACAAAAAAGGTCTGAAGGAGAATTATTTCTTTATCTAAATTATATCTCAAGATATTCGCTGGAAAAATTGGAGATTACCATTCGTATGTAGCCATAAGCAAAACCATATGGATGATGAAAAGAAGCAATAGCTCGCAACTCTCTAGCTTCGGAAGGAGCATATCCCCTTTCGATTGATGAACATGCCCATCTTACGTCACCATCCTTTTTATGAATGATTATGCTCCTTCCTAAGATACTTTGATACCCAAATAGCGGAAGAAGAGTGTCATTGTAAGTAGCAGTGTATCTCTTCCTGTTCTCCAAAGTTCCAAATTTTCCACTCAAATCGCCCAACTCGTACTGATCTGTTGTTCCCTCTCCAGCTTGCAGAGTCTCCAATTTCGTGACATTTAGGGGATTATACGGGTCGTACAATGTTGTTGCCTCGCAGGGAAACTCCAAGTCCATTTCCACTGGCGTCTTAAAGAAAAAGTGGGGAACGTGATGCTTCTTTGATTATTTATCTTGGTTTGAAGTCTAAAAATACCATGTGAATGTGGTAAGCTCCGGTTTTTCCCTCCAATCCCTCGAGCATTGCTTCGATGTCGGTGACGTCGTATTCAGTCTGCTGGATGAACTCGAATTTTCCGTGAACATCGACTTCTTCTCCGTTACCAAACCAATCTTTTGCTACAGCTTTGCGCCTGTAGACTCGGCCGATGCTGGAAAATGAAGAAGCTTATATCAAAAATCATGTGAGGATTATTTAGGTGATAATGGTGGGTACTAAGAGAGATTGGACAATCAGTTTTTTCGATTTTGGGATTTTTCGGAATTTTGAAGAATTTTCTAGAATTTTCCAGAATTTTGAAATTTCAGAATTTTGCCAACTTTTCTCTGCCCACATGGTTTCTTGAACATGTGTTTCTCGAATTTTGCGATTTTTCAAAATTTTCTGAATTTTCCAGAATTTTGGAATTTAACAATTCTGGAAATCCTTTCTTTGCCCACATGGTTTCTTAAAAATCAGTTTTTTCGATTTTGGGATGTTTCGGAATTTTGAAGAATTTTCTAGAATTTTCCAGAATTTTGAAATTTCAGAATTTTGCCAACTTTTCTCTGCTCACGTGGTTTCTTACACATGTCTTTTTCGAATTTTGAGATTTTTCAAAATTTTTCGGAATTTTTCAGAGTTTTGGAATTCAACAATTTTGATAATCCTTTCTTTGCCCACATGGTTTCTTAAAAGTCAGTTTTTTCGATTTTGGGATTTTTCGGAATTTTGAAAAATCTTCTAGAGTTTTTCAGAATTTTAGAATTCCAGAACTTTGATAACTTTCCTTTGCCCACATGTTTTCTTGAACATTTATTTTTTGGATTTTCCGCTTTTTTGAAATTTTTTAGAATTCCCCATAATTTTGGAATTTCAGAATTCTGGAAATCTTCTTTTTCGACACAATTTATTAAAAATCAGTTCTTCCCATTTTCGATTTTTCCAAAATTTCCTATAATTTTTCAAGAATTCAGAGGAAGGTGGGATAAAACGAACAAAGAGGTAAAAGTTCAAATTTCCAATGAAATCCTTGAAAAAAATTCTGAAATTTAAGCCGTCTCGTTAAAATGTCCATTTTACTCCATTTTCTCTCAGAAAATTTTTCTAAACAACTTTTTTTTGTATCGCTGAATCTTTTCTACGAAAGAGCTTTCTACAAAAATTTCCATCACTTGAAAATTCTGAGATATTCTCAAGAAATGGAATAAAATATATTCTTCTTTCTAATAATACTTCAAATCTATTACTAACACAGTGCAAGCCAGTCTTTCGCCCCTAGCTACAGGTCCATGATCATCATAAATCACCAAACTTTTTCCAAGAATGGAATGGGGACCCGATAATGGCAGCGAAGGATCTGTAAAGAGTTTTCTACTTATTTTAGGTCCATCAAACTTTCTTCCAGCAATTTCCAGAGTTCCATGTCTCGATAAATCCCCGAGGCGACATAAATTGACTTCATGATATGAGCAACGCTCGGGATGATCTGGATCCCACTCGACTTTATGAGGATTGTATGGACTCCCAGCGCTTAAACATCTCGCTGTCCAGTTGTAGTAGTCCTTGCCTGGAGGCTTATCATGAATCATCCATCTTGAATCAGATAATACGTGAAAAACTCGCGAAACCTTTCCTCGCAAAAAATCTCGTACTTGTTCGCGTATGCGAAATTTCTATGGAAGATTTCTATAGATTCATTATATTCATTATTAGTGCTATGCTTGAGCATAGGACTTACGCCCCTTTGTTTCTGAGGCGATGATATAATGAATCTATAGAAATTTATCATCATTTTTCATTTGTTTCTTAGAAACAAAGGGGCGTAAATGTTATGCTTGATCACAGGACTTACGCCTCTTCGATTCTAAGACGATAATATAAAGATTTCAAAGGTTTATCGTACATTATGTTGGAATATTTTCTATAGATATCGCTTTTATAGGAATTATTTCCATACAACCACTCGTTTTATGTGATTCTATATTGAAATTTCGTGTCTATAAGAAAAATATCTGTAAAATTTGTGCTTTTTGTGCTCATTCTTTCAACTTTATCACTACCTATGAGAAAAATACCAATATCACATACGATAAATCTATAGAAATTGACAATAGAATTTTCCTATAGTGATTTTTTATACGTTCTGCTTCAGTATCTGCAGATATTCACCTGTGCTCGACTGAATTATTTAACGCACTGCCATCAGAATGTATCAAATTCTCTATTATAATAGTTGTGTCACTATCAGGCTCGTGCAATGGCTGTCTGAATAAAATTCTTCCCACTAATGGATATCTGAATACAGCCTGGGCAGTTAGCATTGGCATCTGTCCAGATTGAGGCAAATGCTGGGATATCGTACTGCAGATCCAGGAGATTATTCCTTTATTGTCAGTCTCATTATACCTAAAAAAAAAAACCATTATAATTCAAAAGCAAAAAAATTCATTAAAAATATGATATCGCAAAAGAGCAAAATTCTGACAACTTTCGAGTTTTTTTTTCTTTGAACAAAATTATAAAATAAATTATAAGAAAAAATTAAAAAATATGCAGATGCAGAAATTTTAAAAATCTATATGTGCGAATTTTTTGAATGTATTTCTTACAATAATAATAATTCATTTCTTTAAATAAATGCACAAAATTGTCAGATGTCTGCTAATTGCATTATCATTTAAAAACGCATATTTATAAACGCACTTGTGCAGAACCAACGATCGATGAAGAACACTGTGCACTCCAGAAAGTGGCAGAAACGTGTCCCAATAAATTCCATTCAATTTAGCACTACCACTAAGTATATCCTGATGATGCGATCCTTCTTTCCTCCCTTGCAGCTTGCCCGATAAATCGCCAATGGCATATTGATCCTGTGTACCAAAACCAGCCGGTGGTGTTGTCGTCTCATCAATCTTCAATGGATTATACATGCCCTTCGTGCTCAGGCATTCAGTTCCCAGTTGATGATTAGTATCATAAGGATCACGAGGCAAATAATGAATTCTATAAGCTGCAATTTTTGTTTCATACCGGAGTCTTGTTTCCAGGTCATTTATCGGCGAGAGGGAGATGTTTACCCATGTGGGGTGGTATGGAGTGTCTTGGGCGTATGTCACTTCACCCTTTAGTCCATGAGAATTGACGAGACTCCTTTAGAAAAAAGGAAATTTAAGAAATTCGTTAATATTTGAAGATTTTTTGAAGAATATCTTTGGAATGAGTAGGTTTAGAGAAAAAATTTTGGAAACCTTTTTGGTAGAGAATTTTAGGGGCTACAAAAAAGATTTAGATGAAATTGTCGTATCTCGCTCATTTTTGGAGATATTGAAAAAAAAGCTTTTTTGAAGGGGTAATCACTCCTTAAATCTGTGTACACTAAACTTCAAATTGCAAAAATTCAAAGATTCTCGAATTTTTCAGCAGACTTCATGAAAATTCATGAAATTTCTTGAAATCTATGCAAATCGAACGGATTTCTGAAGATTTCATAGATTTCTATGAGAATTCAAGAGATTTCAGGGAATGCCAAGAGATTCCAAGATTTCATGGCAGTAACAAAAATTTATGAAAACTAAAAATTTGATTAAAATAATGTTCAACAAAATTCAAAATCTTCTATGACTTATCTCAAGTCCTCAAATCGATTTTTCAGATATTCTCACTATTCATTTCAGATAAAATTTCAAAGACTTCACAGATTTCATGAAATTTCTATTAGATCCCTCTAGTTCATGTTCGATTTCAAGACTTCTTTCCAGATTTTATAAGATTTCAAAAATTCAAAAATTTCAGAAATCTTTAAAGTAATTCCAAAATTTTCTTGAGATCTCTGATTTTAATGTACACCAGATTTTACAAATAATTACCCCCTCACTTTTTAAAAATGTTTTTTTTTCTTAATTAGGAGATTAATAGAAAATTTCAAAAAAATAATTTAAAAAAAATTAATAATTAAAAAAAAAAATAATATTCAAATGCATTTTCAAAATAATATTATTATAAATATAATAATATATAATAATACCCACTTTGCCAGTGAAAGCTTGCGATTCTTGATTTTAGCACAAGCAAGAACAGAATCCGGATGAGTTGGATGAAAGATAACAACATAAAGTGATCTGTGTGATCCAAGAAGATCCGCTGGTAGAAGAGAAATAACGGGATCCTTGTAAGCACTTTTAAATCTTTTATCCGTATCAACAGCGACCTTGATCTTCCCAAGTCTCGCATCAATATCCCCGATAGATTTGCCCGATCCCGAGTCATCTGGATCAAACACAGACTGCAAAATTTTGCAGTCATTCTTATCCTTTCCAGAATCAAAGATATCAGTAACATAAAACTTCCAATTGTGCTCAGTAAAATCAACACTATGTAGCTTCTGTTTAGCCGTGTGATAGAGATCAGCATAAATCACGGTATCAGTCGTAGAATCACCTGCATTTCCCCCCAACCATCTGAACCAAATGCTACCAGATACTGGTCCATGAAATCGTGCCTCTGCATTTTTCTCAGCATTTCTCTCCAACACTGTTATTGATGTGCAGATTGTTCTGGGTGAATAAATATCGCGCAGTATCAATCCTTTTCCCCAGAGGCCTTTGTCACCGGTTAAACTGACGTTTGGCACTTCTATTACACTTGTTTCATTTCCGGGAAGGGTCAGAGGCCCCAAAATCTCAGTGAAATCGATTATCCTGGGAAAAAAATATTTTTCATTTATTAAAATCAATTAAATTTTGTTTATCTATAGATATCTTCGAAGCGAGTAGGTTTAGACGAAATATACAAGAGACCTTTTTTGTAGGGAATTTTAAGAGCTACAAAAAAGGTTTCTTCATAAATTCTCCTATACCTCATGGTTTCGGAGTGCACTTCAAAATAATGAAAATTTCATCTTCAGACCTTTTTTTTGCATTTTTTCAGTTTCCCGAAGAGTTTTTAGTGAATATCTCGGAATCTAAGCGAGATAGCGAAATTCTTGAAGAAACCGTTTTTGAAGAGGAGAATGAGGGCTACAAAAAACGTTTCTGTAAAAATGCTCTATCTCCTCCAGATTCCGAGATATTTTTATCAAAAATGCGAAAAAGTGAAATTGACCCATTTTTCTCATTTTTTTAATAACTATAATTCACTTACGTTTCACCTAAATAACGATCACTGCATCGATCCTCAATAATCGTGTAATCAACAGGAAATTTAGTGACCATCCATGTCCACTGTTGGTCTGGATACTGGAGTGTAGTTTTTAATGCCAAACGTATGATCAAACTGTCGCTATTTCCCTGTTCAAAACGTATTTCTCCATGCAAACCACCGGACGATATGTAAGAAGCCAGACGAAGTCCATTTCCACTGGCCACTGGACAGAAAAAAAAATTAATAAACAATAATTCGCTCATCAATGATTTTTTTTAACTTACCAATGATCAGAAGTAGAAACCAAAACATTTTCTCTTCAAAAAAGATGAAATTTCGTTTTTTACTGATTTATCCCATGATTAATAAATGCGTATCACGCACTTCCTGTCTCATTTCCAACTGGTGTTTCACTGTGTCTTTCCACTTTTACTTTGGGACTTTCTTATTTCCTCGGTTTAGGCCCCACCGACTGGGCTTTCCCCTCCATCTCAAGTGGTGGGGACCTTGGAACGCGCAAAAAACCCGTTACTTCGATCTCCATTGCTTCTGTAGAGAGGAAAAATTCATTAATATCTACATTATTCATTTATTTGATCTATTTCTTTTTTTGATATCAATTAATAATTCATGATTTTTCGATTTTTTTCACACATTCGAATTTACACGATTTTATTAGTAGATTAGGAATTTATTGGAATCTATTGCAGACTGGATGAAATTCAGTAGCAAAATCATTGAAATTTAGTTACGACTATGAAAATTTTCAGACAAATCGATTTTATTGCATCATCAGTTTTTTCGGAAATATCTTGGAAACTGAGCGAGATAATGCACATTTTCCAGAGCGTTTGATCAATTTTTTTTTTATTATCGATAAATAATTTATGATTTTCTATTTTTTTATATAGGGGAAGGTGGGGCAAAATAGACAACAGGGGTAAAATGGACACATCTAAATTTTTGAGCAAATAATATGAAAAATTCTTGAAATTCATAGAAATATTGGTGGTAGATTATTTTTGATGATTCCATTGGAAAGCTGAGGGAATTTTAGGCGGGAAACAAGAGCTGGAATTATTTTTTGGAATTTTTGGCAATTTTGTCTTTTTCGAGCATTTTAGAGCGGTTAAACCCTTTCTTTTTTGAAAATTTTCAGTTTTTTGAGAATATCTTCGGTTCTATTCATCGTAGCGTAGAAATTCCAACGGGAGGGGAAAGGTGAAATCATTTGCCATCGATTCATAGGGTTTTCAATTAAAAAATATCGATTTTCGAGGTATTTATGGACGTTTTTGTGAAACAGTTTGGTAAAACAGTTTTTGGCCTATAACTATCCCAAAAATTTATATTTTTGAATTAAAAACCCCATAAATCAATGGGAAATGAGCTCACCTTTCATTTGAGACCAACCCCGAATTGCTAGGAACAATAAAATCAGAGATATTTGCAAAAAAAACTGAAAATTTTCAAAAAAGGAAAGGCTTTTTACCCTTCAAAAATGCCGAGAAATATAGAATTTTCAAAAAAATCGGAAAAAATACATCTGACACTCGTTTTCCAGCTAAAATTTCCTCAACTTTTCAATAGAATCATCAAAAAAAATCCATCTCTGATCGTTTCATTACAGTATCCATTTTGTCCCACTCTCCCCTACATTTAAATTCATTCTCTGAGTGTGTTAGTAGATTAGGAATTTCTTGAACAGACTAATTTTGAATTCAGTAGTAAAATCATTGCAATTTCATCACGACTATGAAATTTTCAGACTAATCGATTTCATTGTATCATCATTTTTTTTTTAAATATCTGGAAATCTTCTTTAGTAGATTTCGAAATTCTCTAGAAAAAAGGATTCTAGCATAATCGCTCTATCTCGTTTAAATTCTGAGATATTTTAAATAGAGTGAAAATTTGAAGAAAAAAGTGCCAAAAAAATTGAGGAAATATTCTTATTTAATTTGATTTTTTCCTTCTTCATTTATATTTAATTTAATCAAATAAATAAAATGAATAAATAACATAAGTAAATAAAATAAATAAATAAATAAATGAAATGAATAAATAAATAAATTTATATTTAATTTAATTCAATCTTCTTTTCAATCCCGAAAATTCTCTCTTCATTGATAAAATTGAAGGAATTTTTTTTTTTTTTCGAAAATACATTCGATTATTCCAAAATTACTGTACCTTCCTTCAAACGCTAACGTCACTTTTTTTTCATTTGATTTGACGTTTTACCAATGACTTTTAACATCAATTAATTAACCCTCATGAGGTTTTCATTTAAATTGCCGTTTCACGAATTATCAATAGAAAGGAAGAACTGAAAAAGAAAAAAACAATGGCCTGGAGACAAATACACATTGGCCAGATACTTGAATCAATTGGACACCTTGTTTCCTTTGATTACATGAAAAATTTAACGAAAAACACATTCAGATGTATCGCCAACTGGATGGGACGAGTAGCGTAATTAATTTTCATTTTTATCTCATTAATTAGAGATTAATTGAGTGCACATGATCATTACAGAAGGGCAAGAAGAGAAATCGTGAAGAAACGACTGAGGAGACGTAGGAAAAGACTGGATTCCCGCAAAACGAAGAGAAATTCGTGCAGATGCGATTGCGTCAAATGCTCGTGAGCAAAAAATCTCATTAAATTAAAAAATATGAAATTTTCGAAAAAATTTATCATTTAGTCATCAGTTTTTTTTAATAGGGGAGACCGGGGCGAAATGGGCCTGCGGTTCAAAGTTATTTGGGATTTTTTTTGAGAGCGAAGGGCTCTTCAAAAAAATTCCAAAAAATTCACTAACATTGTTCACATATTGGAGCATCTTCTCAAATTTTTTCAGATTTTTCTACCGAGTCCTTCACTCCGAAAAAAAAAATAATGAATCATGTCACCCTGAAGGTCCATTTTGCCCCAGCATCCCTTATCTCGGGATTTAAGGGAGATACGCCCTTCTGTGGTCTGAATGCGTTTTTGTAGAAAATTTCAAGAGCTACAAAAAAAGAATTCCTATAAAAGCGCTCTATCTCGCTTAGTTTCCGAGATATTCTCAAAAAACTGATGGAAAAAAATCGATTTGTCTCAAAATTTCGTAATTTAAATTCATAAAAACTGGAGAAATTTAACGATTTATTTTTATGATTGATCAAAACAGAAGTTACAGATATGCCCAGAGAAAACGCGTTTTGGAGCCGGATTATTTGGACAATCTCGCTTATGATTATCGGATTAACCAGGAATATCCGTGAGTTATTGAATTGCAACAATTATTTTCACAAATTAAAAGAAAAAATCAGTTTATCTCAAACAATTAACAATTAAACCAGAAATTTCGAAATTTAGAGATTTCGAAACTTTTAGAGATTTTCGATAAATCCACTATTTTTACTTTTTTTCTCGAAATTTCTCTGGAATCTAACTCTGGCAACTTTCCTTTGCAACTTGAAACATTAAAAATCAGTTCATCTCAAAAAATTAACAATTTAACCAGAAATTTCGAAATTTCAAGATTTCGAAACTTTTTGAAATTTTCGATAAATTCACTATTTTTCCACTTTTTTCTCGAAATTTCTCTGGAATCTAACTCTGGCAGCCTTCCTTTACTACTTGAAAGTTAAAAATCAGTTCATCTCAAAAAATTAACGATTTAACGAAAAATCTAAAAATTTCGAAAAAATACATTAAAGCATATTTTTAAAATATTTTAAATAAAATTTTAAAACTCCTATAAAATTCTAAATTAATCATTATAAAAATAAAAATAAATTCATTTATCAATTAATTTCAAAATTTCCAGGATAATCAATGAGCAAAAAGCAGCAGAATTTCCAGAACCTGACGTAGAAATCGATGAGAAACGCGAGGACAACAGAGATCTGTACATAACAATTTACCTCTTCTACTTAACAATCACTTGGATTCTATTTATTGCACTAAAACTTAATAATTTCGAATTCATTCCTCAACCTCGTCGAAAACACCTGTTTTTCCCCTCGCGAAACTATTAGAAATGAATTACCTTCTAAAAATTTCTGATTCTCCCATTTTTATTTCTTTGGTCCTCTTCAAATTAAACCATTATTGAAAGCTTTAAAAATAATTTGATAAGGCAACGCACAGAGTACGACGATGTTGTCTGGTGGACGAATGTGATTCATCGGGCTCAAATGCCACCGCTTTTGAACAACTTGCCAACTAGGTCCAACTGCTCATCAACTTCTGGCTTCCGGTCTGGCACTCTTGAAATTTTTGACTCCTCTGAGCCGTCAATAAACACATCCAGTAGCTCTGATTCCTCGTGTTATGAGTAAATGTTTATTATTAATTGATATTTAATTAATGCAGTTACATAAGAGCCTACAATTGAATAATTATTTCAAAAAATATCTCAAAAACTAAAAGAGATAAAGATTTTTTTTTTGAAAAAACCTTTTTTGCAGCTTTTTTCTTCATCTACAAGAATTTCATCGCCTTAGAAATAAAGGGGCGTAAGTGCTATGCTTATATATAGCACTGACGCCACTTTTATTCCAAAGATGACAATATTTTAACAAAATGATAATTTATCTAAAAAATATCTTAAAAACTAAAAGAGATAAAGAATTTTTTTAAAACCTTTTTTGAAGCTCTTTCGCTTCAAAAACGTCTTCACCTTAGGAGAAAAGTGGCGTAAGTGCTATGCTTATATATAGCACTTACGCCACTTTATTCCTAAGCTGACAACATTTAAAAAAAGCATTTTGACGAATTATTTAAAAAATATCTCTAAAACTAAAGGAGATGAAGAATTTTTTTATTGATCTTTCAAAAACTTTAAAAACGTCTTTACCTTAAAAACAAAGTGGCATAAGTGCTATACTTATACATAGCACTTACGCCACTTTCTTTCTAAGGTGACAACATTTTGTTAAAAAGACGAATTATTTTAAAAATATCTTAAAAACTAAAAGAGATAACGATTTTTTTTGTAGAGATCTTTTTTGTAGCTCTTTTTTTCCCTTACAAAAACATCTTCGCCTTAGAAAAAAAGTGGCGTAAGTGCCATGCCTATATATAGCACTTACGCCCCTTTGCTTCAAAAATAACGATGTCTCAATTTTTCTTAATTTCCTAAATAATCTCTAATTTTTCTTCTTTCCTCCGGCTCCAGATCCTGCAGGGAGTCCTCCTCATCCCCTAGAAACATTCACGCAGCCTCAAAATCAGAATCAAGAATGAGAGATCTCCTAGAAGAGTAAGTATCATCTTCCACCAATAAAGAAATCAAATTATTCCCCAAAATTTTAATGAAGATATTCTTTCCATCTTCTATCAGCAGCAAGACCAGAGCAACTTGTGCATCAAGAAGTGCATCAATGCCTCTGGGCCACTGGCCAAATAATCAAACTTCTTCTTTATTGGCATCAAAATCAACTGAAAAGTCTAACAAGAGAAAGAAACGACCTGTTAGCAGCAAGACAACCACTAGCCACGTGTGTGATCGTTTGAGCACCTGTGTCAGATGTTCAAAAATTAATTCACGTCTCTGCAAAAGGATAACACGTTGAAATACATAAAAATTTAAAATCAATTAAATTCACACTTTTTTCCCCAATTTTTCCATTGAACAGAAAAGAAAAATGAGGGGGGAGGAGAAATAAAAAATTTGTAAAAATAGAAATACTTGACCTGAATTTTTCATGCATCCCAGTAATTCGAGAGGAAAAATGAGAGAAATATTGCGCAAGGAATATCAAGAAAATCTTCAATTCATGATAAAATTGATAATTAATGATTTAAGAAAATGCAGGAAAAAATGGAAAAAATGAAGGAATAATTCGCGATTTAATCGCGTCTGTTTAATACATCGAATCTAATGTTCAAACATCATCTGAACTGTTTTTCTCGCTTAGCCGGGGACGAAACCCGTTTTAGTCGAAAGGCAAACAGGCGCGTATTGCTAAGGGTCGCTATTTTGAGTTCAGCTCGCACTAAATATGGTCAGATGAAAATACGTACAGTAGTTTTTAAGTGAAAAACGGGCGGAGCAACCCCCATTGGAAATTTTAAACCACAAAAATACAATTGTGTAGTGGGGGTAAGGGAAATAGATCCAACGAAAGTTACTTAGTCAAGTTCATTTCAATTACTTGGACAGTTGGTTAGTCTTAACCATCTCGCAAACATCTAAACTTCTTTTTTCCATCGAAATTTTAATTGTTTAAATCTACCAACTCGTAAATTAAAATGGTAAGTAAAATAAATGTAAAGAAAATTCAAATGAAAAAAAAAAGCGCGCGTGATTTAAATGTGAAAATTTGTGTTTTCCCACTTTTTTTAAAGCAATTTTAAAAGAAAGAATAGAATTTTTTTTCGAAAATGTGTGATAAGTTCATAGAAAATTTGTGAAGTGATGGAAATAATAGTGAGGACAGAAATTATTCACTGTCTGTGGCAACTTGTTGGAACAATTAAAAATAAATAAAGATGAAACTTTTGAAAATTACGTAATATCGGTAATTCGAGAGGAGTTATACAAACTCGTTACAATGCCTCTTAGTCCGGTCTATATACGTCCACTAAAAACAGAAGGGGAGGGAGAGTTTAGTGACGATAGGCTGTATTTGAATAACCGGGGATTTGGTCCTATTCTTAGGATCTCCAAAAACACGATACCGTGAAACGCCTCACTAATTTATCCATAGGATACACACACAGTCCCTCGGTCTTTTCGACACACAGTCGTCTTCTTCATTTCGATCGCGGACTCATCAGCGTTCGCGTTTCTCTTCATTCTCTTCATTGCGCCTTTATCTGAAAATTAAAGATGGTTAGTTAGACAATACGAAAATAATTTCTACAATTCCGATTTTTTTAAAGCGAAAAAAAATAAAAATCAAATCAGTGAAATTTTAAATTTGTCAATTCTCGTTCAATATCTCGGAAACTAATGAAAAGAGAAATATTTCATAGAAACCTTTTTTGTAAAGCAAGAAAAGAGCTACAAAAAACGTTTTTATACTTTCCCTCTATCTCTTTTATTTTCCGAGATATTCAAAGCTGCACGAAAAAAGATGACTTCTACGGTTGAAATTAAAAAAAAAATTTAATTGCCTAGGCGGATAAGGAAAAGAAGAAGAAGACCAAGAAGAAGGAGGAGGCAGCACCAGCAGCAGCTGCAGCTGAGCCACCACCACCAGAGCCAAAGAAGGAAGAAACCCCAAAGCCAAAGAGTCCATCAGGTACACCAACAAGTTCTGCTCGTGCCAGCAGCCGTGGCTCAAAAAGAGCAAAACGCGCTGGCTCCAGCGTTTTCTCCATGTTCACGCAGAAACAGGTCGCTGAATTCAAAGAGGTAAAAAAATCGGCAATCACCTAAAAAATAAAAAGGCAATTAAAAAAAAGGCAATGAATTAAACGATCGAGCCTATGCTCTCCCCTTTTTTTCCAAACAGGCCTTTGCGCTCATGGACCACGACAAGGACGGCATCATTGGTAAGGAAGATCTGCGTGCAACATTCGACTCAGTTGGTCGTCTTGCAACTGACAAAGAGTTAGACGACATGGTTGGTGAAGTACCTGGACCAATTAACTTCACTCAACTACTTACACTCTTCGCAAATCGTATGTCCGGAGGTGCGTACGAGACAATATTAGGCACTTGAAACCTACGTGACGGGTAAGGGTCACAGAGGTGTATTGGAAGCTCTATATAGAGTCGGATGGACAAAAAAAAAGAAAAATTAAAAGCACGGATATACGGAAATAGCAAAAAATTACTGCGAGAAACAGAAGTAAAAAGAAAAAAAACGTACTTTCATCTAAATTTAGAGTTTTCAATATTTTATATTCAAATTTTGTGCCTTACGTGTTTATTTATGTTTTTTTTACTCGTTCCTTGATCGTTTACATGTCTCTCCCTCGTGTCTACCCCAATTGGATGATACCAGAATGTTGAAAAAAATTAAAAAACCCTCCCCCCCTTTTTTTCTTGCACATTTACCCTAAATAATGGAAAGTGAGGAAAAATGGACCTGTTTTTCTAAAATGATTTGGGATTTTCTGGGGAATAGGCAGCTGGCTAAAAAAATTTGAAAAAATTCTACAACAATCTTTACATTTTGGAGAATGTTCTCAAATTTTTTCAGATTTTTTTATCGAGTCCTTCACACCGAAAAAAAATTCTGAATCATCCTGCTCCGGAGATCCATTTTGCTCCACTCTTTCAAATATTCGCGCCTTAGAAACACATAGGGGCATAAGTGCCATGCTCGTGCACAACACTTACGCCCTTTTGTTTCTAAGGTGATGATACCTTTTACCATAAATAATTTAATTGGAATCAATCATTTGTATGTTAAACTATATCTAAGATTTTTCTGTGTTAAATCGTATTACCTCCGGTGATTAAAAAACGTTTAATGATTGTGTGCGAACGTGTTTCGCCCTCTCACCTCCACCCTATCATGCACTCTATATGTCTTCCTCTACCAACCTGTGTGGCCCTTATCCGTTCCTAGATACTCACTATGCCTCGTTGGCGATGTTACAGCAGGATCGGATGAGGACGACGTTATCATTGCGGCCTTCGGGACCTTCGATGTTAATGGAAAGATCAATAGCGACAGGTAAATGAAATAATGAAGAGATACAAGTGTGAAAAAATTGATAATAATGACATTAACACAAATCCTACAATTTTTATTTATAGATTTTTTTAAACAAATAAATTATCATAAAACAAAATATTCAAAAAAATTGCAATTCTAGTTTTTTGAATTTTCTACATTTTTTTAAAATAATTTATTTTGTTAATAGAAAGACATAAATTTTTTTCCTTAACAAATAAATTATTTTTTGAAAAATAAAAAATATGCACATGTAGAGAATTCGAAAAACTATAAGTGCAAATTTAAAAAAAAAATTTTTTATAATAATTTACTATTTAAAAAAAATCAAAAAAATTGTCAGATGTCTGTTATCTCCAGCATCATCTGCTGGACCATTTTCTGAAATTACGAGATTTAGAAAAATGTATGAAGAGACTTTTTTTGTAGAAAAAAACGAGAAGTACAACAAAAAAACTCTACAAGAATTTTCCTATTTTGCCTTTGTTCCTGAGTTAAAAAATTGAAATATTCGCATATTTTTTCGATTTAAGGTTGAGGCACGCCCTGATGACCTACGGTGACAAATTCAATGCTAAGGAGGTCAACGATGCATTCGACAACATGTACATGGATGAAAAAGGCATGATCGATACCCCAAGTCTCATCGACATGCTGACAGGAAAGGGCGATGACGACGAATAAACTGTTATAATTAAATAGGCTGATAAATGAATAAGAAACATCTCTCTTCCCATAACATTGCATCTTCAGAGATAAAGAAAAAAAAGGAAATATGATATTTAAAAAATACAATTTTAACATTTGAAATCATTTTGGATTTACAAGCTGAGTCTCGTTTAACGGCAGGCCCTTCAGACACGAGCAATGTTGGCTATTCTAATTTTTATTTATCACAATTTAATTAACAATATTATTTTTTGAAGGGGATTCGTGTATATATACGTTAAATTAACGTAACTTATTTATCCGATGAAAAAAAAACTGATTCCCCTTTTTTCCTTCCATTTTTCTCTCTCTCTCACTCTGTCTCTCTCTTCGTGAAAAAAAAACATTTCTGCGGGCCTACAGTCAAAGGAGGCATCGCAACTACCTTCATCCATACTATTCATATAAATAAAAATTTAAAAAAAACATTGAAAGAAAAACGAGAAATTATTTGAAAATGACCTCGTTTTATTCACCAGATGAGTGACTTCATCTCAGTTTATAAAATTAAGTCTTCTTGGCAGTCTACCAAAGTGCAGTGTTGACTCCCAAGTTATTCAATGCTCATCAAACATAAATCCAGTTGCACCAACGTTATTGAGGCACTACAACTATTAGATTTGTGTACTTCAATTTTATTCTTCCATTTATTTTCTTAATTGATTTATTATTTACAACTTTGGTGGCCTTTCCCCGAATATAGCACTGCCTACTCGCACATTTGAACTTCCTAGCTCGATCTGAAAAAGAAATTGGGAAGAAATTCATCAAATTTCTCTAATTTTAATTACAAAATAGCGAATATCTCGGAAATTAGTGGATTTTGAAAGAAAAGACGTTCAGTCCTTTTTTTTAGGAAAAATTTAAACTTCTAGAAAAAATAGAAAATTTTGTAAATTCTCTTAAATCCAACAGTTTTAGAGATTTTCATGAAATAAAGAGGAAATACTCACTGCATGCTCATAATCTGTCGACATTCCCATCGATAATTCCACATTTTCCGCCTCAAGATCCAATTCTTTGCAAACAGCATCTCTGCACTTTTTCAAGGACACGAAATCTGGATTTGGTCCATTTGCTGGATCATAGCCGTACGCTCCAATTGTCATGAGCCCCTTGAAATTAATATCCTTGCAGTTTTCAATGACGTACTTCACCAATGTTGAAGCCTGGCCAACATCACAGCCGCTTTTTCCTGAATAAAATCAAAGGCTCGATTACTCCCACGATTATTTTCAAAAGAAATAAGATAAATACGATTTTTGTAACATGACCAATAGATAGACGGTTAAGAAAAAGTTGGGGCTTTTTGGAGCATCTAAAATAGGCAAGTTACATAGAGGAAATGCAGAAAGGAGTAACACATAGAAAAATATATAATAAGAAGTTAGAAATCAATTGAACTTGAGTAATAAAGAAATAAATAATAAAATAAAAATAAAATAAAAATAATTAAATCTCCAATAAATAGACAGTAGGATATTCACAGTGTCATGATTATAAATTTTGATTAACCGGTATATAATCAAAAGCGCATGAATCTATCATGGTGAACCCAGTTTCCGGACGGATCCGAGTTTCCGGATGCACCAGCAAAATATACTAATAATTAATATTCAAGTGAAAAAATCTAGTTTTTCAATACTTGTAAAATGTTAAAATAACAATTAAGTAAATTGTTTGATTCATTTAATTTAAATTTGTTATCATTTTAATAATTTAATTCTAACTTGTCCGGAAACCGGTACCATTGACTTAAATGTCAGAAAATAGAGAGAAAAGTATAAAAAACATTCAATTATTTACATAATTCTCAATAAAAAGGAACCGTCCATCCTTTGGTCAGTGTTCATTTACTGGTCGTTTTTAATACCCTACCTTCCTCTCCACTCGTGTTGACTTGAACGAAAATATTCAATTTATCATCATCCTGTCTCCTAAATTTCTGCCAAGCAGTGTTCACTGCTGCTGCCAATTTCTCGCTGTCAATAGTCTCAATCATGTACAAATTTGGTATTCCCAAGACTTTGTTCACTTTGTTCCTCTGCAGATGACCGATAAAGTGCCAGTGGATGTCTCTGGATTTAATGTCTGGGTGATTGGCTTTTTCTACTAGTTCATTGACGTAATTCTCTCCAAAGTGTTTTTGTCCAGCGTTGAGAGCATCTATCACTGAAGTTGGAGGCTTCGTCTTGCTGACTGCCACGAGACGAGGTGTCACATTGTTGAGTTCCTTGTGGCATTAATTCCTTTTTTAATTAGGGGAAAATGAAAATGTTAAGTGGATATTACAATGAAATGATTTGAAATAGAATTCTTTTGATGATTGTTTTGGAAAAATGAAGAAATTTACGATAAACATGTGATAAAATGAATTTTTTGGAATTTCGAAAAAATTCTGCTTTTTTGAAAATTATTAAATTTTCAGACAAATGAACTTTATTTTTCATTTTGTGATCAGTTTTTTGAGAATTTCTTGGAATTTAAGCGAGATAGAGCCATTTATAAAATGGCCTTTTCTTGCAGAAAATTAGGGCAAAGAAAATTAGGATAAAATCACTCTATCTCGCTTAGTTTCCGAGTTTTAAAAAAAGAAACTGGTGGAAAAAGATGAATTTGTCTGAAAAATTTCATAAAATTTTGCAGATAAAATGATCCAGAATTTTTTTTTGAAGAAGAACGCTTCTACGAAAAAAATTGAAAAAATTACACAACAATGTAGACATAATGGAGCACCTTGTCAATTTTTTTCAGATTTTTTCATCAAGTCCTTCACTCCAAAAAAAATTCCTGGATCATTTAACTGTGGAGGTCCATTTTGCCCAGTTGTTCCTAGTTGCAAAAAAAATAATAATAATAATAACTTGTGTTCCTCTAAACTTCAATAAATCAAACAGAAATCAAAATCATCGAAATAATCGAAAAAGACATGAATCACTCACTGCTGATCTTTTGGAGCAAGCTGCCAAGATTTTTTCCCTCACGATACTGAGATTTCCAGCAATGTCAGCCATTTTTTTCGAAGAATTTATCATTAAAATTCACGAAAAAAAAAATTCAGTGGCAATTCATATTTTTTAATCCATTGTTATCAATTGGTCTCTGATAATAAACACAGGAAAGTTCTCGTGACACGAGGTTTCACCAGAGACTATAAGAGTTTCACATCTGATTGATGATGAGCCACTGCGCATGCGCAGAGTGAGTGTGTGTGTGCATTTAAAAAATCAAACGTGTTCAGACATGTCTGTGTCGATACACCGGTCACTCTCCTAACCTCGTGACATTCACACGTTTGTAAACA
Source organism: Aleiodes leptofemur (assembly GCA_963942555.1). Lineage (NCBI taxonomy): Eukaryota > Metazoa > Arthropoda > Insecta > Hymenoptera > Braconidae > Aleiodes > Aleiodes leptofemur. The sequence continues at coordinate 10,084,576 of OZ012620.1, forward strand.
CAAAAATTCGATGAAATCTCTCGATGTATCAAGGTTTTTTCTTTGTGTTCCAATTGTTGTTTATGATTGTGGAGGACATGCGAGGTGAATGAAATGGACGAAATAGGTATTCGCAAAATTTTCGAGAGCTGTCAATCGGTGAGGAAGAATTTGGGGGAGAAAAAAATTGACAAAGCTGTTGAGAGCTTTCCAGTTCTTGATGAAACGTCAGTCAGTGCATTTGCTACATCATTGAGCAAATTGTTGGCTTGTCGAGTGTCTAAAGACGCTTATCAAAGATATTCAGCGAGAATACAAGTGATTGTAAGTATAATTAATGCATAATTAATTTATAATTAATTCGACGAGGCTAGAAGTACAGAATTTCCTTTTGAGTGTCTTTAACATATCCTTTCAGTATTTGTTAAATTACGTGTAAGTACTTCATGTACACGTTAATGACACTTAAATACACTAACATTATGTGCAGAATTATTGAATTCATGTAAATGCATTTATTAAAGGCACTTCTGTATCTTTAGCTGTGTTGTAATTCATTTTTATGAATTTATTGAGTGTGAAGGACGTCTCCACTTCATGACACTGAAAATAACAGACATCTGACAATTTTGGGATTTTTGTACTGTTAACAAATAAATTATTTCAAGAAAATAAAGAATATGTATATGTAGTAATTTTCAAAAAACTATAAATGCGAATTTTTTGAATTTTTTTTTATGCTAATTTATTTGTTTAAAAAAATCCGAAGAATTGTCTGATGTCTGCTAATTTCATGGTCCTCTCCACTTCTTCGGTTTTTGATGAATATCTCAGAATTTATGGGAGGATAATTATGGTAATATCGTTTTTTTTATGGAGAATTTCATGAGCTACAAGAAAGGTCTCTTGATAGTTTTTTAAAAACTCCTTCGTTTTGAAGATATTCATGAAAAAAAGAGGAAAGATGAGAATTCTGATGAAATGGAGAGACATGGATTTTGTCTCATGATTGTAGTGAAAATCTGAAGAAATTTCGAGTGAAAAACACGTTTTAAAATTAATTCTTTGAATTTTTTGAGAATTCAATTTTTTAGGATACGAATTGGAAGCGGATTTTTTCCATTTTCGATTTTTTAAAATACTTTTTCGAGGATATTTATGGTTTTACGACTCAGCGAGACTTTGGGTAGATCTTGAATGAAAATTGAGATCATTTGTTATCATTTTATATGTTTTATTTAAAAAGTTATGGATTTTTGAGGTATTCATGGGCATTTTTGGGAAAATTAGTTTTTTCGTCATAAGTCCCTCAAAAATCGATAATTTTCTTTTGAAAACCTCATTAATTTATGGCAAATGATCTCACCTTTCATTTAAAATTGGCATAATGTTGCTACGACCAATAAAACCAGAGATATCCTCGAAAAAGTGAAAATTTTCAGTTTTGTAGAAAATTAGAGCCCTGATTATTTCTCAAAAAATCAAAATATCCGAGGATTCTCAAAAAAAAAATTTGAAGAAAGTTTTTTAACAGAACTTTTCTTAGTTTTTCGATGAAATCATCAGAAAAAATCTATCTTCAATATTTTCACTCATACCCCACTATTTTCATAATATAACACTCTTTGCAATGAAACTATTCTTAGTACTTCAGTTTTTAAACTGAATATTCTTTAATTGTTCTTTTTCTTCTCTTCAATAATTAAGGAATTGTTAAGAGAATGGGTTCGACCACCTGCTGGCCTGGATGTCCACCCAGCTTTCAACCAAGGTGACAATATGTTAGAATTCATCCGTACACTAATGAAGAAATATCTGGACAACAACATCCTTAATAAAAATAAATTAACAAACAATAATCTAGTCAAATTAGGTAAATTACTTCTGAATTTGTCGAGAGAGAATAAAATTTATATAACACACTTGAAGACATTTATCGATAGAATTGAATCATTAAATTTATCGTGCAATGAAAAAGATGAATTTATTGAAGATATTTTGGATAGTAAAGATTTATTGAATTTAGAATCTAATCTCATTGATAAACTTCACATTATAAATGCCAGAAAATCAATTGAAATACCGCTATTAAATAATTTTCAAATGAATTTACAAAGATTAAAGAATAATGAAGAATTATTGACAACTGATGATTTTGATAAAACAATTGAATTAATATCATCATCACCAAAATTATTTCAACTAGCATCATGTATTTTGAAAGAATTTTTTCTAAATTTTGATTATTCTCTATTAGTAATTAATTACATTAAATTTGTATTGAGAAAAATTCATCTTTTTAATAAAAATACAATTCTAAATCTTTATCCAACGTATTTGCAATCATACGTAATATTAATGAGACTAGATAATAATTATCAAACTGATAATTCAAAAAAATATATATTAAATTCATTGATTGAAATTTATTTTAAAAATAGAGATGAAATATTAATTCTATTGTTACACTATCCAAATTGGCTTGAGGAATTATCAGCTAATGTCAGTGATTTTATTTAACTAATTGTACAAATGTAAATATTTATTGAAATATTTGTTACTATTCTCATTATTTTTTCTTTAAATTTAAATTAATGGAGCAAAAAAATGTGAATAGACTCGATTATCTAAAACCATTGATCTGCTTTTTATTTTTCACCCAATTTTTCAATTACATTTTTTTTTACTTAAAATCTTTTTTATATTAATTTTCGAATTTTTCATTGTTAATGTTAATTTTTTAATTTTCTCATCAATGCATCAACTCCTTCATGTACTTAATGTGCAATGATAGGAATTAATTAATCACATGCTTACATATACACTAAATTTTTTTGCTTTTTTCATTCCTTCAATTTTCATTAATTTTTATCTTCTTTTATTTAACAACATTTCAGGCCTGCAGCTACCATCGCCATAAATTTGTTTAAATTCAATTAAAATCATTGTCGAAACTAATAATTTTTTTTTTTTCATTCGTCTTTTTCAACCGTGTGTGCTTGCCAGAGAGGAAATTTAACGTGATTTTTTTCCATTAATCTGTATTTAATATTAATTAATTGTTTCTCTTCAACACTCGTACTACTCGTGCTACCAATTATATTTTCATTATTTCTTTAATTTTTTTATACATATATATATGTTCGTACGTCTCTATTATTTTTCCTCATTCGAATGAACTCACGACGCTCTTGCACCTAATTTATTTACCTATTTTTTTTAAATTGCAGCGAGTGCATGAAAAAAAAGAACTAAAAAATGTGAATAATCTCAGAGATTCTGGAAGGGGGACAATAATTTTATTGATTCATTCATTCTCATTATTTTTTCTCTGTGTTTTATTGAATTTAAAAACATGGCAGTGATGTGCTATTCATTTCTACGTTCAAAATCCTTTCACATTTAATTTTTTTCCCTTCGAAATTTCATTTTTTCCCTCGAAAAATCCAATTAATTTCCCATCTTTCTAAATTGCTGGAAATAATACACCGCCACTTGTCCCCCAATTAAAATAATAATAATAATGATAATTAAAAAATTTGATGTGATGAAAGCTGGAATTATTAGGAGTAATTATTATTTTTTGATGAGGAGGGTTGATTAATTACACACACACACGAACAATTGTTAAAAAACAAATAATTCTGTTAATTTTTTTTTTCTTCTTTTATCATAATTACTTACATTAAAACCATGGGGAGCAACAAAAATTTTAATATTTATCCTAATGATGAACTTTTTACGTCTTTTAAATCACGTAATTACATGAATTTAATATATTTGATGTTTTTTTTCGATAATTCAGAGTGTGCAATCCATTTTTCATCTTTCTGCACTATTTAATCATACAATTAGTATGCGATTTAACAAAAAAAAGGGGAAAATGATAATGGAAATAATGCAAGTGTATACATATGCGGTTTATCTGCATTTTTGTACACACAATTTAATTGCCTATAAATTTTCACAAAAATTTTAATCTACATTTTTTTTCTAAATTTTTCTTAATTTCTTTCGTGGTCTCTCGTGTTTCTTAATTTATCATTTTTTTTTTTTTCGATTATTGACTGCAATAAGGTACATCATCGAAACGAGAAGAAAATGCGAAAATTGAGAGAAGAGTCGATGAATAAAAGAAAATTAGGGATTAAGAAATAATAATGAAATTAGCACAATTCTGCAAATTTTTTGGATTTTTAAAAAAAAATAAATTATCACAAAAAAAATGTTTGAAAAATTTGCACTTATAGCTTTTGAAATTCTCTACATGTGCATATTTTTATTTTTCTAAAAAATAATTTATTTGTTGAAAAACAAAAAAATTGACAAATATCTGCTATTTTGCAGTATTTTACAATTTTTCGATTTTTTTAAACAAATAAATTACCAGAAAAAAAGTGTTTTGAAAAAATTTTGTTTTTTTGAATTTTCCACATTTGCATATTTTTCATTTTTTAAAAAATAATTTATTTGTTTAACAAGAAAAAATTTCAGATTTCTGCTATTTTCAGTATCACATTAAAAGCTAATTATATAATTAACGAGAGTGTAATTAAAATAGATTGAATCGAATCAATTAATAATATATAATCATTTTTTTTTTTTCATTTTTTCATTCGTGATACAATAAATCGCAGTAGCGCTCTGTTAAATTCATAATAAATCGGCAGCAAATTGTTTCATCAGGCAAACAAATGTTGAACAATTATGCAACTTCTTTTTTTTTTGCTTTTACAATTTTTTTTTAAATTTCTTTTACCTATTATTAACGCGCGTGGGGAAGCACGTGTTGAGAAAATGGTGTTTTAATCCTATAAAATTATTATTTATTCCACTTTATTCAGTAATTCAATAGAGAAAATATTTATTTTTCTTTGCACGGTTTAACTTTGTTCTTCACAATTAAATTGTTCAATTAATTTTATTACCAGTGGCGATAGTAGCAGTAATTGTTTTTTTCCTTCTTTTTTTTTTAATAATAAAGTGACAAACGATGGTTTAAATATACAATTAAATTGAAACCCCACGCGTGAAAAAAAACAGCCATCGCAATTATTCGGCTACTTAATTATTACTTATTTTTTTTTTATCATTAAATTTTTTTTCTTTATTTTATAATTTTTTTTTTCTCTTTCATTTACTTTTTTTTTTTCTTTTTAACATTTAAATTGGCTAAACGGAGTTGATCACATCACCAACCGTATAACATTATGTAAAACAGCCAACGAAACATCCAGCGCTTATTCCATTAATTTAATTATTTTTTAATGTGATTTTTTTCATCTGATTTTATCATCTAAATGATTGATTCAAACATTCGTTTTTTTTCGATTTTAATTTATTTTTGAAATTTTTTAAAATTAATTTCCCGTGTTCATTACGAATTAAAAAAAAAAACAAAATAAAAGTGAGAATGTTTTTCTTTTTTTGAAGAACAAACTAAATTTTTCAAAATTACAAACTGTGTTGAATTCACCTTTTTTAATGAAATTGTGGCAATTACGTAGATCCTCATCATTTACCATTGAATAATTACTTTGAAATGTTTTTTTTTTTTACTTTTTTTTACTTTTTCTTTATTTAATTTTTTTATTTCTCTCACTAGACACGATTCAACATATAGAAAGTTCATCGTTTTTTATTATTCATTAATTATTATTTATAATTTATCAATATTAATCTTAAAGCTGTCTAAGAACTCGCTGCGTGGCAGGAGCGTCGTGTTATATTTTTTTAAATTCAATTTCCTTTTTATTTTTTCTTCTTCAAATTTTCTCATTACATGTGTTTTTATCTTTTCTTGGTAATTGCCGAAATTTTAGACGTATTACTGTAATTCGCGCGATAAAGGTACGTTTGTAGTCGTCCACGTGTTTCAATCATTTTTTTTTAATTTACTTCTTTTTTCAATAAATTTTTTTTGTATAATAATAATAAAATTAGCACAAATCTGCTAATTTTTTTAGATTTTTTTTAACATAAAAATTATAATTTTGAAAAATTAAAAAAATTTGCAGTTGTAGTTTTTCGAATTTTCAACATTTGCCTATTTTTTTTTACAAAAAAAATTATTACAAAAAAAATAAAAAATATGCACAAATGGAAAATTCCAAAATTTTAAATTTTATTTTTTTTTCGCAATAATCAATTTGTTTAAAAAAAATCCAAAAATTATTAGGAATGTGCTAATTTTATCATTAATTTTTTTTTTGTGTACGTATTACAATCGTACTACTCCTCGAATAATGGTGTTTCAATTAATTTCATTTAAAAATTCATCAGTTGTGTTTATTTAACTTTAGATATATCCTACTCCATTCATTATCTCAGTGTAATTATCGTGTTTTAATAATAAGTGTACAATCAGCGAGATCCCTAGACCGCAGTGTGTATTTCTTGTACGTATAATGTGTATGTGTATTGATTTTTTTTTTAATTTCATTTAATTATCTTTATTTATTTATTTTTTTTTCGTGTGAATATATCTTAATTTTTTTCTTCATTTTTCATTAAATTTTATTCGTAACATATATATATATATAATATATATATACCTTAAATATTTACTACTTGTTGATGCTTTGTTTAATTTTATATAGATCACAATGTGTCATACCAACTGCGCCATTGAACGATTTTTTTTAAATTGTTTATTTTTTTTATTAATTTTTTTTTTCTTTAATTTTCTTTAATGTCTCTATGCCTGCACGTTTTTTGAATCCTCATTCATCACTCAATCTCTTCACAATTAATCATTTAAATTTTTTTTCTTGGCTTGGATTATTTTTTTTAAAACTTCTTTTTTTTTTCAAAGGGATGAAATAATTTAATTTATGTTTTCACTGATTGATAAAATTATTCAGGATTTTACACACATATTCATACACCCACACACATACACACGCACAAACACAGATGAAGCTTGGACATTTGTGTGACTGGAAGTAACAGATGAGAGGTCTTATTTTTTTTTTTCGCTTTCAATAATAATTTTTTATTTCAATTTTTCTTTCATTTATTTAATTTTTTTGGGCAGGATTTAATTTTTTTTTTTATTTCCAGAGAAATTATAGAGGAAACAGAAAATTACGAATTGTGACACAGGCAATAGTCTTTTTTTTTTCATTAATAATTGCGCCTGAATGAGAAATTAATCAGAAATTTTAGTGGCCATTAAGTCATCTCCTTTCCCAAGAGAAAAAAAAAAAAAGAAAAAATACATGTGTTTATCAATTTTATTCTTTTTTTAAATTTTTTTTATCTTTCTTGATTGAAGAAAGTAGTGTCTCTATCGTGAATTTATTTAATATTATCAAATTTCTTCATTTTATTTTATTTTTATTTTTTTTTTCATTTTAATATTTGTCCTATATCCTAGATAAATTCAGACCAGCCGAAATTGATTGATTTTTTAGAAAAAAAAAAGAAAAAAGGAAAATAAACATTACAATAAGAGAATGCAAAAATGAAATTATTGAAATATCTAATTGGAATAGATAATAATTCAAACATCGCTAAAATATAAATAATTTTTTTCCTTTCATTATTCGCATTTTTGCGTTATTACTTTTATTTTATTTTTTATATTTTTCATTTTCTATTATTTCTTTGCTTCATTCATCTTTAACGTAACTCAGCACTGTGTGTGACCGTGCTGCGAATTAAATAGCACTTTTATTAATTTTTTTTTCTTTTTTTTTGTCATCTGTAATGCATATACAATTCACCCAACTACGTTTGTTTTTTTTAAATCAATAATTAATGATTAAATATTTCGCACCAGCGCGAAATACTATTAAATGTTCATTGTCATTAAATCCTGACATATTTTTCCTTTTTTTCCCATTATCATTATTTCTTTGCTTTTTTTTTAATTAGAAAGATGAACGCAAATACACATTATTCCTTATTCCATTATTGAAATTGTTGATATTAGCACAGCATTGCAGAATGAAAGCGTATCGTTTGAAAAAAAAAAAGAAAAACAACAAAAACAAAATCTTTCAATGTAATTATTAAATTTCTAGCTTTTTTTTTATCTCTGAGATAAATAAACTCGTCACACGAAACTTCTTTCACGTTTTATATTTATCATCTGTTCTTTTGCCATTTATTTAAAAATTTAATTGGAATTTATATTCATTGATTTTTCCCTTAGGTCGCTTCCAGCGCCGACATGGGTGGACCTAACCGACTGCATTCTACTCGTCTTCACGTCAATATATTTATTTCATTTTCCTTTTTTTTCCGAAATTTTTTCAATTTTTTCAAGCTTTTTCAAAATTTCTTCAATTTTTTCGAAATTGAATTCTCGAAATTTTTTCGAAATTGAATTTTCGAAATTGAATTTTCGAAATTTTTTCGAAATTGAATTTTTGAAATTCAATTTTCGAAATTAAAGTTTCGAAATTGAATTTTCGAAATTAAATTTTTCGAAATTGAATTTTCGAAATTGAATTTTTCGAAGTTAAATTTTTCGAAATTAAATTTTTCGAAATTGAATTTTTCGAAATCGAATTTTTTGAAATTGACTTTTATCTTTGAAATTTCCACAATATTTTTGTTTTAGGCAATCGGTTGGGTCCGTGGACATTGGCATTTTGTTACAATTATAGAGATATAATATAGATTCTATATAAATACCTATTATGCTCTTCTTATTTTTTTCTTCGTATGTTACATATTATTAGGATGTAATTTCTGTTTTTTTTAAATCGGCCATCGCTCTATCATTCACATAGATTTTTCATTTTTCTTCTAATTCATCTTCTTTTAATGAAATATTTAATTTATTTGACATTAAACTCGTTTTTTTTTTTTTAATGATTCATTTTTTTAACTTCACCAGAGAGTAAGATAATTCACTCATTATTCATTGTGTCCTTTTCAATTTGAAAATTCTCATTCAATTTCGTTCTTTTCATATTGTTTTTTTTTTGCCTTAGACAATGAGATTTGTTTTTTTATCATTTTTTTCTGTATAAAAGTGTATTTCAAGGGTCCTTATTTTTTTAATAATTTTTCTCTCTCAATGCGAGTCTGCGCATCTTTTATACGTTATTATTATTTATTATTTTTTTTATTTTTTTCATTAAATATTTCTTTTTTATCTCTGAAATAAAACTCAAAAGAATCAACGTTGTATAATGTACATAATACATAGATTTTTCATTTTTTTTATTCTCATTACTTTTTTTTTTGTTTTAAATCCGGCTAGCAGTTTTGTTTTCATCTATTATAATCTCTTCTTTATTTTTGTATTTATTTTTTTCATTTTTTTACCTTTTTTCTTTTTTTTTGTTCATATATAATATATTTTATATAATTATATTATAATATAGTATAGAGATGTCGTTTAAAGATTAAACGAATATTTTTTATGCTGTTGGAATGAGGATGTAAGGGACTAAAATTGTTTTTTTCTTTTTTTTCCATTAAATGTTTCTCTCATTTTGAGAGAAACGCAGAGAGTCGAGGTAGAATATGTCCCACGTTAATTAATCATTTTTTTTTTAAACCTACGAAGCTGCCGTTATTTCCATGCCAAAAATGAAGAAAAAAAAACATATATATATCTATATATATATTTTTGAGGGGAAAAAAGTGAAAATTAATTTGTAAATTACTTTTTTTTTTTTTTCGTTTCTTTTTTTTTTACACCAAATGTCAAATGACATTCTATAACAATTAATATTTTTTTCGTTATTCATAAAATCTTAACGATCAAATTCAAATTGTTTTTTTAACGTAACGCTCGATTAAATTCATTCAATCAACATTTTCATTTGATAAATTTATTATTTTTTTTTTTAATCCTTCTTTAATTCTTTCAAAAAAAGATACTTCATAATTATCTTTTGAAAAACGTGCGAGAACTATATATGTGTAAATGTAAATTAATGTAAAAAATGAAAAATTAAGTGAACAGAAAGATAAAGAAATATTATGAAATTATTTGCAATTAAAGTGAAATTAATCAAGTGGTGATTGGAATTTCACTCATTAATTTTTTTTTTTTTTTTAGGCATAAAGAAAATTAAGGAACAATTGATTAATTGATCACACGGAACGAGCGACGATATTTTTTTTATGCGATGATAATGATTAAATGGGCGATGGCAATGATAACGCGGTGTGAACACGGCGAAGAAAATATTACCGATCAACGACGTGAAAACGAGTTTTTCTTATTTCCATTCCATTCATTTGTCCTTTTTTTCCATCATTTTTTTTCTATCATTCTTATTAACCGGTATTAGTGTCCAATGAATTGTTATTTGTTCTAAAATAATTTTTTTTTCTCATCATTTTGAAATTTGTTTCCTTATTTTTTTTCCTTTTCGTTTGTTTATCATTTCTTCATTCTTTCATTAAGTTAAAGCCTTTTTCACTTGATCAAATTTGTATCTAAATTTGGATTCGGATTAGGCTGTTGTGATGTTGATGAGGGCGATGATGCCTGTTGACCACTGCCACTACCTTTGACATCGGACATAATATTACCACCAGGACCAATTCCACCCATTCCACCGACGCCTGCGCCGCCCTCTTTCATTTTTTCACAGTAATCAGCAAATATATCACGAAACCGCGACCAGGATTTTTCTGGCACAGTTATGGCCGTCCTGAAGTTTGTCTTGACCTAGAATTTTTATTTTAAAAAAATCAATAAAAAGTGATTTAAAAAAAGGTGGAGTTATTATTTTGCGAATATCTCGGAAATTATTGAATTTAGAGAAAAATCGCAAAAGCCCTTTTTTTGTGGAGAATTTAATGCCCCGCAAAAAAAGGCATGAATTGATGATACTGAAAATAGCAGACATCTGACAATTCTTAGATTTTTCTTTCTTTCAACAGATGAACTCAGTAGTGAAGAGGTAAAACGAGATAAGTCTATTTTTTTCTCACTTTTTTAGAAATACCTTAGAAAATAAGCAAGATAGGGCGTTTCTGCCCCCAATTTCTCTTGTAACTCTTGAAGTTTTCTACCAAAAAAGATGAGTAATATCGCCTTATCTCGCTTAGTTTCCAAGATATTTCATTCAAAATGACCAGAAGAATAAGTCACTTTATCCTGTTTTACCTCTTCACTACTGAATTATACAAAAAAAAAGAAAAATATACAGATATCAAAAATTTAAAAATCTATCAATGCGAATTTTTCAAATATTTTTTTTTAAATAATTGCTTTCTTTAAAAAAATGCACAGAATTAAAAAATGTCTCCTAATTTCATGGTCATCTAAATTGACTGTAAAATGGATTTACCTCTGAAATTCTCATGTAGATACCACGATTATTTTGTCCAATATCAAAGTAAAAGTTTTTGTTGTCAACACGCATGTAACGGCCCTCTGGTAAATCTCCCTTGAAGCCACCATCGTCTATTCCAAATTCCTCAAGCAGATCCGTGAGTGCATCTCTGAATTCAATCATTCCCTGTGCTGGTATTGCTATCTGTGTTCTTGGACCGCCTCGTGTTATCGTTTGCGAGACCTAAAAAAAATGTAAAAAAGGATTTTTTCCCTTAGTCAGTGGATAATCAGTGAGTTAAGAAAAAAAAATGCAAAAAAAAAACATAAATGAAAACGTTTCAATCGAGAAATATTTGTGTTTTGCAAATTATTTGAATCACCTTCATTATCTTCATCATCATGACTCTTTCTCTCATTAATTACATAAAAAAAAAAAAAACATCATACTCAGATTGTGTTTGGTACATACAGGGTGACTCACCCGCAGGAAACGACCACGGGAATTTTCTTTGAGGTCCAGGTAGTATCGCCTATTGTCTTTAACCATCATTTCGGATTTGAGCTTTCCATCGTCCGGTACATTTTCCGGATTTGGCGGACCTATTCTCATTGATCATGATTAATTTTTGTTTAAATTAAATTTAGGATTATGATTCATTGTGAAGAAGTGGAAAAATAAATTTTTCTATTTCTTCATAACTTGAATAATTGATTATTGAGGGGTAACACCACTGTAAAAGTCTTAAAAAAGGCGTTTTTTGGATAGAAAAAGTTTTTTTTTCTCTAGAAAAAGTGGCAATAAAATAATGATATTTGAGGGAGTGATTCAGCATATATTTGAGTCTTCAGAAAAAAAATTCATCAAAAAATATCGAAAAATGACGACACAAGAGCCATTCTTGTGAGGCTCCTCGAATGTAAAACACTCTGCGGCACGCAGTGTAACTGGTGCAAATTTCAATTGAAAAAAAAAAAATTGGCTCATTCTACATACACATAGCTACAGAAATACGTAGGGGATTTCAAAAATATTTTTTTTTGTGTGTTTGGTGACCATTTGAATGAGAAAATTCAAATTTCGGCCAAAAAACCGGCAATTTTTTATCAATAACAAATGTGCAAATCAATTTTTTGAAAATCCCCTAGGTGTTTCTGTTCGAAATATTGTTTTCAAGATGCCGTGGGAAATTCAAATGAAAATAATAAAAATTATTGGAGTTATGCTGCGTGCCAATTGGAAAAATCATGTTTCGAGAGAAACACGACTGAAGTTTTGACTTAGGCTATGAATATGAAGGAATGCCTTGGGAAAAATTCAAAATTTTATGTGAAATAATGGGTTTTAAGTGATAACTTTTCTTGCCCGTATTTTGGAAGGCTCGAAGTAATTTTCAAAATGAGAAGAAAAAAAGTCGATTTTTTGAAAATTCTACAGTGGTGTTACCCCTTAAAACTTCTTTTTTTTCTCACCTAGCGATGCATAGAAGTCGCTAAACGTTGAAAGATGATCACGAAACTCTGATGCTGTACTTAGTGCTAAAAATATTTGACTACGTCTGCCATCAGCTCCGATCTTGAGAAAAAAAAAGAGGATAAAAATTAAATAAATGCCATTGAAAAATGAATTTTTCCTCTAAATTCGGGAGAAAAAGATTCTATACCTCAGCGACTTTGATGAACCTTCCCCGTCTGTTTTGTTTGACATCAAGATAGAAACGTTTGCTCTGTATCTGCAGCATTTTCGTTGCCAATTCCTGTTCACTCTGTTGTCCATGTTGGCCTGTTTGAAAAAAATAAAATAAATAATTCATAAATTCAATAAAAATGCATAATTTATGTTTGAATTTTAAAGAGTAAAATTTTTTCTAGGTTGCCCTAGAAAAGAAGAAATATTGAACAAAGAGAGAAAATAGATTTTGAGGTAGGACAGGGGAAATAGTAGGACAGAGAGCCATGTTGCTAGTCCTCTCGATCAATAACAGCTGCGGCCCGGGTTCAACGACCCTCTCTCTCTCTCTAATTCGCGCTTTAGTACTCTATGCGCCACCCTCCTAGCCCACTGTCTCTCCTTTGTGTGCACGTAAATTGATGGCATTTCCCCGCAGAAAAAAAAAGGGAGAAATTAGAATAAGAGATTTAGGATGAGCAGAAGGAAAATTTCCGTCCAATTACGTACTGGACTGCTGCTGGAGGCTTCCGGAAATTGGTACAGGGCTCAAGTCACCCTGGAATATCCGGCTCTTGAACATCTTGAACTCCTTTTTTTTTATTAACCAACTAATCCAACAGCTGTCGTTATCCTCGAAGATTTACCCCTTTTTCTTGGCTCTTTAAACTCTTGTTTTTTTCGTCCTGATAACTGCGACTGGCATTGGCCAGTCGATTTCACGTTAATCAATCGTCATCCCCTTTTTCGCTCCACTTTTCTCGAATTTTCTCCATCACTCGCTCCTTTATCATTGCATTTTCCAGAGTCTTATCTCCATCCTCACCATCAAATCATCACCTAAGTCACCATCTATCCTTATTCAATAGAATATCATCGGTTCCAAAAAATCCCCTCAAAAATCCGCATCACCCGAGGCATCCCTCTGTTCTTCTCCTCCCCTCGTCTTTTTAAAACAAATTTTTCTCCAAAATTCTCGATGATTATCATCCAAACGTCAATCAATCCCAAACATCACAGCCTCCCCCCCTCCAATCAACTATTCACCCAAAAATCATCAACTTCTTCATGATATTCTCGAAAATGATGTAACGAAGAGAAAAAAAAATGAAGCACAATTTTTTTCTTCAAAGTGCCATCGATTCTGCGGTTAGCTGCGCGACTTTGCTGCACCCTGACCTAGCTCAATGACAACTGCATCTAACTAAGAAGATCTAGGGGAAGGGGGAGGTGGAAGGGAGAGAAAGAGAGCAATAGGGGGATGATTTTGAAATGAGAGCACTGCGCAGACGCAACCACGCGGCCTGACCACGCGCCCAACACCCTCCGGTTGTGGTCCACCCCCTCATCCAAACACAAACATATACACAAATGCATTAAAAAAAAAATACAATATAAGTCATCACCTTCTGGATGCCAGTACTGAATCTTGTCCATGGTATCACCCCATCCATTGACCATCATCGTATCCGGTGACACTGAATTTCGCGGGTCCATTCAAATTCCCCAAAAATCATGAAAACTTCGACCGCAAAAAAGAAACTTAATCGAATGTATAAATCAAGGGAAAGAATAATAATTACCAAAAAAAAAATAAAGGGTAATCGTCTCGGGAAACGATTGCCGGTCTTCCCCAAGACGATAGTGACAAAACTGAACTAACCGCGAGGATAGTCATGCCGTATACGTGGTGAAGCATGGTCGTGCGTAGTCAGCGCGATGACACATCGCGTTTGCGGTACTCACACCTCCTCCTCCTCCTTCTCCTTTTCCTCCACCTTTTCATCTCTCTCTCTCTCGCGCGCTTTCGATTCATCATTCGATTGACCGCCTCTCTCTCTCTCTTTCTCTCTTTTTCTAGTACTGCACAGTGTACTGACTCGATATTAAAATGCCATTTATTTATTTTTCTCCACAATTGAACTGGTGTGTGTCGTCAAATCCCAACCGATGACGTATCAGTCATTCATGGAGCTGGTCGTCATGCCTGTGGAATGTTTCTCTCCCTCCTCCTTATGCCCGCGGATGTATGGAAAAAAGTAGGTATTGTGGGAGGCTTTTCTCGCGGTGTGCAAGAGACGAAGAGAGAGTATGTGCTTCCCCATGGATTTATAAGCGCGAGAAAAAGAGAGAGAGAAGGTGCTGATATCTCAAAAAGCCACCCAATACCCCACCTTTAGCCTCTTGGTCCCACTTACCCGCCACGTGACGCCACCACCCACTGGCCACGTGATCTCAACCTATCTCCCTCCCCCCTCCCCTCCCACTACTCCAGATTCGTCAGCAAAGCCTAGTGACGTCATACAACGGACAGCTGACTATCTGCGGGGAGAAGAAGAGCTCTACTCCAGTTTTCCATTTCAAATCTGGCTAGTCTCTCATTTTAATCATCATTTCAATTCTATTCATTTCTTTTCATTTCAAGTATTCTATTTTTACGCTCTTTACATTTCTCTCTCTCATTCTATCTATCTCTCTGTCTCTCTCTTTTTCTCTTAAATTGCTCTACTTCAGAATTTTTAGCACGAAAAGCTCAATCATCCACGTTATTTTGGAGTTTTTCGGTGAAATAAACACGAATATTTGAAATTCTCGAAACAGGTGAATAATTCTGTTTATTCTCTTTTCTTTTTTTTTCCTTCTATTATTAGATTATACTGGCGGATAAAACTGCGGAAAGAATTGACGCAGAATCAGACTTCTTTGCGGCATTACTCGGTATTACAGTGAAGTTTCGCGGGAATATTTGAATCATGTTTCGCTCCATTCGCTTCTGCGGATTCTCTTGGAGAGGTGGACTCGTATAGGAAATACTCTATTTATTTGAAGTATCATGGAAAATTGAAAGGTTTTTTTTAAATAACAATGCTAAAAGATTGTCAATTTAGCATTGTTATTTAAAAAAACCTTCCAATTTCCCGTATTTTACTTCAAATAAATTATTAACATGGAAATTAATCCGCTTATTAAATTTTCTATTTTTTTAAGGAAAAAAGGGTTTTCGGGGATAAATTGGGTTGGAATTTTTTTTTTTTTTTTGTGGACTCACCACCGTCAAAATCGGCTCCTCCACTATCCATGCCCCCAGGATTTCCATACTCTGTAAAAAAAGAAAAAAACAATTAGAATTGTGTGTTTGAGAATTGAATTTATGTTTTTGTAGCATAAAATTGAAGCAGCATGAGTAAACACCTTGAACCCCATTATTTTCCTCTGATTTTTCCTCCCAAAGAGGCGTTTCCATTTCACTCCTTTTAAAAAATGTACTATATCCACGATTTCCCTCACTCACAACCCCTCTATCGTTCTTTCGTAGCAATGTTTGATAGAATTGCATTGAATTGGTTTCACTAGCAGCACAATGTGCCAAACTACAGAGACTTTTCCATGGTTTCACTAAGAAAAAAGAAATTGATTTGCCCCTTCCACCGAGTCGTGTGAAATTCATCTCAGGCTGCTGAAGCAGTTGAAAATCAGTAAAATGAGGAGAAGAAATAAACAAAACAGGCTTCCCCTCTTCTCCCTCTAATTATTCAAAAAAACCCCTCTCTCTCTCTCCCTCAACAACAAAAGCCAACGATTTAACTCGAGTGGGG
Source organism: Aleiodes leptofemur (assembly GCA_963942555.1). NCBI lineage: Eukaryota > Metazoa > Arthropoda > Insecta > Hymenoptera > Braconidae > Aleiodes > Aleiodes leptofemur. The sequence goes on from OZ012620.1 coordinate 10,101,071, forward strand.
AGAGGTTATGTTTCTCCCTGACTATATATACGTTACGTCACGCCCCACGACTCGAAAACCTGTAGGTAATGGATGTTTCTGCAGACTTAGTAAAAATCTCGACCTTGAGGATCTAATCAACTAACAATACAACAAATAAAAGAGTACAAAAGAAAAATGTAAATCATCTACAATTGTTTTTAAGTGTAGGCCAGCTGAATGGAGCAGGATTGCACAAATGTTGGGCTCACAGGCGAATTTAAAAGAGAAAAAAAATTGGCGGGGGGAGGGGGGAAGTACAGAAGTCCAAAGCGGATTTGCGCCTGTCTTTATATATATATATATGTCTATATATGTGTTTTCTGGTGCTGCTGGTGGCGAAGTTCTGCATGGAGATGGACACAAACGGGCCAAAGATAGAGGGGGCTCCCTTCGTTGTGTGTAAAAACCAGTCGGCCATCTTGAATCCTACGAGCCGTTAAAAAAAATAGATTAAAAAAAAGAAGAACTTGGTCGTTCTTCTTTTTTTTTATTGCCATTTGACAGAAGTCCACGAGGGTCGTAAGAAATTCGTGTAAATCGCCAGATTTTCAAGCTTTTTTCACGATAATGATGTTTTTTTTGCAGCAAAGATAATCCAGGGAGAATTTTAATATCAGCAGTGATATTAACCGACTGAAATAATTCGCCCCTGGGGCCTCCCCCCCCTCCCTGCTGCAATGTTCTCCGTTCGCCCATGAATAGCTTTCTCACACTCCAAAAAAGATGTCTGCCTTCTTTTTTTTGTACACGAATATTTAATTGATCACTTGAAATACAAATTTTTTTTAGCAACACACTAACTTTGATCAACAAATTAATTAAATGTTGGTTTATTTTATAATTAAAAAAAACAAATGCTTACTCTGTGGCTGGTCGTCCAGGCTCTCCCTGTCAGACATGATTTTCCAATCAATTCAATTATCTGGATGGAAAACTAACGTTTCAATATATATATATATATATTATATATATATATATATATATATATGTGGATCACAACTCTATATGTATTTGTTCCTCTTCTCTCTTCGTTCTTCTTTTTCTTTTTGCCAATCGTTCCTTGTGTGTATCCTATGCGGCCGCCTTTCCACTTCGCGTTCGTTTGTAACGACTACGTCACACACTACCCACCAGAAGAGGAGCCCCAAAAGAGCTCCCAGCAGCAGCACACTTGTCCTCACTGGCTGGCCAAACTTCGACCACCCAGTTGGTTCACGACTTGATCTATATATCAACTTTCCTTTATGTCTGTCTCACTTTTTTCCCCCCGTTTTTTTTTTTTTTTTGAAAAATCCGCAGTACTATATAGTATAATCTCTTCGTGTCTCTCTGACTGCTGTTTTATTACTCAATTTTTTGCATTTCTCGCAAGTTCCTTGCTAGAAACTTTGATCAAAATTTTCTTGTATCAATTTTATTTTATTTTATTTAATATAACTTCTCCCCCCTTTTTTTTTGCAGAAGTGAAATATGAAACGAACGATAGAAATCAAACAGACAAATCAACTTCATAGATTTTGTTGTGCCTCAATTTTTTTTTTCAATTTCTCTTCTTTTTTTTTCACTTAAATAATTGAACGAGACACACACAAAAAAAAAGGAGAAAGAAAAACAAAAATTTTGCTTTTATTTTTCTTTAACTTTACACACCACGGTCGTCCGACCCGCCGACCGTCCACGGCACCAGTCGTCACCACACACCACCACACTCACCACCACACACACACACGCACACCACACACGTCGTGCCTACCCTGGCCCTTCTGTTCTTCCTACCGCACTCTCTCTCGTTCTCTGGCTCGCGACTCCCCGACTCTACGGTACGGCCTGTTGGCCTGTTGGTACGTTCCTCGCGCCTTCACCTCTTCACCTCCTCTACCACCTCCATTTTCTTCCTCCCCACCCCCCTTCGCCCCTCTCTGGGTGCCCTGCTGAAGCACACACACACAGGCGAATAAAATTACGTTGTGTGCGCAACACAAACACACACACACACAGACAGAGAGGCCCACACACACACACACACATATATATATATATACACACACACACACTACACAGGCACACACACACACACACAACAGGACACAGGCAGACACTCACACACATGCACACACACAACAGGCATACACACACACAGAGACACACACACACACACACACTAGTGCATGTTTGGCCCTCTAACGTGTTGTAACCCGTTCTCTCTCTCCATGTGTCCTTCGCAATTCAGCCCGCGAATCGTAATGTATACAGCCACTCTCATCGACCAATCCCGCTCATCCTTTTCACCTTCAATCTGCCCCCCCCCCCCCCCCTCTCCTCCCCTTTGGTTCTCCGTTAAGTACACTGTACTTAATTTTTTCATGTTTTTTTTTGGTATGAAATGGAAAAAAGGGATTTTTGTGGGCAATTATAAAATATATGTATATATTATATTTTTTGAATAGGTGATGAAGGAAACGAAGGTTTCGCATTTACTGCAGACTTTTGTGTGTTTGGTTGAGTTTAGAAGGGAAATGGATTTTTCTCTTCTCGACTGTTGGTTTCAAGGATTTTTGTATTATACACACCAATAGGCGGTTCCTGTGTGGGCGGTTGGAAGGAATCAACATGAGTGGCGCTAGATGGGAGTTCTAGGAAGAAGTGCTAGTGATAACAGATTTTGAATATGAAATTGGTAATTTTTTTGGAAAATTCTTAAAATTAGTGTTAATTCTCATAACATGATTTGAGGATTTTTTTTTGGAGTGAAGGACTCTTTGGAAAAATCTGAAAAAATTTGAGATTATGCTTCTATATGTTTACATTGTTTGTGAATTTTTTCAGATTTTCTATGAACATCGCCGTTCTTAAAGAAAATCTTGAATAATTTTATCTTGCAGGTCCATTTTGCCCTTATCTCCCCCACTAAAAATAGCAGATATCTGAAAATTGTGAATTTCTTTATTTTTTCAATGAATAAATTATTTAAAAAAAATTCAAAACATGAAAAATTCTAAAAAATATGAGTACGAATTTTTTTAATATTTTTTTTATAATAATTTATTTGTTAAAAAAAATCTAAAAAATTGTCAGATGTCTACTAATTTTATTATTAATTCCCTCAGTAGTAAATAAATGGACAAACTTCTAATAATTAAATAATTGAATAATTAAGTTAATGCAATAATTTAATATTAAATCCATTATCTTTTTTGCAGTGCTGCAATTTTTGTGGATTTATTACTTTTTTTCACTCGAAAAATGGACAATTACTCAAAAAGTGAAGGACTGGAACCTGTGGAGATAGGTAAGTTTTAATATTTTTCATAAAATCATGATAAATCTCTTCTTTTTTTTAAATCGAACCTATGTTTATTATTTTCTTAATATTTAAAGCGATAACACGATGAATTTCATTTTTTTTTCTCATTCATGATTTTTTTTTTCTTCATCAAATACAATTTCAAACTTCTCATGCGTATTTTGTACCCAGTACAGCTAGAGTAATTTTAATTGTACAATTGAACGTGATTCGGACAAATTTCCTTGCTTTTTTTTATTTTATTTTATTTTTTTTATGTTTTTAATGCTCACATTTGTTTATAATTAATAGAATTCTGTTATTCAGTGTATTTCGTGTCTTTTTGTTTATTTCTTTGTCTTGTTTATTGTTTTTTCATTTATTCCCCTAATTAATTACGGCATTTTGATAATTATGATTATCATTTATATAAACAATGATTATGATTTAAATAAGAAAGAAACGAAAAATGAATTAACTGGTGATTTTGTGGATTTCAAATTGTCTTTTTCCCTTTTTTTTCCTCTTTTTCATTTAATAAAAAGAGCATTCAGTGATTTTTTTTTTCAGTGTTGTTTGTCTCGTTCCAAAAAAGTTGTGTGATTTTTTATTTTTTTCATTTTTCATTTGTTAACAATGTTTTTTCATTAAAACTTTTCAAGGAAAATGATCGCCACAGAATAAGGCACACAATTGATGCAACGCGCACGTCATAATAGCGATTATTTATTTTACATTTTATTTTTTTAATTATTTTTCCATTTTTTTAAAACATTTTATGAATCTCTCATTATTTATTTAATTCTTGCTGACAATTTTAAAGATCTTGAATGTCCTTTTATTTTCAAATATTTCATTATCTTTCAAATTCTCGATTATTTTGGAACGATTCACATGGCACAGGATTTGATAAATTTCATATTATTATTTTATTTTTTATTTCGAAATAAATAAAATCATTAAAGAAACGAATTTTAATCTCCAAAAATGATAAATTGCTTTTTAAACTGAATTCATGAATTTATGAAATATTTCATTTTCCTTTTTTTTGTCAATTTTATTCGCACTTTTAACAAACAGTTCATAGGTATTGCGTATTATTTACATAATTTGTCATTTTATGAGGTATGTCGTGAATTTAATTTTTTTTTTTTTCATTAATTTTTAATTCGATATGGGTTAATGTTAATCTGTTAAATGTTTAAACAACAATCGCATCAACCTGAGGTGTTTTTTGTTTTTTTCTTTTCTTTCATTTTTAATATTTGTTAATATCTGTTTCTTCTTCATTTTGAAACTAAAATTCAATAATGCTCCGATTACAATACGAGTACATGTGATGTATGCAAGTGTTTTCTTTTTTCTTTATAATCGTCACGATTAACATGTGTAGGCAATCTACATAGAGAAAGAGTTGTTTATTTTTTTTAATTATTTTTTTTGTTTATCGTCAATTTTTTCATTCCCTATAAATTCATGCTTATTATTATAATTAATTTGTTCTCTCTCTCTCTCTTTCTCTTTCTCTCACGAGTCAATATCGTTTCATTTTTATTATCAAGCCTTTATCGCCTATTGACACCTTACAAAGTCACGTTAAAAGCTATTCTCAAACTATACAGCTTGCGGAGTTATGCTTATTACTGTTTTTTTATTTCATTTCTTCTATATGCCCTTTTTCTAATCTTTTTTCCTCTCCATTTACCCTTTATCTCTTTTCTTTCCATCAATTCGTGAACATCTAGATTTCTAATCCAACGAATAAAAATCTAAAAATCTAAATGAAATCCAGTTTTCAAAATTCTAATGTAAATCTATCAATTTTCTTCATTATTTCAATTGTTTTTTTCTCTCTTTTATCGCTTCATTCTATGGATTTTTCAAGTTTCTAAGCAATCAACTAATAGCCCAAGTCATAAATCCATAAGCTGCTTTTTATTTTGTCTCCTTTCATTTCAAAAATTTTCACTTATTCATTCATTATTATTTTTTCGTTTTTTTCATCTCTAAATTTTTCTTCTTATTTGTGTGAGCAGTGTCAGGGAATCGTGTGTCCTGAGCAAAGGCCGTTCATTTAAAAATTATCATTATTATTATTTATTATTTTTTTGTATGTTTCGTATTTTTTTCTTCACTTTTTTCAAAAATTAAAGAAAAAAACACACAGACAAGGCTCGTAAAAAATATGCCTTGAAATAACAACTGATGCTTCGTTGCATCGTATACCTCATTAAATCATTCTTTCTTCCTTCCAATTGTTTTTCACTCTTTTTTTTTTATTCTTTTTCTTTTTGTTTTGTGTCTCTCCTCTTATATTCATCCATCATTCGTTGAACAATCTTACATAATTTTTAATTATGATAAAATGTTTTTTTTTTTTTTTACTTAAGGACATTTATGAAATTGATGAAAACATGATTACTGTCGTGATAATGATGTATAATTAAGATAATAATTAGTAACAACAACAAATGAACTTAAGTGCTTGGCACCTCTTTTTTTTTTTGCTCATTTTTTTTTTTAGTTCAAAATGAAGACAGAAAATCGCTTCAATATTTCGTTATTATTTTTTTTTGGTTCATTTCATATTAAGCACCTCTCACATGGGCATTTTCATCACTTAAAAATTAAGAATATCAATAATAATAGTAATAATTAACAACCATAACCACGAGATAAAGAATGGATGACTGAAAAAAAGCAAACAAAAACTTTTCAAAACTCAATTACATAAATTCCATTTTTTTTTCTTTTTTTTTTTTTGAAAAATTCTTTGGTGATTTACACCTTTGTGACATCAACATTTTTGTGTAATTTTTTAATAGTAACATTTTTCTCTCATCTCATTTTTCATTCTTTTGCGTAAATATAAAAATTTTTACGCAATCCCTCCAAAAACAAGAAAAATTAAAAGCTATTTACAAGAACAAACAGCAATGTGTGAAAAACTCACGATTTTATCCCTCAAAAAATCACGTTTCTCTCAATTTTTTTCAATTAAAAAATTTCATTCTTCATTCCTCTTCATTAATTCCAAAAAAAAACCGTCTAACAGCGTAAATTTGATGATGAATTGAATAATTCCAAGATTACCATTAATTTCAAATTTCCAAATTGTCCCGAGAAATTACGTAATTTCCGGTGAATTATTGAACATTGCAGCATGCTGCTCTGCAGGGAATTGGGCCATCTTCATCAGCCCTTAATATTCTTGATTTTTTAAAATTCGAGTCAATAAAAATTGGCAATTTACCACTGTAATAACTCTCATAAATTTCAATACCCTCATCAATAATTCCATCTTCAACATCATTAATAACACCTGGACTTGATAATCTCGAGCTATTTACGATTGAATTATTATCATTATCATCAATACTGATGGTACTCTGTACACTATTTCTCCCTAATCTGTAGTATTTCCGTACCAATTCAAGACCAGCTGGATCAATTTCCTCATTAGTTTCACAATTCTCATAATTTCCCCTCTTCTCAGTGAATTTCTTTGGATTAATAATAGGTTCAATAGTCTCAGCATCCCAGTACTCCATAACATCAGGCTCCTCAATGCTTCCAATTGATTGAATTTCCGATTTTTGTTCAGTAATACCATCATCATTATTATTATCACAACGTAATCCACCATAAATCGATGATTCCAATAATTTACCATCAATTGTAACGACAATTTCACCCTGTTCATATGTTTTAACATCATTGACATCACAAATTATTTTTATTTCATTCTCACGACTAGATTTATTAAACTCATTAGTTCTTTTATCATCAATAATCCTCTCATCATCATTATCATTATCATCATTATTTTTCCGAGTGCATTCGGCAACCCTCATACCCGCAGTGCTATCCTTATCCGTGAATTCGCAATTATCATTGTTAAATTGTTTACATGATTTACGTAAATTTTTACGTTTTCCTGTAACACGTCTCCTTCTTCTTGTTGCGAATTCACCAGCCGGACGTGATAATGTCTTAACAACATTAATCACGACACTATTAGCAGATAGTGCAGGCATGGGGTTGCCTTGCAAGTTTTTTGACGGCTCAATGTCGTCCGGCTCATCATTTTCATCATCACTTTCATTGATTTTTAAGCCAACAAATAAATCTGGTGAATTAGCACGTTTAAGCCATTGTGTTACAGCTTCGGTTATTGGATGCTCGGAAAAACGTGTCTGACTCTCAAAACCTGAGTCATCATTTGATGCATCATTAACGTGATTATCAAGCTTGTCACCACTGTAACTGTCCAATGTTGATACACTTGAACGTGGTACTTGTGCCTCAATTGCCTCAATACCCATTGTAACTTCTATGTCAATTCCATCGATTTTACCATCTAATTTATTATCATCGAATTCTGGTCCTGGTGTTGGTTCACGTATTATTTTAGCTGATTTGTACTTCTTTCGTGTGCCATTAGCACTTGTTTTTCCTAATATTTTCAGGCTTATTGTTTCGGTTTTAGGATCTGGAGATTGTGGCAACTCGTTTAATCCACCGTTTGATAGTTTTTCGTGATCTTCTTCGTGATCTCCATTTGATACGATTGTCTCCATCGATTCTTCCAGGGAATTGCAAAGGCCATTTGTCAATTCTTTGGGTGTTTCTAATTTTTCAACGATTTCCGTGAATTCCTTGCACGTAACATCAACGCCAATTTCAGTTTCATGAATTATTTCATCGGTTTGATGATTTAATTCAGTTGCTATTGCTTCAGTCGCGTATTCAACGTCTGTTACTACTGGTGATTCTGTTAGGGAATCGTTTAGATCTTGTATTGTTGTGTCATTTGATAATTCTTGATTTGTTATCGTTTCGGACGGCTCTGTTTCATGATCACCTGTCATGGTGTCTGGTGTTATCGTTGGTGATGCTGCTATTGATGCTGATCTCAATTGAAATTCCTTGCAATCTGGATTTAATGGACGATTACTTGGTACAAATGGAGTTGCTACTAAATTAACGTTGTCTGCTTCAGAACTGTAGTCCTCTTCCTCGAGTCCGTAATCCTCGATATTATCCTTTTTTTTTAATGTTTTTTTTTAAATAGAAAAAATTCGATAAGTAATGCGCAAATTTAGTTTCTTCAAGTGACAAGTAGAATTTAACTAGTTACTTACCTGACCAATTGGACGTCTCGGTTTTCTTCGACTCAGTTTTTTTTTCTTTCTCCGTTTGGCACACATTGACGCCCCCGCAGTGATCTCTGTGGTCCTTACCATTTGTCCACTCTGAATTGTCATACCTTCAATGAGAACATGCAAAAAAAAATTAACATCATTATCTTTTCGTGTAATTTTGAAGTTTAAATCATTTTTTATAGTCAAAATTGCATAAAACATTTAATCAATAGAAATAATGTCATGTCCATTTTTTTAAAAAATTGTTTTCTTTTTCCTCTTTTTCTTCTACGAATTGTTGACAACCCCCTGAAGAAGACACAATTGGTTTGCGCCTTTCAATAGATAAACTTCTCCCTTCTAGTTATTTTTACATGACATCTATTTAAGTTCGTAGCAATGTGGTGGGCACTTGCCAAAGCTACAAACTTTCGGCCTCGACAAGCCGAACCAATGGAATATTTCGAACAACTAAATGCCGTTTGTGAATCGTATGTATAAAATAAAATTAAAAAAAAAAATAGAATAAATTGGAAAAAGAAGAAAAATAAAGAATCAAAGACACACACATATATGTAAATTTTCCGGTAAAATTTAACGTGAATCAATGGTAAAATTTATCAATAAAATTGCGTGTGATTGTGTGTGATTCATTTAGCTTGCTGTGAGAGTCTCATTCAATGATTATATTCATTGAAATTTTAGTGCCAGTGATCTGCACACTTTTTAATTTCAAAATCGTTTCATTATCCTTTTTTTCTTTTGGTTCCCTTTTTTTTTATTTGTTACCTTGAACGAAGCATAGGCGAGATGTCTATAAAACAGCAAGGACGACGATGTACGGGACAGCAGTTGTGAATCTGGACATACCCCTTTTCCCTTGACGATTGTCCACACGTTACTGTTCTCGTTTTAACAATTAGAAAGAGGTAGCAATCAAGCGGATTGTACCGGTTTAAACGGTTGCAACGGGGAAAGAGCCCGAGAGAGTGAGAGAGAAAAAAACGCGGACACAAATGCTTGAGCAACGTCAATTCATCTAGTGCAACTATTCAAAATTATTTATCATAATTAAAAAAAATAATTAAATGCAATTAAAAAAAAAAAGAACTTTGCTCAATCATTATGTTTTCATGAATTCTCTTTTTTTTCTTTAAAAATTGAATCTTATCTATCAATTTTCTTTTTTCTCCCGTTGATTCCGTCACAGCGTGTGTGCGCGAAATTAAATTTAAACAAAATCAAACAAGCTGCAACGATTCAACTCAAAATTCCCAACAAAAGACTTGATTATCACAAGAATCTATCAAAATTTATCTGATCTCTTTTCCAAATGGTTTTTTCTTTTCATCATCGAAAATCGTCATTTTTCGTTTTTTTTCTGTTTTTTGAGTAAAAAAAAAAAAACAACGAACCATTGACATTAATGAGCGTTGGACCGAACATGTAACCAGGATACATGTATGGCTGTGGTGGTACAACATGATGTGATACATGAAGTTGTTGAGCAAGGACAGTTTCAAGGCATGGCTCAGGTGGAAATGTTGTTTCTGGTACAGTCTCTCCATTAGTTGTTGCTTCAACTTGTCCATTTGATTGTTGCTGCTGTTGTTGTTCCTCATCATCCTGCTGTTCTTCACCAGCTATACTCTCTGTCCAGCTGGCATTTCCATTTTCCATTGGTTCATCATTGGAATTTGTGCTAGTAACTTGTGCCTGTCCCACACCATTCTCCTCAACATTTGGAAATTGTCCCACTTGTTGGTTCTGCAAAAGGTAATAAACAAGGTGATAGGGTTAAATACATTGAATTTTTTCGAAACTGTATGTGTGTGTATAAGTGTTTGTTGGCATATATGATTTAAAAATAAACTTGTGACTGTTGATGTTAAGGTTGTTTTAATTTAAAAATAGAAGTCGTTGACCTGATAATCAATTAGACAATATGGCTGCTCGAGTTTTGGTACATATGCAGGATTGACCCACTCTATTGGTCTCAATGGTACAGCTTCACATGGCATTGCTGCTAATAAATTGTGCATTGGTGGTCCTGGCATTGGTGGTCCAACTACCATAACTGGATACTCGTAGTAATAACCACTTGATGGATCATAGAATGTACCGTAGCTCATTTGTGCTGATTGTTCAGTCATTGGTGGATACTCCTCCAGGCCACTGTCACGACAGTCCAGTAATTGCAGGTCCTCCGTTGTCTCGCTTCCATCTAAAGTAGAAAATATCACGATATTCTTCATTTTTCTAAGCTCTTGAAAATAAGAGGATAGTGAAATTAGCAGATATTTGTCAATTTTTTCACTTTTTTTAAAACAAATGAATTACTATAAAAAAAAAATTACACTTGTAGTTTTTTAAAATTTCTACACATGCCTTTTTTAAATTCATTTGTTAATTTGTTAAAAAATAGAAATAATGAGAATTGTCAGATATCTGCTATTTTCAGTATCATGTAAAAACGATAAGGAAATTACCACATATCTTAATATGCTTAGCATTTTTTTTTATAAATGTTCTACAAATGCGTATTTTTTTAATTTGTTTAAAAATCATTTATTTGTTCAAAAAAATGAAAATAATAAGAAATTTCAGATGTCTGCTATTTTTCAGTATCATCAAAAAATGATAATAAAATTAGCACACATCTCACAAACTTTTGCATTTTTTTTAACAAAAATTAATTACAAAAAAAAAATATTTAAATAATTTGTACTTTTTGCAGTTTTTAAAAATTTTCTACGAATGTGTAATTTTTTAATTTTTTTTAAAATCATTTTTTTGTAAAAAAAAATGAAAATAATGAGAATTTTCAGATTTTTGCTATTTTTAGTATCAGTAGAAAATCGACCGATAAATCGAATGATAATAAAATTAGCACACATCTCACAATCTCTTGCATTTTTTTAAACAAATTAATTACAAAAAAAAAATATTTGAATAATTTGTACTTTTTGCATTTTTAAAAATTTTCTACAAATGTGTAATATTTTCATTTTTTTAAAAATCATTTTTTGTAAAAAAAAATGAAAATAATGAGAATTTTCAGATTTTTGCTATTTTCAGTATCATTAGATAAAAGAAGCATTATCGTAATTAAATGTGCATATACCTGCGGTTGAATGCGAAGCTGATTGACTCTCCGTAGTAGATGGTGTTGCACTAGTACTAGCATTATTACTCGTCCACACCTTTTTCCTCGCTAAATACCCCTTTTTAAATAATACATCCTGACGTGGTGTTGTTATCCTCGTATACTCATTCTCATCAAATATAATTTTTGGCTGTGATCTTGATGGTGATGCACCAGTAGAATCCCCAGTAGTAACACCATTTTCATTTCTCGTATCACTTCTATTATGTATCTGTTTATGATTAACAGTATGTGAATTGTGTTGGGAATTTCTCGTGCCATTTTCACGTGTTTTACCATCACGTATTCCATCCTCGTCGTCTTCCTCGCCTGGTGGTGCTGAAAATAGAAAGAAGAAGAAAAAAAAAAAAGGAAAATGAGAATCAATGATTCATGAGGAAAAATTACGTAACAATAAGAGTGAAATTCTCCTTTTTTCACTGTTACTATCTTATTATTTATGGAAGCAAGGATTTTTTGGCTATTCTATATCTACTAATGATTGCGTCAGACTAATTTTTGATTGTTGAGAGGACAAATCGTACCATATTGGTACCTCGCTATTAGAAGAATGTAGTGAGCTGAACCAATCACGTGGCTGACTTTTTTCTTCTGACGCCACTGCATTATTTTATCCTTCTTCTCTTTTTATTTTTCCTTTTTTTTTGCAGTTTAAATATAAAGAAACAATGGAATATTTTTCCTATCTCTTAGACAATGAACTCGTCTTCTCCTCTGATAATAAGTAAAAAAAAATTTCTCCCTTTTTTATTAAATAAAAAAATAGAACCAAGTGTCTCACAAACTGTCTTGTACAAGTCACGATGTGTTACTGCGGTTGAATTGTACCGCGTGCCGTTACTAGAAATAGTAACAGAATGAGAATAGAAGGAACATTGTGATTTAAGTAGCATCGTTGACTTTAATTTATTGATACCGAATTTACGTTCATTAAAAGCCAAAATTTTATAATGAAATAATAGTATTTCAATGAATATACACGTGATTATTTTAGAATGGAAATTTTTCGATGTTGAATGAATATAATACTTCTTCTTCAGTATAATGCTCCAAAAAATTTTTGCGAGCAAAATTCTACATCCGTAAATGATTTCTTCCACTAAGCTCAAAAGAGTTCAATGACCAGTCTGAAGCCAGCATTTGGCACACGGGCACTAATGCTCACTAATTCCAAACAAAATAGAGAAATGAAAGATGAAATAAAAGTTAAAAAAAAAAAGGTGAAGAAATGAGAAGAAACAAAAAAAGAACAACTGCTTCTCTTCTCTTCTTGCGCTTCTTTTGCTCCCTTTTTTTTCTTCAAGCTCTTCTTCTTCTTCTTTGGCTGCTGAGAATGATGATGATGAAACTTTGGATTTTAGTGCAAAACTGACCCAGAGGCACTTCGATTTTCAACAGAGGTATGGCCGACTCTAGCCGGTGTTGGATATTCTCTATCCTCTCTTGCTCTTTCTTCAAGCATATATTGCAAATATCGAGCAAAACTCCATCTAGTCTAGAGTGAGAAGGGAGGAAATTGCCTTTTCTACGCGTCTGCGCAACAAACATTGTTCAACCCGTTTTATTCAATCAAAAAAACTGCATGGAAACTGGGATTTACGAGAAAACAACCAAAAATTCTAGTGAATTTCCCTAGAATTTCTCTATTTAAATTTGTGCGGTGGAAAAGAAGAGTATTTTGGAGCCTTTGAAGAGCCTTTGGAGACTTGAGAAGGAAGAAATACCAGGTTTTTTTTTTTGAGAGACACAAAATGAAGATTTTAAGCATCAAGCTCATCAGCATGGGAGAAAGACAGTGTGAAGACGAAAGGGGTGGAATTTGTCTCAGTTTCTCTATTCTATTTTTTTGAAAAATGAAATGAAAAGACATAACAATTCAGGAACATTAAGACGGTTATAGAACACAGCTAGTGAAGACATTGTTGCTAACTGCCAAACAACTGATATTAAATAGCCGTATCGCTACCAAACCATGCGTAGGTGTGGGTGGATTAGGGAGGAAATATAATGACGAGGGGGAGAAAGAGAGAAAAGGGGATTTGAAATATAACAACTATTAACATTGAAAAAAAAACAAGAAAACAATTTTATTTCATTATTTTGAAATTATTTCGAAATCTAATCTCTTTTAAAGCTCTTGAAAAATTTTGCAAAAGAAGATTAGAGCGAATAAGACGTATCTCCATTAGTTTTGGAGACATTTTTCAAAAGACTGGTGATGAAAATTAAATTAATTTGGAAATTGGAGCAGAATGGATTTGGGAATCAAAATTATTTGGGATTTTTTTTTGGAGTGGAAGGGTCTAGTAAAAAATTCGGAAAAATTCAGCAATAATTTCCACATTTCGGAGCATCTTCTTAAATTTTTCCATATTTTTCCACAAAATCCTTCACTAATTTTGTCCCACTCTTCTTAAGAAGTACTTAAGAATGTTTAGAAGGTACAATCGAAAAAAAAAGTTAATTATTCGTATAAAATTGTTAATAACAACTTATATAAAATGAAATTTCTGAATATAATTCAGTGAGTCTGAATATAATCAGAAGAATATAATGAGGAATAAAATAAGCCTTAAAAATGAAAAACAAATTGAAAATTGGAAGATTTGTACAATTTTTTACATTTCTTCAAATCTTGAAAAAAATTAGATGAATGTAAAATTAAAGGAATCGTACCATTTTATCAATTTACAAATAATTTTCTGTTTCCATCCCTTATTACATTCTTCAAGTAAATATTGAATCATTTTCAAGAGATTTATCTTATATAGAGTTGTTATTTACGATTCAATAAAAAAACTTAACTTTTTTTTCCAATTTTAATTCCCAATTATCCTTAAAAAATGAGTGAAATAACTTGAAATTGAATTCTGAGCTTCTCTCTCTCTCGCTCTCTGTGTAAGATCCCAATATCACGATAAAAAACATGCTGAAGCTTTTAAAATTCCCATGAGGTTTCTTGACCCCAGTAGAGTTTCATCTCTAATTACATAAATCCCCTGAATATCGATTTGTTATCAAAATAAGCCGCCCTTATTATACAACATTTTTCCAATTCATCAACTTTTTCTTCTATTCACTCTATAAAATAGAAGATATTTTCTATAAAATAGAAAGACAGATACTAAGAGATATCTTTAACAATATTGTGAAATAGAGATTATTTTTGATGAATATGACATAATATACATATAATACGATATATAGCGTAGAAAAAATCAAGATTTCTCAAGAATTCAAAAATTTGAGATGAAATTGTCATTTTTTTTTGGATAGGAGAGAGTGGGGCAAAATGGACCTCCATGGCAACATGATTCAGGATTTTTTTTCGAAATGAAGGACTTGATTCAAAAAATTGGGAAAAATTTGAGAAGATGCTCCAATATATTGATCTTATTAGTAAGTTTTTTCAAAAAATTCAAATAATAAATGCATTGCTCCAAAAAAAAAATTTCAAAATATTTGATCCCAGGGGTCCATTTTGCCCCAGTCTTCCCTATATCCCTATAATAAACTATAAAAACCTCGTGGCTTCTAGTTTCAGCCAAAATCAACGTACAAACCCCCGTTGTGTAGGAAAAACCGAAAACGTTAGTGTATTATTTTGCGCGCACGCATTTGAACCATAGTTATGAATAGCACGTGAGGCCAGTGACGAATGAATTCTCACAAGAGAAGATACCTATCTCTCTTCGTCACATGTCTCATCATCCCAAACTCCTATTTTTTTTTTTTAAGACCAGCATAAGAGAGAGATCTAATTCGTACAGTGTCACGAGACTCTAAAACCCGAGTCACGCCCCATTTATTTAGTTTCCTTATTACTGTTCATAAATAAAAACAAAATGCAAATTTATTATTGCATTTATTTTTTTTTCGGCAATTTTTAGAAATTAATTTTTTTAAGGAATCTCACGCGATAAGGGGTCGTCATTGATGCGTTGAGGTCAATTTCGAAAAAAAAAGCGAAAAAAAAAATTAAGAATCATCTGAGCAGTTACGCAATCGGTTAGGAGCGACATTAGCAAAGAAAAAGCTTATAACCTAAAACTCTTCTTCAATTCTGCAATAAAAAAAGAGGCAAATAAATAAAATAAAAAGCAGAGTTTGTTGGCCTCTAACACATTGTCTATGTATGTGTGTATGTAGTTTCGTTACATTTTTTTCCACATTCCCCTACCCCCTCCCCCCCGTCTTTCTTCTTTCTCAGCTCCTAAAGCCCATCGTAATTTGCTATTCTCGATTGTGTATATGCTCTATACTGGAGTCTTCTTGACTCTGCGAACTCTAACTCGTATCGATTCGACCTCGTGACTCCCAGTATCGCGATACAACTTCCTCGTCCTTTTAATATCACACACAAAATGAAAAACAATTTCAATTCGAAGAAATCCATTAGAATAGAATAGAATTTATTTTCTTTTAGATGTTACAATTTTTGTTTTACATAGGTTTATCAAGCCTTCTATCAGTCACTTCTTTCGAAGAAGCCCATTAATTCTGCAAAATAATCCTTTCAAAATTCCTCTTCCACTTCTTTCGGAGTGTCTAAGCCAACTTCTCAATGAAATAGAATGAATAGGAGAGGAAGTTGAGATAGGCTCTCTAATGATGCTCATTATCTAGACTGACGCTATTACGTGAAGATATTGCGATTTTTTCATCTTTTTTATTTTCCTGTCTAGAAGTGAAATACTCCAAATCTATCAGGTCTTATCCATGACCGATAAACTTGCGGTGCTTGATACTAACTGATAGTGGAAAAAGAGAGAGAAAAAGAGAGACAGAGATAGAAAAAGACGAATTTCTTTGAATAAAAGAAGAAGAAAAAAACGAATAAATTGCGATAGAACAGAAATAAACGATCGCTAAACACAAAGTTCATTTCGTTGGATGCACATTGAGCAAAGGGCAAAAGTAGACTTTTACACACACTGGACAGGTGTAGAAAAAGTATCTAGAGAATCTCTATTTCTCTATTTCTCTCTTTCTTTCTTTCTTTCTCTCTCGCTCTCATGGTCTCCTTCAGGGTTATTATGTGTCTGTGTATATGTGTGTGTGTGTGTGTGTTTGTGGATCGATGGTAGTCAACTGTGTAGAGTGAGACAGAAGTTACTGTAGGGATAACGATATACTCTCTTTTCTCCTCTTTTCCTCTCCTTCCCTTTCCCCCTCCCCTCTTGCGCGTGTGAGGCACCATCGGATTTACCCTTCTGCCCGTTTTCCCCCGGTCGTCGATGGCCAAGGAGGCCGTGTGTGCGATGTCCAATCAACGATCGAACTCAAAAGCCAAAACGAATTGCACGTTTAAGATACATAGGGTAACATGACCAATAGATGGACGGTTAAGGAAATATTAGACTTTATTAATTCACATGAAATAGGCAAATCACGTTGAAAAGTTGCAGAAAAGAATGATGTAGGGAAAAATATACAGTGAATCGAGTAAAAATCAATTAAACTTAAATAATGTAGAAATAATTAAAGAAAATCAAGGAAAAACTGGAAAATAACTTGAACTCCCAATAGATGGACAGTTGCATATTTGCAGTGTTATGATTTTAAATTTCGATCAAACGGATGTGTAATAAATAGTTTATAATCCTCGATAATAGAAATCGTCCATCTATTGGTCAATGTTCATCTATTGGTCGTGTGACCCAACATAAGCTTTGCAAACGTTTTAAATTCAATTATTCTTTATTTTTACCTTATCAAAAGGTCAAAAAATTAAAAAGTAATTGCTAAATCAAATAACTGGAGCCAAAGTAAATAATTTCCAGTAAATATTGAAATAAATTTTGATTGACATTACGTTTTATTTATCTTTAACTTAAACTTGCGTATTAATATTACGAAAAATTTACGTTTATAAAACACGATAATTCGTGTAATCATCGAAAAATTAATATTGCAAGTGGGAAAAATCGTGGAAAAATTCGAGGAAAAAAAAGGAATAATCGGATCGATGACCGTTGGAGGCTGTGACGTAATTTAAAAAAAAAACAGAGAGAGACAGAGAGAGAAGAAAAAAAAACAGAAATACGTGAAAACACGAGACACAGAAGCATTACACATCGTGGGAAGAGGGAATGATTGTGTTTAATAAGTGGGATTAAAAAACCAGTGATAAAAAAATTGGGCTTTTAATGTTTTTAAAAAAAAACCTTACCGGCAATATTTAGGGTTCTCCATCGTGTTTTACGTTTGTACCCCTTTCCCATGTTCTAATCCTCGTGGAGAACGAGACCGTACTGGTCTACGTCTCCTTTTTCCACTCGTTTCCTCACGTTTCGTATTAATTCCACCGGTTTAAAATATTAAAAAAAAAAAAAAAAAAATTTCAAATACTTAAATCCAGTCTTATTAACTTTTCTCTTTTCTATTCCTTTTTTTTTACCTTCTGAATATTTATATTATTTTATCTTCTAATTTATTAACTACCAGGGCGACAGTCCCACGTTGTACGTCATTCTCGTCTCTTTTTTTTTGCACAAAAACTACCTCTGGCCCATTATTACCTTTTTTTTAAAAAATTATTACAGTAGTATTTTCGTTATTAAATGATAGAAAGAGAGAAAAAAAGACGGAGAGTAAGAAGAAGAGTGAAAAAAAAATTGATGAAATGTGAAGAAAAACGAGTCGAGCCAGTTGCCTGGCCAACCCCTCAATCTCCTTTTCGGTCTCAACGTATTACCACGTTTTATATTCAAATATAAATTGTATCATCGATCGTATAAACTTATTATGCACTCTCTCCTTCCCTTTATTATTACTTATAATATTATTATTATAGTAGACCAGTTTTTATTTCACGTTATCTCTTCTCTATTACGTTAACAAAAAATAATTTTTTTTTTTTTTTGCTTTAGGTCTCCCAACTGAGCACCAACTCGTATCGTCCTCAATGACTTCAGCGCCCGTGTCCAACGACTCGCAACCGCACACTGCACAATTTCCCCCACTCTATGCCAATATTACCACCTCTCTTGGCAACCCCCAGTAACACCCCACGGATGGTGACGTAACACAGACACACAGACACAATACTTGGTCAGTCGGTGGAATTATACTTTTTTAAATGGAATTATTATATTTTGGATTGGCTTTTTCCTCGGGTAATTAGAGATAAGTGTGATTGGATTTGAATTTGCCGCGCAATTTTATTAATTAAAGAAAAGGAGAGGGATAATTATGTGTTCGGGTTATTATTGATTCAAATTATTGCGGAATTATCGCGATTTACGGAGAATCCCGCGCTGCGCATGCGCAGTTGCGGTTGCCATTGCAATGGTCGACGTTAATTTTCGTCATTCACCATGGCAACACACACACACACACACACACAAACTCATATTGTCGCCTTAGAAACAAAGGGGCGTAAGTACTACGCTTATACACAGTACTTGCGCCTCTTTGTCACTAAGGTAACGATATATATACATATATATGTCTATAAAACACACACATACACAAACGCATATTGTCGCCTTAGAAACAAAGGGGCGTAAGTCCTCTGCTTATACACAGCACTTACGCCTCTTCGTCACTAAGGTAACGATATATATACATATATATGCCTATAAAACACACACACACATACAGCACATAATATGTGTTGTGTGTGTGTGTCTTGTATATATTATATATGCATATATATGTATACAAGCACACACACATACAGAAACTAGGATTTTTTAAGATAGAATTTTTGAATTGCCGGAGAAAATTGGCGGGAATTTTACACACACATACACACACCGGCCGGTTGCATGTTTTTTTTTTGTCAGTAGCGACATAATATTGTTGAATTTACGCGCGCACTTTAATAATTGAAAATTGAACATTGGCATTAGTTTGTTTCATCATTTCTGGTGAGTTTTTAGAAATAATTTTGTTATTATCACTTTTTAGTCTCATGATATAATTACGTAAAATATACGGGAATAGAGGAGTTATTTATTACGGTTATTTTTGAGCGATGATGAGGAAAATGTGTTAACATAACCTATTTTTATTTTGCAGGTTTCTTGATGAGGACTCCTAGTATTTATTTGCTTTTGGGATAAATAAATGATAAGATGATGAAAACTATGACTTCGTTGCATGATTTTGATGCACCGGTCCAGGATGAGAAAGCTGCGGTTGGACTCATTGATGGAGAGATGATTTATTGCGACAAAAATCATCTTCATGATGAGATTCAACCGTTTTTCAAGTTTATTAGGGATTGCCCGGAAATAAATGTTACACCAGAGTCTTTGGCGACCAGGGAATCAGCCAGGACTATTGGTGCTGCTGATCTTTTTTTGGCGGTTGAAGACAGCGCTTTTAAAAAAATTGCCAGTGTTTTGAGGGAAAAAGGAATTATTGAGGCTATCAAGGTTGCTGCTGGACAGGATCCGGAGAGAATTAGCAAAATTGTACACTGGGTTGCAACTAGGTGATTTTATTATAATACTGAAATTCAAAGACAACTGACAATTTCTTGGATTTTGATAATTTAATCATTTTAGGATTTTAACAATTTCTTTGAACAGATAAATTACTATTGAAATGTTTTTTTTCTCAATTTTACTCATTGTTTCTTAAATTTTCTACCTGCGCAGGCTTTTTATTTTTAAACCTAATTTATTCGTTAAACAAGAAGAAAATGTAAAAATTGACAGATACTTGTTATTTTTAGTTCCATGATTTTATTATGGGACTAAAAATAGCAGACAACTGACAATATTTCGTTTTCTTATCTCTAACAAATAAATTAGAAGAAAAGAAAAAAGGAAAATGCGCACATGTAGAAAATTCAAGAAACTATAGATGCGATTTTTTAAAATATTTTTCTTATAGTAATTTATTTGTTTGACAAAATCCTCAAAATTGTCAGATGTGTGCTAAGTTCATTATCATATTCTATTGAGAGTAATGATTTTGATTTTATTGTTTTTGTACGATTTGATTTCATTCCATCAGTTTTTTAAAAATAAACTTGGAAACTAAGCGAGATAGGGTGATTTTGTCCAAATCTTTTTTTTTTAGCTTTTCAAGTTATTTTCAAAAAAGATGAAGGCAACATCGCCTTATCTCAATTGGGCTTTAAGATATTTAGGGAAAAGTAATGACAAAATGCAATCAATGTTTCTGAAAATATATTTTTGTTTTTGTTTGAGAGGTAATTATGAATGAGATTGAATTCTTTCAGGATAACGTTTCTCCTAGATTTTATTGAGAGAAAAACGTCTTCTTACGAGGGATTACCTTCGATTGGTTCTGGATCAGTCGCAGATATCGCTGCTACAAGAGATTGGACAACCGCTTTGGTAAAGAATTAATTATTTTCATTATTCTACAAAAGAGATCGTTTCCTGTGTCCTTCCCTTATATTTTATTGGCTGGAAAACAATCTCCAGGGAAAATTCCTGTTTTTTTAACTATTAATTAGAAAAACCAATGAACTGTAGATGTAATCGCTAGGAAATGATCTTGGCCTCTATTTCCGAACAGCTTTACTACGCTTCGGGTAATTGAAGAAAATATTCGCAGAAAACGGATATTTAAAAAAACCTTATCTCCGAGCAATAAAACTTCCAGGAAAATGATGAAAAATTGTTTTTTTTTGAGAATTTTCTATTCACTTTAATAATACACTGAGAAAAAAAAGTGTTTTTTGCAAGAAAATTTACTTCACTCCAGACAATTCCAATATATAGGGAAAAATGGGACAAAATGGACCTCCGGATCGAAATGATCTAGGATTTTTTTTTGAGTAAAGGATTTTGCAGAAAAAAATCTGAAAAAATTCGAAAGAATGCTGCAACATGTCTACATTGTTGTGTAATTTTTTCAGATTTTTTCATCAAGTCCTTCATTCCGAAAAAAAAATCCTGGATTATTCGCCCCAGAGGTCCATTTTGCCCCTCTCTCCCCTATATATATATATATATATATAAAAATTGCAACGGAAAATTTTGTGCTAAAAACATTTTCTTGCCACAAAAATTTTTTTCTCAGTGTACTCTTCCTCCTCATCTCACAGTAATATGATGATTTTCAATATTTTTAATATTAAACTTTGATTTTTAAGGTAAGATGTTTGGCATGGCATCCACACTGTACTCGTCTCGCTCTAGCCACTCGTGACGATAGAATTCGCATATTTTCACATGAAATACAAGGTGTAGCTGTATTGAGACATGGTGCACAAAAATCAGTGTGTTCAATGAGCTGGCGGCCAAATGCTGGACGAGAATTAGCAGCAGCATGCCAAAGTGGTGTACTTGTTTGGACCATTGAATTGGGTGCTGCAAGTAATTCATTGTCACATGCTGTACTTTTGAGACTGAGAAATCATGCGCCTGTTACGAGCGTCAATTGGCATCCACAGGGTGATTTATTGGTTTCTTGTTCACCGAATGACTTTAATATGATCATTTGGGATGTTGCTAAAGAGGAGGGAGTTCCTTTGAAAAGAGTTGGTGGTGGTGGATTGTGCTTCACGAAATGGTCACTCTGTGGAAATAAACTTCTTGCTGCTACTTGCCGGACGGTCTTTCGGTGAATGAATTTTTTTAATGATTATTTTAGTAGTAAAGAGGTGGGCGCTGGCTCTCCCATTTCAGAATTGGCTCGAAATCAGGGGAAATATTTGAGATGGTTTTTTTCTGATGAATTCATTGAAGAGCTGATGAAATTTTCATTGAAAAACATATGTCAAAATGCATTTCTGATAATTTTTAGAAAATTCTACTTTTTTAAGGGAAAACCTTTAACGAAAGTCGAAAATTCCACTTTTCGGGGATTTCACCGGTTCTAGTGGTCGTAGCGATTTGGGGTCGATTTTAAACGGAAGGTGAGATCATTTGCCATTGATTTATATTCTTAAAAAATAAAAATGATTGATTCTTAAGGTCAATATAGGGCGAAATTTAATTTTTACAAAAAAAGCCATAAGTACTTCGAGAATCGATCATTTTTCTTCTTCAATCACCTAAATCAATGGCAAATGATCTCACCTTTCGTTTAAGATCAACTCCAAGTCACTAGTACCAATAGAAAGGGAAATATTTTCGAATAAGTGAGTAAAATTGAAAATTAGAAGGGTTTTACCTCTTATCCATGCCCAAAAGAATCGAATTTTCAAAAAATTCCAAAAAATACATTCTGACACATGTTTTCCATTTGAAATTACCCCAACTTTGTCAATAGAATCGTTAAAAAAAAAATCTATCTCAAACCGTTTCTTTAAAATCCCCATTTTACCCCATCTCCTCTACAAAAAAAGCCTCCACTTTAATGCCCCCTTTCCCCAAATTCCCAAGACTCCGCCAATAACCCACGTCAACACTCCACTCCTCTTCCCTCACCCAAAAAAACAATATTAACACGTGGTTTAATTCCAGCGTTTGGAATACTGGCACTGGAGGTCCATGGTCAGCAGAACGCTGGACAGTACCAAGTGGTCGCGTGGCAGCTGCATGTTTCGGTCCACATCAAACATTAATCTTCACCTCAACTGAGGATCCAGCCACACTATTCTCACTGCCCCTTCAAGACAATATTTTCGATGTCAAGAGCGACAGTTCGTCGAATGATCCAAAAGCTGCTGTTCCACTCATTGATTTAACACGAATTTGTTTCAACAATGAGAATTCATTGAGTGTTGGTGGAAGAGTTGTCGCTATGGACTGGGATCCAAGTGGACAATACCTCGCAATTTTATTCCATGTACGTAAATTTTTTCAAATCACTTAAAATCATCAAATCTCTCAATTTTTTTCCTTAATTTAATTTTTTTTATTAAAAAATTGAAATTAAAAGTTGAAAAAAAATTAAAATAGATGACGAAATTCTCTCAATTAATTAACATTTCATTTTTTTATTTTTCAGGAAAGTCCGGTGGTTGCAATTTTTAAAACACAAATTGGCGCCTTTTTCCGACTCACAGAAATCTCGCCAGCCTGTTTAGTCAAGGGTTTCCCCAGCGAGACCCCAAATTGTCTACAATTCCATCAGACAATTGACTCAACTAAATCAAAAGCATGCCTAACAATTGCCTGGAGTAGTGGACGTATCCAGCAGTTTCCAATTGTTGAGAACAACAAATCAAACACACCGCCAACACTACCTCGTCCATTAAACAACGGTTTATCATCATCAAATTACAACAACTACACATTTCAATGACATAATTTAAGTTAATTAATTAATTTTTTTACTCGCGAATTTCGCGTTTTACTTTAAATTTTCCAAAATAAATCAAAGTCTATTCTAACTCAATAGGTACCAACACATTAATTATTGAAGAAAAAAAAAGAGAGAGAGAGGAGAAAAAGAAGCAAAATCTTTTGGAGATGAGAGATCCAAGAGGGGAAAATTTTCAGAGTTTTGTATCTAATTATATAAAGTCACATGCAGAGCTTCACGCCTTTCTATTTTCGACACCACTTGACCGTACGCTAAACGATGACAAGAAGAACCTTACGTATACCCTTTCACATACAAATATATCATGCATTCTCATGATTTCTTTTATTTTAATTTTATTTTGTTTTTTCTAACATTTCATTGCTTTTATTTTTCATTCTCGTATAAACAAAAATAGAAAGGCCCGTTTGTCTGTGTGTTTTTAACGACTCGAAGCCTTCTGGAATCTATCGTATCTTCATCATAAGTAAGAAATTTCATCATTTAATTAAATTAATTTTTTTTCTCTCCTTTTTCCATAAATATATTGTCATTTCATCCGCATGTGTTCAACGAGATCAGATGCAGTATATTATTTCAGCGGCCGGGGGTATATACACACACATATGCTTTGAGGATAATACCCATTGGATGCTTCAAACTGGTATGAACGAGGTTGACAGGTGCCTCTAGAGAGAAAAACGAGAGGAAAAAAAAATGGAAAAAATTGAAGAGAAGAGGGAGAATGGAGAGAGAGAAGAGAAAAAAAAAAGGAAAAAAGTGAGAAAAAAAAATCAGAGGCCCCTGAGGACGAGTCAGTGTACAGTATTAAATGTAAGCACAGAGGGCTGGCAGACCACATGTCCCACTCTATCACTTAACTACCCGTAATATGATGTACAACCGTTTTTCCATGTTTGTGTGTATGTGTGAGTGGTAGGGACAAGCATATGCACGTGTTTTCTTGGGGGGCGAATTGCAGGAAGGGGCAGAGAGGAGGGAACACAGTGAAAGAGGACAAGTGCATAGACCGCCACCGAAGTTGTCGTTTTTTTTTTTTCTTTATTTCTTCTTTAACGAAACGATGAAGATTTCTTCTTTTTTTTTTCCTTTTTTTTTCCTTCACTAAAAATTGTGGGGGCGGGAAAAAGGGAAAATTTGGTGTCAAATTCAAATGTTTTGAGGATTCTGGTGTTTACTATCTTATGGACTAACGGTGAGATCTCATCCCATTAATCACAAATACAGAAATTCCCGCCCATTTTTCTCACAGGATTCAAACAGCGAGAAAGAGAGGGATCTCTCTGGCCTCTGCTGATTGAATTATATGAGTTTTTTTTTTTTTTTTGTAATTCGTGAATATTTTTGGAGTGAGTAGGTTTAGGAGGATTGACCTTCAGACCTTTTTTGCGGAGAATTTCAAAGTCTGCAAAAAAGGTCTCTTGCTAAATTTTGATAAAACCAATGGCTTCAAAAATTTTCATGAAATAATGGAAATATTCAGGATTTTTTTTACTAACAAATTCCAATTTTATCTCGAATAAGAGTTTATTTAATCCGACATTTTCATATAAACAGTTGACTGAATTCTTGAGGGGGCAAAATAAAAGGAGTATTCATACATAAAAAGAGTAATAATAATAATAAAATGATAAAAGTTCTTTAGCTCGAAGAGAATGAAATGACAACAAAAAAAAAGGAAGAAAAAAAACAGCAGTAAGTGACGCGTGTGTGCGGCAGCTGTTTTGACAATTTTTTGTAATTACTCTTCATCTGATTTTTCTACTCTTGAAATCCTACTTACACCAATGTGTCCCAGATGAGACTCAATTCAATTCTGTATAAACTCACATTATCCAATTTTCCGACCCTCATTCATGAAACTTTTTTCTTCTGGACTAATAAATTATTTCGAAAAAAAATAAAAAATGTGCACATGCAGGAAATTTAAAAAATTGAGTGCAAATTTTTTCCAACATTTTTTCTATAATTCATTTTAAAAAAATTTGTTCAAAAATACTTTTGGCATTTCATGGGATATTGGAAAAATAAATAAACAATACTAATTCATTGTAAAATAGAAACTAAGCAAATTCATCATAAATTACCAATGATTTGCAATTAATTATTGCTAATTATTTTTTTTTTGAATCAAAAATCAAAACAGAGCAAAAAAACACTATATATAGACTACTTGGACTATCGTGCAGGTGTTACTGTTTATTCGAAAAATCCAAAAAATTGTCAGATTTGTGTTAATTCTATTAATCATAAAAAACAAAACTAAATAACCAAATCATTGTCAATTCATAATTTAAGCGAAAGAAAAAGGGTAGAGCATAACAGGTGATCAATGATATCAATACATCCAATAGCTTTATAAATAATTGTTTTTGTATTTATTGTATTGAATATTTGCAATGCTATATAATATTTGTAATTACCATGAATCTAGTTGTGTTTAACATGTCAAAATACTGAAAATATTAAGAACATGAACATTAAGCTTAAATTATAATAATAATAAAATTAGAACAAATTCTAACAATTTTTTTAGATTTTCTTTGAACAAATAAATTATTACAAAAATGATATTTAAAAAATTCGCACTCAAATTTATGTAAATTTTCCACATGTGCATATTTTTTATTCAACAAAATAATTTATTCGTCAATAGAAAATCAAATTAAAAATTATAATTTTTCGAAACGTCACTAATCGATGGAAATTTACGCGAACTAATTTGGTATTGTTCTTTTAATCTTCCAATATGCTGCGATATTCTAAAATTACTACAAACATGCAAATGAATTCAATGATTTCATCATCAATTAATTTATTTGTTCAAAAAAAATTCAAAAAATTGTCATCCGAGTGCTAATTCCAAGATCATTAACCCCCCCCCCCCCCATCCCCCAAAAATCTGCTGCAAAAAAGGAATGTACCATACTGAAGCACTTCTCGCCCCAGTAGTCTTAGTATCATATTCAAAGACAAACACTGTGGTGAGAAAATTTCCCAAAAACTGTTAAAAAATCCTATAATTTCTATTTTCTCAAAAAACACTCTCCCAAAAAGGCGTCAAAAAAAAGAGGCATCCAAAAAAAACATCAAAAAATAAAAAGGACAACGCACTCCTCGCCCATTAAAAACCCCTGAGTGGTCAAGTAAAAAACTGAGATACCATGGAATTGAGATGAAAAAAATCATAAAGTGAGGAAAAAAATTGAAAAAAAAGGGAGAGAGGGGAAAAGATGAGGTCTTGGAATGACGGACGATTGTAACAGATGGTGCAGTAGCATGTCGTAGACACCCTCGCCAGTTTAACGGACCCCTCGCGGGTGCAAGTGCACACATATTTTGAACACGTATGCACAATGTATAACATCTGAGGAATAAGAGAAGTGCCATAAGAAGAAGAAGAAGCAGAAGAAGAAGAAGAAGCGTTATTCAAGGAGCCACGCGAGTGGGCGGTGTCTTCCACAATGCTGCCTTCCCTTTGGGCCTCTTTTCTGGTCCACGAGGGAGTAAAAAAAGTGGTGGG
This sequence comes from Aleiodes leptofemur, assembly GCA_963942555.1. Taxonomy (NCBI): domain Eukaryota; kingdom Metazoa; phylum Arthropoda; class Insecta; order Hymenoptera; family Braconidae; genus Aleiodes; species Aleiodes leptofemur. The sequence goes on from OZ012620.1 coordinate 10,128,409, forward strand.
GGTAATTTCTAATCCATTTGAATTTCTTTTAGTCCCCATGAATAACTTTATCTCGGGTCAGTAGTCTCTGGTTTTTCGTCAACTCATCATCATCGGTATTATCTTCGAAAAATCAAAGGATTTTTCATGCAGTACTTGATGTGCACTTGATATATCTATATATATATATCTATAACATGCTTCTTGAAGATTATCAGACTGTAAATATGGATAACAACGATGATTTTGGTGTAATAAATGGGTACAGTGGTATTGACCCAATAACACCTAGTATCGATAGTGCTAATACATTCTGTTGGTCTCCAAATTTTTCGAATTCAAGTCCACGTGACAACGAGTGGGAACAAATGTCCAATGTTTTTGAGTATCCACCGAGTGGAAGAATTGGTCCATTGACAATTGGTATAAATTCACCGGGTAGTACAGGAAGTGAAATTAACACGCCAACATCATGGACCGGTGGATTACAGGATTTAAATGATTTTTCGAATGATGAAATGCGTTTGCCATCAGTTGCTACGGCTTTTTCATTTTCCCGCAATTTCTGCAACAATTATTTCGAGGAACAGGCGAATTATCATGACTTCAGTCAGGAATGCGCCTATGACGACATGCAACTGGGGATTTCTCATGAACTTGACAGATTTCAGCTGGAGGAAGTGCAGGATTTCAGTACGGTTCAGGCTGTTGAGGAATTTGATTTGAGTCTTATAAGGGGGGATCCAACGACACTTGTGAGCAATGCAGGAGGAACTGAAACTGGTCATGATGCTTTTGGCAATGAGTGCTATCCTGTTGGACACTTGGTTACAGATCATGGAATTACTGGTGGAACTGATTTTATCAAGGAAGAGGCTGATTCTTCTAATCAAGTTGTTGTGTCTCAGCAGGATGGATTGATGCTGGAAAAGTGCAATAATGGTGCACCAAGTAGAAAATACAATTCTGAAGGTAAAATCAGGTGTTTTTTTAATTAAAAATAAAAATAAAAAAAATTCTTTTTTTTTAGTTGAAATTATTGTCTCCAGTTTTTTGATGATTTCTCGGAAAGTAAAGGAGATGGGGAATTTTTTATAGAGACCTTATTTGTAGAGCGAATTCTGCTCTACAAAAAAAGTCTCTTCAAAAATTCGCGTATCTCGCTTAGTTTCGGAGATTTTGATGATCTGGGGAAAAAAACGTGAAAATAACCGAAATTAAACGAAATTCCACTTGTTTTTTTCAGGTAACGTAATTTATCAATGCCGCTGGATTGACTGTGGCTGCGTATTTACGGAGCAGTGTGGTTTAGTCAAGCACATTGAGAAACGTCACGTCGAGACATCGGCGAACAATTCACACGGTGGCAAAAGATCGCAGAAAGACAGAGAGAAAGATGGGACCACGAGCCAGGATATTTTTACCTGCTACTGGAAAGGCTGTCCCAGGGGAAAACCGTTCAATGCGAGATATAAATTGCTCATTCACATGAGAGTACACAGTGGAGAAAAGCCAAACAAGTGCGATGTTAGTGTGCTCTTTATTTATTATTACTTTATTAGGAGAAGATGGGGTAAAAATGGACCTGTTGGTCAAAAACCGTATAGAATTTTTTTTTAGAGTGAAGGCCTCTACGAAAATATTCGAAAAAAATTCAACAACAATGTCCTCATATTGGAGCATCTTCTCAATTTTTTTAAAATTTTTTCATGAAGTCCTTCACTCCGAAAAAAATTCCTAAATCATGTTGCTTCAGTGGTCCATTTTGTCTCATTCTCATCTATTATTATTATTATTATTATTTACATTCATATATTGACTATATTAATTACTGAGTAATCTTCGAAGGTAATAATAATATTATTATTATTATTATTATTATTATTATTATTATTATTCGTGAATATTGGAAGCTCATAATAACCGTTCATTTCTTGAATTCGTTTTGCAGTTTCCAGGATGCAAAAAGGCTTTCTCCAGGCTCGAAAATCTCAAGATTCATCAGAGATCACACACAGGTGAAAGGCCATACGCATGCCAGCATCGTGGATGCTCCAAGGCGTTCAGCAATAGTAGTGATCGTGCTAAGCATCAAAGAACACATTTCGATACGGTGAGAATTGATTTCTAAAGAGATTTAATTAAAATAAAAGGAGAGAAAAATTAGTTTTATTTGAAATAATTTGAAATTAACCAGAAATCTCGAAATTTGGAGATTTTTCTGAGAATTTTCGAGATTTCTGGTCAATTAGATATTTTTACAAATTTTTTACGAAACTATGATATCGTATGAGCATTTTATTTATTATTTTGTCTTTTTCTGCAGAAACCCTATCGCTGTTCAGTTGATGGCTGCGGAAAACGCTACACCGATCCTTCGAGTCTCCGCAAACACGTGAAAAATCACACTGAATCCGCAGCGTCATTGGACTCGAAAGCTAATGTTGCCAAGCAGAGCTACAAAATTTTGAATGACGAGGAGAATCATAAAGTACCGGAATTCAATTGCAGAGCTTATAAAAGTGGAGGTGACAATGATGTCAATTTCGGTGGGGTCACTGGAAATTGGACGAAACTGGAGGTGATGGAGGAGAGTCAACCGGAGTTTGTACCGTATGAATCAGTCGCTAGGATACTGGGAGATGACGAAAATTGCGTCATCGATAGCGTAGGTGAGTAAAAAAAGATTTTCAGCAAGAAAATGCGGTAATTCCATTGAGTTCCATTTTTTTTAATTAAAAAATTGCAAATCGCTTATATTTTCGAATTTGAGATTTTTGAAGATTTTCTAAAATTTGTGAGAAATTTTCACAAATTTTTGCAAAAAATTTTCCAGAATTTTTTCCAATTCGACTTCGGCAAACCTTTCTTTGCCCAATAATTTCTTGAAAATCAGTCAAATTTCTAAATTCAAGATTTTCTGAAATATTCCAGAATTTTCAAAAAAAATTCAAGAAGAAAAATCAAAACAGTTTTGAGAAAAATTTCTAGGATTTTCCTAAATTGAAATTCGACAAACTTCCCTTTGCCCACATAATTTCTCAAAAATCCGTTATATTTCCCACAAAATTGAGATTTTCTGAGACAAAGTATTTTTGGAAATGGGAAAAAAAATGGTTTCTTTTTTTTTCCCATCATAATAATAATTGTGACTGCATGAAGGGTGGAAGAGGTGGTAAACGAGGTATAACTCATAAGCAATCTCAGAGGAGGTTCCTCGCGTTCTTTATGCATCTACCACACACTGAGATTCGAAATAATACTCTTTAACTCTTTGGATTTTTTTTTCTCCTCCAAATAACGAAATCTACATATGCACTCGCACGCGACAACGACACGTGCTTTACACGCGCTATCATTCTTGGATTTTTTCCATGATTTTTTCTTCATCTCTTTTTTTTTAAATTAATTTATTTTTATCTTCAAAATACTTAGGAGTTTTTTTTATTATTATTTCAGGATTAGATAATGGTATCGCTGATTTTCAAGAGCTGAGCCCAGAGATAGAGAGACAATTTTTGGATCTAAATAATCTGGACGAGACTGATTTTTCATGAATTATCATCAAATGATTTTTTTTTATTATTCAGTAATCATTACATTCATTTACATTATATAATTTTCATTGAATTTATTGTTAATGTCATTATACAATTGTAATATTAGAAATTACTGTGGGACCAAAATCCAAAGACACTAGTTTATAATATTAGTTATTAAGTTTTTTCTCTTTTTAAGCAAAAAAAAAATCATATATTTTTGTACATAGAATAAATTGTATATATTTCGAGAAATTAAAAGAAAAAGGAAAATTGAAAAATCATTGTGTACTATTGAATGAAGCACAATATGTGAGGTTTTTTCCTCCCTCTGTGAGAAGATTGCAGATGAATCTCTCGAAAGTGAAGAAAGCTGCGTGTTGATGTTGCTCTGAGTAGACCTGTTACGATAATTTAATATATTAGAGAATAATTGTTTCATTAAGACCTCTATCATAAAATAATTTACCCCGTTTATAACAATAGTTGGAACAACTCGTAGTGGTGACCGAATGCTGTGTGTTTTATCTCCATAAGCAGCGAGAAGATCATCTCCAACTGATGATTCAATGCAATTAGTTATGTTTCGTTGCACTTCTTCACTTAGTCCAATACGATCAGCACACTGGAATAAATAATTTATAAAATAATGGGATATGAGATTATGATAAGTCGGAAAATTATATTTAATTTAATTCATGAATATCTTGCGAATAACTAGGTTCAGGAGAATACATAAGACCTTTCATTTTAGGACATTTAATTCTCGACAAAAAAAAATCTCTTTATAAATTACTCCAAAACCAATGGTTTCAGAGATATCATGATAGATATATCAGCTTTGAGTCAAAGTGGCGTAAGTGCTATCCTTACGCCTCTTTGTTTCTGAGATGACGATATTATGATTATTATGATTTATACTGTAATCAAAATTGTAAAAATTAATATTTCCGAAAAGTAATGACCGGATTCATTTCCATGTTAATAATGCTTGGTTTAGAATATCATTGGAAATTGGAAGGTTTCTTTTGAAAAAAACAATACCAAAGCATTGTCAATAAACGAATTGACAATGCTTCAGTATTGTTTTTTAAGGAGAAATCTTCCAATTTCCCATGATATTTCAAACCAATTCTCTTTGAAAAGGTTTAGATGGGTTTTTAAACGTGAAATCTATATAGCGTGATGGTCCCAGTTACTGACACACTAGAACTAGTTGCTGACAGCATAAATCGAAGGCAACAACTATTTGTTTATTGAATATAATTTAATGATGTTAATGCATATTTGCTGTGTTAAAGGACCTCCAGCAATTGAATATTAAACAATATATTGTACATTTGAATATAAGTGAGAAATTTGAAAAAATTGTCAGTTACTGGGACACTATTGGAAACCAGGGCCAGCAGGGTACTGAAAAAAAAATTAAGAAAGAAAGATATTAGATGCATTAACAGAATTTTAGACAAAAAATAATGAGTAATACATACTCTTGATATAGAATGGTTGGAAGAAAATCGTATTGACATAGTGCATACAATTAGATTAAAAGAATATTCTTGTTTATTCTCAGGAGGCAATATTTTCTCAATAGCATGAAGTCCACATGCTTGCGCTTTGTTACCTTGACATTCTTTTTCTCCATGCTGGCAGGTAAATACCCATTTGCCAGTCTCATTACGAGTGTGCTGAAAGGAAACAAAGAATGATCATTGGATTCTTGCAGCTTGCAACAATGAAGAGATATTCATAACAATTCTTTTATTCACTTACATTAGCTTTTCCATAAGGAATGAAAGTCAAATCGAGATGATCCTTGAAGGCAGGATAAGATGGTACTAATTTTATGTCAATATAATTCCCACTACCTCTACATAATGATTCGTAGTAAACATCTATACCAATACATGGTGATGATTTGCAGGAAGGATCAACCCCAGTCAACTGGAAACAATTGAATTAATTAATTAATTAGTGCATCAGGATTTCAGTAAAAAGAAAAATACTTAGAATTATTCGTGAGGTAGCTGAGGATTTTTACATTTTTTTTTTCATTTAACAAATAAATTATTTCAGAAGAAATAAAAAATATGCACATATGGAAAAATTAAAAAAACTATGAGTACGAATTTTTTTAATTACTTATGTGTTTAATAAAAATCCAAAAAAATTGTTAAATGTGTGCTCCTCCTTAGAATGAACATCTTATCTCTCAGGTCGCCAGTGAAGTTTTTAGGAATTAAACTCGAATGAATTTCAGAATAAATATCGAGTTAAATTATTTTGGAGGATTTCTCGCGAATTCATCATTTTCCCCCGATGTGAATGTTGTCAAGGCGCTATTGGCCGATTTTCGAAGGTCGTCGTGATTTATGTACATGGCAGAACAACGTGTCACCAATAAGTGACACGTAGTAATATGTTTATGAAATAATATTAATATTTTATTAACAGATGAAGAAGAAAATAATTTTTCCCCAAAATAAAGAAGAAATCAAATTTTGGAATTCAGAAGATTCGTGAAATTAAAAGTACTTACCAGTCCAAGAAGAAGAAAAATACCAGAAATAATGTAAAACTTCATTTTATTAGTGAAACTAAGTGTCCTCTTGAATCATGAATAAGACAATGAAGAATGGCGATTTCGCTGGCCCGAGCGATCTATTTCAGGAGCAAAAGAAGACATAAAAGTGGGAAATCACGTTTTATTATGATAAAAAAATATTCAAATCAAAATTAATTTTTTTATGAGACTCAGAAACCTTTCAAAGAAATATCGTTACTATTTTTCTTGAGGGGCTAGAAGAGGGGATGAAAAGTATTCTGCCTGAATTCGGCCTGAACTAAATTCTGGCTCATTATTTCCCACTTCATTGTCATCAAGTTTGGAATTTGAGTAAATTATATTATATATAATTATATTATATCATCACCTTATAAACAAAAGGACGTAAGTGTTGTGTATGAGCATGGCACTTACGCCCCTTTGTTTCTAAGGCGATGATATGAGATTCACCTTTTTTCCAGTGTTCTATGCATAATGTACTTCTTCTTTCAAATTCAAGGATGATGGGGAGGTACAATCGGGAAAAAAGTTGAATTTTTGTATGAAATCGTTAATAACAATTCATACAAGATGCAATTCTCAAATCTAACTCAGTAAATCTGTAAAGAATGTGATGAGGAATAAAATAAGCCCTAGAAAAAAAAAATTAATTGGAAATTGAAATTTTTAAATTATTTTTTACATTTCTTTCAATTTTTCAAGATTTGAGAAAATGTAAAAAATAATGCATATTACCCATTTTTAAAAAAATAATTTATTCGTCAAGAAAATAAATAAACTGAAAATTTTTGAATGGTTGTTATTATGAGTATCATTGTTGAAATTGTATTGTATATATGCATCAAGGGTGAAAAAAAGGTCCTCTCGATTCGTTCGAACGACAGATCGCCTAATTTACATTCGTAGTGCCTATATTATTTTACATGGAAAAGATGTTGAAAAACTACGTTTCTACCTGATTGAAGCTATAAAAAATTTTCTGTAAAAAACTCGAGCAATTGTATGACAAGCTTCAATGTCAAATTCCTCACATTTAAGATTGTCTTTTTCTTTTTGAGAGAAAAAAAAATTCTTCAGTTTGTCTGTTATGTTACCTGTTTTTTTCCATTTTTTTTTCTAAAAAATGGTTTGATTACACGACTTTTTGGATTTTCTGAATAAATATTACGAACAGGAAGAATAAGATTTATGATAATGGGAATGAGGATAATTATGGAAACGAAATAACAATTCATGAAGACTTATTTTTCAACTCAGGTGACTTTATTAATTCCAATGTAAAACAAAAAATGTTCTGTGGAAAAAAAACTCTAACAATTCTATGATAAACTTTAATGTCAAATTCTTCACATTTGAGATTGTGTTTCTATTTTTTACACGTGTTTGACGATTACAAAAAAATGCAGTCATGAAAAATTCTAGAAACGTATTATCAACATGAAAATAAATCTAAAAAGTGAAACAAAATCGAACGCAATAATTGAATGAATAATCATTGTTTCTTCCCGCAATGATCCACACTTTTTGCCAAAAAATATGTAAAATCCAAAGATACTAGTTTATAATATTAGTTATTAAGTTTTTTCTCTTTTCAAGCGAAAAATCATATATTATTGTACATAGAATAAATTGTATATATTTCAAGAAATTAAAAGAAATAGGAAAATTGAAAAATCATTGTATTCTATTGAATTAATCATCACAATATGTGAGGTTTTTTCCTCCCTCTGTGAGGAGATTACAAATGACTTCATCGAAATCATAGAAAGCTTCACTTGGTTGTTCTTCTGAGTAGTTCTGTAACGATAATTGAATATATTAGAAAACAATCGATACATTAAGATCATCAAATCATGAAATAACTTACCCCGTTTATAATAATTGTTGGGACAAATTGTAGGGGCGACTGAACGCTTTGTGTTTTGTTACCGTAAGCAGCGAGAAGATCATCTCCAACTGATGATTCAAAGCAATTAGTTATGTTTTGTTGTGCCACTTCACTCAGTCCAGTACTGTTAGCGCACTTGAATAAATAATTGATTGAATAATTAGATATAAGATTTGATGAGTCGAAAAATTGTAATTAGTTTCATTCATTGTTCTGATTATAACATAAGCTCAATTTTTGTTCAGGAGTCGTCTCTGTTATACATTTCAGTATCTTTGGTGGTCTCAATACATTTATACTTTTATATTTTATACATCTATATTTTTTATGTGATAAAAGCCAAAAAATGTAAAAAAAAAGAAGATTGAACAAACCCAGGAAAAAATGTTCAGATCTGATCAAATCACATTAGATCTGAGTTCCTTAGATCTGATTAGATCTAACTAGATCTAATCAGATCTAACTAGATCTGATGAGTCAATGTAGATAAACTCAATCAGATCTAGGTAGACATGATCAGATCTAGTTAGATCTAAACAGATCTGATCAGACTTAGATCTGATTGGATCTAATCAGATCTAATTAGATCTGATCGGAACTATTCAGATCTATTCATGTTAAAAATTTCCGTTTCGTCAGATCTACTTGGATCTAATTAGATCTGATCAGATCTAATTTGATCTGATTAGATCTGAACATTTTTTCCCGGGAATGTAAAAGGCTGAAAAGCCCTACATGTACTGAAATAAATAATATTTAGTTTAATTCATGGATATTTTGTGTCGGTTTAGTATAATATATCATGAGGCCTTTTTGTTTATAGAAAAAATGGATTCTCTACAAAAAAAGATTTCTTCGTGAATTGCTCCAGATTCAATCGTTTCTGAGATATTAGTTAAATTAACAGGATTTTATGCAAAAAATAATTGATTGTACATACTGTTGGTACAGAGCGTGCGGAAAACGGACTGAAAAATACGCTCTCCATAATGCAATTAACAAAATTAACAGAATGCTCTTGTATTTTTTCAGGGGCCGATGTCTTCTTGATAACATCGAGTGCACAAGCTTGTGCCTTGTTACCTTCACACTCATTCTCTCCATGCTGGCAGCTAAATATCCATGTGCCATTTTCATTACGTGTTTGCTGAAATTAAACGATGATTTATTATTGAATTCTTCAAATAGCAGTTAATAGATATTTACAAGAATTTTTCTTTATTCACTTACATTGGCCTTTCCATAAGGAACGAAATTAATATCGAGATGATCTTTGAAGGCATGATAAGATGGTTCTAAGTTTTCTGCAATGAAATCTATACTGTCTCCACACCGTGTTTCGTAGTAAACATCTAAACTAATACATGGCGATGATTTGCAGGAAGGATCAGCCTCAATCAACTGGAAACAGTTGAATTAATTAATTAATGCGTAATGATTTTGGGAAAATAATATCTCCGAGACTACTGGAGCGATTTAAATGAGATGAATTTCATTGCTCAAAGTAGGATCTGTGAATAAATTAATTCCGCAGAGGAAACTCGAAAAAATTATTTTCTAAAAATTTGATTTTGCTCGAAATTTATTCGACCAATTTCAACCAAATTTTACAGGCAGTATTTTACATAGGAAGAAATTTTTCAGATCACCAAGTATTACACATTTTTTAAAAACATCATTTCTCGATTTTTTGGATCATTCCGAGTCATTTTCCCAAAAAAAAAGGAAATTGAAGAAGATGAAATTTCCAAAACTTCCATTCGTAAGCAATAAAACTTGATATTCATAAATTCATGGAATTAAAAGTACTTACCGATCCAAGCAGTAGAAAAATACTAGAAATGATGTAGAACTTCATTTTGTCAGTGAAGCTAAATATCTTTTTGAGTTGTGAATAAGACAATGGAGAATGATGGTTTCACTGGCACGAGCGATCTATTCCAGAAGTAAAAAGACAAAAAAATGAAAAAACACGTTTGACTATGATAAAAAAATATTCACGATTAAATATTTGAAATTCGTTTTTTTTCAGAGAATCTGAAAACCTCTGGAATATTGTTACTATTCTTTTTGAGAGGCCTCTGCAGACTATGGAAAGTATTTTGATGAATTTTTGGGACAAATTCGTCCGGAACTCACTTCTGGCTCATTTTTCCCCGTTTGCTTGATGAAAAACATCCATTTTTATTTTTGGTCAAATTACATAAAAATCCAAGAAATCATAAATTATAAATTCTTACCTTCAGAGTGGACTCGTTGATACTATTGTAGCACGATGAAAACTGATGATATTTCGTGAATTCTCCCAAATTAAATAGTCAGTCGTATCTAACAATTAATCCTAGTACAAATAGAGACAATGAACATAGGAAACGGATTGAAAATTAAAAAAAACTTCCGTGAGGAATTAGAAGTATTACATGTGTTTCTTTCATTTCAAAATAGTTCACAATTTATGGTGGGGTACTAAAGTTTTTATCAGCGAGTTTCTTGGTCCCTTTATGAGGGTAAATGAGGAAAAAAAGAGTACAGAGAATAATTTTCAAGGTGGAACAAAATACCGGTCTAAAAAAGCATTGCAGTAAAGCTACACTGTGGATATGTTGACGTACTAACCCATTATTTATTTATCCATTTATTTATTGATTTACGCCAAACGGCTCTATACCAGAGATGGGCAAATCAAGATCTTTTGGATCCTGGCGATCCTGACCTTTATTAGTGCAGACAATGCGCAGCGTTAATCCTATTACCTGGGTCGGTCCCTGTCCCCCCGAAAATTGGTACGAACGGTCGTTTTTACCTTACTGAATTTTCTCTCAATTTTTTTTTCAATATCAAATCGCGCAAAAGATTTCGCATTTGATTCTAACTGAATTTCATTTTTACATTCTTAACTCCTTCGAAAAATACTTTTTTACCTTTCATTTTCCAATCCTTTTTCCCTTTCGTTCATGACGGGAGACACCTACCACCTTCCCGTGGTTTCCATTGAGTAGCATCCATTTGATGTTAGCCAAGAGTAGGCAAAATTTAACTGATGAATCTTACGTTAAATTCCTTAGGAAATAATTGAATTCTTTTTTAAATCCTTCGATTGGTATGGAATAACTTTCGATCAGAAAAATGTGTTGAATGGAAACACGAGTGGTCATCAAAAATTATTTCTGTTTTTTGGAAACAAGTTTTCTCGAAAAAAAACATGAAGAAATGTACGTAGGCCCACACGATGCGTCATCAACAATCGGTACTCAGGAATATGCGTAATTGTATAATTGGGAGGGGGGCAATTAATGGCCTCAGGTAGAAGGATTATTAATGGGATTAAAGCCTGGCGATCTTAGCTACCTGAAAGTTGCCCATCTCTGTTGTATAGAGCAGAGATGGGCAAATCCGGATCTTTGGGATCCTTGGGCTCCCGACCTTCATTAGGGGGGACAATGCTCGGCGTTAATCCTGTTACCTGGGTCGAGTGTAGTCCTCCAAAAATTGCACCTCACCAACATTTCCCCCACCTTTTCTTAATTCAGTAGTGAAGAGGTGAAAGTCAATTTTTTTACAGTTTTTTTTTAATATCTTGGAAACTGAAGGAGATAGCGCGATTTTGCCCTCAGCTGGTTTTATAGAGAATTTCAAGAGCTACCAAAGTAGATTCGGGTAAAATAGCGATTTCACTTAGTTTCCAAGATATCTCGAAAAAACTGATGACAAAAAAAAATTGACTTGTTTTACATCTTTTAATTTTCCGACACTAGTTTTCTTTAATATTTCAGAAACTAAGCGAGATAGAGCGATTTTGCTCGAGAAATGTTTTGTAGAAAATTTCAAGAGCTATAAAAAAGCATTGGAGTAAATTCGCTCTATCTCGCTTGATTTCTGAAATATTTGAGAAAAACTGATGGAATAAAATCGATTCATCTGAATATCTTTATTTTTTTCTTGATTTTTCGAGTTTTCAATCAGTTTTTTGATAATATTTCGAAAACTAAGTAAAATGGCGTCATTTTGACGAAATATTTTTCTGTTGGGTGGTTTTATGGAGAATTTTAAGAGCTACAAAAGTAGCTGTGGATGAAATCGCGCTATCTCACTCGGTTTCCAAGATATTTCTAAAAAACTGATGACAAAAAAAAATAGACTTGTTTTATATCTTTTATTTTTCGACATTAGTTTTTTTTCAATATGCCGGGAACTAAGCAAGATAGCGCGGTTTTGCACTGAGAATGTTTTGTAGAGAATTTTAAGAGATACAAAAAAAAATTGAAGTAACTGCGCTCTATCTCACTTGATTTCTGAGATATTTGAGAAGAGCTGATGGAATAGAATCGATTTGTCTGAAATCCCTTATTTTGCAAATTCTCGAATTCTGCATCAGATTTTTAGGAGCATCTTGGACACTAAGTGAAATAGCGCCATTTTGCCCTGATTTCCTTTTGTAGCTCTCGAAATTCTCAAAAAAAAACAGCTTCGGGTAAAATCGTTCTATTTTGCATGGTTTTCGAAATATTTGAGAAAAATAAATAGAATGAAATCGATTTGTCTGAGAATCTCTTCTTCTTTCATTTTTTTAAGAATATCCCGGGAACAAAGCGAAATATCTTTTCATTTTCTGTTTTTCCAACGTAATTTCTCGCGAGGAAAAAAGAAATAATGCACGTCAGCCCGCACGATTCGTCACCGACATTCGGTACTTAAAAATATGCATAATTGTATAATTGGGAGGGGGGCAGTTTATGGTCTCAGGTACAGGGAGTATTAATGGGATTAAGGCTTTGGGATCCCGACTACCTGAAACTTGCCCATCTCTGGTATAGAGCAGAGATGGGCAACTTTCAGGTAACTAAGATCGCCAGGCTTTAATCCCATTAATAATCCTTCTACCTGAGGCCATTAATTGCCCTCCCAATTATACAATTACGCATATTCCTGAGTACCGATTGTTGATGACGCATCGTGTGGGCCTACGTACATTTCTTCATGTTTTTTTTCGAGAAAACTTGTTTCCAAAAAACAGAAATAATTTTTGATGACCACTCGTGTTTCCATTCAACACATTTTTCTGATCGAAAGTTATTCCATACCAATCAAAGGATTTAAAAAAGAATTCAATTATTTCCTAAGGAATTTAACGTAAGATTCATCAGTTAAATTTTGCCTACTCTTGGCTAACATCAAATGGATGCTACTCAATGGAAACCACGGGAAGGTGGTAGGTGTCTCCCGTCAGGAACGAAAGGGAAAAAGGATTGGAAAATGAAAGGTAAAAAAGTATTTTTCGAAGGAGTTAAGAATGTAAAAATGAAATTCAGTTAGAATCAAATGCGAAATCTTTTGCGCGATTTGATATTGAAAAAAAAATTGAGAGAAAATTCAGTAAGGTAAAAACGACCGTTCGTACCAATTTTCGGGGGGACAGGGACCGACCCAGGTAATAGGATTAACGCTGCGCATTGTCTGCACTAATAAAGGTCAGGATCGCCAGGATCCAAAAGATCTTGATTTGCCCATCTCTGCTATACAACAATGTTTTGACATAATCTTATTTATTTATTTATTCATCTTTTTACGACCTTTCGGCCTTTTCACAATCTTTCATCCCTTCCCATCCCCTTAAATACTATGCTATATTGCGATGTATTGTCCTTGTTATAATGGTTATTTCGCTCTTATTTTAGATTAGTTTTTCTTTACAGTTATATAAACAGTAGTTTTAAAAATTAACAATTCTTAGCCTATGCCTTATTCTAAGTAGGCTCATTCTCTTGCTGCGCTGTTTTTTGCGGGGCTCTTGCTACGCCTCTTTGGTACCACAAGTCTTGTGTAGGAACGTTAACATAATCTTAGAAAATAATAATATTGCAAGAGCGACTAGCACGTAAAGGACCCATTATGTGTAGCATATACATGAATATCAATTTAATAGATTTTTTTTTACTCAACTTTGTACCCATTATAAAAAGAAATTAGTTGTCAAAAGTGATCATGGCTGTGGATTTTGACAGTCTATAGAGCCATAATGAGCTCGCGTCATTAGAGCTGAAAAAAGGGAAAAAAACTCAAATTACTCCAGTGAAGCTGGAATTTTCTGGGTGGATAGTTATAAGATGTGGCTTATTTTCGAAAAGAGATACAATTAAGAATATCTCTGGGACTGCTTAACAATAATGTAGCAACGAAGAGTAAAAGAAAAAAAATGACTTGATGATTCCTCATTTTTAAGAGTTGAGTCCAGAGATAGAAAAACAATTTTTGGATTTAAATAATGTGGATGAGACTGATTTTTCACGAATTATCATTACTTTATTTTTTAATTATTCAGTAATCATTACATTCATTTACATTATATAATTTTCATTGAATTCATTGTTAATGTCATTATACAATTGTAATATCAGGAATTACTGAGGGACCAAAATCCAAAGACACTAGTTTATAATATTAGTTATTAAGTTTCTTCTTTTTTAGAACCAAAAAAAAATCATATATTTTGGTACATATAATAGATTGTATATATTTCAAGAAATTAAAAGGAATAGGAAAATTGAAAAATCATTGTGATCCATTGAATTAAGCACAATATGTGAGGTTTTTTCCACCTTCTTTGAGAAGATTGCAGATGTTATCCTTGAAGTAACGAAAAGCTCTCTTTGGTTTTCGACGTGAGTAGTTCTGTCACGATAATTGAATGTATTAGAGAACAATCGATTCATTAAGATCATTATCATAAAATAAATTACCCCGTTTATAGCAATTGTTGGGACATATCGTACTCGATGCAGAAAGCTGCGTGTTCTGTCACCATGAGCAGCGTGAAGATCATCTCCAGCTGATGATTCAATGCAATTAATTATGTTCTTTTGTGTCGATTCACTCAGTCCAATATAGTTAGCGCACTTGAATAAATAATTGATTAAATAATTAGATATAAGATTCGATGAGTCAAAAAAATAACATTAAGTTTTATTTATGAATATCTTGTGAATGAGTGAGCTTAAGATAATGTATCATGAGAACTTTTTTTTTTGACGAAATTCAATTCTCTACAAATAAAAATCGCTCCCCGAATTGCTCCAAAACGAATAATTTCTGAGGTATTAGAAAAATTAGTAGGATTTTATGTAAAAAATAATCAGTAAATAACTATAGTCAAACATGTAATGACATGAAAAATTGGTCTTGTGATTGGAAATGAATTTTGGCTAAGTAAAAATGTAGGATGTCATTAATTTGTTTAATAGTTATAATAATTAGTAGCACATACTCTAGGTGGAGAACGCTCAGGAGATCCATTCAACAAAGCGCATTTAACCAATTTGAATGAATCTTCCTGTTTATTCTCAGGAAGTGATGTTTCCTCGATAGCATTGAGTGCACATGCATGTGCCTTGTTACCTCTACACTCCGGGTCTTTATGCTGGCACCTGAATATCCATGTGCCATTTTCATCACAGGTATGCTGAAAATAAACGAAGATTATCATTGAATTATTCGAAAGATAATGAAGAGATATTCATCGGCAGATAAAGCACAAAAAGTTTATAAAAAAAATTGATTTTCATAAGAATTCTTCTTTTTTACTTACACGGGCCTTTCCATAAGGAAAGAAATTCAAATTGAGGTGATCCTTGAAGGCAGGATAGGATGGTGCTAATTTGTATTTAATGAAATTTATACTGTCTACACACAATGAACTGTAGTAAAAATCTACACTAATACATGGCGATGATTTGCAGGAAGGATCAGCTCCAATCAACTGAAAACATTCGAATAAATTAATTAATGCTTAACGATTTTGGTGGAAAAAATATTTAGAATTATGCGTGAGGTGGAACCGGAAGAGTTGAATTTTTTCAACATTTTTTTTTGAGAAACCTCTTGGAAACTCAGCGAGATAGAGGAATTCTTGTGAAAACCTTTTTGTAGAGAAAAATAAGAGCTACAATAAAGGTTTCTACGAAAATTTCGCTATCTCGCTTATTTTCCGAAATATTCAGGGAATAATTAACGCAAATGTAGGAACGATAACTCGATTCGTCTCGTTTTCTCTCCATTTCCGAATTATTTTGATTTGATAATTTCTGAAAATGTGGAATATCGTAGAGAATCTAAAGAGAGAGTATCTACCTCTCTCCTCCTTAAAATGAACATCTTATCTCTCAAATAGCCAGTAAAGTTTTTAGAAATTAAAATCGAATGAATTTCATAATAAATTTCGAGTTAAATTATTTTGGAGGATTCCTCGCGAATTCATCATTTTTCTCGATGTGAATGTTGTCAAATCGCTATTGGCCGATCGCCGAAAGTCGTCATGATTGATGTACGTGGCAGAAAAACGTGTCATCAATAAACAGGAGAAGAAGAAAATGATTTTTCCCCAAAATAATGAAGAAGTAAAATTTTGGAATTCAGAAGATTCATGAAATTAAAAGTACTTACTGATCCAAGAAGAAAAAAAATGCCAGAAATTATGCAAAACTTCATTTTGACGGTGAAACTAATATTCGTCTTGAATCGCGAATAAGACAGTAAAGAATGATGGCTCTACTGACACGAGCGATCTATTTCAGAAGTAAAAAGGAATAAAAGTGGAAAAACACGTCTTTTTTAAAATTCTTATTATTATTTGAGGAATTGGAATATTTTGGGGTTTATCGGCTGAATGATAAATACGTTTGATTATGATAAAAAAATGAACACGAATGATAATTTCCATTTCAGACAAGAAAGTTCAGGAGGAAGGGAAATCCATCGATTTTTCATGAAAAAATTAAAACCAGAGTCAGACAATACGTCTTTCCTGAGATTTTGAGGTCTTTGAGTCGAAGGATTTGTTGTTGAAAGTTTTTAAAATCTCGATGGACATAAGGAGAAGTCTGGAGACGAAATAACGATTAATCAAGACTTATTCTTCAACTCAGATGACTTTATTAATTCCAATGTAAAACAAAAAATGTTTTGTGGAAAAAAAAAACTCTAACAATTCTATGATAAACTTTAATGTCAAATTCTTCACATTTGAGATTGTGTTTCTATTTTCTACACGTATTTTACGATTACAAAAAAATGCAGTGATGGGAAATTCTAAAAACGTTTTATCAACATGAAAATAAATCTAAAAAGCGAAACAAAATTGAACGGAATAATTGAATGAATAATCATTGTTTCTTCACGCAATGATCCACACCTTTTGCCAAAAAATATGTAAAATCCAAAGATACTAGTTGATAATATTAGTTATCAAGTTATTTCTCTTTTCAAATGAAAAATTATATTTTATTGTGCAGAGAATCAATTGCATATATTTCGAGAAATTCAAAGGAATAAGAAAATCGAACAATTATTTTGTTCTATTGAATTAAGCACTCGATGTGAGGTCTTCTCCTCCCTCTCTGAGAAGATCGGCGATGAGTCCCGTGAAATTACGGCGAGCTGCATTTTGATGTTCATCTGAGTAGACCTGTCACGATAATTAAATATATTAATGAACAATCGATTCATTGCAATCATTATTATAAAACAACTTACCCCGTTTATAATAATCGTTGGGACAAATCTTAATGGTGGCTGAAGGCTGTGTGTTTTATCACCATGAACAGCGAGAAGATCATCCCCAATTGATGATTCAATGCAATGAGTTATACTCTGTTGTGCCAATTCACTCAGTCCAATATAATTAGCGCACTTGAATGAAAAAATTATCAAATAATTAAATTAGAAAAAAAAAAAATAATAATTACATATGAGATTTGATTAGATCTTTTCCTTTAAAGAAATTTAATTCTCTACAAAAAAAAGGTCTTTCCATAGATTACTTCAAAATCGATGTTTTCGGAGACATTTCAAATGAATTAGCAGCATTTTAGACAAAAATTAATTAGTAGTACATACTTGTGATGATCCTATTCCATAACGGGAGAAATAAGTGTTTGACAAAGTGCATAAAATGAATTTAACAAAATATTCCTGTTTACTCTCAGAAGACATTGTTTCCTCGATAGTATTCAGTGCACATGCTTGCAACTTGTTACCTTTGTATTCTCGGTCTCCATGCTGGCAGGTAAATGCCAATGTGCCATTTTCATTACGTGTGTGCTGAAAGTAAACGAAAATTAATTATTCAATTCTACGGATAGCAGTGAAAAGATATTCAGAAAAATTCTTCTATTGACTTACACTGGCCTTTCCAAAAGGAATAAAATTAAAATTGAGATGATTGTTGAAGGCTTGATAAGTTGGTTGTAATTGATTTGCAAAAAAATTTATAGTGTCTCTACACCGTGATTCATAGTAAATATCTACACCAATACATGGCGATGATTCGCAGGAAGGATCAGCGCCAATTAACTGAAAATAGTCGAATAAATTAATTAATGCTTAATGATTTTGGTGAAAAAAATATTTCGAATTATCCGTGAGGTTGAACCGGAAGAGTTGAATTTTTTCAACATTTCTTTTTAAGGACCATCCCGGAAACTCAGCGAGATAGGGTAATTCTTGTGGAAACCTTTTTGTACACTGAGGGAAATTTGATTTTTTGCTGAAAGACTGTTCTCTTGGTCCAAGAGATAAGCCACAATACTTGGCTAAAGAAAGTCATCACGCAGAACAAGATAAGTCATTCTTGAATGAGAAAAACATTGTTTTGGTGAGAAACAATAACTTTATCAATTCGACTTAGAAAATACTCTCTCATTGTCATGCTCAGTAAGTGAATTTCAAGCATGTAAATACTCGGGCTTAGACCTTTTATATTTAGATGGAGCTTGTATAATATGAGCTGGCAGCAAAACTGGGAAATTTTGAGAGAAGTATAATTTGATTAGAAACAAAACGGAAAGTTTGTTGATCAGCTCTGACTAACACTGATGTGCCAAATATATGATTATTTGCCATTAAAGAATAATAGTTATGGGTAACTCTTTTCTCATATCCGCTGAAAATTTGACTATCATGTCATAAGATATGGATAGGTTTCACGTAAAAATAGAAATCCTATATCGAGACTAATTCTTAATAAATGACGATTTTCACACAAGTATGCTATTATTGGCAATGAATATTCCATGGGTCGGCCTGATCTATCATGATTTCTTATCTAATAAGGACATACATGACAAAACATTGCAGTTCACACGTACACTAAAACTAGTGAATTTCATGATGACCAATTAATTATTCCAATCGATTACAACTTTTCTTCAGTTAATATAGTTTTTACCAGATAGAGTTAATGAGGAGAAACTAGAGATAATTTCGAACTCTCTGCTCCTGATATTTTTCTGACTTGATCCCAAATTTTGAAAAATTTGCTCAGAATAGGGATGAAAAGCTAATCGACAATGAGATGTTTCTAGATGAATGTTCCAGAAATTATATCTCCACTTATTTCTTGATTTCTTGCTTTCGATGATGAGTCAATTTCAAAAAATATTGATTGAACTTCAACATTAATATGCTCATGCATCATGTCATTAATACTCTCTTTCTGAAATAGAGAGAATTAGCCGTAGAAATATGTTGAGTATCATGGAGTAATGGATTTCTCATGTCAAGTAATGAATTCATTGAACTGATGATTATATTGTTTGATCCATTTATTGTTGCTGGGAAATAAAAAAATGCTTTACACAAATTGAAACCAATTGCATAGACATTGAGTGAACATCATTAGTTCAAAAGTTTTCGTACAAGTATACAGAACCCTTATTAATACGTGAGTTGGACATTTCTCATACTCTTTGATGAATTTGTGTAAGAATGGCTGTGAGAGAGCTTGGGGAAAAAAGTACAATTAGTTTATAATAAAAATAATCAAGTACAATGTTAAGTTTTTCCATTCTTCTAATTAATTGTAATGATGGGGATGTTCGAGTTTTGGTTGACAATTTCTTCTTGATGTTTCTCATATAAATGGCGATAACAATCGCAGACGCTGATGAAAGCCAGTCGGTCACATATCTCGGAACCAATGGGACATTTATACTTGGGTCGTTCACCTCTGTACGAGACATGCTTTACATTTTTTTGGTGATTTTTCCACCATTCTTTCATAGTTTTCCACTTCTTTTCAATTTGTTCCACTGTAAATTAAATGATGCCATTGAGAATTTTCCCTGAATGAGGGTCAACAATATATTGCGCTAGTAATAGATTATTACCTGTCATATCAACACTTTGTCTTAGCATCAACTGTTCCTTAATTTGCCTGTAAATTTTGTAATTTTCAATACGAGGACTGCATCCAGGATAATTACGACTGCCAAAAATCTTGAATTCATCAATTATTATTCTCTCGGTATTAGTGAGCTTCATTTTCCAGGTTACACAATAGCTAGAATAAGTGAGTGGAAATTATTGTAAATTCGACAAAAAACATATCAGCCTGAAGAAAATTTACATTGAAAGAATTTTATTCGATGAATTATTAATAACTCACCACGTTTCCAGCGTCTACTTTTTTTTGAGAACGTTCTCGGTGCTACCGACGACGTGATATGTGACGAATGAGATTTTTCTGCTAATATAGAACTACGATGACGCAATATGTCAAAAACAAGATATCACCTGCTCATACAGAACTACCATTATTTTATTATAAAAACAGAAGAACTGTTCCTCAGAATGTCTTCCTCATGATGAGTTTGGAAATAATAGAACTGAGATTTTAATTTCACCACATAAGCAACGAAATTCTCGACTGAAGTAAGAGCTCAATTGTCATTTGATTATCGTCAATGACTAATGCACTTTGAATTTATTGTTTCAAAAAATTTTTTTTTAGAGAAAGCATTATCAGCACGTTCCAGAATGAATACCATGGTTCTAAAATTAATTTCATTAAGGTGTTTTCGAATTTTCTCGTCCTGTCTTTAAAATAGACGATGGGAGTTCATCTTCCAATTGTCATTTAATTGTAAAAAATTATGGAACCTTTACAGAGAGTATTGGCATGAATGATTGCTAGTTTAGTTTAAGCAAAGAATAGATATTTATTCAAAAGATTCATAAAATATTTTTTTATACACAATTGATCACTATCAATGATAAGATAATACTACTGACGTGCCACTGGGATCAGAGCATTTTTTATGTCCAGAAATATTTGATACAATTTTCATTACACTAGTCAATGGATCTTCCGTTAAAAAGTCTCACTCAATAGATTTTTTGTGATGATCAGGAACATCAATGAATATCGTGAGATAATTTGATGTTATTATCATTCTTCAACACAAAAATTCCTGAATTCAATGAGGAGGCAACAATTATTATATGATACAATTTTTTCTATACTTCTGACTTTCCAAAGTCATAGCAAAAAACGTTTAAAAATATTTCTTTTAAAAATTATTTTCCTGAATTTTTTTACCCAGAGATTTGTAAACTACATGAAAAGTTCAATTAACTCAATCTAATGTTTTTTTTCATTACTCTATAATACTATAAATTCAACAAATAAATTGGAATCCAGAATGAAAACATTTTAATGCATAATTTCGATGTTATGGCCTCAATACGCTCGCTTATTTGTATCGTCCACACCGTTGATAAACGCGTCTCTTAATAATTTTTGCTATTTGATTCAATTGCATGTTCTTTTGCTTATTACACCGCCGCAGTAGTTTGAATTTTTTTGTCAGTATTCCGATTTTGTTTTCGATTTTTTCATTCATCTCTGTTTGTGTAGCAGCATCACATAACTTCCTCGAGGTTTCCATCTGTGAAATTTTATACAATTGATGAGTTGAGTATTTGAGGGTGATATTTCATGAGTTACCTTAAATTCTTCTATTTCAATCTTTTCTTCTTTTATGTGTAACCAATCACTTATATCATCCTGAAAAAAATGAAAAGGTGTCAACAATTAATCAATAATAATCAGAATAAAAATTCTCACAATAATCACTATCTCAAATTGTACTTGATTTCCTCGTTACATGATTTAAATACCTGTAGTATATCATCATTGACTTCTTCTTTTATCTCTCTATTATCTGGACGGATATCTCTGCCGTCTGTTTCACTTATCTAGAAGATGAACAAATATGAAACATCAGAATTAAGCTATAAAATCGAAGTCGAATTCAATCATTTGGAATCTCACTGTATTACGGTGCGAAATATCATTGAAAATAGTGGGTATAGAATTTTTCTTCAGAGTTCTTTTATGTGAGAATTGCACAAAACATTCCAATGAAAAATGATTACTACAAAGCGTTGAATTTTTTGTAGGAGTACTCCGAAAGTGATTTCTTGCCATCATCCACTCTTCCATTATTTTTTCATTCTTCATAGGAAATCTACAAATATAAAAATAACTGTCGATAGTCGTCATTATTTTTGATTATTAATTTTCACTTACTGATGGAATGATAATTCTGTAGTTGGTGTCCATACACTGCGACAATGTTTCACAAAGCAAGCCTTGGGCATGTTACAAATATTATAATGCGTCAATCACAATTGCTCGATATAAATATATGATTCTAACATAGATGAAATTCAACAAAATTTAGTATCCGCGAATTATTAATATTTTTTCTCAAGTTCTCAATAATTATTCCTCTGGTTGTGTGGAACAGTCTCCATACTCTAACCTCCAAAGGCTTTGAACGTAATTTTCTTACTTCGTTTGCATAAGCTCTGCAATAATTTCAACGACGAAGTCACACTTTTGCACTCGAATATTTTCTCGAATCGTTCTCTCTTTTTACGCAGCATTAATGAATTTATTTGTTCGCTGTAACAGTAACAGTGAGAGCAGAATGATATGTTTCATGACATAAACTTGAAAACCGTTTACATTGCACTGTCGCGCAATGCGAACAGACCCGTTTCTTAACTTGAACTACCAATGGAACTATTGGACGGTGAAAGAGACAGAAACACCCCTTAACACAGACGTGCTACCGTACAGCAGTTCTTTTCTCGCTCGGATTTCAACGATATTCCCCGATAGACACAATAGAGTCATCACAGTATTTATATTATTTTCTATGAGTATGTGATGAATGACTCATCTGAAAACGAATGTGTAGAACAAAGAACCGCAAACGGCCGCATCATCTCATTCTCTGAGCTACACGCGTAGAAGAAAGAACTGCAAGAGAAAGTGGCGGTAAAGAATTGGAAAGTGTAGTTCATCGTAAAAAGCTTTTGAAAAAATTAATTAAAATAATCGCCATATCATGGCAGATTTTTTTACGCGGAGTTTCCTTGATAGCTGTGATCTCTCAGATTATCATGTCGCTTTCCGAGGTAAGTAATTGAAAAATTTTGCAATTTTTAACAGCGGCCATGTTAATTTCTAGAATGATCGCACGTGTAAATCCATTTTCTGAGGGGAACTATAAAATTTATGATTTGAAAAAAAAAATTGACATCAATTGTTAATATCTCATGTTGATCGAATCAACTCATTTAAATGAGTCCAGGAGAATTAAACTAATTCAATTTATTCTAATTCCAATTTGAAGAAAAATTGAATTTTGATTGAGAACATATTTTAACTGGTCAATGAAACAGATTTTTGTTACGAAATGCATCTTTCTTGAGCGGAGATATTGACTCGAAGTTCTTTGTGTCGGTTCATTTTCTGATGGGAACCATAAAATTTATAGTTTGAAAAAAAAATTGACATAAATTGTTAACTTTTCATGTTGATTGAATCAACTCATTCAAATGAGTCCAGGAGAATTGAACTAATTTAATTTATTCTAATTTCAATTTGAAGAGAAATAGAATTTTGATTGAGAACATATTTGAACTGGTCAATGAAACAGATTTCTGTTACGAAATGAATCTTTCTTGAGCGGAGATATTGCCTCAAAGTTCTTTGTGTCGGTTCACAGAAGCAACAGGAGGCTAGTTGCGTGTGTAACACGTACGAGGAAGAACGTAGCCATCTTGTTCGTTCATTCTTTTCATTTTTTCCTTATATTCTACAGATTATGGCGTCAACATAGATTTGTTGAGGAAAATCTCATTAGTGGATCTGCTAGAGCTTGTGCCAGAGACCGATTTACGACGACAGTTTGTGACCAAATGGGAACTAACTTTCGGTGAAACAATATCAGAAGCTCGCATTGTTAAAGTGATTGACCTACAGGGTCTTGACTTAGAGAATCTTAATCTGGACGTGCAGGAACCGACTCTTTATGCAACTAAAGACAGTTTGTTTAGTTATGTTTCCAAAGAGAGTTTGCTCGCGTTGCTGAATGCTGATCCTCTTGGAAGTAGTCTGCTGGGCAAATATGCCAGGACCAACGAGTTGGAGCCACTTGAAGCTGATTATGTCGTCAAGATTATTATGCCTGAGTTGCTGAAAAAGAATCTCACTGAGTACGTATATTTCAATGAG
Organism: Aleiodes leptofemur; assembly: GCA_963942555.1. Classification (NCBI taxonomy): domain Eukaryota; kingdom Metazoa; phylum Arthropoda; class Insecta; order Hymenoptera; family Braconidae; genus Aleiodes; species Aleiodes leptofemur. The sequence continues at coordinate 10,152,741 of OZ012620.1, forward strand.
GGACGAGGGGATGGCAGAATTGACGTGTTTCATTTATTCCTCTTTCATTATTATATTTTTTGCAGCTGGGAAAATTCACACTGGGAAAGAGCATCACACAACCTTGCAGGGCCTACTGGAATATTTGTTACGGAATGTCCTCTGACATATTATACTCCTGCTTCGTCTAGTGGACCGGTCTCTGGAAAACTTCCTAATGCGTACCGCAATCGAACATCACTCATACGCGTTAAAAACGGAACAGCTCGCTCGAGGAAGCGCAAAGCGGAGGTTTTGGAAGATCCCGATATTGAGATTCAGCCAGTCAGTGTCAAGACTAGTACCAAGTGGCTGGCAGAAAACGAATCTCCAGTTGAAGACGCAATTCCACATTGGAGAATCACATCCAAGTTTCGTCAGCAATGTATTGCTGCTCATGAAGGACAAGATATACAGTGGCTCTTCGACGCTTGGTCAGCATTGAAGAATGCAGAAATTGCAGGAAAATTGGTGCAAGTGGATTTCGAGGAGCAATTTGGGGGATCAGAGATCATCACAGCAAGCAAATTTGATTCATTTTGGAAGGCAATTCGTAAAGCTCCATGTGGAAAGCAAGACCATCGTGGGATTCTCGAGGATTTGGCTGATTTAGAAACGTCTTCAGAGGGTAATTAATTACAATCACTAGTTACAATTATTTAAATTAAGGTAGTGTCCCAGGGCAGGGTCAATCAAATAGAGGAAAATGAGAATTTGTAGATTGGTTTCCAATTAATTCTTGATAATTCGGGAAAACTTACTTCAGTGTACCCGAAAAAGTGATTATGCTATTCAAGAGTCATATCTTTAGCTTGTGAATTTTTTTTTCTCTTCTTGAATTTTTTTCACATCTCTAATCTCCTCAGACATGCATGAGATAGAGAGAGAGGCAAATAGTGACGACTATCTATTAATTGAAATTTCTCAACTGTGCGGAGAATTGAATTTTCTTTTCGTCTATTATTTCATTAAAATTCTGCCAATGATTTTTGAATAATGGATCAATTCTGTGATTTTTTAAGAACTCCGTTATTTCTGTCCAACTTGAAGCGTTCCATCTCTAGCACCGCTCTTTTTTTTTTTTCCTTCTAGCTAGACTTAACTACAAGAACGAATATTGTGAAAAAATCTAGAGAAATGGGAAAAAAATAAAGGGCTAACTGTTCTCGAGTTCGCGGGGATTCTGGCCAGTTATTTCAAATGCCAGAAAAATTGTGATTTTTTTGAATAAATGTTCCGGGGAGCGTAACAGATTGAAAAAAATAGTTTTTTACGAAAATTCCGCTGTAATTCTTGCATTTAAAGTTTTTGTATTGACCAAAGATTCACTGCGACTCGACAGCAGCTTCCATGGACCTCCACCATTATGGAAAGGTGGGGTCAAAGGGACAGAAAGGGTAAAACAGACGCACCCTTAGTTTCAATGTCTTATAACATAAAAATCGGTCAAAATCAAGGAAAATATTGAATATTCGTTTTTTTTTGATAACTCCACTGAAAAGCTGAAGAAATTCTACATGAGAATCATACGGTACAATAGATTTTTCTGGAATTTTCTGAAAATTCGATTTTTTCGTCAAGATTTGGAGGTGAAAAATTTTATTTTTGTCTTTTACAATAATTCTTTCTTATTTTTGGAAAATCTCACTTCGCTGAGGATTACTACAGTTTTATCAGTCGTAACGACCGGGGGCTGATCTCGAATGAAAATTGAGCTCATTCTCCATTGATTCATAGAATGCAAAGAAAAATTATTCATTTTTCATATACATATTGAGTCAAAACTAATTCCTAGAAAATGAGGTAAGAGTTATAGAAAAATAAATTTTAAAAAAACATTCGACTGCATAAATGGATGGAAAATCACTATATCTCTTATTGAAGATCAGCTCTATGTCTACGCCAGAAAGAACCAGAAAAACTCAAAGAAAAATTGACATATATTTTCCAACTTAATTTTCTTCAGCTTCTCAATGAAAATATTATAAACCTCTTATCTCGAATCGTTTGATGAGAATATCCATTTTATCCCAATTTCCCTCAAGTATTGAAGGTTTTTGTTTTCCAGATACTCGCGTTTTGTCTCAATTGTGCTTGATCGCTTACCATTACCCCCCACATACGAGTATTTATAACAAAAAAGAAGATGCTGTCGAGATAGAGAAAGGACAAAAATCAAAAAAAGGATCTAAAAGTATCAAAAAATGTGCACCCGAAACAACTTGCAACAGATTCTCATCTCCAGTCGCTGAAGAGTCAATGGTACAGTTCATTGAGGTATGAGAACATTAATACTTTTGATCCTCTTCAATTTAGCAGAAGATCGAAATGAATCATTCTTTAATTGAAGATATTTTCTTATTATTCGAGTCAGATGGTTTGATTAGTCCTATCGTACAGTAGTGAATACTCATGTCTATGAACATCGTTTTTTACAATGAACTTTGTAAAAAGGGTTGATGAAAAAAATTTTCATCTCGACTGTACCAATTTTTCTTTCAAACATTTTTAATTAAAAAATTATTCATTTCGTCCTCATCAATGACATCCTTTCTAAATACTAATAGTAATCATGTGTTTCTGAAGAGAAGCTGTTTGTTAAATATGAGTTATTGTCTAACAGGATGCTGCAGATATAGCTAGTGTTAAGGAGATAGTGGTCAAAAAACACAAAGACAAGCCAGTTCAGCCGTATGTCTTAGTTGTCGGATCATGTGCAGCGTATCCGAAGCAGTTCTTCGTTGTCGTTAATGATCAAGTCTTCCAAGCTCGCTCAGCATTTGATGCTATTGACATTTGCTTCAAATGCTTCCATGTTTTTGATTTAAAATATCCACTTCCATCTGAACACGTTTGGATAATGCTGGAGAAGGGACTGTATGAGTTGGAGAAGAAATCACACGCGCGTGCCACATTAGCGAGGCCACTACAAAAAGCAATGAAAGCTAAGAGATCAAGAGTTTCTCAAGGCTCTGAACCAGGTACCAGCAACTGAACAATTTTTATCTTCCTTAATGTTTGTCCGAGAAAGAAGGACATTTAATTTTAGAGACGAATGGTAATAGTAGATATACTTTGACTATACTAATAGTCACATTCAAACTCAAGTATTACGAGTATAGTTTCCATTTTTATATTATTTTTATACTGTTTTGATAGTGAATATCTAAATGAAGACTTGAATATCAAGCATATGTCAGAGAATTCACGATTTTCTCGAAAAACGTAATTTTTAAGGTGTTTTTGAACAATTTTCGTTGTTAATGCTGATTGAATGACTTCACTTATTCATTTTCATAACGAAATCGTTTAATGAAAAGGAAAATATCGTTCAAGAGATTCGATTTTTCCATCACAACAAAAGTGGTCATCAACATGCATTGTCATATTAGGTTTTAATCAGAAAAACCAGCCTTTTCTCATAAAAAAATTGAGAAACATTAGTTTACTAAGTTATCATACTCCCATTTATTACAGAATTTATCTTTCCTCAGTTTCATTAGGGAATAATTCAATTTAAAAAAGATAAATTGCAAAGAATTTATTCCAAAAACGTAATTCACCCATCAAAGTAACCTAATTAATCTAAAATAACGAAATACATTCAGTTATATTCAGAGACCAACGTCATTTTCTTCTAGAAATTTCGCAGTTTTCATATTTCTCATCAACATGAATGAATACAAATGTCCATTTTGTGACTTGAATATTTCTATAGATGAATTTATAAAGCACGTTAACAGAAATCACAAATATGAAAAAAATAAGTTGTACCATTGCTCTTACTGTGAACAAATCTATCGTGATGTTTATAATTATCGTAAACATTTGATATCCCAACATTCACTCATTGCTGAAGAATCGAGAGAGGATAAAAAAATAAATTCTATCACTTCGACTCCAAAATCATACTCAAGTACCGACACAGGCAACATCTCAACCAACGACTGTAGACCTAATCAATTACCACCAGATACATCAGGAAAAATGATGAAAAATAATTTATCCAACAACGCATTCTTACATCGAAGTAGAGAACTCGCTAAATTAAAAGCTTCAACCTCAGTATTAAATGTAAAATTATTGGCAGAAGGAAAAAACTCATCCAATACAATTACAACTAATTTGAATTTATCATTCATTAAAAATTCGGTCCTTTCTGTCGACAATAATGAGAATCGTGAACGGTTTGTGAATGAAAATGAGGTGAAATTATTGCATAAAAAAGATATAGAAACAGCTGATAATATAAAAAATTTAAATAGTTCAACGTGCAATACTCCCATTCCTTGTTTTAAAAAGCCTGCTAGCGTGAATATTTCTACAAATAGTTCGGCTAATCACTCCACAACAAAAGCAGATATTATTTATCAGAATTCGTTGCAATTAAGTGGTAAAATCTATCAGAGACTCGGCGATTTTGCTTCAAAATTATACGGAAACAGAAGTCTTTCTCGAGCACATGTGAATCACGTTATCACAGAGGTAAATTCATTATTCTCCGATCTTACATTAGAGACGTTACGTTATTCGAATTGTTCAGAGAATTGTAATTCGGAGATGAATGAACTTTTTCAATTAAGCACACGCGCATTTGACAAATTTAAAACGGAACATAGAAGCATGAAATTTTACAGTGATTTGGGTTATTATATTGCTCCTTACTCGAAAATCCTCACATCTGTGTTGAAATCTAGACGTGTATTGAAGAGGAGGGTCGTAACTTCGGTAAGATTGAAAATAGCAGTAATTCCATTGGGAAGGGTGTTAAAAAAATTCTTCGAACTACCAAATGTATTTTCAACTGTTATGAATTATGTAGAAAAATGCAAAAATGACACATCTGGAATTTTAGAGTCTCCAATTCAGAGTAAAACATGGAAAAATATTGCAAAAAATTTTAGAGGAAAAATTGTTCTTCCGTTACTTCTGTCAAGTGATGATCTCGAAATTAACAATCCGCTCGGTTCAAGTCGAGGTACCCACAAAATCGGTGCGGTTTATGTATCTCTTCCCTGTATTCCTAAAGAATATAGTGCAAAATTAGAAAACATCTTTTTACTTCAATTGCATAATGCAAAAGATGCGAAAAAAATTGGCAATCCCAAAGTCTACTCCGAAATAAAAAAACAATTGACAGATTTGCAGACGAATGGCATAACGATCATCATTAATGGCGTATCCCAAACCATCTACTTCTCTTTGCTATCAGTCACGGGAGATAATCTCGGATTACATGAAATGTTAGGGTTTACGACTTATTTTTTGCACGAATTCGCATGTCGTTTCTGTACTTCGAAGAAAGCAATACGTCAACGGCAAACTTCATTGAATCCTCGAACATTGAGAACTTTAAAAAATTATCGTAGTCAAGTAGCTTCTGGTTCAAAAGGCATAGTGGAGGAATGCACTTTCAACAGCCTAAAATATTATCATGTTATTAGAAATTTATCTGTAGACGAATATCACGACTGGGCGGAAGGGATTCTTCGCAAAACCATTGCTAAAATTTTAAATCGTTTAATTTTCGTTCACAAATACTTCTCTTTAACTGCCTTGAATTGGAATATCCAATTTTTTGATTATGGTGCAGGCTATGGTTCCAATCGTCCACCTTCCCTCAAAGAAAAATCAATAAAGAAAGGGAATTTAATTATGTCTGCGGCTGAGATGAAAACCCTTCTTCGGTACTTGAGTATGTACGTTGGTCAATATGTTCCCGAAGAGTGTCCTGAATGGCACTTGTTGATTTTAGAGTGTAAAATCTACCGTATCATTAGCAATGGTCTTTCAAGTGAAAAAATAATCAGTGAATACACTTCCCTCATTCAGAAACATCATAAACTTTATTTGGAAATATTTGATAATGATTTTACTCCGAAATTTCACTTTGTTCTCCATTATGGTCATGTAATGAATCAACTGGGCCCAATCAAATCTTATTCATCAGCACGTCCTGAAGGACGACATCATTTGCTGAAACTATCAGCAAATGCAACTACCTCTCGACTCAATCCCGCATGTACTCTTTCAATAAAAAATCAACAGCAATTAAGTGATCGTTTCTTCCAAAATCAAGGATTTTCTTCTCAGTTATCATGGAAAAAATCCAATTTAACACTAGCTGATGTCAATGAATACGATGATTTGAAACTTCTCATTCCTCCCTCGTTTTCAATAAAAAATATCATTACTATTTGGGTAAAAATTTATGGGACACTCTATGAAGAAAATATGTGCTTGACCCTTCAAAATGGAGTTTTTGGTCAAATATCTAAAATCTTGATCAGTGAAGATGATGCTAATAGTAATATTCTCTTCATCTACAAGAAAATGACGACTGTTGGCTTCTCTGAACATTTCCAGGCATATGAAGTGAATCGAACTAATGAATGGGGCTGTATTGAACATCGCGAACTTATTAGCTATAAGCCTCTTGTAATTCATTCAAAATTACAGAAAGAATATTTATTATTGGTTTAATGTACCCCTCAAAATGTTGCATGTTTATTTTCAAAAAGATCAGTCGTGAAAAGATAAAACAGGATAAGCAGACTTTTTTTGCAGTTCATTTTTGAGTAATATCTCAAAAACTAAGTGAGATATCAAAATTTCCGTAGGGAACTTTTTATAGAAGGAGATCCGAGCTACAAAAAAAGTCCCTATAAGAATTGTGCTATCTCGCTTAGTCCCCGAAATATTGAAGAACAAGAGAATGGCTAAAAAAATGACTCATTCTGTTTTCGATTTTTACTACTGAATTTTACGTGTTATGTCTAGAATAATCTTACTTACGATATAAAACATTGTAATTGGTTCAAGAATGTACAGTCTATTATTATGAGTGTACAGTCCATTGTTAAGAATGTACAGTCTATGATTAAAATATACTGTGATGTACTGAGAGTTTGAGGATTAAGTAAAAAAAAGAAAAACTTGTAATGAACAAGAACTGAAACATTAGAATGCTCTTTAATCTCATCTCAAGATATTTACCAATGTTACATATACCTATTATTCATAGCGTAGAAAAAATGTAATTTGATGTAATGTGTAATGTCATGTACCCAAAAAAAAATAAAAGCAGCATTGGAAACAAAATTTGGGTGTAAAATTCTTTAACATACCGAGAAAATATTCTTCCCATGCATCAAGTGATTAAAAATTCTGCGCTGAGATTCATATGTGCAATACAATAATACTAATGGACGTGTCAATTTTTTTCTCTCATGTTATAATTAGTTCCAATTTATTCTCGAAGAATGACTTTCCATATCCCAGTAGATTGGAAAGTGAGTCGAATTCAATTGCTATCGACAAGGAAAGGGAGAACCTTCAGTCAGGTATATACGAACTCATGAAAATCATCAACAATCTGCTCTGGAGCATTCACTACTGATATGCAAACGGATAGTTTTTCTGATTAATCCAACATTGATCAACTCATGAAAACTCTGCAATGTAACGACTTATGCCACAGTTACTGTAGGTATAACAATTCTCCACAGGAAATATATAATGGTTTCAGAAGAAGAAACAGGACCTATTCCACGAAAAAATTGGTCCTGACATAATTAACATATTTTAACTTCAAGCAAATACAATATTCACAGTAAAAATGATTTGTTAGATAAGGCACAACTGAGAATTCCAAATAAATCCTATGAAATAAACTGAGAGTAATTACATTTCATCATCATTTAATTCTTGGCAGAGAAGAATTAATTGAATCATGTTGTCACTCGTTTCTGGTTTTGGAATAGAGTATACATATCTGCCAGCAGTATATTTTTTCAGATTCCGACCCAAAATACAATCATTTGCATTTTAAATAATTTTGAAGATAGTTCCATATAACTAGAATCACATTATATCACTCTCACGTGCATATGAAGAGTGTTTCTCAGCAGTACCCGCTATCTCGTAAGTAGAAGGACCATTCTCAGCCGAAATACGCTGATATTATCTCTGGAACTTTCCTCAATACCAACAACGAGAAAAAACCTCACACCAAAAAATTCTTCTCTCTTGAGATAATGAGTACGTATTCACTGAAACTGAGAACTTTCTATGATCGTTATAGATAATTCCGATATTACCAATAATTCATTTGATATAATGTGTAGGTTTCTGAAAAGTAAAACACAGTTGATTACGTCAGTATATGCTGTAGTTCACACACCTTCATACTACATATTACGACGAGCTTTAATAACTCTCATGAAATCAGGCCATCTTCCGGCAAACCATAGACATTTAATTGTAATATTTTTCAGATTCTCTCCCCTAAATAAACGAATAAAGTGCAGTTGACTCAATATTAGGATGAAACGTGCAAAATTCTGTTGACGATCATTTTTTATTTTGCCACAGCTAAAAACTATTTCAAATTCATAATTATGAGTATTAACGTAACGAATTTCAAAGTAATCGTTGAATACCAATGAATCCTTAGAATTTTTTATAGTGCTGCGTCGGAAGAACATCTTAACATATCAAATAAATGTTTAGCATGCAAGAGTTCACGAATTTCTGACATAAGTCAATTAGCGAAAATTGTCATATTGAAGTGATTCGTTGCATGCAAACTAATTATCAGCATAACTTGATTTTCATTGCACTCCGGAATATGAATACTTGACACAATGATATTGACTTCATCGTTGATAATTTAAAATCTCCTTTGAAATAAGTATATTATCAGTGTTAAACCCGGATCTCTTGATAATTATCAAGATAACATTGTCTTGGCTGAAGTAAATAGCTACTCCTTGATATATTGTTTTTCGGTCAGTGTAGAGAGAAATAAGAGCTACAATGGAGGTTTCTACAAAAAATTCGCTATTCCTCTTATTTTCCGATATATTCATGGAATAATTAACGCAAATATAGGAATGATAACTCGATTCGTTTCGTTTTCTCTTCATGTCCGAATTATTTTGATTTGGTAATTCCTGAATATGTAAAATGTCGTAAAGAATCTGAAAAGAGAGTATCTACCTCTTTTCTCCTTAGAATGAAGATCTTATCTCTCAAGTAGCCAGTAAAGTTTTTAGGAATTAAAATCGGATGAATTTTAGAATAAATTTCGAGTTAAATTATTTTGGAGAATTGCTCGCGAATTCATTATTTTCCCACGATGTGATTGTTGCCAAAGCGCTATTGGCCGATTTTCGAAGGCTGTTGTGATTCAACAACGTGTCTCCAATAAACAGGAGAAGCAAATAATTTTTCCCCAAAAACTTCAAAAATCCCGATATTAACGAAAAAAATAAAACTTTAAATTCAAAATAATTCATTGAAATTAAAAGTACTTACCGATCCAAGAAGAAGAAAAATACCACAAATAATGTAGAATTTCATGTTATCAGTGAAACTAAGTATTCTCTGGAACCGTGAATAAGACAATGACGAAATATTGCTTTACTGGTACGAGCAAACTATTCGAGAGGCAAAAGGAAATAATAGTGAGAAAAAACATTTGATCATTATACAAAAATAATTTATATCGAAATTCATTTTTTTCAGAGACTCTGAAACCTTTTGATGGTTTTTCCGGACTACTGAAATAAATTCTGGCTAATTTTTCCTCGCTTCCTCGAAAAGTCTCAAAAAGTCTTGAAATCTCGAAATTTCCAGATTTTTGTTTAAATCGTTAGTTCTTTGAGATAAACTGATTTTTCAAATTAATCAAATTGTATCGCATTTTTTTATTCAGTACTGGATACATAACGTACTTTTTTCTTCTTCCAAATTTCATAAAGATTCAAGAAATAATCAATTTTAGATTCTTACCTACAAAGTGGACTCGTTGATACTATAGCAAGCACGATGAAAACTAATGATATTTCGTGAATTCTCACGAATTAAATAGTCAATCGTATCTAACAATTAATCCTAGTACAAATAGAGACGGTAAACATAGGAAACAGATTGAAAATTGGAAAAAAAAAACTTATGTGAGGAATTAGAAGTATCTCATAATGTGTTTTTTTTTTCATTTGAAAATCTCTTCAGAATTTATGGTATGGTACTCAAGTTTTCATCAGCAATTCGTTTACTTCCTCTTTGAGGGTCAATACAATGAAAAGCCTACAGAGAATATTTCTTCATGTTTTATTATAATTTTATTGTTGAAAGTGATTAAGAAATTAGCCCACATCTAAAAGTTTTTTGATTCATCTAAAATGAATGAATTATTCAAAAAAAAAAAAAATTCTTCAAAAAATTTGCACTTAGAGCTTTTTGAATTTTCTACATGCGAATATTTTTTTTTTTTTTTTTTCAAATAACTTTTTTGTTAAGAAAATCAATGAACAGAAAAAAATGTCAAATGTCTGCTATTTTCAGTATCATGTTGGAATCATATCGGACATTATACGTTACATTCGTGTAATTATGAAAATTTCAAAATTTTATAAAAATATTGTTTTGATTTAAGAATTTTCTTTTTATTGACTCAAATTTAAAGTTGTCATAAAAGGTGGAAAGAATAGCAAATTTAGTACATCTACCCTATATTTTTCTAATTCGTAAGGGTGTAGAAAAACTGCATTTCTCACCAAACGAAATGATGAAAAATTTCATGCGGAAGAACTCGAGCAATTCTACGATAATCTTTAATGTCAAATTCCTCACATTTATGATTGTCTTTTCATTTTTAAGAAAAAAATTCTTCATTTTGTCTGTTATGTAATCTGTTTTTTTTTTTCATTTTTCCTAAAAAATGGTTTGATTACACGACTATTTGGATTTTTTGAAGAAATATCAGGAACAGGAAGAACAAGATTTATGAGAATGGGAATGAGGAGAATTTTGGAAACAAAATAACGATTCATCGAGACTTATTTTTCAACTCAGGTGACTTTATTAACTCCAATATAAAACAAAAAATGTTCTGTGGAAAAAAAAACTCTAACAATTCTATGATAAACTTTAATGTCAAATTCTTCACATTTGAGATTGTGTTTCTATTTTTCACACGTGTTTTACGATTACAAAAAAATGCAGTCATGAAAAATTCTAGAAACGTATTATCAACATGAGAATAAATCTAAAAAGTGAAACAAAATTGAACGGAATGATTGAATGAATAATCATTGTTTCTTCCCGCAATGATCCACACTTTTTGCCAAAAAATATGTAAAATCCAAAGATACTAGTTTATAATATTAGTTATTAAGTTTTTTCTCTTTTCAAGCGGAAAATCATATATTATTATACATAGAATAAATTGTATATATTTCAAGAAATTAAAAGAAATTGAAAAATTGAAAAATCATTGTCTTCTATTGAATTGAGCACAATATGTGAGGTCTTCTCCTCCCTCTTTGAGAAGATTGCAGATGACTTTCTTGAAAGTATAGAAAGCTGCACTTGATTGTCGATATGAGTAGTTCTGTCACAATAATTGAATATATTAGAGAAGAATCGATCCATTAAAATCATTATCATAAAATAACTTACTCCGTTCACAACAATCGTTGGGATAAATTGTACACGTGGCTGAAGACTATGTGTCTTGTCACCATGAGCAGCAAGAAGATCATCGCCAGCTGATGATTTCATGCAACTAGCTATTTTCTTCGTTGCCGGTTGGGTCAGTTTGATATTGTGAGCACACTTGAATAAATAAGTCATTAAATAATTAGATATGAGATTTTAGTAGCGAAGAGGTAAAACTGGACAAGTCAAATTTTTTTCTCAATAATTTTTTAAAAACATTTCCGAAAACATCGGAAATGCGTTTTTTTTTGCCTCCAGGCCTCATTTATAGCTCTTGAAATTCTCTACAAATAAGGATTCGGGCAAAATCGCTTCATCTCCCTTAGTTTCCTGAAGTACATTACCTAACAAGTGCGATAAAGAATTTCCTGAAAATTTTTATCACACTTGTAAGGTACAATTTTCTATGTAAAACGTGTGGGAGGCGCCACTGACCGCACGTACAGCGTGCGAAAAATGGCTACTTTTCGCACGGCGTGCGGAAAAATATATTAGAGAGGATAATAATGAAGATAAGTTGATTTCTCCTGTTTTACCTCTTCACTATTAATTTGATGAGTCAAACAATTGAATTTTTAAAATTTTTTTTCAATTTAATTGATGGATATCTTGAAAGTGAGTAGATTTAAAAGAACATATTATGAAGCCTTTTTTTTCAAAAAGTAATTTAATTTTACACGAAAAAAATGTCTCCTCATGAAGTTGTGCAAAAGCAGCGATTTCAGGAATATTAGGCAAATTTGCAGGATTTTATGGGGGAAATAATCAGGACTACATACTTTTTTTACAGCACGCTCGGGTTTTTTTTTTGACATAACACAAGTAATAAGATCCACAGAATGTTCCTGTTTATTCTCAGGAGGTGATATTTCCTCGATGGCATTAAGTGCACATGCTTGGGCCTTGTTACCTTCATACTCTGGTGCTCTATGCTGACACTTGAATTCCAATTTACCCTTCTTGTTACGATTGTGCTGAAAGTAAATGGAGATTAATTATTAAATTTTCTGAACGAAAACGAGGAGATATTCATGAAAAAAATTTTATTCACTTACTGTGGCTTTTCCATAAGGAATGAAATTAATATGGAGGTAATCTTTTAAGGCAGGATAAGATGGTGCTAATTGTTTTTCAATGAAACGCACACTGTCTGGACACAGTGCCTCGTAGTAAACATCTACATTGATACATGGTGATGATTTGCAGGAAGGATCAGCGCCAGTAAACTTAAATTAGTCGAATGAATTAATTAATGCTTAATGATTTTGGTGAAAAAAATATTTAGAATTATTCGTAAGGTGGAACCGAAAGAGTTGAATTTTTTCAACTTTTTTTTTGAGAAACATCTCGGAAACTCAGCGAGATAGAGGAATTCTTGTGAGAACCTTTTTGTAGAGAAAATTAAGAGCTACAATAAAGGTTTCTACAAAAATTTCGCTATCTCGCTTATTTTCCGAAATATTCAGGAAATAATTAACGCAAATGTAGGAATGATAACTGGATTCGTCTCGATTTCTCTTCATTTCCGAATTATTTTGATTTGGTAATTCCTGAAGATGTGGAATATCGCAGAGAATCTAAAGAGAGAGTATCTTCCTCTCTCCTCCTTAAAATGAACATCTTATCTCTCAAGTAGCCAGTAAAGTTTTTGGAAATTAAAATCGAATGAATTTCAGAATAAAGTTCGAGTTAAATGATTTTGGAGAATTCCTCGCGAATTCGTCATTTTTCCCCGATGTGAATGTTGTCAAAGCGCTATTGGCCGATTCTCGAAGGCTGTCGTGATTGATGTACGTGGCAGAACGACGTGTCACCAATGAATAGGAGCAGAAAAAAATGATTTTTCTCCAAAAACATGAAAAATCCCGAGGGTAATAATGAAAAAATTAAACTTTAAATTCAAAAAATTCATGAAATTAAAAGTACTTACCGATCCAAGAAGAAGAAAAATACCAAAAATAATGTAAAACTTCATTTTTTCAGTGAAACTAAGTGTCCTCTTGATTTGTGAATACGACAATGAGGAATGATGGCTTCACTGGCACGAACGAACTATTTAAGGAGCAAAAGGACATAAAAGTGGGAAAACACGATATCCTGGATTTAACGAGTTAACAATGCTCAGCTCTTTTCTTTTTCACTAAGAATTTTTGTAAATAAAAAGGATTAAGAGTTTCAATTAGTTGAGTCAAGTTAATTCGGCATTAGATAATAGTATTGCCTATTTCCAAGAGCTGAATTTAGAGATAGAGATACAATTTTTGGGTCTAAATAATCTGAACGAGACCGATTTTTCGTGGATTATCATCACATGATTTTTTTTATTATTCAGTAATCATTACATTGATTTACATTATATAGTTTTCATTAAATTCATTGTTAGAGTCATTATACAATTGTACTATTAGGAATTATTAAGGGATCAAAATCCAAAGATACTAGTTTATGATATTAGTTATTAAGTTCTTTCTCTTTTTAAGCGAGAAATCATATCGTCACCTTAGAAACAAAGGGGCATAACTGTTATGCTTATCCACAACACTCACGCCCTTTTGTTTCTCAGTCGACACTATATTTTTTGACATAAAATAAATTGTATATATTTAAAGAAATTGCAAGGAATAAGAAAATTGAACAATCATTTTGTTCTATTGAATTAAGCACACAATGCGGGCTTTTTTCCTGCCTCCTTGAGAAGACGGCAGATGTTTTTCTTGAAATTATAAGCAGCGTCCCATGGGTCTTCATTTGAGTATTTCTGTAACAATAATTGAATTTATTATATATAAATAAAAAATAAATTAAAATTTTAATTTATTAGAAAAAAATAAGTTCATTAATATCATTGGAATAAAATAATTTACCCCATTTATAACAACAGTTGGGACAAATTGTAGGGGTTGTCGAATGCTGTGTGTTTTGTCACCATGAGCAGCCAGAAGATCATCTCCAGCTGATGACTGGATGCAATTAGTTATTTTCTGTTGTACCGATTCGCTCAGTCCAGTACTGTTAGCGCACTTGAATAAATAATTGATTGCATAATTAGATATAAGTTTTGATGAGTCGAAAAATTACATTTAGTTTTATTCATGAATATCTTTGGAATGAGTAGCTTCAAAAAAATGTATCATGAGGCTTTTTTTCAAAGAAAATTCAATTTTTTACAAAAAAATGTCTCTTTATGAATTGCTTCAAGACCAATTCAGTAGTGAAGAGGTAAAACTAGATAAGTCTCTTTTTTTCTCATTAGGTTTTTTGAAAATACCTTAAAAAATAACCGAGAAAGAGCAATTTTGCCCTAAAACTCTTTAGTAACTCTTGAAATTCTCTACAAAAACAGATGAGTAATATCACCTTATCTCGCTTAGTTTCCGAGATATTTCCTTCGAAATGACTTCAAAGATAAGTCGATTTATCCTGTTTTACCTCTTCACTACTGAATTGGCTTCAGAGATATTAAACAAATTAGCAGGATTTTATGTAAAAAATAATTAGTAGTACATACTTCTTGTGCAGAATGACCTGGAGAATGATAATCCATAGCGCAAACAACCAAATTAACAGCATGCTCCTGTTTACTCTCAGAAGCTGATGTCTTCTTGATAACATCAAGTGCACAAGCTTGCGCCTTGTTGGCTTCACACTCTGGTTTTCTATGCTGGCACGAAAATACCCATTCGTTCTTTTCATTACGCATGTGCTGAAAATAAACGAACATCAATCATTGAATTCTTCGAACAACAATGAAAAGATATCAATAAGAATTTTTCTATTCACTTACTCTGGCCTTTCCATAAGGAATGAAATTAATATCGAGATGATCTTTAAAGGCAGGATAAAATGGGCCCAATTTCTCGAGCATGAAATTCATACTGTCCCAACAAAGTGCTTCATAGTAAACATCGACACTAATACATGGCGATGATTTGCAGGAAGGAACAGCCTCAAGCAACTGAAAACAGTCGAATAAATTAATTAATGCTTAATGATTTTGGTGAAAAAAATATTTAGAATTATGCGTGAGGTTGACCCGAAAGAGGTGAATTTTTTCAAAAATTTTTTTTGAGAAACATCTCGGAAACTCAGCGAGATAGGGAAATTCTTGTGAAAACCTTTTTGTAGAGAAAAATAAGAGCTACAATAAAGGTTTCTACAAAAATTTCGCTATCTCGCTTATTTTCCGAAATATTCAGGGAATAATTAACGCAAATGTAGGAATGATAACTCGATTTGTCTCGTTTTCTCTTCATTTCCGAATTATTTTGATTTGGTAATTCCTGAAGATGTGGAATATCGTAGATAATCTAAAGAGAGAGTATCTACCTCTCTCCTCCTTGAAATAAACATCTTATCTCTCAAGAAGCCAGTAAAGTTTTTAGAAATTAAAATCGAATGAATTTCAGAATAAATTTCGATTTAAATTAGTTTGGAGGATTTCTCGCGAATTCATCATTTTACCCGATGTGAATGTTGTCGAAGCGCTATTGGCCGATTTCCGAAGGCCGTCGTGATTGATGTACGTGGCAGATCGACGTGTCATCAATAAACAGGAGAAGTAGCAAATAGTTTTTCTCGCAAACTTCGACAATCCCAACATTAATGATTGAAAAGTAAAACTCTGAATGCACAAGATTTATGGAATTAAAGGTACTTACCGATCCAAGAAGAAGAAAAATACCAGAAATAATGTAGAACTCCATTTTGTCAGTGAAACTAAAGTGTTGACTTGAATCGTGAATAAGACAATGAGGAATGATAGCTTCACTAGCACGAGCGAACTATTTAAGAAGCAAAAGGACAGAAAAGTGGGAAAACACGATATCTAGAATTTGACGATAAAGTAGAATTGTGAGTTAAAAAAAAAACGAATTGATGATTGCTGATTTTCGAATGTTGAGCCCAAAGATAGAGAGACTGGATCTAAATAATTTGAAAACGAGACTCATTTTTCGTGAATTATCATCACATTATTTTCCTTTATTATATTCATTTACATTACAGTTTTCATTAAAGTTATCATTGAAGTCATCATACAATTGCAATATTAGGAATAACTAAGAGACCAAAATCCAAAGACACTAGCACATAATATCGTCATCTTAGAAACAAAGTGGCGTAAGTGCTATTTATAAACTTAGCACTTACGTCATTCTGTTTCTAAGGCGATAGTATTAATTACAGAGTTTCATCGCTTTTTAAACGATAAATCATAGCTTTCTGGACATACAATAACTTGAATATATTTAAAGAAATCGGAAGCAATCGAAAAATTGAACAATCATTGTGTTCTATTGAATTAAGCACACGATGGAAGTCTTTTTCCTCTCAATTTGAGGTAATTGCAGATGAGACCCTTGAAATCATAGGAAGCTGCATTTTGAAGATGATCTGAGTAAACCTGTCACGATAATTCAATATATTAGCAAACAATCAAATCATTAAGATCATTATCATGAAATAATTTACCCCGTTCATAACAATCGTTGGGACAACTCGTAGTGGTGACTGTAGTCTGTGTGTTTTTTCACCATAAGCAGCAAGAAGATCATCTCCAGCTGATGAGTCTGCACACTGGTTTATCTTCTTTTGCGCTGAATTACTCAGTCCAATAGTCTTAGCGCACTTCAATAAATAATTAACTAATTAGGTAATAAGACTCGATAAGTTGGAAAATTGTGTTTGGTTCTATTCGTGAATATCTTGAAAATAAGTAAGCTTAGAAGAACGTATCAGAACTTTTTTTTTTAGAAAATTCAATTCTCTACAAAAACTGTCTTTATGAATTGCTCTGAAATCAATGGTTTCAGGAATATTAGACATAGTAAAATTTGATGCAAAAAAATAATGACCCGGGAATTTTTTTTTCTTGATTTAGGGGAGAAAGGGGCAAAATGGACCTGTTAGTCAAAATTATTTGAGATCTTTTTTTAAGAGTAAAAGTGTCCACGAAAAAATTCGAAAAAATTCACCAACAATTTCCACATATTGGAGTATCTTCTCAATTTTTTTCATATTTTTTCATAAAGTCCTTCACTCCGAAAAGAAATTCCTGAATTATGTTGCTCCAGAGGTCCATTTTGCCCCATTCTCTTCTAATGTTATCTAATTAGATAGAATTAGTTAGAATTAGTTCGAACACGGGTCAACTCACCCTATTTAGATCTTGTCTATTTAGAATTAGATTTAATCAGATTTGAAAATGAGATTTTTTTTTGAACATTTCGAGACCTAAATATATTTAATTAGACATAATTGTATGAAAAAAAAAAATTTTAAGAAGAGTAGTACATACTTTTGGTACAGAATTCAAGGGATTTGGACTCAACATAACGCAATTAACAAGATTAAAAGAATGTTCCTGTTGATGCTCTGGGAACGATTTTTTCTTAATAACTTCCAGGGCACATGCTTGCTCCTTGTTACCTTGACACTCTAATTTTCCATGCTCGCATCTAAATAACCATTGTTTCTTCTTATTTTTTATGTGCTGAAAATGAATGAAAATCAATCATTTAATTTTTTGAACGACAATGAAGTTATATTCATGATAATTATTTTTTTTATTCACATCGGCTTTTCCATAAGGAATGAAGTTGATATCGAGATGATCTTTGAGGGCAGGATAAGACGGTGCCAATTGATTGTGAAAGAAATAGTGACAGTCTTTACACAGTGACTGGTAGTAAATATCTACGCCGATACACGGCAATGATTTGCAGGAAGGAGCAGCTCCAGTCAACTGGAAATAGATCGATAAATTAGTTGATATGTAATGATTTTAGTAAAAAAATATTTAGAATATTTCGAATTATCCGTGAGATAGATCAGGGAGAGTTATTCTTTTTATCATTTTTCATTGAAGAATATTCCGGAAATTAAGGGAAATAACGGGAGTTTCTGAAGGATCCTTCTTTATGATGGAAAATCAGAGTTTTAGCCAAGGACACTACAGAAATTTTGCTATCTCGCTTAGTTTTCGGAATATTCAGATAAAAATGAAGGCAAAGATAAGTCACTTTCCTCTCGTTTCCTCTTCACTTTCAAATTATTTTAATTTCGTAATTCCTGAAGATGTAAAAAAAATTGATGAATCTCAGAATTAATTTTGAGTTAAATTGATTTGGAGTATTTCTCGCGAATTCATCAGTTTCTCCCCATGTGATTGTTGTCGAAGCGCTATTGGCCGATTCTCGGAAATTGTCGTGATTGATATACGTGGCAGAATGGCGTGTCGGCAATAAACAGGGAAAGAAGTGCAAATAATTTTTCGTCGAAAAACTCGAAAATTCCGAGAATAATAATGAAAAAATAAAACTTTAAATTCAAAAGATTCATGAAATTAAAAGTACTTACCGATCCAAGAAGAAGAAAAATACCAGAAATAATATAGAACTTCATTTTGTTAGTGAAACTAAGTGTCCTCTTGATTTGTGAATATGACATAGAGAAATGCTAGCTTTACTGGCACGAGCGAACTATTTAAGAAACAAAAGGACATAAAAGTGGGAAAACACGATATCCTGGATTTAACGAGTCAACAATGCTTAGCTCTTTTTTTTCTCACTAAGAATTTTTGTAAATAAAAAGGATTAAGAGTTTCAATTAGTTGAGTCAAGTTAATTAAGGATCAGATAATAGTATCGCCTATTTTCAAGAGCTGAACCTAGAGATAGAGGTACAATTTTTGGATCTAAATAATCTGGACGAGACCGATTTTTCGTGGATTATCATCACATAATTTTTTTTATTATTCAGTAATCATTACATTGATTTACATGACAGAGTTCTCATTGAATTTATTGTTGAAGTCATTATACAATTGAAATATTAAGAATTACTGAGGGACCAAAATCCAAAGAAACTAGTTTATAATATGAGTTATTAAGTTTTTCCTCTTTTTAAGCGAAAAATCATATATTTTTTAACTTATAATAAATTGTATATATGTTGAGAAATTAATAGGAATGAGAAAATTGAACAATCATTGTGTCCTATTGAATTGAGCACGAGTGGAGTTTTTTTCCTTTGTTTTTGAAAAGATCGCAGATGAGTCCCTTGAAATTATGGAGAGCGTCATTTTGATTTTCATCTGAGTAGACCTGTAACGATAATTGAATATATTAGAGAACAATCGATCCATTAAGATTATTATCACAAGATAATTTACCCCATTTATAACAATTGTTGGAACAGATCGTAGTGATGGCCGAAGGCTGTTTGTTTTGTCACCAAGAGCAGCGAGAAGATCACTTCCAGCTGATGATTCGTCGCACTTCTTTATCTTCTTTCGTGCCGAGCTGCTCAGTCCAATTTTCTCAGCGCACTTAAATAAATGATTGATCAGATGATTAGAGACTCTATAAATCGCAAAATCACCTTTAGATTTATTCATTAAAATTGGATCTTTTTTTTATGAAAAGAAAATTCAATTTTCTACAAAAAAGTCTCTTCCCTTAAATTGTTCCCAAACTAATGGTTTCAAGAATTTAAGACTAATTAGTCAGATCTCATGCAAAAAAAAAAAATTAGCTATACATACTCTTAACACAGAAGTTGCAGGTGATGTACTCGACATAACGCAGTTAACCAAATCAACAGTGTTTCTGCCTACTCTTAGAAGACGATGTTTTCTTAATAACTTTGAGGGCACATGCTTGTGCCTTATTACCTTGACACTCCACTTTTCCATGTTCACACGAAAATAACCATTGCTTCTTTTCATTACGTATGTGCTGAGAATAAACAAATATTAGTAATGAAATTTACTGTAGTGAAGAGGTAAAACAAGATAAGTCAATTTTTTCATTTATCATTTTAAGAATATCTCGGGTCAATTAAGCGAGACACGCCCTTTATGTTCCAATCTTCTTTTGTAGGATTTAGAAATCCTTCACAATGGAAACTTAAGCTAAAAAGGGCGTATCTCCATTATTTTATGTGATATTCTATTGATAATGATCAATTAAAAAAATAAGGCGATTTATCCTGTTTTACCTCTTCACTACTGAAATTCGTTGAACGAAAATGAAGAGATGGATATTTATGAGAATTCAGTAGCGAAGAGGTAAAACGAGATAAGTCTATTTTTTTCATTTAATTTTTTGGAAAAATCTTAGAAAATAAGCGAAATAGGGCAATTTCGCTCTGTTTTTTTTTTTGTAACTCTTGAAAATATTTTTAAAAAAAGATTCGAACAAAATCGCCTCATTTCGCTTAGTTTTTCGAAATTTCCCAATGAGAATGATCATGAAAATAAATCGATTTATTCTATTTTACCTCTTCACTACTGAATTTTTTCTATTCACTTACACTGGCCATTCCATAAGGAATGAAATTAATATCGAGGTGATCTTTGAAGGCAGAATAAGATGCTACTAATTGATGTTGGAAGAAATACTGACAGTGTCCACACTCTGACTCGTAGTAAATATCTACACCGATACATCGTGATGATTTGCAGGAAGGAGCAGAATTAGTCAACTGAAGAACGTAAAATGAATTTATTAATTTATTATTCATTCAATCATTTGTAGAATGAAAATATTTAGACTAATTGATGAGGTGGAACAGGAAAAGTTGATTTTTATTTAATTTTTTGAGGAATATTTCGAAAATTCAGCGAGATAACGGAATTTTTTGTAGAATTTCTTTTCGTGAACGAAAATAGGAGCTGAAATACAGGTCTCCTCAAAAAAAATCACTATCTCGCTTAGTTTTTGAAATACTCAGGCGACAATAAAGGCAAAGATAACTCGCTCCCTTTTTTACTTCCGAATTATCTTCATTTCGTAATTCTTGATGATGTAAAAAATTCGATAAATCTCATAATTAATTTAGAGCTGATAATAAAAAATAAAAAAATTTAAAGTTTAATTAATTTGGAGAATTTCTCGCGGATTTATCAGTTTTTCCCGATGTGAATGTTGTCAAAGCGCTATTGGCCGATTCCTAAAAGTTGTCGTGATTGATGTACGTGGCAGAACTACGTGTCACCAATAAACGGGAGAAGAAGCGCAAATAATTTTTCTCCGAAAAACTTGAAAATTTCGAGAGTAATAAAGAATAAAACTTTAAATTCAAAAGATTCATGAAATTAAAGGTACTTACCGATCCGAGAAGAAGAAAAATACCAGAAATAATGTAAAACTTCATTTTTTCAGTGAAACTGAGTGTCCTCTTGATTTGTGAATACGACAGAGAGGAATGATAGCTTCACTGGCACGAGCGAACTATTTATGAAGCGAAATGACATAGAAGTGGGAAAACACGATATCCTGGATTTAACGAGTTAACAATGCTTAGCTCTTTTATTTTATCACTAAGAATTTTTGTAAATGAAAAGGATTAAGAGTTCCAATTAGTTAAGCTAAGTTAATTCAGGATGAGATAATAGTATCGCCTATTTCCAAGAGCTAACTCTAGAGAAAGGGATACAATTTTTGGATCTAAATCATCTGAACGAGACCGATTTTTCGTGAATTATCATCACATGATTTTTTCTATTATTCAGTAATCATGACATTGATTTACATTATATAGTTTCAATTGAATTTATTGTTAAAGTAATTATACAATCTAATATTGATTAGGAATTATTAAAGGATCAAAATGCAAAGATACTAGTTTATAATATTAGTTATCAATTTTTTTCTCCTTTTAAGCGAGAAATCACATATTTTCTGGCATAAAATAAATTTTATATATTCAGCGAAATTAATAGGAATAATAAAATTGAACAATCATTGTGTCCTATTGAATTGAGCACGAGTGGAGTTTTTCTCCTTTCTTTTTGAGAAGATTGCAGATGAGTCCCTTGAAATTATGGAGAGCTTTATTTTGATGTTCATCTGAGTAGACCTGTAACGATAATTGAATATATTAGAGAACAATCGATTCATTGAGATCATTATCACAAAATAATTTACCCCGTTTATAACAATTGTTGGAACAGATCGTAGTGATGGCCGAAGGCTGTTTGTTTTGTCACCAAGAGCAGCGAGAAGATCACTTCCAGCTGATGATTCGTCGCACTTCTTTATCTTCTGTCGTGCCGATCCGCTCAGTCCAATAGTCTCAGCGCACTTGAATAAATGATTGATTAGATAATTGAAATGAAATCTTTTTTTTCTGGAAAGAAAATCGAATTTTCTACAAAAAGGTCTCTTCCCTTAAATTGCTCGCAAACCAATGATTTCAGGAATTCTAGACTAATTAATCAGATCTCATGCAAAAAAAAGGAATTAGCTATACATACTCTCAACACAGAAGTCGCAGGTAATGCACTTGACATAACGCAGTTAACCAAATCAACAGAGTGTTTCCGTTTACTCTTAGAAGCCGATGTTTCCTTGATAACTTCAAGGGCACATGCTTGTGCCTTATTACCTTGACACACCGATTCTCCATGCTCACAGGAAAATAACCATTGCTTATGAAAATAAGCATTTTCATAGCGTATGTGCTGAGAGTAAACGAAGATTAGTAATGGAATCAGTAGTGAAGAGGTAAAACAGGATAAGTCAATTTTTTTATTTATCATTTTGAGAATATCTCGAGTAAATGACGTGAGATATGCCCTTCATGTTCCAATCTTCTTTTGTAGGCTTTCAAATGAATGAAGACTTAGGATAAAAAGGGCGTATCTCCATCATTTTATGAGATATTCTATTGATAATTATCAAAAAGATAATGTGATTTATCCTGTTTTACCTCTTTACTACTGAAATTCGTTAAACGAAAATGAAGAAATGGATATTTTCATGAATTCAGTAACGAAGAGGTAAAACAAGATAAGCCTATTTGTTTTTCATTGAGTTGATTGGAAAATAAACGAAATAGGGAAATTTTGCTCTGATTTTTCATGTGACTTTTGAAATTATCTATGGAAGAAGAATTCGGGAAAAATTGCTCTATTAAGCTTGGTTCTCAAAATTTCAATTTAGAATGACAACAAAGAAAAAGGACTTTACCTCTTTATTACTGAATTTTTTTATCCACTTACACTGGCCTTTCCATAAGGAATGAAGTTGATATCGAGGTGATCTTTATAGGCAGAATAAGATGTTGCCAATTGATTTCGAAAGAAATAATGACATTTTTTACACAGTGATTCGTAGTAAATATCTACACCGATACATTGTGATGATTTGCAGGAAGGAGCAGAACTAGTCAACTGAAAACCATAAAATGAATATATTAATTTATTATTAATTTAATCATTCGTTAAAAGAAATGTTTAGAATAATTGATGAGGAGGAACAAGAAAGGTATACAAAAAAAAAAATTTTTTTTAGGAATATCTTGGAAACTCAGCGAAATAACGCAATTTTTTGTCGGATTCCTTTTTGTGGACGAAAATAGGAGCTACAGTACAGATCTGCACAAGAAAATTTGCTATCTCGTTTAGTTTCCGAGGTACTCAGGCGACAATGAAGGCAAAGATAACTCGAATTTGTCTCGCTTCCTTTTTTACTCCCGAATTATTTTCATTTCGTAATTCTTTGAGATGTAAAAAAATTTGATAAATCTCAGAATTGATTTAGAATTAAATTAATTGGGAGGACTTCTCGCGGATTCATCAGTTTTTTCCGATATGAATGTTGTCAAAGTGCTATTGGCCGATTCTCGGAAGTTTGTCGTGATTGATGGACGTGGCAGAACGACATGTCACCAATAAACAGGAGAAGAAACGCAAATAATTTTTCTCCGAAAAACTCGAAAATTCCGAGCGTAATAACGAAAGAATAAAACTTTAAACTCAAAATATTCATGAAATTAAAAGTACTTACCGATCCAAGAAGAAGAAAAATACCAGAAATAATGTAAAACTTCATTTTGTCAGTAAAACTAAGTATCTTTTTGACTTGTGGATACGACAATGAGGAATGATAGTTTTACTGGCTCAAAAGAACTATTAAAGAAGCGAAATGACATAAAAGTGGAAAAACACGATATTCTGGATTTAACGAGTTAACAATACTTAGGTCTTCTTTTTCTCACTAAGAATTTTTTTTAAATAAAAAGAATTAGGACTTTTAATTAGTCAAGTCAAATCAGTTCGGGTTTAGATAATATTAGCTGAACCTAAAGATAAAGATACATTTCTTGGATCTAAATCATCTGAACGAGATACATCAATGTTTTATCATCTTCTAATCATTACATGCATTCATATTATTAAGTTTTCAGTGAATGAACCAACATCCAAAGACACTAGTTTATAATCTTAGTTATCATTTTATTTTTTTATTTTTCGGGGAAAAATCGTATATTGTTGATGATAATAAAATTAGCAAGCATCTAACAATTCTTTGAGTTTTTTTTTTAACAAATAAATATTATAAAAAGAATATTTGAAAAATTTCCACAGATAGTTTTTTCAATGCTTGACATGTGCATATTCTTCATTTTTTTAAATAATTTTTTCGTTGAGAGACAAAAAAATCGAAAAATGGTCAAATATTGGCTGTTTTTAGTGCACATTATTTTCTGCTTAGAATAACTTCAAAATATCTAGAAAAATTAAAAAGAAATAGGAAATTTGAAGAATTAGTGTGTTTTATTGAATTTAGCACACGATGGAAGGTGTTTTCCTCTCTGTTTGAGAAGACTGCAGATGAGCCTCTCGAAAGAATGGTAAGCTTCTTTTTGATATTTTTCTGAGTAGATCTGTAACGAAAATTTAATATATTAGAGAATAATTAATTCATTGAGATCATTATGATAGAATAATTTACCTCGTTTATAACAATTGTTGGGACAGCTCGTAGTGGTGACTGAAAGTCGTGTGTTTTTTCACCATGAGCAGCGAGAAGAGCATTACCTTCTGTCGAATCCATACACTTAGCTATCTTCTTCAGTGCTGGTGCCTTCAGTCCAATTTTTTCAGCGCACTTGGATAAACAATTAATTAAATAATGAGATATGAAGTTCAATAAATCGAAAAAATACATTTAGTTTTATTGATTAACATATTGTGAATGAGTTAAGGTAATACTCGTTAGTGGTCTAAACTATCTGCTTTAATTTTATTTTTCTTTAAGTTACCATAAATATTTTAATTATTCCGATTTTTTAACATTTTATCGACATTAGTGATGGGTGATTTTTAATCGATCTTTTTAGACGATTTCCAAAAACTCGATTAATCGATTCTTTTTTAGCAGAATCGTATCGACTTTTTCTTTAAACAATAACAATAAAACTTAGTCTTTTGAGATCAAAATTATTATCAAATGATGAAGAAAACTTTGAGCAATTATCTGAAATAAAGGTGAATACTTGAGAATATTCCAGTATTTCCGATAATCTATTTTTTTTTTTTTCTATTCTGATCACTTTCGATACAGTAGCATAAGAAGATTTTTCAAAAATTAACTTTACACTATGTTACCGGATAAATTAAGCCAAAAATAATTTTAGAAAAAAAAGGAATTGACAATCATGTATTCATTATCAATAATGTATCAGTTGAAAAAAAAACAATGACAGAACTGAACTAATAGAAATGTGTTTTTTTTTTTTTCTATTATTCTACTATTTTTTAATTTTTATTTTTTTTGAAAAAATCGATTGGTCGATTTTATCATTTTTATTTTTTTAAATGAAAAAATCGATTCCTAAAAAATCGTTTATTATGAAGATCAATTTTTTGAGAATCGATCATTTTTTCGGAAATAGCCCATCACTAATCAATATTAAAACGATATCCACGATGATAAATTAATATTAAATAATATTACTGTTGGTTTTACAATTACCCTTCACAATTTCATGAAATTTGTAATTTAAGTAGATTATGGTAATTATAATTAAGATAATGATCCAACAATATTAGACAAATTAGCAGAACTACTATGGAATAAATTAATTCAGTAGTGAAGAGATAAAACAAGATAAGTCTATTTTTTTCTCATTTAGTTGTTTGAAAATACCTTAGAAAATAAGCGAAATAGAGCAATTTTGCCCGAAAATTTTTTTGTAACTCTTGAAATTCTCTACAAAAAAAGATAAATAATATCATCTTATCTCCCTTAGTTTCCGAGATATTTCCTTCCAAATGATTGCAAAGATAAGTCGACTTATCCTGTTTTACCTCTTCACTACTGAATTAATAGTACCCACTATTGATACAGAATTCTCCCGAATTCTGCCTGACATCGCGCATTTAACCAGATTAACAGAATGTTCTTGTTTCTTTTCAGGAGATGATGTGTCCTCGATAACTTTTAGAGCACATGCATGTGCCTTATTACTTCGGCACTCCAGTATTCCACGCTGGCACGTAACTAAACATTCCTTTTTCTTATTACATAGGTGCTGAAAATAAACAAAAGTTCAGCTTTAAATTCTTGAAACGACAATCGAGAGATATTCATAAGAATTTTTTTATTCACTTACACTGGCCTTTCCATAAGGAATGAAATTAATATCAAGGTGATCTTTGAGAGCAGGATGAGCTGGTGCTAATTGATGTTCCAAGAAATATGCACATTTTCCACATAGTGCCTCGTAGTAAATATCTACACCAATACATGGCGTTGAATTGCAGGAAGGAACAGCCACAGTTAACTTGAAGCAATTAAATAAATTGATTAATACCTTATGATTTTAGTGGAGAAGATATTTTGAAATAAGGATTTAGGGGTTTGGCCCCCTACAATAATCCCCCGGAGAAAATCTCCCGGAAAAAAGCCCCTTTCAAGTATGCTCCCTGAAAAAAATTCCCGGAAAAAACCCCCTCATAATATGCTCCCTGAAAAAATCGCCCGGAGAAAATCCCCCTTCATGAATCTCCACAAAAAAAAGTCTCCAAAAGTCTTTAAAAAAAAGGATTTTCAAAAAAAAATAATAATATATGAAGTGAGCAATTTATTAAACACCACGATTAACATAATCAATTTAAAACACAAATAATAACCATCATTGATAAAGCATTAAAATTCACCAACATAGAACGTTAGCAAAATTTTTCAAATAATTCTCAATGTCTTTCGAATCATAACTCTCAACAATATTCTTTAAACGTGCATCGTAATCACGATAAACCTTCTTCTTTGCTGGAGGAGGAGCCCAACAAAAAGAAAATAAGAAAATCAATCAAAAAAAAAATTCACTACCATGAGAATAGCTTGTTTAAAAAAAGGGCATTTTTTCCGGGGAAATTTTTTTTCAGGAAATTTTTAAAAAGGAGATTTTTACCGGGACATTCTCTCCAGGGGATTTTTTCCGGGAAGGAAGTCCCTGGCCACCTTGAAATAATCTATCAAGTGAAACAGGAAAAATTGATTCTTTTACCATTGATTTTGAGAAATATCTCGGAAACTAAGCAAAATAGTGGAATTTTTTAATAGAAATCTTCTTGCAGAGAAAAATTAGAGCTACAATAAAAGTTTCTACGAAAAATTTATGATTCCACTTAGTTTCTAGGATATTCAGGAAACAATGAACGAAAAGGGAACTTGAATTCATTTCGCTCCCTTTTCATTCTCGAATTAATTTGATTTTGCTATCTCTCGAGTAGCCAGTACAGTTTTTAGAAACTAAATCAGATGAATTCCAGAATCAATTCTGAGTTAAATTGGTTTGAAGGATTCCTCGCGGATTGATCTATTTTCCCGCGATGTGAATATTATCAAAGCGCTGTTCACCGATTCTCGGAGATTGTCGTGATTGATGTACGTGGCAGAATTACGTGTCACCAATAAACAGGAAAAGAAGCGCAAATAATTTTTCACCGAAAAACTCGAAAATTCCGAGAGTAATAACGAAAAAATAAAATTTTGAATTCAAAAGATTCATCAAATTAAAAGTACTTACCGATCCAAGAAGAAGAAAAATACCAGAAATAATGTAAAACTTCATTTTGTCAGTGAAACTGAGTGTCCTCTTGATTTGTGAATACGCCAGAGAGGAATGATGGCTTCACTGGCACGAGTGAACTATTTAAGTAGCAAAATGACATGAAAGTGAGAAAACACGATATCCTGGATTTAACGAATTAACAATGCTTAGCTCTTTTTTTTCTCACCAAGAATTTTTGTAAATAAAAAGAATTAAGAGTTTCAATTAGTTGAGTCGAGTTAATTCAGGATTAGATAATAGTATTGCCTATTTCCAAGAGCTGAACCTAGAGACAGAGATACAATTTTGGGATTTAAATAATCTGGACGAGACCGATTTTTCGTGAATTATCATCGCATGATTTTTTTATTATTCAGTAATCATTTACATTATATATTTTTCATTGAATTTATTGTTAAAGTCATTATACAATCGTAATATTAGGAATTACTGAAGAACCAAAATCAAAAGACACTATTTTATAATATTAGTTATTAAGTTTTTTCTCTTTACCAGCAAAAAATCATATATTTTTGTACATAGAATAAATTGTATATATTTCAAGAAATTAAAAGGAATACAAAAATCGAATAATCATTGTGTTCTGTTGAATTGAGCACACGATGGAAGGTTTCTTCCTCTCCTCCAGATGAGATTGCAGATGAATTTCTTAAAATTATAGAAAGCTGCATGTGGTTGTTGATCTGAGTAGACCTGTTCCGATAATTAAAATATATTAGAGAACAATCGATTCATTAAGATCATTGAAATAAAATAATTTACTCCGTGTATAACAATAGTTGGAACAAATTGTAGTGGTGATTGAAGACTGTGTGTTCTGTCACCATGAGCTGCGAGAAGATCATCTCCAGCTGATGATTGAATGCAATTAATTATTCTCTGTTGTTTAAATTCGCTCAATCCAATGTTGTTAGCGCACTTGAATAAATAATTGATTAAATAATTAGATATGAGATTTGATGAGTCAAAAAATTACATTTGATTTCATTCATGAATATCTCGTGAATGAATGAGTTTAGGAAACCTTGTATCATGAAGCCTTTTTGCAAAAAAAAATTAATTTTCTACGAAAAAAAAGTCGTTTCATAAATTGCTTCAATTGGCTTCAGAGATATTAGACAAATTAGCAGGATTTTATGCAAAAAATAATTAGCAATTCATACTTCGCTGACAGACGGACGAGGAGATACATATGACATAGCGCAATCAACCAATTTAACAGAATCTTCCTGTTTTTTCTCAAAAACCGATGTTTCCTTGATAACATGAAGTGCACAAGCTTGCGCTTTATTATCTTCACACTCCGAGCTTCCATGCTGGCACCTAAATATCCATCCACCATTCATATAACGTATGTGCTGAAAATAAACGAACATTAATCATTGATTTCCCTGTTAGGGAAACTTCCCTATTAGGGAAATTAACTGATTCTTTTTTTTTATTTCTTTGAACAAAAATGAAGAGATATTCATAAGAATTTTTGTATTCATTTACACTGGCTTTTCCATAAGGAACGAAATTAATGTTGAGGTGATCTTTGAAGGCAGGATAAGATGGTGCTAATTGATTTTTAATGAAACGCACACTGTCTGGACACTGTGATTCATAGTAGACATCTACATCAATACATGGTGATGATTTGCAGAAAGCATCAGCTCCAGTCAACTGAAAACAGTCGAATAAATTAATTAATGCTTAATGATTTTGGTGAAAAAAATATTTAGAATTATGCGTGAGGTCGAACCGGAAGAGTTGAATTTTTTCAACATTTTTTTTGAGAAACATCTCGGAAACTCAGCGAGATAGAGGAATTCTTGTGAGAACTTTTTTATAGAGAAAAATAAGAGCTACAATAAAGGTTTCTACAAAAATTTCGCTATCCCGCTTATTTCCCGAAATATTCAGGGAATAATTAACGCAAATGTAGGAATGATAACTCGATTCGTCTCGTTTTCTCTTCATTTCCGAATTATTTTGATTTGATAATTCCTGAAGATGTGGAATATCGTAGAGAATCTAAAGAGAGAGTATCTCCCTCTCTCCTCCTTAAAATGAACATCTTATCTCTCAAGAAGCCAGTAAAGTTTTTAGAAATTAAAATCGAATGAATTTCGGAATAAATTTCGAGTTAAATTATTTTGGAGAATTCCTCGCGAATTCATCATTTTCCCCCGATGTAAATGTTATCAAAGCGCTATTGGCCGATTTCCAAAGGTCGTCGTGATTTATGTACGTGGCAGAAAGTGTCACCAATAAACCGAAGAAAGAGCAAATAATTTTTCCCCAAAAACTTCGAAATTCCCGAGAGTAATAGCGAAAAAATGAAACTTTAAAGTCAAAAGATTCATGAAATTAAAGGTACTTACCGATCCAAGAAGAAGAAAAATACCAGTAATAATGTAGAACACCATTTTGTCAGCGAAACTAAGTGTCTTCTCGAATCGTGAATAGGACAATGAGAAATGATAGTTTCGCTGGCACGAGCAAACTTTATTAGAAGCAAAAGACAATAAAAATGGAAAAACACGATATCTAGGAGTTAATTTAAATAATAATGTAAAATCGTGAGTCAAAGAAAAAACGAATTGATGATCGCTGAATTTCAGGAGTTAAACTCAGAAAAGAAAGAGATAATTGGATTTAAATCATCTGGACGAGACTTATTTTTCGTTAATTATCGTCACATTATTTTTTATTATTATATTCATTTACATTAAAGATTTTTCATTGAATTTATTGTTAAAGTCGTTATAAAATAGTGATATTAAGAATTACTGAAGGATAAAAATCTAAAGACACTAGTTTATAATATTAGTTATTAAGTTTTTTCTCTTTTCAAACAAAAAGTCATATATTTTTGTACATAGAATAAATTGTATATATTTCAAGAAATTGAAAGGAATAAGAAAATTGAACAATCGTTTTGTTCTATTGAATTAAGCACATGCTGGGAGGTCATTTCCTCCCTCTTTGAGGAGATCGCAGATGAGTCCCTTGAAATTGTGGAGGGCTGCATTTTGATGTGGCTCTGAGTAAACCTGTTACAATAATTCAATATATTAGAAAACAATCGATTTATTAAGATCGTTATCATAAAATAAATTACCCCGTTGACGACAATCGTTGGGACAAATCGTAGTGGTGGCTGGAGGCTGTGTGTTTTGTCACCATGAGCAGCGAGAAGATCATCTCCAGTTGATGTCTGAGCGCAATGAATTATTTTCTGTTGTGCAGATTTGCTCAGTCCAACAGTATCAGCGCACTTGAATAAATAATTAATTAAATAATTAGATATAAAATTTGATTAGTAAAAAAATTATATTCCTAATAGTTCTTTATTCATGAATATCTTGAAAATAAATAAATTTAGGACAATTGACCTTTTTTTTGTAGAGAATTAAATTTTCCACAAAAAAAGGGGTTGATGATAAATTCTCCTAAATCCAATTTTTTCAGGAATATGAGACGAATTTCCAGGATGATTCTACGTCTTTTGATCCATCAACACTTGATCCGATATTTTGGATCCAGAAAACTCATGATCTAACGACATTTCATCCTTTTTGCTTCCATACGTTAGTAATATACGGGAAGTAGGGGCAAAATGGACCTGTTCATCAAATTATTTGGAATTTTTTTTTGAAAATGAAGGCATCTTCAAAAAAAAATTTTCAAAAAATTCACTAACAATTTCCGCATATTGGAAGACCTTCTCAATTTTTTTCCAATTTTTTCATGAAGTCCTTCATTTTGAAAAAAAATTCCTGAACCATGTTGCCTTAAAGGTTCATTTTGCCCTCTTCTCCTCTATCAAAACTGTTTTCATACGTTAAAATACATTCAAAATGTGTTTTTTTTTCTTTAAAGTGTGTGAATGGTCATTAACTCTGGTTTTTAGGATCAAAAATCCACAGATTAAAGAAAAAAGGATCAATTATCGTGGATCGATCGTCACTGGACCAAATGCAGTGGTTCAAAAGACGTATCACCTGCAGGATTTCATACAAAAAAAATTAATTAGTAGTACATACTCTTGGTACAGAGCTCGCAGGATATGAGCTCTTCATAACGCAATCCACCAATTTAACCGAATCTTCCTGTTTTTTTTCGTCAGCCGATGTTTCCTTGATAACATCAAGTGCACAAGCTTGTGCCTTGTTACCTTTGCACTCAGAATTTCCATGCTGGCATGTGAATACCCATTCATTCTTTTCATTACGCATATGCTGAAAGTAAACGACCATCAATCATTGAATTCTTCGAACAACAATAAAGAGATATTGATAAGAACATTTCTATTCACTTACAGTTGCCTTTCCATAAGGAATGAAATTAATATCGAGGTAATCTTTTAAGGCAGAATATTGAGGTGCTAGTCTGTTTGTAATGAAATTAATACTGTCTCCACAAAGTGCTTCGTAGTAAACATCAACACCGATACATGGTGATGATTTGCAGGAAGGATCAGCCCCAATCAACTGAAAACAGTCGAATAAATTAATTAATGTTTAATGATTTTGGTGGGAAAAATATTTAAAATTATGCGTGAGGTTGAACCGGAAGAGTTGAATTCAGTAGTGAAGAGGTAAAACAGGATAAATCGAATTATCTTTGAGATCATTTCGAAGGAAATATCTCGGAAACTAAGCGAGATAAGGTGATATTACTCATCTGTTTTTGTAGAGAATTTCAAGAGTTAAAAAAGAGTATTAGGGCAAAATTGCTCTTTCTCGGTTATTTTTTGAGGTATTTTTAAAAAACTTAATGAGAAAAAAAGAGACTTATCTTGTTTTACCTCTTCACTACTGAATTTTTTCAACATTTTTCTTTGAGAAACATCTCGGAAACTCAGCGAGATAGAGGAATTCTTGTGAGAACCTTTTTTGTAGAGAAAAATAAGAGCTACAATAAAGGTTTCTACAAAAATTTCGCTATCTCGCTTATTTTCCGAAATATTCAGGGAATAATTAACGCAAATGTAGGAATGATAACTCGATTTGTCTCGTTTTCTCTTCATTTCCGAATTATTTTGATTTGATAATTCCTGAAGATGTGGAATATCGTAGAGAATCTAAAGAGAGAGTATCTCCCTCTCTCCTCCTTAGAATGAACATCTTATCTCTCAAGTAGCCAGTAAAGTTTTTAGAAATTAAAATCGAATGAATTTCAGAATAAATATCGAGTTAAATTATTTTGGAGAATTCCTCGCGAATTCATTATTTTTCCCCGATGTAAATGTTATCAAATCAGTATTGGCCGATTTCCAAAGGTCGTCGTGATTTATGTACATGGCAGAAAGTGTCACCAATAAACCGAAGAAAGAGCAAATAATTTTTCCCCAAAAACTTCGAAAAATCCCGAGAGTAATAGCGAAAAAATGAAAATTTAAAGTCTAAAGATTCATGAAATTGAAGGTACTTACCGATCCAAGAAGAAGAAAAATACCACAAATAATGTAAAACTTCATTTTTACAAGTGAAAACTAGCAACTAAGTATCCTCTTGAATCGTGAATAAGACAATGAGAAGTGATGGTTTCACTGGCACCAGCGAACTATTTCAGAAGCGAAAGGAAATCCAAAGTGGGGAAACGCGATATATCTTGGATTTAACGATGATATAGCTAGTAGAGTGGGAGATTAGAGTGAAAGAATAAACGACGTCAATGTTGCTTAGCTCTTCTTTTTTTTTTCTCACTTTTCTCCTTATATATACAAACACACACAAACACATACATGTTTAATGGGGTCAGTGAAGAGTTTTATTTTTTTTCCTCTCACAAAGTGAATCTTAAATCTCTCCACATGTGTCATTGACCAAAATTATTTGATTAAGATAAATTTGATTTAATCAAAAGTTTGACGGTGATAATTTACTGCAAAATAAATTATCATTACAAGTAGCTCGATTTGAGTGTTTTGATGATAATAAAAGTGTCGAGATAAAGCTTATCCAATATTTAATTTTTTCAGATAATATTAAATACAGCGCAATTAAAGTTTCAACGATTACATAATAATTTCGACGATTCATAGTTATAATAACGTAATTAAATGAGACATTATTACGTTGGTATGCCTTTTTGAAATTCTACAGTTCTCTGTACTTCAGCAACTTCTTTGTACAATATTTCTGCACGTTCTCTGAATGTTTCTGCTAATTGCGAATTTTTCTGGGCTCCCTCGCCTCTTTCGTGCATTTGCGATAAATTTGCGCATGCATATGGATTGCCTAATTCACAGGATTTAAAACTTAGTTTATAGGCTTCACGAAAATTTGGCTCGATGTATTCCTTCAAGGCACCTAAGTGAATTGCAGCTAAGTGGAAACAACTGGATTCTACGTTCAACTCGTAACATGCTTTATCCAACATCTTCATTCCATCTTTTATTTGAGCGACTTTGTCCTCTTGGAGTCCAGAGTCGGGAGAAGCCGCCAAAAATCCACCCTGGAGGCAGCCCTTTCCGTCATTTAAATCGCAGCCTTTCTTCATGTATTGGAATGCCTCGATGACGTCTTTGGTGCATCCTTTGCCTGTTGCAGATGAAAATGGACATTTAGTTTTGTGGGGAAAGTAATTAAGAGGCGATAAATAGGGAAAGTGGAGATTGATAGGAAACGGTTGGAGATGGATTTTTTTTTTTTTTTAATGATTTTTTATTGAAAAATTAGGAAATTTTGTGACGGAAAATATGGGTTAGATTTGTTTTTTTAATATTTTTTTCGTTGAAAATTTTAGTTTTAAGGATGAAAGTAGAGATATGAGGTTTTTTGGTGATATCTCAAGTTCTAATTGTCGTGGCTTCAAAGTTCAAGAAGGATTTGGAAGATTAGCTCATTTGGCATCGATTCAAGTAGATTTGAACTATTTTTTAATGATTCGAGAATTACTTTTTATCAAATTTCTTGTAATTTCTTCAAAAAATCATTGAAAATGAATTAAAAACCGAAAAAATCGATAGAAAATGAGTTTAGTTTTCCGGTGGAAGGAAAGATGGAAATTTTTGAAAATAAAGAGGATTACTCCTTGAATTCTTCCCCAAAATTTCGGAATTTTTAAGAATGATTCGAAAATTACTTTCTATGAAATTCCTTGTCATTTCTTCAAAAAATCATTAAAAAGGAATTGGAAACCGGCGAAAATTGATGGAAAATGAGTTTAGTTTGTCCGTTAGAAGAAAGAAAGGAAATTTTAAAAAATAAAGAGGATTACTCCTTGAATTCTCCCCCAAAATTTTGGAATTTCTAAGAATGATTCAAAAATTACTTTCTATCAAATTCCTTGTAATTTCTTCAAAAAATCATTAAAAATGAATTAAAAACCTCGAAAATCGATGGAAAATGAGTTAAGCTTTCTGTTGGAAAAAAAATGAAGATTTTCAAAAATAAAGATGATTACCCTTTGAATTTTCCCCGAAATTTTTGAATTTTCAAGAAAAATCTTAAAAATGAACTATTGACACATGTTTTTAAGCAGAAATTTCCCTAGCTCTCCAATAAAATCATCGAAAACCTCTTATCTCAACTTCTTCCCCTAAAATACCCCAAAAACCCCATCAAAAAATTCAAAATACCCGCCACATTTCACCGGGTAATTCAAAAGTACCATTAGAACTCTACCTTACCCAGAATCTTATATGTTCCAAATTTTGCACAGCTTCTCGCCCAATTTCTCTCGTCACAATTATTCTTATAAGTTTCAGCTGCTTTTTCAAGATCCTTACTGATACCTTCCTGATAATCCCCAAGTAGATGACAGGCTTAAAGACCAAAAAAAAAAACGTAATAAATTCCCATTAAATCATGAATAAAAGGTTATATCAAGGTATGTGCAACTTACCATTTCCATTTTTTTCGCTATCACAACCAAACCGATATTCCATATAGATATTCTTCAGATACGCCTGAACATCCGCCTCATCTTTAAAATTAAATGCCATGACTTGCTAATTAAATTCCCGCTTTTTCCAACAATTAAAAATTTCAAAAACTCGATTCTCCGCCTTTTTTTATTGGTTAGAGAGCATTGTTGCCCTTTACCGACCGAGTCCAGCGCTCTTCAAGCTCCCCCCCCCCCCCCCCCCTCGCTGCGCCAATCAAATCGCGCAGAAGCCGCACGAATATTTGAAAAATGCGTGGGAACATCGCGCAAGCCCATTGAACAAAACTAGAATAAACACACATTATATAGTCGCCTTAGAAAAAAAGTGGCGTAAGTGCTATGCTTATGTATAGCACTTACGCCTTTTTAATTCTAAATCGATGATATGCACGTTCAACAGGGGTAGTTTGCCCCCCCTGCAAAGTTCGGTCAGCGTGTCGTGCTCTACTTTTTCCCATCAATTCACCAGTTCTTCGGTATTATTGACACCTTCCAGTCATGTTTTATTCCACGAGAATCCATCACCTGCAAATTTTCAAAAATAAGTAATGTTTGAGGATCCAAAAAGGTGAGAAAAATTCATTTTTTTGATGTTCAATTGATAATACTGCAGATTATTCATTAATTTTTAATTCGCAGCTTTATAAACGACGATCAAAGCTCGTTTCACGAAATGGAATTTATCAAACTGCAGAAAATTCTCGAAAAATATCAACATTCAATTTTTAAAAATTGAAATTTTTTTTTTTCAAGCCAAAAATTCACTGGGTCACTGGGTCGGATTTAATCTACCCTCCGCATCTCTCTTGGATCAACTGAACAATTTTATAGCGTGAGTAATTCCCCAAAGTATGAAAACCACACTCTTATCATGATAATCAATCGCTTTTTACTTGTTTTTTTTTTGAATTAATCCCTCGAGTCAAGGTCACACCTGTGAATTCCACGAATCACGCAAAAATTTAGTCTCTGATTTTTTTTTGTGTCTATATCTATGATTAATCACTGAATTAATTAACAATTTATTTCTCGAAATTTTTTCTATCTTTTAAATGACCTACATTTTCTCTTCAAATGTACAGATGAGCGAGTCTGTGAAAGTTGCAGTGAGATGCAGGCCTATGAACCAGCGAGAAAAGGCATCGAGCTGTCAGGTAAATAGGAAAAAAAAAATTTTAAAAAAATTTATTAATTTTTTCATATTTAACGCATATATATGCGAAAGCGTTTATAGCGAGCGGTGAATCACCGGCGATGAGGTGAAAAAAAAGGAAAAAATTGTAATTGTTCTATATATATATATCGAGTATAGGAAAGGGTAGCTAGGCGACCCCACTGTCAAAACATGCGCGTCTCTGTACTTATTATGATGCAGCATATTTTTTTTACCTCCTCATTTAGCCCCAATTCCCCTGGAATTTCTATTTATTCTATTTATTCGCTTTCAGCAAAAAAGCCTAAGCACTCAATCATTCGCCCCAAATTAGTAAAAACTACCCTTTTATTTTCAAGTACCCACAATTATCCACATGATACCCAAGACAGCTTCTTTATCAGCGCAAAAAAAAATCCAATTACCCCGCCAGCAATGACATTAGCCGTGTGTTTCTCTAGGCCAACTTAAATAATTAATAAATTAGCTAAAGACACATGCTAACAATGAAATTTCAATAACCGTGAAATTTGCCCATGAAAAAGTTTTCATCAAGTGGGAAAATACCGCAAAAATCCATAATTTATAATAAAAATGATAAATTCGGAAAATACGTTTAGGAAGAAGAAAAAAAAGGAGTAAAGGGGAGGGGGGAGGAAGCAACGCAATCAATTAATCGATTCCGTGCTCTAGATTATACAGAATAGATAAACGAACACAACAAACTATGATCAGCGGTTATTTCCTCATTTTTTATTTAACTCCCTCTTTTTTTTCTGTCCCTCTCTCTCTCTCAGAGTGTCGTAACAGTAGATCCAATCGCCAAGACCTGCAGCCTAGAAGCTTCTGATGGTGGTGGTAAAGTCTTTCAATTTGACGCGGCATTTGGTCCAGAATGTACAACCGATAAAGTTTACGAAGATGTTGGATCAGTTGTTGTTGAAGCGGTTTTGGAGGGATACAATGGCACCGTCTTCGCTTATGGACAAACGGGCTGTGGTAAATCGCACACGATGCAGGGGTTCATTGACAAAACACTGGAGCACATATTCGAGGCAACATCAACAGCTTCATCTGACACGAGATATCTGGCGCTTCTATCTTATCTCGAGATTTACAACGAGAAACTCAGAGATTTGCTGCAAGAAAATTGCATCGAGGGCACTTTGCAGCTGAAGGAGGATCCATCCCGGGGGACTTACGTTGCGGGGGGACTGAGGGAGGTGACGGTCAAGGATGCTGCGGAATGCGCGAGATTGGTGGAGCAAGGGGACAGAAGACGCGCTTTAGCAGCGACCAAGATGAACGCGACATCTTCAAGAAGCCATGCAGTTCTGACGATATCATTAGAAGCACTTGCCATGAATGAGGATTCTGGTAAGAAAGGAGGGGGGGTGAGGAGGGGTCGTCTTCATTTGGTGGATCTTGCTGGTTCGGAGAGACAGGCGAGGACTGGGGCTACTGGAGACAGGCTAAAAGAGGCTGCCAGCATCAATTTAAGCTTATCTGCACTTGGAAACGTGATTAGTGCACTTGCTGCGGGAAATGGAAGACACGTGCCGTATAGAGATAGTAAATTGACTAGGTTGTTGAGGGACAGTTTGGGAGGAAATGCGAGGACTTTGATGATAGCTTGTGTTAGTCCTTCTGATGATAATGGTGAAGAGACATTGAGTACTTTGAGGTATGCTGCTAGAGCGAGATGTATCAAGAACAAGCCGATTGTCAATGAGGATCCGAAAGATGCGCTTTTGAGGCAGTATCAGCTTGAGCTGCAGAGGCTTAAGAAATTGTTGGAGGGATCGAAGGATTTGGATCTTGGGGATGAGGAGGAGAGGGAACGGGAGGAGGGTGGGGTCACTTATAGTGAGGAAGTGGAGAGGCTGAAAAGGGAGTGCGAGGACTCGAATATGTCTGCGCAGAGGTTGAGGGAGGAACTCGAGGCCTTGAGGTGCAGGTACGAGAGTGGGAAAGAGATTGAAGCTGGTGGTGACAAGATCTGGACCACAACTACTCGGGAACTTGATGAGAGGAGGAGGAGGAAGAGGGAGGCTGCTAAGAGGGAGGTTATGAGGAGGCTGGAGAGACTGACGATTGGGGGGGAGGCACAGGATGACACGGAATTGAGGAAAAGGAGGGACAGGAGGAGACGGAGACTGGAGATAATTGCTGCTGCTTTGGAAAAAAGCGCACAGGATGGCGATGGCTCGGCTTTTGAAGTTTATGGACAGTTGAGGACAACTGAGGATGCGTTGAAGAGAATGGCGAAGAGGACTAAACAGCTTGAAGCCGAGGCTCTTGATCTTCAGGTTGGTTATTCTTGTTTTTTTAGTTGTTATTAATAGTGTTTTTTTTTGCATTTCAAGTAGAGTGGACGGGGAAAAGAAAAATCGGCAACAATTATCCAGACCTGAAATCGGAAAATTACTGGACCTCTCGAGAACCCAGGGACGTTATTATATCAGTAGTGAAGAGGTAAAAGGAGATAAATCGACTTATCTTTGAGGTCATTTTGAAGTAAATATCTCGGAAACTAAGCGAGATAAGGTGATATTACTCATCTGTTTTTGAAGAGAATTTCAAGAGTTAAAAAAGAGTTTTAGGGCAAAATTGCTCTTTCTCGATTATTTTTTGAGGTATTTTCAAGAAACTTAATGAGAAAAAAAGAGACTTGTCTTGTTTTACCTCTTCACTATTGATATGCTTGGAAAATTCCCAAAAAATTACTGTGTCATACAGGAAATTTCTGTGGAAACTCATTAACTAACTAATTCTTGTGTTTCTTCTCAACTCTTCATATTCTTCTCAGTTTTTTTTTGGTGCATCACAATAATATCGTGATGCATATAGATGGTGATAAGCAATAACGTCTTAACCGACATTTTTTTTTGAAATTTCATAAATGGCATATTTTGGTCCAAAAATGCTTGTTTACTGAAAATACACTGTCAAGAAATTTTTTTTTTTAATGTTTGTTAAAACGTTATTGCTTATGACTGTCCATATAAGCTTCTGAAAATCGCAAAAATAATTAGGCAAAACGACTGTCCATGATTTAACTAAAATAAACCTTCCAAAGTGTCATTTTATCCTTGAAAACCGAAAAAAACCTGGCAATGGATACTTACATTGAATTGTAGTCCTATATGATGGGTTTGAACCTTCATGGAACATCCCGGTAATTCTTGCCGATTTTTTTTTCCATGCAAAGAGCTCGGGAAATAGGGGTTTACCGTTAGGTTGCATGGAGTATCGTTTTGTGCGAGAGGGGAAATTATAAAGCATATACCGTTATGCTAGAATCTGTTTTTTTTTTCTATTTCCTATACAGGCATCCTGGGATGCGGAACGTCGTGAACTCTTGCGTAGGGAATTGCTGGCAACGCAAATATGCGAGGCTATGCTGCCGCATCTACGTCCAGGCTGTCCGTTGCGTGACCTAACAGCTGTACGTACTGCTGCAAGTTGGTGTGATGAACTTGGAAGATGGAGACTACCGGATACATCGTCGAGAATACCACTGCCACCGGCTTCATTAGCACGGGATGATTGGAAAATTAAGGCGGATCTCAATAATAATAGTGATGATAAAAATAGTGATGAGGAGGTGAAGAGCAGCGATATTAAGGGACATGATAGGAAGGACATTGTTGAGACTTATTTCAAGAGGAATCGCATTGATGAACTACTTGCAAGAGCACGGGAGGCTAAAACTTTTGGTAATTATTGGAGGGTGAGGGGTCCAGTGGTCGAACGGATGACTCATCAGACTCACCAGTAATCGAACATAAAAAAAATTTGATAATTACTAATTTAAGGGGGAAGTGGGGCAAAATGGACCGTTATGTCAAAATTATTTGGGATTTTTTTTGAGGATGAAGGAGATTTCCAAAAAAATTCAAAAAATTCACCAACAATTATCATATATTGCAGCATCTTCTCAAATTTTTTCAGATTTTTTGAACAGGTCCTTCACTCCAAAAAAAAAATAATGGATCATGTTATTATGGAGGTCCATTTTGCCCCAGTTTCTCCTATATTTAACAGTTTTTAGGCTCTTTTTTGAGTTAATGAACATTATATTTTGTTTGGAAGATTAGAAAAATGATGTTTCGCTGAATTATCTATTTTTTTCAAGATAAATACATTAAATAGTTCGATTACTGGATGCATATTCCAAACACTGGTCAACTCACCCTATTTCGAATTTTATTCCAATTTTTTTAAAAAACACAATATTTATGCATTATTATAAATTCCACAGAAATGAATGGACGATTGAGTAAATCAGGTGGATCAGATGATTCAATGAACGGTTATCTCCAATTGAATGCCCTCAATTTACAGACGAGTGCACCAACAACAACGAATGAAGCACCTGTAAAAATTCCCATACAGCCAATTGGTGGAAGACCTATTGGTGCATTTAATGCCTGGCTGGTCCAGGATACACCGTCACGTACAATGTTAAATTCTGGTGGACAATCATCTAAAAAAATACCACCACGTATTTTAGAGGCATTACCATCAAGAATGGCCTCCTGACGGGAGACAGAATCTCATGATAATAAATCATATAAATTTTTACGATATTTTGTTTATGGTCTTCAGTGAAAGTCATAATTACAAAAAAAGTGTTTCATAATAAGATACTTTTATATATATTTAAAAAATAATATTTTTCTTATGGAGAAATGAGATTTTTCGAGGGGAAGTGTAAATTATTGGAGAAGTTAATGTTAATATTTTAGTCTTGAATAATTCATTCAAGTATCGTGGACTTGAATTGTTATTATTTTCTTCAATTTCTTCTTGTTTTTTTTTTGGTGTAAAATTGCGAGTTAAATAACACAGTATTCTGCGAATGATTGATTAATGCATTTTGCATATTTACGACTGTTTGTAATGTTTAAAAAAAAAGGCAGATTTGTCATAAACAAGTGTGAATATTTTATTGCTGTGTCAAGAGAGAAATAACAGAGAAACACAATGTGCTAAGTATGAATTTAATCAATAGTCGGTAAATGCAAGAAAGAAAATAATAAATACATGTTTATTGATTGCGCTCATATTTTACATGATTCTTTTTTTTTCTCTTCTTTCTTGCATTTCTGAGGAGATGCAAAGTATGACGCAAATTAATTATTTTACGTTAGTGAGACCACCTGTGGTTCACTGCGCGTTAAATATATACTTTGAGATATTGTTAAGTTAAACGTAAAAACATATAAACTACGTTTGCAAATAAAAATATGAATTTTTCCGTTTTTTTTAAAAGGCTTTGAATTTTTATTGATATTTTACAATTCAGGTCAAAACTTTCCACAAAAAAAAGACATGCATGCAATTCAACTAGAGAGAACGAAAAAATATATATATTGTTGATAAAAAAAAAATCATAAATTTCTAAAGGCTTTTGCAGGAGTTCAAGTTGAATCGCGTGTTCCTCCGGATGACTACCCGTTTCCTGCGAGTGTATACTTAAAGTTAAAAAAAAAAAGAAAGAAAATAAGTATCGTGAACGATTTGAACTACTTGTTCATTTATTGCACTAAAAATAGCAGACATCTGAAATTTTTCAAGATTTTTTTACTCTCTTTTAACAAATAAATTCTAAAAGAAAGCAAAAAAATAAAAATAAAAATTAAGTGCGAATTTTTTGAATATTTTTTTTATAATTATTATATTCAATTTATTTGTTTTTTGAAAAAAATCCAGAAAATTGTTAGATGTGTGCTCATTTCATCATCACGTTTATTATCGTATTTCATTAAGAATTTCATAAAAATCCATTTTTCCTCTACAAAATGTAACAATTCTTGTGCAATTGAATTTACGCGCTTGACCAATATAATTTCCCAATATTTTGTAATTTTTTTTTCCTTTAATTTTCTTCTCGGTGGTTAAAGTATCGTCATGAATTCCACCAGAGGAAAGTGAGTTTCGGATGATTAAAGAGAGAGAAATGAAAAGAAGAAAAAAAATTTAAGTATCCTTTTTTATGAAATGAGTGACTTTTACTTTCACATGCAGTTTCTTACGAGAGACTTCGGCGCGGGGGCAACGAGCGCGCGCGCAAAATTACTTCGTACACTTTGTTTTTTAAAAGAAGCTCACACACAAGCTAAAAAGGAGCGCGACTTTCCCTCTTGGTTCTTTGAAAGTTCCACAAAATAACAATAATCCCAAAAATGCGCTTCCTTTTTATCCTTCAAAAATCCTTTGAATCCTTTTAGCGCGCAAAATTTAAATGAAAAAAAATTAAAATTCAAATGAAAGAAAAATTGAGATTAAAAACGCAGACACTTACACAAAGCCTCTCGATGATTTGTCATTTTTCGAGTCACAGAGGGCACAATCGTGATGATGAGAGTCCAAGTTCCACTTCAACTCTGCCTTTGAATCATTTCACTGAAGAATAAATAAAAAAAAATTAAAAAAAAAAATCAGTGAAGATAACACAATAAAACATGAAACATACAGATACAGATAAAAAGCGGAGAATCTACACATCTATACAAATACATGCACATACACATATACATATATACATACACATATACATATATACATTCACATACACATACACAAATTTAAATGAAAAGAGATTGTTGAGTTTGAGTTTAACAAGACGCATGGATACGAAAATTTTAAATGTGTGCATATATATATATATATATATTGCCGCCTTAGAGTCAAAGGGGCGTAAGTGCTCGGCTTATCCACAGCACTTACGCCCCTTTTAACTCTAAAGCAACATTATATATATCTATATATATATCTGTTAATGCTCGAGGTTTTTCCGCGTGTTGGAGAGTAGTAGGAGAAGAGAATGGAAGAGAATAGAGATAGGAAATGAGTGACGGAGCCAGTACTCAGCTGGTTCTCGTTGAGTGTTGGCTTTTAACGCTGGCCCAATCCTCTCTGATACTGTGTAGATATAT
Source organism: Aleiodes leptofemur (assembly GCA_963942555.1). NCBI lineage: Eukaryota > Metazoa > Arthropoda > Insecta > Hymenoptera > Braconidae > Aleiodes > Aleiodes leptofemur. The sequence goes on from OZ012620.1 coordinate 10,197,108, forward strand.
ACTGTAAGAAGAAAAAAATAAAAGCGCATTAAAACGTCATTTTTTCGCAATTCCGCGAAAAGCAACAGGTTGATCATGAAGTTGATGAAATCATTGGATTTTTACGATTTTTAATTAATCAGATGCTGAAGAAATTGAAGATATTAACACAATGTCTTCTGTATTTTCTAAATTAATTGACAAAACATCATCGAAATGTGGAATAAAACAGGAAACATTGACGCGTGGTGTTGTTGGAACTGTCACAGTACTTTATCTCATTAAATTGACTTATCCTCATTTACTACGAATTAAACGTAAATTTAATAGCAGTGATAAAAAAAAAGTGAAATTAAATTGCAATGAAAATGGAAATAATCATAACAACAAATTGGAAACAAAGAGAATACCTAATGTTGGACTTGACAGAGCATTTGTCAAGCAATTACTTGAATTATTGAAGATCATGGTACCAGGATGGAGGTCAAGGGAGGCTGGATTACTAACTTGTGCTACTATTACACTACTTTGTAGAACATTCTTGTCTGTTTATGTTGCAACACTTGAGGGGGAAATTGTTAAGAGAATTGTACTAAAGGATGTACGGGGATTTTTTATGATGCTTACTAGATGGTTTGCCATTGCTTTTCCAGCTACTTTTGTTAATTCAGCTATTAGATATCTGGAGGGAAGATTGGCACTGAGTTTCAGGTAAATTTTGAAATGAAAATGAAAAAATAACATGCATCTGACAATTTTTTGATCTAATTTTTGATTTTTCGATTTGATTTTCATTTTTTCATTTTTTTTAAACATAAATTTTTCGATCTGTTTTTCGATTTTATTTTTTTTTCAATTTTTTTTAATCAAATAAATTATTATTTAATTTTTTTTGGAAAATTTGCACTTTTTTTAAATTTTTTTAAATGCGAACATTTTTTATTTTTCTTATAATTTATTTTTCAGAAGAAAAAAAAAGGAAATTGTTCGATATTTGCTAATTTCAATGATAATGGAATTCTCACAGATCTGATAATTTTTTGGATTTTTTTAAACAAATAAATTATTGTAAAAAAATATTCAAAAAAATTGTACTTGTAGTTTTTTTAATCTTTTACATGTGCATATTTTTTTTTTATTCATTATTGAAGACATGAAATTGATAAAAATTATCAGATGTCTGATACTATTTTCAGTATCATGAATTTGGGGATTTTCCGGACTTTGTGTTTTTTTTTTGATGATACTAAGAATAAAACACATCTAACAGTTTTTTTTCTTCTTTTAAACAGATAAATTATTCTTTAGAAAATGAAAAATATGCACATTTAAAAGTTAAAGAAACTATAAATGCAAATTTCTTCAATTTTTTTTTCATCATAGTTGATTTAAAAAAAAAATCGAAAAAAAAATTGTCACGTGCTAATTTTATTATCATTTTTTTTTTAAATATCTCGAAATTGTGAGGAAATAGAGTAAAAGTATAGAAACCTTTTTTGTAGATCTGAATCTCCTCTACAAAAAATGTTTCTATAAAAATCTTGTATTTTTAAAAAATTTCGAGATATTTGTAAAAAACTAAAAAAATGCTAAAAATGCTAAAAATTGCAATTTTTCGTAATTTTTTGATTTAATTGCAGGGAAAGACTTGTTAAGTATGCATACAAAATGTACTTGTCCCAGCAGACTTACTACAGAGTATCTGCACTTGATAATAGACTTGGTGGTGCTGAACAAAGACTGACTGATGATTTATCTGAATTAGCATCATCTGTTGCACATCTTTACTCGAGTTTGACAAAGCCCTTACTCGATTGTGCACTTGTTGGAATTGCGTTAATTTCATTTTCCCACAGAATGGGAGCTAAAACGATACCAGGTAATAATAATAAAAAATCAACAGATGAATGAGTGATTAAAAAAAAATTGAAATTATTGATTGCATGATGAGTTGAAGGAAATGCAGCAGCCTTGGATAGACTGACGTCTTGAATATTTATTTTATCAATTCGTGGGATATTTTTTGTTCATTGGAATTGAAAAACATGTTTATCTAATCAAATAATTCTCGATCATTCTCAGTGGCCTCTTTTCTGTATAATTCATGTGAGATTAACCTCAGAGAATTCGAAATATCAGATCAATCATTTTGATAGTTAAAAAATTATGGAAAAAATTGATTTAGAGGGAAAATCACTTTTGATGATGGAGATGATGTTGTAAATGAATTAAATTTGATGGAAATCTTGGGAGAGACGTTTTTAGAGTGCTAAGAAAATTATGCAATGGAAATTATGTAAGAAATCCAATTTGATCATTTTTCTTTCGAAATTTCCTGATTCGAAACTTTTTTTCGAAATTTTTAATTTTAACGAATTAGATTTTTTTTCCTTGATGAATTCAATTTTCTCTAATTTTTCAAAACATTTATCATAATTGGAAAAAAGGCAAAGCAAGACAAGTTGATTGAGCTTTTCGATGATTTTAAGGGGAACATCTCGAACACTGAGCAAAATAGTGAAATATCAACGAAAATCTTTTTTTGTAGAGCGAAATGGAAACTGCAAAAAAGGGTTCTACGAAAATTTCGTTATCTCGCTCATTTTGCAGGATTTGTTTAAAAAAAAAGAATGATTAAAGGAAATGAAATCATCCAATTTCGCCTCTCAGTCACTCAATTCCGCATAATCATCTTCGAAATTTTTAATCTCCAAAATGTCTATTTCTCAAAATTTCTGTATTTTCAATGACTAATTTAATCTTTTCCTATTCTTTGAGATATTCAATATAATTCATTTTAAAAAAAGGCAAAAAAAGAAAAATTAAATCATCTTTTCCTTCATTCCAAGAATTTTTTTTCGGAAACTAAGCGAGATAGCGATATATCAATAGAAACTTTTTTTTATGGAAAAAAATGAGATATACAAAAATTTTTCCACAAAAATTCCGCTATTTCACTTAATTTCCGAGATATTCTCAAAAAAAGAATGTTCAAAAAATGAAATCTTCCAATTTTGCTTCTCAGCCACGGAATTTCTCATATTATTTCTCTCATTTATTTTAGAAACTTGTAATTTTCAAAATGTTTACTTGATATTTCCCATTTTTTCATTGACAAATGCAATCTTCCCCTATTTTTGTAAAAACCTTTATTACAATCAATCGAAAAAAAGGCAAATCAAGACAAATCGACCTGACTTTCTCATCATTTCAAGTCTAAAATCTCGTAAATTAAGCGAGATAACAATAGAAATCTTTTTTGCAGTTAAAAATAATAGCAACAAAGAAGAAATTCCACAAAAATCTCGTTATCTCACTTAATTTCCGAGATATTCTCAAAAAAATGATTAAAAGTGAACCGCATCCAATTTCACCTCTCACCCACTCAATTTCTCATCTTTATTTCAGGTCCACTATTAGCAGCTTCAGTGATTGCTGTAACTGGTCAGGTACTGCGTCTTGCATCACCAAGATTCGGTCAACTTGTTGCTGAAGAGGCAACACGACGTGGTCGTTTGCGCGAAGCTCACGCACGTATAAGTGCACATGCAGAAGAAATTGCATTCTATGGTGGCCACAATACAGAGCATCGTTATCTAAGTACAGCATACAGATCGCTAGTTGCACATTTGCGTAAAGTTCTGACATTAAAATTATGGTACGTCATGTTGGAGCAATTGCTGATGAAGTACGTGTGGTCAGGCACTGGACTACTCGTAATAGCAATGCCCTTACTCTATACGAGCTCCAAAACACTGGCCAGAAGTGCTTACAGCGATGGCGATGGTAAGTTTTTTTCTTTTTTTTTTCATTCGCAGATAAACGATTGCATATTCTTATTTCGGTTTGAATTAATTCGTTGAATTATGCAGGAGGTGTGAGCGAAAGAACACGATATCTTACGACATCGAAGAACCTATTGAGCTCTGGTGCTGATGCTGTTGAAAGACTCATGTCTTCGTACAAGGTAATTTATTTTTTTCAACACCTCGAATAAAAAAATTTTATGAGAGGTGAATTTTAAGAGAATCATCATCATTAGTCCATTGTTTTCACTTTTTTTCTTAAATAATTATATGAAAAAAAAAGAGAGAGGATTTTTTTTTGTGGAGACCTTTTTTTTAGTCTTCATTATCCTCAACAATAAAGATTTCTACAATAATTCCTTTATTTCTCGCAAATCTTGAGATATTCACAAAAAATTGAAGACAATGAAGCATCCTGTTAGGGGATAATCACTTCTAAAATCAGTATCAAATTGCGAAAATTCAAAGATTCTCGAATTCAGTAGTGAAGAGGTAAAAGAAGATAAGTCTTTTTTTTTCTTATTAAGTTTTTTTAAAATACCTTAGAAAATAACCGAGAAAGAGCAATTTTGCCATAAAACACTTTTTTAACTCTTGAAATTCTCTACAAAAAACAGATTAGTAATATCACCTTATCTCGCTTAGTTTCCGAAATATTTCCTTCGAAATGACCTCAAAGATAAGTCGACTTATCCTGTTTTACTTCTTCACTACTGAATTCTCAGCAGACTTCATAAAAATTCATGAGATTTATTGAAATCTATGAAAATTCAACGAATTTCTAAAGATTTCATAGATTTCTATGAGAATTCAAGAGATTTCAGGGAATTCCAAGAGATTTCAAGATTTCATGGCAGTAACAAAAATTTATAAAAACTAAAAATTTGATTAAAATAATGTTCAACAAAATTCAAAATCTTCTAAGACTCATCTCAAGTCCTCAAATCGATTTTTCAGATATTCTCACTATTCATTCCAGCTAAAATTTCAAAGACTTCACAGATTTCATGAAATTTCCATCGAATCCCTCTACTTCATGTTCGATTCCAAGACTTCTTCCCAGATTTTATAAGTTTTCAAAAATTCAAAAATTTCAAAAATCTTTAAAATAATTCCAAAATTTTTTGGAAATTCTCAGATTTAATGTACATAAGTGATTACCCCCCCCCCCCCCCTTTTCACAGACAAAAATCAACCGTTATTTCTCAACTCTCCTTAAAATTCCCCACAAAACCAGAAATAACGAGGAAATAATTGCGAGAATGTCTTCATTAAATAGAGAAAGTATAACAACTAAACTGTTTTTTTTTAATTTCCTTCATTCCAGGAACTAGTAGCACTAGCTGGTTACGCAAATCGCGTGAGTGAGATGCTGGATGTATTCAAGGACACAGCACTTTGTAAATACCAGAAGAATGTTATAATCAGTAATCACCAGATAATTCGCGGATCTAACGGCAGTAATTCACCGTGTGACACTATCTTAGAATTTCACGATGGTATACCGATAATAAAAGGAATAGTAAAAGAGTCATTGGATGGTAGTATTGCATTGGAGAATGTGCCGATAGTGACGCCGAATTGTGAGGTGATTGTGCCGAGTTTAACGATAACGATAAATCCTGGAGATCATTTGCTGATAACTGGACCAAATGGTTGTGGAAAAAGTTCACTTTTTCGCATTATTTCTGGACTTTGGCCGGTTTATGGGGGGACTTTGACGCGTCCTGGGGATTCTTATATGATGAGAACTGGAAGAGCAGCTATGTTCTATATTCCGCAGAAGCCTTACATGACTGTTGGATGCTTGCGCGAACAGATAACGTATCCCGCGGATTCTGAGGGAAGCGAGTGCACTGATGAACAGCTTCTGGAGCTTTTGGGCCTCGTTGATCTTCGATGTTTAGCTGAGAGAGAACCGGAGGGACTGGATGCAATGGGTGACTGGGACTCGACTCTTTCTGGTGGGGAAAAACAGAGGGTCGCTATGACGAGATTGTTCTATCATGCACCTCAATATGCACTTCTTGATGAGTGCACGAGTGCGGTGAGCTTGGAGGCTGAAGGGTCGATGTATGAAACTGCGAAACAGAGGGGAATCACACTGCTCACTATAACACATCGCGTCTCGTCTTTGGCCAAGTATCATAGGTTTGTTCTCAGGTTTGATGGAGAGGGTGGATGGACGTTTGGACTACTTGATCCTGATGATGGGGGGAATTGTTATGGGAGGGAAGTCAGGCAGAATGGAACGAAGGACAATTGCAATAATAAACTTCAGGTACTGTATTTTTTTGGGGGTTTATTGATAATTTAGGATTTTTGGGGATATGAAGGGTTTGAAGGGATTTCGTTTTGTATGATAATGGAATTAGCATTTATCTGATAATTTATTGCAATTTTTTAAATATCGAAATTATTATAAGAATATTGAAAAAATTCATATTTTTATATTTTTTTATAAACACTTATATTTTTTCTCAGATAATTTATTTGCTAAAAAAAATAAAAATAGTCAAATGTCTGTTATTTTCAGTATCATCATTTTTTTAGTGTTTTTAGTGAATATCTTGGAAACTGAACGAGATAAAGCGATTTTGGTTGACTTTTGTTGTAGAAAATGTTAAGATTTACAAAAAAAGCAATAATTTTTTTGTATAAAAATGAGAAATTATGAAATTGAGAAGAAATCGCTCTATCTCGCTTAATTTCCGAGATATTATCAGAAAATTGATGGTGGAATGAAATTTATTTGTCTGGAAAATGAATAGTTTTCGATTTTTTGGGATTTTATTCAATTAATGCCGTTTCTTTTCGACAGGAAATTCGAGACCTGGTGACAGAGGACAATCAGCAGCACGTTGGCATCAGTTGAAGATAAACCGCAAAATTGTTCTTATTCTGTGATTCATAAAGAAGCTTACACTGGGAAGGAAATTAGCACAATTTGAATATTGATAATAAATAACTAACTTGTATATTTTTCGATTGCAATTCAATGAATTTATATTTTTTACTGGATTAGATATATCTATATATATATAAATATACGTATTGTTACGATGTAATTCGTGGATTATTGCGAGTTAAATCTTCTGTGTTATGTATAACTTTTGCTACCAAACAGTATTTACGTAGCATACAGAAATAAATATGAAGAAAAGTGAAAATATTCGTTGATAACTCTATTCGCCTTTATTTTTCTTTCATCTCCTATTTAGAAAAAAAATCGAAAGAAATTAATAGAAATACGACCATAAAATACAATTACTAAAAGTCTTGCAACGAATTTTTTTTTCCAATTAAATTCAATTTTTCTTTCTCCAGAACAAAAAAGAAAAGAAAAAGGAATTAAATCAAAACAATGAGGAAGAAATTAATTAACTCATTTCATTTTGTTTTTCAAGGGCCAAGAGGGCTGAAAGAGAGCACAGCTGAGGCAAAGACCAGTGGGTGGGAAAGGGGAGGGAAGGGGAAGGGGGATGGCTAGTAGAAAAAAAAAGAGGAGAGTAACACAGACGAAAGAGGGAAAACCAGGGCTAGGGGGTGGGGAGGTGATACTAGGGGAGGGAAGACCTGCAATTTCCGATGAGCTTACCTCCTGGGAAACCCTCTAAAGTCTAAACGTCGATACTGGAAACGCTACACACACAGCTAGGGCTAGTCAGCCATTTTGAGCACAAAAAGTACCTACGCAGGGGTGTTTATGTGTTATATATACATATATATATATAAATATATATATTGTACATTCAATGAAACACAAGTATCAAACTAACGCAATTCACCTCTCACAATTCGTTCGCGTTTTCAGTCACGAAAAAAGGCGAAAAGAAAGAAATATCGAAAAAAAAAGACGATTTTGAATTTTCAAAAAGGGGCGGGAAGAAGAAAAACGGTTTCGACTCTTCAAAAAGCGGCGAGAGGGGCAAAAATGAAGAAAATATCGAATTTCTTCATTTTTAGAACACCGAATAATTATCTTTAACCATCTGTCTCTTCAACTCGAGGACTTTAGGACAAATAAAGCGTATTATTTTTACCCTTTTGTGGATTATCCACTGTCTTTTGTAACTCGAAGAAAATACAAGCAACTATTGAATTACCCGGTTCTTTTTGGCGCGTGCCAACCAGCGTGCATCCGGAAATAAAACAGCATTAATCTCTCGATTAAGAAACATTATGCTTTTATTTTTTTTTATTAAGCCACATTGGTCAATTACTCGCTGCTATGACAAGATAAAATCCGGTCCATCTTCATGGTGCATTTGCACGTGATAGTTGGGGGGTGAATTGAATGAAAAGGGAGGGGGGGGGGGTACGATAACCACAGAGTTTAATTACGGTAGTACACTGAGAGAGAGTATCTCCTGTGGGTTTTATCGCGTGCCAGGATTATCCGATAGGCAATCACTTACCGAGATCAACACTGTCACACACTCGACTGGACCAATCACTCAATTTTCACGGGCTCCTTTTTTTTTTTGCTTCTTTTTTTAGAGCAAATGTGTGTTCCTTTGAGGGTTTTAATCTCTGGGAGATTTAGTAACCAGTAGATCTCCCCCCCCCCCCTCTCCCCCCTTTTTTTGCTATTCAGGTGTAGGTAAACACAGGTGTTGCAATCTTTTGGGAATGATCTCATTGGAGAAGGGGTGAGGGGGGCGGAAATCGAATTAATTCAGGGCTCACATACGCGCGCTTTTAAAAATGAGCAAAATTCAATAAATGATTTTCGAAAAACTATTTTTTTAATTTTTTTCTTCAAAATTATGTTTTTAGACGGAGTCAGCACGATAACTCAATCAATTTTTAATATTTTTCATTTTTTTTCTCTTATTAAAACTCGATAGTTACTTTTTTTATAGTCTGTGGAGAAGTTTTATTGAATTTTTTTCCCACGCCTATTTTTTATAAATGATTGAACACTAATTCCTTTCTTTTAATGCATAAATAAAATTTGAAATACTGTAATTTCTTTATTTTTTAAGAAAACAAGAAATTCCTGTGTCTGACTATAACTACTGCATTATTTTACTGCAGTGTTTTTCTTTCTCCGATCGGATAATTTTCGATGAAATTGTCATGCTGACCAGAAGGTGCCATGATTTTCATCATTAATCCATTGAAACCATTAAAAAGTAATGTTAATATTGGAAAAAAAAATTTAATGTAGTTAAAAAGTGAATAAAACATGTAAAATCAACACTTCAATTAATTTTTCACTCTATCATCTCGATAATAATTGTTGAAATTACTTGTAACTCAAGTTAAATTGTGATCATAAGGAAAAAAAACAAATACTTAGAGGAGAGTTTACTAATAAATAGAGTAACAACTGAGATACACACTGCAATGTTAATAAAAATATTTTTGAATAGATAAAATTTCCGATTGGATATAATTATCTTTATGTTAACTAATATACTGAGGCTGTCAAGAGTCTGAGGAAGCCTAAATAGAACGGTTGAAACGTCGTTCATTTGACAATTAATTCAATAGTGAAGAGGTAAAACGAGATAAGTCTTTTTTTTCCTTATTCACTTTTTTGGAAATACCTCAAAAAATAAGCGAGATAGGACGATTTTGCCTTGGATCTGTTTTTCAACTCTTGAAATTTTTTATCAAAAAATATGAGTGATATCGCCTTATCTCGCTTAGTTTCCAAGCTATTCCCTCCAAAATAATCACAAGGATAAGTCGACTTATCCTGTTTTACCTCTTCACTACTGAATTAGTATTGTTAAAATTTTATTTATTTATTTATTTGCGCTATCTGCATTCTACAAAGTATTATTAATATGTTACAACCATTATAGAAATATGTTTGGTTTCTTTAGTTAATCTCATCCTTTGATAACAATATTTAATATGAATTATGATTACCTCTCAATCACATTCTACCAAATTACAAGTCACAAAGTTACACTCGCTTATTCGTTCATTACATTGCATCAATACAGTCAATAGACCTCCAATATCACTTGTCTCTCAATCTCATTCAATAGAGCGAATTTTAATCATTCCAATGTCTCGAATACTTAGATTTAAGGAAATGATATTGAAATTATTGGACGACTTTAAATTATTATAAAAAAGATTTTATTTAATTTATGATTATTTTATAGACATCTTGACACTAAGCCTGAGGGAAAAATAATCTCTTCTCAATTTCTCTGTTGACAACCGATTTTTTTGCTGCTAACTTTATTAATTATTTATTGATCGTTAGCCAGAAGAATCAATAAAGAGTTCTTGATTTCGTTACAATATTGTAGAGTTATGAGATATTCTAAACATGGTCTCTTATCAAATTATGTATTGTTATTGTTTTTTACATTAAATAGTTTACCATTGCTTCAAAAAGAGGAAAACGAAGAGTTTCAAAAGCTAAAAAAAGCTATTCATGGCTTATAAATAAATAAAGTAAATAATTCAGTAGTGAAGAGGTAAAACAAGGTAAGTCTCTTTTTTTCTCATCAAGTTTTTTGAAAATACCTTAAAAAATAACCGAGAAAGAGCAATTTTGCCCTAGAACTCTTTTGGAACTCTTAAAATTCTCTACAAAAACAGATAAATAATATCACCTCATCTCGCTTAATTTCCGAGATATTTCCTTCGAAATGACCTCAAAGATAAGTCGATTTATCCTGTTTTACCTCTTCACTACTGAATTATTGTAATTTGCTAGGTTTTTAGATCTTCCAGGAGTATATGAGCCCTTAAATTCAACAATTGTGTATTTTGCTCTCATTACCCCAATTTAAACTGAATTTTTAAAGAATTATGAAAAATTCATGAAATTTACCAAAGAGAAAACAGAAAATGAAAAAAAAGAAGAAAAAAGAAGTTTTGGGTCCTTGGGTAAATACCACGTGCCCAATCGACTGGCAACGTGTAAGCCAATACTTTGATCATGGAAAATAAGCCCCATAGTCCCAAGTGAGAAAGAAATATATCCCATAGCATCCTGAACAATTTTGTGTCCACGCGAGTGATTCTATCTGTTGTATATCCAAGGTAAAATAAAAAAAATTGAAAAAAAAAAAAAAAAAAAATTATGTTGGATAGATTGTGTCAACCCAATCCTCCTTAACAGGCGCGATGTGGTCGACTTCCTTTTCCTGTTTCCATGTAGTATCGGAACTAGCAGCTAAGTCAGGTGTGTCCCCGGCCTTTTTTTTTTCAACGAGAAAAACACACAGACACACAGCTCGAAGAGAGTTAAGTGAAAAAAAAAGCAATGAAAGATGATATCTCCTGGAACATGTGACGAATACAATTTTTTAAATTCTTCTTAATCCACTTTTTTTAGAATTCTACTTGTATTCAATTTAGTCGCCTTAAAAACACACAAAAGGGCCTAAATAACGTCTATAAGCATATAAGTATAGGACTTATGCTCCTTTGATTCTCCCTTTAAGATGACGATTAACCGCGAATTATCGAAGAATCCGCGGTTTTTCATTCGCGGTTTTTTAGGGTGTAAAATCGGCCCTTCACTTTGCTCTTGCGGCTCTTCAATATTTTTTCATTGAAATAAAAAAAAAACCTCGAGAGAGGAAAAAGGCATTACGTTCGAGTGAATCTTCAAGACACACAAGGACCACCGTGATCGTTATGGTGTTGTAATGCAATCATTCTCCCCCTCCCCCTCTTTTTTTTTCTTAAAAAAAAAGGCGCATGGGATCGCCTTCATTGACTCCTTTTGATGATGATGAAGGAACCAGGGATCGTTTAACGAAACCGATTAGTCTTCAGTGTCCATCCCTCTTCTGCAAGAGAACTTGGTGACGCGTGTAGTGCATCTTTCACCCCCCATTGTAAACACCCAATGTATTACGTTCTAGAGAAAGAGAGAGAGAAAGAGAAAAAGAGAGGAAGAGAGGGAGAGATGGAGAGTAGGTGAAGAAGGGAGTTGGAATGAGGATCATGAATAAGAGGGAAGAAAAGAAGAGCAAGAAGAGGCGTTATTGGAGAAGAGTTGGTGTAAGTGACGAAGAGAAAGAGAAAGAGAAAGAGAGAGAGAGAGAAAATTTGTGAGAGTTGGTAGTGGGGTGTGACCAAGGGACGGTTGGCCAGTCAAGTTAGGCTTGTCAGTCAGTCAAGGGGTGCGAAAAGGGAGCTTCGTTTAATTTGAATTATTTAAGGCGCTAATTAATTAATTGTTGTGAGGGCCGAATGACTTTTAGTTGGAGCCAATAAAAGAAGAAGAATTGATTGTTTGGGTTGAAAAGTTAAGTGTAAAAGTGTAGAATAAAAGAAAAATTGAAAATTTGAGTTGAAAACACGAATTCTTCCTCCAAGCTGGATTAATTCATTTTTATTAAAAAAATGTGCGAATTTCTGATAACGAGGGATAATGTCAAGTGTTCAAAGTGCACGTAATAAATTACCTGAATTTTTAAAAAATCTGGATAAGCCCAATTCAATTGATAAAGTGGTGATTAAACTGATAATCAAAAATGTAAATTATGTTGAACGTAAAATCAGAGGTAAGTTGGTAAATTTAATTGGAGAAATGAATGATTTGGATATACACGTGGAAAACGCATGGGATCTTTGAATGAAAACAGCCTCAGTAGGTTTTCCCTGGGTCTTCCACTCCACCCCCCTCCCTCCTCCTCTTTTCCTCTCCATATTCATCTCCCGCGAATTCCCCCAGTTCGCGAGATGAATATCGGAGGAAAAAAAAGGGCAGACGTTAGAAACTTTTGGGTTTAATGAGGAAATTCTGGGGCAATTGCGAATAAAGAAGAAAAATAGTATGTAGAACATGCAGGAGAAAATGGGGCAAAATGGGGCGAAATAGATCTCCATGACAACATGATTGCGACATTTTTTTCCGAGTCTTCTACTTTAAAAAAAAATCTGAAAAAATTTGAGAAGATACTCCAATATATGCAGATTATTGCTGAATTTTTTCAATTTTTTTTTTCAACCCCTTCTCCCTCAAAAAAAATCTCAAATCATTTCAACCCCCCTGGACCATTTTGCCACTATTTTCGCCTGTTGTAAAGAAAAAAATCGGGCTGTTGCACACACAGTTGGATCCAACACGGCGTTGCCAGGACAACGCCAAGGGGCTGGACCACGCAGCATCATCTACAATAGGCTGCCTCCAGTGTATGCGTAAAGGAGAAAAAGAGGGGGTGTATCTGGGGGTGATAAGCGTCCCAGAAATTTAACAGATATGGAGTTTCTGCAAAACCACCATTCGACCAACAGCTCGGAGCCCACCTACACCCTTGGCACAGGTGAATATATATATATATATTGCATACATTTTTTCATCCCTTTTTCTTGCTCTCCCGAAAAATTTCATTCGATGTGATTTTTTAACAAAAAAAAAGACTTGACTGCGTTAGGGTCGGTGGGTAGCATCGAGGCGAGTATTCCAAACGGTTTGTGCAACGCAACCGAGGTCCTTGGAGTCCTTGGTGCTGAGGATACACTGTCCGATAATCATCAGCATCATCATCAACATCATCATCATCATCATCAGGCAGATGATGCAACTGCTGCTGCTGCTGCAGCTGCTGCTGTTGCACTAGGACATCTTCAGGAACTTCAGCCTGGCGGTAGTGAAGACATAAATCCAGAAACTGGACAAATTCATAATAATCAGGGACAAGCTGTTGGTGAATTTGGGGGAAGTTTTTGGGTAGACGACATGGCGGGATTTCCACTGCCACCTCTGGATCTCGATCCACTACCACCTGGATTGTTCAGCCCTTGTTCAGCTACTTACAAGTGAGTTTTGGAACAATTAGAGATGAACTATTGAGAAATTGAGTTCATAGAATGTATAAGAGGCATTCTACACTATTTCATTTTTCGGGTCATATTTTTTGATTTTCTGCATTTTTGGATGTGGTGTTGAAAAAGGCTAATAGAAGTCATTTCCAATAGCAAAAATGAATTTTTCCTTCTTTTTTCTCCAAATTTATGAAGATTTTGAGTTTGGAAAAACTTTGTTATATAGTTTCAATTATATAAATTAAATAATAATTTTTAAAAAAGTGAAAAAATAATTTGTTATGGAAAACGAGCATTTAATGCATTTTCCAAAATTGCCATTAAAATGTTTTTCCAATGATCAAAACCCAATTTTTCCATTTTTTATTAACTATTTAGGTGAAAAAATTGACGGTTCTTATCGAAAAAATTCTCTTAAAATAAATTATAAATGATAAATTAATGATTAATGGAATTATAAATTTTCTAATTTATAAAGCCATAAATTGAGAGGAAAAAGTTGGGATAATTTTCGAGTGAAGTGATTTAATGCCTTTTTTATTTGGGTTTTTCTTTGAAGTTGGGGGTGTACGAGATCGGACTGTGTACCGAGACCTGGAAATCCTAATGGCGAAGGCGTTGCTGATGTACTTTTGTCACTCAAACATGCTGTTGTACATCCGGGAAGTCCAACTGGGGGATACTACACGTCACCAGTTTCAAATCATCATTATGCACAGGATTATGGACAGAGTCTTGGACCTCAGGCAGTACCAACCAGTCATTATGCTACAGGACCGGCCATGTCAGTTAATGTGTCGATGAACATGACGATGAACATGAATATGCATCCTGGGTATGGAAATCCTTTTTTTTTGGGGAGAATTTCGTTAAGGGAGGGGGGAGGGGGGCTGATTGGGAGGGTTGTTTGGGAGGGGTGGATAATTTCGGAGTGAGTGGTTTTATTGAAAATCATCAAAAGTGCTTTTTTGTGGGGCTCTTGATTTTTTACAAAAAAATAAAGTGTTTCAATGATTTTTGATGGATCTAAGCGCTCCGAAAATATTCGCGATTATCGAAAAGAGCTTTTTTAGATTTTTTTCGATTACTTGAGGAAAAATTGGGAGAAAAAAGGGGAATTTCGATGAAATGAGTGGGAATTGAATATTTTTGGTGATTTTATTGAAAAAGTGAAGAAATTTTCGGTGAAAAATATGTGTAAAGCAATTTTTTTTGTTATTTTTTTGGGAAATTTCTAATTTTTAGAGTCAAAATTGAAGATCTACCCCTTCTCTTGTTCGAAAAAAACAGTATTTTGGGATTATCTTCGGTTCTTATTGTCGTAGTGCATTAGGGCTGGTCCTGGATTAAAGCTGAGCTTATTTTCCATCAATTCGTGTGGTTTTTCACCGATTTTCGTCCATTTTTCAAGAAATTATCGAAAAAAACTGATTTTCATAAAGTGCGCTTCATTTTTCTCAATTTTTTTTTTCCTTTTTCGAAACCCCATGAATCGATGATAAATGAGCTCAAATTTCACCTACCCACCCACCCCTCCCCCTCCCCCCTACTTTTTTACGCTACAGTAAATAGAACCGGAAAAATTCCCCAAAAAAACGAAATTTTCCTAAAAATTAGACGAAAACACTGAAATTTTCAAAAAAAAATGGGAAAAAAAATTCCGACACTTTTTCAATCTGAAATTTTCACAGCTTCCCTCCGAAATCATCGAAATGCCTCTCATCTCGATTGTTTTTTTTTTATTTTCAAACGTTTTTGACTATATAAACCTTCAAGTACCTTCCAGCCTTTTTTATCGGGAAAAGAAGAAATTAAATGAAATAATTAAAAATTCAAAAATCAGGTACGAACAGAGCTATGCATCAGCTTGGGGCGTGGAGCCCCTTTTGAGTCCCGCCCCTCAATACAACCCCATACAGGAGTCACAGACAAGGGTGAATCAGCCATCAACCAATAGCCTTGCTGGTCCACACCCCCAACATTCTCATCCCCACGCACGACTGCAGTCCACAACAGCCAACGAGCACGCGCTCTGTGTATCAGCAAATACCTCAGCATCAAGTATCATACATGATGACAATGGTAGACCAAATTTATGCAGAATATGTGGAAAAACTTATGCAAGACCTAGCACACTAAAAACACATCTGAGAACACACTCGGGTGAAAAACCCTTTAGGTAATGATTATTTTAGTCAATTATTGAGCTTTTTTTACTGTATTTTTAACTCTTTATGCAATCATTGAAGGGTCACACGACCAATAGATGGACACTGACCAAAAGATGGACGGTCTCTATTATCGAGGATTCTTCATAAATAAATTAATGATTCTTATACTTTTCACGTCAATTCCTGATTATTACATTCACATAGATTTATAAACTATTTATTACATACCGATTGATCGAAATTTAAAATCATAACACTGCAAATATGCAACTGTCCATTTATTGGGGGTTCAAGTTATTTTCCAGTTTGTCCTTGATTTTCTTTAATTATTTCTACATTATTCAAGTTTAATTGATTTTTAGTCGATTCATTGTATATATTTCTGTACATCATTCTTTTCTGCAACTTTTTAACGTGATTTGCCTATTTCATATGAATTAATAAAGTCTAATATTTCCTTAACCGTCCATCTATTGGTCATGTTACTGTTCAAATGAGATTGCTGAGCCCCTGAATTTTATTGGGGATGCAAATATTTTTTTTTGATTTTAGATAAATTGTTTTTTTAGGATTTTATGGGGAGAAGTGGGGTAAATGGACTAATTCTAGTTGAACGGTTCGAGATGGAGATTTTTTGATGATTCTATTGAAAAACTGAGGAAATTTTAGGCGGAAAACATGTGTTACAATTTTTTTTTTCAATTTTTGGAAAATTTTACTTTTTTGGTCAAGTTTTGAAGAGGTTTTCTCTTTCGAAGATGGGAAAAATTCACTTTTTCGGCGATATCTCCGGTTCTGTTGGTCGTAGCGATCTGGGGTTGATTTCCAATGAAAGATGAGCTCATTTTTCATCGATTTATGTGGTTTAAATTTTTTTTAAATCAATTTTTCAAATATTTATATGTCATTTACCGAAAAATCAGTTTTTGCCCTATAAGTACTTGGAAAAATTGATATTTTCTTTTTTGAACCCCATAAATCGATGGGAAATGAGCTCACCTTTCATTTTGGAACAGCCCCCAGTCGCTACGATCAATAGAACCAGAGATATTCCCGAAAAACTGAAATTTTTCCAAAAATGGAAGACTTTCAACTTCAGATCTTGCGCGAAAAATGAAATTTTAGAAAAATTCCAAAAAATAACTTATGACATATGATTTTCATGGGGAATTTCCTCATCTTCCCAATGGAATCATCACAAAAAACTTATCTCCAATATTTTCATCCATTTCGAGTAAATTTCATAGTATAAAATACCAAAACCAGCCCGTGTCCGTTTTACCCCACCTTCCCCTATTTTCTTTTCTTTCTTTAGTAATTTATTTGTTGAAAGAAAAACCTTAATATTGTCAGTTGTCTGCTATTTTCAGTAGCATAAACTAAGATTCGTCTGTTTCACCCCTTTCCCCCCTCCCTTTTTTACCCCATCACCCCCCTTATAATTTTTCAATTTAATCACCAGGTGCCATGCCTGCTCCAAAGCATTCAGTCAAGCAGCAAATTTGACAGCCCACGCCCGGACACACTCTGGAGAAAAGCCATTTCGTTGTCCAGTTTGTGACCGGAGATTCTCGCAGAGCAGTTCGGTAACGACGCACATGAGGACACACTCTGGTGAGCGTCCATATCGGTAAGTATCTCAAAAAAATTAATTTTCAATAGAAAGTAGAGCTTAATTACTATTTTTCACAATGAATAAAAGCAGAAGCAAAAGAATTCAATGAAAAAAATCATAGGGAAGACTAGGAAAAAAAGCAGCTGAAACTCAAAATGATTTGGGTTTTTTTTGAGAGGGAAGGAGTCTTCAAAAAAAAATGAAAAAATTCACCAACAATGTTCATATATTGGAGCATCTTCTCAAATTTTTTCAGATTTTTTGATCAACTCCTTCACTCCGAAAAAAAAAATTGTAGATCATATTGTCAATGTGGTCCATTTTGCTCCACTTTTCCCTAATCAATTTTTTGAAAAATCTTGAAAATCAATGGAGATTCGAAATTTTTGAAGAGGACCTCTTCTCAATTAATGAGGTCTCAAGACTTTATTATTATAAGACTGATTAAAAATTTTGCTATCGTTTTAATTCTGAAAGATTCGCAAAAAAAAATCTTTGAATGAAACCAAAATTTTTTCAATTTTTTTAATTAGATTTCTGTTTTTTTGATTAAATATTTGAATATTTGGAAAGAAAATCACTTATCTTTGATTGTTGTATTGTTGAATTTACAGTTGTCGATTCTGCAAGAAAGCATTCTCGGACAGTTCAACCCTGACGAAGCATCTGCGTATACATTCTGGTGAGAAACCGTATCAATGTAAATTGTGCTTACTACGTTTTAGCCAAAGTGGCAATTTAAATAGGCATATGAGGGTACACGGTGGTTCTTTAACGTGACACACTACTAATGGCCAATTATTATCAATTGATTGTACATGCACGACATTTCCATACTGTCGTATACAATGTGGTATACGATTTGGAACAAATTTACAACGAAATTGTTAGATTTTTAGTATTTTACGAATGCAATAATAATTAAGTAAAAGAAAGAAAAAAAAAGAAGATTTTAATGATTAAATATTATAAATTAAAATTCAAAAAAAATGTGTCAACGAAATTTATGAAATATTAAATGTCGAGTTCTTCCTTGTCGATTAATTCGGTGCCAAAATAATGTTCTTTTTCTCTTTGTTTCGTGTATGATTTTTGCTTTTTCTTTTCTACAATGAAAAAAAAAAATTGAGGGAATAGTTTGGAAAAACGGTCGATTAATTAATTTTTAAATAGAAAATTTGGCTTTAAAGCCCGAAAATATTCACCACAGCACCGTTGATTATTGTACAAATATTGTATTTATTATTATAATAATTATTATTAATTATAATTAATATTAATGTTGCGGTATTTCATCACCGTTTCATTTTCTTTTTTTCTTTTTTTCATTTTTATCATCATCGTCTATGTTTTTTTTTCTTTCTCATCCATCGCACTTTATTATCTTTTCTTCCTCATCAATTTCGTCCGCAATTTATTTATTTAATTTTAGTTACTTTTTTTGTTTTCTCGTGTTTTTTTTTTGTTGAAAATTTAAATGAATCTCTCAATTGTCTTTTATCTTTCCTTTCATGTTTAAAAAAAAAAATTTGTTGCCATTGTATTAAATCAAAATTTAGTTCAATTTATTTATCGTCGTGAAATTATTCTTTTCGTTCAACGTTTTCTTCAGTAATAATCATATATTCGTCAGAATGATAAAAAAAAGAGATTTTACATGTATATAAAACATGCGCATAATGATTTTTTCTTTTTTTTTTCCTATTTCTTCACATAAATTATATACATGCATATCGAGGAATTTTAAATGTTACAAAAAAACTGAATTTTAGAATAAAACGAAAAAAATGAAGATAATAAAATGAAAGATAAAAAAAATTAAAAAGAAAAGGAATCGAATACATATTTGGGGCTTACTGAATTTGTTAATCTTCTTCACCTATTTAATGTCTATCAT
This sequence comes from Aleiodes leptofemur, assembly GCA_963942555.1. Taxonomy (NCBI): domain Eukaryota; kingdom Metazoa; phylum Arthropoda; class Insecta; order Hymenoptera; family Braconidae; genus Aleiodes; species Aleiodes leptofemur. The sequence goes on from OZ012620.1 coordinate 10,216,332, forward strand.
TTCTTCCCATTTCATGTTTTAATTAACTAAATCTACAAGTATTGGAGGAAGAGGAAGAAGAGGAGGCCTCTTGTGATCGACTTCGTTTTTGTTTCCATTTTTCTTGTTTGTTTCCATTTTTTCATTTGTTTATATATAATTTTTTCCTTGCAAATAGGAGGGGGAGTGATTTAACAATGGAAACATGAAGGAAATGTTACATTAACTTCGATTATTCATCGCCACAATTTAAATTTTCAGCGTTCTCTCAGTTTAAAAACTATAACAAGAACAAATTTTCTTCATTATCTTTCTCTTTTTTTCACGCAATTATGTTTTTTTTTTTTTTTACTTTTTTCTTTTTTGTTTGTTTCATTATCTTTAACTCATTCACACGATTTTCAAACACATTCGTACATAATCAAACATACAAACCTTTCTATTTAACATTCACTCATCGATTTCTAATATGTATAATGATGTATAAGTAATTAATATTTGTTTTCTTAGGAAAAAGAAAAAAAAAGAAAAAAAAAATAATTAAAAAAAAAATTGTATTCTTCTTTTTTTATTTTAAGTTGTAAATGTTTTTACTTTGTACGAGTGCGCTAATTACGAGCTGATTTAATTTTATTACACACTTTGGGAAAATTCAATTTAATTATTAAATTTCCACGATTCTGATAGTCTTTATTATCAGTCGCAAACGTACGCAGTTTTTTTTTTTTGTTAAAAATTCTTTTAAAATTTTTTCTTTTGCTTTATTTTAATTCTTTATTCTTCATTTTTTCTTCTTTAATGCACGTAATCTACATAGAAATATTTTTTTTAATCCTCTCGCGTCTTTCGTTCTTTTCTGTGTACATGAATGTGTGTTATGTGATGTATTCCACGTAATTTTCATTAATTTAATTATTTTTTATCAGAGATTTTTTTTCTTTAAATTCTCCTTTAATCATCAGGAATAACTCTTCTTTGATACGAAAAATAATAATAATAATAATTGATGCGCCTGGGCTTTTTTGACTTTTGAGTTGGAATGATTGAATTTTTCAATTTAAAAAAAAAAAAGAAAATCTTTAAGAGACACTTATTCATTTAAATTATTCAATTTTTTTGCCCATTTCCATTTTACTTTATACAATTAATTTCAATTGAAGCCGCGATGGTAGTTGCACATAATTTTTTCTTTTCCTCCAGAAATTTCAAAAATAAAAAATGAAAATAGCAAAAATTATTAAATAAACTGGATAGATATGTTTGTCTCTAAAATAAATGTGTTTTCTTCTGTAATTCATTTTATTATCAATCAATCGATTACCAAAAAAAAAAAATTTGTTCTCTATTGAAAATGTTAATCATCCATCCACAACAATTTTCACTGATGCAATCCATATTCATTTAGAAAAAAAAAGGAAATCTATCAAAGTCCTCCACAGAATTTGAAAAAAAAAATACTTGTCTTAATTTCTACAATTACTTTATATCATTAATTAATCAATTAATTCATTAATTAATTAATAAAACTCGCTTCTGTTTTCTTTACTCTCTCTTTCTCTCTCACACACATTTTTATTTGTCGTTTAATTATCCTTTCATACTTTCACTGTCGTTTACACTTTCACTCAATTATTTTTTTTTCTTCTCCTTTAAATCTTTAATTCTCTTCAATAATTCCGTTTAATTCTTAAACTTTTTTTTTCTTTTTTCATACAAATTGTTATAAATTTAAAATTAGATATTCCAATTTACTATATATGGTGTCTAATCTGCTTGTAAATCTACCATCGCGGTTTCCCTCGTCATAGTCACGAAAAAAAAAAAAAATATTAATAATAATAAAAAATAAAAAATAAAAAATCATTAAAACGCAGCCAAGGAGGAATTAGAAACGGATTAATTACATAAATATAATAAGAGGATGTTCCAAGCATTTTCGTTTCGTTAATTTAAAAAATTTTCAAATCTCTAATTGGTGTTTGTGCAACCAATTGTTCTGTCCCCCGCGAATGTGGGAAAAATATTAGAAATACTTGAATTGTTCTTTCACTTTTTCTCTTTTCAAAACTGTACATTCATGAATTTTCACCTGTAAATTACGAAAGAAAAAAAGAAGGAACTCCACTTTATTTACGAATTTTGCAAAAATGCAATAATTCACAGTTTAATAATTAGGTTTTTTTTTAAATCCTTTCTTCGTTTTGGCTATTTTGTTTAAATCTTCAATTACTCGAGGCATTATATCGCATCATCGCCCACAAATGTTCTTGATACTTATATATTTATTTCTTATATTTTTTATATATATAATTAACATATATATAATGTTTTGTTTGTTTGTTTGTTTTTTTACTCTTTATTTATTCATTTTTGTTTCTTTAATTTTACGATTTTTCTTCAATTTTTCGATTTGTAGTTGTTCATTTTTCTCCTTTTTCGTTTTTGTTTTTTGGTGCTTGCAATAAATGCAAACTGCAAGTCTTCGGTCCTCCATTGACGATGATTGATCTGCACTTGTGCAGCATCCACTTGAATTAATCCCTACATTTTCCTCGTTTATTATTTTTCCCCACCATTGAGTCTATTCCTGCGTTTTTTTTTTTTTCATTTCTTCTTTCTTCTTTTTCACTTGAATCGACCCATTGACCTCCTCCCGTTTACCATGATTCGTTTTAATGATGAATTTATGATGAAAAACCCCAAATAATATGGCAATGAAATAACAAGATAATGATTTTTCAATCGTGCACTTTTTTATATTACACATTTTTTTCGTTTTGTTTTTTAAATGTAAATAATTTCTTAATAAATTCAATAATTAGTTGAATAAATGATTTTTCAAAGGAAACTACGACGATAATTAAAATGAAGGAAAACATTGAAATAATTGAATTTTTCTCTTTTTTTTTCAATTTTTAATGTGAAATTTCACAAAATGCCAGAAATGCGATGCTGCAGATGATTCAGAAGGATGATGAATAGAAATTAAATGATAAGGAAAGACCTTAGATAAAAAAAAAAAAAAAAAAGAAAAGAAAGTGTATTTAGAATAAAAAGGAAAAACTATTTCTCTCTCTTTCTCTCTCTCTCTTGTAAATCTAAAAAAGTACTCTAAAGAAGCATCTGCTGGGATCCTCTTTTATCTACAGCAATCGCTTATATTTTCACGTTTTCTTTCAAAAACTATTTTCATTAATCTTGACATAAACATCCACAATTATATTCAACATACAAATAAAAAAAAAAAAAAAAAAAAAAGGAAAGCTTCACAGAGAAAAAAAAACAGAAAAAAAAAAATGAAAATTCATTAATGTCCATACTCACATACATCCATTCATTATATTTTTTTCTTTTCTTCTTTCTCTCCTCCCTCATCACACAAAATATCTTATACCTCACTCTCAAATTACATTCATCATTTCAAACTCTCTTTTATTCTGTTTTTTTTTTTATTTTTTATTTTTTACTTTTTTAATTATTTTTTATTTCATACTTTTTTTTTTTTCAATTCTACTTTAAGGTAGTTTATTCATTTCCTTTTGTTCTTCGGAAGCAGCGGACAGATTTTGGAATATCAGTTGTGCAAGAAATCATGCACTTTGCAATTTATCATAAAATCGATGATTTCATTAAATTCTTTTTCCTCTCGTTTAAAACCAAAGAGAATATAAATCAAATATTGACAAAATTTAAAAAAAAGAAAGAAAAAAAGGGATAAAGAATTGAAAAAAAGAAAGTGTTTTTTTTTTCTTCTCTTTACTGTTAAAGTTTACGTCCAATTAGTGACTGAATCATGCTTACAAAAGAAAGAAAAAAAATAACTGATTCTGTGTTTGTGTGTAAATGATGGAATTTTTCTCAAATATTTTTCTTTATCATTAAATTTTTAATTTCTTACGTATTACTCTTAAATCAGTTTTTATTTATTAGCAGAGATTTTCTTTTCTTTTTTTTTTTTTCTCTCAAAGTGAGGAGATTTTTTTTATTCTTCCTAATATTATATATATTCCAGGATGTTGCTTGAAAATTACACGAAAAGAAGAAAAAGAAAAAAAATTCTTTCTTTTTCTCTTCTCATTCTTAATTCCCCTCTTTTTTTTCTCTTTTTTTTTTTTGTATTTTTGATGTTTTGGTAGAAGAAAGAAAAAAAAAATTTTTGTGGAAAAAAAAAATTATTCTCATGGTCAACGTGGACTCGGTGCTGGTGGACTTGGTCGTGGATCAGGATCAGTAACTATGCTGTGTGGTAAACCAGGTAGACCTCCACTTGGTGGTGCAGTTGTTGGTCCACCACTACCACCACCTCCAACTGTTGGACCACCACCGCCTACTGTTGGTCCACCAGCATTGCCCCCACCTCCACCAGATGAATTTGGACCACTTGCACTACCACCACCACCACCAACAACAGAATGACCACCAGGTGGTGGTGGAGCTGAATCATGTGGTGTTGTTGAATGTGCCTGTTGCATTGGAAGTGCACCAGCATAGTATCCACCATTTATTGCCTCTGGATAGCTGCTATTAGGATATTTCCTTTTATTAAAAAAATTGTTGAATCGCATTGTACACGAATGTATTTCAATAAAATTATATCTTACCCGGTAGACGAGTGAAAGTACTCTTTATTAACGCAGTTTCTCAAACAATCTGGTATACGTCCAACAATTGCTCGTCTTATTTCACTTGCAGCCATTTCACGTAATTCCGAGCAACTTGCATCACTGTAAAACGCTGCATGTGGTGTACACAATAGATTTGGTGCGTCCTTTAATGGACCTATTTATCCAAACAGATCAAAAAAAAAATCGAAAATTCACATAATTAGTAAAATCATCAAATTTCCAAAAGCATGTCTTTAATTGTATATTAGGAATAATATCCACAAGACCCCAGTAACTTTTTTGTTATGTTTTGTGGACCAGGAATAAATGTACTGGATATTAGTTATGGTCAGTGGGAGGGTAGAGGGGTGAGGCCTAGTTAAGACTCACATTGGGCATTTGACTGACCCTGAAAGACATTGTATGGCTCGTTTTCATGGACATCTAGTGCAGCTGCACGAATTCTTCCTTGTTTAAGTGCTGCTGCTAATGCATCATCATCAACAAGTCCTCCTCGTGCTGTATTAACTAAAAATGCACCAGGTCTCATCTGCAAGAACAAATATAAAGGTTAAAATCAATTTTTAAAAAAAAGTTAATAAAAGCCAAATAAAATTCTTACCTGTTTGATAGTAAATTCATTAATTAAGTGATGATTGTGCTCATTCAGTGTACAATGAAGTGAAACACAATCAGACTGATAAAGTAAATCCTGTAGTGTATAAACTCTCGTAAGACCAAGTGATTTTTCAATTCCATCTGGTAGATATGGATCATAGAACATGACAATAAAACCAAATGCCTTGGCTCTTAATGCAACAGCTGAGCCAATTCTTCCTAATCCAACAATACCAAGTGTATCACCACGTATCCTTGCACATCCCTGTGCAGCTTCACGTACTTGCTCTGGTCCAGTAAATTTTTTACCCTCTCTAACCATATTAGCTAGCCAGTATGTACGCCGATAGAGATTCAGTATTAGACATAATGTTGTATCAGCAACTTCCTCAACTCCATAACCAGGTACATTGCATACAGCAATACCAAGTTCACCAGCTGCTTTAACATCAATATTATCAACACCTGATCCAATTCGTACGATAATTCTCAGGGTTTTGAACTTTTCAAGGTCCTCTTTAGTTAGTATAATAGTGTGCCACATGAGTGCTCCAACTGCCTCGTTTAGTACCTAAATTTTTTTTTACAAATTTGATAAAGAGAAAAAAAAAAGGAAGAAAAAAAAATAAAGTGCAGGAGAATAATAATAGGTTTTTTTTTAAAAAACAATTTTTATAATAATTTCAAAAATTTTTTTTTTGAAGATTAAAGGCACTTTTCTCACCTTCTCATGTATCTCAGACGTGGATTGTGCATCACAAAATGCAACTGTAGCAACATCCTTAAGTATTGGCATTTCAATGGAACAATCACGTCCATCAAGTAATGCAACTAGAGGTCGGGTTTGTATGGGCCCATTTGCAATTGGGCCCCTCATGGTATCCATTCGCGGGCGTTTCGTCAGCATCTTACGTTTGTCCATTGGTCAGACAGCCCCCCAATTTTGTAATTATTCACACACTATTCGTGGCAATTATAAAAAACTCAACTCTTCTGACTTCTTGAAAGAAAAAAAAAAACACTTTTAAAACTTCACTGAAAACTGTTTAAATGAATTAAAAAAAAAAAAAAAAAAAAAAAAAAAACTAATATCAGAATGAATTAATTCTTTCTTTTTTTTTTTTTTTTTTTCAATCACTCGAAACTCTCAATACAAAACTTTTTGTATTTCACCAAAACCAAAACAAAAACAAACATAAAAAAAAAAAACTAATAAAAATTAATTAATCACCACTTGAACTAAATTTAATTCTTTACCTTCTTGTGTATAAAAAAAAAAAAAAAAAGAAAAAAAAAAGGAAAACAATATCAAATTGTTTTAATTTTACTCAAAACTATCTCTCTTTTTTCTTTCTTTTTATTATTATTATTATTATTATTTTTTTAAATTCAATCGCACCACTTTATATTATTTTAATGCTTCGTCACACTGATTGTTTCTTCACTACTTTTATTTCACATGTATTTGAGGGTGAATTGTCGAATCTCCAATACATCACGAAATCTTTTTGTGCCGACACTCCTGTAACAAACAAAATAGAAACAAAATAAATAAACAAATTCATAAAGTATTTTTTTTTTATAAAAAAAGGGCCAAAAAAAAAATTTAATAATACAAGTAATAAATTTTTTTTTTGATAAAAAATTATATTATTTCATAATTAGTGTAAGAGACAATTAAAGCATAATAATATAGTCCTATACATTATATTGTTGGTATAAAACTTGCTGACCTCCATTTTAGCCACAAAAGAAGGAAAAAAGAAATAATAATGAAAACATGGACAAAAAAAAAAAGGGAGAAGGAAAAGAGTTGCATTAAGAAGGATACCAGAAGAGAAGAAAAACAAAAAAAAAAGAAAAGATTGAAATATTATATATATATATTATATATATAATAATAAGAGAGAGAGATGACCGATTAAACGCGCGCGGTGAAAGTGGCAAAGATATTTTGTCTCTGTGTCTTTCTCTGTGAGTGTAAATACATGTGTATGTGTGTGTGTGTGTGTGTGTGTTGAGAATTTTTTTTTCTCCTTCGTGGTGCGTACACTCTAACGTTGATACCGTTTCTTTTTTTGAGGTTACCTCGAAGCGCGCCCGGCTTCTTACCATATCAAATCCAAATTTTCCAATACTAAAACCCAACTATTTCACAATTAACACTAAATAAAATACATTAATTAACATATAATATATAAAATATCCATCAAAATTAATGTATTAATATGTTTAATATACCGGTAAAGATGTCACACACACAATGCACCCTTTGCGTATTATCCAAAAAGGTTCACTCCGTTCTCTCTCGGCTGGGGCTAATGTTTTTTGAAATGACCGTATATACACTCTTCGTCTTCTGGCGTTGGTCAAACGTCGAATGGTTAGTACAGGATAATGGGTAGAGAGAGAAGTGGAGGGGGAAATGCGAGAGTGAGTGAGAGGGGGGAGGGGGAGGGGGAAATAGTGTGTTTCTAACGTTTTGGCCCAATGTTTTCAGGTCTCTGTAATATCCCCCGCGTTTACAGACACACATCACTTCTTCTCCCCCCCCCCCCCCCCCCCTCCCGCGCGATTTATTAACTAATCGGTGTAAAAGAGCTCAGGAGAGGACTTTGTATGTATGTGTGTGTGTGTTTCGATTGGCGCTCAATATTTTGGCGACAAATCATCGCTTATTCATTGTATTTTTATTGTATTGTATTGGGTGAAGCTTCATTTCTCATTTTTTTTTTTTGGAGTAGAGATGCAATATTCGGGAGTAATTTTGGAGTAGACATATATATATGTATATATATATATATGCGGTGGTAGTAATAAATGGAGAGAGAATCGTAAGGACACGTTGCAGTAATGTGCCAATGCACTGTGATTTTTCCTATTCACATAAAACCCCCTTGGGCAACGTTCTCTCTCTCTCTCTCTCTTTCTCTTCTTCTCTCTTTTTTTCTCTTTCTCTCTTTTTTCTATAACATGTACCGCGATAGTGGTCATACAGAACGCGCGGTGCGGAGCGCGTTGAGTAGGGGAGGGGAGGGGGGGGGGAGTCGGAATATGAGTGAGAGGGGGGGAGGCAAATGGAGGAGGAGAAATACACGCAACTCGTGTGCGCTTTTATGTGAACGACTCTTCTTCTTTCCAACTTCTCTCAACGCCGTGGAAAATGCCGGATTGAGTGTGTACCCTTCCTATCCCCCTACCCCACCCCCCTCCTCATTCCCCTTTTGTGTTTGACTCGTGGCGCCATCATGCGCATCTTTTTCAATAAAAACTCATCTTCCGCCTCATGATCCCCAGAGTTTTTTGTCTCATTTATTTTCACTATTTCGATTATTTTTCATTTTTTATTAATAAAAAAAGAGAAATGATGAAGGAATTTGGGATTTTTCCGGAAGGGGGGGGGGGGTAACGTGGCATTGATGATGATTTACTCCAAAATGGAATTTTGAGATTTTTTTTTTTTTTTTTCAATGGAGAAAATGAGTTTTAAGGGCTTGAAGTGCATATCCGAAAGGTAGTTGAACACATGTAATCGGAAATATAGCCTGCGGTGGCTATAAAATGTGATCGGTGCTTGGCTCAGCGAAAGTTTTCGATGAAGCGAAAGAGAGAGAGAGAAAGAGCAATTGGTTTTGAAGGCAGAGAGATAGAGAGAGAAGAAGAGAGATGGAGATAGAAGAGACAGGAAGGTCTCGATACTAACGCAGAGTGTGCAAACCCAAGCACTTTGACTCGGGCACATGTTGTGCCAACTCAGGGAAAATCCAAAGCGTTTCAGTATCATTCAAGTGAAAAAAAAAAAAAAAAAATTATGACATGCCCTTCATCCCCGCCTTTATTTTTCGGAGCGAAATCTTTTTTTTGGAGTAACTTTTTTTCTTCAACTGCGAATAGAAACACGTAAACTACTTTGACATTACGTAAGTATGTCAATTTAATCCATAAATGTTAATATTTAAAAAGTCTCTTTCTTTTCACTCTCTCTCTTTTTTTTTCTCTTTCGTCTTTCAAATGGAGGAAAGATTTTTTGATGAAGAGGTTACTCTCTCGTAAATGCCAAACTTTTGCCTTTAATTTTATTCTTCAACTTAATCTCAGTGTGCAGTTAGAGTTTTTTTTTCCAGGTTTGTGGATGAGGTGAGTAAGAGATAGAGGGTTTGCCAGTGAGGAGAACTCGATGGGAGGGAGGGAAAAGGGGAGGGGGTGAGAAGAGGGGGGGGGGCAGTGCGAGGGCAAAGTTATCCAATTATTGTCTAACCAGGGAGCAACTTCGCTTCGTGGCAGAGCTCTCGAACCATTCCAAAAGGGGGGGAGGAAGCGGCAGCAGCAGAGAGGAGGAGGAGAGGGGGTGAGGGGAGGGGGAGGGAGTGTTACACACCCTCGGAGTCTCTTCTCGTCCTCACACCCACATATAAACACGCAGTGGGTGATAAAGCTGAGTGTATGACTAATTCATGATTTCTCAGTTCTCCCCCCCCCCCCCTCTCCTCCACCCCAAACAGATGAATATGAATTAAATAATATTTTTGTAATTATTGCAGAATTCATCGTGATTAATTGTGTTTTTTTGTCTTTTTCTTTTGACCTGAGAGATTCTCTTCTTCCCTGAGAAAAGACGAATCACCGTGGAAGAGGTTAAGGCAGTGTGTAAGGAGAATGACGAAGGGCGGAGAAGAGGGAGGGGGGACAAGAACAAGTTAACGCTGAAGGAAGAAGGGTAGCGACTACTTAAAGTTTGCGGAAACTTTCCAGTTCGGCAGCAAAGTTAACTCAGTTAAGTTCTCTCTCCCCCCTCCTCCCCCCTCCTCACCTCCCTCAAAACGAAACTTTGCTACTTCCCTGGGCTCTCACTTGTTTCCTCTCTCTCTCTCCCTCTCTCTAGTCCGCGATTCACCCCCCCCCCCCCCCCCACTTAAAATCATCTTTGAGAGCCAACATAACTCGTTACAGTTACAAATAATTCTTCACCCAAAACAGAGAAAAGCGAGGGGGAGAGGGAGGGGAGGGGAGGGGAGGGGGAGAGCAAGAGAGAGTATTGATAAAAAAATAATCAAAAATAATAGGAAACAACGATGAAAACACGTGTATACGAGTTTGCATTATGTTTATGGAAAGTTTGGCTTTGAATAGGAAGAGAGAATGGTAGTTACAATGGGGGGCTCTTTTCGTAGGGTGGTGGTGGAGGTGGAAGTGGAAGAGAAAGAAGAGAAGGAGGGAAAGGGACAAGTTTAGACGGTTAGTTTGGGATTTTCTCGCTTTGGAATGGCATCTTGACTCGGTAGTTGTTATATAGTTGAGTGGTGGCAAGCGATGGCCGGCCCCCGATCGATGTCCCGGCAACTTCCCACCCTCAGCTCTCATCTCTCTCTTTCTCTCTCTCTCACACTCTCACTCTGTCTCTCGTACACTCAGTTTTACCTCTAACTCTCTGGCGCTCGCGGCAGTGGCGGCGTCCTATGGTTCCCTTTCCCTCTCTACCCGTGTGTCGTCCTTCTGCCCTTCACCATCAAAACCTTCTGTGCTCTTCATCGCCTCTTGACTCGACAATTCCCGAGGACTCTCCTTAACTCACAATTCTCTTCTGTGTTTACAATTGATAGGTATTACTTAAAAAATTGTTTTTTTTATTTAATTTCCCAATTTTTTTTTTTTTAATTTCCCAAAATTCTATAAATTATAATCAATCAATTTTTATTTTCCGATTAAAATTAATCAATTCCCCCCCCCCCCTCTCTCTTTCTCTATACACACAAATTAGAGAGTTCTTTGACTTAACTCAGGTCAGTTACGTTTATACATGAGAAAGCAAAAAGACTAGATAAAACTCTTTCTGATGGTACAAAACCCATACGAGAGACTCACGCACTTGCAAAGGAATGGTACATGTCCATGGCGCGAGAGAGAGAGAAAGAGGGGGGGGGGGAGCATAGGTAGGGTGCAGCGAAACACAGACGCAAAGGTAAATTGGTGGGAGGGGGGGGGGGTGGTAGAGAGAGAGAGACGATGAGAGTAGAGAAACGAAAATGAGTGGATAAGGGAAAAGGAGGAGGAGGAATCGAAGAGTAGTCACGAGAGTATGTTAGTTCCTTTGGAGTGTGTATTCGTGCGGTGGAAAGGAACTGTCGGAGAAGAAGAAGAAGAAGGAGGAAGAAGAAGGAGGTGGAGGGCACCTGTTACAACTTTCAAGTCTAAACGACTTTGCGAGTCTACCGAAGAGTCTCACACACAATCACCAATCTCTCTTCATTTTCGTTTCCCACCCCCCTCCCCCCTCTTCTTCTCTATATATACAACATATCATGCTCATTTCTCTTCAGCTGCTGCTTTTGTTCTTTGGATTGATAAACTGAGAAAAAAAAATTTTTGTTGCAAGAAAATTAAATTAATTGTAGAAAATTTACTTGGCTCCAAAAAATTTCGATATATATCATCTTAGAAATAAAGGGGCGTAAGTCCTATGCTTATATATAGCACTTAGGCCCATTTGTTTCTAAGGTGACGATATAGGATATAAAAAATGTAAAGAAAAAAATTTGTTGGAAATTTTTTTTTTTGGAACAAGATTTTTTTTTTTTTTTTTTTTTTTAGTGTAAATAGAGATGCAAATTATTTCTTATAGTGAAATTCCATGTTGTCCATGAACATTGTACTATTCTGCCCCTTAATCCTCGCCTTTGTTTTTTTTTTACCGGAAATTTTTGTTTAATTTGCATTCTTGAAATTTGCATTGTCAGGAGAAATGAAGGAAAAAAGAGAAAAAATGATGATGATACAAAAAGATTAATATATGAGGAAAAGAAATAATACAGGTCACAGTTTAGCTGAATAAGCACGTATCACAAATCGTGTAACATTTTGTGCTGTTTCAGTACAAATTACGTAAGTCCTAGCAGAACGAGAGCTCGTTTGAATGCTAAAGGCAATTTGAGCCGATATACAAGTAAAAAAGAAAAATAAAACACGTATACACATATAATCATAATAAAACTATGTGTGTGTACCACATTTCATCGTGTTATACATGCATACATATATATATATAGGAGTTATAATGTACAATCATTGAAAGCAAGAATTGGAGTTGCGAGTACACGCGAAAAACCGAGAGGCAGTGATAAACTTCCTCGAGTGTGTGTATATTTGCAAATTCGAGGTGGTGGGAGAAAAGATTCAATGAAGAGTAAAGCGCGCGCGACATTGAGACTCTGAGGAAGGAAAGAGAGGGGGGAGAGGATAAAATAAGGCAAATGTTGGCGGTTAAAGGGGAGGGGATTTGCTCGTGGATCGTTTATTCGTGTTGAATTTGGGCGAAAGTTGCGCAAATCTTTGCCTCATTCCCCCTCCCTCCCCCTCCCCCTTTCTCTCATTCTCTTAATGCCACATGTATTCATTTTATTTGATACGAATCGGGTCAAAATTGATTCAATTTCAATATGAAGTTTGTTGGAAAACTGTTTTAGAAAAGTTTTTTTCTAGTGAATTGAGGCTCTTGACTTTCTGGAGATGCGCATTAAGTGAATGACCTTTGACCTTTTATGCTCCTCAATATGTCCCGTTGCCATGCATTCACCCATGTCGTTTTTTTGCATTTATCCATTGGGAAACACCTTTTGATTTTCCTTCAAACTCTTTCTCCCAACTATTTTTTTTCTTACTCAATTACACATTTCATTTATTCATTTATAAATATGAATGTTTCATTTTTTTCCTAATTTCTATTAGAAATTTTTGTAATACTTCTTTTTTTCATGCACCTTTCACTCATTGAATTGTATGTATGTGTGTGTGTGTGTGTTTCCATTCTTTTCTTTAATTCTTAAATTAAAGAAATTTTTTTTTTTTGAAAATAATTGAGATAAAAATACGTTCATTATGGAATTGTCTATCAAGCATTGTGTCACTTGTTACTGCTTGGCATCTTATACTTTTGTGAACGAAGGAGATATAAATTATTAGACCAGAAATGAGTCAGACACGTTCACATACACATATATATATATACACACGTATGTATGCATGCACGTTGCATGTGTAACACATTTGTTCTCGTTTCATCTTCACGCTCAGAAATATATTACTTTTAATTCATTTTTCAATTGTATATTGTCAATGTTATATATATATATATCTCTCTCTCTCTCTCCCTTCTTGTTTTACCTAAAAGAAAAAAAAATGTATTGAAAAATTACGCAGTATCTCTGAGGCACGCGAAGACCTATCGGATGTGTCAAACGCCATTATTCCATTGAATTCCTCAAGATAAAAAGATAATGACTCCTCTCCCCCCCCCCCCTTCTTCTCCACCACCACGTGAATACCCCACAAATGCCCCTCGAATCATGAATTAAATAATAGTAATAATGAATAATGAACTTGAATGAGTTTCGAAGAAAAATCAAATAAAAAAAGCGTTCCACTATTTGGCGAAGTAGCGCGCGCGCGCGCACGCTTTTGAAACACGCGTGTGCCCATGCATCCACGCATTAAGGGGTAACAGAACCCCTTGTATACATTAAATTTTTAAACTCATTATTTGACGATATTTATCAATATTTTCGTTATTATTATCATTTTATTAAAGCCTACAAGGGAATTACAATAATCCACGTAGCTTGGGGGGGGGGGGGGGGGGGGGTAAAAAGAAAAAGAAACACAGCTTAAGTAGATAAAATTAATGAAATTAATGACTGTAAGTTCTACCGGAATTTTCGAGTGTAATCGAAACATAGTTCTTTGAAAGCCAGAACATTTTAATATAAAACAGTAGACTTTTCATGTCATCCCTTGCATCAAACCTGATGCTTATTAAATATTATTGCAATATTTTCGTTATAAAAAAGTGGCAACGACTGACGAAGGAAACTCAGGAAGTCAATGCTTCTGATATTTCCATGAAAAAATCATAATTATTGCTAAATAATGGATTTGGAAATTTTTAATTCACTCGATCTTTCGTTATCCCTTAACCCCAAGAGTTATATGCACCTTAGCATCATGAGGGGAAGCCGCATGGAATTTTACGTATCTGCAGATTTTTACATGTGTGTGTGTGCGTATATGTTTCTCAAAGAGACTAACGCTGCATATAATAACTGTGTGTGTGTGTATGGGAAAACGAGAGACGAGAGAATAAAAGATGAAAATAAAAAAAAAAGGAAAATAAAAATTGAGAGACACACAAGGACTCGTTATCCCTCTCTCCACTCAAACACAGCCTCACCTTATCCTCCATCAATTTGAAAAAACACCTCAAATGTACACATATACAATCCATTTTTTGAAACTCACCTCTCAAATATTTCATTATGCTGGTTTAATTGTTTCTTACTTTTCTTTAATTTTTTTGCTCTATATTTGAATTTTTCATCTTGTATATATGAGCGAATCATGTTATGTACAAAGCCAATTTGCGTTTATATTAATAAATAAATAAATAAAATAATAACACTGGCAAATACATAACATGCCGGGGAATTGGCAAAGAATCATCGCTCTCTCTCTCTCTCTTTCTCTTAAATTTAATTTTTACGATAAGGCTAGAGGTACAGAAGTGCCTTTTGGGTGTATTTTGCCCTTTGAGTATATGTTAAATTACTTACACTTTACGTACACTTAAATGACACTTAAAGACACTGACATAATATACAGAATTCAATGCATTTATTAAAGGCACTTCTTTACCTCTAGCCATGTCGTCATTTTTATTATAATTCAAATAATATCATTCTTTCATTGTTACCAATCTTTAACTTCAATTTCATCATCAATCTTTTTTCACTTGATGTATAAAATTTATCTTTTTCATAAGTATTATTCATTATACCAACAAAAATGTACAGAGGCTATTATGCCGCCAAATTTTGTATTCTGTGGTGTCTGATGGACTCCTCAAGTCCAAGACTTAATAAATCTCATCTATCTATCTATCTAGGGTCTCACGACCAATAGATGAACACTGACCAAAAGATGGACAGTCTCTATTATCGAGGATTTTCATAAATAAATGAATGATTCTTATACTTTTCACGTCAATTCCTGATTATTACACTCATATAGATTTATAAACTATTTATTACATACCAATTGCTCAAAATTTACAATCATACCATTGCAAATATGCAACTGTCCATCTATTGGCAGTTCAAGTTATTTTCCAGTTTTTCCTTGATTTTCTTTAATTATTTCTACATTTTTCAAGTTTAATTGATTTTTACTCGATTCACTGTATATTTTTCTGTACATCATTCTTTCCTGCAACTTTTTAACGTGATTTGCCTATTTCATATGAATTAATAAAGTCCAATATTTCCTTAACCGTCCATCTATTGGTCGTGTTACCCTATCTTCTCTTTTAAACAAAATATAACGATATTAATGGCAAACTAACCTGTCGGATACCCACTGTAAATCCCGTTTAATCCACCGTTGACTTCTTATCAATTGCCTCTCTCTCAATTCTATTACTCATTAATTAATTAATTATTATTATTATTTATTGTCAATGATAATTTAGAAAATGATTTAAAAATCCTCACGTCACTTTCAACAATTCACTTGTGTTTTTTATATATTATAAAAAAATGAAATTAAAATAATTTCGGAGCACAAGGTGTTTTTTTTTTTTCGATGAAAAACTTCAAATTATGGAGTTTTTTTTTCGATCAATTCTACTGTATGTTGACTTTTTCTCCCCCGGTGTTTGTTAGAGTATGTGTGTGTGTGTGTATGATTTCTTCACTCGTCTTTTTCTCTTTTTCCTTTGAATTCTTTAAACACAAAATTCAACACAAACGAAAAAAAAAAAAAAAAACTTCCACACCTTTTGTTATTTCATGCAATTTTTGTTCCACACTTACTGGAGACGCTCTCAATGTGCTCAAAGGCAGTTTTTATCAAAAAAAAAAAAAAAAAAGCGCCTTTCTTGTTTTTTTTTTCAAATTATCCGTTTTCTTTTAGTGAAGAAAACACTTGTAACTATTATTTTCACTTTTATCTTAAATAAAACTTCTTCTTTTCCTTTGACTTTCAGGTGTTTGTTGAAACAATCAAGTGGGCCCTGGGTTTATCCTCCTTTTGTGAACCCACTTGACGGCTTCCCGAAGCACTTTAATATTTAAACACAAATTTTCAAAATTTAATTAACAGTATTTTTTTTTCTCTTCATTTATATATGAAAAAAAAGGGAAATTATTTTATTATCATTTAAAATTTAGTTTTTAAATTTTTGGATGATTTGTGTGTGTGTTTTTTTTTTTTCCTTTATATATATTTTTTGTGGTAAAATGATAGCTTGGCGATGCTCACTACCTCACTGGAGGAAAATGGCGGCCCCCGGACGCACCGAGTGAATTGCGCGCGGGCCAACCGAGCTTGCACGTCCTTTACCGAAATCAAACGATTATCAACGAATACAACCGATTAATAATATCCGTATTTCACTTATTTTAACACGTTTCATTTTTGCATTAAATAAACAATTAAATACATTTAATTTAATTCTTAGCGTAATACTGATATATTTTCAAGTTTATCTGATGATGACGCTTTTTTTTTATTTCCCTTTTCCCACGTGAATTTCACTGAATTTAATGCGTAAATTGTGAAGTTGTCGATAGTTTGAAGTCAATCGAGAGAATTCGATTGTTGTGTATTTGTGTTGCGATTATCGAAGTGAAGTCGATAATTTCTGAGCATTTGAGGAATTGTGGCCAATCAGCGGAGAAAGTCAAGGGAAGTGGCCAATGAAAAGGCGTCTGTTAAAGACTCGTGATTTAAAGGCGGGAAATTTGAATTTTTCACTTCGAAACACAAAAACTTGAGCTTCTTTGTACTTCACGAAGAAAATTTTCTGGGGGGATTAGGGGGGGATTAAAGTGCCCCTTTTTCGGGGGGTGAGATTATGTTTTCGCGCCCTTTTTCAGGGGATTTTCATTTGAATTTTGGTTATGGAAAGGGGGAGGGGGGCGCTTTCCTACGATTTTTATGGGAGGATCCGAGTTTCTACGAAGATTCCTAACCTCAGACACCCGAGGAGAACCAAAGATATATATATATATATATACACATCTTTGTGTCTGGAATATAAACTCACATATATTATAAACCTCCTTCACATATATACATATATGTATTGAGAATTGAGTGAATTCGAGAGGCAGTTCAAGCACGGATGTTGTGTGTGCATGAGTTAAAGGTCTCTGTGGTGTCTTGAGTTTCAAGGAATTATTGAGAGTCAAGTTGTTTTCCATTATATCAAAAAAAAAAATAAATAGAGTGAATAAAAAATTTCACTTTCACAATTTTCCTCAATCTCATTTATTTTTTAGAGAAAAATAAATAAATCAAAGAAAAATCATTTTTCTTCTAAAGTGCATTGTAAAAAAAAAGAATAAAATGAAGGAGAATTGCGTTATCATTTAATTACGACGAAGGAGCGAAGAAAGAAAAACAAAGAGTGGGGATAATTTTCTTCACCTTTTTTTCTTTTTGTTCTTTTTTTACTTATCGACGAATTGTTTTTTTTTTCTTCTTTCTTGTGATTAGGCCCATAGCTGTCATCGAAAATGTCGGACATCAAGAGTATGGAGCATCCTACTCTAAAAGTGAGTATTTTTAATTTAAAAAAAAAAGAAAAGATGAAAAATTTCAGATATCTGAAAATTTTAATGATTTTTTTTTCTCAACAAATAAATTATTTTTTTTTTAAATAAAAAAATATAAAGAACTGACAAATTTAAAAAACTATGAGTGCAAATTTTTTAAATATTTTTTTTATGGAAAATTCATTTGTTTAAAAAATTCGTTAAAAAAATTTGGATATTTACTCATTTTATTTTCATGAAAATTGTAATTAAATTGTAAATTTTTTCATTTTTTTTTTCAAATACTTCAAATTCTTTAAAAAAACTATGAATGCAAATTTTTTAAATATTTTTTTTATGATAAATTCATTTCTTTAAAAAATTTGTAAAAAAAAATCGGATATTTATTTATTTTATTTTCACGAAAATTCTAATTAAATTGTAAATTTTTTCATATTTTTTTTTCAAATTCTTTAAATTCTTTAAAAAAACTATGAGTGCAAATTTTTTTGATATTTTTTAAAGGAAAATCCATTTGTTTAAAAAATTTGTAAAAAAAATTTGCATATTTGCTCATTTTATTTTCATGAAAATTGTAATTAAATTGTAAATTTTTTTATTTTTTATTCCAAATTAACTAAATTGTAAATTTTTCCATTTTTTTTCATATCAATTAAATTTCAATTAATTTGAAAAAAAATAAAAAAATAATTTATTCATTAATAATTATAAATAATTTATTTCTTAGGTGCCATATGAGCTGTTGAATAAAAAATTTCGTTCGACCCAGAAGGTGTTGGACAGAGAAGTGTCTCATGTTCAGGCAGCAGCCAATGAATTGGAGAAGGGCCTGACTACAAATGGTCAAGTTGCAACTGGAGAAATAACGAGATTATTGGGCGGTGTTGTTGCTAGACTTCAGGTACTGAAGAGAAAAGCTGAGGAATCAATTGCCGAAGAGCTTCAGGCTGGTACAGTTTGCAAAAGACGTTTGGATCATTTGAAGGAACATGCTAATACAACACCCAGTGTTGTTAATCAGTGGAGAAGACAGAGATTGGACAGAATGCTTGTTGAATATTTTTTGCGCAAGGGATACTACAAGACTGCACAAAAACTTGCTGATACTACTGAACTCAGGGATCTCACTAATATAGGTAAATTTTGGTGGTTCAGACAATTTTCGTCTTTTAGACAAATTTTTTAATTTTGTGGAGGAGGTAATCACTTGTGAAATCTGTTGTATATTAAAATCAGGGATCTCAAGAAAATTTTGGAATTATTTTGAAGATTTCTGAAATTTTTGAATTTTTGAAATCTTATAAAATCTGGAAAAAAGTCTTGGAATCGAACATGAACTAGAGGGATCAAATGAAAATTTCACGAAATCTGTGAAGTCTTTGGAATTTTATCTGTAATGAATAGTGAGAATGTCTGAAAAATCGATTTGAGGACTTGAGATAAGTCGTAGAAGATTTTGAATTTTGTTGAACATTATTTTAATCTAATTTTTTTTTTATACATCTTTTTTACTGCCATGAAATCTTGAAATCTCTTGACATTTCCTGAAATTTCTTGAATTATCATAGCATTCATTTCAAGAAATTTTATGAATTTTCATGAAGTTTGCTGAGAATTCGAGAATCTTTGAATTTTTGCAATTTGAAGTTCAGTTTACACAGATTTGAGGAGTGATTATCCCTTCAGATTTTGTCATTTTTTTTAAATTTCTTGGACTACTAAAAAAATTGGAGTGAAATTGCTCTATCTCGTTTAATTTCCATGATATCCTGATGTTAAAAAAAGCTCATGATAAAATAGAATTAATTTGTTATCATCGAGGATTAAATGAGGATTTGATTTCAGACGTTTTTATGGTATCGAGGGAAGTCGAGATATCACTAGCCAATCATGAGACAGCAAGATGTCTCGGATGGTGCCACGACAATAGATCTAAATTAAGAAAATTGGGGAGCACAATGGAGTTCAATTTACGTGTACAAGAGTTTATTGAACTCGTAAGAGCTGATCGTCGACTTGATGCTGTGAAACATGCGAGAAAATGTTTTGCAAATTATGATGACTATCAACTTCAAGAGATACAGAGCTGCATGGGACAATTGGCATTCCCTGCTAATCCATATCTCAGTCCTTACAAAGATTTGCTGGATGAGAAGAGGTTAATGGCATTATTTTATAAGGGGGAAGTGGAGTAAAATGGACATTTTGATGGATCAGTTGAAGATGGAATTTTTTTTAATGATTCCATCGAAATGTTGAGGAAATTTCTGGTGGAAAACATGCTTTAGAATTCAATTTTTGACATTTTTGATGAAAATTGCAGTTTTTGAGCATTAATGAGGACTCAAAACCTTCCTATTTTTTATTTTTACCACTTTTTCGAAGATATTTTCACTTTTATTCATTGTAGTGACTTAGAATCGATCTCAAATAGAAGATGAGATCATTTGTCATCGATTTAAGTCATTAAAAAAAATAAAATGATCGATTCTTGAGGTATTTATGGGCTATTTCGTAAAAAATCAGCTTTTGCCCTTCAAGAACATCAAAAATCGATCACTTTCTCCAATCAAAACCCCATAAATTCATGGAAAATGATCTCACCTTTTATTTAAGACCACTTTCAAATCGCTACGACCAATAGAACCGAAGATATCTCCAAAAAAGTGCAAATTTTTCAATTTTGTAAAAATCTCATTTCCAAAAAAACTCTGAAAAAAAAATTTTGAAATATGTTTTTCAATGAAAATTTCCTCAGCTTTTCAATGGAATTATCAGAAAAAACTTATCACAGATATTTCTACTGATTTCAAGCAATTTCCATGATGTAAAGCCATCAAATCAAAAAAGTGTCCGTTTTACCCCTTATTTTTTTTACCTCAGTTTTTTTCCTAATTGTCTTTTTTTCATTGCAGATGGGACAGACTCATCGAGCAATTTCGACACGAAAATTACAGACTGTTTCAATTAGCAAGCCAGAGTGTCTTCACAGTTGCATTACAAGCAGGTCTGTCAGCATTGAAGACACTCCAGTGTTACAGTGGTAATAAAGAGGGTAAAAATGCTAGTTGTCCAGTTTGTCATGAGGCATTGAATGAATTGGCTGCACCACTGCCATTTGCACACTGTTCACAGTCCAGATTAGTTTGTAGTATCAGTGGTGAGCCATTGAACGAGTACAATCATCCAATGATGATGCCAAATGGATACGTCTACGGTGAAAAGGTGATGACTCATTTTTTTATCACCTAATCTCTCGAGGGGGTAATCACTTGTGAAATCTGGTGTACATTAAAATTAGAAATTTAAAAAAAAATTTGGAATTCTTCCGAAGATTCCTGAAATTTTTGAATTTTTGAAATCTTATAAAATCTGGATAGAAGTCTTGGAATCGAACATGAACTAGAGGGATTCGATGAAAATTTCATGAAATCTATGAAGTTTTTGAAATTTTAGCTGAAATGAATAGTGAGAATATCTGAAAAATCGATTTGAGGACTTGAGATAAGTCGTAGAAGATTTTGAATTTTGTTGAACATTATTTTAATCTAATTTTTACTTTTTATACATCTTTGTTACTGCCATGAAATCGTGAAATCTCTTGGCATTCCCTGAAATCTCTTGAATTCTTATAGAAATCTATGAAATCTTCAGAAATCTGTTCAATTTTCATAGATTTCAAGAAATCCCATGAATTTTCATGAAGTGAGATTTTCTGAGAATTCGAGAATCTTTAAATTTTCGCAATTTGAAGTTTAGTGTACGCAGATTTTAGGAGTGATTAACCCCTAGTAATCCCCAATAAGCCCCTCATTCCCAAATTGATTCATCAATTGATGAGAAAAATTTTCTTTGCAGGCACTTCAAAAAATGGCGAAAGAAAATAATGGTGCTGTCATTTGCCCAAAAACCAAAGAAGTATTTCCATTCAAAAAAATTGAAAAAGTTTACGTAATGTAATAATGTTAAAAAAGCAAAAAGAAAAAAAAAACCTCTCTTTCTAATTTTTAATTACTAAAATTATAAGGATTTTTCTGCGTTGTAATAATTTGCTTAATTTCATTAAGTTTATTGATTTGTAGTTGATAATCAGACGCTTCTGTGTAATCAGTGTTTTAAGTATATGATGTAAAGGCAGAGAAAATGAAAAAAAGGGAAAAATACATTATATATTTTCTAGAAAGTTGTTTTTTTTTTCATTCAGAGGATAAATAAATAGGTCGTAAATCGTAATTATCTTAATTTTAATTGATTTATTTTTTTTTTATTTTTTTGAATCTAGAAGTGAATACTAAGCTCAACAACACTATCTCCTATGACCTGTATATGAATTTCGTTCGAATACGATTAATTTTATTCTTTTTTTTTTCTCAAAATCTTTTTCGCAATACTCATTAATTTTGTTAATTAATTTTTTTTTATTATCTTTATATTCTTCATTGAATTCATCAAATACCATATGTTTCATTAATTATTAATTATTATTTTCTTATTTTTCTTCAACGTTTGGACAACATAAAATTAATTGAAACAGCGATAAATAGTCCATTGATAAAAATTACGTTAATTATATAAATTCATTAATAAAAAAATTTTGAATTACTTACAAGAAAAATGTAAGAAATTCTACAATTCATCATTAAAAATCTTTCATTATTTTTTTTATATCCTTCAGTGTTTAATGTAAAATTACATTAATTGTTAAAAAATTCATGATATGCATGGGAAATGAACCTCTCAGAACTGAACACTTAGTTTTTTTCCTTCTTTTAATTACTTTTTTTTTTGGATCAATTACAAAAATATCCGATCTATACTAAATATCAGGATCAACGATTTTCTTCAATTTTTTTTCTTTTCCATTTTTCTTTTATTTTCTTTTTCTCAATTCAGTTTCAATAATTCCGTTGAATTTAATTTAATTTAATTTAATTATTGTCGGCATTGCTTCATACGAGGATTGTCCACTTATTCATCTACGTATTTAGATTTTTTTAAATATCATTAATTAATTAATTAATTTTTTTTAATCAATTCGGTTTTTAATAATGCGAAGACAAGTTTTAAGAGGTTCTATGTTTTTTTTTTTAACTTTTAAATGTCAAGTTATTCGCAAGATAGTGATAAATGATTATGATTGAATTTGAATTATTTATAATTATTAATTTTTTTTTCACTAACTACTAATGCTTGAGATTCCTTTAATTATTCGAGACGGAAGTTTTCTGTGTGTCTGTGTTTTTAATGTAAAAAAAAATCAATTACGAGTGTAGACAATAATTTAATAACTAAAATAATGATAAATTTTATTATTCACAAAATTCACTTTTTTTCGTCGAGATTAAAAAACAGAAAAAAATTATTATGTGCTAATTGTGTAAAAATAGAATAATTAGGATTTTTTTTCTAAAAAAAAAAAAGTTTAACACATTGTACATGTTGATGTGAGAATCCATTTTAAATTAGAGAATTATTTTGTACGTTAATCAATTTCAGAGATCTATTAGTAGAATTCAAAAAAATGAGAACACAAAAATATTGAACAATAAAAAAATTGTGAACACACAAAATGAAGAGTTAGAAACACAAAACTCAAAGCTCAATTAATTAGTCTTCTTCGATAAAATTAATATTAATACACAACCATTAAAAAAAAAATCAGTAATTGAAAAATTAAAGGCAAAAAAACGTAGTTACACATAAAATATTACAACCATTTGAAAAAAAAATTAATAAAAAAAAAAAGATAAGCCTTTCAACAATTCGGTGGTTAAAATAAACGAATTAACATTGTAATTCATTTGTTAAAGTCATTTTTTTTTTTTTAAATTACAATTATCAATTTCACTTTTTAATCAATTCAACTCTTAATTACTAATTATATCCAATTACTTTTTGCTTCATTTGAAAAAATGTGCTTTAATCCAAGCGGCTCTCACATTCAAATTACTCAATTTTTCTCTAATTCTTATTTTCATCTTCCTTTTTTTTTTTACTCATTATTTGGTTTTTTGTAAATTATTTAAGGCGGTTTGGTCCGATCTTACGCTGGAACGGGAGGGCACATACCGCATTGTAAAAATGGCAAGCAATTCAATAGTGAAGTCGTCAAAATTTGATTATTTGAAAAATTATGTTCACTTTTCTCTTTAAAAATTGAATATCTCGAAAACGATGAGGTTTACGAAGATTTACAAAGAGACCTTTTTTGTAGTCCATTAAATTCTCTACAAAAAAGGTCTCCTGTCATTTTCTCCTAAACCCACTCGCCTAAAAGATATCTATTCAATAAAGTGAACACGAAAAATTTCAAACTCAATTTTTTCTACAAACTTCACAAATGAATTTCGAAAAAATTATCAATAGCTTGCCATTTGAAAAGATACGGTATTCAAAGGCAATAATTGGTAGAAAATATGGCATTAAATCACACTACTGAGCAAAGCCGACATAGACATACACACACATACATCCTGAATTCAAAAAAAAAAAAAAAAACAAATTAAACAATGAAATATTCGCATTTTTTTACGCCAGTTGTGTGAAACACAGATACAAGCTTATTGTCGGCGGTGGATAATTAATTACAGTATTAATTTAATCATTCTTTTAAATCCGTTGATAAACGACAAATTGAAGAGGAAAAAAAAATTAAAAATTTATTCATTAACGTTTTACGATTCTTTTGATTATTAATCATTGAGCAGTCGCGTGTGCATATCTCTCACATGAATAATAATGAATCTTCAATTGAAAAAAAAAAATTAAACAGGTTTTTCTCGTGTTTTTTCCTCCTTTCCTTCGTATTAATATCGTATTAATACATCTCATCAATTCTTATTAATTATTAAACCACGGTAAAATTAATTACCTTATTTTCATAGAAATTTTTCTCTCTAAATATTTTAAATTATTTTAGTTAATTTCATGGATTCTCTTTTCTATTATTCATTATTAACTTATTTCCGCCTCTTTTTTTCTCTCTTTTCTTTTACCATGGAAGATTGAGTTTAACAATGAATGGCATTATGTTCGATGTCAATACACCGAAGAATACACCGCTGATTAGAGCAGCAGCTGCAAACATGCCTGCTGTTGGTGCATGACGTGAATCAACCATTCTGCGAAATAAAAAAAAAATTAAAATGAAAAGGAAAAATGTAAAAAGGCATTCATTGAATTTTCATTGTGCAATTATTCATTAAATTTTCCTTGATACTTACGTAGGACAATACATCATTCCGAGCGATGAAAAATAACCACTGCTAAGGCCCATTGTTATTCCAATTGTAAGATACCACCATTCGTTTGTTATCAATACAGGTAATTGCCTCAATGCATGTTTCGTTAAAGGATCTCTGCCAATTTGATAATTACAAAATATGAAGAGAGGTACAAATGCAATACGAATTACAACTGGTATCCACAGATAATGTTTCGTTGGCTAAAACACAAAAATCATGGAAAATTAGTCATTGTTAACAGTTTTATTCTAATATTTGAGATTTTTCAGAATTTTTATGAAATTTTCATGAAATTATTTATGAAACTTTTATAAAACTTTTAAATTTTTATGAACTTTTTTTCGAAATTCTTTCAGATATTTTCTCTTATTAAACTCCGGCAACCTTCCTTTGCCTATATACATTTCGAAAATCAGTTTTATTCTAATATTTGAGATTTCTCAGAATTTTCGAAATTTTTATGAAATTTTCATGAAATTTTTACGAAACTTTTATAAAATTTTTATTAATTTTTTTTCGAAAATATTTTCTAAATTAAATTGATTTATCTATTTTATGAAATGTTTTTTCGAAATATTTCGGAAACTAAGCGAGATAGAGCGATTTTGTCCAAAACTTGTTTTTAAGCTCTCGAAATTCTGTACAAAAAAGGATTCATGCAAAATTGCGCTATCTCATTTAGTTTCTGAGATATTTGAAAAAAAAAGAATTTTCTGAAAATTTCATGTTTTTAATTAAAATACACACCCATTTTAGTATCGGGGCTAATAAACTCCCAAGCATTGCAGTGACATTGAATACCAAGAAACACATGACTGGTGCATAAAATTTGTCTTTGATTATCCATTCTGCATCGCTTTGTTCAATGCGAACTTGAACTGCTGGAAATAGTGCGAGTGTGACGTAGAAAACAAAAAATATATTAAATAATTGTCCTTTGCACTGCCAAATTATCTTCATAAATGGCTGTGTATCTGATCTTCCTACGTCTCTTTTTTTCTTCTCTTTTTCAGCAACAAGCTCGTGATAACGATAGAATCTCTGTAATAAATTAGTCATTTGTGAGTGGAAAAAAGAAATTTTTATATCATCATCTTGAAGACAAAGTGGTGCAAGTGCTATGATTATCCTTAGCACTTACACCTTTTTATTTCTAAGGCGATGATGTAAAAATTGTGTTTTAATTGCCTTAAAAATCACCTTAGAAACAAAAAGGCGTAAGTGCTATGTATAAGCATAGCACTTACGCCACTTTGTTTCTAAAGTGACGATATAGAATTGAGATATCATGGAAAGTAAAAGAGATAGGTAATTTGTATGAAAACATTTTTTGTAGCTCTAATCTTTTTCTACAAAAAAGATTTTCAGGAAAATTTTCTTATCTTTATCACTTTCCGAGATATTAAAAAAAAAAAAAAAACAGAGACTTATCTACTTTTCCACTAAATTCATTATTCAAATAAATGATAAAATTATACTCACATTGATTGGAAGAGCAAAGTATGTATCGAAACATGCCAACAAAACGAATAATGCAGTTATGAAATAATATATTGCTGCTGTACGTAGGTTGTGAGACACCAATAGTGTAAGAATGTTGAGAACTGCAGTGAACGTCCCACTGATATTCTGCAATTTTTTTTAAAATTAAATATATACGTTATTAATTTGCGTATTCAAACAATTCAATAATTAGAAAATTCCACAATTACCGTTCCCAATACAACAGCTCCAGTGTATTTTCCCGGCAATTTAGCAGCCATACCAAAAACGGAATTCTGATAAATTCCGTTTGACGCTGAAGATTAAATTAATGATTAATTAAGAATTAATTTAACAGAGAAACTGAAGGAAAGAGAGATGTGTTGTATTTTTTCATTGAAGGTTTTATTGCAGATATTTTTGAAATGAGTGGGTTTATGAGGATTTATCGAAATACCTTTCTTGTAGAGAATTTTATGAGAAAAAAAAAGGTTTTTCAATGAATATATATTTTTTTTATATTAATTTCATTTTGTCATCAATTTTTTTTTTAATATCTCGGAAATTAAGCGGGATAGGGCGATTTTGCACGAATTCTTTTTGGTAGGAAATTTGAAGAACTGCAAAAAAGGATTAGAGCAAAAACGCTCTATCTCGCTTAGTTTCCGATATTTTCGAAAAAACAAATAACAGCAGAAAATCGAGTTTTCTGGATTTTTTTAAACGAATAAATTACTATAAAAAAAATATTCAAAAAATTTGCAATTGTAGTTTTTCGAATTTGCTACAAGCGCATATTTTTGATTTTTTAAAAAATAATTTATTTGTGGAGAGGAAAAAAATGGGTAAATATCTGCTATTTTTCGTATCATCAAGCTTCATATTCATTTTCCATAATAATTCAATTTTTTCATTAACTTACTGTTTAAAATAACGACTGAAATCATCGTAACCCAGAAGAAAGCGCCTGGAAAACCTGAAGTATCAATCATCGCCATAATAACGGTGAAAACGAAGACCAACGCCTGAATTGTTAATCCCCAAACAATTCTCGTCGTCATACTTCCGCTAGAAATTAAAAAAAAAAAAAAAAAAGCATAATTGATATTAAAGAATGTTAGTTTCGGTTTCATATCGTCACCCTAGAACCAAAGTGGCGTAAGTCCTATGTATAAGCATAGTACTTACGTCACTCTATGTTTCTGAGGAAAAATTTGAAGGATATTCAGTAAAAAAAACATAATTACCTGAGCGGAATGAAAACATTGATCCAATTAAACAACAAATTTGGAATTTGAGCTGCAAAACTGACGGATCCAACGTACATACTACCATAGTAAGTGGTATTGGGATCACCGGTGTAGTTTTCAGAAAATTTGTATTTATCAAAATACTAATGAAAGAGAATAAAAGTATGTAAATAATTAATAATTAATAAAAAAACAAAAAAATTAAAATTTAATCTCAAATGTTGAAATTCTTAAGAACTATTTTTCTTAAGTTTTTAAAGAATTCTTGAGAATAGATTTTTTTATTTTCGATATATCGTATTATATGCATATTTTCTCATATTCATCAAGAAACATCTTTATTTCACAATACTGTTAAAAATGTGGATTCATTCCCATATTAATAATAATAATTGATTTAAAATATCATAGAAAATTGGAAGATTTCTTAATACAATACTAAAAGATCGTCAAATCGCGAATTAACGATCATTTATTATTGCAGGGGTGATGGGGGCAAAATGGACCAGTTTTTCAAAAAGATTTGCCATTTTTTTTGAGAGTGAAGAGTGTTTTCTCCACGAAAACTTTTCAAAAAATTTACCAATAATATGCACATGTTCGAACCTCTTCTCAATTTTTTTAGATTTTTTTCATAAACTTAAAAAAAAATTCTGAATCATAATGCCCCAGGGATCCATTTTGCTCCACTTTCCCCTGTCAAAATAGTAAACCTTCCATTCGGAAGCAAAAACCTTCCAATTTTCCACAATACTTCAAATGTAATGTGAATAATCATCGAGATGCGATGTTGAGTGGTTTCATGGTAATTAACACGTATTCATTAGTACAAGAGAAATTTAATTGAGTCACTTACATCGTTCGCTGTAATGAACATGTTCCAAGGCATCAGTGCACCAATACCGTGTAGCAGCATTATGAAATAAACGATATTGAGCCTGAAACAGAGACAATTTTAATTAATTATTCACGCATTATCGAGAAACTTCAATTTCCTCAACTAGTCTGAATTGAAGTTAACGGAACGGCAATCATATGATTAATTATTAATTTCGTCGGAGAGTGTATCGAGCACATGGCAGACGTCAGAATGTCAAGCATGTAATAATCAATTTCCCGATTATCGCGAAATTACGCGGAGCTTTACAGAATTTTTTTTTTAATCAATTCGAGCAACTCTTTCAGTTAGGTAAAGAGCACTTGGAAACTAAGCGAGATAGAGCAATTTTCATTGAGACCTTTGTTGTAGGTCTCTTTCTCCTCTACAAAAAAGGTCTCAATAAAAATTGCTCTATCTCGCTTAGTTTCCGAGTGCGCTTCACATAACTGAACAAACTGCCAATTTTACTCATTTTATTAAAGCGCACTCGGAAAGTAAACGAGATAGAGCAATTTTCGTAGAGACCTTTTTTGTAGAGGAGAACAAGAGCTACAAAAAAGGTGTCCACAAAAATCGCTCTATCTCGCTTAGTTTCCGAATGCGCTTTACATAACTGAATGAATTGCTTATTTTACTCATTTGATTCAATTTAATTAAGATTACCTATCCCTCGGTGGATTCAATTCAAGATCAGCCTGATCCATGGTGACACCTTTGAAATTGAGCTCGTCGTCAGGTCTGCCAGTGCCTTCCCAGCCCGGTGACAATCTGACCGGTTCAGAGCCTATATCGAATAAAATCAAGAGAAATAATAATTATCAATTGATTCAATCAAGATTTAAATCTAATTAAATCTGATGGCACGTATTCCCCAGTACTGTTAATGATCTCCTCTGATGATAAATCATCTACACCCTCTCGACATAAAATCAAGACATAATACAATCAATTGAGCGTGATGATAAACAGAATAATGGACCAATTCAAAATGAACTTGAATGAATTACCGCGAGAATTTAGAAAGGAAAAAGAGACAAATGATAGTAAAATTAACACACATTTCACAATTTTTAGGATTTTTTTAAACAAATAAATTATTACAAAAAAAATATTTAAAAAATTTGCACTTACAGTTTTTTTTATTTTCACCAGGTGCATATTTTTTTTTTTTTTTTAAATAATTTATTTGTTAAAAAAAAAAAGAATTTGAATTTTTTCACATGTCAACTATTTTCAACATCATAAGGACGAGCTTAAGAATAATTGAGAAGTAAAATCGGAAAAAAGTTAATTTTTTGTATGAAATCGTAAATAAAAACGTAAACAAGATAAGTGTCTTAAAACTGATTTTGTAAGTATTTGAAGAATGTGATAAAAAAACAAAATAAGCCCTAGAAACAAGAAATTAATTGAAAATTGAAAAATTCGAACCATTTTTCACGTTCCTTCAAAATTTTCAAGATTAAATAAATAAATAAAGAAATTTTAAAAAAATATTATAATATTATATTATTAATAATATAATAATATATTATAATATTAAATAAAATATTAATGATTAATATTAAAATATTAACTATTTTACTATATCGAAATTAATTATTTAAAAAATCCAGAAGTGTTCAAAAGTGCCCCCCCTCCCCTATAAATTATTATTAACAATTTAATACAAAAAAATTGACTTTTTTTCCAATTGTACTTCTCAAACCTCCTTAATATGATAAAAGAAGACATTCAATCATTCGGAATGTGCATAGTTTTAATATTAATTCATGAATCTCCATTTCTTTTCTCAATTCAATGAAATACGATTAAAAAACTCCGAGTAAGCATATATATAAAATTTACCGAATCCCATCGGTGTAAAAAATGTGCTATAGTTTTTATCATCGGATTTATCTGTAGAAAAATGATTAATTAATCTATAAAATCGAAAATTCCTCCACTAAACTTATCATCCAACCCCCCTCTTTTTTTCCCACTTAAAAAATTTCAAAGACAGTGCATTGACCAACTATCTCCCCTCGAAACTTCCTCCAAGAAAAATAAAAAATAATTCTCCCAATTATAAAATATAAAAACGATAAGATAAACTAATATAATCGTAAAAATTTCGTAATAAAAAGTGTGTATAAAAACCCTCGAAATATATATATATATATATATATATATATCTCCTCTCAGTATCACTACAAGCCGAAGTTCAGTTTGGTACTGATGATGAAGGAGAAATATATAATAAAAAAAAGAGAAAAAGGGGGATGAGAGATCAAAAGAATCTCGTTTTCAAAGGAGACTAAAAAAGAAGCGGAAAAAGAAGTTTAAGTGAACACAACAGGGGAAGGCATTGAATATAGCACGTGTAGGACGAGTATAGCCAAAAATTCTTGGTAGTGACCACGCGGTTAATCTCATTGCCTGCAAAAAGGGATAAAAAATGAAAAGAGCCAGTTATTATATTATATATGATGAAAAAAGACAAAATAAATGAAATAACTCACCTTTTGTGATGATTTTAGCTGCATTAGAGTCCTTGAGAAGTGTCTGCTCCTCTGCACCAGCTCCAAATTCTTGTTTTTTATAAGTCCCCGCCATTTTTCAAGTTTTTCGTCTTTTTTTCCTTTTATTATGAATTTTAAAAAAATTCAAAAATTCAAATATTTCACAAA
Organism: Aleiodes leptofemur; assembly: GCA_963942555.1. Lineage (NCBI taxonomy): Eukaryota > Metazoa > Arthropoda > Insecta > Hymenoptera > Braconidae > Aleiodes > Aleiodes leptofemur. Next base: position 10,247,660 of record OZ012620.1, read on the forward strand.
TTAGCGGTTAAATCAATTTGATTTTGCTGAAGAATTTTTTTTTTAATTTTGTGCTAAAGAATTGAAACATAGAGAATTTTTCCAATTTTCTCCAAATTTTTCTATTTTTTCCTTTTATAAAAAAAATAGACGAGTTATCGTCGAGGTCAACGCATCGTGTGCGGTAATACTTGTAACATCAAGTGTATAATTGCAATAATAGCGAAAGTACATGGAATTGTTGAGCGGGAATTGTAATAATTGAATGGGGCGTACTTGCAGCACGTTTTTCATCCACCAATTAAAATACATGGAAAAATATATAGTATAGAATAGAGAAAAAAAGTGCTTCCTTTTTTTTTGTCAATGAAATAAGTCTCTCTTTCTCTTCACTACAAACTTGTGAATCAATGGAAATTCTACTGTTTTTTTTTCTGTGGATAGAGACTAAAATCCAAAACAAATAGAGACTCTGAGGGATCAAGAGACTCGCGAGAGACAAATCATCCTCCTACTTCTTTTTTTTTGCTTCACACTTTGTATACTGTAATTCTCGTTACACCCCACCAACTAGAGGTTTCTCTCTTTCTTTTTTTCCTCCTTTTTTCTTCTTTTTTAGGTTAAAAAAACGAGGGATTGGCGCACAGTGCGCGCACTGGGACCGATAGCCGCACTCTGTGCCTCATGCAGCAGTTTAATGAGTAGAGGAGCTTACACACCAAGTTTAACCGATAACTACTCGTTTATAGACGAAGTACAACGAGTATGCACGATTGTTGTGTGTGTGTGGGTGTGTATGACTGGATTGTCAATGTGCAGGGAACTTTGTACTACTTTGTACAGCTGAAGATATGAAGATATGACGGGATGACGAGGGTTTATGTGTGTTTATAGCGATAATTATGTGATTTTGGAGCTCTTGATTATTTGGGTCGACTCTCTTTTAATGGAGTCAAAGCGATAATTAGTTTAAATGTAGTGGAAAGAACCGCAGTTTTGTATAATTAACATATAATATAGATTTGCGCGGATGATTCCAAAAAAAAATTGTGAAAAATGCGAATTTAAATTTGTTTGCGCGTTAATTTTGGAGCGGAAGAAGTATATGCAATTTTGCATTCTTGAGCGCGAAAAATTAACACTAGATTCAGACGTAAATATCCCTAGATAATCCCTAGACAATGGAAAATAATTTGAGAAGGAGAAAAAAGAATTATAGTGATAATTATATGGTTTTGGAGCTCGTGATTTGGATCGACCCTTTCTAATGAGCTGAAGAGATAATTAGTTCAAATGAAGAGGAAAAGCCCGCGCTTTTTTGTCTTTAACGCGCATTTGCGCGGATAATTCAAAAAAAAATCGGGAAAAATTGAATTGGCAAATTGGAGCTCGCGATTATTTGGATCGACTCCTTTCAATCAGCTAAAGAGATGATTAATTCAAATAAAGAGAAAAAGCCCGCGCTTTTGTGTGTTTGAAGCGCATTTGCGCGGATAATTCAAAAAAAATTGTTAAAAATGCGAATTTCAATTCCTTTCGCATTAATTTTAGCGCAGAAGAATTTATATATGCAATTTCGCATTTTTGAGCGCGAAAAATTGCACTAAATTCAAATGCAAATATCCCTAGATAATCCCTAGGCAATGGAAAATAATTTGAAAAGGAAGAAAAAGAGATTATGACGATAATTATATGATTTTAGAGCTCGTGATTATTTGGATCGACCCCTTTTAATCAGCTAAAGAGATAATTAGTTGAAATAAAGAGAAAAAGCCCGCGCTTTTGTGCATTTAACGCGCATTTGCGCGGATATAATTCAAAAAAATTCGTTAAAACTCCGAATTTAAATTCATTCCGCGTTAATTTTAGCGCAGAAGAAGAAAAATTTATGTAGTTTCGCATTTTTGGGCGCGAAAATTTTTACTAAATTCAAACGAAAATATCCCTAGAAACTCCCTAGATATTCCCTAGACAATGGAAAATAACTTGAGAAGGAAAAAAAAGATGAGAAAAAGAAGAAAAAAATGTTCACACGGACGAATCGAAACGTCTCCCGCCATTGCACACACACACACACAATTACTCTGTCTCTCTCTCTCATAATGGTAATGGTGTACGTGGGTGACGCCAGTGCCAATATGGCGGCGTAATAAATAGTGTCTTGTCTTTTTGGCAAGCTCGCAATAATTCTAAAAATTCAATTATTCGTATATTGTGAATCATAAAAACGTTCAAATTGAATTTACAACTGTGACTTCATTGTTGAGATGAACATTTAGATAAACAATGAGTCATTAATCGATGGATTTTCATGGTTATGTGAGGCAATTATGCATGCTAAATATGTGTGAAAATTGACGAATCCCCTGCGTCACAGTTTTTGCCGAAAACGATATTTTCACCAATCATCTGAAGAATAATAATTATATATTTTTTTTTTTTTTTGGAACATTCTCACAACGATAGAATGAAAATATGCCGAAAATTAGTTGGATGTTATCATTCAATAATTATCAGTTGCGTATACATATGAAATTTGTGTGAATTACTTTTTTTTATTGTTAATTGATTGATTGAGTGATTGATTGACATTTTGGAGAATAAATACGACAATAATGTCAACTCTGCCGAATAAACTGAGAGGTAACTAAATTCAACTTAACCCCAATTAACATTTTTCATCTTTTTTCTCTTTTTTTTCAATTTAAATGCAATAATCCAAGTTATTGCTTAATCATATGATAATGAAATGAAATTGACAGACATCTGATGATTTTTTTGGATTTTTTTGAAAAATAAATTATTTTAAAAGAATATTTAAAAAATTTGCACTTGTAAATTTTTTAATTTTTTACATGTGCATATTTTTCATTTTATTTTATGATTTATTTAAAAATTAAAAAAAAATCTCAATTGTCAGACTTCTATTATTTTCAATAGCATCTAATAATACGACCATGAAATTAGCAAACATCTGGCTGTTTGTTAAAAAATTTCTAAACAAATAAATGATTATAAAAAAATATTTAGAAAATTCGCATTTTTAGTATTTTTACATTTATTACATGTGCATATTTTTCAGTTTAAAAAAAAAAAAAATTTATTTGTTGAAGGAAAAAAAATCTATAAAATGTCAAATGTCTGTTATTTTCATTATCATCTAATTATATGAAACTGAAAATAGCAGACATCTGACAATTTTTCTTTTTTTTTTCTTTTTTTAATATGGAAATTAATTTCAAAAAATGACAAATATGCACATATAGTAAATTTGAAAGACTGCAAAGTTCAAGTAAACTTGTTTTCAATATTTTTTTTTGATAATAATTTATTTGTTAAAAAAAAACAAACAACACTGTCATCTAATTATTTTCTCTAATTTGTAAAAGGTCCTGGACGTCCACCGAAGTCAAAGCACTCCTGCACATGGTGCAATGAAACGAAACAACCATTGAAATACGTATTGCCCACACAGCATGGAAAAAAGGAATTTTGTTCAGAGACATGTTTATCTGAATTTCGTAAAGCCTATGTACGTGGTGCTTGTGTCCAGTGTGACAATGTCATACGTGGTTCACCGGTCAAATTGGAGCAGAAAGATGGACCAACGAAGGACTTTTGTTCATCATTCTGTCTGAACAAGCATCAGAAAAAGGAAATTCAGGCGGAAGCTAAGAAGAGTAAATATTCTTTCATTTCTTAGAATCAATAAAGAAAGAAATTAATCAATATCAGTTTTTTGTAAATATCTTGGAAACTAAGATTACTAGTGGAATAGAAAAATACTAAAAATTACAGACATCGGACGATTTTCAATTTTTTTGTTTAAAGAAATTAATTATAAAAAACAAAAAATATACATATGTAGAAAATTCAAAAAATTATCAGTGCGGATTTTTCAACTATTTTTTTTTAATAGTAATTTCTATTTTATTTACTTTAAAAAAGTCCAAAAAATTGTCAGAGGTGGGTTTATTTTAGTATTACTGCTCATTTCGCTATCCTGAGATTAGGCGATTTTGCCCTAGTCCTCTTTGGCAGCTCTCGAAATTCTCTACAAAAAAACGGTTTTAGCAAAATCGTCCTATCTCGTTTATTTTCCAAGATATAGAAAAAAAAAGGTGACAGAATAAAATCATTTTTCCCTCAAAAAATGCATATTTTTATTAATTAATGCATTTATTTCAGGCACGAACGATCAGCCATCTCCAGCAGCTTCTCCAGCACCCTCTGGTATACCCAGTAGTAGTGGCACAGTACCGCAAGCATTTCCAACAACTAATAATAACAATAACAATAATAGTAATAGTAATAATAATAATAAGCAAAATGGTACTAATCAATCAACCGTATCGAATCAACCAAATCAAAATCAAGCAGCTCCGACTCCCTCGCACACACCATCCACCTCAACTGGACCATTTCAGTACGAGACTTATCAAACATTTGACTGGGATCTTTATTTAAAAGAGACAAGTAGTGTAGCAGCACCAGCTGAATGTTTCAAGCAGCATGCTGTACCGCCAACCAATGAATTCAAGATGGGAATGAAATTAGAGGCACTTGATCCGCGTAATTTGACGTCAACATGTATTGCCTCGGTTGTTGGTGTACTTGGACCACGTTTGAGACTCAGACTAGACGGTTCTGATAACAAAAATGATTTTTGGAGACTCGTCGACAGCAATGAGATCCATCCAATTGGACACTGCGAAAAATCAGGTGGTATGCTGCAACCGCCTCTTGGTTTTCGCATGAATGCCTCGATGTGGCCAATGTTCCTGTTGAAAACACTAAATGGAGCAGAAATGGCCCCGGCTAAGGTCTTTAAACGCGAGCCAAAAACACCGAGGACAAATACATTTCAAGTTGGACAGAAACTCGAGGCAATTGACAAGAAAAATCCACAGTTAATATGTACTGCGACAATTGGTGCTGTTAAAGATGATATGATTCATATTACGTTTGATGGTTGGCGCGGTGCTTTTGATTACTGGTGTCGATACGATTCTAGGGATATTTTTCCAGCTGGATGGTGCTTCAAGAGTGGACATCCATTGCAACCACCTAGGCAAAAGGGTAAGCTCATTAATTGGATAATTTTCCTGATTAATTCAATAAAATCATTACCTCTGAAAGAAAGGGGCGTAAGTGCTGTGGGGAAGCATAGCACTTACACACCTTTATTTCAAAGGCGACAAAATATTAATGAATGTTCAATTTCAGCAACTGGACCCAATCGATTTAAGTCGCGGACGAGTAATGTTTTACCGGTTATGGCTGTTTCTGGAAGTGGAGCAGGTGGAGAGCCAGCTGTAGCCTTGGTTAGTCCAGCTGGATCAAGTGCACCTCCACAGCCAGCTACTGAACCTGACACAAGTACTGCTAATAACAAGCCACGGACACTTGATAATGGTAAATTATTTTCCGCACGCTGTGTGGAAAGTAGCTACTTTACGCACGCTACACGTGCAGTTTGGGACACTTTCCACACGTTGTACATAAAAAAAACTGTACTTTACACGTGCGGTGAAGATTTTTAGACTCGTGTGATAACAAAATTCGCCTTGGGTTCGTTTTGCAACCTCATACTCGTCAGAAAATACTTTACCACACTTGTTGGGTAATATAGGGGAAGGTGGGGCAATACGGACATGAGGGGTAAAATGGACACATTTGAGTTTTTATGCATATATTATGAAAAAATCTTTAAATGAATGAAAATATTGGGGATGGATTTTTTTAAGTGATTCTATCGAGAAGCTGAGAAAATTTTCGTCGAGAAACATATGCCAGAATTCATTTTTTTCAATTTTTTGGAATTTTGATTTTTTCTGGCATTTTTGAGGGGTAAAAATTTAGATTTTTGAGCAAATTCAGTTTTTCAGGAAAATCTCTGGTTCTATTCGTCGTAGGGACCTGGGACCGATTTTGAATGAAAGGTGAGGTCATTTCCCATCGGTTTATGGGATTTTGGATTCAAAAATATCGATTTTTTACATAGTTATAGGACAAAAAACGATGATTATAATTTTTCACAAAAGTTCCCATAACTATCTGAAAAAACGATATTTCTAGATCCAAAACCCCTTAAATCGATGGGAAATGATCTCACCTTTCATTTGAAATCGGTCCCAGGTCGCTGCGACCAATAGAACCAGAGATATTCCTAAAAAACTGAATTCACTTCAAAATCGAGAGGCTTTCACCCCTCACAAATGCAAAAAAAAATCAAATTCCCAAAAAATTGAAAAAAATTAATTCTGGCACATGTTTCTCGACTAAAATTTCCTCAGCTTTCCGATGGAATCATTAAAAAAAATCTATCTCCCACTGTTTCATTACAATGTCCATTTTGTCCCACGCTCCCCTACTATTCCCAAAAAACCAATGAATTTTGCGCTAATTCCTTTTATTTTTCATTCTAAACCACAAGCAGTTACGCTCTATGTCAACCACAATTGCTCCTGTGGGCCTTACTTTGATCCAAAAAAGGTGAAAGCCCTTCCACCACAATTTGGCAGTGGTCCAATGGCAACTGTCATTAGGGACATATTCCAGGCTTTTTTAATGGCAGCGATGAGCCCAAGGCAAATGCTGAGTTTATTAAAACGCGGTGAGGGTGAACGTATAACGATAACTTTGGAGGGTAAACCAACGTCTGTTAGACTTCCAGTGTTCGTTGAGGAGGAAGATTTTCATGTTTATATGAGGAGACAATTGGAGGATTTGTGTGCATGCGAGAGAATGATATTTAAGAGACAGGAGACTTGTGACAAGTGTCCTGCAGTACAACAGGTGTTGTCGAGAGAAGAGCATGTGACTCCAGTTGCTGAGAAACGGAGATGGTCAACGGAGAATTTGCAGGGTGCAACGACAGTGCAACAGCCACAACAGAAGAGTCAAGCACCAAGTGCAACAATTGATGTAACGGCACCGAGTGCTGCTAAACAACCGAGAAAACAAATGCCTGGTGCGTTTTAATATTAGAATTAATTAGTTTTACTTGATTATTTGGGGAAATAGGCCTTTACTGCGCACTTTGCACACGGTAAAAGCTCATTTCCACAAAAAAAATCAAGTAAGACTGTAAATATTGCACGTCAGGGTGGACATTTTTGACGATTGTGATTACATTGATTGAATTTAAATCTCAAAATCGTCATAATATCCCTCCCACGTTTTTTAACGTAATATACTGTTAAATTTTACATTGAATTTGCTTTTATTATTGATTCAGAACTTGAACCAGCAACATCAACAACACAACCGGAAACTCCGTCGAGTAGAATAACGTCGACGGAACCAGCTGAATGGACTATTGAGGATGTCATTCATTACATTGGAATCACTGATCCAGCATTGGGACTTCATGCAGATTTATTCAGAAAGCATGTAAGTGGGAATTTGGCTCTTTTGTGGATAAGGGGAAGTGGGATAAAATGGATATTTTTTGATTGAATGGTTCGAAATAGAGATTTCCTAGTGTTTCCATTGGAAAGATAAGGAAATTTTAGGTGGAAAACATGTGTCAAAATTATTATTTTTTTCTTGTTCAATTTTTCGAAAATTTGACGTTTTTGGTAAAGTTTTAGAACGGTATCCCTTTTGAAAATCCGAAAAATTTACTTTTTTGACGATATTTCCGGTTCTGTTGGTCGGAGTGACCTGGGGTTGATTTCAAATGAAAGGGGAGCTCATTTCTCATCGATTTAAGTGGTTCAAATTTTTTTTAAATCAATTTTTCAAATACTTATAGGTCATTTTTTTAAATCAATTTTTACCCTAAAAGTACTTGAAAAATGATAATTTTCCTTCTAAACTCCATAAATTGATGGGGAATGAGCTCACCTTTCATTCAAGATCAACCCCAGGTCGCTAAAACCAATAGAACCAAAGATATTCTCGAAAACCTGAAATTTTTGAAAAATAGAAGGTTTTTCACTTTCTAATCTTGTGCAAAAAATGAAATTTTCGAACAATTCCAAAAAATAACTTCTGATGTATGATTTCCATGGAAACTTTCCTTAGTTTCCTAATGGAATCATCAGAAAACCCCTATCTCCAATATTTCCATCGATTTCGAGTAATTTTCATAGTATAAAACACTAAAACTAACACATGCCCATTTTATCTCATCCTCCCTTCCATTCGTAAAAATCACTAATTTTAACTGATTTTTAATTGAATTATTCTTCATCAGGAAATTGATGGTAAAGCACTGCTTTTATTGAATTCCGACATGATGATGAAGTACATGGGTCTGAAGCTCGGGCCAGCACTGAAGATTTGTAATTTAGTTAATCGTATAAAAGGAAGGAAACACGTAATGCTATGACCATTACAAACGTCCAAATAAGATATAAAAGAGACTTCATGTTAATTCATGAATTTATGATATTTTTCATTACTCCTAATCGATATTTGTTTCTTCGTGAAACAATTCCGTTGTATTTTTTGGTAAGTTATTCCGAATTATATTGAAAAAAAAAGAGAAGGGGGAAAAAAATGAGAGATAAACTAAATATTGTATAATTTTCATGCATTTACGATGATACTTAGGATTTAATCGCAGAAGAATGAGTTTTTTTTTCCTATAGCAAGCAATTAGGAATTCATTATGATGGGTAATGTGTACAGTATATTAAGGACAAACTAATTACCACGATTTATTTAAAGAGAAAAGGGAAAATACGATGTTATTAAATGTTAAAATTCATTGAGTGATACAAATTATTCAAACTGTACTAATTAATTTTCACTTCGTTTCATAATTAAATCAAGTAGATGAAAAAAAAATCAGGCAGTAAATCATAATTCAGAAGCAAAGTTGTAAAAAAAGATAAGCTACAAAATAACATTGGGATTTTTTTTTAAAGATAATCGCTGAAAAACCCATGGAATTCTTGGCTTATTCTCTTTTATCACTTTATTACTTAATTATCTTGACTCAATGAATAAACTTTAATTAGGCCCATAACATAATAAAATTAAATCACATAAATTCGGAAAAATTCAGCAAAACGTTTTTGTTAATAGTGATACATTTTTTTCTGGTAATCTATCACTGTACAAAAATTTTATACACTTTTGTGTGGCATCAAAGTGGCCTATTTTTCTTTGCATCATTAAATATGAAATTGAAATAATGTGGGTATAACGAGGAAATATTGGATAATAATTGAACAGACAAAATGTATATAAAATTTAATTGATAATATCAAATGTAACAGGTTGTTCTAAGTACTAGAAATAAAAAAAAAACAGAATCAAGAAATAATGAATAATAGTTTTTTTGTGATAGTTTTACTCAGAGAATTTAGAAATTACATTATTTTTTTTTATCAAATTCTCTATAATTTTTTTTTCTCAATGTTTTTTTTTTCATTATTATTCATGCATTTTTTTCCTGGATTAAAACTTTAAGATTTTAAATTTAAATTTTTTTTTTTTAATTTCTATCTGTTTGTTGGGTCTAGAATTAAATTAGCTCGATGCGATATTATTGTGATGTACATGAATTTCATTGTAATGATTTAAGCCTATAATTAAGATTGGGAAATAAGGATTTGCACAAGTTTTTCTCATGACTTTTTTTTTTCAATTAACTTTAATCTGTACCAAAGTCAGCCAGTTATCCCATTTTTCAACTGATTTTCTTCAAAAGTGTAAATATAATTTTTTTGTCTATTATACAATTTGAAAAAGCTCGCCTCGAAATGTTTTCCTATTTACTTTATACATTTATTCTTTTTTCTTTGAAAAAAAAAAAAAAAATTGTATTTTTTATACAAGCAAAAAAAGATATTTGTTAAATTTTTTCATTCATCACATTTTTTTCTCAATTTTATTTTTATTGTTCGCTTACATGTTTAAATAATATACTGAGAGTAAAGAAAATCAAATGTAATCTCTTGGGGAAGAAGAAAATGAAAACATTTATGTTAAAAAGTTTCCCATGATTATAATAAAATTATTCATGGAAATAAATATCAATTAAAAAAAAAAACAATTTTTGTTCGGGTGAATTGACATAAAAATAAAGTTAAAGATTTTTTTTTCCTTGAAAATTATTTTTATTTTTATAATTTGTTTTTGTTTTTCAGTGTTCTTTTTTTTTCTCAATTCTTTCATTCATAACTGAGTGCAACAAATAGGGTATGCACACCACAATATAATGTGATATAAATTATGGTGTAATTGTTCTCCATAAAAAGGTGCTTAATCACTCAATTACGTATAATATACAAATTACAATATGATCGTTTATTATTTAATTAATTTTCTTTTTTTTTTTTTCATTATCGTGGAAATTTTTTAAAAATCTTTTCTTACTATTCTCATTTTTCATACATATACATTATACGTACAATTAATTATTCTCAATAAATTCAATCACAATTGGGATTTGTTTCGGTTCTTTCCTTTTTTTTTCATTTATTTTGGTGAAAGAATTTAATCAAAAAGTATCCGCATGTTTAAACTCATTCTCATATCAATTAAATTCGATTGAAACAATTTTTTTTTTTTCGATCATTAATTCTCCTTTTATCGTTCACTCAACATGCAGGTACTTCAATATAATTGAAATATTTTTTTAAATTAATGCGAGCATTATAAACATTATTTAATTATTATTTAATATAAACTAGAAAAAAAAAATTTTCCCCAAAAATTGAACTTAAAAATGAAATTAATGGTGAAGAAGTGATAAAAATTACATAATTATCACATCCTGCACAAATATATTAATAATTCAATTGATTCAACAGGAAATAATTACATCTAAATGATTTTTTTTATACTGTGTAAATTCTCTTGACATTGGCTAATAGAAAATGAACAAAAAAAAAATAAACGAAAAATCACGATTTTTTCAAACTTTCAGTGCAAAAAAGCCGCAAACTAATTTTTTTACAAATTAAGGAAATACATATATATATATAATATAAATACAGCTAGTACATAAAAATCATTTGCGCCCTTTTCTGCATGTATATGCTAAATATATATATATATAAAAAAAAAAGGATAAATAAAAGAAAAATTTCCTGTCATGGTTTTTTCCCCTCCATTATCAACAGTAAATCGAATGAATTCAATGAAGTATTATCCAATGTGTTTAATATTAATTAAAAATATTGCCAAGTATGTTGTAACTCCGAAATAATATTTTATCAATGAAATTTACCGATTAAACTCCCACTGATTTTAATTCAATGATCTTCAATGCCTCTTTTTTTTTTTCTTTTGTAATTCGAGTAGCACCCAAGGATTCGAGGATTCGATTCATTTATTTATCGTAAATTCCAATAAACTGACATTCTTCAATTTCTATTGCCTCTTTTTTTTCCTCATTATCGAAAAAAGAAATAAATATATTGCGATAACATCGATAAATTCTCTCCACAGTTGATCAAATTTGAAGAATAAATGAATGCGATAAACGACCTTAAAACACTGCTCTTCTTTAAAAAAAAAAAAAAAAAAAAAAAAACCCGCGAGAAAAGTAATTTCATTGCGAATTTGTAGCTGCATCTACGTATTTCTTATTTTTCCGGGTACATAATTTTTGTCTATCATGGGCTCTTGCAGGAACATGTGTAAACACCGTTCATTTTGGGCCAATGGATGTCCAGCAATTCTGAAAATTGATAAGATCAATTAAATATCTGGATTTATTAGGAATTAATTAAGCAAAAAATTACGAAAATCTCACTTGTTTACAAATGTTTCCAGCCCCTTTCTTCGATCCTCGATAAAATCATCTTCAAAAATACCATCGTCACCTCGGAAAGGCATTTGACGTTTCCATGCTTTACTTGGTAATGGAGGCACCACAATCTAATAAAAAAATTAAATAAAAATTAGGAAAAATCTGAATTTTTTAGAGAAATTAGATTCACTTTATCACTTTTTTTTTAATATCTCGGAGACTAAGCGAGATAAGGCAATTATACTCCAATCCTTTTCTGTAGAGAATTTCAAGAGCTGCAGAAAAGAACTGAAGCAAATTTGCCCTACCTCGTTTAGATTCCGAGATATCTTCAAAAAACTGATGAAATAAAATCGATTTTTCAGAAAAAAATGAAAATCTTGAGAAAATAAAATTGTTTTTTAATTGAATATTTCGGAGTCTAAGCGAGATAGAGCGATTTTGCCCTAATACTTTTTTGCAACAAATTTCCAGAGCTACAAAACGAATCAAGAAAAATCGCTCCATCTCGCTTAGATTCCGAGATATCTTCAAAAATGACGAAATAAAATCGATTTTTCTGAAAAAAAAGGAAAATTTTGAGAAAATAAAATTGTTTTTTCTTGAATATCTCGGAATTCAATCGAGATAAAGCGATTTTGCATCCATCCTTTTCGCAGAGAATTTCAAGAGCTACAAAAAAAGACTGATGTTAAAATGCTCTATCTCGCTTGGATTCCAAGATATTAAATAAAAACTGAAACAAAATCGATTAGTCTAAAAATTAGTGATCAATCATTTCCAATTAACACAGTTCAAAAAGAATTTCTCCTCCATCGACATACTTTACTATCTCGTTCCAGCTCGTTCCTCAGCCACTCGAAGTCACTGTACCTTCTCCTAACACTGGACTCCTTCACCTTGAAAACTGGTAAATTAGTCTGTAAAAGAAAACATGCACATATTTAGTTGGGAATTATGAATGAAGCCATAGTAGCCCTTCCAAGGGCACTTGCACTGCAAATCCCCCAAGTTTACGTTATTAATGACGTGAAAAGAGGCAAAGTTAAATCTTGTATTCTATAATAAATTGCTATTCATTATATAAACATACATTTAATTTATTAAGGATATTTGGGAGGTAAAATAGACAAAAAAAAATTAATTATTAGTATCAAATTGTTGATAACAATTTATATAACATGAAATTCTTAAATCTGGTTTACTGAATCTGTGAAGAATGTAATGAGGAATAAAATAAGTCTTAGATACAAAAAATTAATCGAAAACTGGAAAATTGGTACAATTTTTTACATTTCTTTAAATCTTGAATTTAAAGAAATTGTACCAATTTCTCAATTTTTCATTAATTTTTGATTTTTATGGCTCATTTTCTTCCTTATTACATTATTCAAATACTTATTGACTCATTTTTGAGACATTTATCTCGTATAACGTTGTTATTTACGATTTCATACAAAAAATGGACTTTTTTTAACGATTGTAACTCCCAATCAGCCTTAAATATAAGAAAATACATATTTTATATATATACTTTTTTCTATAAATTCTAATAACTAGTTCCTCACTCCAAAATTCCTTAAATAGATTCAATTAATTAATTAAATCCTATAATCAATATTTTTTCTGAGTGCCGAAAAAGCCGATTAGTATCGCCGATGAGATAAACGACTGAGCAAGTGTTAAAAGGGGGCAGATCGTGTGAATCACAGCTCATCAATTCAATGAAACAGAAAGAAAGCAATGGAACAATGATTTCATCCATTTTATTACGTATCATTATTTTTCAACAAATTAACAAAAATTTAATGCACAAAATAAATAATTAAATAAAGGCAATAATTTGCAATTTTTTGTTGAAAATAATTAAAAGGGAAAATTCATGAAATTGTGAAGATTTTCATTAATTTTCAAAAAAAAAATAATAATGACACTGAAAATAGCAGAAATTTGACAATTTTGAGTTTTTTTTCCTTTTCTTTTAGAAAAGAGAAGTATTTTAAAAAAATTGAGCAATATACATATATAGTAAATTCAAAAAACTGTAAAAGGGAAATTTTTAAGAGAAAATATTTTTATAATGTATTTTTTTGTTAAAAAAAAATCTAAAAAATTGCCTAATTTTATGCAAATTTTTTGTGAGCATAAAAAAATCATACTTACTCTCATGCGAACTTCATAATCGGTGTAACGTTTTTTGCCGACACCATGGGTGATGGGATTGATAACGTCAATTTCAAGAAAATTTGCTGGTGCAGCGTATGCATCGTCCAACGTTTGTTTCTTGACATTCAAACGTCTAGTTGCGTCCACAGTCGTGTCTGCCATCATTTGTGTTAATAATTTGTTATAACTCCTGAATTGATTTGTGTGATTATTTTTTACGCTTTTTTTTTTATTACTGTTGAGCACTTGAGTTTTTATTTTTTTATTGAAATATAAATTAGAATTATTCGGGAAATATCCACCTACTCACGAGAATAAAACACGAGATAACAAAATAATGATGATAACAAGGCAGTTGAGAGAGAATTATTTTAACTTTGTCTCTCACTAACTCGTTGACTTTTCACTTGACCACTCGTGTTCGACTCTGTCATCGACTGCTTTATATAAAAGGGAAAGACATGTGAACAGCGCCATATTGATAAAATCGATTTTGGGATTGGGGTTTATGAAAATGTGGATAGATGGGGTTTTTAGGAAATTCTTGGAGGAGAGCTCTGGAAAAAAAGGGGGAGGGGGGAGGGATCAATTTATTTAAAAATTCAAATTTAGGCGGGAACGGGAGTGCCGCGGACTTTTGAATTTTTAAATTCATTGTTTTAGTGATAGTTACGATTATTTTTAGAATGAAATAACCGAAGTAATGGTTTTTAAATTTTGTTTGCTATTCGTTGGATCTTTTTTAAGAGGGAAATGGGTGTAGGACAAATTCCCAAACGGACAATTTCCCAATCGGAAGTGACGTAGCTCAAGTTAGTTTGGGTTGGTGTAAGGTATGATAGAAGAAGGTATTGGCAACCTTTGAGGAGCCGACACTCCCAGGATGCAGTGCGTAAGGGACAGCTTTTCAGACAGCCGTTCGATGTCGTTGCTGCCGTCTTCTGATTTTCTCTATGCGCTACTTGAAAGCATGTGCAATATTTGATTAGCCGGAATCCCTTTTTTCTGCTCATATTTCGGTGAATATGGTTCTAACAGCCGATGTAAATTAGTAGGGGATCTAGTAGGGATCATCAAGATGCTGGAAAACTCTAGATATACTTGAAAAATACAAGCCGAAAAATTTAATTGACTGTTGAAAGAAAATTACTCGATTTTTTCTATCGCGACCCCATTATTTATATTCATTGGCTCATATTTCGGTAAATATGGTTCTAACAGCCAATGTAAATTAGTAGGGGATCTAGTAGGGATCATCAAGATGCTGGAAAACTCTAGATATACTTGAAAAATACAAGCCGAAAAATTTAATTGACTGTTGAAAGAAAATTACTCGATTTTTTCTATCGCGACCCCATTATTTATATTCATTGGCTCATATTTCGGTAAATATGGTTCTAACAGCCAATGTAAATTAGTAGGGGATCTAGTAGGGATCATCAAGATGCTGGAAAACTCTAGATATACTTGAAAAAAACAAGCCGAAAAATTTAATTGACTGTTGAAAGAAAATTACTCGATTTTTTCAATCGCGACCCCATGATTTATATTCATTGGCTCATATTTCGGTAAATATGGTTCTAACAGCCAATGTAAATTAGTAGGGGATCTAGTAGGGATCATCAAGATGCTGGAAAACTCTAGATATACTTGAAAAATACGAGCCGAAAAATTTAATTGACTGTTGAAAGAAAATTACTCGATTTTTTCAATCGCGACCCCATTATTTATATTCATTGGCTCATATTTCGGTAAATATGGTTCTAACAGCCAATGTAAATTAGTAGGGGATCTAGTAGGGATCATCAAGATGCTGGAAAACTCTAGATATACTTGAAAAATACGAGCCGAAAAATTTAATTGACTGTTGAAAGAAAATTACTCGATTTTTTCAATCGCGACCCCATGATTTATATTCATTGGCTCATATTTCGGTAAATATGGTTCTAACAGCCAATGTAAATTAGTAGGGGATCTAGTAGGGATCATCAAGATGCTGGAAAACTCTAGATATACTTGAAAAATACGAGCCGAAAAATTTAATTGACTGTTGAAAGGAACTTACTCGATTTTTTCAATCGAGACCCCATGATTTATATTCATTGGCTCATATTTCGGTAAATATGGTTCTAACAGCCAATGTAAATTAGTAGGGGATCTAGTAGGGATCATCAAGATGCTGGAAAACTCTAGATATACTTGAAAAATACGAGCCGAAAAATTTAATTGACTGTTGAAAGAAAATTACTCGATTTTTTCAATCGCGACCCCATGATTTATATTCATTGGCTCATATTTCGGTAAATATGGTTCTAACAGCCAATGTAAATTAGTAGGGGATCTAGTAGGGATCATCAAGATGCTGGAAAACTCTAGATATACTTGAAAAATACGAGCCGAAAAATTTAATTGACTGTTGAAAGAAAATTACTCGATTTTTTCAATCGCGACCCCATTATTTATATTCATTGGCTCATATTTCGGTAAATATGGTTCTAACAGCCAATGTAAATTAGTAGGGGATCTAGTAGGGATCATCAAGATGCTGGAAAACTCTAGATATACTTGAAAAATACGAGCCGAAAAATTTAATTGACTGTTGAAAGAAAATTACTCGATTTTTTCAATCGCGACCCCATGATTTATATTCATTGGCTCATATTTCGGTAAATATGGTTCTAACAGCCAATGTAAATTAGTAGGGGATCTAGTAGGGATCATCAAGATGCTGGAAAACTCTAGATATACTTGAAAAATACGAGCCGAAAAATTTAATTGACTGTTGAAAGGAACTTACTCGATTTTTTCAATCGAGACCCCATGATTTATATTCATTGGCTCATATTTCGGTAAATATGGTTCTAACAGCCAATGTAAATTAGTAGGGGATCTAGTAGGGATCATCAAGATGCTGGAAAACTCTAGATATACTTGAAAAATACGAGCCGAAAAATTTAATTGACTGTTGAAAGAAAATTACTCGATTTTTTCAATCGCGACCCCATGATTTATATTCATTGGCTCATATTTCGGTAAATATGGTTCTAACAGCCAATGTAAATTAGTAGGGGATCTAGTAGGGATCATCAAGATGCTGGAAAACTCTAGATATACTTGAAAAATACGAGCCGAAAAATTTAATTGACTGTTGAAAGGAACTTACTCGATTTTTTCAATCGAGACCCCATGATTTATATTCATTGGCTCATATTTCGGTAAATATGGTTCTAACAGCCAATGTAAATTAGTAGGGGATCTAGTAGGGATCATCAAGATGCTGGAAAACTCTAGATATACTTGAAAAATACGAGCCGAAAAATTTAATTGACTGTTGAAAGAAAATTACTCGATTTTTTCAATCGCGACCCCATGATTTATATTCATTGGCTCATATTTCGGTAAATATGGTTCTAACAGCCAATGTAAATTAGTAGGGGATCTAGTAGGGATCATCAAGATGCTGGAAAACTCTAGATATACTTGAAAAATACGAGCCGAAAAATTTAATTGACTGTTGAAAGGAACTTACTCGATTTTTTCAATCGAGACCCCATGATTTATATTCATTGGCTCATATTTCGGTAAATATGGTTCTAACAGCCAATGTAAATTAGTAGGGGATCTAGTAGGGATCATCAAGATGCTGGAAAACTCTAGATATACTTGAAAAATACGAGCCGAAAAATTTAATTGACTGTTGAAAGAAAATTACTCGATTTTTTCAATCGCGACCCCATGATTTATATTCATTGGCTCATATTTCGGTAAATATGGTTCTAACAGCCAATGTAAATTAGTAGGGGATCTAGTAGGGATCATCAAGATGCTGGAAAACTCTAGATATACTTGAAAAATACGAGCCGAAAAATTTAATTGACTGTTGAAAGAAAATTACTCGATTTTTTCAATCGCGACCCCATTATTTATATTCATTGGCTCATATTTCGGTAAATATGGTTCTAACAGCCAATGTAAATTAGTAGGGGATCTAGTAGGGATCATCAAGATGCTGGAAAACTCTAGATATACTTGAAAAAAACAAGCCGAAAAATTTAATTGACTGTTGAAAGAAAATTACTCGATTTTTTCAATCGCGACCCCATTATTTATATTCATTGGCTCATATTTCGGTAAATATGGTTCTAACAGCCAATGTAAATTAGTAGGGGATCTAGTAGGGATCATCAAGATGCTGGAAAGCTCTAGATATACTTGAAAAATACGAGCCGAAAAATTTAATTGACTGTTGAAAGGAACTTACTCGATTTTTTCAATCGAGACCCCATGATTTATATTCATTGGCTCATATTTCGGTAAATATGGTTCTAACAGCCAATGTAAATTAGTAGGGGATCTAGTAGGGATCATCAAGATGCTGGAAAACTCTAGATATACTTGAAAAAAACAAGCCGAAAAATTTAATTGACTGTTGAAAGAAAATTACTCGATTTTTTCAATCGCAACCCCATGATTTATATTCATTGGCTCATATTTCGGTAAATATGGTTCTAACAGCCAATGTAAATTAGTAGGGGATCTAGTAGGGATCATCAAGATGCTGGAAAACTCTAGATATACTTGAGAAATACGAGCCGAAAAATTTAATTGACTGTTGAAAGAAAATTACTCGATTTTTTCAATCGCGACCCCATTATTTATATTCATTGGCTCATATTTCGGTAAATATGGTTCTAACAGCCAATGTAAATTAGTAGGGGATCTAGTAGGGATCATCAAGATGCTGGAAAACTCTAGATATACTTGAAAAATACGAGCCGAAAAATTTAATTGACTGTTGAAAGGAACTTACTCGATTTTTTCAATCGAGACCCCATGATTTATATTCATTGGCACATATTTCGGTAAATATGGTTCTAACAGCCAATGTAAATTAGTAGGGGATCTAGTAGGGATCATCAAGATGCTGGAAAACTCTAGATATACTTGAAAAATACGAGCCGAAAAATTTAATTGACTGTTGAAAGAAAATTACTCGATTTTTTCAATCGCGACCCCATTATTTATATTCATTGGCTCATATTTCGGTAAATATGGTTCTAACAGCCAATGTAAATTAGTAGGGGATCTAGTAGGGATCATCAAGATGCTGGAAAACTCTAGATATACTTGAAAAATACGAGCCGAAAAATTTAATTGACTGTTGAAAGGAACTTACTCGATTTTTTCAATCGAGACCCCATGATTTATATTCATTGGCTCATATTTCGGTAAATATGGTTCTAACAGCCAATGTAAATTAGTAGGGGATCTAGTAGGGATCATCAAGATGCTGGAAAACTCTAGATATACTTGAAAAATACGAGCCGAAGAATTTAATTGACTGTTGAAAGAAAATTACTCGATTTTTTCAATCGCGACACCATGATTTATATTCATTGGCTCATATTTCGGTAAATATGGTTCTAACAGCCAATGTAAATTAGTAGGGGATCTAACAGGGATCATCAAGATGCTGGAAAACTCTAGATATACTTGAAAAATACGAGCCGAAAAATTTAATTGACTGTTGAAAGGAACTTACTCGATTTTTTCAATCGAGACCCCATGATTTATATTCATTGGCTCATATTTCGGTAAATATGGTTCTAACAGCCAATGTAAATTAGTAGGGGATCTAGTAAGGATCATCAAGATGCTGGAAAACTCTAGATATACTTGAAAAATACGAGCCGAAGAATTTAATTGACTGTTGAAAGAAAATTACTCGATTTTTTCAATCGCGACACCATGATTTATATTCATTGGCTCATATTTCGGTAAATATGGTTCTAACAGCCAATGTAAATTAGTAGGGGATCTAACAGGGATCATCAAGATGCTGGAAAACTCTAGATATACTTGAAAAATACGAGCCGAAAAATTTAATTGACTGTTGAAAGGAACTTACTCGATTTTTTCAATCGAGACCCCATGATTTATATTCATTGGCTCATATTTCGGTAAATATGGTTCTAACAGCCAATGTAAATTAGTAGGGGATCTAGTAGGGATCATCAAGATGCTGGAAAACTCTAGATATACTTGAAAAATACGAGCCGAAAAATTTAATTGACTGTTGAAAGAAAATTACTCGATTTTTTCAATCGCGACCCCATTATTTATATTCATTGGCTCATATTTCGGTAAATATGGTTCTAACAGCCAATGTAAATTAGTAGGGGATCTAGTAGGGATCATCAAGATGCTGGAAAACTCTAGATATACTTGAAAAATACGAGCCGAAAAATTTAATTGACTGTTGAAAGGAACTTACTCGATTTTTTCAATCGAGACCCCATGATTTATATTCATTGGCACATATTTCGGTAAATATGGTTCTAACAGCCAATGTAAATTAGTAGGGGATCTAGTAGGGATCATCAAGATGCTGGAAAACTCTAGATATACTTGAAAAATACGAGCCGAAAAATTTAATTGACTGTTGAAAGAAAATTACTCAATTTTTTCAATCGCGACCCCATGATTTATATTCATTGGCTCATATTTCGGTAAATATGGTTCTAACAGCCAATGTAAATTAGTAGGGGATCTAGTAGGGATCATCAAGATGCTGGAAAACTCTAGATATACTTGAAAAAAACAAGCCGAAAAATTTAATTGACTGTTGAAAGAAAATTACTCGATTTTTTCAATCGCGACCCCATGATTTATATTCATTGGCTCATATTTCGGTAAATATGGTTCTAACAGCCAATGTAAATTAGTAGGGGATCTAGTAGGGATCATCAAGATGCTGGAAAACTCTAGATATACTTGAAAAATACGAGCCGAAAAATTTAATTGACTGTTGAAAGAAAATTACTCGATTTTTTCAATCGCGACCCCATGATTTATATTCATTGGCTCATATTTCGGTAAATATGGTTCTAACAGCCAATGTAAATTAGTAGGGGATCTAGTAGGGATCATCAAGATGCTGGAAAACTCTAGATATACTTGAAAAATACGAGCCGAAAAATTTAATTGACTGTTGAAAGGAACTTACTCGATTTTTTCAATCGAGACCCCATGATTTATATTCATTGGCTCATATTTCGGTAAATATGGTTCTAACAGCCAATGTAAATTAGTAGGGGATCTAGTAGGGATCATCAAGATGCTGGAAAACTCTAGATATACTTGAAAAATACGAGCCGAAAAATTTAATTGACTGTTGAAAGAAAATTACTCGATTTTTTCAATCGCGACCCCATTATTTATATTCATTGGCTCATATTTCGGTAAATATGGTTCTAACAGCCAATGTAAATTAGTAGGGGATCTAGTAGGGATCATCAAGATGCTGGAAAACTCTAGATATACTTGAAAAATACGAGCCGAAAAATTTAATTGACTGTTGAAAGAAAATTACTCGATTTTTTCAATCGCGACCCCATGATTTATATTCATTGGCTCATATTTCGGTAAATATGGTTCTAACAGCCAATGTAAATTAGTAGGGGATCTAGTAGGGATCATCAAGATGCTGGAAAACTCTAGATATACTTGAAAAATACGAGCCGAAAAATTTAATTGACTGTTGAAAGAAAATTACTCGATTTTTTCAATCGCGACCCCATGATTTATATTCATTGGCTCATATTTCGGTAAATATGGTTCTAACAGCCAATGTAAATTAGTAGGGGATCTAGTAGGGATCATCAAGATGCTGGAAAACTCTAGATATACTTGAAAAATACGAGCCGAAAAATTTAATTGACTGTTGAAAGAAAATTACTCGATTTTTTCAATCGCGACCCCATTATTTATATTCATTGGCTCATATTTCGGTAAATATGGTTCTAACAGCCAATGTAAATTAGTAGGGGATCTAGTAGGGATCATCAAGATGCTGGAAAACTCTAGATATACTTGAAAAATACGAGCCGAAAAATTTAATTGACTGTTGAAAGAAAATTACTCGATTTTTTCAATCGCGACCCCATGATTTATATTCATTGGCTCATATTTCGGTAAATATGGTTCTAACAGCCAATGTAAATTAGTAGGGGATCTAGTAGGGATCATCAAGATGCTGGAAAACTCTAGATATACTTGAAAAAAACAAGCCGAAAAATTTAATTGACTGTTGAAAGAAAATTACTCGATTTTTTCAATCGCGACCCCATGATTTATATTCATTGGCTCATATTTCGGTAAATATGGTTCTAACAGCCAATGTAAATTAGTAGGGGATCTAGTAGGGATCATCAAGATGCTGGAAAACTCTAGATATACTTGAAAAATACGAGCCGAAAAATTTAATTGACTGTTGAAAGAAAATTACTCGATTTTTTCAATCGCGACCCCATGATTTATATTCATTGGCTCATATTTCGGTAAATATGGTTCTAACAGCCAATGTAAATTAGTAGGGGATCTAGTAGGGATCATCAAGATGCTGGAAAACTCTAGATATACTTGAAAAATACGAGCCGAAAAATTTAATTGACTGTTGAAAGGAACTTACTCGATTTTTTCAATCGAGACCCCATGATTTATATTCATTGGCTCATATTTCGGTAAATATGGTTCTAACAGCCAATGTAAATTAGTAGGGGATCTAGTAGGGATCATCAAGATGCTGGAAAACTCTAGATATACTTGAAAAATACGAGCCGAAAAATTTAATTGACTGTTGAAAGAAAATTACTCGATTTTTTCAATCGCGACCCCATGATTTATATTCATTGGCTCATATTTCGGTAAATATGGTTCTAACAGCCAATGTAAATTAGTAGGGGATCTAGTAGGGATCATCAAGATGCTGGAAAACTCTAGATATACTTGAAAAAAACAAGCCGAAAAATTTAATTGACTGTTGAAAGAAAATTACTCGATTTTTTCAATCGCGACCCCATGATTTATATTCATTGGCTCATATTTCGGTAAATATGGTTCTAACAGCCAATGTAAATTAGTAGGGGATCTAGTAGGGATCATCAAGATGCTGGAAAACTCTAGATATACTTGAAAAATACGAGCCGAAAAATTTAATTGACTGTTGAAAGAAAATTACTCGATTTTTTCAATCGCGACCCCATTATTTATATTCATTGGCTCATATTTCGGTAAATATGGTTCTAACAGCCAATGTAAATTAGTAGGGGATCTAGTAGGGATCATCAAGATGCTGGAAAACTCTAGATATACTTGAAAAATACGAGCCGAAAAATTTAATTGACTGTTGAAAGAAAATTACTCGATTTTTTCAATCGCGACCCCATGATTCATATTCATTGGCTCATATTTCGGTAAATATGGTTCTAACAGCCAATGTAAATTAGTAGGGGATCTAGTAGGGATCATCAAGATGCTGGAAAACTCTAGATATACTTGAAAAATACGAGCCGAAAAATTTAATTGACTGTTGAAAGAAAATTACTCGATTTTTTCAATCGCGACCCCATGATTTATATTCATTGGCTCATATTTCGGTAAATATGGTTCTAACAGCCAATGTAAATTAGTAGGGGATCTAGTAGGGATCATCAAGATGCTGGAAAACTCTAGATATACTTGAAAAAAACAAGCCGAAAAATTTAATTGACTGTTGAAAGAAAATTACTCGATTTTTTCAATCGCGACCCCATGATTTATATTCATTGGCTCATATTTCGGTAAATATGGTTCTAACAGCCAATGTAAATTAGTAGGGGATCTAGTAGGGATCATCAAGATGCTGGAAAACTCTAGATATACTTGAAAAATACGAGCCGAAAAATTTAATTGACTGTTGAAAGAAAATTACTCGATTTTTTCAATCGCGACCCCATGATTTATATTCATTGGCTCATATTTCGGTAAATATGGTTCTAACAGCCAATGTAAATTAGTAGGGGATCTAGTAGGGATCATCAAGATGCTGGAAAACTCTAGATATACTTGAAAAATACGAGCCGAAAAATTTAATTGACTGTTGAAAGAAAATTACTCGATTTTTTCAATCGCGACCCCATGATTTATATTCATTGGCTCATATTTCGGTAAATATGGTTCTAACAGCCAATGTAAATTAGTAGGGGATCTAGTAGGGATCATCAAGATGCTGGAAAACTCTAGATATACTTGAAAAATACGAGCCGAAAAATTTAATTGACTGTTGAAAGAAAATTACTCGATTTTTTCAATCGCGACCCCATTATTTATATTCACTGGCTCATATTTCGGTAAATATGGTTCTAACAGCCAATGTAAATTAGTAGGGGATCTAGTAGGGATCATCAAGATGCTGGAAAACTCTAGATATACTTGAAAAAAACAAGCCGAAAAATTTAATTGACTGTTGAAAGAAAATTACTCGATTTTTTCAATCGCGACCCCATTATTTATATTCATTGGCTCATATTTCGGTAAATATGGTTCTAACAGCCAATGTAAATTAGTAGGGGATCTAGTAGGGATCATCAAGATGCTGGAAAACTCTAGATATACTTGAAAAATACGAGCCGAAAAATTTAATTGACTGTTGAAAGGAACTTACTCGATTTTTTCAATCGAGACCCCATGATTTATATTCATTGGCTCATATTTCGGTAAATATGGTTCTAACAGCCAATGTAAATTAGTAGGGGATCTAGTAGGGATCATCAAGATGCTGGAAAACTCTAGATATACTTGAAAAAAACAAGCCGAAAAATTTAATTGACTGTTGAAAGAAAATTACTCGATTTTTTCAATCGCGACCCCATTATTTATATTCATTGGCTCATATTTCGGTAAATATGGTTCTAACAGCCAATGTAAATTAGTAGGGGATCTAGTAGGGATCATCAAGATGCTGGAAAACTCTAGATATACTTGAAAAATACGAGCCGAAAAATTTAATTGACTGTTGAAAGGAACTTACTCGATTTTTTCAATCGAGACCCCATGATTTATATTCATTGGCTCATATTTCGGTAAATATGGTTCTAACAGCCAATGTAAATTAGTAGGGGATCTAACAGGGATCATCAAGATGCTGGAAAACTCTAGATATACTTGAAAAATACGAGCCGAAAAATTTAATTGACTGTTGAAAGGAACTTACTCGATTTTTTCAATCGAGACCCCATGATTTATATTCATTGGCTCATATTTCGGTAAATATGGTTCTAACAGCCAATGTAAATTAGTAGGGGATCTAGTAGGGATCATCAAGATGCTGGAAAACTCTAGATATACTTGAAAAATACGAGCCGAAAAATTTAATTGACTGTTGAAAGAAAATTACTCGATTTTTTCAATCGCGACCCCATGATTTATATTCATTGGCTCATATTTCGGTAAATATGGTTCTAACAGCCAATGTAAATTAGTAGGGGATCTAGTAGGGATCATCAAGATGCTGGAAAACTCTAGATATACTTGAAAAATACGAGCCGAAAAATTTAATTGACTGTTGAAAGAAAATTACTCGATTTTTTCAATCGCGACCCCATTATTTATATTCATTGGCTCATATTTCGGTAAATATGGTTCTAACAGCCAATGTAAATTAGTAGGGGATCTAGTAGGGATCATCAAGATGCTGGAAAACTCTAGATATACTTGAAAAATACGAGCCGAAAAATTTAATTGACTGTTGAAAGGAACTTACTCGATTTTTTTAATCGAGACCCCATGATTTATATTCATTGGCTCATATTTCGGTAAATATGGTTCTAACAGCCAATGTAAATTAGTAGGGGATCTAGTAGGGATCATCAAGATGCTGGAAAACTCTAGATATACTTGAAAAATACGAGCCGAAAAATTTAATTGACTGTTGAAAGAAAATTACTCGATTTTTTCAATCGCGACCCCATGATTTATATTCATTGGCTCATATTTCGGTAAATATGGTTCTAACAGCCAATGTAAATTAGTAGGGGATCTAGTAGGGATCATCAAGATGCTGGAAAACTCTAGATATACTTGAAAAATACGAGCCGAAAAATTTAATTGACTGTTGAAAGAAAATTACTCGATTTTTTCAATCGCGACCCCATTATTTATATTCATTGGCTCATATTTCGGTAAATATGGTTCTAACAGCCAATGTAAATTAGTAGGGGATCTAGTAGGGATCATCAAGATGCTGGAAAACTCTAGATATACTTGAAAAATACGAGCCGAAAAATTTAATTGACTGTTGAAAGAAAATTACTCGATTTTTTCAATCGCGACCCCATGATTTATATTCATTGGCTCATATTTCGGTAAATATGGTTCTAACAGCCAATGTAAATTAGTAGGGGATCTAGTAGGGATCATCAAGATGCTGGAAAACTCTAGATATACTTGAAAAAAACAAGCCGAAAAATTTAATTGACTGTTGAAAGAAAATTACTCGATTTTTTCAATCGCGACCCCATGATTTATATTCATTGGCTCATATTTCGGTAAATATGGTTCTAACAGCCAATGTAAATTAGTAGGGGATCTAGTAGGGATCATCAAGATGCTGGAAAACTCTAGATATACTTGAAAAATACGAGCCGAAAAATTTAATTGACTGTTGAAAGAAAATTACTCGATTTTTTCAATCGCGACCCCATGATTTATATTCATTGGCTCATATTTCGGTAAATATGGTTCTAACAGCCAATGTAAATTAGTAGGGGATCTAGTAGGGATCATCAAGATGCTGGAAAACTCTAGATATACTTGAAAAATACGAGCCGAAAAATTTAATTGACTGTTGAAAGGAACTTACTCGATTTTTTCAATCGAGACCCCATGATTTATATTCATTGGCTCATATTTCGGTAAATATGGTTCTAACAGCCAATGTAAATTAGTAGGGGATCTAGTAGGGATCATCAAGATGCTGGAAAACTCTAGATATACTTGAAAAATACGAGCCGAAAAATTTAATTGACTGTTGAAAGAAAATTACTCGATTTTTTCAATCGCGACCCCATGATTTATATTCATTGGCTCATATTTCGGTAAATATGGTTCTAACAGCCAATGTAAATTAGTAGGGGATCTAGTAGGGATCATCAAGATGCTGGAAAACTCTAGATATACTTGAAAAAAACAAGCCGAAAAATTTAATTGACTGTTGAAAGAAAATTACTCGATTTTTTCAATCGCGACCCCATGATTTATATTCATTGGCTCATATTTCGGTAAATATGGTTCTAACAGCCAATGTAAATTAGTAGGGGATCTAGTAGGGATCATCAAGATGCTGGAAAACTCTAGATATACTTGAAAAATACGAGCCGAAAAATTTAATTGACTGTTGAAAGAAAATTACTCGATTTTTTCAATCGCGACCCCATTATTTATATTCATTGGCTCATATTTCGGTAAATATGGTTCTAACAGCCAATGTAAATTAGTAGGGGATCTAGTAGGGATCATCAAGATGCTGGAAAACTCTAGATATACTTGAAAAATACGAGCCGAAAAATTTAATTGACTGTTGAAAGAAAATTACTCGATTTTTTCAATCGCGACCCCATGATTCATATTCATTGGCTCATATTTCGGTAAATATGGTTCTAACAGCCAATGTAAATTAGTAGGGGATCTAGTAGGGATCATCAAGATGCTGGAAAACTCTAGATATACTTGAAAAATACGAGCCGAAAAATTTAATTGACTGTTGAAAGAAAATTACTCGATTTTTTCAATCGCGACCCCATGATTTATATTCATTGGCTCATATTTCGGTAAATATGGTTCTAACAGCCAATGTAAATTAGTAGGGGATCTAGTAGGGATCATCAAGATGCTGGAAAACTCTAGATATACTTGAAAAAAACAAGCCGAAAAATTTAATTGACTGTTGAAAGAAAATTACTCGATTTTTTCAATCGCGACCCCATGATTTATATTCATTGGCTCATATTTCGGTAAATATGGTTCTAACAGCCAATGTAAATTAGTAGGGGATCTAGTAGGGATCATCAAGATGCTGGAAAACTCTAGATATACTTGAAAAATACGAGCCGAAAAATTTAATTGACTGTTGAAAGAAAATTACTCGATTTTTTCAATCGCGACCCCATGATTTATATTCATTGGCTCATATTTCGGTAAATATGGTTCTAACAGCCAATGTAAATTAGTAGGGGATCTAGTAGGGATCATCAAGATGCTGGAAAACTCTAGATATACTTGAAAAATACGAGCCGAAAAATTTAATTGACTGTTGAAAGAAAATTACTCGATTTTTTCAATCGCGACCCCATGATTTATATTCATTGGCTCATATTTCGGTAAATATGGTTCTAACAGCCAATGTAAATTAGTAGGGGATCTAGTAGGGATCATCAAGATGCTGGAAAACTCTAGATATACTTGAAAAATACGAGCCGAAAAATTTAATTGACTGTTGAAAGAAAATTACTCGATTTTTTCAATCGCGACCCCATTATTTATATTCACTGGCTCATATTTCGGTAAATATGGTTCTAACAGCCAATGTAAATTAGTAGGGGATCTAGTAGGGATCATCAAGATGCTGGAAAACTCTAGATATACTTGAAAAAAACAAGCCGAAAAATTTAATTGACTGTTGAAAGAAAATTACTCGATTTTTTCAATCGCGACCCCATTATTTATATTCATTGGCTCATATTTCGGTAAATATGGTTCTAACAGCCAATGTAAA
The DNA here is from genome assembly GCA_963942555.1 of Aleiodes leptofemur. Lineage (NCBI taxonomy): Eukaryota > Metazoa > Arthropoda > Insecta > Hymenoptera > Braconidae > Aleiodes > Aleiodes leptofemur. The sequence goes on from OZ012620.1 coordinate 10,276,111, forward strand.
TTAGTAGGGGATCTAGTAGGGATCATCAAGATGCTGGAAAACTCTAGATATACTTGAAAAATACGAGCCGAAAAATTTAATTGACTGTTGAAAGGAACTTACTCGATTTTTTCAATCGAGACCCCATGATTTATATTCATTGGCTCATATTTCGGTAAATATGGTTCTAACAGCCAATGTAAATTAGTAGGGGATCTAGTAGGGATCATCAAGATGCTGGAAAACTCTAGATATACTTGAAAAAAACAAGCCGAAAAATTTAATTGACTGTTGAAAGAAAATTACTCGATTTTTTCAATCGCGACCCCATTATTTATATTCATTGGCTCATATTTCGGTAAATATGGTTCTAACAGCCAATGTAAATTAGTAGGGGATCTAGTAGGGATCATCAAGATGCTGGAAAACTCTAGATATACTTGAAAAATACGAGCCGAAAAATTTAATTGACTGTTGAAAGGAACTTACTCGATTTTTTCAATCGAGACCCCATGATTTATATTCATTGGCTCATATTTCGGTAAATATGGTTCTAACAGCCAATGTAAATTAGTAGGGGATCTAACAGGGATCATCAAGATGCTGGAAAACTCTAGATATACTTGAAAAATACGAGCCGAAAAATTTAATTGACTGTTGAAAGGAACTTACTCGATTTTTTCAATCGAGACCCCATGATTTATATTCATTGGCTCATATTTCGGTAAATATGGTTCTAACAGCCAATGTAAATTAGTAGGGGATCTAGTAGGGATCATCAAGATGCTGGAAAACTCTAGATATACTTGAAAAATACGAGCCGAAAAATTTAATTGACTGTTGAAAGAAAATTACTCGATTTTTTCAATCGCGACCCCATGATTTATATTCATTGGCTCATATTTCGGTAAATATGGTTCTAACAGCCAATGTAAATTAGTAGGGGATCTAGTAGGGATCATCAAGATGCTGGAAAACTCTAGATATACTTGAAAAATACGAGCCGAAAAATTTAATTGACTGTTGAAAGAAAATTACTCGATTTTTTCAATCGCGACCCCATTATTTATATTCATTGGCTCATATTTCGGTAAATATGGTTCTAACAGCCAATGTAAATTAGTAGGGGATCTAGTAGGGATCATCAAGATGCTGGAAAACTCTAGATATACTTGAAAAATACGAGCCGAAAAATTTAATTGACTGTTGAAAGGAACTTACTCGATTTTTTTAATCGAGACCCCATGATTTATATTCATTGGCTCATATTTCGGTAAATATGGTTCTAACAGCCAATGTAAATTAGTAGGGGATCTAGTAGGGATCATCAAGATGCTGGAAAACTCTAGATATACTTGAAAAATACGAGCCGAAAAATTTAATTGACTGTTGAAAGGAACTTACTCGATTTTTTCAATCGAGACCCCGTGATTTAAATTCATTGGCTCATATTTCGGTAAATATGGTTCTAACAGCCAATGTAAATTAGTAGGGGACCTAGTAGGGATCATCAAGATGCTGGAAAACTCTAGATATACTTGAAAAATACGAGCCGAAAAATTTAATTGACTGTTGAAAGGAACTTACTCGATTTTTTCAATCGCGACCCCATGATTTATATTCATTGGCTCATATTTCGGTAAATATGGTTCTAACAGCCAATGTAAATTAGTAGGGGATCTAGTAGGGATCATCAAGATGCTGGAAAACTCTAGATATACTTGAAAAATACGAGCCGAAAAATTTAATTGACTGTTGAAAGGAACTTACTCGATTTTTTCAATCGAGACCCCGTGATTTAAATTCATTGGCTCATATTTCGGTAAATATGGTTCTAACAGCCAATGTAAATTAGTAGGGGACCTAGTAGGGATCATCAAGATGCTGGAAAACTCTAGATATACTTGAAAAATACGAGCCGAAAAATTTAATTGACTGTTGAAAGGAACTTACTCGATTTTTTCAATCGCGACCCCATGATTTATATTCATTGGCTCATATTTCGGTAAATATGGTTCTAACAGCCAATGTAAATTAGTAGGGGATCTAGTAGGGATCATCAAGATGCTGGAAAACTCTAGATATACTTGAAAAATACGAGCCGAAAAATTTAATTGACTGTTGAAAGGAACTTACTCGATTTTTTCAATCGAGACCCCGTGATTTAAATTCATTGGCTCATATTTCGGTAAATATGGTTCTAACAGCCAATGTAAATTAGTAGGGGACCTAGTAGGGATCATCAAGATGCTGGAAAACTCTAGATATACTTGAAAAATACGAGCCGAAAAATTTAATTGACTGTTGAAAGGAACTTACTCGATTTTTTCAATCGCGACCCCATGATTTATATTCATTGGCTCATATTTCGGTAAATATGGTTCTAACAGCCAATGTAAATTAGTAGGGGATCTAGTAGGGATCATCAAGATGCTGGAAAACTCTAGATATACTTGAAAAATACGAGCCGAAAAATTTAATTGACTGTTGAAAGAAAATTACTCGATTTTTTCAATCGCGACCCCATTATTTATATTCATTGGCTCATATTTCGGTAAATATGGTTCTAACAGCCAATGTAAATTAGTAGGGGACCTAGTAGGGATCATCAAGATGCTGGAAAACTCTAGATATACTTGAAAAATACGAGCCGAAAAATTTAATTGACTGTTGAAAGAAAATTACTCGATTTTTTCAATCGCGACCCCATTATTTATATTCATTGTCTCATATTTCGGTAAATATGGTTCTATAAGCCAATGTAAATTAGTAGGGGATCTAGTAGGGATCATCAAGATGCTGGAAAACTCTAGATATACTTGAAAAATACGAGCCGAAAAATTTAATTGACTGTTGAAAGAAAATTACTCGATTTTTTCAATCGCGACCCCATTATTTATATTCATTGGCTCATATTTCGGTAAATATGGTTCTGACAGCCAATGTAAATTAGTAGGGGATCTAGCAGGGATCATCAAGATGCTGGAAAACTCTAGATATACTTGAAAAATACGAGCCGAAAAATTTAATTGACTGTTGAAAGGAACTTACTCGATTTTTTCAATCGAGACCCCATGATTTATATTCATTGGCTCATATTTCGGTAAATATGGTTCTAACAGCCAATGTAAATTTGTAGGGGATCTAGTAGGGATCATCAAGATGCTGGAAAACTCTAGATATACTTGAAAAATACGAGCCGAAAAATTTAATTGACTGTTGAAAGAAAATTACTCGATTTTTTCAATCGCGACCTCATTATTTATATTCATTGGCTCATATTTCGGTAAATATGGTTCTAACAGCCAATGTAAATTTGTAGGGGATCTAGTAGGGATCATCAAGATGCTGGGAAACTCTAGATATGTTTGAAAAATACAAGCCGAAAAATTTAATTGACTGTTGAAAGGAAATTACTCGATTTTTTCAATCGCGACCCCATTATTTATATTCATTGGCTCATATTTCGGTAAATATGGTTCTAACAGTCAATATAAATTAGTAGGGGATCTAGTAAAGATCATCAAGATGCTGGAAAACTCTAAATATCATGGAATTCTCGAAAAATATAAGCCGAAAAATTTCATTGACTGTTTAAAGGAACTTACTCGATTTTCAAAGTCGAGATCCCATTATTTATATTCATATGCCCATATTTTGGTAGATATAGTTCAAACAGCAAATGTAAATTAGTAGAGGATCTAGTAGAGCCAGGCTCAGCCAGGCTCAGCCGGGCTCAGCCAGGCTCAGCCAGGCTCAGCCGGGCTCCGCCAGGCTCAGCCCGAATTTTAACTGATCCTAAATGTTTGAGAATAGTTTAGGGAAGTTTAGGAAAGCAATTATAGATTGCTATTTTTGTTTTACTAGGCTGTTCCGCGCGCTTCGCGCGCGTGTCGCTTGTCTTGCGGGCGAAACATGCATGGGTATTTTTTTTTTTATTAAGAAGTATATAAAAATGGAAATTTAAATGAGCTACAAATTTTTAGGAATTTTATAATTTTCTACGTAGATTCCAATTAGGAGAATCTTACCTTTTACCTTATTAAGATTCTGGTCCACAACATCAAATAGCAGGGATCATTTAGTAGATCTTGTTTGAAATACCACAGAAATCTATCGATTTCTCATGGAATAATTTCAATAAATTACTCAAACTATGTGTCTAAGCTCTAAATTAATCCTTGGATTATCGGTTCTGCACTCTGATTTTGTCTTTCTTCCTCCAAATCCCTTAGGATGCTTTCTATAGAGTCCGAACTGGCCTGAAGGAAGTGGAAATTATGATCCGGGGTGATTTCCCATAAAATAGCCAATCGGTAATCAGCCCCGACCACTGTAGCTGACGTTTTTCAGCCCTAAGACATTATTATACCGGATATGGAGCATTTCTGCACTCTGGATTTGTCTTTCTTCCTCCAAATCCCCAGAAGGTCTTCTATGGAGTCCGAACTCGCCAGACGCAAGTGAAAATTATGATCCGGGGTGATTTCCCATTGAATGGCCAATCGGTATTCAGCCCTGACCACTGTAGCTGATGTTTTTCAACGCTCTGACATTATTATACCAGATATGGAGTATTCCTGCATTCTGGATTCGTCTTTCTTCCTCCAAATCCCTTAGAATGTCTTCTATGGAGTCCGAACTTGCCAGAGGCGAATGGAAATTATGATCCGGGGTGATTTCCCATTAAATGGCCAATCGGTATTCAGCCCCGACCACTGTAGCTAGCGTTTTTCAGCCCTAAGACATGATCATACCGGATATGGAGCATTCCTGCACTCTGGATTTGTCTTTCTTCCTCGAAATCCCTCAGGATGTCTTCTATGGAGTCCGGACTTGCCAGACACGAGTAGAACTTATGATCCGGGGTGATTTCTCATAAAATGGCCAATCGGTAGTCGGCCTGCACCACTGTAGCTGACACTTTCCAGCACTAAGACCTTATTATACCGGATATGGAGCATTCCTGCACTCTGGATTTGTCTTTCTTCCTCCAAATCCTTCAGAATGTCTTCTATGGAGTCCGAACTTGCCAGACGCGAGTGGAAATTATGATCCGGGTTGATTTCTCATTAAATGGTCAATCGGTATTCAGCCCCGACCACTGTAGCTGACGTTTTTCAGCCCTAAGACATGATGCGTCAATCGGCATTCCTCCGACGTTATCCTTCAAATCGCTATTTCTTCTTCTCAATTTCTACTCATGAATAAGCAGAATGCTTCTGAATGGTTCTCTGAATTTCCTCTATGTTTCTCCTCTTTCCGCGTTATGATGCATTAAAATATAAGATAAAGTGATTGGAATTCATTAAATTCGATTATTTTCAAATTATACTAAATTTTACATGATAAATCACTTTTTCACTTTCAATGTTCCCTTTTGGATACAGTTCCTGATTGTCCTACGAAGGTGAGTAGGGACTTATTCGAAAGGGAAAAATGTGTTCTTCCAGAAAACCAAATAAAATATAGGGGTTTTCATTATAAAAAAATCGAGAAGAGTGGCATTTTTGGATTTTTTTTTGGAAATATTGAGAAAAAAATACATTTTTTAATGTAATAAGCGGAGAACTTCATCTAAATATCCCAAAAATTGAGAGTTTGTTCAGCTCATAGAGACGAATCTTTTGAGCTCTGTTTCGATGAAATCAGATGAGTGGTTTGGAAAATACAGCCTATTTTCGGAAAAACTCCAATTCAAAATAGCTCGAGAACCGTTCGGTATAAGATGCCAATCATCTTCATCAAAAAGCACATATACAGAAAAATACACAAATTGAAAATTTTTGGAAGATACGATTTTCAAAAAAATTGCTATATCTCAGCAACCATTAGGCCGATCTCGCTGAAATTTTCATGGAATCATCAAAACTGATATCTTGCCATAATTTCAGATTTTTATCTCTCACCGTTCTCGAGTAATAGAGAGTTGTAAATCGGTACATACAGACACTCACACATACATGTCTACTTTTTTTCTCATTATTAATTAGGTTATTAATTATTATGAATTAATTAAGTTATTTTGAAGATATATTAGAATTCTCGCTAAGCCTCGATACGTCGAAAGCCATGGTAAAAAACTTTTTTTGTAGAGAATTTAATTTTTCATGAAAAAATCTTTTGACAGTAGAATGACTTGCTTCTGTAACACTCACTTCTAATAATCCAAATGCTCTAAAATTAACAGATATTTCCCGAAAATTTCGTTGCTCAGCAACAATGATAAGATTCAGAAAAATTCGTAGCTTATCTCAATTTTCATGATTGTAATAATTCTTCAAAAAGAAAGAAAAATACATGCATGCTTATTTCGCTCGCAAGAAAAGCAATACGGGCGTAAAACGGGATTTCGTGTGTTCATCAGACAAAAAAATCGCCATACATACTATGTATATATATATATAATATGTATCCCATGGTATACTAACCGATTTTGAGGCTTCACGAAAAAAGGCAAAAAAAGGCCATGCTTTTTTTTATTTAGGATATACATTTTCTTGCGCTTGGAGGCTCAAGACATAATTTTCATTTTAATTGAATAATTATTCATCCTTAGAGGATGAAATTGATTTTCTTAATATCCCCAAATGACTTCCAAATAAATGAAAATAATTTCAATCTTTTGAAATTTATTTCTGCTATCTATACGTAAAAGAAGTTTTAATTAATAATAAATCAATGACGCTTCCCCAAATTAAAAAAATGCTTTCCTAAACTTCCCTAAACTATTTCCAAACGTTTAGGATCATTTGAAATTGAAACTAATTTTTCTCAAGGTTACTAGATCTACCAGGTTGAGACAACTCGAACTGTCGCCGTGCGAATTGTCGCTGGGGTCATAAGGGCTGCCTTGAAGTGAAGCATCGGCTTAAGGAATTCAAAAATTGTCACTTTTAGAATTTTTTTTTGTTTTTATTGAAACTTTCGAGAATCATGGATGAAAGAATGAAAATCAATGAGAGATACATATTAACCCTCTGAAGACAAACTCCGTCTCCCCACCACTGAATCAGACCGAACGGCGAGTGACTCGGCCCTATGGTGGGGCGCAACATCCAGTGCCGGCGTATCGCGCGGACGGCAGGGCGAATCACTGCTTAAAAAAATTACAATCAACCGAGAAAAATAAATAAAATATGAATCGGTTTTGAGACAGCGGACTCTTTTAAAACATGTACTTCCTTCGATTTCAACGAAGAAGGATTTTTGATGGAATTTTTTTCGTTCTTCACTTTTATAACTGGAAGAATTTTTGCAAATGAATTTTTTTTTATTTCCGTTTTTGTTGACGCATCTTCATTATTTCTTCTTCAGTAAATAGTATTTTTAAATCAAACACTTTTTTCTCAGTCTAAACAATTCTATCATAAATTTCTATTTTTATTATGAACTTGGAAACGAGAAAAAATATAGAAAAATCGTAACCGGCAAGGACCAACACGTTCACGAGCTCTGTACGGTCATGGGATAGTAGGAGAGGGGGCAGCCATCTCATGACGTCACGCACTAACACAGTGAACGCGTGCCCACGATTGGCTATTCCCTCTCTCTAGTTCACACGACAGGGATTGCTAGGAGTTTGTCTTCAGAGGGTTAAAATGAATGAATAATGAATTATAAATCATACCTTTCATTCTTACAGTCACTTTTATCACTATATAGATGTGAGCTACATTTAGCTAACAAAATAAGAATGAGAAAAAAATTGGTGTGTAGAATATGAATCATTGGGAATTTAGAAAAATAATTTCGAGATGGAATGACTCGTTACATAGATGAATGAGTGATAAAGGGCATTAGATAGTTATTGTTTCATCCGATATAGAATAATACAATCCATTCTTCATGGTTTCTCCTATTTCAATTATTTCCAATTGAAAATATTGCATAAAGTAGAATTTATATTTATAAACAATTGGCTATATGAAACGGATTGATTATAACTAATTTCTCATGATCACCTTGTGTTGCTGGATTACATGGAGTGTTGATTGAAAAAAAACTGGACAGATCTCCGTTCAAATATCCTTGCCGAGATAATAGGAAACAGAATATCGAATAACTACGTGAGCTTTTTGAACGGAGGAGAAACGAGGAGTAAATGAAGCCCCTTCAATGTAGAGAGCTCGAATACCAGTTCTGTATGAGTGAAAATGGTTAGAACAATGTTATACTAGAAAGAAACTAACAAGATGACTTTTTTCACCGATGGGCCTCCAGGCTTCTTAAGCCTTCGAAGAGCGCTCAATCTTCAGCAGCGTTGGCTTTAAGGTGAGAAATCAATCGATTTTAGACGAAGAAACCAGATTCCGCAGCTCGTGTTCCCCAATTAGAAGGATAGGGGGTCTCCCCTTCCTAAATATCGTGGGTAGTCGCTCGATTTCACTTCTTACCGTCATAATTTTGGAAAATGATTGAGAATAGTCGTTTCCTCTTTACTTCAAGGACCTCTAGGACCTAAAGAAGGGAAATCCATCGATTTTAGATGGAAGAATCGAAATCCGCAGCTCACGTTGCCCCAATTAGAAGAATATGGGGTCCTCCCTTCCAAAATATCGTGGGTAGTGGCTCAATTTCACTTCTTAGGATGAGAATTGATGGAAAATTATTGAAAATAGTTATTTTCTCTTTACTTCGAGGACCTCAAGGACCTAAAGGAGGGAAATCAATCGATTTTAGATGAAAGAATCGAAATCCGCAGCTCGCGTTGCCCCAATTAGAAGAATATGGGGTCCCCCTTCCAAAATATCGTGGGTAATAGCTCAATTTCACTTCTGATCGTGATAATTAATGAAAAATCATTGAAGAACGTTATTTTCTCTTTGCTTCAAGGACCTCTAAGACCTAGAGAAGGGAAATCAATCGATTTTAGCCGCAGAAATTAAATTCCGCAGCTCACGTTGCCCCAATTAGAAGAATATGGGATCCTCCCTTCCAAAATATCGTGAGTGGCTCAATTTCACTTCTTAGGATGATAATTAATGGAAAATTATTGAAAATAGTTATTTTCTCTTTACTTCAAGGAGCTCAAGGTACTAAAGAAGGGAAATCGATCGATTTTAGATGAAAGAATCGAAATCCGCAACTCGCGTTGCCCCAATTAGAAGATTATGGGGTCCCCCCTTCCAAAATATCGTGGGTAATAGCTCAATTTGACTTCTAATCGTGATAATTAATGAGAAATCATTGGAGAACGTTATTTTCTCTTTGCTTCAAGGACCTCTAAGACCTAGAGAAGGAAATCAATCGATTTTAGACGAAGAAATTAAATTCCGCAGCTCGTGTTGCCCTAATTAGAAGAATATGGGGTCCTCCCTTCCAAAATATCGTGAGTAGTGGCTCAATTTCACTTCTTAGGATGATAATTAATGGAAAATTATTGAAAATAGTTATTTTCTCTTTACTTCAAGGACCTCTAGGACCTAAAGAAGGGAAACCCATCGATTTTAGATGGAAGAATCGAAATCCGCAGCTCGCGTTGCCCTAATTAGGAGAATATGGGGTCCCCCCTTCCAAAATATCGTGGGTAGTGGCTCAATTTCACTTTTAGGATGATAATTGATGGAAAATTATCGAAAATAGTTACTTTCCCTTTACTTCAAGGACCTCTAGGACCTAAAGAAGGGAGATCAATCGATTTTAGATGGAAAAATTGAAATCCGCAGCTCGCGTTGCCCCAATTAGAAGAATATGGGGTCCCCCCTTCCAAAATATCGTGGGTAGTGGCTCAATTTCACTTTTAGGATGATAATTGATGGAAAATTATCGAAAATAGTTATTTTCTCTTTACTTCAAGGACCTCTAGGACCTAGAGAAGGGAAATCAATCGATTTTAGACGAAAAAATTAAATTCCGCAGCTCGCGTTGCCCCAATTAGAAGAATATGGGGTCCTCCCTTCCAAAATATCGTGGGTAGTGGCTCACTTTCACTTTTAGGATGATAATTAATGGAAAATTATTGAAAATAGTTATTTTCTCTTTACTTCAAGGACCTTCAGGACCTAAAGAAGGGAAATCAACCGATTTTAGATAAAAGAATCGAAACCCGCAGCTCGCGCTGCCCCAATTAGAAGAATATGGGGTCCTCCCTTCCAAAATATCGTGGGTAGTGGCTCAATTTCACTTTTAGGATGATAATTAATGGAAAATTATTGAAAATAGTTATTTTCTCTTTACTTCAAGGACCTCTAGGACCCAAAGAAGGGAAATCAATCGATTTTAGATAAAAAAATCGAAATACGCAGCTCGCGTTGCCCCACCCGAGATAAAATTTTAGAGTCTCGCAGAGACGATTGAGTCTCCAGGAGACTCTCCAGCGTCTCTTGGAGACTCGATGCGTCTTCGGGAGATTCGTTGAGTGTTTGATGCAGTACATTGAGCGGAGACGCAAGCCTCTCAAAGTCTCTCATTGCTGATATTTCAGTAGAGAGACTTCCAAATACTCCACGTCTCTGCATCAGAGACTTGGACTTAGAATTTTTTTCATCGAATTGAAAAATTTTATAAGTTTTTTCATTAACATTTATAATTTTTAATTGTAAATATTCAATGGAATTCATTTTTTATTAACAATTTCGTTTAGTTGATTGAGATTTAGAAGACATGGCGTCCAAAAAAAATTATGCTTTAAATCAAAAAAATATTCTTTTATGTGAAAAATTCATGGATTTATTCATTAATAAAAATATCAGGTGTATAGGGGGGACCGGGGCAAAATGAGGTCCGGGGTTACGTGCTTTAAAGTACCCCATTTTGCCCCGGTCCCCCCTAATTATTCATTTATTCTTTACTTTTTCATTCGTTTTATTATGTTTCCAATTTTCAATATTAAAAAATTATTTTGTCGATTATCCTCCATTGCTATATCAGATTCAGGTTACTATTCATTGAAAAATTCAATTGCATCGATTACAAATGCAATTTATTCACAAAAAATTATTGTGAATGAAAGAACGGTTAAAAACCAGAATAGGGAGTAACACTTTCAAGTGTTTCAGAATAGCCGTGATGTCTAAATCAACATCAAGGGAAGCAGAGCATCACAGGACTCCGGGTTCAAATCCCGCCTACGGGGAAAAAAAAACATCAATATCTCGGGAACGGTGTAACCGATTCACTTTTTTTGTTTTTTTACGTGTTCTGCATCAGAAACGGGAAATTATGGATATAATTTCTGCTCCAAACAATATATTAATTGCATTAATGAGTGAATTATGCAATTAAATATAGATTGGGTGCGGAAATTCACTGAGCGTCTCTCAAGTAGAGACGCGGAGGCTCTCGCGGAGGAGTCTCTGAAAAGTCTCTCTGGTGGCGCGAATAGAGACTCGTCTCCGCCACAGAGATGAGTCTCTTTCACTTTTGGAAGACTCTCATTTTTCATCTCGGGCAATTAGAAGAATATGGGGTCCCCCCTTCCAAAATATCGTGGGTAGTGGCTCAATTTCACTTTTAGGATGATAATTAATGGAAAATTATTGAAAATAGTTATTTTCTCTTTGCTTCAAGGACCTCTAAGACCTAGAGAAGGAAATCAATCGATTTTAGACGAAGAAATTAAATTCCGCAGCTCGCGTTGCCCCAATTAGAAGAATATGGGGTCCTCCCTTCCAAAATATCGTGGGTAGTGGCTCAATTTCACTTTTAGGATGATAATTAATGGAAAATTATAGAAAATAGTTATTTTCTCTTTACTTCAAGGACCTCTAGGACCTAATGAAGGGAAATCCATCGATTTTAGATGAAAGAATCGAAATCCGCAGCTCGCGTTGCCCCAATTAGAAGAATATGGAGTCCCCCCTTCCAAAATATCGTGGGTAGTCGCTTGATTTCACTTCTTACCGTCATAATTTTGGAAAATGATCAAAAACAGTAATCTCCTGTTTACTTCAAGGACCCTTAGAAACTGAAGAAGGGAAATCGATCGATTTGAGACGACGGAATCAAATTTCGCAGCTCGCGTTGCCCCGATTAGAAGGATTTGGGGTCCCCCTTTCCGAAATATCGTGGGTAGTCGCTCGATTTCACTTCTTAGGATGATAATTAATGATAAATTATCGAAAATAGTTATTTTCCCTTTACTTTAAGGACCTCTAGGACCTAAAGAAAGGAGATCAATCGATTTTAGATGGAAACATCGAAATCCGCAGCTCGCGTTGCCCCTATTAGAAGAATATGGTGTCCCCCTTCCAAAATATCGTGAGTAGTCGCTCGACTTCACTTCTTACCGTCAAAATTTTGAAAAATGATTGAAAATAGTAATTTCCTCTTTACTTCAAGGACCTTTAGGACCTAAAGAAGGGAAATCAACCGATTTTAGATGAAAGAATCGAAATCCGCAGCTCGCGTTGCCCCAATTAGAAGAATGTGGGGTCCTCCCTTCCAAAATATCGTGGGTAGTGGCTCAAATTCACTTCTTAGGATGATAATTAATGGAAAATCATTGAAAACAGTCATTTTCCCTTTACTTCAAGGACCTCTAGGACCTAAAGAAGGGAGATCAATCGATTTTAGATGGAAAAATCGAAATCCGCAGCTCGCGCTGCCCCAATTAGAAGAATATGGGGTCCCCCCTCCCAAAATATCGTGGGTAGTCGCTCGATTTTACTTTTTACCGTGATAATTTATGGAAAATGATTAAGAATAATGCTTTTCTTTTTACTTCAAGGACTTCTAGGACCTAAAGAAGGAAAATCAATTGGTTTTGGTAATATAGGGTAGTCGAATCCAGTAAATCGAATCAAGTTAAGCAACTCCACACTGCAAATCCAGGGGTCTCATTTTGAGACCCCAAGGGTCTCATTTTGTAGACACTTTTGAGACCCCAAAAGGGTCTCATTCTGAGACCCCAAGGGGTCTCATTCTGAGACACAATGGCGGCCGAGCTGGGGAATTTTGTCGATAATGCAGAGATAGAATTCCCCAGTTATGTAGGATAACGATCAATGTTAATAATATAAAGAATTATAGAATTGAATTCTGAACTCCGCGTAATTATTTGTTGATATTCATCAAAAAATTCGAGACGAAATTTTCATCATCAAAAAAATTTCCATTCAGAAAATCCTTCTATACATTATCTGAAATACGCTGAGAAAAAAAAGTAATAAAAAATATCAAATATCAGTTTTTCCATTGGTCAACTAATAATTAGAAAAATTGTTGGATTTACTGAATTTCCCTCATTAAAACAAATGAATTTTCTAAATTTATTAAATTTCTCTCATCTGAACAAATGTACTGTTTGAATAAACGAAATTCAATAACTTCTTTAACTATTTCGAAAAAATATTTTCGAAGGACCAATAGCACAAATATTTGAAATATTTGAAAAACCAATAGGTTTCAATTTTTCTATGTAACTTATCCTGTTGAAATTTTTTCTATAGAAATTTCTCGGCATAAGTTTCCTCTCCATTCGTTTTTTCGTTTTTCATTGAGAATTTCAAACTAAACAAGCCGGGGATTTTCAGTCGAAGATTTTTTAGCAAAAAAAGAGACAGAATTAGTTGTATCAGAAACTCAGACTATTTTTTTTTCTATTCAATTGCTTTATTCTAAATGATATTTGGGAGGATCGTAGCATGCTCAATAGAATTGATTTCGTACGATGACATTAAATGTCATCGTACGAACGAATTGATTTCGAATCCTGAAATAATTTTTTTTTTGTATCAAACTGGGATTATGAATATATTTTCTTCATTAAGAATGATTTTATTAGGTATTCTTTATGAACATTCAACAGAAGCAATGTTAATTTCATAGCAAATTAAATTAAATACATTGCAGTCTGAGAGGAAATGGATGAATATGAAGGGATCATTTTTGGAGAGATAGTGTCTTATATATTGATAGTAAGGGCATTTTCTCTTAATAATAATTTATTTGTTCAGAAAAAAGTAAAAAATTGTTCTATTTGTCTTTTCGTTATTCTTTTAATTTTTTTCCTTTTTTCTACCCCAGTGGACTTAACGTCGCGTCAAAGTGCCAATAATGTTAACAAATAAGAATAGCAATGTATTGGAGCAATAAGTTTTTTTTTCCTTGAAATATATTAGATTATTAAAAAGGGAACAACCCTGTGGAGGGAGGTGCAACGATGTACTATGTAAAGAGCCGAGAGGCTATACAAGGAACAAATAAACAATAATAATAATAATGTAAAAAATTGTGAGACGTGCGCTAACTTCGTTATCATATACTTTTGAAAAGCGAAAATATGAGATCCCTGGCGGTTTCGTAGTTACTATTGAAAAGCGATAAGTTCACGGTGAATTCACGATTAATTTCGCAGCGAAAAGCTGTCAACATATGCGCAATTTTTTTTAAATATTCGAGCGGTGAATGAATCGTCAATCTGGTGATTGCTCACACAAAATTTTGAAATTGGAACGAACAATACTTTTAAAAATGTTGATTATTTGTATAAAATCGTTAATAACAATTTATACAAGATGAACTTCTCGAATTTGATTCAGTGAATCTGTGAAGAGTGTAATGAGGAATAAAATGAGCCCTAGAAATGAAAAGTTAATTGAAAATTTAATTTTTTTTATTATTTTTCACATTCCTTTAAATCTTGAAAAATTTGATCATTATTTATTCGTTCCTTGTATAGCCTCTCGGCTCTCTACATAGTACTTCGTTACACCTCCCTCCACAGGGCTGCTCCCTTTTTAATAATCTAATATATTTCAAGAAATAAAATAACTTATTGCTCCAATACATTGCTATTCTTATTTGTTAACATTATTGGCACTTTGACGCGACGTTTAGTCCACTGGGGTCGAAAAAAGGAAAAAAATTAAAAGAATGACGAAAAGAAAAATAGAACAATTTTTTACATTTTTCTGAACAAATAAATTATTATTAAGAAAAAATGCCCTTACTATCAATATATAAGACACTATCTCTCCAAAATGATCCCTTCATATTCATCCATTTCCTCTCAGATTGCAATGTATTTCATTTAATTTGCTGTGAAATTAACATTGCTTCTGTTGAATTTTCATAAAGAATACCTAATAAAATCATTCTTAATGGAGAAAATATATTCATAATCCGAGTTTAATACAAAAAAAAAATTATTTCAGGATTCGAAATCAATTCGTTTGTACGATGACAATCAATGTCCTCGTACGAAATCAATTCTATTGAGAATGCTACGATCCTCCCAAACATCATTTAGAATAAAGCAATTGGATAGAAAATTGATACAACTAATTCTGTCTCTTTTTTTGCTAAAAATTTTTCGAAAATCCCCGGCTTGTTTAGTTGGAAGTTCTCAATGAAAAACGAAAAAACGAATGAAGAGGAAACTTATGCCGAGAAATTTCTATAGAAAAAATTTCAACAGAATAAGTTACATAGAGAAATTGAAACCTATTGGTTTTTCAAATATTTCAAATATTTGTGCCATTGGTCCTTAGAAAATATTTTTTCAAAATAGTTAAAGAAGTTATTGAATTTCGTTTATTCAAACAGTACATTTGTTGAGATGAAAGAAATGTAATAAATTTAGAAAATTGATTTATTTAAATGCGGAAAATTCAGTAAAACCAACAATTTTTCTAATTATTAGTTGACCAATGGAAAAACTAATATTCGATATTTTTTATTACTTTTTTTTCTCAGCGTCTTTCAGATAATGTATAGAAGGAATTTCTGAATGGAAATTTTTTTGATGATGAAAATTTTGTCGCGAATTTTTTGATGAATATCAACAAATAATTACGCGGAGTTCAGAATTCAATTCTATAATTCTTTATATTATTAACATTGAGCGTTATCCTACATAGCTGGGGAATTCTATCTCTGCATTATCGACAAAATTCCCCAGCTCGGCCGCCATTGTGTCTCAGAATGAGACCCTTTTGGGGTCTCAAAAGTGTCTACAAAATGAGACCCTTGGGGTCTCAAAATGAGACCCCTGGATTTGCAGTGCAACTCCTATGAGAAATTTTTTTTGAATTCCTCGGGAGCTGTTACATTCAGTGTAATTTACACTCAATTTTTTCGAAATGTTCAATAAACTCAATTGTGTAGGTATCTCAGCCTTGAGGAAAAAAATGAAACTTTTTCTGGACAATGGACAAATTAACTTATATTGAATGACTACATATTTTTATGTTATTGTTATCACCACTGAAAATAAGAATTCCTTCGGAAAATATTCACCTTTTATATTCTCCATGTTATCAAAATATTTAAGCAGAGGAATTAGGAGGAAATAAGGGATATTCTTTACTATAGGTAATACATAGTGTGTACTCATTCATTCATTCATTGTTCATTCTCCCATCCTGAAGACAATAAATATTCCGACAATTTGAGGAGTACAACAGGGGTGCTATTCCTGCAGCAATTTAAGAAAGTTAAAATTTTGCTCCCGCTAGGTGACAGCAGTGAGTTTCCGAAAAAAAATTGAGCTGGTTTGAGAACGCATCACTTCTGCCTCTGAATGACAAAGGTTATCAATCATCAATCGGCTGTATAGACTGATGGATGAAGGCCAGCTTCTTTTTCCTTCATCGTGCTGTGGTTTTTGTACAGCTGGCCTCCAGCCATCAGTCTATCCAGCCGATTGATGATTGATAATATCTGTCCTTCAGAGGCAAATAAACAAATAAATTCATTGATAAATTAATTTTTATTAATAAATTTTTTAAGAGAATCAAATTTCGGAAAAAATATGTAATGCGCAAGCAGGATTTGAACCCACGACCCTCTGATTACATGTCAGGTGCTCTGACCACTGAGCTATTGCGAGTGACTATATTTACCTTCGAATTTTGATTCTCACATCTTTTCTCCACCTCCCATCCACGAGGCAATGTCGCCATTAAACAAATAAATTCATTGATAAATTAATTTTTATTAATAAATTTTTTAAGAGAATCAAATTTCGGAAAAAATATGTAATGCGCAAGCAGGATTTGAACGATGCGTTCTCAAACCAGCTCAATTTTTTTTCGGAAACTCACTGCTGTCACCTAGCGGGAGCAAAATTTTTATTTTCTTAAATTGCTGCAGGAATAGCACCCCAGTATGAAATCGACAAACATAATTTCACATTCTAAAAACTGCGAACCGCACCGTGTGTCGTGAGGGTCCACCTTGTTCTCGCACTGCTACATGATTGGTGGAGCGCTTTTTCCCATAGATTCGCACGGCGACAGCTCTTATACATTGGGGCATAGGATGTCTTAACCTGGTATATCCAGTAGCCTTGATTTTTCTATCTGCCAAGTATGATGGCTAAATAATTCAAAAAAATTAGTTTCCGTAATGTCCACCAGATTGCGCTTTTGTCAATTCGAGTTCGACTATTTCCATTTCAAGTTCGATTATCCTTCAATTCGAGATGAAATCCGCTATGTTCGATTTTAATGCCCTGTCCTCTTTATAAACAAGTGTCAGAACAAATTTTGACGAGTACAAGACAGTACTTTCCGCAAGTATTTTCCTATACTTCATGTGTGGTCATTGTACTCATGATGAGTACCAAATTATACTCATCGCTAGTATTTTTTTAGACTTCTCACAAGACTACTGTACCCAAGTACTAGTTTGTGCTTGTCACTAGTATTTTTTTTTTAGAGTGTATGGTTCAAACAGCTAATGTAAATTAGTAGGGGATCTAGTAGAGATCATCAAGATGCTGGAAAACTCTAAATATCATGGAATTGTCGAAAAATATAAGCCGAAAAATTTCATTGACTGTTTAAAGGAACTTACTCGATTTTTAAAATCGAGATCCCATTAATTATATTCATATGCCCAGATTTCGGTAAATATGGTTCTAACAGCCAATGTAAATTAGTAAGGGATCTAGTAGGGATCATCAAGATGCTGGGAAACTCTAAATACAGGGTGTACCGGAAGTACAGGTACTCCCGGAAATCCTGGGTGAAGGGGTTCATTTGGAGAAGAAAAGTCCCCTTCCACTTCTCCCTCCGATAAACCCCTGCGGAGATATGAGGGTGGAGAGGTGGGCCAATGGGAACCCACCGATAGACGGCCGCACATCCGTGAGAGATTCACGGATGTGTTGGTGCTTCCCCACTCCGCGGTAACTGATCCCCTCCACAACCGCCGAGTCTCCCGCTCTCAGTGACGTGGAAGGGATCGGCGATCGTCAGCTGTCGCCTGTCAGCTGACAAGGCATAAATGTTCAAATGGAAGGGGAGGGAGGGGAGGAATGCTCTGAGAAGAAAAAAATTAGGATTTGTCCAATTTTTTTTTCTTTAAATTAATTTTTTCACTTCTTTTCACGGATTCGAGAATCATCAAAAAAATGGAAAGAAATGAAAACATTCATCACAGAAAAATAATTGAAAAATCCTGATTTTTCGAAAGTTTTTCGAGGCGTCACGTGACCTTGATGCCTCGAAAAACGGAGCACCAGTCTCTCCTGGAGCAGAGAGGGGAACTTTTATCACTCAAAGTGTCTCTGTACTTGGTACAGAGACTCTTTGAGCCACAAAAAACCCCTCCCACCTCCGGGCGAGAGGTGAGTGTTGCCTTGAGGGGAAAGAATGAGTATTTCTCCAATTTTTTTCCTCCATGTAATTATTTCATTTTTTCTATTTTTTTTATCATTCTTGAACGATCAAAAAATTGAAAAAAAGTGAAATAATTGATTTGAAGAAAAAAAATTGGAGAAATCCTAGTTTTTTCCCCTCAGGGCAACTCTCACCTCTGCCCCGGAGGTGGGAGGGGTTTTTTTGTGGCTCAAAGAGTCTCTGACCAAGTACAGAGACACTTTGAGTGATAAAAATGCCATTTTGCCCCCCCCCCCCCCTGGAGAGACTGGTGCTCCGTTTTTCGAGGCGTCAAGGTCACGTGACGCCTCAAAAAACTGTCGAAAAATCAGGATTTTTCAATTTTTTTTCTTTAATGAATATTTTCATTTTTTTCCATTTTTTTGATCATTCTTGAATGATGAAAAAAATGAGAAAAAGTGAAAAAATTGATTTAAAGAAAAAAAATCGGAGAAATCCTGATTTTTTTCTTCTCAGAGCATTCCTCCCCTCCCTCCCCTTCCATTTGAACATTTATGCCTTGTCAGCTGACAGGCGACAGCTGACGATCGCCGATCCCTTCCACGTCACTGAGAGCGGGAGACTCGGCGGTTGTGGAGGGGATCGGTTACCACTGAGTGGGGACGCACCAACACAGCCGTGAATCTCTCACGGATGTGTGGCCGTCTATCGGTGGGCTCTCATTGGCCCACCTTTCCACCCTCATATCTCCGCAGGGGTTCATCGGAGAGAAAAGTAGAAGGGGACTTTTCTGCTCCAAATGAACCTCTTTACCCAGGATTTCCGGGAGTACCTGTACTTCCGGTACACCCTGTATATGTGTACATTTGTAGTATTATTTCAATTAAATTAAACCTTGGAGGTGAGTTTTGACTTTTATGACAAAAGATTAAAGCAATACCCCAAAGAACTCGATTGTCTGACAGACATCGTTGACTCCTCGTTCATAATTATAAAATTACAGTCTCTCAACTGTGTTGTTCATTTCCATGTTCATAAACTCAGATGTAGGGATCATGGGACGTTGGAATAATTAAATTTAACAATACTAGGTAATTTTCAACTGAACGACGTTTCGCCCGTTTTTATTCAGGCTTCCTCAGGTTCTTGACATCATTAGTATGTAGTCACCATAAAGCTAATTTTATCCAATCGGAAACTAAACATATGCAAAATTAATTTATTTAACATTGCAGTGTGCTCTTATCTCGAATTATCACAGTTCCCTTTTCACCACTCGTTACTGATTCTCTGATTCCTCTTTGCTTTCCTCATGTGAGATACGTTAAGCACACATCAGGAAGTGTATAAAAGAAGACTGATCATTCAGGTAAATGCTGAAAGTTCTTATCACAATATGAGTAAATTGAGAATACTCTTCATATTGGCAGTTGTCTTAGCCGTCATAGTGGCTATTCAAGGTATGTGAAACCCTCAAATTGTCATTCTACAATAAAATCTTCAATATTTGATGGCAAAGAAAAAAAAATCCAAATGATTTTAGTGCAAAATTGGAAGATCTCTTCATACTGTTCATATTATTTTTACTGTCGGAAATAGAAGCTATTGTGAATAATGCATTTCTTCTTTACAGGACGAGGTCCATGCTCACGACGATGTCTCGTTCGATGCCCTGAGGGATTGACCCAGGCAATTAATCCTAAAACCGGCTGCTATGAGTGTAGTTGCACACCTATTTCACAATGATAATATCAAATATCTTCAAGTATTCAATATTCACATCTAGCTATTCAATGAAGTGGAAAAAAATTAATACTGATTCTTATTTCATAAAAATAAACCAGATTCTATAACATTCATTGATTACTTTTGTATGGATTGACTGTAACATCAATGGAATGATTCTTAATAAAAAATAAAACAAAATTCAACTAATTGGCGTTAATTCCTCTTCTGAATAACACACAAATAGAAATATATACTTCATTAATTAATTCACACATTATACGCACAGATTTATCAATCATTGTATTTATATCACATTTTTATAGTGGCATTTTCGAGAAATTATCAAAAAATTTCCATCATTTATTGCTCAATATAAAAATATTTATATATTTTTTTTATGTAAAAAATGTATTGTCACAATCAATTATTGAAAAAATAAATGCGATCAAAGTCTCTCATTCATCCCAAAATTTCGTTAATACATGTGTTCATATTCATTTTTAAAAAATTGCTTAGTTATTATTATTTTTCTATTTTCCTCGTCGTCTGGTTGAACAACAAGGAAAAATGAATGTAAATCGACAGTACTATGAGTTTACCACAATTTGCGGATCAATTCTATTATGATAACGATAAAATGACATTTTTTTCCCGTCATTCGTTACCGATTCACTGAGACCTCCGTGCTTTCCTCATATCGAATACGATAAGCACACACCAGAAGGTATATAAAAGAAGAACTAGCATTCAGGTAAATGCAGAAGGTTTCTAATCGCAATATGGGTAAATTGAGAATACTCTTCATATTGGCAGTTGTCTTCGCTATCATAGTGACTATTCAAGGTATGTGAAATCCTCAAATTCTTATTCTACAATAAATTTTCCAATATTTGATGGAAAAGAGAGAATATTCAAATGAACTTAGTGCCAAACTGCAAAGATCTCTTCGAACCGCTCAAATTATTTTAATTTTCGAGAATCGAAGAAACTGTATATAATGCATTTTTTTTACAGCTCGAGTTGCATGCCCACCATGTCTTATTCTGTGCATTAACGGGATGAGCCGGGAGGTTGATTCTAACGGTTGTTACATCTGCACATGCGAACCTATTCCAGGATGATAATATCAGCCATTTTCAAGTATTCAATCTCCAAATCTAGCAATTCAAATCAGTCGAAAGAGAATTAATGCAGGTCTTATATATCAGCATTAACCAAATTCTATCACACGTATCGATTATTTTCGTATCAATTAATTGTAAATTCAATACAGTGATTTTTTTAATAAAAAATTAAATTGAATCGAACTAATTTGGGCTAATTGTTCAGAAATTGGCGCGAAAATCGTGGATCAATCGCTCAATTGCGATCTAAATCTCTCATGTATCTCAGAATTTCAATGAGTAATTCGGTAATTTACTGTCGTGCAACTTTAGCGCGATCAGATAAAAATTTTTTCTGCATCGAGATCGACATGTTCACATGCAATTCAAATGAGAAGTACTTCCAGGCCATCAGTGTGTTCATATCAATTTTTAAAAAATTGATTGAATATCGAGTTTTCCAATATTCTCTTCTTCGTCTAGTTGAATAACAAGGATAAATGAACGTAAAGTGATAAATACTATGTATTCGCTAGACTAAAAACGAACTAATGCTTATTATCATAATGATAAAATGACATTTGTTTGTTTTCCGCTACTCGTTGGGGATTCACTGAGTAATTTGTGATTTTCTCATGTCATACGCGATAAGCACTCACTGGGAGGTATATAACAGAAAACTAACCATTCAGTGACCATGCAGAATGTTTTTATCGCAATATGGGAAAATTGAGAATACTCTTCATACTGGGAGTTGTCTTCGCTGCCATAGTAATTATTCAAGGTATGAGAAACTCTCAAATTCTTATTCTACAATAATCATTATTCTACAATAATTTTACCGAGTTGTGTATATTCCTTTTTTTCCGCAGCGCATATTTTCTGCCCACGATGTCTTTTTGTTTGCCCTTCAGGAACGAAGTGGATCGGACAATATTATGGAAACGGTTGTCCTAAGTGTGGTTGCATAGCTGATTCATCATGATAATATCAAACATCTTCAAATATTCAATCTCCAGATTCAGCTGATCAATGTAGTAAAAAAAGAATTAATACATCAGGATTATCTCCGTATTAATTAATTGTAATATGAATACAGTGATTTTGAATAAAGACTAAAATTGAATTGAACTCATTAATTTACCTTTAGAGTGAGTTCTATGAGCGATTCTTAGTGCTGCAGGATGAGTGTGGATACCATCAGCAATAATTCCATAGTCAATTGTCCTTGAGGACGGAATTTGATTGGATATCAAAAGACCAACGAGTCCTGGATCTCTGTGATGAAACTGGGAAAAAAGGGAATTATAAATTTCAAGGTCTTAAATAAAATTTAAATAATTTCTTTAGTCGTAATGTACAAACTGGCAGCATTGCGTTGGATAAATGAGTGATAAAGGAGGCTCTATCTCTCATTGCGTTTTCACCCTGCGTCAAATGAGCTCTTGAGTGGCCTACAAATGAATTATGATTATGAATCAATTATTTCATACTTTGAAACAGGAAAAAAACAATTTTCTAGATCCTTTTTTTCACCTACAGAAACTCTGATGTCTTGTTGGCAAAAAATTTCTCAATCACACTACACGAATTGTCCAATTCTAGGGCTGAAGTAATGTAATAAATGTTATCCAGACTTCCATAGACATCGATGACATTCGATAATTTGAAAAAAAAAATGCGTTCAGAGGCTTAAATTTATCATAAAATGTCGTTAATCCATGTGTTCATATTAGTTTTTCAAAAATCGGTTCAATTCTGATTTTTCCCTATTCTACTCTCCATCTGGTTGAACAACATGTTCACCAGACGAATTGCGCATTATTTCTATTATGATAATGATAACCATCACAATTGTTTTTCTCTGCCACTCGTTATTGATTCACTGAGTTCTTCGTGCTTTTCTCGTGCGAGATACGATAAACATACACCAGAAGGTATATAAAAGGAGACTGAGCATTCAGGTAAATGCAGAAAGTTCTTATCGCAATATGGGTAAATTGAGAATACTCCTTATATTGGCAATTGTCTTCGCCGTCATAGTAACTATTCAAGGTATTTGAAACCCTCAAAGTTATATTTTAAAATAAATTCTTGAATATTTTATGAAAAAGAGAGGCAATCGGAATGACTATATTTAGAGAATTGGAAAATCTCTTCAAACTACCTAAATTATTTTGATTATCGAAAATAGAAGCAATTGTGTGTAATGCATTTATTTGTTTACAACAGCAATTGCATGCCCACAATTTCGTATTGAGTGCCCTGAGGGATCTACCGAAACAATTAATCCTAATACCAGCTGCTATGAGGGTAGTTGCACACCTATTCCACAATGATAATATCAACTATCTTCAAGGATTCAATATTCACATCTAGCTGTTCAATGCAGTCGAAGAGAGTTAATGCAGATTTTATATTATGAGAATAAAGAAGATTCTATTACATGCATGGATTATTTTTGTAATAGTCGATTGTAACATCAATGCAGTGATGTTTAATAAAAAAGTAAAATTGAATTGAAACAACTGGTGCTAATTCCTCTTTTAAACAATTCGCTAATAAAAATATATTCTTCATTAATTAATTTTCACATTGTACGCGCAAATTCCTTAATCATTGTGTGCTTATAATATAAAAAACGTATTACCACAGTTAACAATTCCACAAATAAATACAATCGCAAAGACTTTCATGTATTCCAGAATGTCCATGAGTATTTCTGTGATTTACTGTCATGCAAGTTTAGCACGATTAGATAAAATTGTTTTTGCATTGATATAGAGATTGAGTTCACCTGTAATCCAAGTGAAATATACTTCTAGGCCCTTTGTGAAGCACTCGCATTTATTTTTCAAAAATTGATTGAATATTGATTTTTTTTTGTTTTTCCTTCTTCGTCTGGTTGAACGAGGATAAAGGAATGTAAATTGATAATACTATGTATTCACTAAACCGAAAGCGGCCTAATGCTATTATCGTAATGATAAAATGACAGTTGTTTGTTTTCCGTCACTCGTTAAGGATTCACTGAGTCATTTGTGATTTTCTCATGTCATTTGCGATAAGCACGCACTGAAAGGTATATAAAGAAAACTGACTATTCAGGTAATTGCAGAACGTTCTCATCGCAATATGGGTAAATTGAGAATACTCCTTATATTGGCAATTGTCTTCGCCGTCATAGTAACTATTCAAGGTATCTGGAATCCTCAAATTCATATTTAACAATGAATTTTTCAATATTTGATGGAATAGAGAGAAATTCAAATGATTTTAGTGCAAAACTGCAAGATCTCTTCATACTGTCCAAATTTTTTTAATTTTCGAGAATTGAAGAAACTGTATATAATGCATTTCTTTTTTACAGCTCGAGCTGCATGCCCACAATGTCGTATTATGTGCACTGACGGAATTAGCTGGCAAGCTGATTCGAACGGTTGTTACATCTGCAGATGCAGACCTATTCTACCAGGATAATATCAACCATCTTCAAGTATTCAATCTCTAAATCTAGCTATTTAAATCAGGCGAGAAGAATTAATACAGGTCTTAATCACCAGCATAAACCAAATTCTATGACATATATTGATCATTTTTGCATCGATTAATTGTAGCATCTATGCAACGATTTTCAATAACAAAAAAATAAAACTACATCGAACTAATTCAGTTTAATAATGAAAGAAAAAAGAACTAATTCAGTGCTCTTTGTTCGGAAATTGGCGTAAAAATCGTGAATCAATGGCTCAATTTTTGAATGATACATCGAGATTCATGACACGTCGAATTAGCTCTTTCATTCATTGTTTATTCACTGGACTCTCAACGGGGAATCATCATTTCCAAGTCCGTCACCGAGAAGTTACGGCTATACCAACGAGTTTCTTTTGTTCTTTGATTTTCGTTTTTGATATTCAAAATTTTCTTATTTCATTCACTTGTGATCTCAACAGGCTATATATTGAACTCTTCAATGTATCATGTATCAATTTTACAATTAAACATTAAAAAAATTTCTATTAACATGAATAAGTTTTCACGAGTAGGAGTAGATTATTCCATACTTTGAAACAGGAAAAGGGCGATTTCCTAGATCCTTTCTCTCACCTACAAAAGCTCTGATGTCTCCTTTGCAAAAAACCTGAATCACACTGCACATCGTAATAATAGCTGATGATTGAAGAAAAAATGAAAACAAATTAATTAATATTCTTATTTTCTCTGTACTAAATTACGTGTCTTTCGATAATAAATCTCATTAGAATTATTGCGTTCAATTAATTATTTCAATACGTTGAGATTATGCCGACGAATAAGTTGACAGTCGCGCTTGCTACGGGACTCTTCTCCACGCGGGAATATCCAAACACACGCAAAGCCAAACTTTTAAATAACGGGATTTTCTCTGAGTTTTCCAATTAATTCGCGACTGGGCTACTTTTTGGAGCACTTCTCCGGGGATTCTTTCACTGAACTAATTTAAATAAAAGACTCATGGGACACGGATCCTGTCCGCTGATGCCCCTTAAACCTAACCGGGAATTATTCCCAAAATTAACTCCCTAATTTCCTATCACTAATTAACCTAACCGGGAATTTACCTCCCAAATTTACACAAACGAGGCACGGATCTTGTCCGCTGTTGCCTCCCAATCCTTAATACTAATCTCAACAATTTTTCCCCCTAGAATTTCAAACAAAATATCAACTAAATCCCCTTATTGGGAGCGCCAGTTTCACTGGACTTTTCGCGCTTTCTCCGATCCCTAGCCTCGCTTCCGCTTTAAAAGGTCGCTTTACGGGGTTTTCCGGGTTTATGCCACGGGGTTAGATGGGTCTTTTCGGGGGTATTTGCCTACAGTTCATGCGCGATGGTTATTGCACTTACCTGTGGTCTGCTGATGTTTTGCTGGACAATGAGAACCTTCGGGGCTCATTACAAATTTTGACAGAGAGTATCGTACTATGACAAATCGATTAAATGACATATATTGTCATTATTTGCCCGAAAATGTCATTTATTCACATAAAATCATAAATTTTTATTGTCGCTTTATGACATTTTTCGTTGTGTCATATAACGTCCAAATATATCGGAAAATGACAATCTCTGTCATAATATCACCTCTATTCCTCTGTCATTTTTCAACAGTTTATGGCGTTTTATCAACTGTCAGAATTCGACGACGCATGATAAAATATCAAGAATAATGTCAGCATATTTCAAATTTCGTCAAATATTTTCTATCGTAATATGTCATTTAATGTCATATTCGGACAAACAGTAATTCTTGGAGGCATGTTAGAAAATGTAGAATCATGATGAAAAGTGATCGAATTGAATATATAATGTCAAATCATGACAGATTATGTCATCTTCTAAGCATTATACTATGTCATATAATGCTATGTGTATGAGTGGAATTGGTAGTTCTGAAGGCGCTGCTAGAGCGCGCATTATAGAAAACTAGTCCCCAAGCCCACTATCATTTTAGAAGTCATAAATTCAAACCGGTGAGCAAGTTTTCTGTGACAATTCGATCGTGCAAGGATCGTGTTAGGCAACAACATCACCGTCTTTCTGATATTATCCGTATGGGTGCTTCCCATACGGCTTAAAAGAATAATACCCGTTCGTGAGCTTCCCTAGTCACTCAGGCCTAGTGGAGTGTTAAATTATGATACAATTTTCTGTGGGAAAATTTGACAAAATATGATGATGTCCCAATTGATGTGTGAAACATTTTCATATTTTGACAATAGAAGTCGATACACCACAGTAAAATTATTTTACTAATTAATATAGAACAAAACATCAAAGTATGACATTTGATGATAGATTCTGTGAAAATATTTCACATGATTTTTTTTGACATTTTTTGACAAATTTGCCGTCCCTATTTCCACCCGAGCTATGACAGATCATGGCAGATTTTTCGATAATTTGTCGAATTATGAGATTTTTTTTCTGAATGGATATGACGATATCTGACCTGCTTGTTCCAATTTACGGATAGAAATCGTCAATTTTTGATCGAAAGTGTCAAATATGCTCAATATATGTCCGATTCTGACCGAATTTCGACGAATTCTGACATAAATTGTCAGCCAGTTTTGATGTATTTCTACAGAATTCTGCAGCTTCTGTCATTTTTCTACAGAATCTGACGACTCGATTTCCATGAGGGAGGTGCTGGAAAAATGGGTTTCTCACCTCACTTCGCTTGGTTTGAAACGCATTTTCCCAGCTCCCTTGGGCAAAAAAATACTATACGCACCATGGGTGGATAAAAGTTAATTTCGACGACATTTTCGCTTCGCTCGGGAGAAAAATTTTGTCGAAATGAACTTTTTGCCGCCCTAAGTGCGTAATAAACTATTATAGATTTTTCATATGAAAAACGTATTACCACAGTCAACCATTCCAAAAATAAATATAATCACAAAGACTTTCATGTATTCCAGAATTGCCATGAGTATATCTGTAATTTACTGTCGTGCAAATTTAGCACGATCAGATAAAATTGTTTTTGCATTGATATAGACATCGAGTTCTCCTGCAGTCCAAGTGGAATCTACTTCTAGGCGCTCTCTGAAGCACTCCCATTCGTTTTTCAAAAATTGATTAAATATTGATTTTTTTCGTTTTGCCTTCTTCGTCTGGTTGAACGAGGATAAAGGAACGTAAATTGATAATACTATGTATTCGCTAAACCGAAAGCGGCCTAATGCTATTATCATAATGATAAAATGACGGTTGTTTGTTTTCCGTCACTCGTTAAGGATTTACTGAGTCATTTGTGATTTCCTCATGTCATTTGCGATAAGCACACACTGAAAGGTATATAAAAAAAACAGACCATTCAGATAATTGCAGAACGTTCTGATCGCAATATGGGTAAATTGAGAATATTCTTCATATTGGCAGTTGTCTTGGCTGTCATAGTGACTATTCAAGGTATGTGAAATCTTCAAATTCTCATTCTACAATAAATTTTCCAATATTTGATGGGAAAGGAAGAAAATTCAAATGAGTTTAGTTCTAAATTTCAAGATCTCTTTAAACTACCTAAAATATTTCAACTATTAAAAATATAAGCAATTATGTATAATACAATTCTTTTTCACAGCGCAATGCCTATTCCAATGTAAATTTGTATGCCCTGAAGGAACGGTGCCAAATGGAGTACCATATGGTAATGATGGTTGCTATACGTGTAGTTGCGGACCTCCCTCACAATGATAATATCAATGATCTTCAAGTATTCAATCTTCAGATTCAGCTAATCGATGTAGTATGAAAGAATTCAAACTCAATGATTATTTCTGTATTAATTAATTATAACGTAAATACAGTGATTCTTTGTAAAGAATAAAATTGAATTGAACTCTACAATTTGCCTTCAGAGTGAGTCTTATGAGCAATTTTCAATGATCTGGAATAAGTACGAATACCATCAGTAATTATTCCATAGTAAATTGTCTTTGAGGGCGAAATTTGATCTGAAAAACGATTTTTCGGCAAAAGCTCAGATAATCGACTGTTGGTTCCTCAATTTAAATGTAACTATCACTCGACGGCAAAATTTCCCTGGAGAAACACCCCTGCACTGAGAAAAGGATTCGTTAACAGCTAACTCATGAATTTAGAAATGGTTCTGAGAAGCCTTCCCTTTCCAAAATAGACTGAAATAAGTAGTATGTGATCATGCTAAGGAACGCGCAAAAGCTAGCTATAGATAAAAAAAATTAATACATAAATACCGAAACCGTCTCAACAAAGCATGTCGTTTGTCGACTTTTCTGTAAATCTGCAATATTTCACATTCTGTCATTCGTTTATTAACGGGTTGTGATTCTTTATACTGTACACAGGTTTCATAAATAAATGAACATTGAAAAAAAAAAACTGTTAACTCACGGATTTAGTTGCATTGAACGACTATCAGATGCCCTCAAATACTTGAGCCGGTTCACTTAACACCGTACTCGTTGAATATCAATGAATACGCATTCGGGGCACTACAATCGTGATTTTTGTTTAGATGTGTTTTCCCTAGTTGACGTAATTTATTTTATTTATTATATTATCAATGAATTAATTATATTATATTATATTGTAGCGTATCCCCTTTTTTAAAATTAGAACATAAGAAGAGGAGGCTAGCAACGCTAGTCACTTTGTTTAGAGAATAACAAAATGAGAGAATCGGACTTACAGACGGATCCCAGACTTCAAATCGGACACATCGCTGTAATTAATAATAAATAAACCGCCCCAGCCTTTTGATAATTAAATGAAAGTGTTTGTGTCACCTTTATTCTTCCTTGGAGTTAACAATATTATTCATTTCAATTATTTTAATTAATTTCATAAAAATTCATTTTTTCTATGAAAAACAATATTATTCATTTCAATTATTTTAATTAATTTCATAAAAATTCATTTTTTCTATGAAACAAGCAGAAGTGCTACTCTTTGTGCGTTACTGGCAAGCCCCACTCCTTGTGCGACATTTAATATGTTGCCAATTCGATTGGCAAAATGCTTCCGAATGGAATTTCATCAATTTTGCATCAAATTGCTATTCATGTATTCCATTGCTCAAACAAATAACATCATTTTTACGACAAATTCGCACTTAAACATTCCTACGAATATTGTTCCAGACCGTATCGATCTGTTCAGGATTCAATCTTAGGACCTGCAGTCCTAGCTTACAAGAATCGATTAAATTGCAATAATGTCATATGATACATAAATTTTCAATATTAGATGAAAACTGAGATCCTACGATAAAACTTAAAAATTGAAGTTCAGGTTTCAAATAGGATTCCTATTCTTTCCGATTGTCGTCAGAAGAAAATGTTCTCATTTGGTAGAAAAAATTGTCTACTTTCGAATGGTGAAATAAAAAATAGAAGTGTTCCTAGGGAGAAAGCTAAGAAAAACCGTGATTTTTGAAAAAACTAAGTTATCGAAAACTCTTACAAGATACTGCCTCTGAAAAATCTGAAATTCTCACCATTTGTGGGGCTCATTGAGATGAATCTTTTAAGCTGAACTTGGGTGAAATCGCTCCAGTAGTTTTCGAGATATAACCTCTTTTCATAAAATGGTTTTCGTGCAATATCTCAGAAACTACTTGACCGATTTCGCCCAATTTCAATACCAAACTTTTCGTTCATTAGATGCACAAACCCACGAAATTTGGAGTCTCTAACTCAAATGGTTTTTGAGCTATCGTGTATACAAAATTCAGGATAAAAAACACTGTAATTGAAATTATCCGCAAACGAAAAATCGCAGCAAAATTTACCCCGAGTGAAAATTGTGTGTTCAAATGAGATGAATTTCATCGCTGAGAGTGGGGGCTGTGAATCAATTTTTCGCGGAGAAAAATCGAAAAAACGATTTTTCGAAAATTTGATTTTTCTCGAAAAGTATTCAACCGATTTCGCTCAAATTTCACGGAGAGCAATTTGCATGGGGAGAGAAAGTACTGTTAAATTTTCAGGTCACCAAGTATTACCGTTCCGGAGCAATGAGCTGATATCTGTCACACAAACACACACACACACACACACACACACACACACATACATACAGACATTTTTTAAAAATGTCATTTCTCGACGTTTTGGAACATTCTGAGTCATATTCCGGTGAAATCTCAAGATCGAAAAAAATCGCGTTTACAATGCTTCCATTCGGAAGCAAAACAGTACATTTTGGGTAATTTGAATTAATGAGTCCACTTGCCTCCATTGAAGTTCCCTAAACGAACCGTTCGTTAAATATTAACGAATATTAGTTTGGTTATCATTCTAACTATCATTCGTTAACAGTAAATGAGGCTCGTTTCAGCCAAATGATGAATCAATTCTTCAGTGTAGTCATAATGTATAAACCAGGAGCATTGCTTTGAATGAATGAGTGATCAACGAGTGATCAACATTGCAAAGCTACGCAGAGCAATGCAAAGCTGAACGAAATGATGCAAAGCTAAGCGGAGCTAAGCGACACCACACAGGCTGAAGTTATTCGATGGACTGGTATAAAATAAATAGCGGAGCAGAGGAGCAAAGCGGAGTGGGCGAGTATTTTACTTTGCTTCGCATGATTTCGCTCAGCTTTGCATTGCTCCGCGTAGCTTTGCTTCCCTTTTTCAAGTATTTGACGCAATACAATTGCAGTTGCGTTGGCAACGCGTGTTATTGGAGATTCACTTTTATCCACTGAAGGTTGGGAATTTTTTAAAAAATTATATTGCCTCTAGACCTATTTTGGTCCATTCGGCATAGAAAGGTTGGGAATTAAAAAGAACTCCTCACTTTAATCATTATTCAGTATCACAGAGTTTTGATTTTACCGACCGTGTATAGATTATTTTTATTTTTCGTGACATCACTTTTTGCGGCAATTTCGGTCATATATATGCGTTCGTTCATGAGAAATTCATCTGAACTTAAATGGAGAGAAGGCCCAGAATGCCTAAGTATTTAAACTTCTAACCTATTCAGGTTATAGTAGTTGAAATCTCATATTATCGCGTAAAGATGGAAATTAAATTACTAAATAAATCAATTAAATTAAAGAATTAAATAAATTGAATTAATTAAAGTGCACAAGTTTCAGAAAAAAATTGGAGGCGATCGGATTCGATCTCGGGTGAGAATCGAAGCTCACAACCTTATCTACTTTCCGGGCAGTTGCTCTACCATTGAGCTACCGAGACACCTCACACCTTCAAATTTTCGGAAACTTGTCCATATCGTCACTATCATGCCAATTATATATTACAGAGTTTTGATTTTACCGACCGTGTATAGATTATTTTTATTTTTCGTTAATTAATTAATTCAATTTATTTAATTCTTTAATTTAATTGATTTATTTAGTAATTTAATTTCCATCTTTACGCGATAATATGAGATTTCAACTACTATAACCTGAATAGGTTAGAAGTTTAAATACTCAGGCATTCTGGGCCTTCTCTCCATTTAAGTTCAGATGAATTTCTCATGAACGAACGCATATATATGACCGAAATTGCCACAAAAAGTGATGTCACGAAAAATAAAAAAAATAAAAAATTATTCAGTATCATTTCATAGAAATAACCAACATACCCATGCCAAGGGAACTCGATTGATTTTCCTTGTATAGATCCCAAAGGTCCTCGCAGTAAAAAAAAATTACTATTTTTGAGGATTTTTCATGAAATATTTCGGTAGGAGATGAAATAGAATCACTAGACACGATATTCTGGGAATTGGGACCTCAAATTATTCTAATTGAGGCAACGCGAGCTGCGGAATTTGATTTTCCCACGGAAAATCGATTGATTTCCTTTGTATAGGTCCCAAAGATCCTCGCAGTAGAAAAAAATTACTATTTTTCGTACTCATTGATATGCTTACAATATATTCTTCATTCCTCTAATACAAAGTGACGATCTTCTCTAATAATTCCTACATTTCATCATCTTTTTATTTTTTGAGTCTATAATGAACTATTACAGAACAATAGAGAGGCTTAGAGAAATAGACAGTTTAAATTATTAAAATTATTCCCCGAATTCGAGTTATACTGATTGATGCTCAACGATTTCATTTTTTTTAAGTGCACAATTCATGATTTACGTGAGAACTATGACATCTGTATAATTGACAATTGATCATATTGATAGTCTAACTATGTGACGATTGTGATCAAATCGTGGGCATTACCTTCTACTGAAGTAGGTTCATATGGTTCGATTCACTATTTGCCATGATGATGCTAACTTTTTATGTCTGAAAATAGCTTTAACAAATCGAAATGGTTGAGGCTTTCTTTAACTATAATTTTATTGTTATCAAAATTATATTTTTCTCTCTGTGTGCCCAGAATGTGGTGTTTCGTGCCCTGAGGAAACAACCCAGCCACGTAATTCTAATGGCTGTTATTAGTGTACTTGTGTACTTATTTCATAATAATAATATCAATTATTAATTAATTATTGTATTTATTTCCATGATTTTAATAATATTTTTTGGCTTGTCATGGGATATTAGAAAAAATAAATAAATAATAATTAGTATTGCTTACTTATTTTTTCAATATCCCGTGACAAGCCAAAAAAAAGCCATGAATTATCTTTAAAAGCTCTGTCAGTAACACCTCACGCGCAAATTTGTAAACTCAAATTATTATGACGATCGATCACTTATGAATTGGCACGAAACGAAGACACTCTCCAAAAGGAGGGGGAACTCGAAGAGATATGAAAATTGATACAATACACAAAGTTGCAAAAAGCCAAATAACGATTGCGTTCGCAAATTTAACGTTATCACGATTACACTCATTATGTTTAATTAAGATAGTACATTATGTTTCTTTTATTATTTCATTGAGCCAAGATGCAATTGATCACGTTCATTCTCTTTATACGAAAACAGTTACTTTCATCACTTCCATTCAATATTCTTATATTTTGTTGGTAAACGACCATTGTGGTTAATCCCGATCTTTTTATCGAGAGTAACCACAATGGCTTTTTACCAAAGAAATGTAATAATAACTGATGATCGGAGGAAAAATAAAACAAAATGAATTAATATTCTTATTTTTTCTGTAATAAATTACGTTTCTTTCGATAATAAATCTCATTACAATTATTACGTTCAATTAATTATTTCAATACGTTGAGATTATCCTGACGAATCCTAAAAATAAGTTATCACGTTATTCCAAGGATGGAGGTGAGAACCGTCTCGGGTTCAATTCCCCGCTGGGGATAGATTCCGCGCGTTATAAGGTACTGCGTTATAACGTAAAAGCGTTATAATTTTGCTCCCGGCAGAGGGCATCGTAGAAGCTAATTGACTCATTCAGTGGAGTTCGAGAACACAGAACCGATTCAAATTCAGAGCGAGAAAATTTTCGAAAGTATTTTCGTAAGTTTGTTCACAGAGACTTGACAGGTAAATCACAATTAAATGAAATATGCATTACTCCAAAATGAATTTACGCATTTTGGAGTAATGCAACTCACGATCATCAGTCATATTGCTGAAAATTCCAACGCTCCAGAATGAAAGAGTGTTCCAAACCACAATCAATTTGTCCCCTATGCGAATGAAATGCGCCCTGTCGGGAGCAAAATTATAACGCTTTTACGTTATAACGCAGTACCTTATAACGCGCGGAATCTATCCCCTATTTTTATTTGACAATGTTATTTTTCAATGTCTGTCATTATTTTTTTGTGAATAGCTTTAATTATTTTAGATACGTTCATCTTTCAATTCTAGAGTTGTAATAACATAAAATTTTAAGGTTATCTTTTTTTTCATGATGACAAAATAATTCAAAAAAATTAGTTCCCATAATGTCCACCAGAATGCGCTTTTGTCGATTCGAGTTCGACTATTTTCATTTCGAGTTCGATTATCCTTCAATTCGAAATAAAATCCGCCATGTTCGATTCAAATGCCATGCCTTTTTTTATATAGAGAAATAGATAGAGAATAGAAAAATCTCTCCCTTATTTTTTTTTTCAAGAACCGTTTGGATAACCAAACGAAATTGAAGAATTTCAGTAATTCAATCTTCAGACGTAGCTATTTTTGTAGAAATTTTTGAAAAATCCTTCATTATTTATTGCTAAACATGAAAATATCGATTAATTTTTCACATAAAAAACGTAAATTTCCACAACCAATCATTTCTAAAATGAATGCAATCAAAGTTACTCATTTATCCCGAACTCTCGTTAATTCATGTATTTATATTCTTTTATCAACCATTTCTTGGATAGGGATTTCTTTGATTTATATTTTCGTCTGGTTCAGCAAGGAAAAATGAATGTTCATCAACAAATATGAGTTCACCAGACGAATTACGAATTAATGCTGTTATGATAACAATGAAATTAATTTTGTTTTCTGCCGCTCATGACTGGTTTATTGAGTGATTTGTGTTTCTCCCATGTCAAACATGATGAGCATACAACAGGAGGTATATAAAAGAAGACTGAGCATCCAGGTAGATACACAAAGTTCTGATCGCAACATGGGTAAATTGAGAATATTCTTCATATTGTCAGTTGTCTTAGCTGTCATAATGACCATTCAAGGTATGTGAAACCCTCAAATTTATATTTAAAAACAAATTTCTAAAAATTTCATAGAAAAAAGGAAATCCAAATAACTTTATTTACAAAATTGGAAAATCTTTGCAAACTATCTGAATTATTTTGATTCTCGAAAATAGAAGCAATTGTGTATAATGCATTTATTTGTTCACAACAGCTCAGTCTAATAACTGCCCACAATGTGAGAATGACTGCCCTGATGGATATGGCCATACACAGATTGTTAGCGGCTGCTATGATTGTGACTCATGCGCACCTCAAGCTTCTGCCGAATGCAATAGTTATTTTTGTCAGGATCGATTGTAACATCAATGCAGTAATTTTTAATAGAAAAATAAAATTGAATTGAAACAATTGGTGCTAATTCCTGTTTTAAACAATACGCTAATAAAAATATATTCTTCTTTAATTAATTTTCACATTGTATGCGCAGATTCATCAATCATTGTGTGCTCATACCAAATTATACTGTTACCATGTAATAAAGAAACTCCTATTCGTTTTTCAAAAATGGATTAAATATTGATGCTTTTTCGTTTTTCCTTCTTCGTCTGGTTGAACGAGGATAAAGGAACGTAAATTGATAATACTATGCATTCGCTAAACCAAAAGCGTCTCAATGCTATTATCATAATGATAAAGTGACAGTTGTTTGTTTTTCGTCACTTGTTAAGGATTCACTGAGTCATTTGTGATTTTCTCATGTCATATGCAATAAGCACACACTGAAAGGTATATGAAAAAAACTGAGCATTCAGGTAATGCATACAGAACGTTCTCATCGCAATATGGGTAAATTGAGAATATTGTAACGAGCCCCGAAGGTTCTCGTTGTCCAGCGGAATCACCGGCAGAACACAGGTAAGTACAATAACCGTCGCGCACAAATAAAAGGCAAACAACCCCGAAAACCCTATTCTACCACGTGACATAACCCCGAAAAATCCCGTAATAATCCCGTAACAACCCCGTAACGCGACCGTTCAAAGCGGGAGCGAGGTTAGGGATCGGAGAAAGCGCGAAAAGTCCAGTGTAACTGGCACTCCCAATAAGGGGATTTTATGTGTGATCATTCATTTTGGTCGGTGTTAAATTTTGAGTGAGGATTGGGAGGCAGCAGTGGACAAGATTCTTGCCTCAGAGTACCCCAATCGTGTTTTTCTATGGGGATAAAGGCCCGGTTAGTTTTAGGAGGCATCAGCGGACGAGATCCGTGCCCCAGGATTATTTTATTTAAATTTAGTTTAGTTAAGAACTGATCGCGTCTGAGGAGGCAAGTCGTGAATGAGCCGGCATCGAGTTAACACGTGAGAACCCGCCAAGTCACCGCAGTCAACGAGAGCGGACGAGATTTCCTGGAGGTCGAGAAATATCTTCAGTATGTGGAGAGGACTCTTGGTGGAGAGGATGAGGAGAACCCAGGGGAAGAAGTCATCGAATTGGGTGAGATAACGTATCGTTTCCTCACATTCCCGTTTGACTCCCGTTAGCCGTGTCGATTTAAGCCGTAACTTTCCGACTCATCCTCGAAACAATTAATTAATTAATTAACGTTGAAATTCGCCGCGTCGTTATTAGTCTAACTTTTTTGTACGTTAGAAGTTAGTGAACCCCGCGTCCCTTTCTCGCCGTTTCGCGTGGTGAGTTTATGTCACTCGCCTCGTTACGTTTGGGTAGGGAAAGTGGTTTTCTTGGAATAACTTTCCTAATTCCCGTGAAAAAATCCCGAAATCGACCCTACTCAATAGGGATGAAGTAAACGAACCCAACGACCCCAAATTTACCCCTCCCGAAACATATTTCGATTTTTTATTAACCCGTCAGCGGTCGCGCTATGAGCATTTCTCTCACACTTTTTTTCAGGGTATAGGAAAGTACTCTAAAAAATGCAGAAAAATGACCGGGGATTTTTGGTATGCCTCACAAAACTCTTCTAGTTTATTTTAGTGAAGGAAAAAATCATTCATGAGTTGTTGTTTAGAAGAAAAAAAATATTTTCTACGACGCCGTCAAAATTTTCACATGTTACGCGTACGGTTTCTGCCGAGAGTTTCATGGAACAGCGCCGCCTGTGGCGAAATTTGGCACCATTCTTCCATATGAAGAACACGGTGAGAGAATCACTCACGGCGCGACTAAAGAACGCTGGGGAGATAGTGCGACCGCTGACGGGTTAAAGAAAAACGAAATATAATTTCGGATAAAAATGCGTTGTAAATGAAGCATTTCAATCCCCCCGTATCGCGTCACCCGTGTACCGCGGACGAGTTCCGAGAATCCTGTGCCTTTTGGACGGTTATTGTACTTCCTAGATATAAAATAATAACAACTAAAATAATTTATTTCTGTCATTCCTTCCAACTTTAATTTTCAATAATTATGATTTTTTATGAAATAACTTCTTTTTGTCTTTTATTAGAGTTTCCGATAATTCTTAAATTTCGAGTCGAGTTAAATGTAATTATTATTATTTTGTCAATATACTCTAATTTTAGCCGATTTCGCTAGTGTGTGAGTGATTTATTACAGAGTTCCTACTTTCCCAAAATTCTCACTTTTCAGATTTCATTTTGAGTAGGTGTTAAGGTTCAATTTTGTTTGTGGGAAATGGCAACGGATCGGGTTAACATCCCCGATTCCCCTCTGACTCATGACACGCTTTTCTCTCGGGGGCTAGCCGGGAGAAAGGTAACACCTCCCCCCTTCCGCCTATTTCGTTCCGTTCTCGGCGGAACTCCTTGCTGCTACGGGCCGGCTATGGGCCATAAGTATGTAGAGCCGGAGCCCGCTGAGGAACTTCCAGTTTGGTGGTTCCGCGTTAAAAAACCACCTGGCGACCATTAAACGGTTTTTAATTAGGGACTTTAGTGAGAGAGGTGGAGGGAGGGACGGCGCGGTGGCTTTTTACCCCCCCCCCCCCCCCCGGGTAAAAAGTCACGTTACAATATTCTTTATATTGGCAGTTGTCTTAGCTGTCATAGTGACTATTCAAGGTATGTGAAATCTTCAAATTCTTATTCTACAATAAATTTTCCAATATTTGATGAGAAAGAAAGAAAGTCCGAATGAGTTTAGTTCTAAATTGCAAGATCTCTTCAAACTACCTGAAATATTTCGACTGTCGAAAATATAAGCAATTATGCATAAAACATTTCTTTCTCACAGCGCAATGCCTATTCCAATGTAAATTCGTATGCCCTAACGGAACGGTGCCAAATAGAGTACCGTATGGTGATGATGGTTGCTATACGTGTAGTTGTGGACCTCCCTCACAATGACAATATCAACGATCTTCAAGTATTCAATCTTCAGATCCAGCTAATCGATGTAGTATAAAAGAATTAAAACGTAATGATTATTCCTGTGTTAAGTAATTATAACGTGAATACAGTGATTTTTCGTAAAGAATAAAATTGAATTGAACTCTAGAATTTACCTTCAGTGAATCTTATGAGCGATTTTCAGTGCTCTTGGATAAGTACGAATACCATCAGTAATTATTCCATCGTGAATTGTCCTTGATTTTTCGGCAAAATTTCAGATTATCAATTGTTAGTTATTCAATTCAAAAGTCACTATCACTCGATGGCAAAAGTTCCCTGGAGGAACACCCCTACACTGAGAAAAGGACTCGTTAACAGTTAACTCCGGGATTTAGTTGCATTGAACGACTATTAGGTGCCCTCACATATTTGAGCCAAATCACTTAAGGGGGGGGGGGGGGGGTTTACGTGTGGAAAAAAACGTTTTTCTATGAATTTTTTTTTAGACGTATGGATTGAGCAAATTTTCGAAACCTCTTGAACATTATTAAATATGGATCCAACAACATTCAGTAATTTTTTTCATACGAAAATATCCACAAACAAGCTGGTGACGGAGCTTTTTCCGAGAACGTCTTTTGAAATAGACGATTTGCGGTGATCACTGTATCTAGGCTGAAAATTATCAGAAATGAAAAAACCATTGAAATTTAGTCAAAGTATCATTAAATCCTCCCCCCCAACGTTCTCTGATTATTTTTTTTTATTTTTCAATTTTTGGTGGTCATTTAAAGTAAAAACTGCTATTTTTAACGAAAAATTGTACCATTTTGTAGATGGAAAACCACCTTAATGCAAAAAAAAAAATCAGAGATCGTTGGAGGGAGTATTAAATGATACTTTGACTAAATTCCAATGGTTTTTTTATTTCTGATAATTTCCAGCTCAGATACAGCGATCACCGCAAATCCTCTATTTCATTCTTGGAAAAACTCCGTCACCGGCTTGTTTGTGGATATTATCGCATGAAAAAATTACTCAATGTTGTTGAATCCATGCTTAATAACGTTCAAAAGGTTTAAATAAATCTGCTCAATCCATAGATCTAAAAGAAATCGTAAAAAAAGTGTTTTTTTTCACGCGTAAACCCTTACCCTTACCCCCCCCCCCCCCCCCCTTAATAGCGTATTCGTTAAATATTAATGGAAACGCAGTTGGGGCACTACAATCGTCATTTTTGCATGGATAGGTTTTTCCTCGTTGAAGTAATTTATTTTATTTATTATATTTTCACTTAATTAATTACATTATATTATTTATTTTAATTATTTTCATGAAAATTGATTTTTTTCATGAAAAATGGTACATTTTGGATGATTCGAATTATTGAGTCCACTTGCCTCAATTGAAGCTCCCTAAACGAACCATTCGTTAAATATCAACGAATATTAGTTTGGCTATCATTCTAACTATCATTCGTTAACAGTAAATGAGACTCATGTTAGCCAAATGAATAAATTTTTTAGTGCAGTCATAATGTACAAACCAGCAGCATTGGTTTGAGTAAATGAGTGATGAACAAGGCTTCAGCACTCGGTAAGGTAATCGACACGTCCACTAGGGGACTAATTAATTATTTGGCAAATGATTTTAAAAAATGCATTCGATTGCCGAAAAGGAAAGTTACATTGACAAAGCGTTTCATCTGAATTTCTTCATGTGCTTCCTTCTCGTTTGAACTGATGAAGAGAGACTCCTCGATATGAACACCGAGGATAGCACGCTGAAGATCTCCATTCCTCTTTTTCATCTTAGGAAGAACTCTGCAGAATGTATTCGCTGGTTAAATAACCAACGTTGGACAGAACTTTGACTCCATGGACCAAGAACTTCTCAGACACTTTGTCAACATCTTCTCCAACATTATCAACGTTGTGAGAGAAATCAATCCAGTACACATAGAAAAATTCTAATGGCCTTCACCATGGCCCCCACCATCACAAATTTGCCGCTTCCATGGCGTCTCCCTCCATGGCCTTTTATTCCATAGTGTTTTTTGCCCGAAATTTTTTCCGATGAAATTTTTTCCCGTGGCGTTTTTTTCCATGGTTTTTTCCTCCCATGGCTCTTGTTCGATGCATTTTCTTCTATGTATAGCAAGTTTTTCTAGGAAAAACAGCATAGAAAAAAAAATGAAACAAACGCCATGGGAAAAAAATACAATGGAAAAACATTTCATCGAAAAAAAATTTTGGCCAAAAAACACCATGGAAGCGGCAAATTTGTGATGACGGAGACCAAAGCGCAGGCCATGGTGGCGGTCATCAGAATTTTTCTACGTGTAGCCACCTAAAAAATATACTGCTAAATATATGAATTATTTGTAAATTTTTTATGTAGAAAATGTATTATCCCAATCAATGATTGCAAAAATAAATGCAATTAAAGTTACTCATTCATTCCAAAATGTCAAATGTTAAATCACGTGTTTATATTTACTTTTCAACAATTGCTTAAATATTTATTTTTTCCCATTTTCCTCTTTGCCTGGTTGAGCAATAAGGAAAAATAAACGTAAATCGATAATATTATGAGATTGCAGTTAAATACTTTTATGATAATGATAAAATTACAGTTTTTTTTTCTTTCCGTCACTTGCTACTGTTTTACAGAGTTCTTTGTGTACTTTTCTCATGTCAACTACGATAAGCACACACTTGGAGGTATATAAAAGAAGACTAAGCATTCAGGTAAATGCAGAAACTTCTTATTTCAATATGGGCAAATTAAGAATATTCTTCATATTGGCAGTTTTCTTAGCTGTCATAGTGACGATTCAAGGTATGTGAAACCCTCAAATTCCTATTCTACAGTAAATTTTCCAATATTTGATGGGAAAGAGAGAGAATCCAAATGATTTTAGTGCAAAATTG
The DNA here is from genome assembly GCA_963942555.1 of Aleiodes leptofemur. Classification (NCBI taxonomy): domain Eukaryota; kingdom Metazoa; phylum Arthropoda; class Insecta; order Hymenoptera; family Braconidae; genus Aleiodes; species Aleiodes leptofemur. Next base: position 10,317,773 of record OZ012620.1, read on the forward strand.
CAAGATCTCTCCACACTGCCCGAATAATTTTAATTTTCAAGAATGGAAATAACTGTGGATAATCCATTTCTTTTTACAGCGCAAAGCGGATGTACACCATGTCGTATTCTGTGCACCAACGGACCGACTCGGGAAGTTGATTCTAACGGTTGCTACGTGTGTAAATGCGCATAATCATAAAATTAGTAAAAATCTGACAGTTTTTTGCATTTTTTTTTCAACAAATCAATTGTGACGAAAAGATTATTTGAAAAATTTGTACTTCCAGATTTTCGAATTTTCGACATGTGCATATTTCTGATTTTCCATGAAACAATTTATTTGTTAAGAAAAAAGAAATAATAAAAATTATCAGATGCCTGCTATTTTTAGTATCATAGATGCACATCTATTTTATAATAATAATTTCATCTATCTTCAAGTATTCAATCTAAAGAAAATCTAGCTATTCAAATCAATCAAAGTGAATTAATACAGATCTTATATCATCAGCATAAACCAAATTCTTTTGCGTGTATTAATTATTTTTGGATCAATTAATTGTAATATCAATGCAGTGATTTTTCATAAAGAATAAAATTGAATCGAAATAATTGGTACAAATTGTACGGAAAGTGGTGGATCAATCGCTCAATTTTTGCCTGATAAATAAAGGATTCACGACGCGTCAAATCACCTCTCCCATTCATTCCGAATTCACTGGACTCTGAACAAGAACACATCAATTTTGAGTTCGTCAACAAGAAGGCATTGCTATACCAACGAGTTTCCATTGTTTCTTCAATTGTCACTCTCGATATTCAAAATTTTCTCATTTGATTCTTTTGTGATCTCAAAAGACTAGACATTATGACTTTTTTTTTTTTTAAAGGACCTCATAACTCCTCAATTTATCGTGCATCAACTCGTCTTTTTTGGACTTATATGTAACTGACTAAATCGTGCAGAAAATATTTGTTAATAAAAGTTATTATTCAACGAAAATTGAGTGTCTCAACATTTTTTTACCGTATTCACTGCCTCCACTTGATCACCCATACCCATGATCAACAAGAATGTTGCAGGGAAATCATTACTGTTTGAGCTCCAATTACTCTTATAATTAACCCTTTAACGCTTATGGGCGTTTCCCCCACTCTGTGGCTTGCTAAGCAGGCGGCGCATATTTGCGTTAGTGTGTATCCGTGAGCCCTGGCGAGCAATACCGTACCTACTATGAGGTTACTGTTTGTTTTGAAATTTTATCAAGTATGTTATTGTTAGTCAATAATTTTGAGTTCTCACGTTCCATTCTCTGTAATTTTTTATTCTCCATCATCAGAAATGCGATTGGCTATCCCCACTCTAGCACCGCGGGTACGAGTTAGTGCGATTTCAGCGTTAGAGGGTTAAACAGCGCTTACACAGTTTTTAAATGAAATTTACACAGTTTTCAAACGGAATTCACACAGTGTTTACACATTCTTCATACGGAATATACACAGCATAAATGTTGCGCAAAAAAACGGTATACACTCCGCATAAATTCCGTTTAAACACAGTTTTTACACTCCAACCGTTTTTACAGTTTTTAAACCACATTTCCAGAACCGCTAGGGCGATAAATAAATGTAAATAGAAAAGACCATGCATTCGTTAGACCAAAAACAACCTAATGCTACTAGCATAATGATTAAAATGACAGTCGTTTGTTTTCCGCTGCTCATTGGGGATTCCCTGAGTCATTTGTGATTTTCTCATGTCATATGCGATAAGCACTCACTGGAAGGTATATAACAGAAAACTGACTATCCAGTGACCATGCAGAACGTTCTCATCGCAATTAGGCAAAATTGAGAATACTTTTCATACTGGCAATTGTCTCCGCTGTCATAGTAATTATTCAAGGTATGTGAAACTCTCAAATTCTGATTTTACAATGAGAATTATTCTACAATAATTTTTTCGAGTTCTGTATAATCCATTTTTTCTCACTCATGCCCAAATTCCCGTCTTTTTCAGACCACCTGGCGGCTGAAATTCGGTACTTTTCTGGGTAAATATAGAGAATAGGGGCCTTTTTTATAAAATTTAAATAATTATCAAAGTCAAATCTTCGGAAAAAAATATGGAATGCGCAAGCAGGATTTGAACCCACGACCCTCTGATTACATGTCAGGTGCTCTGACCACTGAGCTATTGCGAGTTCCTATACTTTCCTTCAAATTTTTGACCAAGATATATTACATCATTTTCGCCACCTCCCTTCCTAACGTAATTTAAATTAATTTTGAATTAATTTTATTTGGAAAGGCCGCTATACTACATATTTACCCTTTTCTGTATTGGTAGGGCAGCGGCGCCACCAGTCTGAGAAAACTCTTTTCACAGACTGTTCAAACAGCCTAGGCTGAAAAAAGACTTTTCTGCCCTCCGGCCGGAAAGTGGCAACTTTCGGGCCGCTGCGCTAAACGAAGTTGCCGCTTTCCGGCTCGTCGGGCAGAAATAGTACATTACATACCGAGGCCAGTAAAGTAAGAAATGTCTCAGAGCACATGTAATGTTGGTCGAGGCGAAGCCGAGGTCAACAAACATGTGCTCTGAGACGTTCTTACTTTACTGGCCTCGGTATGTAATGTACTATTTCTGCCCGACAAAGCCGGAAAGCGGCAACTTCGGTTAGCGCAGCGGCCCGAAAGTTGCCCCTTTCCGGCCGGAGGGCAGAAAAATAGTATACACACCTGGGCCAGCAAAGTAAGAACGTCTCAGAGCACATGTTTGTTGACCTCGGCTTCGCCTCGGCCGAGGCCATTACATGTGCTCTGAGACATTTCTTACTTTACTGGCTTAGGTATGTAATATACTATTTCTCAGACCGGATCCGTGAAAAAAGGGGCGTGTCTTAAGCCAAACCGAGCAGTTGCATGCTTCTTCGGTGCATTACTTTGGTGACGTCACTGTTCCCAGCCGAATATCGAGTATACTTTCGAATGTATAGTCAATAGAATACCCCTAAGCCATATAGACTGTTACTATCCCTTACATACACTGAGAAAAAAAAAGTGGTAAAAAATATCAAATATTAGTTTCATTGGTTCTTAAAACATGTTTCTTTTGAAATAATTGAAGGTGTTGTTGAATTTTGTTCATTCAAACAGTCGATTCATATGAATGAATGAAATTTAGTCAAGTCAAATAGTTGAGTCATTTAGATGAACAAAATTCAATAAATTGAACACTTTTTTCAATCTTTCCAAAAATATATTTGCTAAGGATCGATGAAACAAATATTTAATACTTTTGATTCTTTACTTTCTTCTCAGTGTATGACTCCATTGATATCGATGAATTCACCAAAGTAATATTGCAAATTATCAAAGAGATATGATTTTTGAAGACTGCAATTTACTTATTATTAATTAACAAATGTTTTATTGATGAGTTTATTATTATTTAAGTATCTCCTTTCAATTAATTGAAACGAAATTATTTGGAAATATTTTAGTGCATTCAATCTGGAAGATTTCCTACAATATTAAAAACCGTTACAACTGCCAATGACTTTTTCTGTGTTCCAAAATCCTTTTTACTGCAAAATTCCGAAACATTCCTGTATTTTTCAGTTTCTAGTTTCCATTATAGTTTCTTTCTTTGTTTTTTTTTTTCATTTAATTTTTTTTTTTTTGAATGGGGCCGCTCCGCCCCCCCCCCCTCAACCCCCCGTTCCCCTCTCCCCCTCCACGCGCCCCCACTCTCTCTTTTTGGGCATTCGTGAGAGAAAATAGTATATGCCATTCGGCTGAAAACCTCGGGCTTCTCAGATTGTCGTTCAGTTCGCGCACTCGGCATGGTGGGAGGTACTCGGCTCGCCTTCGGCGAGCCTCGTCCCCCCACCATGCCTCGTACTGTGAACTGAACGACGATCTGAAAACCCCTCGGTTTTCAGCCTCATGACATAATGTACTATTTTTGCAGCGCAATTCTTCTGCCCACAATGTCTTTTTGTTTGCCCTTCAGGAACGAAGTGGATCGGACAATATACAGCGAACGGTTGCCCCAAGTGTGGTTGCATAGCTGATTCATCATGATAATATCAACCATCTTCAAACATTCAATCTCCAGATTCAGCTGATCAATGTAGTGAAACAGAATTAATACATCATGATTATTTCCGTATTAATTAATTGTAATATGAATACAGTGATTTTGAATAAAGACTAGAATTGAATTGAACTCATGAATTTACTTTCAGAGTGAGTTCTATGAGCGATTCTCAGTGCTGCAGGATGAGTGTGCACTGCAAATCCAGGGGTCTCATTTTGAGACCCCAAGGGTCTCATTTTGTAGACACTTTTGAGACCCCAAAGGGGTCTCATTCTGAGACAAAATGGCGGCCGAGCTGGGGAAGTTTGTCGATAATGCAGAGATAGAATTCCCCACTTATGTAGGATAACGTTCAATGTTAATTATATAAAGAATTATAGAATTGAATTCTGAACTCCGCGTAATTATTTGTTGATATTCATCAAAAAATTCGAGACAAAATCTTGTGGCGTTCGCTAGAAAATTATGCTACCTTTTTCTCCATTCTCCTTTCCATTCAGAAAATCTTTCTATACATTATCTGAAAGAAGCTGAGAAAAAAAAGTGGTAAAAAACATCAAATATTAGTTTTTCCATTGGTCAATTAATAATTAGAAAAATTGTTGGATTTACTGAATTTTGGTTATTTAAACCAATCAATTTTCTAAATTTATTCAATTTCGTTCATCTAAACAAATGAACTGTTTGAATAAACGCAATTCAATAACTTCTTTAACCATTTCGAAAAAATATTTTCTAAGGACCAATGGCACAAATATTTGAAATATTTGAAAAACTAATAGGTTTCAATTTTTCTATGTAACTTATCCTGTTGAAATTTTTTCTATAGAAATTTTTCGGCATAAGTTTCCTCTCCATTCTTTTTTCGTTTTTTATTGAGAACTTCAAACTGAACAAGCCAAGGATTTTCAGTCAAAGAATTTTCAGCAAAAAAAGAGACAGAATTAGTTGTATCGGAACCTCAGACTATTAGTTTTTTTCTATTCAATTGCTTTATTATAAATGATGCTTGGGAGGATCGTAGCATTCTCAATAGAATTGATTTCGTACGATAACATTGATTGTCATCGTACAAACGAATTGATTTCGAATCCTGAAATAATTTTTTTTTGTTATTAAACCGGGATTATGAATATATTTCCTTCATTAAGAATGATTTTATTAGGTATTCTTTATGAACATTCAAAAGAAGCAATGTTAATTTCACAGCAAATTAAATGAAATACATTGCAATCTGAGAGGAAATGGATGAATATGAAGGGATCATTCTTGGAGAGATAGTGTCTTATATATTGATAGTAAGGGCGTTTTGTCTTAATAATAATTTATGTGTTCAGAAAAATGTAAAGAATTGTTCTATTTTTCTCTTTGTTATTCTTTTAATTTTTTTACTTTTTTCTACCCCAGTTAAAAAAGTTATTGAATTTTGTTTATTCAAACAGTTCATTTGTTTAGATGAACGAAATTTAATAAATTCAGAAAATTGATTTGTTTGAATGAGCCAAATTTTGTAAATCAAACAATTTTTCTAATTATTAGTTGACCAATGGAAAAACTAATATTTAATATTTTTTACCACTTTTTTCTCCTCAGTATGTTTCAGATAATGTATAGAAGGATTCTCTGAATGGAAAAGAGAATGGAGAAAAAGGTAACATAATTTTCTAGCGGGTGCCACAAGATCTTGTCTCAAATTTTTTGATGAATATCAACAAATAATTACGCATAGTTCAGAATTCAATTCTATAATTCTTTATATTATTAACATTGAGCGTTATCCTACATAGCTGTGGAATTCTATCCCTGCATTATCGACGAAATTCCCCAGCTCGGCCGCCATTGTGTCTCAGAATGAGACCCCTTTGGGGTCTCAAAAGTGTCTACAAAATGAGACCCTTGGGGTCTCAAAATGAGACCCCTGGATTTGCAGTGTGGATACCATCAGCAATAATTCCATAGTGAATTGTCCTTGAGGAAGGAATTTGATCGGATGTCAAAAGACCAACGAGTCCTGGATCTCTGTGATGAAACTGGGAAAAAAAGGGAATTATAAATTTCAAGGTTTTAAATGAAATTTGAATAATTTCTTTAGTTGTAATGTACAAACCGGCAGCATTGCGTTCAATAAATGAGTGATAAACGAGGCTCCAGCTCTCACGGCGTCTTCACCCTGCTTCAAATTAGCTATTGAGTGGCCTACAAACGAATTATGATTATAAATCAATTATTTCATACTTTGAAACAGAGACTCTGATGTCTCGTTTGCCAAATTCCTCAATCACACTGCACGAATTGTCCAATTCTGTTGCCAATTTGATGTAACAAATGTTATCCAGACACCCATAGACATCGGTGACATACGATGATTCAAAAAATAAATGCGATAAAAGGCTTTCATGTATCATAAAATATCGTTAATTCATGTGTTCATAATCATTTTCCAAAAATAGTTTCGACTTTGATTTTTCCCTATTCGCCTCTCCGTCTGGTTGAACAACAAGTTCGCCAGACGAATTGCGCTTCAATTTTATTATGATAATGATAAAATTACAATTGTTTTTTCCTGCCACTCGTCACTGATTCTCTGATTTCTTTGTGCTTTCCTCATGTGAAATACGATAAGCACACATCAGGAGGTATATAAAGGAAAACTGATTCTTGGGGTAAATGCAGAAAGTTCTTATCGCAATATGGGTAAATTGAGAATATTCTTTATATTGGCAGTTGTTTTAGCTGTCATACTGACAATTCAAGGTATGTGGACCCCTCAAGTTTTTATACTACAATAAATTTTCCAATATTTGATGGAATAAAGAGAAAATCCAAATGATTCTAGTGCAAAATTGCAAGATTTTTCAAGTTGCCTAAATTATTTTGATTGTCGAAAATAGAAGGTGTTGTGTATAATGCTTTTCTTTTTTACAGTAGCGCAAGGTGCATGCCCAGAATGTGGTGTTTCGTGCCCTGAGGGAACAACCCAGCCACGTAATGCTGATGGTTGTTACTACTGTGATTGTGTACCTATTTCATGATAATGATATCAATTATCTTCAAAAGTTCTGTCAGTAACACCTCACGCGCAAATTTGGAAACTCAAATGATTATGATGATCGATGATTTATGAATTGACACGAAACGAAGACACTCTCCGAAAGGTGAGGAACTCGGAGAGTACGCACATGAAATTTGATACTATACAGAAAGTTGCAAAAAGCAGTTGCAAAAATGTTTTTTTTTTTTCAATAATAACTGATGATCGAAGGAAAAACAAAACGACATTAATTAATATTCTTATTTTCTCTGTACTAAATTACGTTTCTTTTGATAATAAATCTCATTAAAATTATTCCGTTCAATTAATTATTTCAATATGTTGAGATTATCCCGACGAATCCTAAAAATAAGTTACCACGTTATTCCAAGGATGGAGGTGAGAACCGTCCCGGGTTTCATTCCCTGCTGGGGCTTCGGGTTTTTTTTCTCTCCAATTTTTTTCTTATTTTTTTTGAGAACCGTTCGGAATACCAAACGAAATAGAAGAATTCCAATAATTCAATCTTCAGATGTAGCTATTTTTGTAGAAATTTTTTCGAAATCCTTCAGTATTTACTGCTAAACATAAAAATATCGATGAATTTTTCCCATGAAAAACGTAAATTTCCACAACCAATTATTTCTGAAATAAATACAATGAAAGTTACTCATTTATCCTGAACTATCGTTAATTCCTGTATTTATATTCTTTTTTCAACCATTGCTTAAATATGGATTTTTTTCTATTTTCCTCTTTGTCTGTTTCAACAAGGAAAAATGAACGTAAATCAACAATATGATGAGTTCACCAGACGAATTGCGAGTTAATGCTATTATGATAATAATAAAATCAGTTTTTTTTCCGCCGTTCGTTACTGATAACCCTGGTAAGAAACTCCGTTAGGCTCCGATTGGATTTCAAAATGACATCAGGAAACTACCGTGTTATTGTCTTTCTCCGGTTGGATCCTCGAAACGTCGTCCCCGAAGCAAAAATTCGGTTGATGGAGAAAGTAATGGGAACGTAACGGAGAACCAGTACATTCCCATTGAATTTCTCGTCATTTTTTTGGGGAGTGAATCAACCGGACTGAATGGGCCTTCCGTGAAGTTCCTATTATTATTATGAAAGTAATTTTTTTCCGAAAAATAATCGGTACGAAAGGGAAATAATGGGGGATGCCGGTTTATTCCTGTTAGTAACTATGGGGTCGTGCCGTAGGGGAAACAATGGGAATCAATGGTTTTTTTTATTTTTGATTTTTCTTACTTTAAGTGAAAAGTGTGTGAATATTGGTAAAAGTGCAAAGAGAGAGGGATATTTATGCAAAGAATCATTCTAAGGTCTGCGTCGAAGTCTCAACCTGTAAGTATATAATATACGTTATCAACTTAAAATATTACCAACTATCCTGATGTCTCGTGGTATTCAGCCAAGTATCCTGATGTTTCTCTGGTGGCTGGCGCCATCTGGTGACGAATTTGAGTCTTGGGTAGGGGGAATATTTGAAAAGATTACAGCAGATAATGCGGTGTTCACTTGAAACAGTATATTGATTTTAATATATTTTTTTACATTTAAATATTTTCACTCATGTTTTGGGTCATGTCTTCATCGTCCGAGCTAGCGGTTACGACATGGCTCTTCATCTTTTCGTCCTCTACATCCTGACTCTTTCAATTTTTTACGGATTTTCTTATCACTGCTACCATTCCCTAGTCTCATCACACTCTTTGATGATTTTGTCACTGTTCCTGTGTAAAAAAAAAGGAGTAAGTTGATGACATAGTTAAATATGTTTAATTAAGTTGTTTAAGTAATTAATATAAGTAATGAAAAGTTACCGGCTCTTCCCAATCGCTTAGAGTATCCATAATTTCAGGACTTGATCTTCCCTCACTCTTGATCTCTTTCTCGTCTAATTCTATCTATAAACACAGTAAGATGCGAGATGAGGATTGTATTTCTAATTTATGATAACGTATACCTGATGATATACTAATAATAACATGGTTTACCCAATGTTCTTGTTTTTGAATTAAGGACATTTTTCTTTTTTTCAAAATTTCTTCAAGCTTCTCTTCACTATTATCAGTATGGAATAAAGGACTTTTATCACTTCCTGATTGGGCATCTGTTCCTGTTTCTTCCTCGGTTATTTCAGATGCTGATAATAATTTCGCATTAAAGGAACGTATATGCATACGTTGAGTTTCCATTTTTTCTTTAGCTTCTTCATAAGTTGCTGCAAAAAACCAAGCATTACATACAAGTGATATGATTGGTGATTCCTGGAATGATTTTAATTTTAGCGCGATATACGTTGTTATTACCTGTTACGAAACAAATTTGGCATTGCTTCCATTTAGATTGATATTTGAGGTTGTATACTTTGTTGTTGTATTCAATTTTTTTACCTGGAAAATGGCGGATTGTCGAAATGGGAACCAATTTGTATGGATTAATAGTTGTGTCACTCAGTTTGACACAAGCCCAACTTGCCATGTCCTAAAATGAGAGAATGACATACAATCTCAAATATTATGCATCAAACTGATCGTAAAAATTATAAACTTGTCAGGCGTTTTAAGAAAAAGGATGCGGGGTTTTTTATCATTGAAAAATAGAGATATTTTTGATATCCATAACGCCATGAGACAGAATAATTAACCTTTGAAACATCGTTATTTTGCGATCCAATATTTTATTCTGAGCCATTAAAATTAATACTTGATGATAATATTTGAAAATGAGAATATTATTGAAAATTTCATTGAGAGTTAAAAAAAAATTTGCATGCTCGAAATCATAAAAATAGGAATTTTTCAAAATGAAATAGTCATAATCATTCCAAATTTTGGGAACATCAAGGGTTCATATATAAAGAGCTCATTCTGAGAGGGCACTTTTTTTTCAATTCTTGGCCATTTTTCAATCGACTGATTCAATTGCCCCATGGTTCAATTTACCCCCTCCTCCCCTACGGCAGAATTTTTCTTCCCGGAGAAAAATCCACATTTTTTTTCTTTTTCCAAAATGTTCCACGGGGTCGAGATTTTTTTCTTTAGACTCAACCAATATTAGGAGCGTGTAGCCTGATTCTCAAACTTCAATTTTTTTATTTTTTTTTTCGCTGGAATCGTTTTTTGGTGAGATATCGTCTGATAAGTAGAAAATCACCTTTTCCTCTTTAGTCACCAATATCTCGGAAACTACCGATCGTACAGCGAGCAAGTGGTGTGTTTTGGAAACTTGAATGAATGCTCTATGAGCCCCTTAAGTTGTTATTTTTTTTCCATTCTTCAAAGTTATTTGAAAACGTACCAAAAAATGACTTTTTTTTTGTGTTTTCTAAAATCAACCCAAACTTTTGCGAAAATGACTCATGTTTTTTTTCGTAGCTTAATTTATGCCCAAGCACCCTGTAAATTGTCAACTCTATCGGCTGGACCTTTTTTCCCCGACTGGTCAAAATTGTACCAAAAATTGAAGGAGCATGGTTTTGCTCCTTAAACATCAATTGATGATGATTAAAACGGGAAATTTTCATTAACCGTTATTTTTTGCGGATTTTGTATGAGATACTCGTCGACTCGAAAAAGAATCATCAAGAATGTTAGGAGAAATTTTTCCGAGTCATCATTGCCTTAATTTAGAAACTTTGTCATTTCTGCAGTTTATGAAATATGTGAAAAAAAAAATGAAAATAATCGAAAATGTTCTTTAAAAAGTTTTCAGACATTTTTTCTCACTTTGGATGGAATCTTTTCATTTGTAATGCAAAATTGAAAAAAAAAATCATTTAAAAAAAAAATTGCAATGATGTTTTTTCTTGACAAATTTTGGTTCACGAATGAAAAGATCTCATTCAAAGTGAGAAAAAGGTCTGAAAACTTTCTTAAAAACAATTTTGATGATTTTCGATTTTTTCTCACAAATTTCATAAACTGGGGAAATGACAAAGTTTCTAAATTGAGGCAATGATGACTCGAAATAATTTCTTCCAACATTCTTGATGATTCTTTTTTGAGTTGACGAGTATCTCATACAAAATTCGAGAAAAGAAACGCTCCATGAAAATTTGCCGTTTTAATCATAATCAATTGATGTTCAAGGAGCAAAACCATGCTCCTTCAATTTTTGGTACAATTTTGACCAGTCGGGAGAAGAAAACGGTCTAGCCGATGGGGTTGGAAATTTACAGGGTGTTTGGGCATACATTAAGCTAAGGAAAAACGTAAAAACATTAGTCATTTTCGCAATATTCACATAAGTTTGGGTTGAATTTCAAAAAGACCAAAGAACCTCACTTTTTGGTACGTTTTAAAATGAATTATGAGAACGGATGAAAAATTTGAAAAAAAAAATGAGGAGCTCACAAAGCATTAATTCAAGCTTTCAAAAAAAACCACTTGCTTGCTGTACGATCAGTTGTTCCCGAGATATTGATAATTAAAGACAAATGGGTGATTTTTCACTTAATAGACGATATCTCTCCGAAAAACTGTCGTAGCAAAAAAAAAAATAAAATACATATAAGTTCGAGAATCGGGCTACAAGCTCCTGATATTGGTTGAGTCGGAAAAACAATTTTCGAGCCCATGAACCAGGCTATGAAAAAAGGCTAGGTCAAAATCGCTCTGTCTCGCTTAGTTTTAGAGGATCTCCATTTATTCCATTGATTTCAAAGTTGTCGGAGGGATCGGGAAAAACAAACCTCGCTTGATAACTCTGTACTCTGTCAGCTATAAACTTGTCCTTTTGGTTTTTCCCAAGTGGTCATAAAAAAATTGGTTCTGAATTTAAAGGATAGTTTCAGCGGGGGGTTCTTCAGTGTGTCCTCTTTTTTTCATTCATTTTACCCTCTTTAAAGAGGCTGGTCACTAAATGCGTTCAAATGAAAAAATTCTGAAAATTTAATATGTTTTTGTTAAACATCCCATACGACTTGTGTTGAATTTTTAATCCATTCTTGAACCTAGGTTGGACGTAATAAATTGATGAAAATCGCTTGTTATACACAGCCTCTTATGGGCATGCGAAACTGTACCGATAAATCGAAGACAAAAAATTAAAAATCTCGTGAATGACAATTGAGATTTGATTGAAAAACTGATCAGTACCTTCCTTGAACAATCAGGAAAAATAATTGACCATTTGTTACGGGCCTTACAGACCTTTTAAAATTGCAATTTATGGTTTTATACAATTCCTCGATAAAAATTCATGTGTCGAGTGACTAGCATGGCATCACCGCGTGACGTAGCGTTATGTCCGTGAGAGCTCTGTATGTATGGGTGGATACAGTTCGAAGTATATTTCAACTGCAGCGTTGTCAAAGTTCCCGAGCTCATCTCGCAATCAATTTTCTTTTATTTTCTATGACATTAACAACATTTGAGATGATTATTCATTTTCAAAAATTATAAAAGGGAGTAAAAAAATTTATATACATGATTTTCAGCAAGTAATTAGCTGATTAACGGTCAGAAAAATGTGTAATATTTTCGTGTTCAGGGATTGGTATTAACTTGGGATCCCTATGCCAAAGCATAGGCATTCTCCTCGGCCCGCGCGCCCCGCACAAGTGGTGACCAACCTCCTTAAATGCCATACGGATATTTCATGGCCGGTATGCCTCTCAACGCTCTGTCCCGGACAGAAAAGTGCATGTGACAAAACAAAAAAAAATCAGGAAAAGAGAGAGAAACGAAAAATTGAAAGAATAAGAGGAAAGGGGAAAAGGAAAAGAAATTCGGTCTTCGTATCGACATTCTCCAAAGCGGAAAAGTGGGGAAACCTACCGAGATCTGCGAGAGGAGAAATTCTGGAAATTTGCTTATTGGAATGATATGTTATTGGGTGAACATATCAGTCATATATGACTGTCACTCAAGTCGCCACTAAGAGTGGGTGCAAGAGAGGTTAGAAAAATATTATCTGGAACGACCAAAGGAGGTAGAAATTGTTCAATCTCACATTAATCGTTTTTTTCTCTCCAAAACTACACGTCAGTAATTGCTGATCCAGATTTCAGAAAATATCCAAAGTGCCTGACTATGAACTCCAATTTTTTTCAGGAGCGCCGTAAATGTCATTTTTTCCAAATTTCTCATAAACGAACCGCGACGCAGTTTACACGGTTTCTTATGGAGAAAATGAAAATTTGAAAATTCAATATCTTGAATTCTACACGTCAGAAAATTTTCCTTCATAGGGAAAAGTTGTTGGGTTTGATGTGAAGAATATCTCTGAATTATTTCGGATTTTTCGTATTTCAAGTCTTTAGCGATAGTAATACCTTAAGGAGAAAAAAATTCAATGAGTTGTGGAGAATGTCTCGAATGGTTTTAGTCTTATATACTTTCTATTTATTCCGATAGATTCAAAGTTGTCAAGGGAATCACGAAAAAACAATGTCGTTCAATAGCTTTGTACTCGGTCAGCTATGAATTTGTTCTTTGGGTTTTTCCTCATTGACCATAAAAAAAGGTGTTGAATTTGAGGGAAGTTTTCAGCAGGGGGTCTTCAGTGTGCCCTTTTTTTCCCTTTCCATTTACCCTCTTTAAATGCCGTATGGATATTTTATGGCCGATATGCCTCTCAACGGTCTATACCAGCCAGAGAAGCTATGTGAGGGAGGAAGAAAATGTAGAGGAAGAGAGGGACAACAAAAATGAAACAATCAGGGAGGAGGGCAAAAGGAAACAAATTCAGTTTTCTAACTGGAATTCCCTCAAGCAAAAAAGTAGGGACATTTACCAACATCTGCGAGAAGAGAAATGTAAAAAAGTCACTCATTGGGATGATGTGTTACTGTCCTTCCATTTTCAGGCTAGCCTACTTAGAAAAAAATTAGCCTTTGTCCTCCGAAATACCATGACTGATATGGCCTAGGCCTCAGCCACCCGTCAAAAGTCATAAATCAGTTTCAAAAAGAAATAACAAAAAATTGAGTTTTCAGGAGGAAAATGACTCGTTATTTTAGTTGTTTTCTGAAAATGTCTTGGAAACTAAACGAGATGCAGTGATTTTACCTGATAGCTACTTTATGAAGAATTTCAAGTAATACAGAAAAAAATTGGCGCTCAATTGCTCTATTTCACGTAGTTTCCACCATATTGCGAAAAAACTATTCACAACAAGATACTGTTATACCGTTTTTTTAGATGTATTTACCAATGGTTTTTCGAGAATATCTTGGAAACCAAATGGGATAGAGCAATACTATCAACCTGAGGATTTATTTGTCAGAATTTAATAGACTACAAAAATTAATGGATCAAGATAATTTTTTGAGAATCATTTTTTGACGGTCTTTCGGAAAATGAAAGACATAGCAGGATCCTGCTCTAATTTTTTTGTGGAGAATTCAAGAGTTCCAAAAAAGTTTGTGATAAAAAAAACGTATCTCCATGAGTGTCAGGGATATTTAAAACAAAAAAAAGGTTGAAAGATTTTTCTTATCAACGTTGTTTTGGAGATATATGTGAAATTAAGCGAGATAGGGTGTTTTTCTCTGAATTTTTTTTCAACGCTCCTAAAATTTTCAATGAAAGAAGATGAGGGCAGAATCGCCCTATCTCACCAATAATGAAAAATAGACGTATTTTCGGAAGATCAGAGATCGGCAAAAAAAAATTTGCATTTTTAATTTTTTGAGTTTTTTTATTTCTCTAATTTCCATCGAAAAAATTTTAATTACTTTCTTAATGAAAAATTTGGATTTTTGGATTTTTTATTAGTTTGAAAATTAATTTTCTGTTTTTCAACAATTTTGATTACTATTGTCATTAAAAATTTGACTGATGAAATTTTATAATTCTTTTTCTTATTCGAAATTTTGATTCTTTCTTACTTATTAATTGATTGGAATAATTAATTTTATAATAAAATCAACGCTACGATGTTTAATCTTTCCAAATATAATCGTCTCTCAGACAAAAATTTTGAGTTGAGAGTGTTAAATAAATATAACACAAATAAGAACTTATAATTTAATCCAATCTAAATGACGCTTATATGACATTTATAATTTAATTTAACTAATAAATAATAACAATTTAACTAATAAATGTTAATAAGTTTAATAAAGAAAATAATTATGAAATTCCATCAGTCAAATTTTAAATTAAAATAGTAATCAAAATTGTTAAAAAAAAAAAAATAATTTTCAAACCAATGGAAAATTTTAAAATCAAAATTTTTCATTAAGAAAGTAATCAAAATTTTTTCGATGGAAATTATAGAAATAAAAAAAATTAGAAAATTAAAAATGCTAATTTTTTTCTGCCGATCTCTGCGGGTGATTTTTAATTTAATTTTTTTTTTTTTGTAGAATTGCGATTGTAGAGGAGCAAGTTCACTCCATTTTTATGTAGCTTTTTGGATTCTCTACAAAAAAAATCGGAATAGAAAGGACGTATCTCCATTACTTCCCGGGATGTTCTCCAGAATAAAAAAAAAAAAAAATGAAATTATAAATATATACTATCTTCCAGTCATTTTTCACGTCATTTTCATCGTGATCCTCGAAGAACAAAGGTTAAGGAAATTCTTTCCATCTTCTCTCTTATTTTGTCAAAAAAATTTCCCCTGTCTTCCTCGCCCCCATATGCTGGTTTCGTCAACACAAAGCATTTAAGAGGCATAAGCTTCAACGATAGAAAGGATGAGGAAAACTAGAGAAAGAAGGAAAGTGGACACCCAATAAAAAGCCCATGACGAAACTTTGGGGATTTCCTCATTGACCATAAAATATTGATGTGGCATTCGAAGAAAGGGCTATGTTTATTGCTTACAGCGTAGAGACTAGGTAAAAGAGGTTTGTTTTTTTTAATCCCTCCGATAAATCCGAATTGGCCGGATTTTTAATTACAACTAATAATTCACGGATTGCAATAGTAAATACAGAGCCCGTCAGCGCCTGTAAGACTAAAGGAGATAGGGCGATTACGAGATATATAGTATTGAGATTTATTTGATTCTATGAGAATTGATTTTTTCTTCGATTTTTGTCACCCATCACTAATCACATGTGACATGATGTGTAAAGGAGTTTCATCGTTCTTCGCATTAGTCATTGAGTGTTACGCTAAAAACCCAAAGATTAATATTTGCCATTAACCGTCCATCACTCGCGTGATTTTACCCGATTCCAGAGGTCATGCGGTGAGCGTTCTGTCGCTGTGATAACTTCCGAGCGATGTTGCCGAATGATTAATCAGTAATTCGTGTCTGAATTCTTTCGGAAAAATTATTTTTTAATTAATTCCATATTAAATGAAAAATTGGAGGTGGAAGTAAATCGTGTGATGTTTAAGGGTTATGTTTTCATCTTTGGGATCAGTAAGTAAGAGTGAGAGACCGACTTAGCAACAGCGTAATTTGAACGCATGTACTCACAATGTTCGGCCTAGAGCTGCTTTTCAATTCGTGATCCACAAAAGGATATTTACATAGAATTTTTTTGAGCTATTCTATACTCATTGAAAATATTTACTCATTTTAGAAGGTCCAATACGAGCATTCATTAAAAAAAAAAATTTTAATTGGTAAAAATGAAGATGAAACAACAAAACGTTGGAAATGCAGTGCCGTGCGCTTTACACGAGGAATGAAGGGTTAAAAAACTCTTTCTTGGAATTTAAAGCGAATTCGAAGAAATATTCAGGCATTATATTTGTTATTTGTCATTTATTACTTAACCGATGAGATGCTATTCGACTAGCGTATTGAGAGATTCCCTTATGCTGCGAAAAAAAAATTATAACAAAATTATCATACGGTCGATAATTTTAATATTAAATCGTGAAGTTTTGTTTTTTTCTTGCCCTTTTTCAAGATATTTTACACATTTTAATCTTTTGTCCGACCGAAAAGTGCAAAAGATTGCATAAGCTCATAAAACACTACATTATTTCTACTTCATTTTTATTTAATATCGACTGAACAAAACGCTCAATTGATCAGGAATTTCGCAAGACAGTTCAGATTCATATGAGCTTTCAGTGAAAATTCATTTCGAATTTCAATATTTCAATTCGTGTAGTGATATAAATACCTTGAATATTCTTACGGAGAATTTTCATAAGTTAGGAATATTCACCATGCTAGAAGACCCCGTTTCCATAATCTTTTCAGGCACAATTATGATTTTTATCCTGATGTTAACTTGAAATAGATTTCACTTTGTATCTTTTTCACTTCTCGAATGTTAATTCACTTTAGTCACTCTCACTTATACGGAAAATTTGCTGGAGCTTTTTTCACCACGAGGGTCACGCTGCAACTGAAATAAGAGTGACCCTTGAAATTCGTCCTGCCGGAATGACTAGCAGGCCTGTCGACGAGTCTGACCCTTCGGATACACTCGGCAGCGCTCGTTCGACATTGCATTAGTGCAATGTCCACCGAGCGGTCCCGAAGTTTCCTCGACGCGGAGATTCCTCCAATACAAACCTTTTTGTAGCTCTCAAAATCTCAAGTATTGAGTGCCTTTCTCCATAGTGATTGTAGAATCATCGTAATAATTATTATCGAGGGTTAATTAAGTGCCGGGGAGATCAGATAGAATTAACAAAATTCGTTAATCTTTTTTATCCCACCTTTCTTGAGAATACCTCGGAAACTGAGGGAGATAGGGAAAATTTTGTACATATCTTTTGTACATACTAATAGGTCATTTTCTTCAGAGTACATTCACCAATAGCAGCATTAATTAATTTATTTAAATATTCTGCGAGTCAAGACATTATCACTGTCATGAAAAATTTGAAAAATCTCGGAAATTATCTGAGATAGGGAATTTTTCATTATTGGAAATGGGTGTGATAAATAAATTCTCAACACAATTTATTAACTTTAATATTCAAGACTTTATTTAATTGCACAAGGATGGACCGTCAGTGCATCTGTGACTTCTCTACGAGAGACTAACGACTTGTCACCAAGGCCTGAAAGTATCGGTACCCAACGACAAAGAACCCTCAATTCTTTCACTCTATGAAATCATTGTTTATGTTTATGTTAGTCGCCGACTCGCCGGCTCTTGCCACGTCCATTCGTTTTTGAACTCATAATCCCAATTTAAATAAATGATTCTCAGTAAAGATATAAAATTATGATCCAATATTTGTGGACACCTTCTTTTTATTTAAGCACTTGAAATTGTCTACAAAAAACCAGTCAATCTCTTACTCTCTTAATTTCCGAGAGATTACGGAACAGACAGCGTGTGGAATTGATAATTCTCGTTGTTTTCATTTTCTTACTTTCATTCATACAAAAATGTAATGATCTATTGGAATATTCTCAATTACCTAGTGATACATGATACAAAATATAATGGCTAAAGAGACATCACCAGGAGAGATTAAATTTTCGAGAAAATCCGTTTCGAAACATAGTTACCTAAGGCAAAAAGGAAAAAATTCATGTAGAAAATAGGATTTTACTACACAAATTTCACCTGAAATTGACATGATACAACAATAAAACCCCGTAACCGACGGCGGTGGCTGTGTGGTTAGAGCGGAGGGTTATTAAAAAAAAACAATAATACCCCGTTAAAATTGTATCCTAACAAATTTATAATAAAAAATCATTTCATGGAAAAAAAGGCTTTCAATAATACAAACTACACGTAAAAAATAATGAAAGGAAGCCCTTCATCGAGAGAAATTTTTTCGAGATACTTTCGGAATACTTCAACGAGAAATTCATGTTGATACTTTTTTTAAAGACAATTTTAGGTGCTACCAAGAAGGTCTTCACAAAATTTTGCCTACCTTGCTTAGTTCCCAGATATTCCAAGCAAAGTGAGAAAAAAAACCGAACGCTACGAATTTTGTCTATTTTATTCGGTCTATTTGGCACTTGATTGATCTATATAAAGCTCATCGAGAGCATGTTATACTTAGAGAGTAGCCATTAAATTTTGTATCATGTATCACTAGGTAATTGAGAATATTCCAATAGATCATTACATTTTTGTATGAATGAAAGTGAGAAAATGAAAACAACGAGAATTATCAATTCCACACGCTGTCTGTTCCGTAATCTCTCGGAAATTAAGAGAGTAAGAGATTGACTGGTTTTTTGTAGACAATTTCAAGTGCTTAAATAAAAAGAAGGTGTCCACAAATATTGGATCGTAATTTTATATCTTTACTGAGAATCATTTATTTAAATTGGGATTATGAGTTCAAAAACGAATGGACGTGGCAAGAGCCGGCGAGTCGGCGACTAACATAAACATAAACAATGATTTCATAGAGAGAAAGAATTGAGGGTTCTTTGTCTTTGGGTACCGATACTTTCAGGCCTTGGTGACAAGTCGTTAGTCTCTCGTAGAGAAGTCACAGATGCACTGACGGTCCATCCTTGTGCAATTAAATAAAGTCTTGAATATTAAAGTTAATAAATTGTGTTGAGAATTTATTTATCACACCCATTTCCAATAACGAAAAATTCCCTATCTCAGATAATTTCCGAGATTTTTCAAATTTTTCAGGAAAGTGATAATGTCTTGACTCGCAGAATATTTAAATAAATTAATTAATGCTGCTATTGATGAATGTACTCTGGAGAAAATGACCTATTAGTATGTACAAAAGATATGTACAAAATTTTCCCTATCTCCCTCAGTTTCCGAGGTATTCTCAAGAAAGGTGGGATAAAAAAGATTAACGAATTTTGTTAATTCTATCCGATCTCCCCGGCAC
Source organism: Aleiodes leptofemur (assembly GCA_963942555.1). NCBI lineage: Eukaryota > Metazoa > Arthropoda > Insecta > Hymenoptera > Braconidae > Aleiodes > Aleiodes leptofemur. The sequence continues at coordinate 10,337,615 of OZ012620.1, forward strand.
TTAATTAACCCTCGATAATAATTATTACGATGATTCTACAATCACTATGGAGAAAGGCACTCAATACTTGAGATTTTAAGAGCTACAAAAAAGGTTTGTATTGGAGGAATCTCCGCGTCGAGGAAACTTCGGGACCGCTCGGTTGACATTGCACTAATGCAATGTCGAACGAGCGCTGCCGAGTGTATCCGAAGGGTCAGACTCGTCGACAGGCCTGCTAGTCATTCCGGCAGGACGAATTTCAAGGGTTACTCTTATTTCAGTTGCAGCGTGACCCTCGTGGTGAAAAAAGCTCCAGCAAGTTTTCCGTATAAGTGAGAGTGACTAAAGTGAATTAACATTCGAGAAGTGAAAAAGATACAAAGTGAAATCTATTTCAAGTTAACATCAGGATAAAAATCATAATTGTGCCTAAAAAGATTATGGAAACGGGGTCTTCTAGCATGGTGAATATTCCTAACTTATGAAAATTCTCCGTAAGAATATTCAAGGTATTTATATCACTACACGAATTGAAATATTGAAATTCGAAATGAATTTTCACTGAAAGCTCATATGAATCTGAACTGTCTTGCGAAATTCCTGATCAATTGACCGTTTTGTTCAGTCGATATTAAATAAAAATGAAATAGAAATAATGTAGTGTTTTATGAGCTTATGCAATCTTTTGCACTTTTCGGTCGGACAAAAAATTAAAATGTGTAAAATATCTTGAAAAAGGGCAAGAAAAAAACAAAACTTCACGATTTAATATTAAAATTATCGACTGTATGATAATTTCGTTATAATTTTTTTTCGCAGCATAAGGGAATCTCTCAATACGCTAGTCGAATAGCATCTCATCGGTTAAGTAATAAATGACAAATAACAAATATAATGCCTGAATATTTCTTCGAATTTGCTTTAAATTCCAAGAAAGAGTTTTTTAACCTTTCATTCCTCGTATAAAGCGCACGGCACTGCATTTCCAACGTTTTGTTGTTTCATCTTCATTTTTAACAATTAAAATTTTTTTTTTTTAATGAATGCTCGTATTGGACCTTCTAAAATGAGTAAATATTTTCAATGAGTATAGAATAGCTCAAAAAAATTCTATGTAAATATCCTTTTGTGGATCACGAATTGAAAAGCAGCTCTAGGCCGAACATTGCGAGTACATGCGTTCAAATTACGCTGTTGCTAAGTCGGTCTCTCACTCTTACTTACTGATCCCAAAGATGAAAACATAACCCTTAAACATCACACGATTTACTTCCACCTCCAATTTTTCATTTAATATGGAATTAATTAAAAAATAATTTTTCCGAAAGAATTCAGACACGAATTACTGATTAATCATTCGGCAACATCGCTCGGAAGTTATCACAGCGACAGAGCGCTCACCGCATGACCTCTGGAGTCGGGTAAAATCACGCGAGTGATGGACGGTTAATGGCAAATATTAATCTTTGGGTTTTTAGCGTAACACTCAATGACTAATGCGAAGAACGATGAAACTCCTTTACACATCATGTCACATGTGATTAGTGATGGGTGAAAAAAATCGAAGAAAAAATCAATTCTCATAGAATTAAATAAATCTCAATACTATATATCTCGTAATCGCCCTATCTCCTTTAGTCTTACAGGCGCTGACGGGCTCTCTATTTACTATTGCAATCCGTGAATTATCAGTTGTCATTAAAAATCCGGCCAATTCGGATTTATCGGAGGGATTAAAAAAAAACAAACCTCTTTTACCTAGTCTCTACGCTGTAAGCAATGAACATTGCCCTTTCTTCGAATGCCACATCAATATTTTATGGTCAATGAGGAAATCCCCAAAGTTTCGTCATGGGCTTTTTATTGGGTGTCCACTTTTCTTCTTTCTCTAGTTTTCCTCATCCTTTCTATCGTTGAAGCTTATGTCTCTTAAATGCTTTGTGTTGACGAAACCAGCGTATATGGGGGCGAGGAAGACAGGGGAATTTTTTTTGACAAAATAAGAGAGAAGATGGAAAGAATTTCCTTAACCTTTGTTCTTCGAGGATCACGATAAAAATGACGTGAAAAATGACTGGAAGATAGTATATATTTATAATTTCATTTTTTTTTTAATTCTGGAGAACATCCCGGGAAGTAATGGAGATACGTCCTTTCTATTCCGATTTTTTTTGTAGAGAATCCAAAAAGCTACATAAAAAATGGAGTGAACTTGCTCTTCTACAATCGCAATTCTACAAAAAAAAAAAAATTAAATTAAAAATCACCCGCAGAGATCGGCAGAAAAAAATTAGCATTTTTAATTTTCTAATTTTTTTTATTTCTATAATTTCCATCGAAAAAATTTTGATTACTTTCTTAATGAAAAATTTCGATTTTAAAATTTTCCATTGGTTTGAAAATTAATCTTTTTTTTTTAACAATTTTGATTACTATTGTAATTTAAAATTTGACTGATGGAATTTCATAATTATTTTCTTTATTAAACTTATTAACATTTATTAGTTAAGTTGTTATTATTTATTAGTTAAATTAAATTATAAATGTCATATAAGCGTCATTTAGATTGGATTAAATTATAAGTTCTTATTTGTGTTATATTTATTTAACACTCTCAACTCAAAATTTTTGTCTGAAAGACGATTATATTTGAAAAGATTAAACATCGTAGCGTTGATTTTATTATAAAATTAATTATTCCAATCAATTAATAAGTATGAAAGAATCAAAATTTCGAATAAGAAAAAGAATTATAAAATTTCATCAGTCAAATTTTTAATGACAATAGTAATCAAAATTGTTAAAAAACAGAAAATTAATTTCCAAACTAATGAAAAATTCAAAAATCCAAATTTTTCATTAAGAAAGTAATTAAAATTTTTTCGATGGAAAGTAAGAAATAAAAAAACTTAAAAAATTAAAAATGCAAATTTTTTTGCCGATCTCTGATCTTCCGAAAATACGTCTATTTTTCATTATTGGTGAGATAGGGCAATTCTGCCCGCATCTTCTTTCATTGAAAATTTTAGGAGCATTGAAAAAAAATTCAGAGAAAAACACCCTATCTCGCTTAATTTCACATATATCTCCAAAACAACATTGATAAGAAAAATCTTTCAACCTTTTTTTTGTTTTAAATATCCCTGACACTCATGGAGATACGTTCTTTTTATCACAAACTTTTTTGGTACTATTTATAGCTGACCGAGTACAGAAAAAAATTGGAGTTCATAGTCAGGCACTTTGGATATTTTTTGAAATCTGGATCAGCAATTACTGACGTGTAGTTTTGGAGAGAAAAAAAACGATTAATGTAAGATTGAACAATTTCTACCTCCTTTGGTCGTTCCAGATCATTTTTTTCTAACCTCTCTTGCCCCCACTCTTACCCATGTAGGGTTTCCTGACATCCAAAGGGTGGCCGATGTTCGGGCCAAATTATTTTATACGATTTTAGGCAAGTCGATCAAAGGCCAAAGTACGAAACAATATCGGGGCGTGGATATTGGTTTCGCGAATAAGTCCGATATTCTTCCCAACGTCGAGCCCGGTATATAGGGATAGTGAGTTAGTATCGTAACTCGATTCTATATCGAGTAGCCGAATATCGGCAACCCTATATCTATCCGAAATTCGGACCGAAGTCATGACACCCATATCGGCACAACAAATTCGAAACGATTATCGCACGTAATTCGCGTAACCGAAGTTCGGCTGCTCTACTTTTGACAAACATATTTCCAACATCGCTCCCACCAATTCCGCAGTACGAATTCCGATCGATATCAACCTTGAAATTGCCCAATAATTTTTTACAATCGTTTATTTTTGAATAATTTTTCTTTTTGATTGACTTTTATATTTTTTCATACTCTAACATAACGATTGAAAAGTCACGCCATAATTGATTTTCCTTCAATTATTCTTCTCACTAATGATTAATTCGTGAACTGAATTTAAAAAAAAATAAAAATAATAAATAAATGTAAAATAGAATAGATAGAAAAATTGATCAAGAAAAAAATCTTCCCTTTCTGCCATCAAATGATTCGATTATCAATAGAGGAAGAAATAATACTCAAATAAAAACTCTAATTTCCCAAAATAGAAGAATTTTGTGTAAAAAAATGAATATTCCATTGTGAGAAATATGTGGTTTTGTTTCTCGGTTCTTACTTCACTTTTGTTATTATATTCCTCTCAATAACGATATCCATATAAACAATATAAATATCGATATGAATTTGAGATCAAATGACTTTTAGATTCATATAGACAGTACGATTCTTTTCAAAGTCGAATAGAGTGATGATCCAGTCGGCAGCGTGCAAGTTTCATCATCCGACGATCGAGGGTTCAAAACCGCCTGTGGGAACTAAAATTTGTAATTTCTAAAATGACTTTAAAATGATTAAAATTGAAATATAAATAATAAAAATATAAAATTACAGAATCTCAGAAAAAAATGATAATTTTCTTTCTATTTTATGTTTAAAAATTGTTTTTATATTATTGAGTGTCTGTCGAGTTCGATATGGGATTCGATATTGGGCGTATATCGAAGCGCTAAGTCAAAATTCGTCACATTGAATTTAGCCCGACGTTCGGGCCGAACTCGAAATCCTATATCGGGTCGAAATCGGATGCGATATATGCCCTATTTAGTTTTCGATTTCGTGCCGCTGTGACATACCATTATTGGCTAGAAGTTCGAACCAATATAGTTTCAGTATATCGAAACTCGGCGATTCGGCATTGCCCTGAATTGCGGCTTATTTCGGTTTCCTACATGGGTAGTGGCGACTTGAGTGACAGTCATATATGACTGATATGTTCACCCAATAACATATCATTCCAATAAGCAAATTTCCAGAATTTCTCCTCTCGCAGATCTCGGTAGGTTTCCCCACTTTTCCGCTTTGGAAAATGTCGATACGAAGACCGAATTTCTTTTCCTTTTCCCCTTTCCTCTTATTCTTTCAATTTTTCGTTTCTCTCTCTTTTCCTGATTTTTTTTGTTCTGTCACATGTACTTTTCTGTCCGGGACAGAGCGTTGAGAGGCATACCGGCCATAAAATATCCGTATGGCATTTAAGGAGGTTGGTCACCACTTGTGCGGGGCGCGCGGGCCGAGGCGAATGCCTATGCTTTAGCATAGAGATCCCAAGTTAATACCAATCCCTGAACACGAAAATATTACACATTTTTCTGACCGTTAATCAGCTAATTACTTGCTGGAAATCATCATACTAATTTTTTTACTCCCTTTTATAATTTTTGAAAATAAATAATCATCTCAAATGTTGTTAATGTCATAGAAAATAAAAGAAAATTGATTGCGAGATGAGCTCGGGAACTTTGACAACGCTGCAGTTGAAATATACTTCGAACTGTATCCACCCATACATACAGAGCTCTCACGGACATAACGCTACGTCACGCGGTGATGCCATGCTAGTTACTCGACACATGAATTTTTATCGAGGAATTGTATAAAACCATAAATTGCAATTTTAAAAGGTCTGTAAGGCCCGTAACAAATGGTCAATTATTTTTCCTGATTGTTCAAGGAAGGTACTGATCAGTTTTTCAATCAAATCTCAATTGTCATTCACGAGATTTTTAATTTTTTGTCTTCGATTTATCGGTACAGTTTCGCATGCCCATAAGAGGCTGTGTATAACAAGCGATTTTCATCAATTTATTACGTCCAACCTAGGTTCAAGAATGGATTAAAAATTTAACACAAGTCGTATGGGATGTTTAACAAAAACATATTAAATTTTCAGAATTTTTTCATTCGAACGCATTTAGTGACCAGCCTCTTTAAAGAGGGTAAAATGAATGAAAAAAAGAGGACACACTGAAGAACCCCCCGCTGAAACTATCCTTTAAATTCAGAACCAATTTTTTTATGACCACTTGGGAAAAACCAAAGGGACAAGTTTATAGCTGACAGAGTACAGAGTTATCAAGCGAGGTTTGTTTTTCCCGATCCCTCCGACAACTTTGAAATCAATGGAATAAATGGAGATCCTCTAAAACTAAGTGAGACAGAGCGATTTTGACCTAGCCTTTTTTCATAGCCTGGTTCATGGGCTCGAAAATTGTTTTTCCGACTCAACCAATATCAGGAGCTTGTAGCCCGATTCTCGAACTTATATGTATTTTATATTTTTTTTGCTACGACAGTTTTTCGGTGAGATATCGTCTATTAAGTGAAAAATCACCCATTTGTCTTTAATTATCAATATCTCGGGAACAATTGATCGTACAGCAAGCAAGTGGTGTTTTTTGAAAGCTTGAATTAATGCTCTGTGAGCTCATTTTTGTTTTTCGAATTTTTCTTCCGTTCTCATAATTCATTTTAAAACGTACCAAAAAGTGAGGTTCTTTGGTCTTTTTGAAATTCAACCCAAACTTGTGTGAATATTGCGAAAATGACTAATGTTTTTACGTTTTTCCTTAGCTTAATGTATGCCCAAACACCCTGTAAATTTTCAACCCCATCGGCTGGACCGTTTTCTTCTCCCGACTGGTCAAAATTGTACCAAAAATTGAAGGAGCATGGTTTTGCTCCTTGAACATCAATTAATTATGATTAAAACGGCAAATTTTCATGGAGCGTTTTTTTTCTCGAATTTTGTATGAGATACTCGTCAACTCAAAAAAGAATCATCAAGAATGTTGGAAGAAATTATTTCGAGTCATCATTGCCTCAATTTAGAAACTTTGTCATTTCCCCAGTTTACGAAATTTGTGAGAAAAAAATCGAAAATCATCAAAATTGTTTTTAAAAAAGTTTTCAGACCTTTTTTCTCACTTTGAATGAGATCTTTTCATTCGTGAACCAAAATTTGTCGAGAAAAAACATCATTGCAATTTTTTTTTTAAATGATTTTTTTTTTCAATTTTGCATTACAAATGGAAAGATTCCATCCAAAGTGAGAAAAAATGTCTGAAAACTTTTTGAAGAATATTTTCGATTATTTTCATTTTTTTTTTCACATATTTCATAAACTGCAGAAATGACAAAGTTTCTAAATTAAGGCAATGATGACTCGGAAAAATTTCTCCTAACATTCTTGATGATTCTTTTTCGAGTCGACGAGTATCTCATACAAAATCCGCAAAAATTAACGGTTAATGAAAATTTCCCGTTTTAATCATCATCAATTGATGTTTAAGGAGCAAAACCATGCTCCTTCAATTTTTGGTACAATTTTGACCAGTCGGGGAGAAAAGGTCCAGCCGATAGGGTTGAAAATTTACAGGGTGCTTGGGCATAAATTAAGCTACGAAAAAAAACATGAGTCATTTTCGCAAAAGTTTGGGTTGATTTTAGAAAACACAAAAAAAAGTCATTTTTTGGTACGTTTTCAAATAACTTTGAAGAATGGAAAAAAAATAAAAACGTAAGGGGCTCATAGAGCATTCATTCAAGTTTCCAAAACACACCACTTGCATGCTGTACGATCGGTAGTTTCCGAGATATTGGTGACTAAAGAGGAAAAGGTGATTTTCTACTTATCAGACGATATCTCACCAAAAAACGATTCCAGCGAAAAAAAAAATAAAAAAATTGAAGTTTGAGAATTAGGCTACACGCTCCTAATATTGGTTGAGTCTAAAGAAAAAAATCTCGAGCCCGTGGAACATTTTGGAAAAAGAAAAAAAATGTGGATTTTTTTCCGGGAGGAAAAATTCTGCCGTAGGGGAGGAGGGGGTAAATTGAACCATGGGGCAATTGAATCAGTCGATTGAAAAATGGCCAAGAATTGAAAAAAAAGTGCCCTCTCAGAATGAGCTCTTTTCATATGAACCCTTGATGTTCCCAAAATTTGGAATGATTATGACTATTTAATTTTGAAAAATTCCTATTTTTATGATTTCGGGCATGCAAATTTTTTTTTAACTCCCAACGAAATTTTTAATAATATTCTCATTTTCAAATATTATCATCAAGTATTAATTTTAATGTCTCAAAATAAAATATTGGATCGCAAAGTAACGATGTTTCAAAGGTTAATTATTCTGTCTCATGGCGTTATGGATATAAAAAATATCTCTATTTTTCAATGGTAAAAAACTCCGCATCCTCTTTCTTAAAACGCCTGACAAGTTTATAATTTTTACGATCAGTTTGATGCATAATATTTGAGATTGTATGTCATTCTCTCATTTTAGGACATGGCAAGTTGGGCTTGTGTCAAACTGAGTGACACAACTATTAATCCATACAAATTAGTTCCCATTTCGACAATCCGCCATTTTCCAGGTGAAAAAATTGAATACAACAACAAAGTATACAACCTCAAATATCAATCTAAATGGAAGCAATGCCAAATTTGTTTCGTAACAGGTAATAACAACGTATATCGCGCTAAAATTAAAATCATTCCAGGAATCACCAATCATATCACTTGTATGTAATGCTTGGTTTTTTGCAGCAACTTATGAAGAAGCTAAAGAAAAAATGGAAACCCAATGTTATTATTAGTATATCATCAGGTATACGTTATCATAAATTAGAAATACAATCCTCATCTCGCATCTTACTGTGTTTATAGATAGAATTAGACGAGAAAGAGATCAAGAGTGAGGGAAGATCAAGTCCTGAAATTATGGATACTCTAAGCGATTGGGAAGAGCCGGTAACTTTTCATTACTTATATTAATTACTTAAACAACTTAATTAAACATATTTAACTATGTCATCAACTTACTCCTTTTTTTTTACACAGGAACAGTGACAAAATCATCAAAGAGTGTGATGAGACTAGGGAATGGTAGCAGTGATAAGAAAATCCGTAAAAAATTGAAAGAGTCAGGATGTAGAGGACGAAAAGATGAAGAGCCATGTCGTAACCGCTAGCTCGGACGATGAAGACATGACCCAAAACATGAGTGAAAATATTTAAATGTAAAAAAATATATTAAAATCAATATACTGTTTCAAGTGAACACCGCATTATTTGCTGTAATCTTTTCAAATATTCCCCCTACCCAAGACTCAAATTCGTCACCAGATGGCGCCAGCCACCAGAGAAACATCAGGATATTTGGCTGAATATCACGAGACATCAGGATAGTTGGTAATATTCTAAGTTGATAACGTATATTATATACTTACAGGTTGAGACTTCGACGCAGACCTTAGAATGATTCTTTGCATAAATATCCCTCTCTCTTTGCACTTTTTCCAATATTCACACACTTTTCACTTAAGGTAAGAAAAATCAAAAATAAAAAAAACCATTGTTTCCCCTACGGCACGACCCCATAGTTACTAACAGGAATAAACCGGCATCCCCCATTATTTCCCTTTCGTACCGATTATTTTTCGGAAAAAAATTACTTTCATAATAATAATAGGAACTTCACGGAAGGCCCATTCAGTCCGGTTGATTCACTCCCCAAAAAAATGACGAGAAATTCAATGGGAATGTACTGGTTCCCCGTTACGTTCCCATTACTTTCTCCATCAACCGAATTTTTGCGTCGGGGACGACGTTTCGAGGATTCAACCGGAAAAGGACAATAACACGGTAGTTTCCTGATGTCATTTTGAAATCCAATCGGAGCCTAACGGAGTTTCTTACCAGGGAAGCAAACAACAGGAGGTATATAAAGGAAAACTGAGTATTCAGGTAAATGCAGAAAGTTTTCATCGCAATATGGGTAAATTAAGAATACTCTTCCTATGGGCAGTTGTCTTAGCTGTCATAGTGACTATTCAAGGTATGTGGAACCCTCAAATTCTTATTCTTCAATAAATTATTAAATATTTCATGGAAAAGAGAGAAAATCCAAATGATTCATGTGCAAAATTGGAAGATCTCTTGACACTGCCTGAATCATTTTGATTGTTGAAAATAGAAGCAATTGCGTGTTACACATTTATTTTTTTACAGCAGCTATTGCCTGCCCAGATTGTGCTCCTGAGTGCCCTGAGGGACAGGGCCCGACAATTGATCCTAAAACCGGCTGCTACGGATGTAGATGCACACCTCTTTCATAATGATGATATCAGCGATCTTCAAGTATTCAATATTTACATCTGGCTATTCAATGCAGTCGAAAAGAATCAATGCAGATTTTATACCATCAGAATAAAGAAGATTCTATTACATGCATTGATCTTTTTTGAAATAGTCGATTGCAACATCAATGCAGTGATTTTTAATGAAAAAGTAAAATTGAATTGAAACAATTGGTGCTAATTCCTCTTTTAAACAATACGCTAATAAAAATATATTTCTCATTAATCAATTTTAACATTTTACGCGCAGATTCATTAATCACTGTGTGCTTATATAACATTTTCCTGTTACGATGAATGAAGAAAATAAAATTGTCCTATAATTCGGAAAAATCTACAATAAATCCTCTGTCACGTCGGAACCTTTATCGCGAGATATAAAAACTATTTATAAATTTTTCATAAAAAAAACGTATTACCACAGTCAACGATTCCACAAATAAATACAATCGCAAAGACTTTCATGTATTCCAGAATGTCCATGAGTATTTCTGTGATTTACTGTCATGCAAGTTCAGCACGATTAGATAAAATTGTTTTTGCATTGATATAAACATTGAGTTCACCTGCAATCCGAGTGGAATATACTTCTAGGCCCTCTGTCGAGCACTCCCATTCGTTTTTCGAAAACTGATTGAATATTGATTTTTTTTTGTTTTTCCTTCTTCGTCTAGTTGAACGAGGATAAAGGAACGTAAATTGATAATAATATGTTTTCTAGCTAGACCGAGAGTGGCCTAATGCAATTATCATAATGATAAAATGCCAGTTATTTATTTTCCGTCACTCGTTAAGGATTCACTGAGTCATTCGTGATTTTCTTATGTCATATGCGATAAGCACGCATGCACTAAAAGGTATATAAAAAAACTGACCATTTAGGTAATTGCGGAACGTTCTCATCGCAATATGGGTAAATTGAGAATATTCTTCATATTGGCAATTGTCTCAGCTGTCATAGTAACCATTCAAGGTATGTGAAATTCTCAGATTCTTCTTCTACAATAAATTTTCCAATATTTGATGGGAGAGAAAGAAAATCCAAATGAGTTTAATGTCAAATGGCAAGATCTCTCCAAACTACCTAAATTATTTTGATTGTCGAAAATAGAAGCGAGTGTGTATAATCCATTTCTTTTTCACAGCGGAATTCATATGCCCAATATGTCGTGCTAGGTGCCCTCCAGGAACGGAGCCGGTGGGCGGATATTATCCTAATGGTTGCCGCATATGTGGTTGCAAAAATATTCCATAATCATAATATCAACGATCTTCAAGAATGCAATCTTCAGATTCAGTTATTCAATGTAGTAGAAAAAGATTGATACTTAATTCTTATTTTTTGTATGAATCAATTGCAATATGAATACAGTGATATTCAATGAAGGATAAAATTAAATTGAACTCATAAATGTGCTTTCAGAATGAGTCCTATGAGGTAATATATTTTGAGTGATTCCCCTATTTTCATGACTTTTCGATTCCCTAATAAGCTCAGGAAGCTCATTGATAATTCGACCATTACCTGCAGCTTTTTTGAAGGATCGAATATACCGAGACATATCCGTAGAATCTCTCCACAAGGTCTGAATTGCGCCGATATAAACGCGTCCATTTCTCACCTCACTGTTTGTTCGATATGTCCTTTCTTTGAGTGGAGCTTTCGCTAGGTCCACATTCACTGAATATTCAAACTTTCTCATCTCAATGTCCAATTTCCCAAGTCTATGAAGACTCTCTTGGAGATCGAGTGCAGAAATGATATCGGCCACCACACGGAGAGAAATAGAATAGTAACCATTACTATGTTAACATAGCAATGATTACTATGTTCAACATAGTAATGGTTACTATTCTATTTCTCTCCATGCAGTACAAGACCTTCTAAAAATAAAAAAAAATGATGTATTTTCAGTCACAAAGTGTTTCTAGTCTTTCTCTTTGCTGTCGATCCATGCTCCTAAATTCCATATTCGTGCTCCTAAAATTGATAAAATATTGATTTTTTCCGTATTTTCCTCTTCATCTGCTAGAAAGCAGATTCATGCTGTTATGATAATGATAAAATGATAGTTGTTTTTTTTCCACGCTCGTCACTGGTTCACTTAGGTATTTGTAATTTTCTCATGTAATAAGCATACACTAAGAGGTATATAAGAGAAGACTACATATTCAGATAAGAAGGAGCAGAAAGTTCTTATCGCAATATGGGTAAATTGAGAATACTCTTTATATTGGCAATTGTCTTAGCTGTCATAGTGTCTATTCAAGGTATGTAAAGTCCTAAAATTCCTATACTACAATAAAATCTACAATATTTGATGGAAAAGAGAGAGAATCCGAATGTTTTTAGCGCAAAATTGCAAGATCTTATCATACTGGCTGAATTATTTTAATTGTCAAGAGCAAAAGCGATTCTGTTAAATACATTTCTTTTTACAGCAATAACATACGAATTATATTCCCCGTGCCCCTCAGGAACGAGACGAATCCAAAGACGTGAGCCTAATGGTGGCCTCCCATGTGGTTGCGTATAAATTTCACTATGATAATATCAACGATCTTCAAGTATTAAATCTTCAGATTCAGCTGTTCATTTTAGTATTAATTAAGTGTAACATGAATACAGTGATTTTCAATAAAGAATAAAATTGAATTGAACTAATGAATGTACCTCCACAGTGAGGAGGATGTGCTATGGAATGATTGTGGATACCATCAGCAATAATCCCATATAGAATTCAGTAGCGAAGAGGTAAAACGTGATAAGTCTATTTTTTCCTCATTTACTTTTTTGGAAATAGCTCAGAAAATAAGAGAGATAGGGCAATTTTGCCCCGAACCTTGTTCAAAACGTAACTATTTTCCCGCGGAAAATGAATCATCAACTATTGGTCAATTGGTGAACCGAGTCCAGTGACACTCGGGCTAATGAGCCCGGGCTAGGAGACGAAAAATCTTCCCACCAACACGCACTCTCGTTTGAACGGTCAAGCGAGACACCTCGTCGTACATCAATTATCGCGAAATCTCTCTTTACATAAAGTGTTAATCATCTCAGTTAATTCATTATTCTCCATTGAAAGTTCATTGGATCTCAACTAATTATTGCATAAGAGTGAAAATCAACCGTTAATTTATTTAATGTAATGTGTATATTATCTCTCGACGAGCGGGCTTTTGTCCGTTCCAAATAAAACGGTTGTGCCTTGCGGCTCAGTGTAAAACTCAACTATTACTTTTTTCCCCTTCATAAAACCGCCTCCCACAATCCACCCTGAAATTCAACGAAAAGTTATCACGCTCAAAACAAACCACTTTAGTAACTCTTGAAATTTTCTACCAAAAAAGATGAATAATATTGCCTTATCTCGCTTAATTTCCGAGATATTTCCTTCAAGATGATGACAAGGATAAGTTGATTTATCCTGTTTTATCTCTTGACTACTGAATTGTTCTTGTACTGAGGAAAAAAATTCTTGTAGCAAGAAATTTCTTTTAAAACCGAAATTTTCGTTCACAATTTCTATATCTATATGTATATATCGAAATTTTCTTGAGTGAAATAAATTTTCTACAACCAAGTGAATTTTTTTGCATCAAACATGTGGACGAAATTAGAGTGAAGACAGAAACTCTGAGTAGCTCATTGATAATTCAGATAAATTATTCAGAGGAAAAAAGACATTTATTCTACCTCCTATTCTTCTAGTAGTTTTAGCCACAATGATTTTTTTGTAATGAGATTCAGGATTATACAGCCCTGAGGATTTCCATCCAGACCACATTCTACAGTACAGCTTCTCACCATGTTATAAAGTAAATGAAATTATTTTATCATTCAAAAGAATTTTTAAAAATCCTCCCTTATTTACTGCTGAATATGAAAATATTTGTCTATTTTTTCATATAAAAATCATATTGTCCCAGTCAATGATTCCAAAAAAAAATGTAACCAGAGTCTTTCATTCATCCCAAAATGTCGCTAATCCATGTGTTCATATTCTTTTTGAAAAACTCTTAAATATTGATTTTTTCCCTATTTTCCTCCTCGTCTGGTTGAACAACAAGGAAGAATGAATGTAAATCGACAATATTATGAGTTCACCAGACAAATTGCGGAATAATGCTATTATGATAATGATAAAATTCCATTTTTTTTCACCGCTCGTTACCGATTCACTGAGTCCTTTGTGCTTTTCTCGTGTCGAATCCAATAAACACACACCAGAAGGTGTATAAAAGAAGACTGAGCATTTTTAGGTAAATGCAGAAAGTTCTTATCGCAATATGGGTGAATTAAGAATACTCTTCATATTGACAGTTGTCTTTGCTGCCATAGTGACTATTCAAGGTATGTGAAACCCTCAAATTCCTATTCTACAATAAATTTTCCAATATTCGATGGGAAAGAGAGAGAATCTAAATGATTTCAGTGCAAGATTGAAAGAACTCTTCATACTGCCTAACTCATTTTGTTTTTCAAAAAAAAGACGTAATTGTGTATAATGCATCTCTTTTTTACAGCGATAGGCGGATGTGCACAATGTGGTGTTCTATGCCCTGAAGGAATGACTCAGGAAATTCTTCCCAACGGCTGCAACGGTTGTCGATGCATACCTACTTCACAATGATAATATTAATCATCTACAAGTATTCAGTCTTCAGATCTATCTGCAAAATGTAGTAGAAAAGGATTAACACAGATTTTATATTATCAAAATAAACCAGATCCTATCACATGTATTGATGATTTTTATATTAACCCTCAGAGCACACTCCTCTGAACAGAACTTCAAAGCATACCCGGTATCAAATTGACCCAATTCCATTTTCTAAGTGTTATATCTCGAAAATCATGCATTTTTTTCGAACTTTATGTTATGAAATTTTTCGTAGATGAAACAATGTACTATCGAATACGATCATCGTTGGTTCAAATTGACTAGTTTTTGATGGTGAAAAAATTAATCGAAATTGGAACTCTCTCCTAAGGTGGGGTAATTTGAATAAAAAAAACCTATAAGTGTCGGAGCCAAGTCTTTCGAATATTTCTATCCATTTCATCATGTTTTAGAGCAAAAAAAATTTTGGGTCGGAATGATCCCCTTTATGCTCCGATGGTTAATTGATTGTAACATCAATGCAGTGATTTTCAATAAAGGGAATACAATTGAAACATTGCCCTACTCGTATTAATATTCCCTTTTTTTGACACTTGCAACGTAATATACAACTTTTTTTTTTATATATTTTCTTTATACGAATGAACAACAAGGATAAAGGAGTGTAAATTAAAAATATGTTTCTTATCAAAATACAATGCGCTGTAAAATTATGTACTCGCTAGACCGAAAGTGGCCTAATACTGTTATCATAACGATAAAATGACAGTTGTTTGTTTTCCGTCACTCGTTAGAGATTCACTGAGTCATTTGCGATTTTCTCATGACAAAGACGATAAGCATGCACTGGCAGGTATATAAAAGAAGACTGAGCATTCAGGTAAATGCAGAAGGTTTTTATCACAATATGGGTAAATTGAGAATACTCTTCATATTGGCAGTTGTCATAGCTGTCATAGTGACTATTCAAGGTATGTGGAATCCTCAAATTCTTATTATACAATAAGTTTTCCAATATTTGATGAAAAAAAGAGAAAATTCAAATGATTTTAGTGCAAAATTGCAAGATCTCTTCACACTGCCTGAATTATTTTGATTGCCGAAAATAGGAGCGAGTGTGTACAATGCATTTCTTTTTTACAGCGCAAATGGCATGTCCAGTATGTCGTTTTAGATGCCCCCCAGGAACGGAGCCAGTGGGAGGACATCATCCTAATGGTTGTCCCATCTGTGGTTGCAAAGATATTCCATCATCATGATATCAACGATCTTCAAGTATGCAATCTTCAGATTCACTCATTCAGTGCAGTAGAAAAGAATTAGTACTTAATGATTATTTTTGTATTAATTAATTGTGCCATGAATACAGTGATGATTGATGAAGAGTCAAATTGAATTAAACTAATGAATGTACCTTCATATTGGATTGTTTTTGTGAATGACATTCGATCGAATTTAGAAGGTAATAAATCTTCAGTGATTTCCCTAATTTATGACTTTTCTATTCAGTCCCAGGCTTATATTGCCTTATCATTTGACATTATAAAATCAGCATCAGCACCAAAATTAAGAACACTTTTACGTCTTTCAATACCAAGAGCTCTCGCTAGATGAAGTGTTGCTGCTTCAAGGGCTTCAACTGTTGTGCAACCTTGAAAATAATATTTACATGATAAGAGTTGAATCAAATAAAATGGAGGGACTTATTCAAATTATATTCTACTTTGATTCTTTCAATTCCGATAATTTACTGAATTGATTGATTTTTGAAGGATCTAACACACTGAGACATCTCCGTAGTACTTCCACACAATGTCTCAGTTCCAGCTATGTGAGCGCGTCCATTTCTCATCTCAATGTCCAATTCTATGGAGTCCCTCCTGAATTCCAAGTGCAGAGATAGCATCTGTCATCAGTACAAGACCTGATAAAAAAAACAAAATTAATGTATCTTTGCTAACAATTTAATTCTAGACTCTTTGTTTGCCATTGATCCATGCGTTCATATTCATTCTTCTAAAATAGATTAAATATTGATTTTCCTCGCATTTTCCTCCTCGTCTGGTTGAAAGCGGATTAATACTATTATGATAATGATAAAATCACAGTTGTTTTTTTTCCGCTACTTGTAACTCATTCACTGAATTACTTCTGATTTCCTCGCGTGATAAGTACACAACAGAAGGTATATAAAAGAAGAATGAAGTATTCAGGTAAATATCGAAAGGTCTTATCGCAATATGAGTAAATTGAGAATATTCATTATATTGACAGTTGTTTTAGCTGTCATAATGATTATTCAAGGTATGCGGAACCCTCAAATGCTTATTATTATTATTTCCTTTATTCCCTTTTTCGGGTTTAGAGGCCCTCAAATGCTTATTATACAATAAATTTTCCAATATTTGATGGAAGAGAGAGAAACTCCAGATGATTATAGTGCAAAATTCCAAAATCTCCTTAGACTGTCTGAATTATATTGATTGTCAAAAATAAAGGCAATTGTGTATAATGCATTTCTTTTTAACAGCTCAAACCCATTGTCCATTATGTCGTCCTATATGTGCTGACGGATCGGTGGCAAACGAAAAATCTGCAGCTAATGGTTGCAGCCCATGTACTTGCGAACCTGTTTCATAGCTTTAATATTAACCATCTTCAAACATTCAGCTATGCAATGTAGTAGGAAAGAATTAAAATGGAATTATTATTCTTATATCAATTAATTGTAACATAAATAAAGTGATTTTTAATAAAGAATAAAATTGAATCGAACTCATGAATTTACCTTCTGAGTAAGTGCTATTAGCGATTCTCAGTGCTGTGGGATGAGTGTGAATACCATAAGCAATTATCTAGGAATAATCTGATAGAATATCTAGAATCTAGGAATAAAAGTAATAATAAATTTCAAGGTTTTGATAAAATTTGATAATTCATTATAATGATTTTTTCTCTGACATATATTAAATTTAAAAATGAGAGGAAAGTGGCCAATCTAATCATTCCAGAATTCATTCTTTAATTTTAAAGTGACCGGAATGGTTTTTTTCCTCTAATTTTTAAAATTTGATAATTTTTTTCAATCATAATGTGAAAATCGGCAGCATTACATTGACTAAATGTGTGATGACCGAGGCTCCAGCATGCACTACGTCTTCACTCTGCTTCAAATTACCTACTGAGTGGGCCTATAAATAAATTATCATTAGAAATCAATGTATTATCGGTCACGAATTGATCCTGAACTTCTTGTTTGCCGTTAATTCATGCATTCGCACACATACTCCACAAAATCTTCGATTAAATATTGATTTTTTTCGTATTTTCCTTCTCGTCAGATTCGAAGCAAATTAGTGCTATCATGATAATGATAAAATTACACTCATTTTCCTTCATTGCTCGTCACCGATTCACTGATTTATTTATGATTCTCGCATGTTAGATACGATAAACATACACTATGAGATATATAAAAGGAAAATGAAATATTCAAATGAATGCAGAAAGTTCATATCGCAATATGGGAAAATTAAGAATACTCCTCATATTGGCAGTTGTCTTCGCTGTCATAATGATTGTTCAAGGTATGTAGAATCCTTAAATTCTTATTCTATAATCAAATTTTCCAATATTTTATTGAATTAGAGAGAAAC
The DNA here is from genome assembly GCA_963942555.1 of Aleiodes leptofemur. Classification (NCBI taxonomy): domain Eukaryota; kingdom Metazoa; phylum Arthropoda; class Insecta; order Hymenoptera; family Braconidae; genus Aleiodes; species Aleiodes leptofemur. The sequence continues at coordinate 10,355,921 of OZ012620.1, forward strand.
TCCAAATGACTTTAATGCAGAATCACAAAATGACTTCACACTGCCTGAATTATTTTCATTTTCGAAAATAAAAGTAATTGCATATAATTTATATCTCTTTTACAGCCCAATGTCCAGCATGTAATTTGAGATGTCGTTCAGGAATGATGTGGAGTCGAGAAGTTTATCCTAACGGTTGCAGGAAATGTACTTGCGTACCTATTAAATAATGGTAATATCGATAATGTACAAGTATTCAATCTTCAGATTCGACTATTCAATGTAGTGAAAAAGAATCAATACGCAATGATTCTTTCTGGATTAATTAATTGTAACATTTTTTTGAGAATAAAATTCATTCAAGATTATAGTTTTTTCTCTTGTCATTCTTGGTTTATCGAAAGCATTTGCACCTGGTACATATGCGTTCGAAAAAATTGACAATGATCATTCACCAAAATATATTTTTAGTATTAAAACACACCTGGAGAAGCCCATTAATAGGTCTATTGTCGAATTGGACAGACAGGGATCTTCCAAAGTCGACCCGAAGCTGAAATTCACATGTTATAGCATAGGAACTGAATATTTCCGAGGATCTCTCTTGATCGAGTTTGAAAATAGTAGAACTTCATTGAGTTAACATTTAGATAATTTCAGTACTGAAATGCAGATTGTTTTTCTCGCAAATATCTCTGAAACGAGTAACTTTATCGAAAATTATGAAGGAATCTTTCTTGAGAATTTTATACGTTACAAAAAAGTCCTTTCGATAAATCCCCCTCAACTTAATGGTTCCACAGTTATTTGCAAAACCACTTATTTGTGGTACTTTGTTTAGTTGAAAAATAAGGAAAAAGGAACGTAAATCAACAATATTATAGACTTGCCAGCTTTAAAACGGGTTGATACTATTATGAGAATGATAAGGTGACAGTTGTTAGTAGTTAAGTAAGGCCGGTTCTGGGGCAAGTCCGCCATTTTGGATCGTAGTCCTGGACAATGTCCATTTTGATCTTTCAATTAATTATTATTATTCTTATTATTATTATTATCATTATTGTTATTATTATTATTATTATTATTTTTTTTTTTTTTTGATTATCAATTAATTCATTTATTATTTTTTTTCCCTGGATCGTAGTCCTGGACAATGTCCATTTTAATCTTTCAATTTAGTATTATTATTATTATCATTATTGTTAGTATTTTTTTTCTTTGATTATTAATTAATTCATTTATTAAATTTTTTTTCCATCATTAATCTTTTTTTTCATTTCTATATTGATTGATTTATTTTTTTTCTCTTCTCCACTAATTCCATGATTCTTTTGTCACAATATTTATTTTTTTCCCCTTTTCATTTTTTTATTTTTTATTTTTTATGTATTGTGGGTGATTTAATTTTTGAGGTTTTTTAAAAAAGATGAGAATTCGAGAAAAACATCTTAAGATTTTTTTCTCCCCTAATGTAGGGAACGAAGGAGCAGCTGGTGTAGGGGGATCAGGTTACACGTGCGTTAGGTCAGTGAGGGGGATAGATTAGGGGGAATAGGTCGAAGAAAACTAAAATTTTGAATAAACTTCATATTTATCAAGTAATTTGTACATTTTTTTATTTTTTATTCTCATACAAAAATATTCCACGATTTAATCGGAAAAGAGCACACTGATACACACACACACACACTTATAATTTAGATAAACTATATTATTTTTCATTTCAATTCCACACATCTCGCAAGACTTTTCTATCACAATATTTTCTTTCCATTGATTAATTTTTTTTTTATTTTACGGATTATTAGTGATTTAATTTTTGAGGACTTTTAAAAAAGATGGAATTCGAGAAAAATATCTCGAGATTTTTTCTCCTCCAATGTAGGGAACGAAGGAGCAGCTGTTGAAGGGGGGCTCAGGTTACACTTACGTTAGGTCAGTGAAGGGAATAGACTAGGGGGAAAATGGATATAGGTCAAATAAAGAAAAAAATGAAAATACATATATTTCATTAAAATACAAATTTATTTTCTTTTCAAATGTTTGAAAAAGGAAAATAAAAAAATCTATTATATTGAAATACATTTTTTTTCCACACTTACACACACACACACACACATTTCCAATAAAAATCTATACTTATAAAAAATACTTTGGAACGTTCCAAAAAATTCACTTTTCCTCTCATACATACGTACACACTTACACACACACACGACTAAAAATCTCCATCACTTTCACTATCACTTTGATAGTCACTCAATAGCACTGTGGACATATCACTTCCGGTATCGTATCCGCTGTCATCTTCACTCGTTCCTTCGTCCATCTCCTCCATGAAGCGCCGCTCATCAATCCATAACTGAAGTTCCCGCTGCTGATTCCAAAAGCGTGGAAAATCCTCAGGCTTGATGAATGCAGCCATATGATCCCACCTTATATAGTATGCGACGGGGCCAAATTCATCAACCCGCGCAACCCAATAAGGGGATTCAGGATCGCGATGTCTGCATCTTTCAATGATAGCAGCGATCGCTGCCATCAATCCCTGCAGGTTGTAGTGAAGACACCATTCATCTGGAATCATCCATTGTTCCTCTGCGATGACAGTATATCCTTCCATCTGTAAAAACAGAAAATTAATTAATCAATTCATAGATGGGAAAAAAGAAATGGGATGAAATGAAAAGAAAGAATGGCATGCGAAAATTCGAAAAATAGTAAAATGTATTGAAGTTATTGAATAAAAAGTAAACTTACTGTTTCAATTAATTTTTTTTCTTCTCAAAGAAAAATATGTAGAAGTCCTCAATGTTGTGTCCTTCGCTCTGACTTTTATGAAACTGATCTGCATTTGACCAGTTCGAAAGAACAAACTCCAAAATTCCCACCATTTTTAAAATTTCAGGAAAAAAAAAATTTTATTGCCTAGATTAGTCCATCTAGTGCATGCACTCACGCATCCCTTAGGGTGTCGAAGCACTTGACACTCCTTGGATGCACCGCCGCGTTCCCCCTGCAGTTTTATGACTTTTTAACTACATTACCAAATGTAGTGGTAATGTAACGAAAAATCAAAGCAGGGGTGGACATATCTTTTGAGAGCAATAAAATTTTTTCTCCAACACACAAATTCCATATTTGGAGAAATCTCTGTGAGAAAAATTTTTATTGCCTAGATATTAGTCCAACTAGAGCATCTTGTGAAGGGTCAAATCACTTGACACTCTCCTTAGATGTATCGTCAAACCCCGCCTTAAGTTTAACGACTTTTGAACTGCATTACCGAATGCAAGGGAAGAAAACGCTGAGATACATCTTAAAACTGTGATAAAAATTTTTTTTCTTCCACATTCCGTTAATCCTCGAGATAGTCGAGGAACATGTGTCTTTTGACCGTTGGAAAATCTAAAAAAAAAAATTTTATAGCTTTTCTAGTGTCTTTGACCAGAGTAGGCATGAGAAAGATTTCAAAAAACTTTCCCAAAAATTAAATCGGGGGTGGATTTAGTTTCTGGAAGTAATAAAAATTTTTCCCATCGCTTACTCCTTAAGATTTCCCTCCATATATAAGGGCTCATTTGGACTATCAGCCACAGTTTCTTTGAAACAAAACTCGAGGCATCATGGATCCCAAACTATCTTCAAGCTCAATAATTTCAAAAGTTGAAAAGGCTTACAACCTTATTTCAAAAAATAAAAAACTCGAACGAATCGTTTATTGGCTTAAATTTATAAATGATCATAAGATAAAAGTCACTAAATTATTAAAAAACGCGACGAGTAATGGGAAAAAAAATAAATACAGTTTTTGGTGGAAACAATTGGAAAGTTTTAGAGTGAAATTTCAATCTTTACGCGTTACGGGAAGTGGTATGAAAGATACGCTTGTCAGCAGAGTTAGATGGGCAGATATGCGAAGTGCGTTTAACAATCGTATTCGAACCGGTGTTATCACGAATTTACGTCATTTGGGCTTGAGTTCTTTCTTAGAAGATGCACGTCAAATGTTTAAAGTGCGAGTGAGAAAAATATTGACAAATCAGGAAGCTGTGAAAATTAATACAACTTTACTCTGTAAATTCCGTGTGCTGAAAGACAATGAGTGGGTAGAAGACGATAAACATTTTTCAACGAGGGGTGAAGTGATTTTACCCACCACCGACTTAGAAGAATGGTTCGATTTGTATGTGGGGGAAAAATTATCGCGAAAAATTGATGAGTTCAAAGAGACAGGTTCGGGATGGTCTTTGAATGAAGTAATGAACTTAGAAATTTGCATTAATAAATATAATCCATTGCGTGGAGGATCCAGTTTCATGGACGTTCCAGAATGGATCAAGAAGAAAAAAGCTGTCATCAATGTACAAAATAAAAAAGATGAGCGCTGTTTTCTATGGTCGATAATGGCCGCCAAGTGTCAGCATGTTAAAACGAAAAAAAGAACTGCATCTTATCCAGAAATCGATACAGTGATTAAGAATTATGATATGTTCAAATATCCCATGGCGTTGAAGGATATCCCAAGGTTTGAGAAATTGAATGATTTTTCAATCAACGTTTATGGGGTAGAGAAACAAAAAGGAAAAAGCTGGATCGTTCCCTTATATTTGAGTAGAAACGCTTCTCTGAAAGAAAATGAGACAATTCATCTGCTATTTCTTCAAAATAATGATGCAGCTAATAGCATCCATCATTACGTATATATATCGTCTCTATCACGACTTCTCAGCTCACAAATATCCCAAAATCAGCATGCGAAATATATCTGTGATAGATGTTTGTGTCATTTTCAGATTTCGAAATCGTACGAACATCACAGAGCAGACTGCATAACAACGAACAGTTGCCAACCGATCGTTCCATCTGAAAATGAGAAAATAATGAAATTTAAAAACTATAAACATCAACTACCGGTTCCGTTTGCGGTCTATGCTGACACCGAGTGCCTCTTAATGAAACGTAATGAAAAACGGGGTAAAAAGTCATTTATTGAACAGGAACATGTGCCTTTTAGTGTCGGTTATTACGTCAAGTGGAACTATAGTGAAAAAAAATCAAACTATCACATGAATCGCGGCAAAAAGTGTATAGAGTGGTTTGTGAATCAGTTGTTCATGTTGGCAAAGGAAGTTGACACCGAACTGAAACGAAATGAGCCTATGAACCTGACGCCAGCAGAGCAACGAGAGTTCATGGAGGCGAAAAAGTGTTACATTTGTGGTGATCCTTTCACATCTAAGTCAAAAAAGCATCGAGATCACTGCCATTTTACTGGTATATATCGAGGAGCAGCACATGATTCATGTAATTTGAATCATCAAGAATCCTGTGTTATTCCTGTTGTGTTTCATAACCTCTCTGCTTACGATTCACATTTCTATGTGAAAGCTCTCGCTAAACAGTTCCCAGGAAATATGACAATACTGCCGGTGAACAAGGAGCGATGGATATCATTCACCAAGTCAGTGGCTGGTACAAAAGTACACTTCCGATTCGTTGACTCATTTCGGTTCATGGCGAGTAGCATCGAGAAGCTAGCATCATATTTGGAACCCAGCAAGATGACGATTACATCAAACCACTATTCGGACGCAGATTCATTCAGCCTAGTGCTCCGGAAAGGAATTTTCCCATATGAATATATGGATCGCTGGGAGAAATTGGAGGAGAAAAACTTGCCTGAGAAAGGAGATTTTTTCTCAAAATTATCCAACGCGGAAATTTCAGATAAGGAATACCAACATGCCTGTAATGTGTGGCAGAAATTTAGAATCCAGTCTCTCGGTGAATACTCGGATCTTTACCTGAAGACGGATGTATTGCTCTTGGCAGATATTTTTGAGAATTTCCGTCTGAGCTGTTTCACATCATATGGGCTTGATCCATTGCATTATTACACTGCTCCAGGATTAGCTTTCGATGCAATGCTCAAGAAGACCGAGATCGAATTGGAACTGTTGACAGATATTGAACAACTGCTATTTGTTGAGAAAGGTATACGAGGGGGTTTATCTCAATGCTCCAACAGATACGCAAAAGCTAACAACGAATACATGGATGAGAAAGATTACAAACCAAATGAAGAGAAGTCCTATCTCATGTATTTCGATGTCAACAACCTGTATGGTGCTGCGATGAGCCATCCCTTACCATATGGAGGATTTACTTGGGTTAAAAAGGTCGAGACCTTCAACGTCAGTAGCATTGAGGATAATGCGGAAACAGGATATATTCTGGAAGTCGATTTGGAATATCCAGAACATTTACACTGGGAGCACAAGGATTTACCACTCTGTCCAGAGCACATCATCCCACCGAATGGCAAAGCTAAATTACCAAAGCTTTTGACGACACTCAACAAAAAAGAAAAGTATGTGATTCATTACAAAACCTTGAAACAATATTTGAGTTTAGGTATGAAGTTGAAGAAAATTCATAGGATTTTGGAATTCAAACAGAGTCCATGGCTGGAAAAATATATAGATTTCAATACCAGGTTGCGACAGAATGCAAAGAATGAATTCGAAAAAAACTTCTATAAACTCATGAACAATGCAGTTTTTGGTAAAACCATGGAAAATGTCCGGAAACATTTAGATGTTAAATTGAAAACCGAATGGGATGGTCGATGGGGGGCACAAAGTCTTATTTCTAAACCTAATTTTCATAGTAGCGTCATTATTGGTGATGATATTGTACTCATCCAAATGAATCGAATCAACATAAAACTCAATAAGCCAATTTACATAGGATTCAGTATTCTTGATATTTCTAAAACTTACATTTATGATTTTCATTACAATTGGGCGCGCAAAAAATTTCAAGATAGAGCTAAATTACTGTATACCGATACCGATAGTTTAATTTATCATTTTAAAGTTAAGGATATTTATGCGGAGATGAAAAAATCATTGCCTAAGTTCGATACTTCAGATTATCCGGAAAATAATAAATATAAGATGCCTCGTAGAAATAAAAAAGTCTTAGGATTGATGAAGGATGAAAATAATGGCAAACCCATGACAGTATTCGTAGGCTTAAGATCGAAAATGTATGCTTTCATAGTAAAGGGTGAAGAAAAAGAAGAACAGAAATCGACAGCGAAAGGAGTGAAAGAGGCGGCTTTGAAAGAAATCAAATTTGATGATTATCTGGGGTGTGTGAAAGATCCTATGAAACAAGTTGACATTACGCAATATTGTATTCGATCCGTTAAACAAAATGTATATACTTTTAGACAAGAGAAAATAGGATTAAATGGTTACGATGATAAAAGAGTACTAATTCCAAACGGAACAGATACTTTACCATACGGATTTATAGATGTAAGGATGGAAATGTAAAAATAAAACTATGTAAAATATATATGAGTTTTTATTCATTAACCTTTACAATCTATCATATCATTGACTCTTTGAAAATGACAATATGTCGTGATCTTTGTATGCATAGAGTGATGATGTAAAGTAAACCTAAAGTTCCTGATCCTATAAATGATAGAGCAATCAACACATCTTGTCGCTCCTGATCGTGCTTGTTCTCAAATTTTTTATATGATATTATTCGCAAATCTCGCAGAAGAGCAGGATACTTTGGATATTCTAGATCATTCACATCAGCTGCTAGACTGCTTATATTCAATTTCAGAGAATTAACTTGATGGATTCCAGATTTTAAAATATTTTGGCTGCCTCTAATCATCATGTCAGACGTTTCAGCATCACATCCAGATTTAATTTGAAGATTCCCAGTTCCTGCTATTTGAATCGTCGTCTTCCAGTCATCATCGCACGTAACAGTGACGGTCTCTTCTCCACCAGTTATGACATTATACAACCAACTCCCATCATCAAGCTGTATCCATTGTAATGCTTTCTCAGACGTAACCAGAATATTACAATCATGGTAGATTTTTCGTTTCCTCCTCTTCATAATCATAGCAGCTTCACAGATTGGTTCATTGGTTAGATCATAGAGCTGATAATCAGCTTTACAAATATGATATTCTCCCCAACGTTGACATTCACTGACATCCTGAGAATTCATCAATGTATAGTGTTCTTGAGATAGTAAAATGAAATCACTGCGCGGTTGAATCCATGCAAAGACTTTTCTTCCATCTCTGAGCTCTTGATCTGCTGGATGAGGATACATTTTGAACAAGTCATATTTTTGAATATCTAATAGGGGAGTTTCAGCAACAATCATCAATACACCATCAAAATAACCAACGTCTACTTGAAAAGCTGTCAGTGGATTTCCTTTTAAATCTGGAAATCTGTATCTATGTTTCTCCATGAATGGTATGATTTTACCCCCTGCTTTACCGACATAGCCATCGAATAGTTCCTTTGGTACAGATTCCATCTTGAAACATATAGCTGTCACTATTGTCTCCAAAGAAGCTAGATAATTATCCAGTTCTGCTCCTAAATTTTTCAATGTCTGCTGAAGTATTGTTGTTGAGTCCACATCATCGGGTTGTGATATATATGCCTCATACGAACTTTTTGTCATATTTCTGAATTGATCAAGCTCTCCATGAATTTTATGACGTTGCACTTGAATTACACTCCCTCCTTGAACATCCAATTCAATCTTTCGTTCAATCATTTGACTATAATTCTGTGCAGTTATCATATCAATCGAACCAAACAATTCCTTATATATAGCTTTTTCACCATTTTCGGGGGTCAGACGTGAATGCAAGTAATCAAAATATTCTTGGATTTTCTCTTCTTTTTCAATCAGTTTGTAAGTATGTTCAAAGATCTTCAAACAAGATAGAGGATTCGTGTGATTGAAACAGGTGGAATTCATATCATTCAACGTGCCCCCAAGATTTGAAGGTTGTTGTAGTTCGATATCTCGCAGAGTCAGAAATGTAACCAATCTCCATGTTGATTTGGTCAAATATACAGAGCCTTTTGACTCATAATATAAACCGCTGCTATTATTGAATTGGGTATTGATATATTTCTGATCTTGACACCCCACGAGACCAATACCAATAAGCAACATTAAGCACTTGAAACACATGGTGATTATTTGAATTCAAAAATCCAACTGAAGACCCTCTCAGCATGACTTGTTCTTATATGATATCTCCCCTCCACTACTTTTCCACTATATCTCCTGCCTTGATCCAGCTGTTATGCGTATCATCAAAACCCAACCACTTGACGTACATTCTATTTCCAGATCTTCTCAAAATTTTTTCAATCAAAAAGATATCATTAATTTTAGTTTTTAAAAGCTCTTCTTCATAGAAACCCCCCTTCAAAATATTATTTCTACTATCTTTCAATATATAAGTAAAAGGATCAAAATTATTTATTTTATGAATGGTAAAAATCTCCGTTGTCCAATTGGGTATATATCCTTTCTCAAAAATATGTTTTTCTTTGCTAATCCGGACTTTATCACCAACATTGAACTTTGGAAGTCCAGTAGTCACCGTTAAATTCCTATATCGAGCTTTTAATTCATGTGCATTCTGGGCAGACACGTCTCGAGGTTTCATCTGAATAGTTCTATGTTTTGTATCGTTATATTTTTCTACAAGATTGGGCAAAATGTCAAACCACTTGTAATTGCCTCGGAAACTAAACTGCACCCACATTTTACTTTTTAGTGTTCGATTGAATCTTTCACAAATAGATGCTTTCATTGTACTATATGTAGAATACATATTTACATTATTTTTCACCATCAATTTTTTAAAATGTGAATTATAAAATTCTTTACCACCATCAACTTGTAGATTTTTCGGTACGCGACCTTCTTGTAAAATAGAGTTCATGGCATTTGTTACATCTTCAGCATTTTTCCTCCTCGTAGGTCGGGCCCATGCAAATTTGGAAAAATTGTCGATAACAGTTAATATAAAATGATAACCCTTATTTATTCTAGCATGAGCTGACATATCAACTAAGTCAGCTTGCCATGTTTCATCAATATCTCGTATGTCAAAATGACGACGAGGATAATTCTTTCTAGCAGGCTTATGTAATTCTATTGCTAGACTCAACTTTTCATTCGACATTATGCGTCGGTTTCTTGTGTATGGATATCCTGTTTTAAAAGCTCCAAATCTTTCCGAATTTTATCGATTTCTTTCATTAGTTCCATCTGGATAAATCCAATCTCTAAATGTACTTCATTGAGTTCCTCAAGATTAACAGCATCATTCTGATGTATTGGCCTAGCAACATTACTCAAACGTTTGCTTGAGATATCAAAATCACCGTCAGCAGTTAGCTTGAAACCAATTCCAGGCTGGCCTCGTTTCAATTGCCCACTAGTCTTAATTGTCAAATGACGTCCAAACACATTGACGCTCATTCTTGAACTAACAAGTTTTCCTTGAAGTACTATATATTAATAGATTATTCTAGCTTCACGGAGTTCTTCTACTATTGATATAATCTCATTCGAATGACTGTGATTGCCTGCTTTTTGTGATGCAACAAGCAAGCGAAGGCGATCAACCAATTCGTTCGGATCATCCCAATGAACATAATCAACCAGATAATTTTTTCTTGCTGTCATATAATCTATTGGTAGACCTTTTCCAGAGATATGACGTTTTCGTGCAAAATGTGTTATATATTCTGTGAATTTATGAGATTTTGTATCTCGAATGGCCCCGTTGGCCTTCCAATTTTTTCTATGTCCATTCGTTGAAACAATGATGTCTTCATATGCCTTTTTATCATTTTCTGTAATCAACGTTCCATTGGGATTTTTCTTGATTAAAAGTTCTAGTAATCCGAGGGTCGCTTTATTTTTCAAATTTTTCACTGTAATCTCGTCTTCTTCAAAGAATATTGGAGAGTCACCTATCATGAAATGACGAGTCAATCGTCGAACGCCATATGCTTTATCCCAACTGCGTGTATTGATCTTTGTTAAATACTTATAAAAAATAGATTCCGCATCTAGCATGTATCTATCTAGGGACGAATCATTCATTCGTGTAGGTGTGGACGTCGCCAAAGAGTTTGCAGTCAATTCAAACGTTCTTTCTCCTGCTTTAGAGCTTTCTCCCCTACTTCCATTAGTGACAGTCTGATTCATCTCATCACCCGGAAAAGGTTGGATTGCAGATTCAAATGCATCTGTTAGCGCAAGAGATGGTTCAACATCTCTTACACTTTTACTTGTTTCTTCAACATCATATTCATTTTGATGCAGGTTAGTTAATTTCATTAGAGGTGTCACAACTGGTTTGAATACGTCATTTAATGTTTGTTCCATTGAATATTCATTTTCTTTCAATAGTTTATGCTTTTGTTGAATGGCTTTACGTGCCATAGAAATCTGTTTTAACACTTCTTTTTGTTTACACAAATCTTTTGATGTGAGAGGCATGTTTGATTCTCAACAGCCTACGGATGACTGTTGAGGATACTATTTAGTAACTTGTATAAAACAGTCAAAGTTTTTCCTATATCTTCCACCATTGATATCACTATCCTTATCTATGACAAGGAAACTATAATTATCCTGCCAGCACACTGAACATAATTCTTTGAATTTTTCAAATGTCATGTCTGTATTTATATGATCATTATAAATATGCTTCAAATTCAAATCGTCTTGCTTGAATAGCACCAAAAAATTCATATTATCACGTACTAAATGTTTCGGAATACGAGCATATGATTGAGTTAGATAAAAACAATCAACACTCTTATGTCGACCCATACAGAAATAAGCTTTGATGTTATTCTGTTTTTCACATGCTACGTCATCAAATATAAATAGAGAATTTTCTTTTGCACTATCAACACTCACAACTTCATCATTGTCAGAGAAAGAGAAATAATTGATATCATTTAATGGTTTCAATAGATTATCCAATAGTTGATATTTCGGCTGATTTAGAGATTTTGAATAAACGTATATGTTGGAAAATCTTAAACCATTCGGGTGAGTTATGAGACTCAAAAGAGCATTAGTTTTTCCACAATTTGAAGGACCGCAAATTACCGCGCGTATAGTATTTGGTAATAAAGAACCATGACGTTTAACTTTCTTTTGAGCTGTCATTGTTAATGAATCGAAATTCATAATCGGTAGCTTTGAAGCATGTGATTTCGACTCCATCCTGAAAAAGACTGATCAGCCGAGTATAAAAGCCTCCTCTTTATAGAATCATCATTCAGTTCATCGTGGGCTATGCAGTTTAACACAACTAAAGTGGCTGGCAAAGGTCTCTTGAATAAGATAATCAACACTCTACCATTTGAACTTCATCTTCCGGGTTATCAGTATTGTGGACCTGGCACGAAGCTACCTGAAAGACTAGCACGAGGAGATCCTGGAATTAATCCTCTCGACTCTGCCTGCAAGGAACACGATATAGCCTATTCGAAAAATCGTGAGGATATAAGTGCCCGTCACGGAGCTGATAGAGTACTTGAAAGGAGAGCTTTTCACCGTGTCATAGCCCCAGACGCTTCTCTTGGAGAAAAAGCAGCTGCTTTATTTGTTACAAACGCCATGAAAGCCAAAACTAAATTTGGAATGGGGGTCAAAATGCAGAGGAAAAAGAGAAAAGTTACAAAGAAGAAGAAGAAAAAGATTATTTCAATGAGAAAAGTTATTCAGGCTGCAAAAGCTGGCATGAAATTAGATGGAGGGTCTGATGTTGCCATTAAAACTGCTCTCAATGCTGCTCGGCGAGTAGTTAAGTCTGCTAAAAGAGTATCTGGAGTAGAGCCTTCTCGCGTGATTCCAGTTCGGGCGAAAATCGGAGGATTTTTACCGTTCCTAGTACCAATTTTTGCTGGCCTAAGTGCTGCTGGTGCAATGACTGGTGGTGTTGCGGGTATCGCTAAAGCTGTTAATGATGCAAAAAGTGCTAAAGAACAATTGGCAGAAGCTTCACGTCATAATAAAACTATGGAGAGTATTGCTATTGGTAAAGGCTTGTATATGAAACCATACAAGAAAGGTATGGGTTTATATATGAGACCTTCAAAAAACGTGAATTGATGCTACCACATAGACCCTTGACTGATGACGACATAAGAAAGTATGCTCAAGTATTGAAAATACCATTCTTCAGAGGTGTATTCATGCGGAATAATTTACCCAAATCAGGTTGCAAGCAGAAAGAATCAGCTATTGTAAATTTAGATGATAAAGATGGCCCCGGTACTCATTGGGTTGCTTATAAGAAAGATAACTCTGAAGTGTTGTATTTTGATAGTTTTGGTAATCTCCAACCACCTCTAGATTTAATGAGCTATTTTGGTGATGTTGGTAGCATCAAATATAATTATAAACGTTTCCAAAAATGGAATACATATAACTGCGGCCATTTATGTTTGAGATTTCTAAATGGTGAGCTATAATAAAAAGATATGAAATTAAGATGTGTATCTCATTTCACCCCCAACCACGATGATGGATTCATTCACATTAACAGTTTCGGGTGTTTCATCTGTGTTTGATGTACAGTATTTTCCACCAATTGAATTATCACCAAATAAAAATTACGTTCTTGGTTTGGTGGAATTTCTGACATTCAATTCGGTGCCCAATATTCATGCTGGTAAAGACAAATTTTATTTTGGTAATGAAATTATCAGAATCCCAACGGGGAGTTATGAGATTGAAGATATTAACTCATATCTCCAAAACAAGTTGAACGAGAAAGATATATCAATCGAACTGGTTGGAAATTCTAATACTCTATGCTGTGAACTGAAGTGTAGTGTGAACGTTGACTTTCGACCTACAGATTCTATTGGACGATTATTAGGATTCACTCCACAAGTTTTGGATGCTTATAAACACCACGAGTCTGAACTCCCTGTCACCATTCTTGAAGTGAACGCCATACGAGTTGAATGTAATATCACCACAGGTGCATTTCATAACGGTAAACGAGTGAATACAATTCATGAATTTTTCCCAGTGGTGCCACCTGGATATAAGATTGTTGAAGTGCCATCAAATATAATTTATTTACCAATAGGAGTTGACTGTATTGATCATTTACAGCTTCGAATTATAGATCAAGACGATAATTTGGTTGATTTTCGGGGTGAGACAATAACAATACGTGTACACGTTAAATCACTGCAATAGAACCAATGGGAATTGTCTTCAAGAACAACGGTGGGGGAAAAGTCGGAAGATCCTATAATACATATGAACCATACGTAAAACCCAGTAGTAAACGTTCACCTCTGAACAAGTTAACACCTCAGAACGTGGCATTTTTGAAGAGTTTGGGTTTTACCTTGAGACAAATTAAAAATGGCTGATTTGTTGAACATCCAAAAAGCAGTAGAATTTGATGAATCTATCGCTCATTATGAGCTGCATGCTCATCATCCCTATATATCGACAATCGACAATAATGATGATATACGCATATCGATTCAAAATCAAGATTTATGCGTTCTTCCAAATAAAAGCTACTTGCATATAACAGGAAAATTGTCACTAACTGCAACTGATGCTGTGACAGCTAGAACGAATTTAGTTAATAATGCGATTTGTCACTTATTTGAGGAGATTCGTTATGAAATGAATGGAATTGAAATTGATAAAATTAAAAATGTTGGTATTACCACTTTGATGAAGAATTTCATATCATTGAACCCCAATGAAGAGCATATTATGCACAATGCTGGATGGATAGAAGTACAAGAACAACATCGTATAACTGATACAGCCGGGAAGTTTGATATTACTATACCTTTGAAAATTTTATTGGGTTTTGCTGAGGATTATCGAAAAATTGTGGTAAATACCAAACATGAGTTGATATTAAGGAGATCTAGGAGTGTAATCAACTCCGTAATACAAACAGGGGAAGCTGAAGATGTGAAAATTACTCTGAGTAAAGTTGAGTGGCTAATGCCATATGTGACATTGTCAGACAATTATAAAGTTGAATTTTTTAATTTGATTCGGAAAGATCCTGCTATACGAATGAGTTTTAGATCATGGGAACTTTATGAATTTCCAATGTTACCCGAAACGACGAAACATTTATGGCCAGTGAAGACATCGAATCAACTGGAAAAACCGCGATATGTCATTATCGGTCTTCAAACGGATAAGAAAAATCAAGTAACAAAGAATTTCAGTCATTTCGATCAATGCAAGATTAGTAATGTGAAATTGTTCCTGAATTCTCAATGCTATCCTTATATAGATTTGGATATTGATTTTACGAGTAATAAATATTCACTATTGTATGATATGTATGCTAGTTTTCAAGCATCATACTATGGTTCTGATCCAAACCCACTACTGTCAAAAAAACTTTTCAAGACATATGCACCATTGATTATAATTGATTGCTCGAAACAGAATGATACCTTGAAATTCGGATCGGTTGATGTTAGCATTGAAATTACCGCTCATGAGAATTTCCCTGCCAATACATCTGCATATTGCCTGATTCTTCATGATCGTCTTGTGGAATATCATCCATTGAATGGTATGGTTAAGAAAATATCATAGAGAGATTGATTTAATCCATGTCTCAGAAATATAAAGCTGATGTGGTTTTTGAAATTATGATCAGTCGTCATGGATGCCGTGTGGGATGTGCAAGGGTTCCGAGGGTTCTTCAATAAATTCATAGTTAAGGAAATTTCAATATATTTCTTGGATGTGAGCAATGAGAATAAAAATCCATCAACTTATTTCTTTAAACCTCCGAACGAATTTGATTGCGGATCGGCAAAATATCGTTGTGTGAATGGCTGGCTTGAACGTAATTATCATGGGATTCCATGGACCTATGGTTCTATATCATATGATCAGCTCGGACTATTTATGAATGAAAAATTTGATGGAGTGAGTAGAATATATGTGAAAGGTCGGGAAAAGAAAAAATGGATAGGAGAGTTTATTCATATCGGATCACGTCCTGCTATAATTGATATTGATGAATTGTATGAAAACTGTCCATCTCTTAGAAAGTTGATTGGTCAAGAAAATAGAAATTGTACTTTTCATTCAAATATGCCTAAAATGATGTGTGCTGCGAGAAATGTTTCAATGATGAAACAATATTTGGAGAATAAATTGGAACCATCGATTGAGCGATCGCTCTACATATATAATGATCTACAAGATTTAAATCTGATGAATAGAGAAGATATCGCCTGCCTACCGACTTCATTCATAGTGAATTTTGCTTCTCGTGATGTGGATCGAGCATGGGGAAAGTTGACCGATGAGATGAAAACCAATAAGAATATCGCCAGATGTAAGCGTTGCATCAAACATCATAGTTGTGGAAACTATACTGGTGATGTTTGCAATGGCATTACTTCTATGATTAAGGATTGTGAGATGTGTGGAGTTTGAGTGAAAATAGAAATATTTATGTAAACTAAAATTTATTGAATAAAAACTAATGAATACATGAAAAAATCTTGTTTTACTTCATTTTTATACCTATATAAAATTGTCATGAGTATTATTATTATCAAATTACGAAAGATTATGATAGTTATGATGACGATGATGAACGAATATAGTTATGATAATTATAAAAGAAAAATTATGAAGAAGTTATTTCGATGCTGCTGCTGCTGTTGGCTTCACTGGATCTGCGGCTTCTGCAGATATCTTCAGAAACTCATCCAACGAATCGTCGTATTCAGCCATTGGAGCTCCACTGATGTAACCGAATTTTATGAAGTTGAAAGGAACTGCTCCTACACATTGTATTTGTAGATTCTTCAACTTTGCCTCTTTTTGTAGACGAATAAATTCATTGGGACTCCTTTGGAAGAAGTCGGTTAGTTTCTTCGGTAGAAACATTGTATGAGTATTGTTGATGTTGACCATTTCTCTGACACCAAAGCGTGTCTTTGCTTTGTATAGGTCAACAACAATATAAAACTCGTTATGAATCAAATCAGCTAACTTCACTAGTGGTAGCAGTCCTTTCGGCTGGCAGATTGTGTTGATTTCTTCGAGATCCATGGTATTAGAGAACTATTTGATTAACTTGAACACAAAGGCGATACAATTCACTTCTCGATTCAATTATCTTTTTCACTTCTTGTATATCTTTCAAAAGTACTTCAATACGTTTCTTCAAAATTTTCTGGTGTAACTGTTTCTTCATCCTCTGGATGGAACTGTGAGCTCCTCAGGATTTGTCCCCGAATATATAGTGATTCACCCCCACCACTATGCCTAATCTCAGTGGGAGAGAGTATAAGAAACGGTTCCCACCGTCCAAAAAACGCAGTTGGAGGTCATTGACTCCCACGATCAGATAAGAAAATGGAGGTCCAAGGAGGAAAAACAAAAAAAGTCCACTTCAACCCAGATGTCAAAGTTCATCATATGGTTGTATGGTCCTATGCATACAGGGAAGCGCGAAGGAGTTCATTGAGGGCGTGTGATCGTCAACGATTCAAGCGACGTATAAATTTATTACAAATGCTTCTGGATCTTATCTTGGATCCTAAACATCGTGAACAGGTGCAGCACACTCGTTTCAATAATTAATGTATAGAAAAAATTATCTGGTTCAATAAAGAAAAAAGCTTTTAACTGAGATTAGTTTTGTTATCTTTATTTGAAACAGATGTAGTCACATGATCCGCTTTTCCCAGCTTCAGGCCTCTATCCGTTAACCTCTTTGTGCAGCTGTGATCCCCCCCCCCTCCCCCCACCCTGTATCATACAACCCACAACTTACCCCCCTTGTTACATACCACCCCCAATTCACCCCCCTTGTTACATACCCCCCACAACGTACCCCACTTGTTACATACCACCCACAACTTACCACCCGTCACCACCCACTGACCTGTAATTAAAAGGGTCGAAGAGGGGCAGGTACCCCTGCCACCCATCACCCACCCACCAGTGATTGGACATTGACCAGGACTACGATCCAGGGAAAAAAAAAATAATAAATGAATTAATTGATAATCAAAAAAAAAAAAAAAAAAAAAAAAAAAAAAAAAAAAAAAAAAAAAAAAAAAAAAAAAAAAAAAAAAATAATAATAATAACAATAATGATAATAATAAGAATAATAATAATTAATTGAAAGATCAAAATGGACATTGTCCAGGACTACGATCCAAAATGGCGGACTTGCCCCAGAACCGGCCTTACTTAACTACTGTTGTTTTTTTTCCAACGATCGTCACGAATTTACTGCGCCATCCGTGATTTCCTCATGTGATAAGCACACATCGGGAGCTATATAAAGGAAAACTGAACATTCAGGTAAGTGTGAAAAGTTCTCATCACAACATGGGTAAATTGAGAATACTCTTAATATTGGCAGTTGTCTTCTCTGTCATAGTGACTATTCAAGGTATGTGGAATCGTCAAATTCTTATTCTACAATAAATTTGGTAAATATGTACAATAGCACACTTATTTTCTTCCCAGCGCGAGTTTGTTAATTCCCCCTCCTTTTTGCTTACCATCTCGGTATTTTGTTGGCCCGATCTCTACTTACTCCCACCGATCATTGCGTTATCCAGGGACACGAAGTGGACGTGGCGGTGTAAGTCTCCATCACAAACACAATACATTACTCAGATGGACATGAACTCACCTTACCCTCATCACAAAATAACTCGGCATCACCGCTATTCCTTCCTAACAGCTAAGAAAATTTTATATTATTTTTACAAAAATTTATTTTTGCAAAAACCCACCGAGTTATTCGTTCAGAGGAGCAAGGGTGAGGACAATGGTTGTAGGAATGAGCAGAAATCATGAATGATGAGATTTCAAAGGGTTCATGAACTCACCATATCTCTCTCCAAATTCAACCGCTCTTTTAAACAGGAACGCACACAGATATCTGTGGGAGTGGTCACTACACAATTCACTGATCTCTAATTTCATGTTCAACGCGCTCTCGATTTATTGAGACTGACCGGTTTATTCATATTTCAAATGCACTCAGTTACTGTTGACAGCACTAATCCTCTTGTGTTTATACTTTATTTGGTGTAAACAACCCGAATCTAATCGATATCTTTGAATATCACTCTATTCCATTGAGTAAGAGAGACTGCTCTTCACGGCAAAATCTCACACCTTCAATGTTACATGTCTTTGTTGTGCTGTAACATTCACACCTCGTGTATTTTTTCCCAAAATTGTACCCCGAAGTACGATCTCCATGCAGAATTTTGAAAGGAATCAGGCCAAAATTGGCTGAGATACAGCATAGGTGTGTTAATGTAAATAATTACCATAAATTTTTACAATATTTGTTGGAAAGAGAGAAAATCCAAATGATCTTAGTGCAAAATTTCAAGATCTCTTCATACTGCCTGAATTATTTTTATTATTGAAAATAGAAACGATTGTGTAATGCAATGTGTAATGCCTTTTTTTTCGACAGGGCAAGTTTATGTCCACTATGTGAAGAGGCGTGCCCTACAGGACAGAAGCTGGCCGGAGTAATAAACGGTGATTGCCTCATGTGCACGAAGTGCGTACCCGATTCATAATGATAATATCAACTATCTTCAAATATTCAATATCCAGATTCAGCCGATCAATGCAGTAAAAAAAATTAATACATTTTCTTCAGGACAAAATGGTCCAGGGTTTTTTTCTCGGAATGACGAACTTCACGGAGTAAAACTGAAAAAATCCAGAGAAATGCTCCGACATATCTAAACTGTTGCGTAATTTTCATTTTTTCCCATCAATGCTTTCAATCTCAGAAAAAAATCCCCTTTCATTGTGCCTCACCAGTATTGACTTGAATGATTTTGTTTTCCCTAGTAAAAAAGAATTAATACAGATGTTCTATTATCAGAATAAATAGAACTTTATCATACATAATGATTATTTTAGTTTCACTTGATTGTAGTAATTCACAGTGCTGCGGAATGAGTGTGGATATCATCAGCCGTTATTCTATAGTGAATTGTCCTTGGTAACGGAATTTTATCAAATTCCAGAATCTCTGACATCCGATGAAATTTTCTCCAAATCGGAAGGAGGTAGAAAATTTATTGTGATAAGCTTTTCCGTGACTCTTTTATTTTTCTACGAAAATTTTCTGTATCTAGATTATTTTCTGAGATATATCGAAGCTCTGAATCATTTTGAAAGATATATTGTGACAGGATGAATCAAAGAGTCGATTTCCACCGTCATTTGACAATTGATTATCACTATATAACATAAATGAGAAAGATCATAGAAGTTTGAATTTCATTAATTTCTGCCTTGTCGAAATGTTTCACACTCCTGTTTCGTAAACGAACGGTATCACTTGTGATTTTATTATAAAATTATTTTGAAGTATTTTGTCTGTATCGGATCTACTTCAATTAAAAATACTGTATGAAGTCGAAATTAATTACATTGAATTAAAATCATTAATATTAATTGTAAAAATATTACTTGAAACTAATTGGGATAATGAAATAAATTCAACGATATTGTAAGTACTCTTCTGCATTTCTCGTCTATTCTTTTGCCTATTTTCCCTTGTATTATCTTGGGAATTCAATCTTCTTACGGATCATCCTAATCGAACCCAAATCTTTTTAGTTCATCGAGTTGAGTTAATTATCCTCAAATTGCATTGATTAATTCATCAATCAGTATTTTGTTAATTTTTGGAAAATTAACTGGCGCTCAACAAATATAAATAATCGTCTTTTGAGCTCCGACAGCCCCTTACCTAGGCCGCGTTGAGTGTAGCTTCTTCAATAAATAAATAAAATTCAATAATTAAATATGAAATCATTGACTATAGTCTATATATAGAAAAAGAAATTGTCTCAATATATATTCTTTGGATAATTGTAGACATCCCATCAGCTCACACATTCAACAGCAGATAATCACCATATATCTGCAGCCTCAAGGACACTGTTGACTAATTAACCCTCTAACGCTGAAGTCGGACTAACTCGTACCGGTAGCGCTAGAGTGGTGATAGCCAATCGCGTGCACTCTCAGTCCCCACTACCTCAGTTTACGAGACTCAGGCCCGTTCATTACCGTGATACACACGTCTAATGGGTTCCCTTAGTGCCCCTTCCTTTGTTATTTAAATAGTCTTGAATCATCTTTTTTTTTTTAATTATTTTTAATTATGTAGAATAAAAAATTACCGAAAATGGAACGTGGTAACTCAAAATTATTGACTAACAATAACATACCCGATAAAATTTGAAGAAAAAACAGTAACCTCAGAGTAGGTACGGTATTGCTCGCCAGAGCTCATGGATACACACTAACGCAGATATGCGCCGCCTGCTTAGCAGGCTGCAGAGTGGGGGAAACGCCCATAAGCGTTAAAGGGTTAAACATCAAAGGCTTTCATTCATATTAACGTTTACTCATATTTCCTTCTGTTTCAATGCTCTGACTGATTTGACGATTTCTATTCTTTTTCTTTCATTCCAAATAATAAATTCTTCGGATGAATATTTTTGGTTTCCGGATGGATGCCGCGTTGAGTTTCAGCGTTAGAGTTTGCATCTTCAGGGCTATGAGCTCCGATTCTGAGCTTCATTGTCAAAGGGGTAGTCCTTATATACCCTCCGGGGGAGTGGAGGGGGATAGGTAGGGGTGGGGGTAGAGCCAATCAAGAGCTTTTAATTGACCAGCTGATCAATTGAAAGCTCCTGATTGGCTCTACCCGCACCCCTACCAGCAACGCTGGAACTCGACGCGGCGTCCATCCGGAAGCCAAAAATATTCAAAGTGACATTGGCCACGAAAGCCTTAAAACTGAGAAGTTCTTCGGATATTGCTTGAGAGTCCACCGTAGTTGAGAATGCTTTTTCCAAAAATAAAGAAGAGACTCGAATTATGGCATGGAAAAATTCACGCTATCCTCTTTTAAACAAAACACTAATAAAAATATATTTTTCATTAATTAATTTTCACATTTTTTAGCGCAGATTTATTAATCATTGTGCTTATATCACATTTATCTGTTACCATGTGATAAAAAAAATAAAATTGTTTTATAATTCGAGAAATTTTCAGAAGATTCTCTGTCATTTATCGCTAAATATAAAAATATTTATAAATTTTTTCATATAAAAAACGTATTGCCACAGTCAACAATCTCAAAAATAAATGCAATAAAAGTCTTTTATTTATCTCAGAGTGTCAATAAGTAATTTTGTAATTTACTGTCGTGCAAGTTTAGCACGATCAGATGAAATTATTTTTGCATTTAGATGAACACGTTCACCTGCAATCCAGGTGGAAAGTACATCTAGGCCAGTATTGAGCATTATAAAATCAGCATCAGCACCAAAATCAAGGACACCTTTACGTCTTTCAATACCAAGAGCTCTCGCTGGATGAAGTGTTGCTGCTTCAAGGGCTTCAACTGTTGTGCAACCTTGAAAATAATATTTACATGATAAGAGTTGAATCAAATAAAATGGAGGGACTTATTCAAATTGTATTCTACTTTGATTCTTTCAATTCCGATAATTCACTCAATTGATTGATTTTCTTTGGATTCTCTTCCTTCGACTATTACCTGCGGCTTCTTTGAAGAATCTAACACTCAAAGTCTCAGTTCCAGCTATGTAAGCGCGTCCATTTTTCACCTCAATGTCCAATTGTCCAAGTGTATGGAGTCCCTCCTGAAATCCAAGCGCAAAGATAGCATCTGTCACCAGTACAAGACCTGATAAAAAAAACGAAATTAATGTATCTTCGCTAACAATTTAATTCTAGACTCTTTGTTTACCGTTGATCAACGCGTTCATATTCGTTTTTCTAAAATTAATTAAATATTGATTTTTTTCGTATTTTCCTCCTTGTCTGGTTAAAAGCGGATTAATACTATTATGATAATGATAAAATCACAGTCATTTTTTTCCGCCACTTGTAACTGATACACAGAATTATGTGTAATTTTTTCTTGTGATAAGCACACACCAGAAGGTATATAAGAGAAGAATGAAGTATTAAGGCAAATCCCGAAAGTTCTTATCGCAATATGAGTAAATTGAGAATATTTTTTATATTGGCAGTTGTCTTAGCTGTCATCATAATTATTCAAGGTATGTGGAACCTTTAAATGCTTGTTATACAATAAAATTTCCAATATTTGATGGAAAAGAGACAAAATCCAAATGATTTTAGTGTAAAATTGCAAAATCTCCTTAAACTGCCCGGATTATATTGATTGTCAAAAATAAAAGCGATTGTGTATAATGCATTTCTTTTTTACAGCACAAACCCATTGTCCATTATGTCGTCCTATATGCGCTGACGAAACGGTGGCGAACGAAAAACCTACAGCGAATGGTTGCACACCATGTACTTGCGAACCTGTTTCATAGCTTTAATATTAACCATCTTCAAACATTCAGCTATGCAATGTAGTAGAAAAGAATTCAGATGTAATTATTATTCTTATATCAATTAATTGTAACATAAATAAAGTGATTTTTGATAAAGAATAAAATTAAATTGAACTCATGAATTTACCTTCCGAGTGAGTCCTATTAGCGTTTCTGAGTGCTGTGGGCTGAGCGTGAATACTCTGAGCAATGATCTAGGAATAATCTAATTGAATATCTCAAAATTATCGAGAAACTAGAAAACAAGTAATAATAAATTTCAAGGTTCAGAGAAAATTTGATAATTTATTATAATGATTTTTTCTCTGACATATATTATCCTTAACCTTAAAAATGAGAGGAAAACGCTTATTCTCATCACTCCAGAATTTCTTTTTTAATTTTGAAGTGAGCAGAATGGCCGTTTTCCTTTAATTTTTAAAAATTGATCTTTTTTTTACTCATAATGTAAAAATCGGTTCAAACCGCATTCCCTATTTTTCCCGAAATTTGATTCTGTGATTTTCAAATTTTATAAAAAAGGCCCCTAATCTGGAGAATAGCGGCCTTTGAAGATAGAATTAATTCAAATTTTTTTTTTTTTTTTTTTGGATTGACTAAATGTGTGATAACCGACGCTTCAGCATGCACTACCCAGGTGGGAAATGCCACGCTTTGACAACCGGACCAGGCATGGTACAGCCTCAAGTTACCAAGTCTTGGTATACCTAGATTGTACCTGGCTTGAACTTTTGTTGATACCAAGCTATGCCCAAGACTGGTACCAAGGCCCAGAATACCAGGGCTGGACCAGGCTTCTCCCAAGACTAACATACCAAGTCATGGGAATGCCAAGTTCGGACCAGGCTATAACCAAGCCTGGTATCCAAGGTTTGGTAATAGTGGAATACCATGCCATATTGGAGGCTGGTACATAGTCTTCAATCAGACTATATCCAGGACTGGTAACCAAGCCTGAGAATCAACTGCGCAGCAAACTCAGATACCAAGCTTGACCCAAGATTCTCCCACGATCGGATACCAGAATGTTGTTATCAATTATTTAAGTCGATAAATAAGTGAAGGAAATATTATTATAACATTGGAAGAATACAAATTATATTCAGTTATAGAGTTTTAGAGTTGTAAAGAGTGAAGAAAAAGTTCAGTCACTTCATAATCCGGTTCTATATACTATGTCCTAAAGTAAATCGAATAGCGCAGTGGGCTAGATGTATGTTTCAAGGACAAGTCTTCGGTGGATACTTTGGACAACGGCGGCACTTGGTATCATCTTCTCTGGGGATAAACATCTGGAATATCGGCATCTGGATGAACATATATCTATACCACCTGGATCGAGAATAGTTAACAATAAAATGACCTTTTTTATTAAAATTTTTGAGAATCGATGGTTCTGGGTTCGAATCCTAGCCAGGGTAATTTTCTTTTCCATAGTCTTTTATTTTTTCAATATTATTTGAAGTGATTCATCTCGTAAAAGGCTAATCAAATCATTATCAATGAGTCAACATTGTTTAAATATTTTAGGTGAATATTGGTTGACGCTTGGCATTTCCGTAAAATGTACCTTGGTCCAAGGCTGAATACCAACACTTGTCCTGGCTTGGTATCCCAGCCCTGGTCCAATGTTACATTCTGAGTTTTCACCAAGCTTGGGCCGGGCCTGGTTACGAAGCCTCACCCAAGCTTGACTGGGCTTGGGACAAGCTCGGACCAAACCTGGGCGAGTGGTCTATTCCTACCTGGGTATATGCCTTCACTCTGCTTCAAATTAGCTGCTACCCTAGCGAATTCATTTATACCGATTTTTTGAGTATTTTTCGGGTATAATTTCGGTATAGAGGACATTGGGTAGGATTTTGGTATCATTTTCAGATTATACCCAAATCATACTCAAGTAATACTAATATTTTCAGTATATTCGTGAAATTTTTATACCCAAATTATCCCAACAAAACACCATTGTTTTCCTTTCTTCACTACTAAAATCAAAATATCGTTAATTTTCAAACAGAGAATCGTGAAATTCTTCGATTGAAAACAATGTGTGATTAAAAAAAATATGAATTGATCCGCTCAATTAATCTGTATGAATATCGTCGCCATAGAAACGAAGAGGGGCAACTGCTAGACTTATACATAGCATTTACGCCCCTTTGTTCCAGAAGCGATGATATACTCCATGGTCCATTTTTCTAATATCTGAGCCTCTAAGTGGCGACAAAATTGCGATGATTGAAATTTGATTAGAAAATATCTAAATATTCGGCAGCTCAGTTGCAGAGCAGCAGACTCCTCATCCGAAGGTACTGGGTTCGCCCCGCAGATTGCTCAATTTTTTTTTTGTTATTCCCCTCTATAAATGTTACTTTATAATCGTTTAACGCTCCATGTAGTCCAGAAGTACCAATTAAACTAAAATTTGATTTGAGAATAAGACGGTATAAATTGGGTAGGGAAAATTTACAAATATACCCAAAATAACGGTATTTTTTGGGTATAATTTGGGTATATTTCCAGCGTTATACAGGAAAATCACTGAAAATATACCCAAATTCGGAGGATAATTTGGGTATTTTTTAGGTCGAAACGAATTCGCTAGGGTGATTGGCCTATAAATAAATTATCATCAGAAATCAATGTATTATCGGTCACACATCAATCCTGAGCTCCTTATTGGCCGTTAAATGATATATTCACACACATACTTCGCAAAATCTTCGATTAAATATTGATTTTTTTCGCATTTGCCTCCTCGCCAGATGCGAAGCGAATTAGCGCTATCATGATAATGATAAAATAACACTTATTGTTTTCACCACTCGTCACTGATTTACTGATTTATTTATGATTCTCTCGTGTTAGATACAATAAACATACACTATAAGATATATAAAAGGAAAATGAAGTATTCAAATGAATGCAGAAAGTTCATATCGCAACATGGGTAAATTGAGAATACTCCTCATATTGGCAGTTGTCTTCGCTGTCATAATAATTGTTCAAGGTATGTAGAATCCTCAAATTCTTATTCTATATCACTGTTAGAAAAAAATGGAAATTTCATAGACAAGTTGATGAGAATTTTTATAAACGTGATATTGAATTTTTTTCAATGAGAAGATGGTTATGGAATCTGTGAGTTTCAGAGAAAATTCAAAGGAATCTATGAGTCTCAAGTAGAATTGAGACGAAAACTCTACGACTTACTTGAATTTTCAACTGAACATGAATATTCAGAGTCAAAATTATTTTAATTTTCATTTTTTTTTTGATTTTCCTATTTTTATTAAATTTTCCGGATACAATCAAACTGGAATTTACAAATTTCACTGATATTCAGGAGTGAAATTATTTAAAAATCAATGATATATTCATTTTTCAATGACGTAATTATCTGAAATTTCAGTCAGAATGTGACTTGTTAGAAATTTCCGGGATTTTGCACGGACAATTCAGACGGAAATTTTTAACAGTGTAATCAAATTTTCCAATATTTGATGGATAAGAGAGAAACTCAAAATGACATTAATGCAGAATTACAAAATGACTTCACACTGCCTGAATTATTTTCATTTTTGTAAATAAAAGTAATTGCGTATAATGTACATCTTTTTTACAGCCCAATGTCCAGTATGTAATTTGAGATGTCGTTCAGGAATGATGCAGAGTCGAGAAGTTTATCCTACCGGTTGCAGGAAATGTATTTGCGTACCTATTCAATAATGATAATATCGATGATCTTAAAGTATTCAATCTTCAGATTCGACTATTCAATGCAGTAAAAAACGATCAATATGCAATGATTATTTCCGAATTAATTAATTGTAACATTTTTTTGAGAATAAAATTCATTAAAAATTATAGTTTTTTCTCTCGTCATTCTTGGTTTATCGAGAGGATTTACACCTGGTACATATGCCTCCGTAAAAATGGACATTGATCATTGACCAAAATATAGTTTTGGTATTAAAACACACCTGGAGAAGCCCATTACCCTGGTGGAAATATGCATGACATATTTTGACAAGAAATGTCATAATATAACAAAAAATTACAAAATATGACATACTGTTTCAATTGATAGTCAAAAATGCGCATATTTTGACAAAAAAAAAAGTCAAATTATGACATTTTGTGATAGATTCTGTGAAAGCATGTTAAATTATGACGGATTTTTTTTGTTGAAAATTTGTCAAATTTGTTCGGAATTTGACATTTTTTGCCAAAATTTGACATTCATATTTCCACCTGGGTAATAGGTCTATTGTCAAAGTGGCCAGAAAGGGATCTTCCGAAGTCTACCTGAAGCTGAAATTCACATGTCATAGCATTCGAACTGAATATTACTGAGGATTCCTCTTCGGTGAATTCGACAATAGTGGAATTTAATTGAGTTAACATTTAGATAATTTCAGTAAGGAAGTACAGATTCCTTCTCTCGCAAATATATCTCTGAAATGAATAACTCTATTAAAAATTATGCAGAAACCTGTTTTGTAGAGAATTTCATACGCTACAAAGGAAGCCTTTTGATAACTCCTCTCAAACTTATGGTTTCAGGGATATTAGCAGGACAACTTATTTGTGGTACTTTGTTTAGTTGAACAATAAGGAAAAATGAACGTAAATCAACAATGTTATAGATTTCCCAGCTTTAAAATGAGTTGATACTATTATGAGAATGATAAGATGACAGTTGTTTCTTTTCCAACGATTGTCGCGGATTTACTGCGTCATCCGTGATTTCCGCATGTGATAAGCACACACGAGGAGGTATATAAGAGAAAACCAAGTATTCAGGTAAAAACAGAAAGTTCTTATCACAATATGGGTAAATTGAGAATACTCTTAATATTGGCAGTTGTCTTGGCTGTCATAATGACTATTCAAGGTATGTTGAACTCTAAAATTCTTATTCTGCAATAAACTTTCCAATTTTTGATGGAAAAGAAAGAAAATCCACATGATTTTAGTGCAGAACTGCGAGATCCCTTAACACTGCTTGAATTATTTTGATTGAAAAAAATGGAGACAATTGTGTATAATACATTCTTTCTCTTGAAGCGCAATTCGTATGCCCAGTGTGTCGTCCTGTGTGTCCTGAAGGAACTGTGCCAAACGGAGTAACTGGAGCTAACGGGTGCACCACATGTAGTTGCGGACCTCCTTCGGACTGATCATATCAATCACCTCCAAATATTCAATGTTCAGATTCAGCTATTCAGATTATTTTCATATTAATTAATTGTAATATGAATAGAGTGATTATCAGTGTAAACAAATAAAATTAAATTGAAATGGAAATAATGAATTTACGTTCAAAGTGAGTCCTGTGAACGATTCTCGATGCTGTGGGATGAGTGTGGATACCATCAGCAATTATCCCTAAGTGAATTGTCCTTAAGGACGGAATGTGATCGGATGTCATGTAACCGACAAGTCCTTGATCTCTGTGATAAGGCTAGACATTTAAAATAAAATTTAAATATATAAATTTTTATCAATTTTGCCGAAGTCAACAATCCACAAAAATAAATGCAATCAACGTTTTTCATTCACCCCAGAATGTCAATAAGTAATTTTTGTAATTTACTGTCGTGCAAGTTTAGCACAATCAGATAAAATTATTTTTGCATTTAGATGAACACGTTCACCTGCAATCCAGGTGGAAAGTACATCTGGGCCAGTATTGAGCATTATAAAATCAGCATCAGCACCAAAATCAAAGACACCTTTACGTCTTTCAATACCAAGAGTTCTCGCTGGATGAAGTTTTGCTGCTTCAAGGGCTTCAACTGCTGTGCAGCCTTGAAAATAATAGTTACATGATAAGAGTTGAATCAAATAAAATGGAGGAACTTACTCAAATTGTATTCTACTTTAATTCTTTCAATTCCGATAATTTACCTAATTGATTGATTTTCTTTGGATTTTCTTCCTTTAACTATTACCTGCAGCTTCTTTGAAGGATCTAACACACCGAGACATTTCCGTAGTACTTCCACACAAGGTCTCAGTTCCAGCGATGTAAGCGCGTCCATTTCTCACCTCAATGTCCAAATCAATGAAGACCCTCCTGGGAGTCAAGTACAGAGCTAATATCGATCACCAGTTCATCGAACTGATAAAAATCGAAATCAATATATTTTCGATCAGAAATTAATTCTGCGCTTTTTGTTTGCCGTTAATTGTTTAATGTTCATATTCATTCTGCACAAATAGATTAAATATTATTATTTTTTTTAGTATTTTCCACTTTGCCTGGTTGAACAATAAGGAAAAATGAACGTAAATCGACAATATTATGAATTTGCCAGACCTAAAACGCATTAATGTTATTGTGATAATGATAAAATGACAGCTGTCTATATTCCACTACTCGTTACCGATTCACTGAGTTATTTGTACTCTTCTCTGGTGAGATACGATAAGCACACAGCAGGAGGTATATAAAAGGAAGCTGAGCATTTCGGTAAATGCAAAAAGTTTTTATCGCAATATGAGTAAATTAAGAATACTCTTTATACTGGCAGTTGTCTTAGCTGTCATAGTGACTATTCAAGGTATGTGAAATCCTCAAATTCTTATACTACAATAAATTTCCCAATATTTGATGGAAAATAGAGAAAATTCAAATGATTTGAGTGCAAAGTTGTAAAATCCTTTTACACTGCCTGAATTATTTTGATTGTCGAAAATAGCAGCGATTCTGTACAATGCATTTCTTTTTTACAGCTCAAATGAACTGCCCAGTCTGTCGCTTTGCGTGCCCTCCAGGGAAGGAATGGGACGGAACAACTAATGAAGTTACTGGTTGTCCCATATGTAATTGCAACAAAGATATTACATCATAATAATATCAACGATCTTCAAATATTCAATCTTCAGATTCAACTGATCAATGTAGTAAAGAAGAATTAATACGTCATGATTATTTTCGTATTAATTAATTGTAACATGAATACAGTAATTTTGAATAAAGACTAAAATTGAATTAAACTCATGAATTTATCTTCAGAGTGAGTCCTTTTGAGCGATTCTCAGGGCTGCGAAATGTGTGTTGAACCATCACCTATAGTTCCATAGTGGATGGTCCATGAAATTTTCTGTGAATCGAAAAGATATGAAAATTAACTTCTCGTAATGATTTCCTTTTTGTAATTGTCTTTTCTCTATACGAGAATTTCTCTATTTCTATCATTTTTGAAGATATCTCGTAAAAACTGAGGGATAAAATTAACTTACTTCGTTTAATCATTGAAGCTATGAATTATTTGGAAGAATGTATATTCTTCAGATAATTTTGGACATTCTATCAGTTCAGAGATTCGGTATTAGATACTCACCATATGTCTGGAATCTCAAGAACACTTCTGACTGATTAGACATCTTTTTTTTTTTTTTTTTTATTAAGCTTTAAAAGCCCATTTTCAGGGCTTATTAGCTGTTGATTAGACATCAAAGGCTTCCATTTTTATTCATGTTTACTCATATTTCCACCTGTTTCAATTTTCCAACTGATTTGATAACTTGTGTCCTCTCTTTTCATTCTAAATAAGAAACTCTTAGAATATTGTTTGAGAACATGCTGTAATTGACAAATACTTTTTCCAAGGTTGAAGAGAACTATCCTCTTTCAAATAACACACTAATAAAAATATATTTTTCATTAATTAATTTTCACATTATACGCGCAGATTTATTAATCATTGTGTGCTTATATCACATCTTTTTTGTTACCATGTTATAAAGAAAATAAATTTATTTCATAATTCGAGAAATTTCCAGAAGATTCTCTGTCGTTTATCGCTAAATATAAAAATATTTATAAATTTTACATATAAAAAATGTATTGCCACAGTCAACAATCTCAAAAATAAATGCAATAAAAGTCATTCATTTATCTCAGAGTGTCAATAAGTAATTTTTGTAATTTACTGTCGTGCAAGTTTAGCACGATCAGATGAAATTATTTTTGCATTTATATGAACACGTTCACCTGCAATCCAGGTGGAAAGTACATCTAGGCCAGTATTGAGCATTATAAAATCAGCATCAGCACCAAAATCAAGGACACCTTTACGTCTTTCGATACCAAGAGCTCTCGCTGGATGAAGTGTTGCTGCTTCGAGAGCTTCAACTGTTGTGCAACCTTGAAAATAATATTTACATGATAAGAGTTGAATCAAATAAAATGGAGGGACTTATTCAAATTGTATTCTACTTTGATTCTTTCAATTCCGATAATTCACTCAATTGATTGATTTTCTTTGGTTTTTCTTCCTTCGACTATTACCTGTGGCTTCTTTGAAGAATCTAACACACTGAGACATCTCCGTAGTACTTCCACACAAAGTATCAGTTCCAGCTATGTAAGCGCGTCCATTTCTCACCTCAATATCCAATTGTCCAAGTCTATGAAGTCCCTCCTGAAGTCCAAGTGCAGAGATAGCATCTGTCACCAGTACAAGACCTGAAAAAATCAAAATTACTGTATTTTCTTTCGAAAAAGTTAATCCTGGGCTCTCTGTTTTATGTTCGTCCTTCAAAAATTGATTCAACATTGATTTTTTTTCGTATTTCCGTCTTCGTCTGTTTGAAGAACAAGGATAAATGAACGTAAATTAAGAATATCATGTATTCGCGCACACCAAAATCGGATTAATGCTATTATGATAATGATAAAATGACAGTTGTTTGTTTTCCACCACTCGTTAATCTATCTCTGAGTGATTTACTCATGTTAAATACGATAAACACACATCAGGGGGTATATAGAAGAAGACTGAGCATTCAGGCAAATGCAAAAAGTTCTTATCACAAAATGCATCAATCATTGAAAATACTCTTCATATTGGCAGTTGTCTTCACTGTCATAGCAACTATTCAAGGTATGTGGAACTCTTGAATTCATATTCTACATTAAATTTTCCAATATTTGATGGAAAAGAGAGAAAAATTCAAATGATTAATTATCGAAATCATTTCCATTGTTAAACATTCGATTTTTCAAGCTGTTCAGGGATATTGGAAAAAATTGTTAACAATAAGAAAATACTTTCAGAGCGATTTGACAATATTTTGATGTTGTTAACAATTTTTCCCAATATCACTATGAACTATTATTATGTTGGGATCATGAACACATCTCTATGAACAATTAGAAAAATCAAATTCAAATGATTTTACTGCAAAATTGCAGGATCCCTTCACACTGCACGAATTATGATTTTCGTCACCTTAGAAACAAAGTGGCATAAGTGCTGTGTATAAAAATTGCACTTACGCCACTTTGTTTCCAAGGTGACATTTTAATTGTCGAAAATAGAAGCGATTGAGTATTAATGGATTTCTTTCTTCACAGCGCAATTTCCCTGCCCACAATGTCTTTTTGTTTGCCCTTCAGGCACGAAGTGGATCGGACAATATTATGCAAATGGTTGCCCTAAGTGTGGTTGCATAGCTGATTCATCATGATAATATCAACTATATTCAAATATTCAATCCCCAGATTCAGCTGATCAATGTAATAAAAAAGAATTGATACGTCATGATTATTTCCGTATTAATTAATTGTAATATGAATACAGTGATTTTGAATAAAGACTAGAATTGAATTGAACTCATGAATTTACCTTCAGAGTGAGTTCTATGAGCGATTCTCAGTGCTGCAGGATGAGTGTGGATACCATCAGCAATAATTCCATAGTGAATTGTCCTTGAGGAAGGAATTTGATCGGATGTCAAAAGACCAACGAGTCCTGGATCTCTGTGATGAAACTGGGAAAAGAAGGGAATTATGAATTTCAAGGTTTTAAATGAAATTTGAATAATTTCTTTAGTTGTAATGTACAAACCGGCAGCATTGCGTTGAATAAATGAGTGATAAACGAGGCTCCAGCTCTCACTGCGTCTTCACCCTGCTTCAAATTAGCTATTGAGTGGCCTACAAATGAATTATAATTATAAATCAAGTATTTTATACTTTGAAACAGGAAAAGCACGATTTTCTAGATCCTTATTCTCACCTACAGAAATTCTGATGCCTCGTTTGCAAAATTCCTCAATCACACTGCACGAATTGTCCAATTCTGGGGCCAATGTCATGTAACAAATGTTATCCAGACTTCCATAGATATCAGTGACTGTCTTGAATCCCTGAGAATTGAGTAATAATTCAACAAATAATTTCAAAAAATTTAAAATATGCACATGTAGGAAATTTCAAAAAACTATGCGTGCAAATTTTTCAAATATTTTTTTGTAATAATTTTTGTGTTCAAAAAAATCAAGAAAATTGTTAAATGTATGCTAATTTCATTTTAAAAAATATGATACTGGAAATAGCAGACTTTTGAGAATTCTTATCAGTTTTATTTTTTTAACAAATAAATTATCAAAAAATGAATAAAAAATATACACAAATAGAAAATTCAAAAAATGACAAGTGAAAATCACAAAAAAAAATTGTTCATGATAAATTATTTGTTTAAGAAAATTACAAAAAAATTATGAGATGTATGATAATTTTATTATCATAAAAAAAAAATCATTTGAGTGAAAAAAAAGGAAATTTACGTTGACAAAGCGTTTTATGTGAATTTCCTCATGTGCTCCCTTCTTTTTTGGACTGATAAAGGGTCCCTCCACATGAACCCCAAGAATAGCAGCTCCCTGAGGACCTCCATCCCTCTTTTTAATTTTAGGAAGAACTTTGTGGTAAGTATCAGCTGGTGAAGTGACCAGGGTTGGACAGAATGACGTGACTCCATGGGCCAAGAGCTCCTTCGCCACTTTATCAACACCTTCTTCAACATTATCAACGTTGTGAGAAAAATCAATTCCATAGCCACCTAAAAAAAAGTTATTTAACGCTATTATATGAGGAATAATCTGCAATAATTGAAGAGAAGAATGAAAATGATACTGAAAATAGCAGACAATTCGTATCATTTTTATTTTTTTAGCAAATAAATTATTAAAAATAAAACAAAAAATATTCAGATATAAAAAATTTGAAAAACTACAAGTGCAATTTTTAAAAATGTTTTTTTAATAATATTTTATTCGTTAAAAAAAATTCCAAAAATTGCGAGATGCCTGCTGATTTCATTTATCACAAAAATAGAAAATATCAGAAAATTTTTGAATTTTTTTTTCTTCCAATAAATAAATTATTTTTAAAAAAATTAAAAATATGCACATGTAGAAAATTCAAAAAACTATAATTACAAATTTTTAAAATATTTTTTTAATAATAATTTATTTGATAAAAAAAATTCAAAAATTTATCGAATATGTTTTAATGTCATTATCATGAATAAAATGTGTTATTCCATTATTTTTCACCATTTATCTGCATTTCAATGTACCCTGGTGATATGAGTGATCCATTGCAGTCAACAGACTCATCAGGTTTGATTTTTTCATCGTAAAAAATTTTCTCAGGATCAATAATTTTTCCATCACGTACCCACAAATTTTCATTGATAATTTTCCCACCTCTCAATATTTTGCAGTTATGAAAATTTATCAAATTGCTCTTATTAACCGGCATTGCAGTCAATTGTGTTTTGGATGATAATAACAACTGAAATAGACACTTTAACAATCACAAAATAAAAAAAATTATCACTTTTACAACAATGATACTGTCAATGAGAATGTGGAATGGAAAAATATCAAAAATACTTGTTGATTCAATTTAATTGATTGAAATGACTTTTTAAAGATCAAAATAATTGATAGAAATTTTTTAATATTTTACTATTTTACTAGAAAAATAAAAAACAAATGAGTTCCACTGGCAAAATATTTTCAATTTAGTTCTGAATTTAATAAAGAAATGTGATGGACGGAGGATTATCACTTTCTTATCGTCCCCAAAAAGAGCAAAAAATACAAAAAAAAAAAAAAAAAATTAAAAACCAAACGTCAGAATCCAGTAGCAGGAAAAAAATAAAGAAATTCTCGTGATCTTGTGTGTGTAAGTTTGACAATGAGTGCAAAAAAATGACAGGAGATGTACGGAAGCCGGGTTGGCTCACCACTAACTTGTGGGAAAGTGGCGCCGCACACGTCCATTTTCAACATGTGCATTTCACACTTGTGGAGAATTGGCACTCTACAAGTCCACAAGTTCATTTGTGAGTTGTGCACAAGTCCACAAGTTCATTTTTAACTTGTGCACAAGTGGACTTGTGGAAATTTGGCGCCGTATTCAAAATCCTCCTGTATTTCAAATACGCTATAACCTATAAAGATAAAATAGTTTCAAGTGATTATTATAGGTTTGTGATCATTAAAATTAGAACTCTGCACTTAATCAAACCAAAGTTCTATTTCTAATAATCACAAACCTATAATAATCACTTGGAACTACACTAGCGGAAAAAATTACGGGATCGAAAAAAAAATCAAAATTTTTAGCGATTTTTTAGATGGCCGTATCTTCCTTAAAAAATGATCGTATCGGAGTAAAAAAAAAGGAGTGTGGAGCTTGAGGTCTCTAGTTTTGAGATCTTGAGACGAAAATTCTCTTCAAGTAATATCCATCGCTCAATTGCAAGAAGGACGGTGAAAAAAAAATTCAAAATATTCTAATTTTTCTTTTTGGTCTACGGACTTGGGAAAAATTTTTCCAACTCAATCACCATATTTACGGGATAGCTTGTCATTCAGATTCAATTTTTTTTTTTTTACCTCGACTTGACCCTTTTTCGCTGAGATATCGGACTCTGAATGGAAAAAGATCGTTTTGTCTTTGATCATCGATATCTCAGCAACCAATGATCGCACAGAAAATTAACAGTGGGTTTTGAAAACTTGAATGAACTCTCTGTAAGGATTGGTCATTGCTTTTTTGAGAAATTTTTTTCTTACATTTTTTACATCAATTTTAAAAAGCAAGAGAGAAAAGGCTTTTGAAAATTTTTTGAAACATCAAACTTTTAATCAGAAATATCGAAAAAAAACCACTAATATTAAGTGTGCCTTTCATAGTTCAATATATCCACAAAAACTCCACAAAGTTTCGATCTAATCCAGCCAGCCGTTTTTTGTTTTATTCGATTGAATTTTTGGAGAAATCAAAGCATCACGGCTGGCTTGATTAAACTGAAACTTTGTAGAGTTTTTGTAGGTATATTGAACTGCAAAAGGCACACTTAGTATTAGCAATTTTTTGGATATTTCTGATTACAAGTTTGATGATTCAAAAATTTCCCGAAAGCTATTTTTTTCTTGCTTTTTCAAATTGATGTCAAAAATGTAAAAAAAAAAATTCTCGAAAAAACAATGACCAATCCTT
The DNA here is from genome assembly GCA_963942555.1 of Aleiodes leptofemur. Lineage (NCBI taxonomy): Eukaryota > Metazoa > Arthropoda > Insecta > Hymenoptera > Braconidae > Aleiodes > Aleiodes leptofemur. Next base: position 10,392,549 of record OZ012620.1, read on the forward strand.
ACAGAGAGTTCATTCAAGTTTTCAAAACCCACTGTTAATTTTCTCTGCTATCATTGGTTGCTGAGATATCGATGATCAAAGACAAAACGATCTTTTTCCATTCAGAGTCCGATATCTCAGCGAAAAACGGTCAAGTCGAGGTAAAAAAAAAACAAATTGAAGTTGAATGAACAAGCTATTCCGTCCATATGGTGATTGAGTTGGAACAATTCTTCCCAAGTCTGTAGACCAAAAAAAATAAAAAATTAGAACATTTGGAATTTTTTTTTCACCGTACTTATTGCAATTGATCAAGATCTCAAAACTAGAGACCTCAAGCTCCACACTCCTTTTTTTTACTCCGATACGATCATTTTTTAAGGAAGATACGGCCATCTAAAAAATCGCTAAAAATTTTGATTTTTTTTTCGATCCCGTAATTTTTTCCGCTAGTGTAGTTCCAAGTGATTATTATAGGTTTGTGATTATTAGAAATAGAACTTTGGTTTGATTAAGTGCAGAGTTCTAATTTTAATGATTACAAACCTATAATAATCACTTGAAACTATTTTATCTTTATAGGTTATAGCGTATTTGAAATACAGGAGGATTTTGAATACGGCGCCAAATTTCCACAAGTCCACTTGTGCACAAGTTAAAAATGAACTTGTGGACTTGTGCACAACTCACAAATGAACTTGTGGACTTGTAGAGTGCCAATTCTCCACAAGTGTGAAATGCACATGTTGAAAATGGACGTGTGCGGCGCCACTTTCCCACAAGTTAGTGGTGAGCCAACCCGGCTTCCGTAGGAGATGTCTTTCGGTTTTAAAAACTGTCGGTAAATTAGGAAACAGACAAAAAAAAACACAGACTCAACAACAAAAGAAAAAAAAAACACATTTTACCGCGCATAAAGTCACGCAAAGTGTTTTCATATCACAAAGAGCCCAGAAAAACCTTCTTTTTCTCCAAATTTCCCTTTAAAAAACTCAATTCCACAACAATAAAAGTGTAAAAATCACCTAAAAAAAAATGAGTGACGACGAAAGTTCGGAGAGTAGTGACGACTACCTCGTGTCCCCCGATAAAATTGACCTGGACAGTAAATTTTTCCAGCCAACCTCAAAACCGTCAAAAATCCCAGAACCAAGGAGCTCAATAAGCGATGATTCTTCTGACGACGAGTTCATCGAGGAGGAAAAAGACTCTGCAGCACTTCTGGCCGAGGTAATGAAGAATCTCGAGCAAAGTAACAAAATAAATGCGCCTTTACTTCCAGCATCCTCAAAATCCCCAGTTAAAAAGAAGAATTTGGAGGATGAGATTCACGATTTGTTGATGCAAGGAGAGGATCCAGCCGATAATTCCAGTGACGATGACGAAAAGGAGAAAAAGGCAATCGCAACTGAAGAACCAGCAGCTCCTACCTACACAATTCCAAAAGAAGGAGTTGATATTACTCTTCCTGGTACAGCTATTGCCTTCAATCAAGGTCGAAAGAGGAAGAAGATCGATCTGCAAGAAGAGCTGGTCAAAAGAATGAACAGAAGATTGAGAACAAATCAATTGTATATACACAAAGTTGGCTTGTTGTGCTGGTTATCGCATGGTTTTCATCTAAATGTCCAAATTAATCATCCTGAAGTTTTGTCAACTGCAATGAGCCTAGTACCACAATCCAACTGTCCAGATGGTCGAGTAGACCTAAAATACTTGGAAAAATTCACTAAATGGTTTAAAAAAGTAATCAAAGTCGAATTTGCCAAGAGTGATGTTCCGATAACTAAAGACCTTTTGCTGGAGCGAATGAAGAAGAAAACTGTACACAATCACAGAGAGTTGGTACTAATTTACATAGCTACTTTGAGATCAATTGGTTTGAACTGTAGACTAGTTGTTTCTTTGTGTCCCCCGGGGATGAAACTGCAGCAGTCGCAAATGTTTCAAGTACCTGGTAAAAATGATAAGGGTGAAGAGAAAGAGAGGAAGACGAAGATAAAAATAAACGTCAAGGGAAAACGTGGGAAGACGTTGGAGAAGGGGAACGAGTCGTCACCAACGAAAATAGTACCTGAAAACAGCTCTGCAGGTGATGCTGTTGCTAAAGACACTGCTAAGAAAAAGGCAGTTGAGCTATTGTCGAAGTATTCGAGGACTGTCACGAGAAAATCTATTCTTGAGGTTCACAAGAAGACGGGAAGGATTGAAGAGAAGGATTTAGATTTGTCTCCGAAGAAGTCGGGGAGTGGTAGGCAATTGAGGTCTAAAACTGCTGCGATTGTGGAGAAGAGCGAGGAAAAGACGTCTGGGAAAACGGCGAGAGGAAAGTTGTTGAAATTTGAGGCTGAGGAGAAGATTGAGAAGAAGTTACCGATGAGGAAGAGCAAAATAAAGGTGGAAGAGGTTGTGGCATCAACGAGTAAGAGAACGGAGACTGACGAGAGTTATGAAGACAGTGGGTCATCAGATTCGGATTTTAAGTCGTCAGATGAGGAAGGAAGTCCTCCGAAAAAGCAGAGGATCTCTTCTAAAGCAGCAAAATCAAATGCAGAAAAGGCTAAGAAGGCTAAAGCATCGAAAACTGTAGAGTCAAATGCAGGAAAGTCTAAAGCATCAGAAGCAGCCAAGTCTAAAGCCTTAAAAGCAGTGGATGCTGCTGCAGAAAAATCTGAAGCATCAGAAGCTGCAAAATCCAGCATCTCAAAAACAGCAGATGCAGCAAAATCTAAAGCATCTTCAAGCAGAAAATCAATTATAGACCGTCGAGTTTTGTCTTCGGACGAAGAACTAGAAGTTGAAAAATTTGATACACGTGATTCTCGTTACTTATGGGTTGAGGTGTACGTGGAGTCTGAGGAGAGTTGGATAAGCGTGAGTGTACCAGACGAGAAGATTCATTGTGTCTCTGAGATTTACAGGAAGATACCACGTCCAGTACATTACGTCATTGGCTGGAACTCATCGGGGACATTGAAGGACATCACGCGTAGGTACTGTCCTCACTGGTTGACGGACACTAGGAAGCAGAGGGTTGATGAGAAGTGGTGGGAAGAGACACTGGCCACGTGGAAAGAGAGAGACACTGTTGTTTCGAGAGCTGAGGATGAAAGGCTCCTGCAGAAGGAACTTGAGCAGCCTTTGCCCAAGTCAATGTCGGAGGTCAAGAGTCATCCGCTCTATGCCATTGCAAGACACTTGCTGAAGTTTGAGGCACTTTATCCACCGGATTGCGTGCCACTGGGACACTTGAAGAATGGAGATGCCATTTATTCGAGGCATTGTGTTCATACACTGCGCTCGAGGGAGACTTGGCTGAGGGAGGCGAGAATTGTCAAGCCAAAACAAGATCCGTATAAGATCGTCAAGGCCATGCCAAAACGGGATAAAGTATGAATTCTATTTGGATGGTAATAAGCAATAACGTCTTGACCAACATTTTTTTCGAAATTTTGTAGATGGCATATTTGGGTTCAGAAATACTTGTTTTTGCTGAAAATACACTGTCGAGAATTTTTTTTAATGTTGGTTGAGATGTTATTGCTTATTACAATTATTGAATTTTTTGTGGAGACGTCTTTTTTGAAAAAAATGAGATCTTCAAAAAAGGGCCTCTACTAAAATTTTACTATCGCAATTCTGGAGTGAAGAGGTGAAACAGGATAAGTCGATTTTTTTTCAACAATTTTTATCAAATTTCTTGGAAACTAATGGAGATATGCACTTTTTTGCCATATTTATTTTTATAGCATGATACTGAAAATAGTAGATATCTGACAATTTATAGTTTTTTTTTAATAAATTAGAAACAAATAAATTAGCACATGTAAAAAATTCGAAAAGTTATAAGTGCAAATTTTTTAAATATTCTTTTGGTCATATATAATATACTTATATAATTTACTAATATAATTTACTTATATAATTTATTTAATATATTAATATAATTGTTCAAAAAAATCCAAAAAATTGTCAGATGTCTGCTATATTTCAGTATCATTTTATAGCTTTTCAAATTTTCTACCAAAAAATGTGCGAGGATAAAAAAGGCGTATCTCCACTAGTTTCCAAGATATTCAAGAAGAGAGAGCAACAAAAAAAATCGACGTATCTCGTTTTACCTCCTTTTCGCAACTGACTTACTCCACTGCTAATTTCATTTCCCTCAAATTCTTTAGTTTTAATCAAAAAAATTTACCAATTCTATGTTTGTCTTTTCTTCGTTAGTTTACAGGCAACATCATCAAAGATTTACCCCTCGAACTATTTGGAAAGTGGCAAACTATGCCCTACGAGCCACCACCAGTTGAGAATGGTATTATACCACGTAATGAATATGGTAACATCGACTTGTTCAAACAGTGTATGTTGCCAAAGGGTGCTGTTCATATTGATCGTAAGTAACTTTATTCAAAAATTGATTTCTTTATTTTTTCTTTCGTGAATATAAATAGGGACGTATACTTCGTAACTTCATTATTTTTTAAATTCATGTCAAGTTGGGTCAATTTTTTGATATCATATCTTCTTTTGCAGTTCCTGGATTGAACAGAATTGCAAGGAAATTAGGAATTGATTGTGCACCAGCAGTTGTTGGCTTCAGTTTTGGCTGCAGAGGTGCATTGCCAGCTTTTGAGGGATTTGTCGTGCCTGAGGAGCACGAGGACACATTGAGAGAGGCCTGGGAAGAGGAGCAAGTTATTGCAGCTGAAAGAGCCAGGGAAAAACGAGATAAAAGAATCTGGGGTAATTGGAGAAAATTGATAAGAGGCTTGATGATTAGAGAGAGATTAGCAGCTAAATATGAGTTCAATGGTGATGCTGATGATGATAAAGATGCAGGACCAGAGCCACCGTCAAAACGAAAGGGGAAGGACGTTAAAAAACCGGTGAAAAAGCCCAAAACTGCTAAGTAATTATTTATAAAAGAAAAAGAAGAATTGGGATAAAGTGATATATTTCCTACCAGTATTGTTATCGGAAAATGGGGGAAATTATAAAAAAAAAAAAAGAAACCGCACATTTAAAACTTGCACATTCTCCATTTTCTTACAAAAAAATCGTACTGTTATATATAAATGAAATAGAGTATTTTTCTAATTTCATGATAATTTATTGATTTCATAGTCAACATTTAGAGTTTCATAGTCAGTTACCCGGTCCCATTAGGCCCATAATATTTATCTATTCAATTGTGTACTCAGGATTTTTTTTCAGTTAATTTAATCTACACTCAGAGAATTATTGAGCCTTAATTATTGGATATAAGTTTCAGTCAACAGAGATAGATAGTGATAATTATATTCTTCTAGAATTATAGAATTCTACTTTACAATGTTTCACCGAGAACAAAATACGTTACGTATAATAAATAATTTATATTTTTTTCTCATTTTTCTATAAATTAGTATGTAATTATTTTTAATTACCATTTCCCAAAGACTCTTTGATAAATTTATATTTTCATTGAGAATCATAAAAATAATTATTTATTTATTTTTTTTTTGTTTGGAATCATTGTAATTCAGTGATGGAGTGAAATAGTGAAATTAGTCTTTCTTTTAATTAGGTTTTTTTGTTTTTTCCGTTAAATTCTCTTCTCCGCGTGCAGAAATTACGATGAAAACAATCTATTTACATTATCAGTTCTAATTATTCATTCTTCGCTCAATTCACACCCATCAATCAGTCTATTACAAATATTCTCTTCATTCAATTCATTCCAAAATTGCCCATTCAAACTCTAGCTCGTCTCTCTAATTCTTCTCTCAATTTCCATGAAAATGCATTTTATATAAAAAAAAAAAAATCCTCACTAAATCACAGCTCAGTAATTGCACCAAAATTACCCACTTCCTGAAATTTCATGGAAATTAAGAGTTTGCGGTTGAAAAATAGAAAAAAAAAGGAAAAAAATCACAAATTTCCTGTAAAAATTAACAGTCAAATGTTCTTGTCTACGGCGTTTTACAACATCACGCTATCCCTCTGCAACTCATTACTAATAATAGATTCTCATCTGGATTTTAATGGTACTGAAGGTCGCGTGTCTGCGAAACACTATTCATATCTGATTTTTTTTCTCTTTACTTATAATATAATATATCCCATACATGTAATTTTTGATATAACAGTACATGAGAATTTTTTTAAGAAAAACATGTTATTTAGTTTTATCAGTGTTAGAATAGTTTTGCATTTCAATCGTGAGGGAGTCCATGGAAATATTTAACTTGCAAGTAAAAAAAAGTAGTAGAAAATGAAAGTGTGAAAAAAAAACAAATGGAATACCGAAGTTTATTTTAACAAATTGTTGATGAGAAAATATTAATTGATCGAGGAAAATTTTGGAATTTTATTTGAGAGAATTATATTAATTTACTTTGGAGAGCCGAGAGAATTTCGATTTTTTGTAATTTAGGAAAAGTCCTTTTTCTAATTATTTTGAAAATTAATCGAAATGGAGCTTTATATGTTCTCTCGTAATTTAATGTCGATTTTCTTGAAAATATTCAACTTATTGAATAAAAATTTGAGCAATTCGAAAAAATTTCGAAAAAAAAATCGAAAATAATTTCGAAAATTTTGAAAAATCTCGGATATGGGAATATAACTGATTTTCAATGAAACATGTGGACAAAACAAGATTGCTGAGGTCCAATTCGGGAAAATTTCGAAAAAAAAATAGAAAATAATTTCGAGACTTCTGAAAAATCTCAAATAGGGAAATATATTTGATTTGTTTTTTTTTATCGAGTCAGTGACTAAAAAGGCCGAACTCTGATTATTTAGGAAACTTGAGCAATTCATAAACTTAATGAACTAAATATTTCGAAAAACGTTTATTTATCTACGCGAAAATTATCGACGTTAATTTACGTGAATATCTTTGAAAAATCTAAAATTTCCCTGACTCTCCAATGAATAACATTAAAAAAATTCTCTAAAATGAAATTTCCTCTTTCGATTAAACTATAAATGGATAGAACGGTAGTAGAAAAACGAAATGAGTTTTCCTATGAATATTTTAAATTTTCGAAATAACAAATTTTCTTGTCCTCATATTTTTCCAATTATTTTCGTAATGCACCCGTAACAACCAAGATAGTTCATTCATTATCTTCAACTACCGAGTTATTCAGTCAATCAACATATCATTACGGTATCCGATCGTACCATACGATAGGCACACATTCTTCGGAAAATTCCCACAAAAAAAAACAAAAAAAATGAAAAGAACGGAAAAGAAGAATCAAAGTCTAAAAAAAGAATGAAACGTTACTCAATACCTTTTTTTTCCTTCTCAACACAATGTAAAATGCCATTTGACGTCAGAGATCAGTTTGATTGCCCCCCAATTCACTCTCAATTATGCCGAACGGTGTGCAGTCTCTGCCTAAAGATAGTGGCAGTGTCAACAAATATGAATTTTCTTTCCCCCATTTTAGGAATTTGTCTAAGAAAAGAAGAGTTTGAGAGGAAACGATTAAATTCATTGATTTCTCCTTTAAAATCAATTTATCGCTGTTTAACAGCTTTCGTGTTTTCCCTGCATAAATCAACTGCACTCAGTGCAATTCCAAGTTGAGCAGCATAGTAGGTCAGCATTATTGATACCTTTATGAATAATAAAGACGTGGAAATTAGTTAAATTGATTTAATTGAGGAAAAAATTATTTTACGGCTTATCCTCACCGTTGGATATGGTACTGGACAATACCAGTGATGAAGACCAAGTAAGGTATCCGATATTACGAAAAATATACTGCCGATGCAACTGCATAATTTTGTCCAGGTCCATGGCTCCTTATTAAAAAAAAAAAAAAAAACAGAAAATAGCCATTTTAATATAATACTGAAAATAGACATCTGACCATTTTTAGATTATTTCTTTTTCTTAACAAATAAATTGTTTTTGCAAAATGAAAAATATGCACATGTAGAAAATTGAAAAAACTACAAGCACAAATTTTTTAAATATTTTTTTGATAATAGATTATTTGTTTTAAAAAATATAAAAAATTGTGAGATGTGTGCTAATTTCATGATACTGGAATTAGCAGACCTCTCACAATTTTTAGTCTTTTTATCTTAATAAATAAAGTAGTTTTAAACAAATGAAAAATATGCACATATTCAGAATTCTAAAAACTACTAGTGCAATTTTTTTTTTGTAATAATTCACTTGTTTAAAAAAATGCGAAAATGATTAAATTTGTAATAATTTAATTATCATTTTTCAATTCTCTTTTGAAAATAATTGATTCGCTTAATCATGCCTATAATATAAAATCATCGTGTCAATTATGATTTGCACTTTTATCATCGTTTTTCATCAAATAAATCGGAAACTAAGCGAGATAGCGTAATTTTCATAAGCACCTTTTTTTGTAGCTCTATTTTTCCCTATAAAAAAGGCAATTACCAAAATTTTTTCTATTTTCTCACGAATCCTGAGATATTCCACAAAAACGATGATACTCTACCATCGAATTATCTCGTTTAATCCCTCAACTATAAATTTCCCATTGGTTCTCGTACTGCAATGGTTATTGCATACAGCAATGTTTTGTATGTCAATTTTCTTCACTGAATAATTCATAGACCAACGACAAAACGACATTTTATATTATAGGTTTGATAAGAACCACTTGTTTTCTTTTTTTTTTTCCTCTCGTTTACTTTGAAGAATTGCACCCTCGATATGGCTCGCCATGACATAGTTACGAGTAGAAAAGTGTAGATAGGTACTCCAATTGTCAGGACTCCAGTCAATCGTGGCATCATCATGTAGAGTACTGCATGAAGAATAACAAAAGTGTAATTATTCAATTGATCTTTGAATTTCAAGGAAAAATGGGGAAATTAAAAAAAAACAAAATGAGTTGATTTCATTCCAGTTTTCTTCGAATATCTCGAAAATTGAGACAGAAAGAGAAATTTTCGTTGAAAACTTTTTTTTAGCTCTTGATTTTCTCTACAAAAAAGGTGTCCTCGAAAATTTCTCTATTCGCCTTATTTACCTATATATTCCTCGAAAAGATGAAATAAAATGACATATGACAATTTTTTTTTTCAACAAATTATTTAACAAAAAAAATGAAAAATATACAGATGTAGAATTTTTTTTTAAATTTGCAAGTGCAAATTTCAAGAATATTATTTTTTATAATAATTTATTTGTTAAAATTTTTTTTTTTAAATTGTCAGATATGTGCTCATTTTATTATCATATAAATTGATTATTCGAATTACCAAGAAGTGCAAGAGCATAGAAACATAATCCAAGTTGTAAATTGACTGGTTTAAATCCAAATGCATTTATATACATTATTTGTGCAATTGCAAACATTCCCATTCCTGGTATAAACAAATTTGGCCAAACAATGAGTGCATCACCCAAACAACTGAACACAAGGCCAATTAATATTCGTCTCGTGAAGAAAGTGTATCTGCAAAAAAAAGAAGAAATTTCATTTTTATTGGATATTCGTGATGAAATTGAAAATAGTAGACATGTGACAATTTTTTTTTCTTCTCTTTTTTAACGAAATTTGAGAAATGGAAAATATGCAGTTTGCACAGATTGCAAGTGCAATTTTTTAAGATATTTCTTTCACAATAATTTATGCTTTTCGAAGAAATCCAAAAAATGGTCAAATGTATGCTAATTTCATTATCATTTTCAATGAATAACAAAAATAGCACACATCTGAGAATTTTCAGCTTTTCGTTTTTCTCAACATATAAATCATTTTTAAAAAATAAAAAATAAGCACATGTAAAAAATTCAAAAAACTATAAATGCAAATTTTTTAAATATTTTTTAAATCATCATTTCTTTGTTTAAAAAAATGCAAAAAAATTGTCAGATGTTTGCTAATTTCATTATCATAATTCATTGACAATTATCATTGTTTCACATTTTTGTTTATTTTTTTTTTTTAATTTATAGACTCACTCTCTGGATAAATTCATCCATTCATGTAGTAGTACAAAGACGATAAGACTTATTATTGGCAAACATTTGAAACAAGCAGTGAGTAACGATGGTTGTTCTGCCAAAAGTACAAAATATACGCAGACACTTTTGAAGAATGGCACCAGTGTTGGACCGATACTTTTTAGCTAAAAAAACAAGAAAAAAAAAAGAATTAAAAAAATTAATAAAAATACATATTTCCTGATTAATAAAGAGATAATCCTCCACCTCTCTCGCAATAAGCATAATGAAAAAATATCAAGTAAAAAAAAAAGCTGATAAAGTATCTCAAAAAAAAATTGCAAAATTTTCATAATCTAATCGGCATTAAAGTCATCTTATTTTTAACAATCTTGAAAATTCTCATTTTCAACAAAGAAATATAAAAATAATTGAATTACTTCATAACTATTGATTGAACACAAAGAAAACTCACCACTTGCGTTGGTGATGACATTTCAAATATGCTTTAAAAAAAAAAATCAAGGTCAACTTGTTGCAAAAAAAAGAAAAAAAAAAGGTCAATTAAATTCTCTTAAACATCAAAAAAAAAATGAGATTAAATTAAATTGTGTGATTGATTGACACTTTTGAATAATTCAAAGTGGTTGCACTCGTGACAGTAGCACGTTGTTCGCTTTGACAGTCATGCCTGTACTGTTGTTTTCTATCTATCATTGCCGCAAAAGTAGACTGATAAAAAAATATCACATATGGGGGGGGGAGGGAGTTGGAGTGGGGGTAAGTGAGAGAGCTCGATATGTATTAGTCGTGTCTTTTGTGGTCTCTTCATTTCGAAGAGTAATTAAGAGCGCATGCGCACGACTTGGTAAGCGCGAAAATTTGAATTTGGAAACATAATTTCGGAGTGACACCAAAATCGTGTGAAATTTTTTGAGGGCTTGGGTCTAATGTTCTATTACCCTAGTGTTTTCGCACTGGTGGCAATTCAAAAGTTCTAAGCTATTGAGAAAGGACAAATTTGGCGGGAAACATAAATAAAGGATAAAGGATGGATCGTAATAAATTGCGTAAGCTTCTAATTTATGAATTGATGGATTCATCGGAGTCGAGCAATGATAAAGAAGGAATGGCATTTTTGTACTCGGCTTTTACAATATTCAATGAAGGAAAAATTTCGACGAACTGCTCATGTATATTGCATTAAGGGGTAACGAAACTTCTTGTGCATATTGAATTTTTTAACTAATTGCTTGACGATATTTATCAATATTTTTTATAGAAAAGAGGCAACGACTGGAAAGAACATTAGGAAGTCGATGCTTCTGATATTTAATGCAAAAAATCGTAATTATCACTAAACAATAAGTTTGAAAATTCGAAATTCACTGGATCTTCCGTTACCCCTTAACCGGACATTTGAAAATCTAGTGAAAACACTCAGGTAAGGTTAGTTCTGCACAGCTCCGGTGTAAAACGGCGAAAATCGAAAATGCCATTAGAAAAAACGTTATGAACGAGATCACTCGAATTAGACATTTTTCAGATTTTCTTCACTGTCATTCGAAGTTTGATGCTTCAGAATTCAAATTCTTGCAAATAACGCGGTGTGCGCATGTGCTCTCATCACTCTTCTAAATGAAAGAGACCAAAAGACACGACTATTGTCGAACTAGCCAAAGAGGTAACCTCCGAAGACGACCGAAGGTGAAATTCATATGTGTAGCGGTTGTAGCATAGGAGCCGAATATTTCCGAGGTTACTCCATTGGCCAGTACGAATTTGGGGGGGGGGGGGGGGGGGGGGGGAGGGGAGTTTACGGTTTGAAGGGGGAAAAAGAGCCGGGAAGAGTGGGAGTTGAGGAAATTTGACGTGAGATTGGCTTGACATTAATTTTTGAGGCGTTTCAATTATTTGATTTGATTTGATTTAATTTATTTGTTGTGTGTTATTAATAAATGTGATTATTTATAAATACAATGATGAGGAATTGGTGGAGATTGTGAACTCACCTTTAGCAGGTGGCATAACCTCATTGGAATAATTTAAAAGGAATTGTGCAAAGTTGATTTTTTCTTTTCTAGCGCAAATGAAGGAATTTTTAGGTTGAACACAGTGAGCTAATGATAATTGTTGGAAAAATGATTGTGCAATCTTTGCCAACGTGTTTGGCACCTTATTTTGAAGCTTATAAACAATGGGTTACTACGAAACCACAGGTTATTGCTGATATTGAGAGCACTGTCAGGTGTATGTCTTATTTTACTGCAGGTTTGTGGAAAATTGGAGTTTTGTAAAAAAAAAAGATAAAGTTTCTTAATTATCCTGGAAATAATAGACGTCTGTCAATTTTTTTTTGTTAACAACTCAATTAAAAAAATATATATGCACATGCAGAAAGTTAAAAAAAAAACGATAAATGCAAATAAAAAAAAATTCTTAGACTTTATTTGTTCAAAATCAAAAAAAAATTGTCAGATGTAGACTAATTGCATTGTCATAGTTTTCAGACAAATTCATGGAATTTTATCAACAGTTTTTCTTTTAAATATCACGGAAGCTAAACGAGATAGAGCGATTTTGCGTGAATCTTTTTTTTAGAGAATTTCAAGAGCTACAAAGAAGGATGTAGCAAAATCATTCTATCTCGATTAGTTTCCGAGATAGGGGAGACTGGGGCAAAATGGAACTGCAGTTCGAAATGATTTGGGATTCTTTTTTAGAGTGAAATTGTCTACAAAAAACTTTGAAAAAATTCAAGAACCATGTACATATATTGGAGCATCTTACCAATTTTTTTTAGATTTTTTCAGGAAGTAGGGTCACACGACCAATAGATGAACACTGACCGAAAGATGGACGGTTTCTATTATCGAGGATTTTCATACATAAATGAATGATTCTTATACTTTTCACGTCAATTCCTGATTATTACATTCATATAGATTTATAAACTATTTATTACATACCGATTGATCGAAATTTAAAATCATAATACTGCAAATATGCAACTGTCCATCTATTGGAGGCTCAATTTATTTTCCAGTTTTTCCTTGATTTTCTTTAATTATTTCTCCATTATTCAAGTTTAATTGATTTTCAGTCGATTCACTGTATATTTTCCTGTACCGTGGATGTACCAGTTATCGGACGGTTAAGGAAATGATACCAGTTTCCGGACAGTTAGAATTAAAGTAATAAAATGAAAAAATAAATTAATTAAATGGATCAAACAATTTAGTTGATTTTTATGTTGAAATTTTGCAAGTATTGAAAATCTGGTTTTCTCATTTGAATATTAATTATTAGTATGTTTTGCTGCTGCGTCCGGAAACTGGGACCTGTCCGGTAACTGGGTTCCCCACGGTACATCATTCTTTTCTGCAACTTTTTAACGTGATTCGCCTATTTCATATGGATTAATAAAGTCTAATATTTCCTTAACCGTTCATCTATTGGTCATGTTACTCTACTTCACTCCAAAAAAATTTCTGAATTATGAGATTCTATGGAGTTCTATTTTGCCCCACTATTCCACATATATTATCTTAAAAAAAAACTGATGATTGGAAGTGGCAATTGTTGATTTTGGGTGGATATTTAGGTTTCCCATAGACTTTGGAGCTGCAGAGGTTTTTCATGGATTTTTTTCGATTTTTCAGGACGCTTCCCAAGCTCATCACTGGCCTCTGAGCTCATCTACTCCATGCCAAATCTTCTGATTCTCTTCAATGATCATTTAATTTATGGCGCCAAGTACGCGCACTTGAATCTACCGCAATTCAAATCGCAGATTAAGATATGGTTGACGATTATTGAATATACAGAGGCACTGATTGAAGTAGGGGGGAAAAAGGTGTGGGGGGAGAGGGGCAAGTGGATGGTGATATTTTTGGTGCAATTATTAAAGTGAGTATTTTAAATTAATTCATAAAAATTTTGAAATTTTCAGTCAAATTGATTTCATTTTTCCATTAGTTTTGTTTTATTTGATATGTCGGAATCTAAGCGAGATAAGGCGATTTTACCCTGTCCTTGTAGGAAATTCCAAGAGCTACAAACGAGGACTAAGGTCAATTTGCTCTATCTCGCTTAGTTTCCAAGATATTCTCGAAAAACTCATGATCGGAAATAAATCGATTTTTTCTGTAAAATTTTGTAATTATCGAAATCTTTGGAATTCAATTCGTTCAAAAATAATTAAATATTTCCATATTTTCAGGACAGTCATGAGACTCATTCTTGTTCACCACAACAAGGAAAGAATTACCCAGAGTCCTCCAATTCCTCCACTGAATCGTGAAAAATTGAGAAAAGAAATAAATGCAAATGTAAGAAGCGAAGGTTTTCGATTGGAACGTTCAGGAACTGTTGTCAGGAGTGTTAATGCATCAGCTCCAATTCACTCGAGAATATGGGAGCCACTGCGGTCAGCTGGTTACGATCTCAATTCAAACGAGTCTCCAATTACGAGACGCAATTTATTAATCGCAGAGGTAAATAAAATCCGGGAATTATTCTCAGTTGAAAAAATATAAAATCGAAAAACATGTTCCATCAGTTTTTTTTTTTAATATCTCAGAAAATAAACGAGATAGAGCAATTTCACTCTATACTCTTTTTTTGTAAAGAATTTTAAGATCTGAAAAAAAAAGATTGGAGCTATTTCGCTTCATCTCGCTTAGTTTCCAAGCTATTCTCAAAAAAATTATGAAATAAAAAAAAACGATTTTCCTAAAAATTTTAGAATTTTCAAAATCATTCTTAATTTTTTCAGACACTCTACATCATGAAACCAATGATTCACCTCACAACGTTCATGATGAAAGGTGAAAAAAATTGGATTCCTTGGGCAACAGCACTGACTCTCGATTTAGTAAGCCTTCAGCTGATAAGTAGTGAGAAAAAACAAATTACTTTCACAGATGATGAAAAAAATGAAATATTAAGACGTAGAATCAGTTTACTTCTCTACATATTGCGTTCACCATTTTACGATAATTGTAGTAGAGGTAAAATTTTCTCATTACTCGATGCACTATCGAGAAATGTGCCATTAGCTAGATTTATAGCTGATCCAGTTGCCAAGTATTTGCCCCATTGGCAAAAAACTTATTTCTACATGTGGTCACGTTGATAAAATACGTTTAAAAAATCATAAAAATATTTTTTTAATTGGAGATACATTGTTCGAAAAGAATCTAGATTCTAGATTACATTCCAGGTGAAATGGTACATATATTTGGGATGATAAAAACAAAAATAATGTAATAATACATAATAGATTTTGGAATATGAAAGGTTTTTTTTTACCTTCAAATTTTCAAAGATTTTCTTGTAATAAAAAATTGATCATGACGCATGCATTACGGGTGAATTGTACAATTATTAATAATTCTTTTTTTTTTTTGGTATTTATGGTTATTTGAAAATAAAATTTATCGTGTATTTATGCAATTTTAAAATGCAAAAAGACCCATTTATCCCACATTTTCACAATTATCCACGTAAACATCAACAAATTTCATTGCAATAATTTATACAAATATATTACATTATATAGAATACATATATATATTCTCTCTCTCTCTCTCTCTTTCTCTCTCTTCCATTATTCTTTTAGCAGAAAATACAAATGATTTGAAGATTAGGAATATTTTTTTTTATGGCCGATTATTTAGTTATTTAGTTATTCATTCGCACATTTGGAGTAACGAATTTATTGTTGTATCTTTCTTACCATCGTTAGCATCATAGACGGATTTGATCACCTCTTTGTCGACATTTGGAAACATTTCGGCTATCTGGATGCAGAAATAATTTACAAAATTTTATTTTTTATCGTTAATAAATTAGGTAATAGAGAGACAGAGATAGATTGATGGATTTCACTTTGAATTTTTGTGGAAAGAAAGATTGGAAATTTTTTTATCAAAACTTTTTTCATAAATCGCATTTTTTTTCTTCATAAAAAACGTAATTACAAAAAAAAATTTAAATTCATCTTAAATTTCAAGATATTTATGCAAAATAATTGATAAAGAAAAATTTATAATGTAACATGAATACCGATAATTTCATAGATTTTCCAATCGATCTAACAAATTAATTTTTGCAATTAGAAAGAGAAATTTAAAATCGAGGAAACAAACTTAGTTGAGAAATAATAGTTTTGATGAAATTTGGATTCACCTGTTGTAATTCAGCCTCTGCCTCTGGTTGTGAACTTGGAATGACAACTGGTGCTGCAACAGCTGGAACTTGTGGTGTCGTGTATACCTTGACAGGAGCATGAGTTGGCATACCAAACATCAAGTTTGTTGCAGATGGTACCATCACAACCGGTGCACCTGTCATGTAGGGCTGACACTTAGTCTGAAACAAAGAGACATATTAATTAAATTTGACACTTTAATTGACTCGTGTTATTAATTGGTAATTGCATTATTCCTTCCTCCATGTGAATTGACATTCCAACATTTCTCATGAATCTGTAAATATTTTGGGAATTAACAGGTTTAGAAAAATGGACCGAAAGTTTTTCTTAGCGAATTTTACAGCTTGAAAAAACAAGATTTCCTAATTTGATCATTTTTAATTTCTCTTTTCTTCCATCGAATAAATTAAGAAAATATGAATTATTTTTAAAAAAATGTAAAATATACACTTATGGAAAATTAAAAAAACTAAATACTAATTTTTTTTATGGATCGTTGCCTTAGAAATAAAAAGGCATAAGTGATGTGTATAAGCATAGCACTTACGCCCTTTTGATTCTAAGGCAACAATATTTTTTTTAATAAAAATTTAGTTATTCAAAAAAAAAACTCAAAAATTGTCAGATGTATGCTAATTTTATTATCACACATTTTGAGACTTTTTTAGTTTTAATAAAGAAAAAAAATTAATTTTTTTTTTTTTCTATTAAAAAAAGTTTAATACTTTGAGAATAATTTACCGTATAAGTGAAGACTAGATTAATCATCCCCTCCTGATTATCTCCCTGTTTACCGCTCAGCATGTACCAATCCTCGTGTGTCTCGCCTCTTTGAATAACTTGAGGTGGAATTTCTATGTGTCCCCAGGCTATTAGCTCGTCCATAGTGAATGAACATTCATCGTAAACCTCGACGTATATTCTGTCGATACCGGCTGGTAGCCAACTGATAAGGGAAAAACAACAATTACTTGAAAAATTCAAAATATGGGAAAAGAAAATTAATGAAATATCAAAAAAAAGTTACCACTGAATAATTTTATTCCAATGTGGATTTTTTCCTCCATTCGTTGCAGTCTGAGTCTCATAAACCGAGTGGCCGACACGCAATCTCACGTATGGATCCATTCTCGTCATACCATAATTTTTAACTAATTTCGCCTGTGAACAATAAAGAAAAATAGAAAAATCAATGGAATTACATTCATTTTTTTTAAATAGCTGCGAAACTAAGGGAGTTACGCCTTTTTTACCCTAATCCTCTTTTCTAGAGAATTTCAAGAGCTACAAAACAGGATTCATTATAAATTGCCCTATTTCGCTTATTTTCAAAGATATTTGACGAAAAACTGATGGAATAAAGTCAATTTGTCTGAAAATTTTATGGATGATAAGAAAATTGACGCACTTTTGACAATTTTTCTGGATTTTTTTTAGCAAAAAAATTATTTAAAAAATGTATTTGAAAAATTTGCACTCATAGGTTTTAGAAGTTTCCACTCCTGCATATTTTCCATATTTTTAAATGATTCATTTGTTAAAAGGAAAAAAAATCGACAGATTATTGGAAAATTTAGAAGAAATTAAAAAATAAATTTTTTGAAATTTCTACTTGTGCGTATTTTTGATTTTTAAAAATAATTTATTCGTTAAAAAAAAAATCTAGAAATAATCAAATTTCTGCTATTTTCAGTATCATCTCCATAGTCGTATAGAAATATTGAAATTTTCACGAAAACCTTTTATTTGTCCCTCTTATTTCCCTCTAAATTAAAAAAAAAATTGAATAAATAAAAAATCCCCTCTGAAAAAAGGTCTCCACAAAATTCATCGTATCTCCCCTAAATTTCAATATATTCTGCAAAAACTGACTGATCAATAAAATTTCCTCATTTAATTCTTTCTCACACAAATAAACTTCTCACTGAATACTAGTGAATACATAAAAGTGCACTGCTCAAATGTCATCTCAATTTCACTCCATTGAACCAATATGTTTAATCAATGTTACTTCAGAATAAGAGTACGACCTTCAATTAAAAATTCTTGGGAACTCAAGTGAGATTTCTCAAACTCAATTAAATTTTATCTCTCATCAATGAATTTATTAATTAATTCCTGTCCCACTGCATTCTCAGGTCATTCTCAATCATATCAGATTAATTAAGGATTAATTAAAATTTCGCTAAGACTCGAGGTACAGAGGTGCCTTTTGCGTGTCTCTAACATGCCCTCTGACTATATGTTAAATTACCTACACTTTACGTACACTTTAATGACACTCAAAGAAATTACACTAACATTACATACAGTATCCGATGTATTTTTTTTTTGTTGAATGCATTTGGAACCTTATGGTTCATAAAAGGATGACACTGCAAATCACAAAAATCTGACAATTTTTAGATTTTCCTTCTTTTAACAAATAAATTATTTTTTAAAAAATGAAAATGATGCATGAAAAACGAAAAACTACAAATGCGAATTTTTGCATTTTTTTATAATAATTTATTTGTTTAAAAAAAATCCAAAAAATTGTCAGAACTCTGCTAATTTATGTCATTAAAAATAGCAGATATCTGACAATTTTTGGTACTTTTTTTTCTTAACAAATATATCATTTACTAAAAAATAAAAAATAGGCACATGTAGAAAATTCGAAAAAATATACGTGAAATTTTTTTAAATATTTTTTTTTGTAATAATTCAATTGTTTAAAAAATCCAAAAAATTGTCAGATGTCTGCTAATTTATGACATTAAAAATAGCAGACATCTGAAAATTTTTAGGCTTTTTTTTCCTAACAAATATATAATTTTCTAAAAAATAAAAAATACGACCCAGCTAGAGTTACAGAAGTGCCTTCAATAAATACATTGAATTCTGCATTCGAATTTAATAAGGTTAATGCCTTTCAGTGTCATTTAAGTGTACGTAAAATGTACGTAATTCAATATATACTCAAAGGGCATGTGAAATAGATGCAAAAGGCACTTCTGTACCTCTAGCCTTATCGTAAAAAATATGCACATGTAGAAAATTCGAAAAACTATAACTGCAATTTTTATGAATATTTTTTTTGTAATAATCTAATTGTTCAAAAAAAAAATTCAAAAAATTGTTAGACATCTGACAATTATTAGTCTTTTTTGCCATAACAAATGCATTATTTTCTGAAACAATAAAAAATATGAACATGTAGGAAATTCGAAAAACTATAAGTGCCATTTTTTGTAATATTTCGTTTTGTTCAAAAAAAATCTAAAAAAATTGTCAGATGTCTGTTATCTTCAGTATCATACTCATTTCATGATCATTATATATTAAAATTAAAAATTAAAAATGAAGCCAAAAAAATTACTAATCAAAAGGCATTTAAGGCGAACCTTTGACAGTGATTTTAGTGATATTAGTCATATTAACGATACTCTGATTATAATTTATAATTTAAATATATAAATAATATTATTTTTTCTTTTTGTACATTAATACTTTCTACACAAACGTTAAAATCGTCAAACTTGTAAAATTGCGGAGGGCATTGAATAATTGGTGGTGAAATTTATATGATATTCATCATGTAAATATATATTTAATGTATTAAGTATAAGAAAATATTATTATTTTTTTTTTTCAATTGCCGAGGGCGTTGAATAATAAATAAATAAATTAAATTATAAAAGGTAATTAAAAGCACTATTAAAGGCATTATTAAAAGCATTATTAAAGACCCTTCTCTACCTTCTAGTCATATGTCTAATTTAAAATTCTTCACCTGTACAATAGTGACACTCAGTCTTCCCATTCTGGGATCAGTGAACTGTGCTGTTCCCTGTTGCTGTTGTAGTGCCAGGGCTGCCTGCTGATCAGCAGCTTCCTGCTGCTGTTGAGGAGTCAAATTTTCCTCTAGTCTCAAAAAGCAAGGTGGCAGAGACCCCAAAAAAGCCTTTAAAAAAAGTGCAAAACAATGAATTAACATAATGAGAAAAAGGCATAATTCATACGTGATAATGAGAATTTTTGACAAACGAAATTCTGACGTTTTCATGATGACTTTTAATAATTTATTGACATACTCTTTTTCTCCACTCTTCATGCTGCTCCGATCTGCCGGCAGCTTCCATATTTTCAACAATTCAATCAAACACTTAACGCAAATAATAATAATAAAAAAAATTCAGGTAACTCAACGTTCAGAGGGATTTTATCGACGTTTTTTTTGCTCTTTTTCTCAGTAAAAAATGAAGTAATTGGAGTCAACTTCCTACGCACGAAGAAAATAACACGTCTCGAATGACTAATGACGCGTTTACAATAGTCTACTTTTGCTTATCCCCCACTTCTTGCAAGAAAACAGCTGCAGTTTGTGTATATGGGTGAAGCCACAATGGACGCAAACGTAATGCAACATAAACTGTGTGCGCAGCGCACCTTAATGAATGTATGCAGTTAGTGCGTCCTTTTATGAGGTTATTTGGCTATTTTGAACTGCCCATGATGAATTCCAAATCATAAACAGGAGTTCCAAAGCTAGCACGAAAAACTGATTGAGATTCCAAGATCTGCACATCATCAAAAGTGATATCTGTCACATTACCCCCGCTTACGTGAACAGAAATGGACCCAAATGAATTGTTCATATTATCTTATGGATGTATGTCTTCAAATTTGGTTTCTATAGGTTCATACATTTTTCGTTTCCAGAAGAGAAAATCTTCTTAATGATTTGGAATTTATCTTTGACAGTTTAAAATAGTCCAATAACCTGAAAAAAGGACACCCATTGCGTACGTTTATTATGATGCGTAAAGTGTGCTGCACACGCAATTAATGTTGCATCACGTTTGCGTCCATTGTGGCTTTACCCTATTTTGACACATGATCTGCTGCGCATGCGCGGGGAATGAAGTTTTTGAAATTATTTGCGAAAGTGATTTTCTGCGATTCGGAGATTTTTTCAGAGGATTTTTGGATGATAATTTTTTAGGGCCAGTAAATAGAGGGGAAATTAGCGCTAATTACGTGTTAGTTTATTAGCTTGATTTGATTTCTCGTCTCAAATCACTAATCGTGTATTAATTTAATTCGAAATTCAAGTTAACAGACGTGGAAATAACAGTATTATCATGCATTGCTTTATAATTCCTAATCAAAGGCAAAGGATTTAGTGTCATGCTATTCGTTGAAATTGTTTTCTGCATTATTATTATTTTGTTGGAGTTAAATTTGAGAAAATATCAGAAAAAATTTCGAAAAAAGAAATTTCCTAAAATTTTTTGAAAAAATTTCCTAAAATTTTTTGAAAAAATTTCCTAAAATTTTTTGAAAAAATTTCATAAAATTTTTTGAAAAAATTTCATAAAAATTCCATTAAAGTTTGATAAAAATTTCGAAAATCCTGAAAAATCTCCAATTTTAGAAGAAAACTGATTTTTAAAATGTATATGGGAAAATGAAGGTTGCCGGAGTTTAACTTAAGGAAATATGAGAGAAAAATTTTGGAAACAAATTTATTTGTTATTATTTATTATTCTGTATGACATCAATTACGTTAATTTACGGTTAACGAAATGCATCCGAAAATCAGAATTTAGTTAAAACGGAGTTAACGTTAATTCTGGCTTTATTTATTGGCCGTTAGAGGAGTTTTCGATTTTAGTCGAGTGACTTCTAGAATTCATTGAATTGAATCTTTTGATGTCAATTTCATAAAATCAACATCAATAGAATGATGAGATCAATAGAATGATCAGAATCATGTTCTGATATGTAAGACTGTAGCGAAACGATTTTTTATCAGAATAATGTCTACTTATTGATCTTATCCCTTTTCCTCTTTACTTACTAATTTATCACGAAAAACTTCAAAGTCCATCCGTTAGCGATTTCGAGGAAATTTAGATTTAGATGAGCAATGGATTTTGAAATTTCCGTTGCTTAATTTTTTGCAAGGATTTTTAATTAAAAATTCTGAGTGAGGATTTTTTTATATTGAAATTTCCGTCACTCAATATTTTATTAAAATAAATAGAAGAAAACTGAAAGAAGCGGATAATAGTATAGCTTTTCAATTGATATAGCTTTTTCTGCTAAAACTTTAGCAATATGCTTCCGAATGAAAGTGATACAACTTTTTTCAAACCATCACCAAAATATCAAATTTTGAAAAATTGATTAAAACGCCAATAACTCGAGAACTAATCATGCAAATAAGCTCAAAATTGACAGGCATCTAACTGATACAACTCTCGAAGATAATATATGAGTATAAATGACATCAGTTGAATAGTTTCCGGAAATTCCATTAAAAACGGATTTTCGAAAAATGGACATATGTCAAAAAGTACCGATTGGATTCTCTTCAAATAAAGCTTAAAAAATAGACTTCGTCGAGAGGAAGTTTTCCACAAAATATGAAATTTTTCTTTTAAACCGTTTCGCTGTAATTGAGACTTTTATGCACACACGTACACAGACATGAGTTGAAAATATCATTTTCTCTCTATTTAGATAATTTTAAGTATCTTCTATTGAAAAAATTACAATCGAAAATTCTGATGATTACATAGTTTCCATTCGGAAGCAAAAAACTAAGTATGTTTCAATTCAAACATATTTATTGATTTCCTCAGTACAAAAGTATTATTACATTGAATTCACTTACAAATAAATTGACAAGAGAAATGAAGAAGAAAAAAAATTGAAATTTTTTTTTTTACTATTTTATCATAATGAAATTAACGCACATCTGCAAATTATTTGCATTTTTCGGAACAAATAGATTATTATACAAAAAATATTAAAAAAATTCGCACTTAACATTTTTTGAACTTTCTCTACATGTGCATTTTCTTCATGTTTTGTTAATAATTTTTTTTTTTAATGCAAGAAAAATCTAATAATTGTCAAATCTGCTATTTTTAGTATGATGAAATTTTATCGAGA
The DNA here is from genome assembly GCA_963942555.1 of Aleiodes leptofemur. Classification (NCBI taxonomy): domain Eukaryota; kingdom Metazoa; phylum Arthropoda; class Insecta; order Hymenoptera; family Braconidae; genus Aleiodes; species Aleiodes leptofemur. The sequence continues at coordinate 10,415,633 of OZ012620.1, forward strand.
TGCCTTTTTTTGTAGTATGGGCAATTCCCCAAAAAAAGCGCGTCGTTAAATTGCGCGAGACCCACGAAAAATACAATTTTCGAAAATACAAGCAGAAAAATTGTGAAAAAATTAGCTTCTTCATTACAAAGTTACAATTATTGAGAAAGTGAATAGACCAAGCAGACATAATAAATGGAACAAATGTGAAAAACGTAATGAATCACTATTATTACGACCAATTCCAGGTACAACAATAATAGTGCCTGGTAATTCGTCGATTGGTCTAATTGATCCAGGTACAAGTTTACCATCACCTATATTACACAAGTCTGTCTTGCAGCTAGTATAATATTGGCGGTAATTGCTTATATTCACTTCTGTATTGAGATAAGGTGGATTTCTCTGGCATTCACGACGAAATGCTACCAATTCATCTTGTGGATCCAGACGTTCTTGTCGATAAATCGTGCAGTAATCATCCGGTTGACAACCGATCGCAACTCCATTGTCGTGAAGACATTTATCCGTTGGTTTATTCGAATTTGCTGAGCAGACGTAACAGACTAAACCTAGAAGAGTAATTAATAATTATTAATTATCAATTAGTATTTCAGTAGTCAAGAGGCAAAACGGGATAAATCGATTTTTTTTACTCATTTTTTTTAAAAGAAATATCCCAAAAACTAAGGGAAATAGCAAATTTTTAAAGAGCATTTGTTTTTGTAATTTCAAATTTTTTCTATAAATTGAGGAAGAAAATCTGTTATCAAAAAATTCGTATTTGAAGCGAAGAGAAAAAAGATTGACTAGAGATTATCAAGTTATTCATATTTTAATTTGAGTTCAATACAAATTCGAATTTTTTTAAATCAAGTAACAAAATAAACCTGTGGAACGAAGTGATTCAGCATTTTTTTAGAGAGAAAGCCTCTACAAAAAAATTTGAAAAAATTCCACAACATTGTCAATATTTTAGAGTATCTTCTCAATTTTTTCCAGAATTTTTAATAAGTCCCTTCACTTAAAAAAAAAATCCTAAATCATTTCACGCCAAAGGTCCATTTTGCCCCGTTTTTCCTTATTTTGTTTAAACTTCAAAACTTGCGCAAAATTGAAAATTTCGAATTTTTTTTCTATTTTTATTTTTTCATTCAAAGACAAATTGCTTGAAAAAATATTTTTTTTTCTCCGTATAAAAAAGTATTAGAGCTAAATCGCGCTATCTCGATTAGTTTCCAAGATATTCTTCAAAAAATATTAGTAAAATCAACTCATCCTGTTTTGCCCCTTCTTCTCGATGATTTATCAATCAATTGTACAGTCAATATCTGTGAAAACAGTAAATAATTACCATTAACACAATTAACTCCAAAAAACACAAGATAAATCCATTGAATTAACATTTTCTACTGGATAATTATGAACATGACAAATAATTGATTGATTAACAGAACAAACTCGTAGTACTAAGACTAATAATGCCGATGACTTTTTTTTCATTATCAATAGAAGTGATAAGATACGTGACAAATTATCGCGCTGATGTAATTATTTCCCCTCAATTTTTTATTATTCAAAAAAAAAAAAAAAAAAAAATGATTTTCTATTACAGCGGAATTCCCAAAATACAATTGTGAATTAGAATGTCGTCATTTCGATTGTATCGTGACTCTATGAATCACTCATCGTAGCGTTAAAATTAGAAATAGAAAAATTATTTACATTGAAGGAGCAAACAATTGTTTGGATAACGACAAAAATATATAAGAAATAATTGGAAAGAGAGAGATAAACAAAAAATTCATACAATTACAGTAGGAAGTGATTTGTATGTTTTTTTTCCCCCTTTTTTTTTACGATCTAAAACATGATTTCGAAGAATGTAACGAGCATTTGAATTACCTCTACTCTTATTTAATAATTATAAATAGGGGGGGGGGGGGGGGAAACTCCCAGGAATAAATTGAGAAGGTCGCTTACTATTATTCATTTCTCGGCTGAATATACACGTTAATTTATGTGTTCACACTTCGATGTTCATTTGATGGTCACAAAAAAAAGGAAAAAAAGTGGAGGAAAAAAAAAATAGAACACATTTCGTCATAATTTGAATTTTACGGCTTGGCGGGAGTTTTTTTTTTGAAATGAACTTTTTGTATAAATTGAGAAGCAACGACTGAGGAAAGGCATTCGTGAGTGTCTCTTTGAGCTGATCATTAAAAAGACTTAGTGAATTATTTGAATTTAAAAATGTTTAAATTATTCGTGATTTTTGGAATTTTTTGGGTGAATTCAGTTGTTGGACAGGGCGCAACAACACCAACAATTATTTTCAGTGTTTCAAGTATGAATATTAATTCAATGAAGAAAAATGAAAAATTGATGCATTTTGAACGATTGAATATTGCTGATTTTTTGAAAAATTTAATGAATAAAAAATTTTCATTTTATCCAGCAACACAAAAACCAACACCAGCACCAACACGTCCACCAACTCCAGCACCACAACCAGGCTGTAGATGTGTTCCTTATGATGATTGTCCAACAATACCTACAGGAATTGACATAAGAATTGTTAATACGGTATGATAATGTTTTATATCAATAATTTCGAATCAATTATTGCAGATATGAAGAAAATTAAATTAGCACATATCTAACAGAATTTTATATCATTTTCAATTAAATAAATTGTTGTAAAAAAATAGTCAAAAAATTTGCAGTTTTAGTTTTTTTTAAATTTTTTACATAGGCATATATATATATATTTTTTTAAATAATTTATTATCAGAAAATATTTGGAGAATTTGCACTTGCAGAAAAAAAAATTTATATGTGCATATTTTTTATTTTTTTTTGAATAATTTGTTGGAAAAAATTGAAATTTTCAAATGTTCGCTATTTTCAGTATCACCAGATATCTCACAATTTGATGGAGATAAGGGGAAAATTGTGGAAATCTTTGCTGCAGATCTCATTGAGTTCTGCGAAAAAAGGTTTCTGCGAAAATTCCACTTTTTCACATCAATTTCGAGATATTTTGGAATTATTGATTCAACAATAAAATTGAATTCTCTGAATTTTCGTGCAGTACTTTCAATTATTATTATGATACTGAGAATAGCAAATGAATGATTTAAAAAAATTAAAAATATGCGCATGTAGAAAATCCATAAAAGAACGAGTGCAAATTTTTTAAATATTTTTTTTATTTTAATCATTTATTAAAAATTATTTAAAAAATTAAAAAATTATCAGATGTGTGTCAGATTTAATGGAATTAGCATGAGGATAATCATATATTATTTTTTTCTTGTCCTCAGCCTCAACCAACTTGTCGAAATGGAGAAATTTGGTGCTGTGGCCTGCCAAGTGGGCTGAGAGATCCTGCATGTGGCATACGAAAAATAACAAATTCTCCACCACAACAGAATGGTGCTAAATACGGTGCTTATCCATGGCAAGTTGCACTTCTAACATTGGATAATATGTACATCGGCTCTGGTGTCCTGATTGGTGATGAATATGTTCTCACTGTTGCTCACAAAGTCGTTCCATTTCCGTAAGTATTTTTTAATAAATTTAAGTAGATTTGAAAAATTATCTGGAGAATTGAATGGGCTTGGAAAAAGTGCTCTTGAGTATATTTTCCAATGCTGCACGTAATTTTCATAATCATCAAAAACTGATGATGCCAAAAACAGCAGACATTCGAGAATTTTTAGTTTTTTTTTTCCTCAACACATAATTCTTTAATGAAAATTCTGTTAAATACGAGAAAAAAAAGTTCTTTTTCGGTTTTCGGAGTGTAACTTAAAGGCAAAGCGAGATATCGAAATTTTCGTAGAAACCTTTTTAGTAAAGCAGCTTCCCCTCTACAAAAAAGGTCCTTACAAAAATTTCGATATCTCCCTTCAATTCCGAGATTCTCTCCAAAGAAAAATATTTCTTAATTTATTTTTAAAAGAATGAAAAATTCGAAACAATCATTAGTGCAAATTTTTCAAAGATTTTTTTTTAATGATTGATTTGTTTAAAAAAATCCAAAAAATTGTTAGATCTTATCTAATGGCATTGTCCTTAAAACTGCTAAAAATAATCTTTTTATCGTTTCTCTTTTCAGCAAAGGAAATTTTAAATTACGTCTTGGCGATTGGAATGGCCAATCAACAACAGAGCCAAATCCCTACGTTGAATTTCGTCCAGTAGCAATGGTAATTCATCCAAATTTTAATGGCAAAAATTTACAACACGACATAGTAGTAATTCGCCTAAGTGGAACAGCACCAATAAAGACAGCACCTAATATTAACACGGCCTGTCTACCAACAACAATGCCACCAACTGGAACAAGGTAAAATCAACAATTATGTGATAGATATCGTGTCACATAAAATTACCCAAGCTCAATTTACTTTTTTTATGTTTATTTTAATTTTCTTGCTTTTCTTTTCAAGGTGTTTCGTGTCAGGATGGGGAAAAAATTCATTTGGCAGTGATGGAAGATATCAGGCAATGCTGAAGGAAGTTGATGTTCCAATTGTTGATCAAGGCAGTTGTGAGTCACGTCTACGTGCAACGAGACTTGGTCAATACTTCGTACTAGATAAAACAAGCTTTATTTGTGCTGGTGGTGAATCTGGAAAGGATGCTTGTACTGTAAGTATTCTTTTTATTTAAAAATCATTGACTTTGGACAAAAGCGGCCTAAGTGCTATGCATAAGCATTAGAGAAGAAGGGGACACCTTTGAACAAAATAATTTTTTTTTAATTGATGATATGATTGTGATTTTTTTTCTAAATTAACAAAGGTGTATTATGAACGCTAAATATCCAAAGTATTGATTCCCTGGTTGATCCTGCCAATAGTGATATTCTTGTCTCAAAGATTGAGCCATGCATGTCTCAGTACATGCCGAATTAAGGTGAAACAGCGAATGGCTCATTAAATCAATTATGGTTCCTTAGATCGTACTCCAAAGTATTGATTCGAGATAAAAAATATCAATGATTAACTTTTTTACTATGCTAAAATTAATTATTAAAAAAAATTAGACGTGTTTAAAGGTGAGCACCCTTCTCCCCACCTATGTAAAAGAATTTACATCCGTTTATTTCTAAATTGACGGAATAATTTCATTTCTAATCAAACTATTGGAAAAAATCGATTCATTTCAAGTGCAATCGATAGTAAATTATCTCCATTTTCATTTCTAAGCAACTGCAATCTTTTGAAACGATTTAAATTAATTATTCTCTTCTTCCTATGACATTACAATAATCATCATAATTTAATGTTAATGATTTCAGGGTGATGGTGGTGGTCCATTGGTTTGTCAGACTAATACTGGACAGTTCCAGGTGAATGGTCTCGTAGCATGGGGCATTGGTTGTGCTACCTCTGGAGTTCCTGGAGTTTACGTCAATGTTTACAACTATTTATCATGGATAAATCAACAAATAGCCGCACTTGAAGAAGCCTAAATTAACGCTAATAATGAAATTTTCAATGAAAAATTTGTTAAGGATACTCATTAAACCATAATACTATGACTATATAAAAGTCAAATTAGAAAATTTGAGGACTGACGGATAAAATTTATATTTTCTCCATATAATTTATAAAATTGGCGCATAAATACTCTTTTCATCGTTCATTTATTTTTCTATGTACACATTGTTTTCTTCTTTTTTTTCATTATAATTTAACTTTTGAATTTTTTTACTGTAGTGATTTTCACAAAATCATTATTCATGGGAATAAAGAGCTGAGAAAAATTATTTATCACTATTTTTCCTTTTTATTTTCTAAATTCCTCTCTTTTCACTATCAACGACGTGGAATTCTTCCTTTTTTTCTTTTTATTATTCCTCTCTTATCACTCCTGTACGAATACAGGATATTTCAACATATACAAATATAGTATTTACTATAAGTAACGACGGTTTTTTTTCTTCTATTTTTTCACTTCCACGTGATTAACATTGTGTTATATGATTTTTTTATAATCAACGAATATTTTTTTTTCATTGACTTATCAAAGATTTCTTTCGTCTAAATATACGCGGCACAAGCGAAAGTTGTTGGTACAGTGAATTTTCGATTTCGAGAGATAATAAAGTTAATAGATCCTTTGAATTTCGTAAATGTCATGAAAAAAACAAAAAAAAATCGCGCTGAAAAATTTTATAATACATTTCAGTAGTGAAGAGGTAAAACAAGATAAGTCTCTTTTTTTCTCATTAAGTTTATTCAAAATACCTTAGAAAATAACCGAGAAAGAGCAATTTTGCCCCAAAACTCTTTTGTAACTCTTGAAATTCTCTACCAAAAACAGATGAGTAATATCATCTTATCTCGCTTAGTTTCCGAGATATTTCCTTCGAAATGACCTCAGAGATAAGTCGATTTATCCTGTTTTACCTCTTCACTACTGATTTCCTTTTGGTTTCTTTTTTACTAAATTCATCGTATTATAAAATTTTTTAGACTTTCCAATGAAATTAACGAAATTTTAAAAAATCTATTGACCTCATTATCACTAAAAAATAAAATTTCAGCATAAAATGCTCGAGACATTGTGGCATTTTAAATATATATTTTCGTTACAATTAAATTTTTTTCCTTCACGACCAATTCGGCAGTATTGCTAACTGAATTATCATACAAGTAGTTCATTTATCTCTCTTATGATGGAGGTAGAATTACATTTAGTCTTTGCATCAATGCTCTGAAAATTATTTTCATATTGTTTTTCCTTCCTCGTACTTATTTTCTTTTTACTTTGACATTATCATTTTTTAAGTGCATGATTAAATTCAGTAGTTTCATCAGTTCGAAACAATAGGAGTACGGCAGTTACATAAAAAATGTTTTTTACAAAATATATTATATTGCTTAAGGGATACTAAATTATCTTCTTTTTTTTTTGTTTTTTTTTTCATTTGTTTTCTGCATGATTTAATTTACTGCTCTATCGTAATTGTAGATTATTTCAATTGTTTTAATTAAGCTTGATTATGATTACTAATTACTCGACTGATGCCTGATATATAATGAAAATGAAAATTATTATTTTTTTTCTATTTTTTTTTATGAATACGAAAGTTTTTTGTTTTTTTTATAAAAATGAAAGATTTTTGTTCTTTATAAAAACGAAAGTTTTTTTGTTAAAATGAAATAATTCATAATTAAAGTTATAGTTTATTCGGGAAATATCTCGAAAATGAGGAGATTCACGAGAAATTAGCAAAAAGCCTTTTTTTTTGCAGTTCACAAATTTTTTTGAAAAAAGCTCTCAAAAAATTTCTCTAAATTCCCTCATTTCAAAGATATTCGCAGAAAAATCTCAAAAAAGAAAAATTAAATGTGTTTCACCACTTCATTTTTTGAACTAATACTCGATATTTAAGAAAAAAATAATAATTGTCTCAAAAATCATTCAAAAACAATCATTCATTTTATTCGAATCGAAACATAAATTACTGAAAATACAGAAAACGATAAAAGAATTTTTCCTAGTAGTAATAATTTAATTATCCTTGACTCACGAAGCCTTGAATAATATTTTTTCTAAATTTTTTTTAGAATTATCACGATAAAATACGTACAAATTTCCTAATTAATTTGCTCACAATTATGTTTTTTGTTTTCATGTTCATTCATTTGTCAAAAAATGTGCATTTGTTCAAGGATATAAAAAGATAAAATATATTTTGTTAAAAGAAAAAAAAAAAGATGTTGATATGATGTTGGAAAAAAATCAGGGAGCAGTGATTGATTTGCGAGAAAAAAAATAAATTATTTGATTGAACAAGAAAAAATGAAATAGTTTATTTTTGTTTTGATCTTTTTGAATTTGGTGCTTATACGCCTTTGGCAGTCAACGTATGGGACATTCATGCGAACGAAAAAGAAAAAAAATTAATCGAAGACCATTTTTTGCTAAATCTAGAAATTAAAAAATTTCTGTACAATAGTCTAGCTAAATAAGTCATTATTTAAAAAATGCAAAATTATTGAGATAAAATATACAATTCTACGTCATTTTCATTCTTTTTCTCTAATCACAATGAAATGAAAGAAAAAAAATGAATCCGTTGAAGTAATTAATTGTACGTAGTGTAGGAAAGAATTAATTAATTTATTAATTTACTCGTAATTTTTTCCTAACGATAATTCTCTCCTGCACTTGAGTCGGACGCATTTTTTTTCATATCAATTTTTTTTTTAATTAAAAAAAAAATTTCTTAATTTTCTTGCTTCATTATGTTCTTACAATACGGGCGTAGAAGAAACTCACTCAATTTATTATAATTAAATAATTATTTTTTTGTCTAGTTTTACTTAATTTTGCTGTTGCTTGTAAATTGTCGGTGTAATTTGATGGGCCAGTTGGACGGAATGATGAGATGATGGCGGTGATAACAAGTGGCCACGTTCCATCTCGTTGACTTCCTGCTGATCCGCAACGCCAATCGATATGTTTGAACGTGCAAGACTGTTACGTTGACGGCACATGTATGGAGTTTCACCGGGTGATGGAGTTTCCCGACCCTTTTTGTTGAATTGAAAAAAAATAATCAAAAATTAATAAAGAAAATAGCAATTTTATTTTGTTAGAAATTATGCTTTAATGTAAAAACACAGTTTCTGCTTGTTCAGCACTCGAAAAGTGCTGGACAAGTGCTGGACAATAACATATCATCGCCTGAGAAACAAAGTGGCGTAAGTGCTATAGCATTTATGCATAGTAATAAGCATATTATACATAGCACTTACGCCACTTTGTTTCTAAGGAGACGATATAATAATTTAAAAAAAGAATCAGTTTTATTTCAATATTTGAGATTTTTCAGAATTTTCGAAATGCTTTTAAAAATTTTAGTTTTCAAAATTATTTCGAAATTTTTTATTTCGAATTTTTTTTCGAAATTTTTTATTTCGAATTTTTTTTCGAAATTTTTTATTTCGAATTTTTTTTCGAAATTTTTTATTTGGAATTTTTTTTTTTAATTTTTTATTTCGATTTTTTTTCGAAATTTTTTTGAATCAAACTCTCGAATACTTGCTTTGCCCGTATAAATTTGAAAAAACAGTGGAAAATCACCAGATTCACTACTGAAAAATTGTCAAGGAATCAAATTTTCGAAAAAAAAAGGAAATGTTCAAGTAAAATTTGAACTCAGAGCCTTCAGATTAGAAAATTTAATAAGAATTTCGAAAATTCTGAAAAATCTGAAATATGGAAATAAAACTGATTTTTTTTAAATAATTTTTTTTGAGGATATTTCGACGAAGAAATAGGTTTAGGAAAATTTAGCAAGAGATTTTTTTTTATAGAGCACAAAATTCCCTAAAAAAAATGTTTCCTGACAAATTTTAATAGATTTGATACTTTTGGAGATATTTCAACATTTATTTCACGTTTCTTTAGTCTCATTTATTTTCAATATTTTTTATATTAAGTGCTCTCATTTCGTGATAAATCTGTTCTTCGTGTTACTCATAGTCTGAGTAATTTACTGACCTATTAATATTTATCATTGAGAATGCGTCAATGATTAATTGAAACTTTCTTTTCGATTGGAATAATGGAATTACGAGAATGTTTATATTAATAAAATGTGTCATGTTCTCAATGTGTTTCTCAAAAAGACAAATTAACTGAAGTTTTTTGAATAAAGATTGTTCAAAATTATTTCATGGAAAAATAGAAAAAAAATTATTATTCTCATGTATTAAAACGAAGTTAATTTCACATTTTTTTTTTAATTTTTAATTTTTATTTTTAATTTCACATTGACATCAGTTTTTGTCGATTATTTTGGAATCTATGAGACATAGGGCAATTTTCGTAATTAGGGTAACACGACCAATAGATAGACGATTGAGGAAAACTTGGAGTTTATTAAAGCGTATAAAATAGACAAATTACGTAAAAGACCTGCTGAAGGGAGTGACGCATGGAAAAATATAGTAGAGAGTGGGGCAAAATGGAACTCCGGTGCAGCATGATTCAGGAATTTTTTTTTGGATTGACTCCTTCAAAAAATTTGAAAAAAATTGAGAAGATGCTCCAAAATGTGGACATTGTTGTTGAGTTTTTTCAAATTTTTTCGTAGAAGTCTTCACCTTTAAAAAAAATCCCAGATTATTATCACCAACCGGTTCATTTTGCCCCTATCTTCCCTATAATAAAGAAAGGGAAAATTAATTGAACTTGAATAATGAAGAGATAATCAATGAAAATTGGAAAAAAAGTGGAAAATAACTCATACCCCAAATATGTAATTAATCATAAATTGAAGAGAAAATTATAAAAACCATTCAATTATGTACAAAAATTGTTAATAGAAAAAACCGTCTATCTTTTAAAGTCTGTGTCTAAAAAAATCTACAACGAAAATAATCCTATCTCGTTTAGATTCCAAGATATCGAAAAAAAAAAAAAAACATAAAAACAATTTTGTTTAAATTCTGATTGATACATCATCGTTATCTACGAAATTATTTTTGAAATTATTGAGAACGCGTCAATTACCAATTACCTATAATTGTACTTGACTCCGATTTAATACCAGCCAGACAACGTCCAAGACACTTGGACTGTGAGGAGGGAGAATTGCTTCTTTTCAAATGATACTGAGGGACATTCAAAGAAATTGAGGATAATTCTTTTTTTTTATTTCCAAGTACAGAAGCCCCCCCGAATAATGTCATTGAAATTGATGTAATTTTTGCTCCAATTTGCTTCAAGTACAAATTCAATGTCATTACTTGTTATACTTGGAAATGATTGGAGAAAAAAAATCTTTTTTTCTTTTTTAATTTGATAATGTGGGAACAAATTCAGTAGTGAAATGATGAAAGAATAGTGATAGATGAAAATTGTTAGCTTCTTTTGTGAATATCTCTGACACGAGTAGACTTACAAAAAAATTTCCTAGAGACCTTTTTTATAGAGAATTTCATGAGCTACAAATAAGATCTCCTGATAAAATTTCCTAAATCTCACCACTTCACTATTGAATTCATTTTTTAATTAAACATCAATTTAACGAGAAAAAATGAACGAATACCTGTTTAGAAGGCCCACAGCATGTTGCTTGATTGCATGGTGTGTCTGTTTTGGGACAATCGAGAACACAATCCTCAGTAGGTGTTCCCTTGAAGTCACTATTCGTATCATACTAAAAAGGAAAGAAAGAAAAACAAGAAAATAGTATTAATATTTCAATTCTACTGCTGATTGAAATTAACATAACTTTATAGATGAGACCGGGGCAAAATGATTCGGGATTTTTTTTCGGTATGAAGGACTTTACTGAAAAATCTGAAAAAATTTGAGAAGATGCTTCAACATGTTCCCATTATTCTGTAATTTTTTCAGATTTTTCCGTGAATATCTACACTCTAAAAAAAAAATCCTGGTTCATTTTGCTTCACTGGTCCATTTTGCCTCAGTCTTCCCTATTATTATTGTTATTATTATTATAATAAAAAGAGGGAGTGGATTACTTCAATGAATTCAGGTTGAATGGTAGTAGAATGAATGCCCTCGTTGTGGAAGAATTCTTTTACTTGTTCGGCAATTTTCATATACTCGGATAAATTACGACACCGGATATGAGCTGATGCTATTATACGATCCCCAGCAAGTTGCCATACGTGAAATTCATGAACAGCAAGGACACCGTCTATGCTCTCAAGTAATCTCTGTTGTATTGCATCCACCTGAAATTCAAGAAGCCATAATCACTTTTCATTTTATCTTTCTTGCAATAAGAGATGAGCTCATTCTTTTCAGAAACCAAAGAAGAAAAAAAAATGAGGAAAAAAAAATTTACTTGAATGTGAGTTGGTACTGTCTGGAGTAAGATCAAAGCTGATTCCTGCAGCAACGGCCAGACAGAATGTAGAATGAGAACCACAAGAAGTAGAGACAATGCTGGATCAATATAGTCTCTGGAAAATAAGAATTAATGATTTACATAACTTGTTTTACTATGGAGTTATGAGTTATTGTAATTTAACAAACATTTATTCTATTTGTGGAGAATAACATGAATTGCTGCAATAATGAAAACATAATTCTGTTGATTTAAAGGAAAAAAGAATGAGGAAGTTGGAGAGAATACTGCAACGATGTTTGCATGGAGACAAAATTTTGCATTTCCATTAGAATTATTTTCATCTGACTTCTCCACATTATTTTTCCACAAATAACTTATTCTATTTTGATTAAGGATGTATGAGAGTGATAAAAATTTTCGATTTAAGGTTTCAACATTTTTTTTTGTAGTTAGATTTTTCCTCAAAGAATTATTGAAAATTAACATGAAGTACATGGAATTTCATAGAGAAATAGAGATTATCATCATAAATTAATAAATATCAAATTTTCAAAGAACAAATATTCATCAGAAAGTTTTATATTGTAGTGATTTGCTAATATTTCAAAGATATTATGTATGCATTTATCCTGCAGCGAAAAATACTATTGAAATTCGAATAACTTTATCTTATCATTTATTTCTCGCCATGATTGGTCAAATTGTCACAATACACGTCATGTGGTCATTTCCTTCAGTTTACCCTGCAAACATTTGAGCCCATCCCCACCCATAAAAATTCACATTTTCCCTATACTCTTGCTCATACATCCTTAAATTGTGAAAATGAAAATAAATAAATTACTTGATTGGCCACTCCGTTTTCCATACAATGGAAGCTGAAATTATGACAATAACTGAGCCAAGTGCATCCGATAATACATGTAGAAATACACCCTTCATATTCATTTGACTGGAACTATGTGAATGTCCATGGGATTTATTAATTGGAAGAGGTAGAGGTGGTGGTGTTGATGATCGATATGTCTCCTTATTTTCTTTGTCATTTTCATTCACATTGTCATTCTCGTTCTCATTGTCATCATGCTCATTGTCATCATGCTCATCATCATTGTCATCGCCAACCAGCATGCTCAGTCTGTTGTGACTTATGGAAATTCCATGGCTGTGACCATGAGAACTTCCGTGTTCTAGAATTATAAAAAAAAAAACAAATCATTTTTCATTATTATTATTATTAAAGTTTTTTCCAATTTTTAATTTTTTTTAATTTTTATAGTCTATTGTAGTTTTTAGACAAATAAGCCTCAAGTATATCCTGACCTACATAGGAAGTCGAGGGTAAGTTTCGAGGACAGGGAATGGAACTGGATGTGGAAGAAGACTTGATTTTCTCGTATTTTAGAGTCATGGGCCTGTGATGATGCTCTTTAAACAAGGTTTAATAAAATCGTTCATTTTTTTTTTGGGAATACTTGAGAGTCTATCAGAAATCGTAATGTTTCGAGAAGAATTTCAAAATTATTTAGATAATTCTGAAAGATCTCAAATATTGATAAAACTGTTTTTTTTATAATAAAAAAAAAATTTATGTAGAGCAGAATTGGAGCTACAGAAAAAGGTCTTGATAAATTGATGATAAAATTAGCAAACATCTCCTAATTTTCTGCATTTTTCAATGAAAGTACATAACTATTTCAAACAAAAAAAATATCTGAAAAATTTGCACTTACGATTTTTTGAATTTTCTACAAGTGCATATTTTCCATTTTTTCACATAATTATTTGTTAATGAGCCAAAAGAAAATTTTTAACTGTCTGCTATTTTCAGCATCATCTAATAAAAATATATTTAGCCTCCATAATTCCTCTGAGATATTAAAAAAAAATAAAAAATGAGCACAGCAACACTTTTTATCCTTTTTCTTTGAATTTCATTACTGATCTCTTAATAAACCGTCACCTTACAAAAAAAAAGGGCGTAAGTGCTGTGTATAAACATAGGACTTACGCCCCTTTTTTTCTAAGGCAATGATATTTAATAATTAATTGACAGTGTTAACAGTAATTTTATTAACAGTAATTCGATAATCATTATGTCTATTTACCATGAAATAAGAAGAGTCCAATTATATTAACAACAAGACCAGCTATTCCCACATATACAACTAGATCTGGCTTATGTATTATATCTTTTTCAATGAACCTTTTGCAGGCTTCTACAGTTATACTGAAGCAGAGAGCAACAAGAAATACAGCATTGACTAGAGCACCAAGTACTTCAGCTCTAGCCCAACCAAATGTATTCTTTGACCATTTCTTTGGTGACATCTGTAATTAAAGATTAATTAAAAATCATTATTATTATTTCAAGATTGAGAAAATTCCAGGGAAAATAAATTTTACTTCATTTCCACTTTTTTTCTGAGAATATCTCGTAAACTAAACGAGATAAAGCAATTCCTAATTCTTCTTTCAGGCAAGAAAAATCGCTCTATCTCTCTTAATTTCCAAGATATTTCGAAAAAAAAAATAGTGACAAAATAAAATCTATTTTTCTGAAAATTTCATAATTTAAAAAAATTATTTTATATTTTAATAAAAAATATTTTATTACCTTTATTGATAAAAATGCAACAACAAGAGCTGCAACATCAGACAGCATGTGAAAACTATCGGCAACAAGTGCCATAGAATTTGATATATAACCGACAATAACTTCAACGAAAAAGAAAGCTGTCGTTAACCATAACATTGTTAATAAACGACATTTCTTTCCTGTGAAGCGTGCCATTTTTCTAAAAATTTTTCTTTATTTCTGAAAGTAAGAAAAATAAATAAATTATTATGATTAGTACTTCATGTAATAGTGATTTTATCAATTGATGGTGAAACTGCTGAGATAATTGAGATATTCTTGAACACAACAGATTCTATTAAAAAAAAAAAAAAACAGATTCTATCAATAATTCGTAAATCTTTTTTATTTTTTTTTATTGTAGGGTCTCACGACCAATAGATGGACACTGACCAAAAGATGGACGGTTTCTATTATCGAAGATTTTCATAATTAAAAGAATAATTCTTATACTTTCAAGTTATTTTCCAGTTTTTCCTTGATTTTTAAAAATTATTTCTGCATTATTCAAGTTTCATTGATTTTTAGGCGATTTACTGTAAATTTTTCTGTACATCATTCTTTTCTGCAACTTTTTAACGTGATTTGCCTATTTCATATGAATTAATAAAGTCTAATATTTCCTTAATCGTCCATCTATTGGTCATGTCACCCTAATAATTTAAAATTTTGATGATCGAAACTTTTTTTTGCATCATCTCAAGAATTAAATCTTCGTTTTTTTCAAATTAATTTAATTATTTGTACTAAATTAGTTTTTGTAACTGGATAATTGTGTTTCATTCAACAATCATCGTAAACGATTGTCTTTTTATCAATTTCAAAAATGAAAAGGAGATAAGAAACGATAATTCCTATTCAATGTTCGATTCACTGAAAAAATAAAAAAAACTCGTAAAAATCAATATTATTTAATTTCTCAATAAAAAAATGATTTAATTCCAGGATAATTATGAAATAAATTTTAATAAAATGGGAATTAATGAAACATTGACTCTGAAACTATTTACATTACCCAATTATTTATTGCACTTTATCTATCTAATAAAAAAAAAAAGAAGCACTCGTCACTGTACTCATTCGCAACAAATTGAGAACTAGAACCCTAACTTTTATCTCTTAAAAAAAAATTCAATTGCCCTGTTTTATTAGTTGTCTTATCACTAATTCATTTTTTTTCACTATCAACTCTCTTAACAATCAGTTAAAAATCTTTGAGAATTCCTTCTTTTTTTTTCTCAATTAAAGGGCAGATAAAAAGTGATAAAATCATTGGCTTAGATGATTAATAAAAATCATTAATAAAAATAATTCAATTAAATTAATGTTATATATCGATTAAAATACAATTAAATTCTTTTTATCAAATAAAAAAATTGAAAAAAAAAATCTTAAAAAAAAGATGAATTCTCCTGATAAATCGACTTTTATTTTGAGGAATTTATTTTTGCACCCAGAGACACTCAAATGTATTTTTGTTTTTCTTTTTTTGATTTTATTTTAAGATTAGCAAATTGGTAGGTTAACGAACCTGACAAATAAACTTATTTGGGAATTTATCTCAGAGATTTTTTTTTATATTTTTACAACAGTGATTTTTTACAGTGAGAATCTATTTTTTGTGATTAGTCATGGGGAAAAAAAAGGAGATTTTTCCATTTTATGATTCATCCTTGGTAAATAAAAGTATCTTGGCAAAATATTTGAAAGCTAAAAATTTCCAAAAATAACGATGAGTACATTTTTATCTGTTAAAATTGTCTTTACTTCAATAAAAATGAAAAATTCATTAATAAAATGAAAAAAAATTCTTACTTTTTCGATGAAAACTTGGACGAATCTCAAATTTCACATAAAAAACGTAAAATTCTTATTATCCTTCTTTCCTTTTCACAGAAAAAATAACTTCACACAATTAAAAATTTTACGTCATGTCACAATTAAATAATTACACATGAATTTATCATTAAAAAAAAACATTAACGTATTTTTTATTTTTATTAATTAATCAAGTTTTTCTATTGCACACATGGGAAATTAGAGCAGCCTGTCAACCCTTCGTCTTTTGTCACTCATTTTTTTTCACTTTTTTTCACTTCAAAACAAATAAAATAAAAAATAACACTGTATTCATCACTGACATGGGAAAAAATGGAGTAATAAAATGGGAAAATTGCAAGAATTTAATTCAGTCAATTTAATTGTGTGTAAAACTAATGTTTTTTTGCTTACTTTATCTTTGCTTTTTTCTTCTTCTTTCCATTCAAAAATGAGTTTATGGATATGGCAAGAAGCGATTTATTCGTCAACTGCACAGAAGCTAAGAAGCACGCATACTGTCTGTCTGTGTACGTGTGTGTCTGTCTGTGTATGTGTGTTACACAAAACTCATCACCATGGCTCACTGAACTTTCAAGATTAAACTCTATTTGTTTTTATTTGTAGTGATCTTTTATTATCTGCACGAGGAAAGACGAAAAAAACTGTTTTATTGACCGAGAAACTGGAATTTTCACGAATATTTTAAAAAATAATTCATCGATTCGATTTGAGTAATTCGTACAATTTAGTCCTTTTTTTTGGGGGGGGGGGGATTAAATTGAATTAGCAGTTGACGTAATTTGATATTATCGGAAAAAGAAAAATATTTTTATTTAATTTAAAAAAAGGGGCGAGAGCGCCTCTAGTGGGGAAAATAGTGGGGAAGGGTGAGGAGGGAGGGAGGGGAGGAAGGGGCAGCGGGAAGGGGGGGGGGGGGGAGAGTGTTCTCGATGGGTAAAGAAGAAAAACTTGATTTTGCAACGAAAATTTTGCGATTGCCAATTTATTTTTAAATTTAAAAATTGATAGAAGAGTGAATTTAAAATAGTTTTTGTGCTTGTGAGGGTTTTTTTGGGAGGGGGGATGAGTATTGGACTGTGGGGGGAGAATTTTCACTGTGGGGGAGGTTGAAATAGGCTGTGGCGGGTTTTTTTGCGTATTATGGCAGTTATGGTTAAGAAGTATTTCGTCAGATTCTTTGGAGCTGCTGGGACACTTGTGCAATGGGCCTGTATAACTCACTGTGTTTTTGAGTATATTGGGGATTTTGTTGTTGTAAGTTATGTTTTTGTTATTGATAATGGTTTTTTGAGTTGTATTTTTGGACTGACAGTTTTGAGGAGGAGGTTAACTTTTGATTTCGAATGAAAAAATGGGGAATTTTAGTGCAGCGCCATCTTTTTGATGAATTTCGGAGGAAGAGGGGGGAAATTTGAATTTGAATGGGGAAATCACATTCTTTATTTCAATTTATTCCAAATTTTTATTTGATAAAGTGTAATACACTTTATCGTGGAATAACGCGGAATTTGAGGGAAATAGGAAAATTTTTGTAAAAATCTCTTTCGCATTTTTTTTTATTTTAATTTTTTAATTTAAAATTTCGCATTTTTTGCATATTTTGTTTATAAGTCCAGCCCTATGGTGAATTGAAGGGCAATTTTTTTGTGGTGCAAGACGATGATATTGGGGAGCCCTCGGAACTGGAAAGTTGAGAGGCAAAAAAAACGCAAAAAATGAGAAATTTTAAAATTAAAAAAATTCCATCTTCCCTCCAAATATGACGTCCCTTAAATTTCCAGTTCCCAGGCCTTCCAAACACCTTTGCTCTTCACCCTAAAAGAGAGTGTCTCCCAATTCGCTATAGAACCGGACTTTTAAAAGAAATTTGAGCAAAAAATGAGAAATTTAAACTTAGGAAAATTCCATCTACCCTCCAAATATGACGTCCCTCAAATTTCCAGTTCCTCGGCCTCTCAAACACCTTTGCCCTTTACTCTAAAAAGAATTGTCTCTCAATTCGCCATAGGGACGGACTTATAAAATTAATCCTTCACAGTCTCTCCAGTAAATTAATCTAAGATACATAAAAACGTCGATTTTTTTGTCAGCCAATCTTGTTTTTCCTATTTTATAAAATCCCTCCGAATAAAAACGGAGATGAACGGTTTTTATTACGAGAAATACCCTTAAATCAGTGAAAATGAGTAAATGCTGTAGATCTCTTCATTGACATGAGGCCCAAAACGCGCGAAAATGCTACAGATATTTCTACGGATATTTCCACAGCTAGCTTTAGCGACATCGATATTTTGTTGAGAGAGTAATCATGAAAACAAGTCGGTTTCCCCCTGTTTTACTTCTTACACTTCTCAATTCAAAAATGAATATGTCTGGATAATTTTCTCAATTGATTTTAAAATTTCAAGTGCACGGGACCATCAATGGAGCCAACAATCTTCAGCAATGATATATTACTAACAGAGCACATAACTCCACGTTTTCGTAAATTGGAAAAGGGTGATATTGTAATTGCAAAAAATTCAACAAAACCAAGCGAACACATCTGCAAGAGAATCAAAGCTGTTGAGGGTGAAAAAGTGCGTCACGGATTTACGACTTATATTGTGAGTATTTTAATGATGTTTGGATTAATATTTTGATGGTTTTCGAGGGAATTCCAGAATTTTTTATGATGTCATTGAAGAGTCGGGGGAATCCCACCTGTTAATTGTTGGGATACAAGGTATTACAATAAAAATCTAATTCAATGGAGCCGATGTACACAAATCAATTGTATTTAGGACAAGTGAGGTAAAATGGAGATTTCAATGGAAAGATATGAGATCGAATTTTTTTTTAAGATTTCATCGGAAAGCTGCGAAAATTTCTGGTGAAAAACATGTTTTACCATTTATTGTTTTGAATTTTTTGAAAATTCTATTTTTTTGGGCGCGAATTGGGGGTCAAAACCTTTCAATCTCTATTTTTTTTTCAATTTCCCGAATATCTTTTTGGTTTTATTGGTCATAGCGATTTATAGTTAATATTAGATGAAAGGTGAGATTATTTTTCAATAATTTATGTACTTTCGATAAGAAAATGATCGATTTCTGACGTATTTATGGGTCATTTTGTGAAAACTTTTATTTATTTATTTTTATTTATTTTTACGTCAATCGGCCTTATACACAGTATAATCAATTCCAACAATTTACTACGAAAAATAATAAAAGAAAACAATTCAACAAGTGAGTGGAAAGGTGGAGATGAGAATTAACAAGAAATAAACTCTTGGATCTTCTAACTATTTACAGAAATATAGTAATTATTCAATATTTATATAAACATATCTTGGCCCGACTACTGTTTCTTGACACTCGTCCTATAAATATCTCAAATATCGATAATTTGAGAAAAAAAAGGATATTAATTAATGTAGCATCAAAAAGATTGAGGAATAGGAAATATTTATTTTAGATTGATAAAGAAATTATATTTAAATTTATAAAAGCCGATTACACTAAAATACTAAGTAAGGCTTTCTGGCGTCATCAGCTGAATTGGAAGAGATTCCAACTTCGACTTGTCATCCAAAAGCATATTTCTTCTCTCTCTTTACACTATTCGTCACACTGTTTGTTCAATGAATGACCTCTTTGTGAAGCCACCCTTGGCCACTCGTACTTTTCCCGGAAACCCTCGAAACCTCTTGCATAACTTAAACAAAAACGTAACAAAAATGTCAAATAGGAAAAACACTTTTCACCTCACACTTCCCAGTAAGGTATTTATGAAGTTAGCCTCACTAATATTTACTTTATATTTTTTTTTTAATTTATTAGGTACACTCATGCAACACAATGTTTACTTCATCGCTTTCAACACTAGTCCCACATTTATGTGAAATGATCTCACCTTTCATTCGAAATAATTCGAATAATAAGTCCAAATTATCTACTTTTTCTTCTTTTTCTAAGTTTTCATAATTATTGCAATTATTTTGATTCTGTAATATGTTTTTTTTCGATATTAGAACGATATTGACTATAATAAATTGTTATTAAATATTATGTTATTAATTGAATTAATTTAGTGAAAAAAATTTGAATTAATCGTGGCTATTTGTCCGGTAACAGGAATTTTTCATGATTTGAACAAATAAGAAATGTTCTGACGAACTAAAATATAGATATACGATTATATCGTCGCCTTAGAGTCAAAGGGACGTAAGTACTATGCATAAACATAGCACTCACGTCTCTTCTGTTTCTAAGGTGACGATATAAAGAAAAAAATGGTTTGTAACTTCAAATTGTTGCATCGTAACTCAAATTGAATCACGCTTATTGAGTTTAGTGTTAATTTTTTTCTTTTTTTCAAAAATTGTTTCTGACTGATTTGACTGAAAATGTCCGGTAAGACGAGCTAAAAATGATGTTAAAAAAATCTTTCCTATTTCTTTATCATAAGGGACGTAAATTAAGAAGAAAAAAATTATTATACGAACTACTTGGATATCCTTAATTAAAACCGATCCCACGTTGCTACGAGCAATAGAACCGAAAATATCCTCAAAAAAGTGAAATTCCTCAATTTTATAGAGAGTAAGGGCCCCGCAGGGTGGCGATTGACCTGGAAAACCTGGAAAAGTCAGGGAACTTAAAATTTCTAGAATAGTCAGGGAATTTTAATCTTGGTCAGGGAAATTTGAAGTTTCTTTAACGACAGTTTCAGATTCAGTTTCACAATTTAACGCAGTTTCAGGTATTATTGTTAGATTTTTATAAAAAAATTAATTTCAAGAATAACTAAAAATTTTAACGTATATGAGGCATTCCACGCTATTTCACTTATTTTTCAAGCTTTTTTTTCGATTTTGTTCATTTTTGGATATGTTTGAATATATTGTATAGTATTTGAATATATTCAAATAATATTTCTCTTTGTAGGTCCTGAAATTTTACTTTTAGTCAGGGAAAAATCATGAAAAAGTCAGTGAACACTGAAATTAGTTTTCAGTCGCCACTCTGCCCTAATTTTCCCTCGAAGAAGTAAAATTTTCGAAAAAATCTCAAAAATCAATTTGAACAGATGTTTTCTAACGAAAATTTCCTCAGCTTTTCATGTGAATTACCAGAAAAATTCTATCTCTAATATTTTCATTGATTTCTCGAGATTTTTATTATATAATACACATGGAATCCAAAATGTGTCAGCTTCACCCCTTTTGTCCTTTTTTACCCTACCCACCTCTAGATTTATTTATTTATTTATTTATTCATTTATCGGGAAAAACTACCCAACAGCCGAGACCAATAAGAGGGTTGAAAGTGATTGTACATATGATTAACAAAAGATAATGTAGTGACAACGTGTCAATGATAACAGAAGAAAAATGCACACACAGGTAGCTTGATGTTAAATCGAATGAGTATCGTAACATGCAGTAAAAATAGTGTAGAAAGAAATAAAGTAAACAATAATTACATGAGATTTTTTAACAAAATTATACATTTCGGAACAATTGAATCAAAACTATCATTAAGGTAATCCTTGTGGCAGGTTCAAATGATCGATTTTTCTTTTTTTTTCTTTTTAGTTATTATAATTACTATAACTATTTCGATTTTTCAACACTTTACGGATACCAGAACGATGTCCAAGATGATAACTTGTTAATAAATAATATTATGAATATTCAATACTGTTCCGCATTTGACTCACGCTGTCCAAGCATCGAGGACTGGGATTGGAGGATTCTCGGATTTTAAATACCAATATTGCCGCCATTGATGTTTTCATGCAATTAATTGAATTAATCGTCGCTATATGTCCGGTAACATGCATTTTTCATGATTTCAAAAATTAATACACATTCTGACGAACAAAAAACATATTAGGTTATATAAGGAAAAAATAGGTCTGTGATCATGAATTTTCACCGTGAAACTGAAACTGAACCTCGCTTATGGAGTTTCGATGTTAATTTGATTATTTTCAAAAATTAATTTCGGCTTTATTTGTTCGGTAACATGGGGTAAACTAAATTTTAAAAAAATCTCCTCATGCTATTCTATCGAAAGTGACCGAAATCGAAAAGGGAAAATAGATTGCCCGAACCACTAGGATTACCTTAATGATATCTAGTGAATCCTATATAGAATAGAATAGAATTTATTTCCTTGATGTTACATTGTTTTCATGTCTTACATCCTCCCTTCGCCTTTGAATCCTATATAATTCTCTAGTGAAAATTCCCCTCGCTCATCACTGAAATCATAAAAAAAAAGTGGGAAATTCATCAACTTCTCTATCAATTAAACTGATATTCAGTAAATTATTATGTGAAAAAGATTCCAGAAGGCCATATATGGCTTGAGGGTGACAACAGCAGTAATTCCACGGATTCAAGGCAGTATGGACCGGTTCCACAGGGTCTAGTTCGTACACGAGCTATTTGCAAAGTATGGCCACCACGTGATATCGCATTACTAACTACAAAGTGCGTTAATCCAGATTGAATCTACGATTGGATTCAAAATTTAAAGATAATGATAAATTAACGTTTAAATGAGATGTATATACGATGAAATTTAAATAAAAAATAAGAAATTATTTGTCGAATAAAGAAAAAGAAAATTCGTTATTCTCCAAAAAAATCAAAAAAAGATAGAAATTTTATCCATTGAAATTATTATCAGTAAAAAAAAACCTCCAGGTTTTTCCGCAAATAATTACTTGTGTATTTTTCCTCATAAATAATTTATTCTGCACAAAAGAAAAAAACCAAGAATAATACAAATTAGTTTTAAAAAAAACTGAATAAATTATTAAAAATTCAATGAATTTGTTTTCTCGCACTTCTTCATTTTTTCTCTGTTTTCATTTCAATTTAAGATGAAAATCCATGAATTCTGTGAATAACTTATAATTTATCTCTTAATGATAAGAAAATTAGTAGACATCTGACAATTCTTTGGATTTTTTTAAACAAATAAATTATTACAAAAAAAAATATTTGAAAAATTTGGACTTATAGTTTTTTGGATTTCCTACATGTGCCTATTTTTTATTTTTTAAAAAAATGATTTATTCGTTAAAAGAAAAGAATCAGAATTGTCAGATGTCTGCTATTTTTATTTATTTATTAATAAGCAATGTATAGCTTTCCAGCCTTTTACAATAGTTTTTTTCTCTTTTCATATTAACAATGCATTATTAAAGTAAAAACAGTAACATGTCAGATGTCTGTTATTTTCTGTATCTCATCTTTTCCACGAAATTCTTAAAATAAACTTTATTTATCATCAAATTTTATGTGATTCAATTCTCCAACGGAAATCATTGTTCATTCATTAAAAGAAGAAGATTTGTAAAAAAAAAAAGTTTATATTCGTATTCACCATTTGAATCATTACGCGCGGACTTTGACCGTCAGCGCCACAGCTTCTTTGGATTTGTGTGTGTTTCCATCAAATATACACGAAACACACACACACACATGAATGCCTTGAAGTTTTCATTGGAGAATGAGTTTGTTGGGTTGAACAGAGACGCGAGTAAGGGAACGAGGTGTGTGCACCCGGGGATATCGTGCTCTTACTGGTAATTAATAAATTAACTAACAAAAGCATTGAATTAATCATTGAATATTATAAATAATCATGAATTTCCAAATTTTTGAATAATCGCAAAAAAAAAAATTCTCGTTCGAAAAATTCATTGAATTAATTTTGGAGCGTGACTATTGTTTGCGCCTGTCAAAAATGCAATTGAAACGTTAAATAAAAGTATATTTCAATGATTAAATAATACAATAATACAATTGAATAATTAATGTCAATTTTAATTACTTCAGCTCATTATTTACGTAATGCCAATTGGTACGCATTGACCTTGGAAAGTGATTTACTCGGTGTAGTGAAGTTTACCTTGATATGTTTCTTGGCATAAACGCCCTCAGTCCCCGCCAAACACCAGAGTAACAAAAAATAGTTCAAAGGAAAGAGAAAAAAAAAAGAAAAACAAGCTGTCAGAGTGGGCGTTTTACACACACGTGGGGAGAAGACTAATTCTTTTGATTTTGTTTTTTTTCACGCTAACTTCTATAACTACTTTTAACTGTTGTGTTTGTTTCAAATTTTCTTGATTGGAATTCTCGAAAAATTGAGTGATAAAGTGGAGGGAGAAGAAGATGGTTTGAATTTAGTCAATTAATTCTTCGAGAATGCAAAGTTTTCAGACGAATTAATTTCATAATGTTACTCTTTTTATTTTTAATATCTCGGAATTTAAACGAGATGAAGTGATTCTGCGGGAATCTTTATTTGTAGAGAATTTTTAAAACTACAGAAAAAAATTAGGGCAAAAGCGCTCTATCTCGCTTGAATTCCGAATTATTAAAAAAAAAATAATGATAGAATGAAACCGATGTTTTTTTTCAAGGAATAGATTTTTAAATAAAAAAATTAAATAATATCCACATGTAAAAAATTCAGAAAACTATATGTGAAATTTTTTTAAATATTTTTTTTATACCAATTAATTTGTTTAAAAAATCCAATAATTTATTAGATTTGGGATAATTTATGATACTTTTTAGTTTTTTTTCCTTTTAACAGATGAATTATTAAAAAAAAATATGCACGAGTAGGAAATTCAAAAATCTATAAGCGCGAATTTTTCAACTTTTTTAAAAATAATAATGCTAATCTCATTATCATTGAAAACTTCATAGTCGTAATTTTTCAAAAATCTCTCGAAATTCAAGCGAGATTGAGCGATTTTGCCCTAATTTTTTTTTTTTTGTTCAGAATTTCAAGAGCTACAAAGGAGGATTAGGGCAAAATCGCTCTATCTCGCTTAGACTCCGAGTGATCATCAAAAAAGTGATGGAATAAAAAGCAATCTATCTAAAAACATCATCGAGACATTTTTTATAGAGATAAAAGAGATAAATTTTTGATAAATTCTCCCATATTCTGTTTTATTTGTTTTCCATAAAAAAACATTCATTGAATACTCAAATAATTAATTTTTATTTATTTCCAGGAAAGAAATAATGCCAAGTAGCATAGCAAGGCATTTATCCCACTGTTGCCTATTAGCAACTGTTATCCTGATCTTCGAGTATGCATCTGGTGCATTATTTAACGATGAAAAAATTGAGATTGATCCATGGAGTAAATACGGATTTATTGGTGCAACGATACTCTATCTACTACGAGTACTAACATTCTTATCATTTCCACAAGTGTTATTCAATTTTTTTGGTTTAACTATTTACAATGCATTTCCTGACAAAGTTGTGCTCAAAGGCTCACCACTATTGGCACCTTTTATATGCATACGTGTTGTAACACGTGGTGATTATCCACAATTAGTCAAGACAAATGTCAAAAGAAATTTGAACAAGTGCACTGAGGCTGGACTTGAAAATTTTCAAATTGAAGTTGTAAGTGATAAGCCAATTGGTTTAACACCACATCGTAGAATACGTGAAGTTATTGTACCAACTAATTATAAAACAAGTACTGGTGCATTGTTTAAAGCACGTGCACTGCAGTATTGCCTTGAGAATAATGTCAATGAATTAGCTGATCATGATTGGATTGTTCATCTTGATGAGGAAACATTGTTAACTGATAATTCAGTTAGAGGTATACTGAATTTTGTACTAGATGGAAAACACGAATTTGGCCAGGGACTTATCACTTATGCCAATGAAGACGTTGTCAATTGGATAACAACACTAGCTGACAGCTTCAGAGTTGCTGATGACATGGGAAAATTAAGGCTACAATTCACCATGTTTCATAAACCGTTATTCAGCATGAAGGGATCGTTCGTGGTGACACGGGTAATTTTTTCAAATATTTTTTTTATCGATGGATTAGAGAGAATGAGGAGAGATAAGAATCTTATCTTGTTGGTGCAATTTTATGTCGAGATAAGTGGAGATATCTCTTAATCTTTCGGGGAATTGTTTTGTGATGACCTAATTAGGCAAGGGAAATCGTAGAAACTGACAAAAGGAATTGAGTCATGATTTTTTTTTACATAATATTCTAATGCTCGCTCATTTTAAAATTTTTTTTGAACAAATAAATTATTGTTAGAAAAAATTTTTAACAAAAATTTGCACTTTTAATTTTTTGAATTTTTTATTCGTTAAAAAAAGAGGAAAAAATGAAAATTGTCAGATGTCTGCGTTTGTCATTAGCATTTTTACACATTCTAATCTCTAATTTTATTTGAAAATTTTCTTCGAAAATCGAATTTTTAATCAAATGATACCTATTTTTGCAATCACTTTATCAATTTTTTAATTCGCGAATAAATCCTCTGAAAAAAAATTATTTTGTACTTTTTTTTTGTAAATTATTTGAATAGTTCACTAATTAATTAATTTTTTTTTCAGATGGAAGCAGAACGTCAGGTGTCTTTTGACAATGGCCTCGATGGTTCAGTGGCTGAGGATTGTTTTTTCGCCATGAAAGCTTTTACAATGGGCTACAGATTCAATTTTATTGAGGGTGAAATGTGGGAAAAAAGTCCATTTACCCTCTGGGATTTTGTGCAGCAGCGAAAACGTTGGCTCCAAGGAATTCTCCTAGTTGTACATTCAAAGGCAATACCACTGAAGAAAAAATTATTGCTAGGCATATCTTGTTACTCATGGGTAACAATGCCATTATCAACATCAAACATAATACTAGCTGGATTATGTCCAATTGAGTGTCCACAATTTATTGATATATTGTGTGCATTTATTGGTGCAGTGAGTATTTACATGTATATATTTGGTGTTATAAAATCATTTTCATTGTATCGTTTTGGTTTATCACGTTATATACTGTGCATATGTGGTGCACTAGCGACAATTCCATTTAATTTAATTATTGAAAATGTCGCTGTTATTTGGGGAATTTTTGGTAAAAAACACAAATTTTACGTTGTTAGTAAAGAATTTAGGCCACCAATAACTGTTTAAGTATTTTCAAAAAAAAAAAAAAAATTGTTATTGATAGTGAAAAAAACAATATTAATTCCATTGCACCCTTCGTACCTGTTTATATTCAAAGTATTGTATCAAATCATATAGGAGTTAGAATTTTTCTTTTTTTTTTAAATAATTGATGAGAATCTTTGACGATAAATCCAACAGTTATATTTCACCATAATATTTCTTATCTCGAGAAACATCATTACAGTATGTACATAAAAACGCACAATTTTCTCCTTTTTCTTAAGGTTTTTAAATCTTAATAACTATGCAATTCGAAATCATCCAGAAAAAATAATTTTATTTCATTGATGTAAATGAAATTAATCAATATCACTGCATAATAGTCACTTTTTTTAAATGGATATTTAAATCTCAGATCTCTTGATGAAACGACAGATAATATGCACAATTCAGAATTTAATATTAAACGAATGAGTTAGCACCCTTAATTTTTTTTTACGATGCGTTCAGAGGTGTCTAGTCACATGGGTGTTATTTTAATTGATTATAATTAAATCATTGCTTAAAAATCCAGTCATTAATTTCTCACGTTAACACTACAGCATTTGGTTTCACGTTTTTCGGGAATATCTCAAAATTTTAAGAAGATCGAATTTTTTTTGCGGGTATCTCAGTTGTAAAACTGCAAGGATGTCCTCGCGAAATATTTTGTATCGCCATCAAATTTCGAGATAATCCCGAAAAACTGTCAAACTCAAACCCAATTTGTCTCCTTGATCACGAAATCATAAAATTTGTTCGTTTTATGCTATAATAATATTTAAAAAACATAATATTTTTTTTCTACTTTAATTACTTTATAATGAAGGCCCTTTTATGTTCCATACTGAAACTTCCAATTAAGTTTTTTATTACACATTATTTGTATTTCAAATATTTCTGTGAGTTCAAATATGTGGGCGAATAAGGGAAAAATTTCCTGTAAATTATTCTTGAAATATTTTTAAAATGAGTATTTTTAGGAAAAATTAACAAGAGAGTTTTTTCGTAGAAAATTTCAAATTCAAAATTTTGCTACGAAAAGCAGGAACTCTTGATGAATTTTCCTAAATTTCATCGTTTCTGAGATATTTTAAAAATAAAGTACAGGAATTTTTCATACCATCATCTTAGAAGCAAAGTGGCGTAAGTGCTATGCATAAGTATAGCACTTACGCCACTTTTTTTACCAAGATGACAATATCTTTATCACTTTACTACTGAATTTTCTTATGTCTTCGTGGATTAAATTTATTCAGGGCTACTTCCGTTTGCGATTTTTTTTTTCGAAGTTAGGAAACAAAAACTTCATTACTACTGTGCTAAAGAAATCGCCGAGCTCTGAGGTCTGCTTACTTACAATGTACTGAGAAAAATAATTAATTTTATTTTTATTAGCATTGCTAATGTTAATTAAAATTTTACCAAAGCTCTAGTGTAAATATAAATTCTTCGTTGAAGAAATAATGATGGATTTCTTGTTTGAATATCAAAGATAATTTTTAGTTAATAATAATAAATTTAAGTTTAATTGATAACACAATTGTTTGATGCTTAGTTAAATCAGTCACAATTATTGAAATTAATATTCAATTGATTGTTAAAGCTGTCTTAGATTAAATTTCTTTTCGATGAAAATCAATAAAGAATCATAAATTTGCATAATTTAGCCTAATTATAAACTTTTTTTTTTCATCTGTAAAAGGAAAAATATTTAATTCCTTGCGACAATTAAAAACATCTTTGATTAATTATCTTTATACTTACAATGTAATTATTTTGTTTACTCTGACTCTCTGGATTTCATAACTCAAAGTTTTTTTTTTTTTTTTTTTTTACATAAAATCATCAATTAAATTTTCCAATCTGATCAGTCAATAAAAAATACTTTTACAATATTTATAATTCCATCAGAATATTTCATTGACTTGGAGAATTTAATTGACAACTCATTGCATAATTATTATTTCTTTAATTAAAAAAAAAAAACATGTAATTATAAATTATAATTAACTATGTAAATTATTGGTAAAACGAAGAAAAAGAAATAATTTTTATTGACATCATGACCAATGAACAAAGTACATAAATAAAAAATTATTCATCGTAATATTTTGAGAATTTATTATCAGTGTTTAATAATACTATTAATATTCTCTTGGATTAATGTGAATTAATTTGAAGTAATTATGAAATTTTACTATAAAATAATTATTATTTTTTTCTAATACTCAAGTTAAGTTCTTTAAACATTTAATTTTTATTTCATAATTCAACAGAACTTCAAACAAATCCACATTTTTTTTGGCATTTCAACTAGGTCCAATTATTTCCAAGAATAATTGAGTAAAAAAACGATAAAATGTGATGAGTTATTTCGATTCAGAATGATTATTCTGAAATTCTGAGATATTCATTAATTATTTCACATTTTATCTCTTTGCTATCGAATTAATTCGATAATTGCACAAATACTTTTTTTTTTCTTCAAAATTAACATAAATTAAGAATTGAGATAATTAATAATTCAACATAAAAAATTAACAGACTTTAGTTAATCATAATCTCTTACGATCTAATTTGAGTCGATGAGATCAAAAATAGTACGAAATATATATATATAATAATATCTCATTAATTAATAATCAATAATTAATTAAACTAAGCTAATACTTTCATTATCACGAACTTTTTCAATATCATCCAAGTAGTTTTTCATATCAGATCCATCAATATCATTTCTAATGTCCAATTGTTTTGTCTCATTATCATTCAAAGTTCCTTTAGAACATTTTGAATTATCATTATCAGAATTATCTTTAGGATTTTTTGGA
The DNA here is from genome assembly GCA_963942555.1 of Aleiodes leptofemur. NCBI lineage: Eukaryota > Metazoa > Arthropoda > Insecta > Hymenoptera > Braconidae > Aleiodes > Aleiodes leptofemur. The sequence continues at coordinate 10,445,776 of OZ012620.1, forward strand.
AGACAACGTGCTAGTAGCATATCATTCTTCAAATTTTTCTGTATTCTCGCCTCTTTTGGACTGTAATAATACCCAGGATATTTTCGTTTATGCTCTTCATCAACTTTTTTAGCCAATGCATAGTACGAATCTTTAGTTTCATTAGTCAAACTCTTCCACATTGTACCAAGCATTACTGATATATCTGTATTACTTGAACGTGGATGTTCTAGTGCTAATCTACGTCTCCATTCATTAGCAAATATCATAAATGCATTTGGTGGTCTTCGTATTTTTTCAGGTCCATCTTCACCGTAAATATGAGTCTGTCTCTCTGGTCTAGCTTTCGCTTTCATCCTTAATTTTTTTAAATTCTTAAATTCTTCATCGCTCGATGCTTTTGTATCAGTGTAATTTTCCTGCTGTGAATTTGGACTCTTCTCTGGCTCTACGCAGACTCTCTGGGGACTTGTGAAAATTGGTTCATTCGCCAATTCGTTCTGAAAAATACATAATTCAATTATTAAAATTAGCAAAAAAAAGGAGGTAATCACAATTTGAAAAATCAGAATAATTAAAAATATGAAGTTTTCAGACAAATTAATTCTATTTTCTTACCAATTTTTTTTAGAAATATCAAGGAATCTAAAGGAGATAGAGCAATTTTCTTGATGACCTTTTTTGAAGAGAATTCCTCGAAATTCTCTTAAAAAAAGATCTTCAAAAAACTATGATAATGAAATTACCAGAAATTAGACAATTTTTATGACTTTTTTAAGAATAAATTGTTCTAAAAAAAATATTTGAAAAATTTGCACTTTTAGATTTTTGAATTTTGGACATCTGCATATTTTTTATTTTTTAATTAATTTATCTGTTAAAAGAGATAGAAAAAAATCCTAAAATTATCACATATCTGCTATTTTTAGGATCATAAAAAACTGATTGAATGAAATCGATTCATCTGAAAATTTCGTAGATAATCAGACAAAATTTTTATGCACCACTGTATGAGACATTTTTCTTCGTTTCCTCGGTCGACTCTTGTCTTTCTCCTCCTGATGCTGACGTTCCAGCTTGCAATTATCATCATTAACATGTGAATCGACTGGTCCATTCTTCGTTTCAGCACCATCAGTCGCTGGTTTCACCACATCGTCTTTTTCATTTTTTTCCCTGACATTGCAGAGACCCTTGACCTGAAGTGTCTCAGCAATAGCAAGAAGATCAGTCAATTCACTCTCCTCAACTCTTATTTCACCACTGTACATGAATCTAATCATTGACTGAAGATCCTCGTATTTAACACCATTTAAAATTATAACAGGATGCTTTGACGTGTGAATTTGAAATAATTCCTGAAAAAAAATAATGCAAGTGAGATATTCTATTGCAATAGAAGCAAATGGGCATAAGTACTAAATAAAAGCATAGCACTTTCGCCCTTTTATTTCTAATTTGACAATTCTTAATATTTTTATGATAATGAAAATTAGTAGACATGTTACAATTTTTTGCATTTTTATTCAACAAATAAATTGTGATAAAAAGAGATATTCAAAAAAATCGTAATTTTAGTGTTTTTAATTTTTATAAATCCGAATATTTTTTATGTCTCTAAAAATTCATTAGTGAAGAGGTAAAACAGGATAAATCGACTTATCTTTGAGGTCATTTCGAAGGAAATATCTGGGAAACTAAGCGAGATAAGATGATATTACTGATCAGTTTTTGTAGAGAATTTCAAGAGTTACAAAAGAGCTTTAGAGCAAAATTGCCCTTTTTCGGTTATTTTCTAAGGTTTTTTCAAAAAACTTAATGAGAAAAAAAAGAGACTTATCTTGTTTTACCTCTTCACTACTAAATTTATTTGTTGAAAGATAAAAAAATATAAAAATTGTCGAATATCTGCTATTTTCAGTGTTATATATTGTTTTTTTTTTGCAAATTAAAGGGAATACCTGAAAATAAGGACTGCAAGCTGACAATATTATTTTATGTGCTTTGATAAATCGTCCTTCACAGGATAATGTAACATCAACAAGAGATTCGGATGATAAATGCTCTGCGAATACCTGAAAAAAATGAATTACATGAGAATAAATAAAATTTATTTATTAATGATCATTAATAAATATTGTAAATAAATAAATAAATTACCTGGAGAATATTACTGATATGATTGTTCCAACGTAGATTAAATTGTCCCATTTTTTATTTATTTAATTTTTTATGATTGATGAATTTTTACGTCTGTTGATCACAAAAATAATGCCATTAAACAGGTGAATATTCAATCAAAATAGAAAATTTACACATTGTCTGGCGCCATTTGTGTCTGTGTGTGTCAAACAATGGACCACAAAGGTACCGGATTTATTTTAACATTTTTTTACATTTAATTATAATTATAAATAATAATATTTGATATTATCATGAATTACCTTTGGATTTATTGATTATTTATTTTTTATGAAGTACAGGAGACATCAGGTGTCAATGAATTGGTTGTTCAATAATGAAAATTTGCGAATCGCAATTATTTTCTTTTTTATTCGCTAACAATTGACGCTCGATGCGCCACCTTTTTGCACGCGGGAAAATTTGAATTTAAAATGTGCATAAATTTTTCGGAAAGTCGTTATTTGTTTTTATTCCTTGAGAATATCTCCAGAAAAGGGGAAATTACGTAATTTTTGTCATTACCTCTTGTTTTTTGGGGAAAATGAGGTGTAAAAAAAGGAGAATTGAAATAAATACGCAATCATTATTTGATATATTTAATGAAAACTAATCAGAAAGTGAAATCAAATTGAATCGAACTTTCAGGAGTTTTTCTTATCACGTAAATTTGATAATACTTTAATCATTGATGTTATGTGTTACTCGATAACATACGAAACATCGATTTTATCGATAAATTTGAAAGAAATAAATTTTGGATTTATAAATAGATGAATAGATAAAAATATTGTTTTTAAAGTGGAGACACTGTTTTATTCTAAGCTATTATCAAGAATTTCAAAGATATTTCAAAGATAATTAATTGCCTGTTTTCCACTTGAAAAAGTGATTTTACAAAATTTGAAATGTACTCTTGCAGAAAAAATAATTTTGAACATTGCCTATTCTTGCTTCAATCCACTTTTAAATTGTGTAATATTCTTTGAATTTTTGCATTAAGTGTCTGCAAATTTTTTTTTCTTTATAAAGTATTTTTCAAAAAATGGAAAATATGCACATGTAGAAAATTCAAAAAATCACAAGTGCAATTTTTTGAAAATATTTTTTTCATAATAATTTGTTTGTTGAGAAAAATCCAAAGAATTGCCAATTTTATACGTTTTTTTTGTTATTATCACGAAAAACTTTAGAAAGACTACGTCAGGGGATTTCAATGGAAAAAAGAAAGGAAGAAAAGAACACAGGGGTAAAATCTGAAAAGGTAACCGGGGTAAAATGGGCCTGTAGTGCAAAATTATCCGCAAATTTTTTTTTGAGAGAGAAAACCTCGTCGAAAAAAATTGAAAAAATTACACAATAATGTAAACATGTGAAAGACTTGTAACGTAGGAAAAACGTTAAATATGGCCCGAGCGCTACATACGGCCCTACCCTACCCCAAATCACGGTTGCCATGGAAATTTTCGTTGCTATGGAAAAATCACGTGACAATTAGTGGTGGGGGAAGGCTTTGGCGGGTATAAAAATGGCCACGCTCGCCCAAATTAATCAGACGGCTCACGGCTAACGGAGGTTACGGATCTCCCGAAGCCAACTCAACGGAGTAAAATCCTGAGAGTGTCTCACCCTCTGGCCAACGGCGGTTTCGACAACCTGAGGCCCACTCAACGGAGGAGACTTCCGAGAGTGTCTCACTCCTAAATCCTCACCACAACGAGTGTTCTGCACTCCGCGTGGGCAACGTTGGCAGCCAGTATTCTGACAATACTCTGCCGACATCCTACCGACATTCTGCCGACATTACGCCGACATTACGCCGACATTCTGCCGACATTCTGCCAACGGAAGGCCGACTTCCTGAGGTTAATAAAAACAACGGAGTATCGGGGACTCCCAAGTGAAGCACAACGAACTCGCGGTTCCGAGTGTTATTATTATTATTATTGAATTCCTAAGAATTGATAATTTGATTTTATGTATAAACGTTATATACTTGGTATAATTTTTCATTGATAATTTATGTATAGTACACACATTTCATTCATTCCACCCACACACACCCACACTTTCCAAAATATATATATGTATTATTTTCCCGTTTTACATCTATACTGATTTTCTTTATGTAGTAGTTAGTTTAAATTGAATAAATTGTTTTATTTTCTTTTTAAATTTGTGTTCTGCCTTCTCATTTCTCATTCCCTCTCTCTCAAGTCTAAGAACTAGTTAAAAATAAGTAATTTAAGAATCTTGGTATGTTACAAATGGCGCCCAACAACGTGGTGCTTGAGAGAGATAGTGAGAGATGGGAGAAAGAGACAAATTTATTGTTAAATAAATGAAATTGTAAATTTGTGTGAAAATGGGTCGTAAATCCAAGGCGACCCGCATCGGCGAGACTCAGGATGAGATCCTGAGTACCCTACGACGAATCCTGGAAGCAGTTAAGGAATGCAGAAGTGAGGACAAGAGCAGTGAAGTCAAAATCCAGACCATTGAAAATGGTAATGAGGAAATCGAGGAAGCGACAAAACTAGTGGTCGTTACCGAAGAGAAATCTCGGACTCTGTCGGTAACGGAGACACAGCATCCAGTCAAGGAGATAAAAGGCATATTCTCAGGTAATAGGCGAGAGCAGTCAACAACTGAAAGAAAGGAACAAGTGTCAACAAAAACAGTGGTCACAAATGCTTTAACGAGAATCCAACGTTGGGGGGAAACTCCAACAAAGGATAACAATGTGGAGAAATTACAGTTTAACAATCCCGTCCAAGCATCAGGAGTACTTGAGCAAAATAAAGCGAAAGGCACTGAAAAATGGGGGGAATGTAAAATTGACTGTGAGCTAAACAAAATTGACGATAAGTCAAATAATGAAGAAAAATCTAATCATCAGGAGAAATGTCCCAAAATTGAAGGGACAACTGACAAAATGAATTCAGACAATCCCACTCAAACATCAGGGGTACTTGAGCAAAGGACAGCAAGAGGCGCTGAAAAATGGGGGGAATGTCAAATCAACGACAAATTCAACAAAAATGATGAAAGGGCAAATCAACAAAAGAAGAAATTGCCAGATAAACAAAATGAAGAGAGTGTCAAAATCAGAAAGAACCTCCACACCAGCCAAACAGAATGGCTGCAAAAATTCCCCATCAAACACCGGAAGATTTTCGACGAAGAAGAAATTCTGCAAGATGGCGTCTGCACGGATGATGGAGAATTAAATTGTTTTTGTAAATATGTGAATTGTAAATTTTCAAATTTTGCTGATAAAAATAATGAAAATTGGGGGGAATTTGTAACGTAGGAAAAACGTTAAATATGGCCCGAGCGCTACATACGGCCCTACCCTACCCCAAATCACGGTTGCCATGGAAATTTTCGTTGCTATGGAAAAATCACGTGACAATTAGTGGTGGGGGAAGGCTTTGGCGGGTATAAAAATGGCCACGCTCGCCCAAATTAATCAGACGGCTCACGGCTAACGGAGGTTACGGATCTCCCGAAGCCAACTCAACGGAGTAAAATCCTGAGAGTGTCTCACCCTCTGGCCAACGGCGGTTTCGACAACCTGAGGCCCACTCAACGGAGGAGACTTCCGAGAGTGTCTCACTCCTAAATCCTCACCACAACGAGTGTTCTGCACTCCGCGTGGGCAACGTTGGCAGCCAGTATTCTGACAATACTCTGCCGACATCCTACCGACATTCTGCCGACATTACGCCGACATTACGCCGACATTCTGCCGACATTCTGCCAACGGAAGGCCGACTTCCTGAGGTTAATAAAAACAACGGAGTATCGGGGACTCCCAAGTGAAGCACAACGAACTCGCGGTTCCGAGTGTTATTATTATTATTATTGAATTCCTAAGAATTGATAATTTGATTTTATGTATAAACGTTATATACTTGGTATAATTTTTCATTGATAATTTATGTATAGTACACACATTTCATTCATTCCACCCACACACACCCACACTTTCCAAAATATATATATGTATTATTTTCCCGTTTTACATCTATACTGATTTTCTTTATGTAGTAGTTAGTTTAAATTGAATAAATTGTTTTATTTTCTTTTTAAATTTGTGTTCTGCCTTCTCATTTCTCATTCCCTCTCTCTCAAGTCTAAGAACTAGTTAAAAATAAGTAATTTAAGAATCTTGGTATGTTACAGACTTTTCTCAATTTTTTTCGTTTTTTTCATGAAATCCTTCACTCTAAAAAAAAATCCTTAATCAGTTTACTGCGGAGGTCCATTTTGCCCCGGTCTCCCCTACTCCACTGATTTCAGGATTTTATAGATATATTATCAAAATTACTAATTCATTCATCGATCGATAAATTCCATACTGATAGTAAAAATATCGAGTGATTAGAAAAAATTTACGTCAATTGAATCTCTGATTGCGTAACGAATGTTTTTTTACATGTGGAACATGAATTATCATCAACTCCTGAGATAAAGCGAAATTATTTTTTTTTTGTATCAAAATCTGATGGAGTTTAAGTCCAACGGTATTCCTCTTGATGATGGCTTCGTCAGTACTAGTCCAGCGGATAATGCTGATTTTTATATTCTTATTATTAACTCTTCACTCAGTCAATTGCCAGTTAGGAAAAATTTATAACACAAAATTCATTGATTTCAGTGTGATTGAAAAGTTGGAATTCGATGAAGAAATACACAATTTTACGCGAGTGATGAATGTGATTGGTGGATTTCAGGCGGATGGTATTATAAAAAAATTTGTTGATAATAAAGAGAACAGAGGAGTTAAACGTGACACAGAGGATGATACTAAGTGCGATGAACAAGTAGAGTTACTTTTTGCTGGATTTCAAAAGTTTGAATCATGGGCACTTCAAAGTATTTATAAAAATTTCATTTAATTTTCGAAAATATTATTTCGTGACTAGTTTTTTAAACGAATATCTTGGAATCCGAGTGAGATGAAAGTATATCACACAAATCGCTTTATCTCGCTTAGATTCCGAAATATTCTCAAAAAATTGATGCTGACCTTTTTTTTTGCTCATTAAAATACTGAGAAATAAAAAGTGGTAAAAACTAGTAAATATTTCTTTTTTAATAATTCAATTTTTTTCGGAATTTACTCAATTTTTTTCTATTGAACTGATCAACTGTTCAAATGAAAAAAATCCTATAAATTCAATAACTTTTGAAACATTTGAAAAAAAGTGTTTAAGAGCCAATTAAACTAATATTTTATAGCTTCAACCCCTCTTTTTTTTGTTCTCAGTGAATATTTGAATAATTTTTCCACTTTATTAAATATCGAAAATCTAAAATATATCAAGAAAATGAAATATTGATTTTTCAGTGATCGATGCATCCTCAAAAATTCCAGTCGGAATTTTAAGAGGAAATCTTAAAGATTTGGGTGATTATGACGAGTGCATAGCAGTTAAAGTTGAAATAGAAAATGATACAATTCGTGGACGTCATTGCATGTATTCATTATCAAAGAAAGAATCTAATTCAACAACCCTTTCATTATTTTCACCAAGATTATCAGTCTGCTTGCCGGCTGTCTGCAGTCCTCAGCGCGTGTCTGCAATACTTCAGACATTAATTGATCAATTGCCAGATTATCTTCGATTTCTTGAGATTACGGATGTCCAATGTTCATCGGTTCTTGATGCACCATTTGAGATTGGCGAAATTGTCACAATGTAAATATGAAAATTAATAATCAAGTGATTCGACCAATAATATCGTCGTCTTGGTAACAAAAAGGCTTAACTATTGTGTATAAGCATAGCACTTACGCCCCTTTAATTCTAAAGCGATTATTATAATTTCTTGATATTCTGTATGAGGCCATTTTTTAGTCACTATCCAAACAGCCTTTTTGATAGCAGTGACCAAAAAATAGCCTTATGAAGAATATTAAGTAAATATGAAAATTATCCTGGAAATTTCATTTTGCTACTTTTTTACACTGAGAAAAAATAGTGGTAAAAACAATCAAATATTGATGTAATTGGTCCTCAGCATATATTTTTTTTGTAATAATTCAAAAAGCTGTTGAATTTACTGAATAGGGAACTTGCATATTTTTTTTTTATTTTTTTTTCTCAATATTTATTGATAGTGATCAACAGAAAAGGCAAGAAAAAAATTTTTTATTCGTTAATTAATTCATAAACATTAATTGAAAAATCATTTTTTTGAACGTTTCCAAATCGGACATGACGTCAGAATACCAAAATCTTCGTGTGCGCCATCTGTAGTCACCTGTCGTTACTCATTAACAGACGTATGAAGGTTATGCTGATTGTCAAAAAATGCGTATTTCTTTATTTTCCTCTTCTTTACTTCAAACATTGTTTAAAGAATTTCAATTAAAAATGTGGTTCCTTCCAAAAAAATTTATACACATAACCTCTTTATGAGTATAGCGAATCGAAAATTCAAATATCCTCCAGCCGCGCCATCACTGGCCACTGCTTGAATTACGCATGTGGTATTATGACGTCAGAGCCGTTTTAGAGCGGTATGAAATTTGGAGATTTTTAATTGTAAATTTCTCCATAATTAACAATTTAAAAACAAAAAAAAAAATTCCCGAATCTCAGACAATACTGTAGAATGCATAGAAATGAAAAAAAAAAATAAAAAAAAAATATGCAAGTTCCCTATTGGGTCTATTCAACTAGTCAATCTGTTTGAACTAATTAAATTCAGTAAATCCAACTTTTTTGATTATTTCAGAAAAATATTTGCTTAGGATCAATAGTATCCAAATTTGATAGTTTTTACCACTATTTTTTGCCTCAATGTAGTAATGAATGTGATTTTTCTTTCTCTTTAGAGCGTGCTTCTCACTTTTCCTGGGTTTTCTCGTTGCCTGTACGATTCTCGATGTCTTCATCAGAGTAACTTCAACTTGTTGCATGGGCAGATTAAATGAATTTTGTAAATTTTCGTTGTACACTAATGTTCTACGGATATTCAATACAACTTTGCTTCCCGGTACTATTCCATCACTTCAAGGGATAAGATTCTTCAGTTTATGTTGGGTGATCCTTGCTCATCAGTATTTGTCGACAATCAGTGGAGTAGCTATTAATATCGCCGACGCAATGGAGGTAGGCTCGTTTTCCTGGCGAATTCGTCGATCATCAGTCGATCACAACTCGGATCCACGCATCGTATTGACCCTAGCCACAATAAAATAATTCATCGACAATAAAAAAATCAGTTCTTTGAGTACTATCAGAAATATTGACTCTGAAAAAAATTGATTCGGATGGATGATGATACCATTTTTGAGGAACTTCCCGTCTGATGGGAACGAGCTGCGGCGTATCGGCCCCATACTTGAGGGATTGATCGAGTTGTAGTTGACTGATGATCAAGTTTGTGAAATAGTCGCTCAGGTTGATCGACCGATTGATCCGCCAGGATACTGAATTCATTTCTGAGTTTCTTGGAGCTTTGATGACTCATGTAGAAGCTCCTAATATTGTTCTGATACATCTATAGAGAAATGAATGGGGGGAAAATGAGTAGTAAGGAAAGCATTTTTCAAGAATATCTTGCAAATTAATGGGGACACATCTTTTTTGTACTAACCTTTTTTTATAGCTTTTACAATTCTCGAAAAAAATAGATTGCGCAAAAAAAGGGCGTATCTCCATTAACTTGCCGAGAGATTTCCACCACAAAAAAATTGGCAAAACCAATCAAGTCATCCTGTTTTTTGTTTTTTTCTACTGAATTATGAATTTCATGTACAATTAATCCTTTCAGTGGTCAATATCCTGGAAAGCTGTATACATCGCCATAGCACAGTTCGCAGTTGACACATTCTTTGTACTCAGTGGCTTTTTGACATCGTACCTCTTCATAAAAGAAATGTCGAAAGGCCGTAAATTCAATCCCATTTCGTTTTACATTCACAGATACATCAGGTAATATTAACCCTAGACTGGTTCGCCATTTTTATTTTTTCATAATCATTTTCGGCGAGCGTAAAATTCTGAAAAAAATCCGATTTGTTCATTGAAATGTTTAGCAAAATGTCATATTTTCTAAATTACATATTCTGTGAATTTGATGAAGAAATAAAATAAATTCTAGAAGCTAGAAAATGTTTTCCAATGCTAAATGAAATTGTTCAGTGAACGATATTGCTGAAAACTCGCTAAACATGCTTGGGTAGTGTGGAGGGAATCCGGCAACATCGCATTCAAAATAATAAAGTGGTTTTCAGAAGCTCTTTCCACTCGAACAAATGAAAAATTTCAACAGAGCAGGTCGTGTTACGATTTTTTTTGCAAGGAACCAAACGTACACAATTCATCATTCGTTTTTTTTTTTTTTTTTGGAGAAAATGTATTTTATAAAATTGTATTCTGGCTTATCACACAATAAACGTTCAATAAAACGTCGTCTTAGAGTCAAAGAGGCGTAAGTGCTATGCTTCTACATATCACTTACGCCTCTTAGTTTCAAAGGTGACGAAAAATAAAAAAAAAACAAATAACACGTCGCGGACACATATGAAAATACTTTATAAAAGTCTTTATAGAGTCTTTATAAAAAAAGTTTCAATTCCTTATAAAAAATATTCTTTATAAAGCACTTTTGTACGTGGAATCTTTCATGACGGAACCAAAGTCGTAGGGGTGCGTTAGGTGACCAGTCTACGGTTTAATCATAATGAATCCTTTATTCGATGGATAATCATTCTTTAATATCATCATTCAATTTTTAGATTGACTCCTTCCCTGGCAGCACTCGTACTTTTTTCCATATACATAGTTCCACGATTGGGTTCCGGAGCTCAGTGGGAAACATTAATTGATGCACAGAAAAGAGGCTGTACAGATAATTGGTGGACTATTTTACTTTACATTCAGAATATTCACTGGATTGGTACTGATGTAGGTGTTTTAAATCAATGATTTTAGCAGTGAAGTGGTTCTACCACTAATTTTCTTTGATTGTAAAAAAAAATATTGATGATTCAGCGATGTTTGGGGCATGCTTGGTACTTGGCAGTGGACATGCAGCTATTCTTGATATCACCTCTTATTCTTTACCCATTATCAAAAAGGCCGAAGATTGGTTTGACCATATTAGCCGCCTTCATGGTAGCTTCAATCATCACTCCAGCCATTATGGTTGGAGTAAATGAATACTCATCAGCGACGATGACACAGTTGAAAAAGTGAGTTTGAACTGAGAAAAATTAATTATGCATTATTTTGAAAAGCCATGCAAATTTGCAACAATCAAAATATCGTCGTCTCAGAAACAAAGTGGCGTATGTATCGGAAACGATTGATCCTGGAGTGAAAGAGGCGTATCTCCCAAAATCAAGCCTAAATGTTTTTTATGATGTCCTGGCGTTATTTGGATAGTTAAAAATAAAAATAAGAAGAATAAAGTGGGGCAATTGCTAATGTTAGAGTTAAAGGGACGTATCTCCACACTTCCGACACTTTGTCTTTTTTATTTTCTAGGCTACGTCTTGGACGTACGTCTTTTTGTTGTTTGAATTTTTTATTTTAAAAAATCGTAATTTGGCACTTACGCCTTCTTATTTTTATAAGCTCCTTCATATGACACGAGGATATTTGGAATTACGTCTTTTCTTTTTTTTTTCGAACTCTTCATCTAAAGATGCCGTTATTATGGGAAAAACTATAAAAACAAGAAGACGTAAGGCGTTTTTGTTTTTATAGTTTTTCCATTAAATTTTTCTTTTTGGATTTACTCATAGCAAAAATGAGCATGTGCTGGAGATACGCCCTTTTGCTCATATCAATTCAAAATAACAAAGAGACGTATCTCCTAACTAATAACATAGACGATAGAGTGACGTATCTCCAGGACATACGTCCTGGAGATACGTCACTCTATCATTATCAATTTTTAGAAGAAAACCAAAATCACAGTAAAATTCTAATAACAAACAGACGTATGTGTGGAAAATAGGCTTTTTTTGTTATTAAAATTTTTCCAAAGATCAGAAAAAAATGACTGAAGAACTAAAATCAGGAAGACGTAAGTGCCGAGAAAACCCGATTGGAGCTAAAAAAGACATGCGCCATTTTGTTTTTTCGAGTAAAGAATGTAAAAATGGCACTTACGTCTCTTTGTTTCTGAGACGACCATATCATTCACTCTTCTTTCAGTTCCCCCAAGTTTTTCGAGATGATGAAGAACTTTTACTCTCGTCCATACACAAGAGCAGGTCCATGGCTGATGGGTATCTTCCTGGGCTATGAAATCACCAAAAAAAGACATGCATCAACTCTCCTACGAATGACAACAGGCTGGATCATAGCTCTACTATCATTTGCCTTTGTATTCTTCAGTCATCGAATTTTTCAAAACGTCGATTATGAATGGAATGCACCTTGGGAAGTCTTCTACGCTGGTTTATCAAGACACATTTGGGCATTTGGTGTATCATGGTTAATTTATGCATCAGTTCATGATTATGGTGGGATAGTAGCAAAATTTTTATCGCATCCAGCATTTGTGCCATTTAGCAAAATATCGTACTGCGTTTATCTCGTGCACATGGTTCTTCAATCGATGACAGGAGCTGCATCTAGGGTTCCTGTTTATTTCGATGATCTGGAGATAATCAACACTTTCTTCGGTACATTGATATCTTCCTGTGTGGTTGGCCTCGTTTTTACTCTCGTTTTCGAATCACCATTGTTGGTCATTGAAAAAATGATTTTCAGGAGAAATAAAACGGAATTTGAATCACGAGAAACTTTTCGAGACAGCGAGGGAGCAATTGGTATTGATAATTGTGTTGATAATAATGATAATCTGCAGAGTTGTAATGAGAGAAAAAAAAGGGGATGAGAAAAATTGAATAAAATTATTTTTAAAAAATTGATTAAAACAAGTTTTTTTTAATTAAAAGAGAGATTTCCTTGTTTTTAGTTCTAATCGAAGTAGAATAATAGGATTCACAACCCCAGTAAGAGCATAGCTCCAATGCCCATATCAAATGAAGGTAATTAAATACTCAATTTTTTTTTTTTATTATTTTATTGAAAAAAAATAATTATTCAATGAAATATAAATCAAATAAATCAAACTCATGATTAAACATTTCTGAGTAACAAAAATCACTATCAACCATGAAATCGCAGAATTATCATGAAAATAGTATTGTTATCTTCAATTTAATAAACAAACAATGATTCTCGTAATTAAATTAATGCAGTGAAACATGCAAAAATCTGTGCATTTATCATGAAAATGTTTAACTCAACAGTAATGAATCGTTTCCGCTACATTTTAATAATTCAATTATTAATTTCATCGATTAAATGTCAATTTCAAACTAATTACGATATTAATAATGTGTCAATACAATTCATTGAACAAATTAAACGTAATTATGAAACAAATGTTTCATTGGATCTGTTTGATGTGGTGCGTGAAATACAACCGGAGAATATTATCAAAGCTTATGTGAAAAGTGATTTAAATCGTACATTGCAGCTAAATAGTGTTAATAATACTCAATGTGATTTGCAATTTTCCATGTTTGTTAGTGGACTGATGGAATCGGAATTATGGGCTCTGAAAAGTAATTAAAAATATTTTTTTTTCATTTTATGGGAAGACGGGGTAAAATAGACAATTCAATGAAGAATTTCGAGATAGAGATTTTTTCATAATTTCATTGAAAAGCCGAGGAAATTCAAGATAAAAAACATGTGTCAAAAGGATTTTTCTTTAATTTTGAGAAAATTTGAATTTTTTTGGTGAAAATTTCTAAAATCGAAAAAATCCACTTTTTTTTGTAAATATCTGTGGTTCTATTGGTCATTACGAGCTGGGCTCGATCTTAAGTGAGAGGTGAGCTCATTTCCCGTCGATTTATGTATTTTCAATTTTTTTCTTCAAATCGATTTTTTAATCACTTATAGCCCATTTTCTGGAAATCAGTTTTGTTCCTATATCTATTTGAAAAATGTATCATTTTATTTTACAATGATATAAATTGAAGAGAAATGAGCTCAGAGTTCCATTTGAGACCAGCTCCAGGTTACTACGACCAATAAAACCGAAAATATCATCGAAAAAGTAAAATTTTCAAAAACAAAAATTTGAAATTTTTCAAAAACAAAAATTTGAAATTTTTCAAATCTCGACTAAAAAATCAAATTTTTGAAAAATTCCAAAAAATGAATTCTAACACATGATTTCCACCAGAAATTCTCTCAGTTTCCCAATAAAAACACTAGAAAGGACCAATCTTTAAAATTTCCATTGATTTCGAGTGATTTATAACTGTGTCCCTTTTTTCCCACTTCTCCCTAAATGAAAAGAAAAGAGGAAAATTAATGACGAAACATTTGTGCAGTGCTAGATTCATCCTCGAAAATTCCATCCGGCATTCTCATAGGCAACATGAAGGACTTGGGCTTTTACGATGAATGCATCTCGGTCAAGGTCAAGAGAGATGAGGAAATCATTGAGGGACATCACTGCATGTACACGCTATCTGTCAAGGTGCCCAATACAACTATATCATTGAGCTCAACTTTGTCTATCTGTTTACCAGCTGCATGCAACAGCGAGCACGTGGCACTGATAGTGCAGAATGCTGTAGATAAAACGTCAGGCTATCATGATAACAGTGTTAGAATTGGATCTACAAGATGCACGACAATTGCTCCTGTGCAATGGAAGATCGATGACATTATTGTTATGTAAATATTCATTATCTTTGGGTCGTACTGGTATCAGATTGGAGTTATGTTTGTAGGAAGAGATTCAGGAGAATTTCTCCGAAAATTTGGAGAGGATATTATTTTGCGAATATTTCTGAAGGGAGTGGGTTTAAGAGAAATTGTTAAAAGAACATTTTTTCCAGGGAATTTTATGGGTTGAAAATAAAGTTATCATGAATTCTCCTAAACGTAAACCGTAGAAATATTTTTTTAACATATGAAAAAACATTTTTTTTCTATTAAAAAAGGCTCGATGGAAATTGCGCTTATGTGCCGGAATATTTCAAAAAGGAATAGGAAAAAGAAACTTATCTTGTGTTAATTTTTACGACTATAAAATTATCAGAAAAATACGATTTTACTCCATCATCAGTTTCTTTAGGATATCTTGGAAACTGAGCGAGATAACCTGTTAAAAATTTCCGTCTGAATTTTCCGTGCAAAATCCCGGAAATTTCTAACAAGTCACATTTTTCTACTGAAATTTCAGATAATTACGTCATTGAAAAATGAACACATCATCGATTTACAAATAATTTCACGCCTGGATATCAATTAGATTTGTGAATTTTAGTTTAATTGTTTCTTGAAAATTTAGTAAAAATGAGGAAAATTCAAAAAAAAATTGAAAATCCAAACATTGTGATTCTGAATATCCATGTTCTGTTGAAAATTCAAGTAAATTGGAGAATTTTCGTCTCAATTCTACTCAAGACTCATAGATTTCTTTGAATTTCCTCTGAAACTCTCAGATTCCGAAACCATCTTCTCATTAAAAACAATTCAATATAACGTTTATGAAAATTCTCATCAAATTGTCTATAAAATTTCGATTTTCTTCAAGTGTAGCGCAATTTTTGTATAAACGTTATTTTTGGAAATTAAATTTTTGATATAAGAGGGTTCGATGAAAATAGCGCTATCTCGTTTGGTTGCCGGAATATTTAAAAAAAATAGGAAAAATAATAGACTTTAAAATCGATTTTATTCCATCATCAGTTTTTTCTCAGAATTTCTTGGAAACTAAACAAGATAGTGGTTTTGCCTTCATTCTTTTGTTTTTACCTCTCAAAATTTTCAATAAAAAAAGGATTCCAGCAAAATTGCCTCATCTCGCTCAGTTTTCGAGATATTTAAAAGAAAACTGGTGACAAAATGAAATAAATATGTCTGAAAACTTCAAATTCTCTAATCTTCTTACATTGTTAATTTGAAAGTTTTATAAAAGTTTCATAAAAATTTCGAAAATTCTGAAAAATCTCAAATATTAGAATAAAACTGATTTTTAAGCTAACTGATTTTCAAACATTCGTTTTTTCTTTATTTTCAGAACGATTCTAATGATTTTTATAATTTTCCTATTCATCTGCACGATTCTCGATGTATTCATCCGAGTTAATAGTGACTTAGACATAAAAACCAATGTCATAAATGAATTAGCAAAGTTTTCGTTTTACACAAATGCCAAACGAATTCTCAGTACAACAATTTCAAATGATAATTTGCCAGCAATACAGGGTTTACGATTTTTTAGTATGTGCTGGGTAATATTTGGTCATGAATATGCACTTTCACCCTTGGGAGCGGTGATGAATATGGCTGATATCTCGGGGGTATGTTTAATATTTTTATCTGCATCTGATCTTTTGGCTTTGGGTTTATACTATTTGTTTACTCATTTTTTTTTATTTTTATTCCAGTGGATTAATTCTTGGCAAGCGATGTACATACTCATTGCACCGTTTTCCGTTGATACATTTTTTGTTCTCAGTGGATTTTTAACATCATACCTTTTTTTGAAGGAAATGTCCAAGGGACGGACGTTCAATTTGTTCATGTATTATGTGCATCGATATATGAGGTAATTATTTCGATGGTCAATCAATTTTTCGCGAGTAAATAAATTCCATAATTGAAAAAAGAAATTGTCTGAAAACGACAATGATTGACAGGAAATTGATTGATTTTTCAAATTCAATAGATTGACTCCATCACTCGGTGCTATTTTACTCTTGGCCATCTATATTTTCCCGAGAATTGGATCAGGTGCATTATGGGAGTCTATTGTTTCTTCTCAGGCGCGAATTTGTTCAAACAGCTGGTGGACAATAATGCTTTATATGCAAAACTTTGTTAATACTGATCACATGGTGAGGAGTAATTAATGCAATAATTTTTTTAATGATGAAGTTCTTTACGAGAAAAATCTTTAAAAAATCGTAAAGATGCTTCATTATCTCCACATTATTGGTGAATTTTTTTTCAAATTTTTAAGCAAAGATTTTTTGATCTAAAAAAATTTCTGGTATATTTTACTCGGGATTTTATCATTAAATTGTAACAAAATTAATGATTTCCAGTGGTGCCTGACGCACACGTGGTATTTAGCTGTGGATATGCAGCTTTTTTGGATATCCCCATTGATACTTTATCCACTGGCTAAAAAACCGAAGGTTGGATTAATTATTCTCGTTATATTCTTAATTGCATCGATTATAACACCAGCTGTAATAGCAGGAGAGTATCAATTTTCCGGGGCTCTATTTACAGAGTATGTATTTTATTTGAAAAAACGAAAATGAGCTATTTCACCATCAGATTCTCATGTTTTTTTTTATTCTTCATTGCAGTTTACGAAGAATGGAGACAACATTGATCAATTTCTACATGAAAACTTACACGAGATCAGGACCATGGCTGTTGGGAATTTTTCTCGGATACCAGCTTGTTGATAAAAAACACAAACTCTCAAATAATTTCGTTCATCTCGGTTGGATTTTAACTGTTCTAATGCTTGCATTTACGTTCTTTTCATACAGAGTATTTCAGAGCGATGATTATCAGTGGAATGTCCCTTGGGAAGTGTTCTATGCTGCTTGTGCACGGCACATTTGGGCATTTGCCATTTGCTGGATAATATATGCTTGTGTAATTGGACACGGTGGTTTTATCAGTAAATTTTTGTCAATGCCAATATTCATGCCCTTTGGTAGAATATCATACTCTATTTATTTAACGCATTTTAGTATTCTCAGTATGAAAATTGGTGGTACACGAAATTCTCTGTATTTCAGTGATATTAATCAATTTTATTCGTTTCTTGGTGATTTTCTATTGTGCAGTTTTGGGGGATTTATTTTTAGTCTAATTTTTGAGTCACCTTTTATGGTTCTTGAGAAAATTATTATGAAAAAAAGGCGAAACAAGGAGGAAAAAGGCAAAAGAAGAGAAAATGATGATTGTGCGTATAAAATTGAGAGTAAATCTTGAAATTTCTAATGCGAGGGTAAAATTTTCAAAAAAAATTTTTTTTGCTTCAAAAAGTGCTTTGAACCTCCCAGAAAATGAGCAAGAAAAGTTATCACCTGAAACCCATTTTTTCTGATGAAATTTTGAACTTTTCCTCAGGTATTTCTTCATATTCATAGCATAAGTCAAAATTTTAATTGTGTTTTTCTCGAAACGTGATTTTTCAAATTGGCACGCAGCATAATTCTAATAATTTTCATTATTTTCATTTAAATTTTCCGCAGTATCTTGAAAACAACATTTCGAATAGAAATGCGTTGGGGATTTTCAAAGAATTGATTTGCACAATTTTTATTAATAAAAGATTGCCGATTTTTTTGTCGAGTTCAATCATTCCCTCAAATATTATTATTTTATTCCCTCTTTTTCTAACAAAACAAGTGAAAACTTGCATCATTATCTATATCATTATAGCTTTATCTGCTAATTTATTAGCAAATCGCTTCCGAATGGATTCCTTCTTCTCAACTTTACAAAATCGTTTCACATAAATTCCCATTTTCATTTGAATTTAAAAGGAGTAGAGTATTCAATAATTCAATTTGAATGTATATTCCATGATTATTCGAATTGCTATTCAGTTGCGAATTTCATTTTTATGTCTTATCTTCAATTCTAACCACCGTTACATACACGTACATATATTTTCCAACATAATATCTGTGGACTTTTTTAATCATTCCAGATATTTCTCAACAGAAAAATTGACATTCAATTGAGATTCAACAATTTTGACGAAAGCAAAACTCCTATTCGGAAGCAAAAATTTATCTTTCCGGATATATCTTTGGTTCTATCAGTCGTGGCAGCCTGATTGTTATCTTAAATGGAAGGTGAGATCATTTTCCATCGATTTATGTCATTCGAATCTTTGTTTTATCGATTTTTCATATACTCATAGCCCATTTTCTCGAAACCGATTTCTACGGTATTTTTATTTGAAAAATCGATAATTTTTTTTTAACAGCTATAAAAATCGATGGGAAATGAACTCACCTTTCATTCGAGACTAAGATCAAATCAGTACGACTGATAGAACCGGAGATATTTCTGAAAATCTGAAATTTTTCAAAACCGAAAAAATTTCCTCCATCAAAAATTTTTCAATCAATTATGCCCACGAGCAATCCCATGCATCAGTGTTATTAGAAGTATGAATTCACCAGATTGGAAGTCTCTAGCTTAAATATTTCTTTAGTTATCGTGCTAACGAGAATTATATTGGAAAAATCATTAAAATTGAAATTTTTCAAAAACTATCATCAATGAATAGATAAAAATCCGTAGCGAGCTAGCTCATATGATTTCCAGCACAGCCTATCAATCTGAGCGAAATCGATTTAGAAATTTTCCAAATTTTGGTGAAATACAAATTTTTGAAATTTTTTAATATCTCAAAAACTACTGAACCGATTCCAATGAAAAAGGGCTCAAAGTGGAGGGTTCAGTAACCGGAATATACTGACAAAATTTTAGAATCCTACATATAAAACTTCAGAAGTTATTGAAACATATGTGTGTGCACAGACATACACACACACAGACAGACATTTTTTCTAAATATGATTTTTAGACTTTTCGGATCATTCTAAGTAGTTCCCAACAAAAAAATCCAGATCGAAAATTTTCACGATAGTAATGCTTTCATTCGGAAGCAAATGAATAAAATATCCAAAAAACGTCTTTTCAAAGGCTTTTACAATGGTGTAACCCCTCAAACAGTGTAATTACATTTTTTTATAGGTAGATGAACAATAAATAATGATTTTCAGTAATTAATATCTGCATGATCAGTAATTGTTTTCATTCATTTCCATTCCCTCAATTATCGCATCTTCGTGACAGCCGGATGTATCTTCACTGCAGCACCTCCAACATGAAACAAAGAATCATGAATGTTGTAATTTAGAAAATGATATTCGTTTCAAATAAATTAAAAATATCAAAGAGTTTAATGAATTGTAAATTCCTCAGCTGTTAGATTATTAGTATTTGACGTGATAATTACGACACTACTCTCATCATCTTCGCAAAGTTGGCGTGGTAGTGCTCAATTACATCTAGCAATGACAAAAATTACAGATTGAAATAGTAAAAAATGTCTTGAAGTTCAAGGCTTTTGGTCTTTTGAGATGGTATATAAATGCGCTTGTTGAGAGGGTTGATTAGTAAACGTTCTAGAGGACTTGTGAGACATCAACGCCATGATTGCTCTTCAGAAATTATTCATTCTGCTGCTGTTTGTCGCTGTTGCAGCTGCTGCTGCACAGAGTAAGTTGAAAAAAATTATAGGAAAATTAGAGTCAAATTTACATCTGACAATTTTTTGAATTTTTTTATACAAATGAATTATTGAAATTTTTTTGTTGTTGAAAAATTCACATTTGCCGGATTTTTTTTTTTTATAATTTGATGTTATTATATCTAATTCTATTTGATTAAGGTAAAGGACCTAATAGCTGCTCAGGAACTAGAAGTTGCTCATGCACGTATTTGTATACCTATATTTATGAATATTTTATAAATATAGATATACAAATACGTGGAGTGAGCAGGTACAAGTTCCTCAGCAGCTACTAGGTACTTCATTTTAGATAGAACTAGATATAATTAGATGAGATCTTCTTCTGATGAGATCTGCAAAATCCACAATCGGCCCAGAACTCCGTCAGATATAATTATATATATTTAGATCTTGGCAGATCTGAATTTTGATAGAATTGGAACTGATTGAATGTGAAGTTCAGATTTTTTTTGCACTTCTCGAGATCTAAATCTATCTGATTAGATATAATTATATAAAACAAAAATCCCCGATATAATTTTTTGCCTTGTATACATGTGCATATTTTTCATTTTTCTAAAAATTATTTATTTGTTAGAAGGAAAAAAATCTAAAAATTGTCAAATGTCTATTATTTTTAGTGTCATAAAAAAAAACGAGATAGAACAGACTAGGATTTTTCTTAGAGTGAAGAACTTTTTGCATAAAATTTAAAAAATTAGGCAATGACGTAGACATTCTGGGGTATTTTCATGAATTTTTTAATATTTTTCGGAAAACGCGTTCACTCCGAAAAAAATCCACGTCTTGAAGATAAATTAACTTCAGGAATAAATTTTATTGATAAATCATTTTATCCCTCAATTTAATTATTTCCGCAGAAGTATGCTCGAATCAGTGGGATTGCAAGTATGAACGATGTCAGATGGCTTATGAGACACCCATGTGTCTCCGTGGCAAATGCATCTGCGAACCTCCATATTACTATTAATTATCTGGTGAGTTATCATCCCAACTAGTAAATATCATGAGTTGAATTGTATTTCAATTTATTTTTTTTACTCTTATTCCAGCATTAATTGGTCTGGACTCTTCTTGGGAACGTAGAAAGCACTGTAGAATTATCAGAATGCAATAAATTGGATCCAATTTAAGAACTCTTTTTTTTTTCCTCGTACAATTATTTACTTCCAAGTTTCTCGAATTTCATTCAAATCTATTTTTCATGTCAAAGCCACGTTTTTCACCTGCGCAAATGACCACAGTTGTTTTTTCTTCACATAAGCAAGTATATATCGTAGTCCTAGAGTGAAAAAAGCGTAACAAGATAGGAAACGTGTACTATTTACGCCCTTTTCACTCTAAGACCACGATATTGTGCAATAAATAACGGAGTAATTATGATAATACATGTCACTGATAGTAGCGTATTCGTGACGAAGCCTACGCTCTGGAATGGAGGTAATTTTCTTTATTACTCAGTTAACAAAGTCGTGCATAAACATTTTTTCTTTTCTGCGTTTACAATTTTTGTGGAATCTTCATTCGATCCCTGGAAATCAGCATGTTCAAACTATTGAATATATTTCTTTTACTGCTCGTTTATTTTATGGTAACCAACGCAACAATGGGTA
The DNA here is from genome assembly GCA_963942555.1 of Aleiodes leptofemur. Taxonomy (NCBI): domain Eukaryota; kingdom Metazoa; phylum Arthropoda; class Insecta; order Hymenoptera; family Braconidae; genus Aleiodes; species Aleiodes leptofemur. The sequence continues at coordinate 10,467,921 of OZ012620.1, forward strand.
GGTAGATCAAGAATTTCGTTTTTAATATGAAGTTTCAGGGAAATAATCAGTAAAATTAACGTACTCCACTATTTTTGAAATAATTTAGACTCCTGCCAAGAAGATTCTGACTGCGACAATGGACCTCCGTGTATTAGAGAAGGTGATAGACTCAAGTGCATGGATGGAATGTGCGGTTGTGGTTTGATTTACGATTTGCCGGTAATTATTGATTATTCATATTTAAAAATTAAAAATTCAATGATTGTGAGATTTATGGGACTTAATTTTTTTTATGACATTTTCAGAATCCAATTGCTTTTTTAACGAAGCTTTTTAGTTCTTGTAACGGAAGCTGTGAGACCTGAATTTCAGAATAAATGATGAATTAAAGAAATTCATTAGTTAACAGTTGGAATTCTTTGAAAAATATATGCAATATGTGGAACTTAAATATTGAGAAATAAAAAATTATAAAAATAAATCAAGTGTATGATTTTTTAAAAATCTTTATGATGAAAATTGCTAAAAAGGGAGAATCTTCATAATATTTTAGAGAATTCTATTTTTTTTGCAAATAATTGAACGAATTACCCTTTCCATTCTTAAAAAATTCCAGTTTTTCTGGGTCGTAATTTAAAAAATGAAAATGTTCGAAAATAAGAAGAGTCGATTTTTGAATTTCGGTTAAAAAAGGGTTAAATTCACGAAAACTCAATTTTGACCAATGACTTCCACCGCAATTTTCTTCAACTTTCCAGTGAAGTTATCAAAATAATTCCATCTCAAATCATATCATCACAATCTCAATCTCACCCCAATTCCCCCAAAATCTTCTTTCAAGTGTGTTCATAACTTCCCCCTCCATTGTATCACGTTTCACCATCGTAAGTAGTGGGAGAAACGCACCGTTCAGCCAAGAGCTACGTGAATTATCGTGTAATAATAAAGAAACAGTAGCTCATGATAATACAAATCCATCAGAAAACTAATTCAGTTTATTCACATGATAAACAATCAAAATAATATTTTTAGAATAGTATTCAAAAGTCTGCTAAAATCTCTTTTATTTAATCATATTCAATCAATTTCCATTGTGCAAAAAATAATTTTATTTTGTTATTCACTGTTTTTTTTTCATATCAAAACTTTTCTTGTTCGATCTCTTGTAAACAGCTCTGAAACCAATACAAACTCGTGTTATCCTTATTTAATTCTTCCGATCATTCCTAATGTCGCGCGTATTCCTCTCAATTCGCGCTTCATGTAGATATTCGTATACGAAAAATCTGAAATCCTTAAAAAAAAATTAAATATTCAATTTGATATCACCTGTGATACGTTTCACACATCTGCTCATCGTTCAATGTCACAAAAAATCTGCAATTAGGCCAATTGATAGCATTTGTGCAATAACAACTCGTTAAATACCTGTAGACCTCGTGATTACTTGTAATATTAAGAGATTGCAAGAAAAAAAAAAATAATAATTTGAAAATTATGTTGATGTGTTTAAAAATGAATGAATTAAAAAAAACATTGCAATACGCATCATTTTATGAGAATTATACCTGCAGTAGTTATGAAGTTTTAGAATCGATAAGAAGCATCAAAGAAATGATCTAAGAATCCGTAATATGAGAGAAAAAATTGAAGAATCAATGATGTGCACTTATCGGCTGTTATCGAAATATTGGTGGCTTGAAGTACGATAACCGGGATCATTAACGTATTGTATGATAAAAAAAAAAAAAAAACAAGGTTGATATATAATCTGAGTTTGTCAATTGGAAATTTCAATTACAAATCAAAATGCGTCCAATCACAGTGATTCTGGTGGTATTAGTGAAATTAGTTATAGGTGAATTAGATACTTATGAAATTTTAAATTCGCAGTCAGAAAATTTTCATTTTCTGAATGAACATATAACTAATAGTAATGTTTCATTGCATTTGATAAATATTATACGTGAAGTTTATCCAGAAAACATTGTTCTTCATGGGACAGTTAATGAGAGTGTATGCAGCAAGCAATTAGCAGAATTTTCGAGTGGAATTGAAAAACGAGAGGAATGGGCATTAAAGAGTAATTAAAGATATTTTCAAATTTGAACAAAAAAATATTTTTTGATTCAATGTAGCAAAAAATTAAGAATATGAAGTTTTTGGAATTTATTTCCTTTTGTTTTCAGTTTTTTTTTTAAATATCTCGGAAAGTAAGCGAGATAGGGCGATGTGGAAGTAACTCCTTTTTATTGGGAATTTGCGAGAGCTGCAAAGAGGAATTCATGTCAAATCGCTCTGTCTCGCTTAACTTCCGAGATATCCTAAAAAAAACGTTATAATGGAATGAAATCGATTTTTCTGAAGAATTCACCGTCAAAAAAGAATGATATTGAAAATAGCAGGCATCTTGAAATTTTTCATTATTTTTTCACAAATAAATTATAAAAACGGAATAAAAAATATGCACATGTAGAAAATTCAAACAATTATGAATGCAAATTCTCAAAATATTTTTTTAAAATAATAGTTTATTTCTTTTAAAAAAATGCAAAAAATTGTCAGATATGTGCTAATTTTATTATCATATAAAACATTGTTTATTTTAGTGTTGGACGCTTCATCCAAGATTCCCTCAGGGATTCTCGCAGGAAATCAGAAGGATCTCGGCTCTTACGACGAGTGCGTGACAATTGCACTTGAGAAAGAAGAGGAAGAAGTCATAAGAGGCAGACACTGCATGTATTCTCTGATTTTAAAAAACAGAACAATCCCATTGTCACTTCCAACTCTCTCTATCTGTTTACCTGCCACGTGTAATGAAAACGATGTTATGGAAATTATTCAGAATCTCATTAATATAACGGTTGATTATCACAATCTTTATCTACAAGTTCAAAGAATCACGTGCTCTGATGTAGATCAACCTTGGAAGATTGGTGATGTCGTTGCACTGTGAGTTATTTATCGAATTTTTATTGGAGAGTTTAATTGGATGTATAAATAGTCTGAAGGTCTTTGATGGAATTTTTCTTCAAATAGAAGAAATTCAATGAAAAGAAAAAACTACGGTTTTTCAATAGAATGAAGCACTACTGTGTAAAAAAAAAAACAATTTAGATAATTTTTGAATAGATTAATATAGGGGAATGGGCTGAAAGGGGAAACTTTAATAAAACAGCTTGAGATAGAATTTTTTGACGATTCAATTGAAAAGCTGGAAAATTTTTTTTTTTTTTTTTTTTATTTAATTCTTCCAAACCCTGATAGGGTGGAAAAATTTTAGATTGATAACTTGTGTCAAAGTTGATTTTTTTTTAAATTTCTAAATATTCTTTTTTTTCGGACGTGGGTAGTAGTTGAATCGTCCCTATTTTGGATTTTTATCCTTTTTTTTACTTCTGCCATCAATTTGTGCGTTTTTGAAGAGAGGATTATCGATTTTGGCGGTACTTAGAGGGGATTTCATAAAAATCAGTTTTTGCCCTGTGAGTACTTTGAAAATATATAACTTAAAAAAAAAACCACATGAATGAAGAGCAAATGATTTCGGCAGGTAAGCAGTCTCACGGATCTCAAGTAGCCCTGTTTCTTGAAGAAATTGTCGGACTAAGAGTCCGAACTGTGAGAATGATTACCTTGCATTTTGAATTTGCTGGGGGAGCTTGAAGAAGAGCGAACCAGAGATCGGCAAAAAAAAATTCGCATTTTTAATTTTTTCATTTTTCTTATTTTTGTGATTTCCATCGAAAAAATTTCCATTACTTTCTTAATGGAAAATTTGGATTTTTAAATTTTCCATTAGTTTGAAAATTAATATTTTTCTGTACACTGGGACGAAAGTGAGACTTTCGGCCCTCGCTGCGCTCGGGCGTAAGCTCACTTCTGTCCCAGTGTGCAGAAAAATCGTATACACACCTTGGGCAGTAAGTAAGAAAGCCTCAGAGCACATGTTTGTTGACCTCGGCTTCGCCTCGGCCAACAATTACATGTGCTCTGAGACATTTCTTACATTACTGCCCTAGGCATGTAATATACTATTTCTTTTCAACAATTTTTATTACTATTGTAATTAAAAATTTGACTGATGAAATTTTCTAATTTTTTTTTCAATCCTAAATTTTGATCCTTTCTTACTTATTAATTGATTGGAATCATTAATGTGATAATAAAATCAATGTTTATATGACATTTATAATTCAATTTAACTAATAAAAATGTTAATAAGTTGAATAAAAAAAAAAATTAGAAAATTTCATCAGTAAAATTTTTAATTACAATAGTAATCAAAATTGTTGAAAAAGAAACTATTAATTTTCAAACTAATGGAAAATTTAAAAATCCAAATTCTCCATTAAGAAAGTAATGGAAATTTTTTCGATGGAAATTACAGAAATAAAAAAAATGAAAAAATTAAAAATGCGAATTTTTTTTTTTGCCGATCTCTGGAGCGAACGATGGAGCGAAGAACACTTCGCGCTGAGCTACAATGGAGCCAAGTATCTGCAACTGATAGCGATGCTGGAGTCAATATATAGAACTGAAAAGAGTAGGATTTTCAAAAAATTCTTAAAAATGAATTTCGACACCTTTTCTAACGGAAATTTTCTCAGATTCTCATTAGAATTATTTGAAAAAGTTCTATCTCAAATCTTTGCAATGGTTTTTTTGCACTTTTCATAATGTAAAATATCAAAAAAACTGATGTGCATCCATTTCACTCCTCATTTCTAATAAGCATCTCTATATCGTCAAACAATTTCATTTCACAGATCATTTTTATTCACGTATTTATGTTTCCTGATATACTGCACCATCCACGGTTCTATCTGCAAGAGACGCGAAGGATTCACCGATAATTTTACAGGAAAGTTATCACAATTTTCATTGTACACAAATGCAAAGCATATACTCAGTTTAAAGATACGCCCGGGCAATATTGCGGCAATTCAGGGGATCAGAGTCATTAGTATTGTATGGATGGTACTGGGACACGAGTACTTCATTCAGACATACGGAGCTGTCAGCAATACAGCTGATCTTTCCAACGTAAGTGTGATTCAATAATTGATGCTTCACATATATAGTAAAGATTCTTTTTTATTGATTATGTAAAGTTAATGCGAATTTTAGTGGTTGAAATCGTGGCGAGCTCTGTACGTTCTCATAGCCCCATTCACTGTGGACACATTTTTCGCACTCAGTGGCTTCTTAACGTCCTACATATTCCTGAAGAAGATGGAAAAGAGCTATACATTCAGTTTAATTGAATATTATGTGCATCGTTACGTGAGGTGAGCTGATGAAGAGCTCATTAAGGGGTTACATGGGTTTCCTCTAGTAAAAAATGGCCTATTTTCAATATTTTTTGAAAAATATAATAAATAAAATATTTCATACAAACTTTTTATTGTCTTGAAGATACACATTTAATAAAAGATTCCTGAAATTTTTGGAAAAAAGGTGGGTCTGCGTTGACAGCAGAACTCCTAGCAGGATCATCATAAGTGAAAAAAAATACATGTTTTAGTTAAGACTTTGAACTAGAACTTGGACGAAGGAAAAAAAAATAAAATTTGGATTTTAGGCAGAGGTTTTTACAAAAAAATCAAAAATTGAGCTAAAATTTCGCGGCATTTTTTTTATTAATAGTTGCAATTGAAAAAAAATCCTTCGTCCAAGACCTTGTAAATTGTATCTGAGAGACCTGTCTGAAATTTCATCAAGATCGCTTAAGTAGTGCTCGCGAAATTTGACAACCGACTTTGATAACACTGTTTTGAGAAAAACGCGTTTAAAGTTTTGAGTGACAACTCAGCTAGCCTTGAGCGCGCAACTTCTTGAGGCTGTATCTCCGAAACTATTACTTGGATCAATTCGAAACTTTAGGACAATATTCTAGAGATGTTGTAGAATTTAATAAGACAATAAAAAAATCGATTTTCTCAAGCCGTGAAACCCATGTAACTCCTTAAATGTTCATTGATCGATGAATTAATGTTAATTTGTGAAAAATTACCAGAATAACACCAGCTCTGGGCGGCTTGTTGCTGTTGACCATCTACCTATTTCCACGAATGGGCTCTGGTGCTATCTGGGAGGCTAACATGAAGACACAGAGTGATTATTGCTCGAAAAATTGGTGGGCAATGTTCCTGTACATTCATAACTACGTTAATACCGAGTACCTGGTGAGCTTTAATAATTTGCATTTCCTCTTCTCAATATTCTGATTTTAATTGACTTTTCACATCATTAAAAAAAAAATAATTGACTTTTCACAGATGTGTTTGGGTCACACATGGTACTTAGCTGCAGACATGCAATTCTTTTGGATATCACCTTTTATACTTTATCCTCTTCTGAAAAAACCAAAAATAGGCCAGATTATCTTGAGTATTTGTATGATTGTCTCCATTATCGTACCAGCTCTTCTGACAGCAGAAAATGGGTACTCTGGCTCCATATCCACTGCTCAAGAGTGAGTAGTTATATGAATGCATAACATTTATATACTTTGAATTTTCGATAGATATTTTTCCTACTAAAATTTTATAACCGTGAATTCCGTATTTTTTCCCACAATTTTTTCTTATTAATAATAACAATATTTTTCTCTTATAATCTCTTATAACAAAAAGATCCCCAATAGAAAAATGATAATGAACGTTGAAATAATTTATTTATTGGATTAATTTCTAAGAAAATAAACATTGAAGTCATGGTCCATGAATAATAAATTCGGTAACATTAATTGATTAGTCTTAACATGAAAAGGAAGAAGCGAATTAGCAAAAAATCAATTAATTTTTTTCTTCTAAATTACAGTTCAGAAAAATCAAATCAGAAGCAGCAAAATTTTTACATCACTAGTCACACTAGAATTGGCCCATGGCTTTTGGGTATATTCACTGGTTACAAGCTGTTTTCAGCAGAAAAAAATTCAACTGATATGAAAATAATGATATTTGGATGGATAGGAGCTGTACTGGCATTTGCATTTGCAGTATTAACATATAGAATATTTCAAATTGATTCATATGGATACAATGTGTATTGGGAAGCGTTTTATGCTGGTTTTGCCAAGAATATTTGGGCATTTGGTGTATGCTGGTTGATTTATGCATCAGTACTTGGATACGGTGGTCCAGTCAATCGATTCTTGTCACTGCCGATTTTCGCGCCAATTGGAAGAATATCGTACTCCATTTATCTGTTTCATTTTATGGTTCAATTGATGAGGACCAGTGCTATCAGAGCACCTTTTTACTTCAGCGATTTCAACGTATTTCATCTCTTCATCAGTGATATTTTTCTCTCCATTTTGGGAGGATTCTTCATGAGCCTTGTATTCGAATCACCTTTTGTGGTTCTTGAAAAGCTTGTACTGGAGAAAAGGACAGAAGAACATGAGAGAAATTCAATAAGTCTATCTCGAGAAATGCATTTGACCGTTGGAATTGATAATTCTGGTTATCATCATGAAGATGATTGTATCGATCGATAAAATGAAGCAATGAAAATTAGATGAAATGGATTTTTATTTGTAATAAAAATCTGAATCTTGATAATTTTCAAGTTATTTTAATTTAGTCTTAAAAATTGTATAATATTTAACATAGAATGAGATTAGATTGTAGGAATTAATGTAATGTAATGTAATGCATTTATGATAAGTGAGAGAATGTACATGACGCTTAATCTTCACTGATGATAAATATTATTGATAAGTAAATGGATCAGGTAATTGATAAATAATTTAAGTTGTGTGAAATCAATGATTAAAATTAGATTGAAAAGATGATTATATCTCCGTTTGATTTGTCACTTCTATTTTGTTATCAAAAATACCTTCCTAAATTGATAAATCTTGGCCACATACGAACTGCTGATTTGGACGTTCAATTAATACTTTATCAGTGACAAACAGTCCAATGGACGTTATACGTTTGCCGATTTTACTCTGCTTATTACAATTACTGATCATCTCAGTCAATTGTCAAAACAGGAGATTCAATGATTTTAATGATTTGACGTACAGTTATATTCCCGAATTCTCAAGTAATTATGGGAGAATTAATTCTACTCGTTTACTAAGTGTGGTGAGTGTGGTTCAGCCAGAAAAGATTATCGAGGCTCATGTGCAAAGAAAATCACGAATAAGTGGTGAAGAATGTGATCGACAATTTGCAGAATTCATGTCAAGTGTCAGGAGATTTGAATCATGGGCATTGAAGAGTATGAATGATTATTTAATAATTTTTTTTCTTTAGAAATAATAAGAACTCTTACACTGTTAGAAAAAAAATGGAAATTTCATAGACAATTTGATGGGAATTTTCATAAACGTAATATTGAATTTTTTTTTAAATGGGAAGATGTTTATAAAATCTGTAAGTTTCAGAGGGAATTCAAAGGAGTCTATGAGTCTTAAGCAAAATTGAGATGAAAATTCCACAACTTACTTGAATTTTCAACTGAACATGAATATTCAGAGTCGAAATGACTTGATTTTCCAATTTTTTTTTAATTTTTCCAATTTTTACTAAATTTTCAAGAAGAAATTAAACTGGAATTAACGAATTTCATTGATATCCAGGCGTGAAATTATTAAAAAATTAATGATGTATTCATTTGCAATGACCTAATTACCGGATTTTGCACGGAAAATTCAAACGGAAATTTTTAACAGTGATAGGAAAAAAATTTCTCAGAGTGATAGAAATCTAAATTAATAAATGGATCAATAAATAAATAAAAAGATGATTTATTTTCTGTAGTGATAGACTCTTCATCGAAAATCCCATCGGGAGTACTGACTGGAAATTTGAAGGATCTCGGTGTTTATGATGAGTGTGTTTCAATTGAAGTCACGAAAAATGAAGAATTAATTCGTGGAAGACACTGCATGTATTCAATGTCAATTGACGGATTTATTGATAATGTATCATTGTCACCAACTTTTTCCATTTGTCTACCTCACGGCTGCAATTCTGATGATATTTTCGAAATAATTACGCAAGCAATTGATTATAAACCAGATTATCTTGAATTTGGAGTTACTTTGAAGACAGTAGAGTGTTCGACTGTAGATTCCAATCCATGGAGTGTTGGGGGAATCATATCTATGTGAGTCATGAATTCCAGAAAAAAAAAGGAAAAAAAGGTGCGAGTATCTTTGTCATGATTTATTCATTTTTCAGAACAATCCTCTGCATTTACCTCTTTTTTCTAATTATCTGCACGATGTCGGATGTATCCTGCAGATGGATATATTCAATGTCTGACGACAGTATATTGAGTACATTATCAAAATTCTCATTGTACACTAATGGAGAACGTTTACTGAGCATAAAGATAACACGTGGAAATTTACCTGGAATACAAGGAATTCGATTTTTTAGCATGGCTTGGGTGATTTTGGGGCATGTATACTACATTCAGAAGTTTGGAGCAATCAGCAATGGAATTGACGTAGCTGAGGTATTTGAGTATTTTCTAACTCAGTTTGAATTCAACAAAAGTGCATATGTTTAAAAAATTTGTAGAAATTTTGTGATTCTAGTGTTGAATAATTAATGTCACTTCCATTCTTATTTGAAGCAATTAATTAAAAACAGATATCTGACGATTGTTTTTCGTTTCAAGAAATGAATTATTTGAAAACCCGGGAAAAAATGTTCAGATCTGATCAGATCAAATTAGATCTGATTAGATCTGAACATTTTTTCCCGGGAAATAAAGAATATTCATATGTAGAAAATTCAAAAAACTATTACTGCAAATTTTGTCGAATATTTTTTTATAATAATTTATTTGTTTAAAAAGATGGAAAAGATAATGGGATTTGTGTTAATTTTATGGTCATATATTTCTAGTGGCTGAATTCCTGGAGTGCTCTGCCTATTCTAATAGCTCCATTCACAGTGGATACATTTTTTGTGATGAGTGGTTTCTTGCTATCATATTTATTTATGAAAGAAATGAAGAGTGGCCGCAAATTCAATCTCATCATGTACTACGTGCATCGATACTGCAGGTAACAGGATTTGCTGACTTTGAATTTTTCGAAATTTATTAATTTACGAATTTCGGCAGGATCACTCCAGCGTTTGGTGCTCTTCTCCTCTTATCCATGTACATATTTCCTCGGATTGGTTCTGGTGCCCTGTGGGAAGCTAGAATGAATGCGCACACAGACAGTTGCTCAAAAATATGGTGGAAAATGCTCCTGTATGTGCAGAATTACGCGGATGATGGATCTTTGGTGAATATCATGAAAATTATGATGTTAATGAAATTAGCGTACATCAGACAATTATTTGATTTTTTTTGCGATGAATAAATTATTGCAAGAAAAATATTCAAATAAGTTGCACACATAGGTTTCTGAATTTGCTGCATGTGCATATTCTTAATTTTTTAAATAATTCATTTGTCAAGAAAAAGAAGAATTTCAGATGCCTGCTATTTTCAATTTCGTGAATCAACAATGTTTTTCGTGAAATATTTCGAAAATTAGCGAGGTAGTGAAAATTTTGTAGAAATTTTTTTTTGCAGAATACAATCACGTAGAAAAAATCTGATGGCGGCCGCCATGGCGCCGCAATCACAAATTTGCCGCTTTCCATGGAGTTCTTTCCCATGGCAATTTTTTCATGGCGATTTTTTCCATGGCATGTCTTTCCATGGCATTTCTTTCCATTGCATTTTCTCGATAATCTCGATAACTATCTCACAGAAATGTCTCTATAGAAAAATCTGCGCTGATACTTATTATAATGTAAAAATTCGTTGTTAATCATAAGAATTGTATGGTCGTGGAATTCAAACATCACACAAATATCCACCATTAAATTTATGGTTATAGCAAATTTCGCATTGTCAAATTCCGCCATGGAGAAAATGCAATGGAAAGGAATTCCATGGAAAGAAACGTCATGAAAAGAATTGCCATGAAAAAATTACTATGGGAAAGAACTCCATGGAAAGCGGCAAATTTGTGATGGCGGAGGCCATGGCAGCCACCATCAGAATTTCTCTACGTGATGGATGCTACACAAAAAGTCATTACAAAAATCACGCTATCTCTATTAGTTTCCAAGATATTCAATCAAGAAAAATCACAAAAATGAATCGACATTTCTCATTTCACCTCTTCATTTGAAGCAAGACAATTCCATAGTACTGAATTCTCCAGAAATACTAAAAAATGAATTATTCCAGTTGTGCTTGGGTCATGCCTGGTATTTAGCAGTGGACATGCAATTTTTCTTGATATCACCGCTGCTCATGTATCCCCTTGCAAAAAAGCCTAAAATCGGTTTGATTATCCTGACTGGATTTATAATTGCCTCAATTCTAAGTCCTGCTATAGTATCAGCACTTGGTGAATACTCTGGTTCTCTAGTTCTCCCAGAAGAGTGAGTATTAATAATATTGTATTATGTCATGCAGAACAGTTCAAAATAAATAATTAACATGTCCATTCTCATTCTAGTCCAAAACATGTAGCAGATATGATGCTAAATTTTTACATAGCCTCTCATACAAGAACAGGACCATGGCTGATGGGTATTGGAATGGGCTATTACTATGCAACAGTCAAGAATCCAAAACTTGAGAGGAACTTTGTTATTTTGGGTTGGATATTGGCTGTATTATCGTTTGCATTTGGATTTTTCACGTTTCGTGTTTTCCAAGCTGATGGATATGCCTATTATGTTTATTGGGAAGTGTTCTATGCTGGTTTTGCTAGACACATCTGGGCCATTGGCGTCTGTTGGCTCATTTACTCATCGATAACAGGTTGTGCAGGTATCATCGGCAGATTTTTGGCACTCCCAATCTTCATGCCATTAGGAAGAATATCATACTGCGTTTATTTAGTCCATTTTATGGTTCAATTTATGGAGGTCAGTGCCATAAGATCACCTCTATACTTTAAACAAACAACAATGATAGCACAATTCTTGAATGATTTCATACTATGTACTGCATGTGGATTCGCTCTCAGTTTATTCTTTGAATCACCATTCATGGTACTTGAAAAAATGATTCTCAGTAGAACGAAAAAAATAGAAAATACTTTACCAAAGTTCAGAGATGATAAAACAACAATGGGAATTCGTAATGGAAGTTATCGTCATGATAACGACGAGAGTGTGGGGAAATCTTGAATTTAGCTGTTTTTTATGCTTCTTTGGTATTAATAGAGATTTACATTGTATTCACATTATATCGATGAATTCCATTTTATTATTAGCAATTTTGCAATCTTTTCTATTTCATAGTAAATAAAGAACTAAAGAATTTCTTCAAAATGAAAGCGCTTTTATTTTTTTTTGTTCAAGTGGTTGATGAAGAAAATTCGTTTTTGAGACCTTTGGAAACATTTCATCTATATTCACAAACCTTTGATTTGTCCCTACGGATTGAAGAGGATTTTCACATTCTCACTTGAGTATGAAAATTCAGAAATACACAAAACATAAAGTCACACAGGTTTCTTAGGTAAAAGTGTCTGAATATGAGTAGAATTATTGGTCCTCCGCGCACGCGCGAAAATTCGTATGCAGCCACACTTGTGAATATTTGAAAGTGCTCTGGCAATATTAGTATATTACCTAACAAGTGCGGTAAAGTACTTTTTCCGCACGCGTGCGGTCAATGGCACTTTCCACACGTTGTGCGAAGAAAAATTATACCTCACACGTGCAGTGAAGATTTTCAGACTTGTTTCAGTACTCTACCGCACTTGTTAGGTAATGTACTATCTTGACGAGTGTGAGGCTACAAAGCAAGCCGAAGGCGAGTTTTGTAATCATACGAGTCTGAAAATCTTTACCGCACGTGTCAGGTACAATTTTTGCGTAGCGTGCGGAAAATGATTTCAAAAAAGTATCGAGCGTGAATTGGGACCCAACGTTTTTCCATTTTTTTCTGACATTTTTTGGACCACCAACGCCTATCACAACCGAAAATTGTCTCAACCAATGGAAATTAAAGTCTACTCGCAAGTTCAGGCAATTGTAGCCTCTCTCAGCGTGAAAATTCAAAATGAAAAAGAGTGAGTTCCTAAATAATTCTTTGAAGAGATTGAACCAATCATTCCAATCATTCTTCGCATTCAAATCTACATACTGTTGAAACTATAAATTAATTATTATTTCAATCTAATGAAACGTGCACACCAAATACGCAGTCCCAAAACTTCCTCTCCCCGCTTTACAGCTTGTACCGCTATAATCACCTATAAAGAAATTTCTTGGAATTACTTTATTACACCACTTTGTTCCAAAATCTCAGGTACGAGCAATAACATTTTTTCATGGGATTTCCCCAAGTACCTGGACTCTCTCCTCTCCTAACCTTTACGCAGCTGTCCTCAACTCCACCAACCAATCACCTTTCAGGACTAACTCCCTATCTACTCATCCATCCCTTCTCCCTCACCTCGAGTCGTTGCTATGAATATTAAGAATTTCAAGTTGCAAGGTAGAATTGAGTGAACCGCCAAGTTATAAACATCCCTAAGAATAGCTTCTGTTGATGCGTGTAATATAGATTACCATTTTAAATGCATAAATTTCGTGAAATAATTGTTCGGTTCTAACAATCTGGAATCGAACTCTATCGAACCTTGAGTTTGCTGAATTACTATCAACATAGTATTGTAATCTTTGGTTTATTGGTCAAAAAAATAAGGATTCTCGTAATTAAATTGATGCTGTGAAACACGGAGAAATCCTCGCATCTACCATCAGAATGTTGTACTCAACAGTAATGAATTACTGCCACTACATTTTGATAATTGCATCATCAATTTCATCGATTCAGTGTCAATTCTTCGGCTATATAGATTTTAAAAGGCCAATGTCATACAGAGAACTAATTTTGAGTAAACGTAAGTCGGATGCTTCATTGAATCTGCTCAAGATAGTACCAGAAATGCAACCGGAGAATATTATCAAAGCTTACGTGACAGATAATTTCAATCGTACATTGCGACTAAGTGGTGTTAGAAATACTAAATGTAATTTGCAATTATCCATGTTTTTTACTGGACTGATGGCACGGGAATCATGGGCCAAGAAAAGTATTTGAAAATTCATTTTTTCTGTTTTCTCAAGGATGTATCGCCGCTATTAGTCTCTTTCGTTATTTTTCTCTAAGACTCCTTACAAATCATTAATTAGATTGATGTGTAAAAGTATAACGTGTTTCGGTGAGATTATTAATTATGAGTCCACAAATTTTCATTACCGAACGCCAAATTTTCTTTGTTTTTTCATTGCCATGTTCTGTGAATTTACAGAAAAACATGCACGAAACGCTTAAAAAAGGGTGTAAGCTAAACATAACATTGCGAGTCAATGAATAATGATGCCATCAAGAAACATTACGTTTTTGCGCATCAATCAGATTAATTATTGGTAAAAAATCTTCAAAAAAATATGAAAAATGACTCATTGCGGCAGTATATCCTGAAATGAAAAATGAACACTATTAATGACGAAAAATTTGTGCAGTGCTAAAATCATCCTCGGAAATTTCATCCAAAATTTTCATAAACAACTTGAAGGATTTGGGCTCGTACGACGCCTGCATCTCGATCAAGGTCAAGAAAAATGAGGGAATCATTGAGGGACGTCACTGCATGTACGCACTATCGGGCAAGGAGCCCAATGCAACCATACCATGGACCTCAACTTTGTCTATCTGTTTACCAGCTGCGTGCAATAGCGAAGACGTTGCACTAATGGTGCAGAATGCTATAGATAAAACGTCCGGTTCTCCTGATATCAGTCTCGAAATTGGATCTACAAAATGTACAACAATTGCTCCTGTGCAATGGGAGATCGATGACGTTGTTGTTATGTAAATATTCATTATTTTTAGGTCACACTGTTATGGAATTATTATTATATTTGTAGGAGAGGGTTTGGGGAAATTTTTAATGGAAAAAACTGATGAGAATTATTTTGAAAATGTTTTTGAGGAAAATGGGTTGACAACTTTGTGGGCTCATCTCTCCTGAAATATTTTCAATATAATTTAGTAGTGGTGGGATAAAGCAGGATGAGTTTATTATTCTACTTGCTACCGATTTTTTTGAGAATATCTTGAGTAAAAACGAGATAGTGTGATTTCTATAGAAACAGTGTTTCTGAACACAAGAAATTCGCTGTTTCACCCAGTTTCCGGGATATCATTCCGGGAAAATAGGAAGAATTATAGACTCATCCTGTTTTTTTATGGTACCTCGAAAACTAAACGAAATAGAGTGATTTTGCTCTCACCTTTTCGGAAATCTTGAAATTCTCTACGGAGAAAGGATTCGGATGGAATCGCTTTATCGCGCTTAGTTTTCAAGATATTTCAAAAGAAAAAAAAATAATAAAAAAACTTCATATTCTTTTATTTTCTTCAAATGGCTCAACAATAGTTTTTTCTTTGTTTTCAGAACGATTATCACGATTTTCATGATTTTTCTATTCATCTGCACGATCCTCGACGTCTTTATCAGAGTTAAGAGTAACTTAAAAATCAAAAACGTAGTGATAAATGAATTAGCAAAGTTTTCATTCTACACAAATGCCAAACGAATTCTCGATACGACAATTACAAATGATAATTATTTGCCAGCAATTCACGGTTTACGATTTTTTAGTATGTGCTGGATGATATTTAGTTATAATTATGCACGGCTACCCGAGGAAGCGGTGGCGAAGATAGGTGATATCTCAGGGGTATGTACAATTTTTTTTATCTGCATCTGATCAGATAGCTTCGGTTTATACTATTTGTTTACTCACCTTTTTTCTATTCCAGTGGATCAATTCTTGGCAATCGATATACATACTCATTGCGCCGTTCTCCGTTGATACATTTTTTTTGCTCAGTGGATTTTTAACGTCTTACTTTTTTTTGAAAAAAATGTCCAAGGGCCAGACATTCAATTTGTTCACGTATTATGCACATCGATATATCAGGTAATTACTTTGTCGAGTGATTAATTTTCCGCGAGAAAATCAATTCCTCAATCAAAAAGGAATGATCTAAACAAGACCATGATTGACAGCAAATTGATGGATTTTTGAATTTAATAGATTGACTCCATCACTCGGTGCTATCTTACTCTTGGCCATCTACATTTTCCCGAAAATTGGATCAGGTCCATTATGGGAGCCTCTTGTAGCTCCTCAGGCACAACTTTGTTCAAACAGCTGGTGGACAATAATGCTCTATGTACAAAACTTGGTTCACAATGATTACACGGTAAGGAGTAATTAATAATGCAGTAACTATTCATAATTTAGTATTACAGTAGACTTCTATACGAGGAAGATTTTTTGGAGGATGAAAAAATTTGAAAAAAATAGTGGAGATGCTCCAATATCTTCAAATGGTTGATGAATTTACTTTTTTCAAGTGGAGATTCTCACTGTGAAAACAAATTGTGCTCTATCTCTCCCCGGATTTTATCATTCAAATGTAACAAAATTGATGATTTCCAGAGGTGTCTAACGCACACGTGGTATGTAGCTGTGGACATGCAGCTTTTGTGGATATCCCCATTGATACTTTATCCACTGGCTAGAATACCCAAGCTGGGATTGATTATTTTCGTTGGATTCTTCATTGCATCGATTATAACACCACCTCTAATAACAGGAGAATATCAATTTTTCGGGGCTCTATCTACAGAGTATGTATTTTATTTGAAAAACAAAACTGAGCTATTTTACCATCAAATTCTAATGCTTTTTTCATTCTCCATTGCAGTTTACAAAGAATGGAGACAACACTGATCAATTTCTACATGAAAATTTACACGAGATCAGGACCATGGCTGTTGGGGATTATCCTCGGATACCAGCTTGTTGATAAAAAGCACAAACTCTCAAATAATTCCGTGTATCTCGGTTGGATTTTAACTGCTCTAATGCTTATATTCACCTTCTCTTCATACAATATATTGCAGAGCGATGGTTATCAGTGGAATATCACTTGGGTAGTGTTCTACGCTGCTTGCGTGCGGCACATTTGGGTATTTTCCATGTGCTGGATAATATATGCATGTGTAACTGGACATGGTAGTCCGCTCACTGAATTTTTATCAGCTCCAATTTTCATACCCTTTGGTAGAATATTTTACTCTATTTACTTAACAAATTTGAGCATTGTCAGTATGATGGCTGGAGGGGTACAAAGTGGTGAGTATTTCGAAGAATTTGATCCATTGTATACGTCTCTTCGTGATCTTATATTGTGCAGTTTTGGGGGATTCGTTTTTAGTCTCATTTTCGAATCACCTTTCATAGTTCTCGAGAAAATTATCATTGAAAAGTGGAGAAACGTGGGGAAAGAAGACAGCGACAAGAACAATGATAATTGTGCTGATGAAATTAAGAGTAAATATTGAAATCTTGAATGAACAAGTGTAATTACATTTTCTTAGTGTAAATTGATAATAAATCATTATTTGCAGCAATTGTTACCTGCATGACCATTCCAACATCGATAATTGTTCGATTCATTTCCATTCTCTCAATTTCCTAATTTTTGTGACAGTTGGATGTTACTCCCCTGCAGCTTCTCTAGTATGAAACAAAGTACTATGAATGTTGCAATTTAAGATATCCTTTTCATTTCGAATAAATTCAAAATATTACGAGGTCAATGAATTGTACATTGCTCAGTTGGTGAACTATTGGCATTCCACGACGGGCTCTTCAGAGAAATCTGAAAAAAATAAGGCAATTATGCAGACCTGCTGGAACATCCTTGCGAATTTTTTCATATTTTTCTGTGAAGGGATCAACTAAAAAAAAATAGTATTGAAGATGAAATTTCTTAATTATCGGCTTTATTTCCATTTTTTTGTTAATATTCTAATTATTCATAGGGCTGTTGGAAAATTCATTAAAACATCAAATTGTTAAGAGATTGCTCATTTGACAATAATTTGATGTTGCTAATGAATTTTCCAACATCCCGATGGACAAGTGGAATATGAATAAATATATATTTTTTTTCATACAACCTTTTTTATTGAAAAATTTATTTCATTATACCAACAAGCAGGAGTGCCACTCTTTATGCGTTACTGGCAAACCTTACTCCTTGTGCGACATTTAAAATGTTGCCAATTCGATTGGCAAAATGCTTCCGAATGGAATTTCATCAATATTGCATCAAATCGCTATTCATGTATTCCATTGCTCAAAAAAATAACATCATTTTTACGACAAATACGCACTTAAACATTCCTACGAATATTGTTCACGACCGTATTGATCTGTTCAGGATGCAATCTTAGGACCTGCAGTCCTAGCTTACCATAATCGATTAAGCTGCAATAATGTCATATGATACATAAATTTTCAATATTAGATGAAAACTGAGATCCTACGATAAAACTTAAAAATTGAAGTTCAGATTTTAAATAGGATTCCTATTCTTTCCGATTGTCGTCAGAAGAAAATGTACTCATTTGGTAGAAAAAATTGTCTGCTTTCGAATGGTGAAATGAAAAATAGTAGTGTCCCTAGGGAGGAAGCTAAGGAAAACCGTGATTTTTGAAAAAACTAAGTTATCGAAAACTCTTACAAGAGACTACCTCTGAAAAATCTGAAATTCTCACCACTTGTGGGGCTCATTGAGATGAATCTTTTAAGCTGAACTTGGGCGAAATCGCTCCAGTAGTTTTCGAGATATAACCTCTTTTCATGAAATGGTTTTTGTGCAATATCTCAGAAACTACTGGACCGATTTCACCCAATTTCAATACCAAACTTTTCGTTCATTAGATGCATAAACCCACGAAATTTGGAGTCTCTAACTCAAATAGTTTTTGAGCTATCGTGTATACAAAATTCAGGATAAAAAACACTGTAATTGAAATTATCCGCAAACGAAAAATCGCAGCAAAATTTACCCCGAATGAAAATTGTGTGTTCAAATGAGATGAATTTCATCGCTGAGAGTGGGGGCTGTGAATCAATTTTTCGCGGAGAAAAATCGAAAAAACGATTTTTCGAAAATTTGATTTTTCTCGAAAAGTACTCAACCGATTTCGCTCAAATTTCACGGAGAGCAATTTGCATGGGGAGAGAAAATACTGTTAAATTTTCAGGTCACCAAGTATTACCGTTGCGGAGCAATGAGCTGATATCTGTCACACAAACACACACACACACACACACACATACATACAGACATTTTTTAAAAATGTCATTTCTCGACGTTTTGGAACATTCTGAGTCATATTCCGATGAAATCTCGAGATCGAAAAAAATCGCGTTTACAATGCTTCCATTCGGAAGCAATATAATGAAATATTTGTAGTATTTAATATTTTCGATACGATGTACATATATAGATCTGTAGAAAAAAAAATTCTCAAAATCTAACTCCGGCAATGTTTTCAGGCCACTCGAACCATTGAAAATTAGTTTTATTTCGAACTATGGTAATTATGCAGAACAGTGCCCATCCTGAAATTTTATAATTACCAGAATCAAGTCTTCGGAAAAAAAATGAAATGCGCAAGCACGGTTCGAACTTAAATCTTTCAAATTACCAGCCTGATGCTCCACCATTGAGCTATTGCGAGTTCAGATATATTCACCTTCGAAGTTTTGACTCCGATATATTACCTTATTTTCACCACCTCCCTTCCTGAGGCCAATTTTATCAAATTTGAATTAATTTTTATTCATTATTTGTGGGCTCTATATTATGCATAATTACCAAAATTAGTATTTTCATATTCCTTTGTTCGAATGGTCGATGAAGGAAATTCATTAGCAAGCTATAATATTGTTCTAATATTGACAAAATGTTACAAAATCGAAATAAATACCAAAACTACCTATTGTGCACCAACAACAAATGTGCAGTCCCAAAACTTC
Source organism: Aleiodes leptofemur (assembly GCA_963942555.1). NCBI lineage: Eukaryota > Metazoa > Arthropoda > Insecta > Hymenoptera > Braconidae > Aleiodes > Aleiodes leptofemur. Next base: position 10,487,822 of record OZ012620.1, read on the forward strand.
CTCTCCAATTTCAATAACTTGTACCGCTATAATCTCCAATAAAAAAATTTCTTGGAATTACTTTATTACACCACTTTGTTCCAAAATCTCAGGTACGAGCCATAACATTTTCCCATGGAATTTCTCCAAGTACCTGAACTCTCTCCTCTCCCAATCTTTACGGAGCTGTCCTCAACTCCACCAACCAATCACCTTTCAGGACTAAATCCCTATCTACTCATCCATCCCTTCTCACTCACCTCGAGTCGTAGATATAAATATAAGGAATTTCAAGTTGAAAGGTAGAATTGAGTGAACCACCAAGTTATAAACATCCCCAAGAATAGCTTCTGTTGATACGTGCAATATAGATTTCGTGAAATAGTTGTTCAGTTCTAACAATCTGGAATCGAACTCTATCAACCTTGAGTTTACCGAATTACTATCACAATAGTATTGTTATCTTTGATTTATTGATCAAAAAAATAAGGATTCCGGTAATTAAATTGATGCTGTCAAACACGGAGAAATCCTCGCATCCATCATCGAAATGTTGTACTCAACAGTAATGAATTGCTTCCTTTACATTTTAATAATTGCATTATCAATTTCATCGATTCAGTGTCAATATTTATATTCCTTATATGTTAATCCAATAACGAAGTTCGTCGAAGTAGCAAATTTGATTGTACATAAGCCGCATGTTTCGTCGAATCTGCTTGCGGTAGTGCCGCAAATGCAAACGGAGAATATTATCAGAGCTCATGTGAAAAGTGATTCAAATCGTACATTGCGACTGCATAGTATTAGCAATACTGAATGTAATTTGCAATTATCCGTGTTTTTTACTGCACTGATGGCACGGGAATCATGGGCCAAGAAAAGTATTTGAAAATTCATTTTTTCTGTTTTCTCAAGGATGTATCGCCGCTATTGGTTTCTTTCAATAATTTTTGCGAAGACTCCATACAAATCATTGATCGGATTGATGCGTAAAAATATAACGTTTTTCAGTGAGATTATTATCTATGAGTCCACAAGGTTTCATTACCATACGCCAAATTTTCTTTGTTTTTTCATTGCCATGTTCTGTGAATTTGCAGAAAAACATGCACGAAACGCAGAAAAAAGGGTGTAAGCTAATCATAACTTTTCGAGTCAATGAATAATGACGCCATCAGGAAACATTGCGTTTTTGCGCGTCAATCAGATTAATTATTTGTAAAAAATCTTCACAAAAATATGAAAAGTGACTAATAGCGGCAGTATATCCTCAAATAAAAAATTGGGGGATACTAATGACGAAAAATTTATGCAGTGCTAAAATCATCCTCGGAAATTCCACCCGAAATTCTCGTAAGCAGCATGAAGGACTTGGGCTCGTACGATGACTGCATCTCGATCAAGGTGAAGAAAGATGAGGGAATCATTGAGGGACGTCACTGCATGTACGCACTATCTGGCAAGGAGCCCAATGCAACTATACCATGGAACTCAACTTTGTCTATCTGTTTACCAGCTGCGTGCAATAGCGAAGACGTTGCACTGATGGTGCAGAATGCTATAGATAAAACGACCGGCTCTTCTGATATCAGTCTCGAAATTGAATCCACAGAATGTACAACGATTGCTCCTGTGCAATGGGAGATCGATGACGTTGTTGTTATGTAAATATTCATTATTTTTGGGTCACACTGTTATGGAATTATTATTATATTTGTAGGAGAAGATTTGGGGAAATTTTTAATGGAAAAAACTGATGAGGATTATTTTGAAAATGTCTTTGAGGAGAATGGGTTCAGAACTTCGTGGGCTATGAAAAAATGGTCTCAGGGGAATTCTACTGATCCTCATCGTTTCTGAGCTATTTTCAATGTAATCGACTCAATTCAGTGGTGTTGGGATACAGCAGGATAAGTTTATTATTGTCGTGCTACTCATTTTCGGAGAGTATCTTGAGTAAAACGAGATAGTGCAATTTTTATAGAAACAGTTTTTCTTAACACATGAAATGCGCTGTTTCACCCAGTTTCCGAGATATTATTTCAGAAAAAATAGAAAAAATTATAAAATCATCCTGTTTTAATTTTTTTTTTAATAATAGTACCTCGAAAACTAAACGAGATAGAGTGATTTTGCTCTCTCTCTCTCTTTTGGAATTCCTAAAATTCTCCATGGAGAAAAGATTCGCATGGAATCGCCTGATCTCACTTAGTTTTCAAGATGTTTGAAAAAAAAAATACTGAAAAAACTCAATATTCTTTTGTTTTCTTTAAATTGCTCAACAATAGTTTTTTCTTTGTTTTCAGAACGATTATCACGATTTTCATGATTTTCCTATTCATCTGCACGATCCTCGACGTCTTCATCAGAGTTAAGAGTGACTCAAAAATGAAAAACGTCGTGATGAATGAATTAGCAAAGTTTTCATTCTACACAAACGCCAAACGAATTCTCGATACAACAATTACAAATGATAATTATTTGTCAGCTCTTCACGGTTTACGATTTTTTAGTATGTGCTGGATGATATTTAGTAATAATTATGCACGGCTACCCGTGGAAGCGGTGGCGAAGATAGGTGATATCTCAGGGGTATGTACAATTTTTTTTATCTGCATCTGATCAGGTAGCTTTGGTTTACACTATTTTTTTACTCACTTTGTTCATTTCAGTGGATTAATTCTTGGCAATCGATATACATACTCATTGCGCCGTTCTCCGTTGATACATTTTTTTTGCTCAGTGGATTTTCGACGTCTTATTTTTTTTTGAAAAAAATGTCCAAGGGCCATCCATTCAATTTGTTCACGTATTATGCACATCGATATATCAGGTAATTACTTTGTCGAGTGATTAATTTTCTGCGAGAAAATCAATTCCTCAATCAAAAAGAAATGATCTAAACAAGACCATGATTGACAACAAGTTGATGGATTTTTGAATTCAATAGATTGACTCCATCACTCGGTGCTATTTTACTCTTGGCCATCTACATTTTCCCGAAAATTGGATCAGGTCCATTATGGGAGCCTATTGTATCTCCTCAGGCACAATTTTGTTCAAACAGCTGGTGGACAATAATGCTCTATGTACAAAACTTGGTTCACAATGATTACACGGTAAGGAATAATTAATAATGCAGTAACTATTCATAATTTAGTATTACAGTAGACTTCTATACGAGGAAGATTTTTTGGAGGATGAAAAAATTTGAAAAAAATAGTGGAGATGCTCCAATATCTTCAAATGGTTGATGAATTTACTTTTTTCAAGTGGAGATTCTCACTGTGAAAAGAAATTGTGCTCTATCTCTCCCCGGATTTTATCATTCAAATGTAACAAAATTGATGATTTCCAGAGGTGTCTGACGCACACGTGGTATGTAGCTGTGAACATGCAGCTTTTTTGGATATCCCCTTTGATACTTTATCCACTGGCTAGAATACCCAAGCGGCTTTTGTAAAGGATACGTGACAAGAGTTCAAAAATCTTTTTCCTTTAAAAATTTTCAAAAAATTCAATTTTTTATAATTCAGTATCAACATCAATAGTTCATTTAATGTATTCAAAATAAAAATAGTCGGAAATAATAAAATTTTTCATGAAAAATAAAGTCAGTTTATACCGGTTTATCTTGGTGTTTTGAATTGTCATGGGAGAGGGAACGCGGTGTGTTGTGAGAGGCAATAAACGAAAATTATCGATTGTTTTGAGAATTGTGGACATTTACATGAGTAGGACAGAGACCATTGGTGTTGGAGGGGGAAATATTGGGAAGAAGAACCTTTATAGCCTTCTTCTATCCAGTGAGTCTTCTGGTGTTCCTATAATGGTTAACTTTGTTTCTTTCTTGTGAAAAAAGAAAAAGTGTAGTGTCCCAATGGATTACCGGTGGATATACAATTCCAGTTGAGTAATTTCGTAATTTTCTAAATCTGAATTAAAATTATATGCGTTTTTCAATTTGATTAAAAAAATTTTTTTTCTTTCTTCTCGAATATTTATGATAAAATTTAAAATGGTTGATATTATTCCACGCGAAGCATTCACGTTATTGACTAGGGTGAACAAAAGTACGCATTTTTATGCTCTATGTACTTGTTGCCTGAAAATTATTAAAAATTAAAATTTTTGAAGCTCAATGGAGGTGAGCGGTGTTTTGTCAATAAAAATTCTTCAACAAAATCCCGTGAGTCGCATTAGGGTAGGTCGTGTAGGTTCTTTTGAGGCCTATACACCACTACGTCCCCGTCGTGGCCTCGGGTAATGCAAAACGTGGTGATAATCTCAATTTTGGTAGTTTTCGATTTTTCCGTTTTATGGGTTAAAACTTCCCAGGAAAAAGTTGATTGTTATTTTCAAAATTTTAATTAGGACGTTGTTCTCGCGTTGCGTTGTGTTGCTGACCCCTAGACGATTCAAAAAATACCAAAAAATATCAAAAAATTGCACATAGTCGTAGTACACATAAGTTTTTATATTATGTCACGCGTGCTTTACTGAAGCCACCCAAGCTGGGATTTATTATTTTCGTTGGATTCTTCATTGCATCGATTATAACACCACCTCTAATAACAGGAGAATATCAATTTTTCGGGGCTCTATCTACAGAGTATGTATTTTATCTGAAAAACAAAACTGCGCTATTTCATCATCAAATTCTCATACTTTTTTTCATTCTCCATTGCAGTTTACAAAGAATGGAGACAACACTGATCAATTTCTACATGAAAATTTACACGAGATCAGGACCATGGCTGTTGGGGATTATCCTCGGATACCAGCTCGTTGATAAAAAGCACAAACTCCCAAATAGTTCCGTGTATCTCGGTTGGATTTTAACCGTTCTAATGCTCGTATTCGCCATCTCTTCGTACAAAGTATTGCAGAGTGATGATTATCAGTGGAGTATGACTTGGGTAGTGTTCTACGCTGCTTGCGTTCGGCACATTTGGGTATTTTCCATGTGCTGGATAATATATGCATGTGTAACTGGACATGGTAGTCCGCTCACTGAATTTTTATCAGCCCCAATTTTCATACCCTTTGGTAAAATATTTTACTCTATTTATCTAACAAATTTAAGCATTGTCAGTATGATGGCTGGGGGAGCACAAAGTGGCAAGGATTTCAATGAATTTGATCCATTGTATTCGTCTCTCCGTGATCTTATATTGTGCAGTTCTGGGGGATTCATTTTTAGTCTCATTTTCCAATCACCTTTCACAGTTCTCGAGAAAATTATCATTGAAAAGTGGAGAAACGTGGGGAAAAAAGGCAGCGGCAAGAACAATGATAATTGTGCTAATGAAATTAAGAGTAAATATTGAAATTGTGAACGAACAAGTGTAATTACATTTTCTTAATGTAGATGATTAATAAATAATTATTCGCAATAATTGTTACCTGCATGATCATTCGAACATCAATAATTATTTGATTCATTTCCATTTTCTTGATCATCAACATCTTTGCGACAGCTGGATGTAGCTTCACTGCAGTTTCTCTAACATAAAACATAATATCATGAATGTTGTAATTTAGAAAATCTTTTTTATTTCAAATAATTTTCAAATATTATAAATTTAATGAATTGTAAAAAAAAAATTGAAAATACTTTAAGAAAGTTCAGCGATGATAAAGCGACAATGGGGAATCATAATGGATGTGATCGTCATGATAACGACAAAAATGTGGAGAAATATTGAATTAATCTGTTTTTTCATGATTCTTTTGTATCAATCAAGATCTGCACTGCACCCACATTATATTAATAAATCTCATCTCTTTATTGACGATTTTGTAATCTTTTCAATTATCATAGTAAATAAAGAAGTGAAGTAGAGGAATTTCTTCAAAATTAATGCCTTTCTGTTTTCCTCATTTTAGAGTAGTCGATGAAGAAAATTCAGTTGCAAGCTCGTCCGAAACATTTCATCTGTATTAAACAAGTCTGTTCTGATTTTTCCCTCCCCATGGATTAAAAAATCATCTTCAAGACTCTCACTCGAGTATAAAAATTCAAAAATACACAAAACATGAAATTACACATGTGTTCCTTACGTAAATGCGTCTGAATGCGTTTCACATTATTTATCTTTTGCGCATGCGCAAGAAGAATAAGCACGCGCGCAAGCTCATATGCAGAAACACGCGCTTCTAACTATCTGAAAGTACTGGAGTAATATATATATGACGATTAAAAAAAGATTTCAAACTGAGAATTGAGTAGAGAGAGGGAGTACCATGGTGGACCCGGTTACCGAACAGCTCCCAGTTTCCGGACGCAGCAGCAAAACATACCAATAATTAATATTCAAGTGAAAAAATCTATTTTTTCAATATTTGCAGAATGTTGAAATAAAAATCAAGTAAATTGTTTGATTCATTTAATTGAAATTTTTCATCATTTTAATAATTTAATTCTAACTTGTCCGGGAACTGGTACCATTGCCTTAACCGTACGGTAACTGGTGCCTTTACGGTAACAAGAAGAAAATAAAAAAAAGGCGCTACTTCAAAATGTTTGATTCTAAATAAAACTTTCAGCTGGTTGGGACGATGCCACATGGTCTAATTTCGTGTCAGGGCGGTTATGGCCGGGGCGAGGCTTCTCTCTTACTTAGTCTGGCATTTTTGAGAGTACTAGTGCTGGGTCCATATGCGATATTGAACGAAAATATAAAAAAAAATATTTTAAAAAATAGGAAAAAATTGATAACTCAACGAAAACGAGATTTAATCGAGGAATTAGTTAATGATTAATTTTTGTGTATTAATAATTTATTAAAAGATTGATAAACGAATTAAATCAAGTGATTTTTAGTATCAATGTGAAGCCTCGGAATGGCTGTGGCCCCACTGGGCAAATTCATATTTTTGCCATTATTTTTATTACTTTTTTATGTTGGATATGGCTTTCGGATTCGTGATGGACAGGTTGGCTCAATTGAACAGCATGATAGCTGTACAATTGGCCATGGTAAGTGTGTTGATGATACTGGCGGTAGTCAGGTGACCTTGGGTTCACTCAAAAAACGTACGGAAAGTTTTGGGGGTATTAGGGGACGTGCTGCAAGCAGTGGCACACGACAACCACCTGTGGATGCTGTGCAGGATAAGGGAGATGATAAGAAGCTTTCGGAACATGGGAGGAATCGAGTGAGGATTTTTAGCCGGAGGATCATGCCTGTGGGAAAGAAATTTGGGGAGGGAGATGAGGAGGAGGAGGAAGATGATGATGATGATGATGAGGAAGAGGCTATTGTGGAGGATGAAGACAATGGCAGTGAGGAGTCGGGGGAAGTGACTATTGATGTGAAAAAGGAAGAGGAAGAAGAAGAAGAGGAAGATGACGATGAAGATGATGATGATAGTAAAGATGAAGCGGACAAAAAAGCAGTAAAAAAAGACAGTAAATGGAGTTTTCGAGGAGCTAGTAAAATTCCAGTAGAATCTGATGAAGAAGATACAAAGACGAAAATTCATCACAAACATGTTGATAGTAAGAAGCTGAAAAAAAGTGAAGACTTGAAGGATGATAGTTTAGTGGAATCTGAAGAAGTGGAGGAAAAGAGCGAGACTCAGTTGAGTGAAAATGAAGATGAAACAGAGGAATCGAAGTCTTTGGAGGAAGAGAAAAAGGAGGATAAACCGGTTGTTCAGAGGAAACTTGAAAAAGTCAGATTGGCGGATAAAGAGAGGGTTAGACCCATTGAAAGTCCAGTGATTAAAGTTGTGAAAGAGGTGAAGAAGGTTGAGGAGAAGAAAATTGAGAAGAAAGCGAAAATTGAGGAAGTTGAGGCTAAGGCTGAAGTTCAAAAGCCGAAGCTGATGAAGGAGGTGAAAATCAGGGAGAAGCGAGTAGTTGAAGAGGAGAGGAAATCTGATGAAAAATCGGGGAAAACATCGTCTCCCAAAAAGGATGAAGAGAAAGTGGTGAAGGAAAAGGAGGAGGAGAAAGTGAAGACGAAATCGAAGGAACCGGAGAAAATGAAGGAAAAAGAAACCCCTATAGAGAAAGTTAAAGAAAAGCCTGAGAAGAAAGTTGAGGAAAAACCTGAAAAGAAAGTGAAGGAAAAATCTGAAGAGAAAATTACGGAGAAACCTGCAAAGAAAGTTGAAGTAAAACCTGAAAAGAAAATTAAGGAAAAAACTAAAGAGAAAGTTACGGAAAAACCTGAAGAAAAACGACCGAAATCCCAAGTAAAACCTAAGAAGGAATCAAATATCAGTAGTGAGTATATGACAATGAATTAAATGAAAAAATAAAAAAAATTTAAAAAAATTGCTAATTCCTCGTATTAATTCCAGAAAAAAAACCAGACAAATCGAATAATCAAGAGAGTTCAATTTCTCTGAGCGAGTTAAACGATATGATACTACAATTACCGAATTTCGTGCCAAATTTTACGGCTGTTGAGGATCCCGTCTGTCAGCAGCACGGAAAGATTTTCCTTCGACAGTTGCGTGGCCGTAAATTATGGGCACTGCAAAGTGAGTTTATTTTCTGTACTACAAATAGCACATAAAACATTGTTTTAAAATAATAATAAAAATAAATTTGACAAAAAAAAAATTAGGAGAGAGTGGGGCAAAATGGACACTGTAATGAAACTGTTAGAGATGGATTCTTTTTGATGGTTCTATTGAAAAACTGGGGAAATTTTAGTCGGAAAACGAGTTTCAGATGTATTCTTCTCGATTTTTTTTGAAAATTCGATGTTTTTCGGCATTTTTGAGGGGTAAAAACCTTTCCTTTTTTGCAAATTTTCATTTTTTTGCATATATCTCTGATTCTATTGGTCGTAGCAATTCGCAGTTGTTCTCAAATGAAAGGAGAGCTCATTTTCCATCGATTTATGGGGTTTTGAATTTGAAAATATCCATTTTTGGGATAGTTATAGGCCAAAAACTGTTACACAAAATTGTTTCACAAAAATGCCCATAAATACCTTAAAAATCGATATTTTTGAATTGAAAATGCTATTAGTCGATGGCAAATCATCTCACCTTTCACCTCCCATCGGAATTTTCACGCTACGATAAATAGAACCGAAGATATTCTCAAAAAACTGAAAATTTTCAAAAAAGAGAATGATTACCACTCTAAAATGCTCAAAAAAGTAAAAATCAGCGCAATTCAAAAAAATTAATTCCAGTACTTGTTTCCCGCCCAAAATTTCCTCAGCTTTCCAATGAAATCATCAAAAACAATTTACCGCCAATATATCTCTTAATTCCAAGAGTTTTCCATAATATTTGCCTGAAATGCATTGCATTTCACCCCTAATGTCCATTTTGCCCCACCTTCCCCTAAATGAGTTAGAGTGAAATTTTGTATTGCTTCGAAAAAACGTAAGACGAAAAATTTTCTTCAGCTTTGTCTTTCAGTGTTGGACTCGAGTGGAAAAATACCATCAGGTTTATTACGTGGTAATATTAATCAATTGGGTGATTTTGATCAGTGCCTTGGTATATCATCAAAAATAAAAATTGATGATAAAAAAACAATTAAAATACAGGGTAAATATTGTCTCGCATCAATTGATATACAAGCAGTTATTCCTGAGACAAGAGTACCAGTTAATTTAATGCAGAGTCGTGGATTTTTGCGTGGAAATATGAGAGACGTAATTTAAATTTCATTCATAAAATTATTTGACTATATTATTTTTACGCTATTTTATTGTTGAAAATTACTTTCTTCGCAATTTATATAGAGTGGTCATTTCGTGCCAAAATTTACAACAATCAACTGGGCAATGTGTATACCATCAGCCTGTTCAGAAGTTGATGCCAGAAATGCTATTGAAAATGGCCTGAGTCATCTGAATTCAACGTCAGGAGTAAAATTCATGGTTGATGTGAATCCTGATATGTGTTATGTAGAAGAAAAATCACAGAATTACTCGAAAGAAACTATTGGTGTACTGTAAGTTATTTTTGGGGTTTTTCACATCTTTAATGATAAATAATTGCTTTTATTTCTTTTATCTTTTTTTTTTTCTTGTCTTTTTGCAGTTATTTTTATGCCATGATCATTTGTTTGGTCTTCATTGCAACTGTACGTGATTATATCGTTGTTTCTGAAAAAGGTGATCTAATTTAATTGGTAATTCGCTATAACAAAAAATAAGGGTAAAATAGACACTCCAATCAAATTGTTCGAGGGAGAGATTTTCTGAGGATTTCATTGAAAAACTGAAGATATTTTAAAGAAAAAACATGTGGGCAAAAAAAGGTTGCCGGAGTTGAATTTGAGAAAATTTCGGAAAAGAAAATCGAAATTACATTTCGAAACAAAATAATTTCAAAAATTCTGACAAATTCTAAATAGAGAAATATTACTGATTTTTGAGAAAACATGTGGGAAAAAGAAGGTTGTCGGAGTTCAATTTGAGAAAATTTTGAAAAGAAATCGAAAATAGATTTAAAAATAGTTTTAAAAATCTCTCAAAATTTCAAATGGGGAAGTATAATTATTCTCTTCCATAAATTTTTTCAGTTTTAAATTTTTTCCAACGATTTTTCAATTTTCCTATATATCAATTTCTGGAAATCACTTTTTGCTGTATATTTACTTGAGAAATCGATAATTTGTTTGAAAACTATGTAAAACGATGGGAAATGAGCTCATCATGTTTCATTTGAGACCACTTCCAGGTCGCTACGACCAATAAAACCTGAGATATCCCCCAAAAAAGGGAAATTTTTCGAAAACGACAAGGGTTTTTACCTTCAAATCTTCACGAAAAGATGGAATCTTCGAAAAAATGAATTCATATTCATATGATTTCCATAGGGAATTTCTTCAGCTTTCCAATCGAATCATCAGAAAAAAATCTATTTCAAATGTTCACATCAATTTCAAGTGATTTTCATAATTAATAATATAAACCATCAAAACTAAGATCTGTCCGTTTTACCCCTAATGTCCCTCTTGCCCCACCCTCCCCCATCTTAATTCCAAATAATTAATATATTATCTATTCTATTGCAGTGAGTTATTCAGAAAGAATAATAATGTCATTTTCATTACGAAGAACATTGAAATCATTGACAAAACCAATGGCACCACACAGTAGTGACATTAGTTGTATTCATGGTATCAGGGCATTAGCTACAATAGCCCTCTACGTTGGCCACAAAATGATTCCAACAGCTGGAATGCCTTACACAAATCGAATAGTCTTAACAGAGGTCAGTTTATTCAAATGAATTTGTTAATCGCTTTTTTTTTATTCATCATCAACATGATTATTCATTATAGATCGCTAACAATCCAATGAGTTCTCTACTCCGGGTGTCCTTGGTTTACACAGACTCGTTTTTGCTGCTCAGCGGTATTCTAAGTGCTTTTCACATGTCCCGTGAGTCAACTAGTCGCGGGGAAATCCGTTGGTTCTGCAGATTCATCGCCAGAGTCATTAGGTTTGTTCCATAAATCAATTCAACAGACGCTAGAAAAAATTATTTAATTATTCATTAATATATTTTCTTTTTAGATTGACGCCATCACTTTTGGTCGTTATCTTTTGGTATGCATATGTAATGGAGCATACAGGATCTGGTCCACAGTGGAACAATATCATAAAAGCGAATGCCGATATATGCAAACAAAATTCTTGGACAAATTTTTTTTACATACAGAATTTTTTTCCATTTGAAGAAATGGTGGGTGAGACAAAATGATGCTTTTACCCTTGCGGTTTTGAAAATGCGGAATAAATGCCGCGTGAACACGGTTTAAGTATAAAAAACCGCATTTGTTGAAAGATTTATGCTGTATAAATTCAGTTTGAATGCTGTGTAACTGCTGTGTAAACGCTGCATAAATATTGTGTAAATGCCGTTTAAAGACGGATTTAATACAGTATAAAATCGTAGAAGTGTCAAAAAACTGCACAAATAAACGGTGTGAACACTGAATTTACACGGAATAAATTCTGAATTTATACAGATTACAATTCATGCATTTTCGAAACCGCGAGGATAATTCTAAAATGAATTCTGAATTGATGAAAAATTTTGATATTTTTTTTGCAATTACAGTGTGCGACACATACGCATCAATTAGCCCTGGACATGCAGCTCTCCTTGCTCTCGTCAGTCCTTGTTTTCTTCCTTCTAATTAAACCGATAATTGGAATACTATTAATTTTTTTCTTACTTCAAGTATCTGCAACACTTCGTTACTTCGCTACTATCAATAATAATCTTTCCCTCGTTATTTTCCATGGAATGTCGTAAGTGATCGTTTTATTTTTTTTCTTCATCACAGTGATTACAGACTGAATCAATTAGTGAGCAAATTGCTATTCATTAACGTTATGGATTGATAAAATTTTTATTTTCTGCAGTGCAAAACATCTTTATAAAACTGCCAACTTGACCTATGCACTCTCTCTTCATCGAGCAACACCTTATTTATTCGGTATCAGTCTCGGTGTCCTTCTGCACTACACTGGAAAAAATATCAAGATCTACAAGGTAAGAATTATAAAGAGCTCTCTGTTTAGAATAAAAAAAAACATTATTGCTTCATAAATTTGCAGATTTTCGTAGTTTTTGGCTGGATCATTGCTGCGTTACTTGCATCATGGTCTCTATTCTCACCGTGGAAAATGGCGAGAAGAGATTACGTTTACGATGTCGAAGAATCAGCGCATTATGCTGTTATTGGTCCAGTTTCATGGGCATTGGCACTTTGCTGGGTGATTTTCGCCTGTTTCACGGATCACGGGGGCTTCATTAATAAATTCCTGTCGAGCTACTGGTTGATCCTGTTTTCCAGAATATCATACTCTGTTTATCTAACTCAGTTTGCAGTATTTTTTTACAATGTCGCAACAACGAGATACTCCTCCGAATTTCAAGTTATCAAAGTGGTGAGTAGGAGTTAAAAAATTAGGAGGATAATTACAGTGGTATCGCTCTGAATCTGACACGTTGGGCCAGGAACTTTCTCTAAATTTGACACAGCATCTTTCTCCTGGCGTTCCTCCTTAGGGGCCATTCTTAAATTACGTAACGCTATTTTCTATGGTTTCCAACACCCCCCCCCCCCCCATCTCTATGTAACACTGGATAAAAAAATTGAACCCCCTCCCCATACCATAACATAACAGAGTGAATTATTGAAATAGGTGTCAAACATTAAACTTTTGAAATCACTTAGAACATAAAATTGAAGAGAATTATGAGTATGATAATAACATTGTAGATTCATTATGAAAAGATAATATCATATTAAGGTTTAATGGAGGCTATGTTAATAATAACATATTTTTTCATATTGTTAAATAATACTCAGAACATTGTATAAATACAGAACATTATATCCGAACTCTTCCAATATTTTTCAAACTTGTGTATAAATTTTAATTGATTTAATTCTTAAAAATTAAATTAATTAATTTAATTATTTACTAAATGCCATCTTTTCACGCGATAATTTGAGTCTAGTAATTTAACTGAAGGGGTGGGAGGAAAATTCTTCAAAGTTTATTTGCGACCTCTCCCTCCATCGGAATGCATGATTTCATAAACGAACGCGCCCTCTATATGACCGCAAAGCCGACTAAAAATTGAAAATCTTTGAATATTGAACGGTCGATAAAATCAAGTTCTAATTATATAAATATTTCAAAATATTCTGATTGCTTTTTTTTGAACTTTTCGTCATGGTTGTCATAATAAATGGTAGTAGGAAAGAAGATCGTCCAGCACAGAGCGAGTATTCAGTCAGATAGAGAGGGCGATCAGATTCAGAGGCATCCAATTCAAAGAAATTTCACTTTAATGATCCATAATCTTCTTTGTTTAGATGGATCCATACGAAATTTCAATGGTCATCTTCGTATCTACAGTTCTGACTTTATTTCTGGACATTCCTATGCAAGAGGTTAAAAATGTTTTGATGGAGAGCACAGACCTATCGTTGACTCAGTTGTCTGAAGATGAATCTAAGCCTGAGCAGAGAAAGTCGAGCAAAGACCACAGAAAACCATCAAAAACTCCAGAACCTGGAGACTACGAGAGGACTGCTGATCAGAAGAAGGGAAACGAGGGCCTCAATTATTCTGAAGAAGAGGATCCCCGTTGGAGATTGAGGAAGCCAAATGGAAAGCAGAGAATTTTCGTGAGAAGAAGTTCCAAGGACGAGGACATGAGCCACAGAAACTGGGGAATAAAACGTGAGGATGGTCCCGAAAGAAGAAGAAGCAGCAGTACACAACGAATAATCTACGTAGATCCTGACAGAGCAGCCCGTGAAATGACACCCAGGCGTTCTGAAGAGTTCAAACGCGAAAGACGTTCATTGTCGAGGCCTGCAGAATCGCTGAAGCCTTACAGTTCCGAGGAACAGAAGAACTCGAGAAGAGATCGTTCCAGCTCGCGTCTTTCGGATCGTGGTTATTACAGGGAAGTTGATTCTTCCTCCAGAGCTTCAACGAAATCGGACAGGGGACGATCCCCCAGACTCCGGAAAACGCCGGTTCGTTTAATATCATCAGGTAGTGACGATGAACCGCTCAAAATCAGAGCCAAGAGTCCAAGACGTCCAGTGGAGAGGCCAAGGGTCAGCGACGAGGAGGATTGGGAGCAGGAGTTGAGAATAAGAAGGCAAAAGTTTAGAGAGAGAAAAGCTTCTGAGGAGCAGGAGGCAAAAGTTGAGAAGGATGACTCGACTGATCTGAGCAGAAGATCATCAGCTGAGGGGAAAATAGCTTTGCTGCAAGGACCAACAGGTACTAGAGTAATGGATGCATGGACAGTTAGCAAGGGTCCAAGGGTTTTTCTTGGCTCTTCACAGGAGCCAACTGACACTGAGGAAGAGTCACGTTATAATCGTGATTTTGGAGAAGTACCGATTCCGGAAAGAAGACAGAGTTTGGAATCACCGGAGCATGAACAAGCTGAGTTTACGTTTAGGAATGACGTTAAGACAAAGACACTGATGGATTTGAGGCAAATATCGGCGGAGGATGATGGACCGAGAGAGGAGGAGATCGTTGGGGAAATGACGCCAGTGCCAACTGGTAAATTGTTTAAACGCGAATCGATAATTAAGAGTCAGGCGAGTGAGGAGGATCCTGAATATCTGCTGCCAGAAAGACCGAAATTAGTGGAACAGGAGCAAGAACATCCGTTCAGGAAAGCTTGGCAGATGCAGAAGTCGAGGTCAGAAGAGGATGGACCATCTGCATTTGCAATTAAAGATGTTAAGGCACAAAGCGACAATGGACAGAAGAAAAATGATGATAAAGAAGATGAATCGTCTTCACTACCGTCAGGACCTAGTGAACAGACTTTTCATCTCATTGTTGAGGACGTTGATTCGAGAAATTGGCCGCTGAGTGAAAGAAGCGAGAGTCAGTCTACTAGATCGAGTGAAGAGTTGGATTATGATAATGAAGAGGAAGAGATTGAATCGTCGAGACAATCAAAGAATGATGTCGATGATTACAGCAGAGCATCTCCTAGATCCGGAGCTGGTGGTGATTCGCCGAAGTTAGATTGGCCGAGTGAGGATGAGCAATTTGAGAATTACAGAAGACAAAAGAGACGTTCTGAAGCATGGGAAAGTGATGAGACGTGATGCTGATTTTTTTTTCCTAACCTTGGAAGTACATGAAAAACGTCTAAAACATGGATTCCTGTGGAGTTCGTTTGGATTTGTTGAATGCACAAATAAATGCAATTATCGAAAATATATGAACACTTTTAATTCTTAATAAATTATACAATTCTAATTATAGTATTTTTACATTATTCATCTAATCTCACAATTATTTTTTTTTTATCGAAATTAATCAATCATCCGTCTGTCGTGGTGGTTTCCTCAGAGCTATTTCTGCATGTACTGTTTGATCTTTCTGTTTTTTTTATTCTTGGCCGTAAGAATATTCTTTCGAGTCCGAGAATTGGACCTTCGAACATTGTTGACAGAATTATTGCACCGAGGAAGGTCAAGACCAGGTGAGAAGCGACTTTGGCGAGCTGAAAAGGTAGATCATGTGATATTAAACATCAGATGTCTCTGTTTTCCAATGAAGTCATTAAAAAAAAAACGATATTTCCAGTCAAGTCATACAGCTTTTAATATTCTTACGAAAAAAACAATAAATTATAATTACCAGACTCAAGTTATCCAAATGTTGGGGTGCTCTAGTCGTTGAAATACTGTGCAATTCCACAAGACCATTAACTAAATACGCTGAATAAGTCAATCGACTGAGTGGCACGAAGGGTCTCCATTTTAAGAAGCTCTTGATGGGTCCTAATACGAAAATAAATCATTAAATGAGTGAATATTTGAATCCATTTCATCAGTCATGAAGAAGTAAGACAGAACATATTCAGTTTACAGGATGACGTCAGCATCCACCTTACAAATTCTCGGGATAAAGAAAATAACAAATGGCAATTCTGAAGGTGCAAAAATCAATTAAGAGAATAATCATCTGAATAGTGACAGACAAATTTTTTCTGTAATTTTGGAAATTGTTGCATCTACCATCGTTTACAGTGCCGCTTTTGATGTCAGCTCAATTCTTCCATTCAATATCAACAGAATTGTCGCATTTAGTATCGCTTCGAGCATCGCATTCGATGTTGCGACAACAAAATAAATTTTTATGGTTTATGATCGTCATTAAAAGTTTTTCTATTTGATTCCACTGATTCTTGCAGTATTAGAATTGTAATTAGCGATTCTTCAAACGCCTAAAGTTTGTAAGGTGGACGCTGACGTCACCCTGTATATAGTCTATTATTTTGAGAATATCTTGGAAATTGGAGGAGATACGCCCCTTTTGCCCTAATCCTTTTTTGTAAGTCTTAAAATTCTCGATAAGAAAAAGATTAGGGTGAAAAAAGGGCGTATCTGCATTTTCCAAGATATTCCATTGAAAATTATCGCAAAGATAAGTCGATTTATCCTGATTTATCTCTTCATTACTAAATTATCAAAAAATCATTCCAATTACCAGAATTATCTGTAATACAGGCAATAAGAACCCATCCAGTTCCCAAACTCCAGAGTGCCCTGTGCATTGATGAATATATAGCTGCTTCAAGTACACCATAGTCCTTTCTTGGTCCATAAAATAGTCCAATTGAATACATTGACATTACCAACGATAATGAAGCCAATATCCAACAGATTCTTACGCAATTCTGTAATGAAATTATCCATTCAAGTTTAATAGAATGTTAATGGTTATTTTTTTTTTTTTTCATTTCTTGAACGGGTTAGATAAATTGTGTAATCACGCTTACCTTGGTGAGTTTATAATCGGCAGACTGAATTCTGTATAAAATGTAACCATATAAGAGACCGAAGCAGTATGCACTTGCCCTCATGTGAGTTTTTATATAGCTATTCTTGAAGTATTCGTTAGTTGATATGTCTCTAATTTCTCTGCAAAAAAAAAGATGAGATTGATTTATTTTTCATGAAAAATTAGGTGAAGTGATAGATGAAGAGGTTTTTTTGTGAAATATATGCATTTCTTGGAATTAAAATGGTGTCAAATTCTTCAAATGTAGAAAATTGACGGAAACTTTTTTTATTGATCGATTTTGTTTATTGTTTTTGTATGGGGCAAGACGGGGTAAAATGGACCCATTTTAATTTTGAAGTTTCATCTTATGAAAATCGTTCGAAATCGTTGAAAATATTGAAGATAGAATTATTTTGATGATTATATTGAGAAGCTGAGGAAACTTCTGATGAAAATTATGAATCAAAATTGATTTTTTTAATTTCTTCGAAAATTGCTATTTTATGGTCAAAATTTAGAGGTAAAATCCTTTCTGTTCTTGGAACAATTTACTTTCACGAGGATATCTTCGGTTTTATTGGTCGTATCAACTCTGCGCTGCACTTAAATAAAAGGTGAGATTAGTTATCGGCTTATCGATTTTTGTGGTTCAACAAAAAATCGATCCTTCAAGTTTTTATTGAGCAAAAACTGATTTTCATAAAATAGTATATAAATACCTCGAAATGGTTTTTTTATTGATTTTTTCAGAATTCGATTTTTCTGGGCATTTTTGAGGGTAAGAACCTTTCGATTTTTTGAAAAATTCACTTTTTTTTTGTATATTTCCGATTCTATCGGTCGTAGCGACATGAGACCGATCTCAAATGAAAGGTGAGATCATTTCCCATCGATTTATGGGGTTTCGAATTTAAAAATGTCGATTTTTCAGATAGTTATGGAAACTTTTATGAAAAATTATGATCATCGCTTTTTGTCCTATAACTTTGTAAAAAAATCGATATTTCGAATCCAAATCCCCTTAAATCGATGGGAAATGATCTCACCTTTCATTTAAATGCTGCATCAGGTCACTACAATTAATAAAATCATAGATATTCTCAAAATATTCAATTTTCTCAAGAATGGAAGAAAGTCATTGCCTCCAATTTTTGACCAAAAAAGTTGAATTTTCAAAAAAAAAGCTAAAAATTCGTTCTAGCACCTGTTTTCTACCGGAAATATCCTCAGTTTTTAGACATAATTGTCGAATAAAAATTTCATCTCAAGCAAGTTTAATAGGAATGTCCACCATTTCCCCCACTTTCCCCAATGAATCTTAACATAACTCTTTCCAAAACCACTTCAAGATTATAAAGATAAACCTTACTCAATGTATATCATTAGCGTTGGATCTAGGTGATTGACCAAGGTCAGGGAGAAAGGTAGAATGATCGATACGAGTGTAGCTGTAGCTAGAATGAATTCTCCTGGTTTTCTCCATCTCCACAGTGGATAAATAACAGCTGGTGCGAGAATGAACAGTTGGGTATCAACTGATAAATACCATGATTGAAACATACACTGAAATTTAAATTTTAAATCAAATTCATTTAACAAAAATTAATGATAATACATTAAACTGTATTTTTCTTCTATAATTTTTGGGCAATTTCTCAACGTCTCTTTAATTACATGAAATCGTGAGAAATGAAGGAGAACCTAGAATTTACCTAGAAATCTTAATTTGCCTCAGAAATTGCAAGTACTTTAATGCAATTGCAATTTCAGTACATTTTTCTAAAATTATAAGAAACGTTGATGTTATTTAAATAACTACTGTCTCGACTCTTTTTTTCATTATATTTTCACTTAATTTCGGCTCTTGCAATAATCCCCGAATATAAAGGTAGTTGTCAATTTGACTGCACTATTATTTGCGCGATGATGACAATAAAACTCTCGATTTCTCCTCCTAAAATTATGGGATTTTCTCTATTTTTTTTCTCCTCATTTCTGGCTGAATAGAATTGAAAGAATAAGAGGCAAAACGCTTTAAAAAAAAAAAAAAAAAAAAAAATTACTTTTTTTTCGAAGGGACTGTCTAACTTTCTACTAAATCAATAGTGAAATTCAAAAAACATACCAATTGATCAGTGTTGACGTAATTATTGATGTAAAGTATATTTGTCCACCATGATGCTCTGCAGCGTTCTTTTTCCTCTATCATTCTCCACCAAAGTGGTCCAGAATCCAATCTTGGTAACCACGTAACATAGAGACCAACTACGACGAGATAAGCCGGTGTCAATCTGCATAAAATTCATTTTGTTCCTTTCAACTCTCAACTTTCCCTATTTTCGGGCAATCCGAATTCAATAATAAAAAAAAAAAAAAAAGAAGAAACTCACCTTATGTAACGAAAAATGTAGAGAAAAAGAAAGTTGACGGATTTCCGTTTGTCCAATTCTTTCAGTAAAATACGTGAAAATAAAAATCCACTGAGTAACAAGAATGTGTCAACTAAAAGTGGATTATTGAGAAATATTGAGTTCTCAATTTTTGTTATAGCTTCTGTCCAGAAATTGCTATTCAAAACAGGTCCACCAACGACAAATACGAGACAGTGTCCGGCAACAATAAAAGCCATAGCAAGAAATTTCATTCCGGATATGCAGTCAAGGTTGAGTCCATCATCATTAGCTGGACCACATAATTTTTTCATGTTTGAGATCAGTGAAAAAGCGATTAATACTTGAGGTAGAATTCCACTTGTGTCTTTGTTGTATTTTATGTAGATTGAGTGGAATAATGTTCCTATTGCGATTATTAAAGACATTCCGAGGATGATAACGCTGTGAAAAAGAAGAAAATTAAGGAATATGAAATTAAAATGAGGTAGAGCGATTTTCAACTCATCTTTTTTTTCAGAAAAAATTCCAAAAGCTACGAGAAAGAATTGGCGTAAAATCACTCTATCTCGCTTAGTTTCCTAGATATTTTTGAAAAACTGATGGAATAGAATCGATTTGTCTGAAAATCTCATATTCATGGGAATTTACGTAGTGTCCCAGAATAAGGTCGATAAAAGAGACAAAGATGAGGATTAGTAGATTAGTTTTTAATTAATTGCTGATAATTCGGAAAAACGTGCTTTAATTTACCCGAAAAAGTGATTAAACTATTCGAAAATCATATCTTCAGCTTGTGAATATTATTTTTTTTTCTCGAAATTTTTTCACATTAATCTCCTATCATATGCATGAGATAAAGAGAGAGGCAAATAGTCACGACTACCTTCTGATTAAAATTTCTGAACAACTATCCGGAGAATTGAATATTTTTTTCTTCTATTATTTAGTTAAAATGCTGTTCTCTTCGCCAATAGTTTTTAAATAATGGGTCAACTGTGTGTTTTTTTTAGTAATTTCGTTATTTTTGTCCGATTTAGGGCATTTCATCCCCACTACCGCTATTTTCAGTAACTCGCATAAATCATATCTCATAAATTACACTAGCAAAAATTATGAAAAAATTCAAAAAAATGTGAAAAAGTATCATCTTTGATAAGGCATCAAAAAAATAAGGGTTTAACTGTACTCGAGTTTGCTGAGATACTACCTCAATAGAATTGGTAGTACGAGTTATTGTCTGACGCCAGAATATCTCCGAAATTTTATTCGAAGAAGAAAAATCCTTCAGACAAAATATTTTTCTGTCAAAATATTTACGCTGAGAAAAAAAGATTTTTGTTGTAAGAAAATTTACTTAGTTGAAGAAAATCTACTGCATTTCAGAAAATTTCAATATATATAGACATAGAAATTGTGGAAGAAATTTTTGTTAAAAGGCAATTTTCTTGCTACAAGAATTTTGTTTTCTCAGTGCAACGTCGAATTTCTCGTGGACTAAATATATAGGCGATAAATTATCTAGTCGAT
Organism: Aleiodes leptofemur; assembly: GCA_963942555.1. Classification (NCBI taxonomy): domain Eukaryota; kingdom Metazoa; phylum Arthropoda; class Insecta; order Hymenoptera; family Braconidae; genus Aleiodes; species Aleiodes leptofemur. Next base: position 10,509,015 of record OZ012620.1, read on the forward strand.
AAATTTATGAAAAACGTGTCTCGTTCTATCCTAGTACACTGAGAAAAAAATAATGGTAAAAACAATTAAATATTGATGCCATCGGTCCTGAGAAAATATTTTTTTGAAATAATTAAAAAAAAGCTGTTGAATTTACTGAATTTAGTCAATTCAACTAGTTAATCATATTAAATTAACTAAACTCAGTAAATTTAACAACTTTTTGAATTATTTCAAAAAAATATCTGCTAAGGACCATTTGCTTCAATATTTCATTGTTTTTACCGCTATTTTTTTCTCAGTGTACCAAATCGCATTATCCTCATGTTTCAATTACGAAACGTTTTTATTTGCCAAACAAAAGAAGAATATCATCAATCCCTAAAGTTTAAAAAAAAACAAAAAATAAATAAAAAACAATTAAGTGACAAAGAATCACTCACACATAAATGACGTCAGTCGTGTCAGTTTCCACTGGTTTACGACTGTAGCATTTTTTGTCATTGACAGTGGGCTCGAATGTCAATCTCGAGCCACTGAATGCAGCATCCAGTACCCGACCAATGATTCCCTGAATATCTTTCGCACTGCAAGATGCAGGCACGCAAATGCCCCAATGAAGCTGCTTAATCGAATCATCGTATCTCGTCTGAGACCTCCTGAATTTCTGCCAAATCGTTCCCTCCTTAATTGGATAATCATCAGGAATATCAATATTAACATCTCCGAGACAGTATTTTCCTTTGATAGCTTGTGGCGCCTCGTCATTGTTTCCGATATCAATGCACTCATCGAAATTCCCAAGCTGATAAATCGAACCTCCCAAAACCCCCTCCGGAATTTTTCCAGAGGCATCGTAAAACTTAACAGCCCATATTGTCAAATTCTGAATACCATCTATTATTATTCTCGCATGATCACGACAAATTTCATCTTCTATACTCTCGATTGTCGCTGCCAAAAGCGGCAAGTCACGTGAAATTATTGGCAGAATATTTTCACTCTCAACATCGTACTCCAATGATTTCATGGAACGTTCCCCGATTTTGTAAAATTGCTCATCACTCAGCACGTAATCACTGCACAATAGAAGCGCAAAGAGAGTCCACATCATCACTTTTAGACGATTCAATGATTTTTAGTCTTTAAATGAAAATTAATAGGAAAATTCACAGAAAAAAATTCAAAAAATCGGTAGTTTGGCGCCACTTGTGGAATATGAGCTATGGTTCACACGCGGTAGGATTGGGTTCGATTTTCGCCGGTGATACACTGGTGAGATCTTAAAAAAGGTACAAAAGTCTTGATCAGTCGCAAAATACACGTAATTAAGGTGTCAGAAACGCGATTTTAAGTAACTTAAAAAAAAAAATATTTAAAAAAATTGAAAATTGTGCGCTGCACTTGTAGGCTGACGAGGTTTTCACTGCGTTTGCCGCATGATGAGGGCTCAGTTTTTTTCTTGCAGTGAGGGAAAGGATCCCTTTTCCCAACGCGACCTTCAGAAGAAACCGGTTAACTGAATAAAAGTATTTAATTTTTTATAACTATTCACTTTTGGTTGAAATTGAAATTACTTTCACTGAATTTCACTATTTTATCATTTTTGATGAGATATTATTTTATCGGTTGTTAACGTCGTGCTGTTACGGTGACGGTCGAGCGTCAACAGAGGTTGTTTGAGGTTTTTACTTGTTGTTTTGACGAGTCAGCGGGATTGTTGAATACCCGCGTGAGTAGGGGCATCGTTCTCGGGAACGAAAGTAAAGGTGATCGTGTTTTTGTATATTGCATTTTGTGTTTGTGTAGTAGTGGTTGCAGGCCTCGAGAATGTTTTGGAATCTGAAGTGATTAGGTTTTTTTTTTGCATTCGCTGTTTGTTGAAGACTTTTTTTTGTGATGTCATGGAATTAATCGTGGATGGTTCTGGAGAACGAGATGAGATACGCATTAGAGAGGTTGGCATTTTTTTTTATGCATGAAATTTTTTGGGACTATGAATTTAATAAGAGGTCGTATATCCGGGTAGTCCATATTTTTGGGCAAAAACAAACAGTAATGTTTTTTATTGGGTTATTTTCCCTTCTTTCAACGAATTACTATTGATATGGAGTCAAACGAACATCAAATTTTATGATAATGAAATTGGTACACATCTGATGATTCTTCAATTTGCTTGAATATATGAATTATTATAAATTTAAAGTATCGTGGGACATTGGAAGGTTTTAATAGCAATATTAAAAGATTTTCAATTGGCGATTTTTAATCTTTTAGGATTCTTATTGAAACCTTTCAATATTTCATGATACTTTGAATTTATAATTATTAACATGGAAATGATTCAGAGTATTAATATAAATTATTATTAAAAGAATATTTTGAAAATTTGCAATTACAGTTTTTAAAATTTTTCATACGTGCATATTTTTTTAAAATAATTTATTCGTAAATAGCAAAAAAAAATGGAAAATCGTCAGATCTCTACTCTTTTCAGTATCATTGAATTTTCAGACAAATCAATTTTATGCCATTATTATTTTTTTCGGAATGTCTAGGAGACTAAGCGAGATGGAGCTATTTTGCACTAATCCTTGTTTGCCCTTTTCGGAATTATCTGCGAAAAAAGATTAGGGCAAAATTGCCCTATCTCGCTTCGATTCCTAGATATTTCAAAAAAAAAGTGGTGACCAAATGAAGCCAATTTGTCTGAAAACTACGACTGAAAAGAGCAGTCTAACAATTTTTAGTCTTTTCTTTTCTTAACAAATAAATAATTTTGAAAAAAAAGAAAAATATGCCCATGAAAATTTAAAAAACCCATAAGTGCAAATTTTTTCCATATTTCATTTGTAATAATTTCTTTGTCCAAAAAGATGCAATAAATTTTCAGATGTGTGCTAATTCCATTATCATTGAAAAATTTATATTCTTTGCTCCAAATCATTCATACTACTCAAGAATCTAATAAAATTAATGATGAATTACTGTCAAATTTGATAGCAACAAGATGCACATTCTTTAATTTATTTAAAATGTTTCAGGATAACTCAAAGTCTCAGCAGAAACCTAAAAGACCACTTTCCAACACATGGATTTTATGGGCATTTTGTCGATTCTACAATTTTTTTTTTGGTGAGTCACTTTATTCATAGATGAGCGTCATGACTTTATAAATTTTTCCATCCTCTATCATTACCCCTCATGAATGATTAAGCATCTTCATTACATAAAACGATCGAGATCATTCTGATCATGATTTTTTTAAAAATCAATTACACGATAATTATCTGATGCAATTGATTCGTTTATGTGCCGTATTACCGCTGCTTTTTTTTTTACTAGAAAAATAACTAAATGATTTTAAAGTAATTTAGCTCGAGATAAAAGTGAAAGTTCAATGAACGCATGTCGTTTGAAATGATTAACCTCGAGCTATAAAAGAGACGATGTTACTGCAATATTAACATCTAGGTGAATGTTATTCCCAATCAGGTTTATAACGGTTGAATGAAAGGGAAATTTTTGAAAACTCAAACTTTTATATTTATCAATAGAATCTGTCTTTTCTTCCTAGATGAATTAAATAACAATGACTTATCCAGAAAAATTGAAGGAAGTAATTTCAGTAGAATTGATTTTTCCATTTTTTTTTTTTTTTTTTAAAAATCAATTATTTTCTGTTATTATTTTCTCAATCACGTGTGTCAGCAGAATAATAATCAACAGATCAAAAAAAACTAATCAAGATAACACGTGATAAATTATATTACGTGAATTATCTGACTGCTTGAATTATTTCTCATGATGTCACGTTAATTTTGAAATATTTTGCGGAAACCGGTTTATTGAACAATGTACTGTAACAAGAAGCGGAAATCATCTGAAAGCATTTTTATTTTTCATAACAAATTATTGAGTCTCACATTCGGGAACAAATGACTGATATTTCGCCAAAAAAATAAATAATTATGCAATTTTTCTTTTATTGAAATTGATGAGAAAAAAAAGGCAATTGAAGATCAATTCAGAGGAAGCAATTGCAAGGTGATTGTCTAACAATCGTCATATACAATTTGTGGGAATAACCGATACGGGAGTTTTCTGTTCTCTTCATAAGTGATAAATATTTCCACGAACTTTGATATTCATTAACAAAGTGGAAAGACCGAAGATGATTAATAGCTCGAGGCTCAATTTTACTTGAGCCATGGGATAATGACTTATGTACACGTGAAATAATTTATCAGAATTGATTAGTCCATAATTCGGAATTTTAATGATGTTAAAATGACGATAATATTATCTCACAATAGAGATTCATCGAGTTCAATTAGTTATTCGAAAATAAAGTAATTATTCAAGAAACATGGAAAATCACCATGTTTTATTTATCGTTAATTCAAATGAGGAAAAATATGATTGCTTGATTTCATGGCAAAATTCACGGAGAATTTACATTAATTTCTTAGTTTACATGAACTATAAATTTAAACAAGTACAAAACCACTTTTGGGTAGTAAGGAAAACCTCAAACGATCGTTGATAGTGGAAGCCTTGAAGTAACATTAAGAATTAATGTCCCAACCTCAAGAGCCACAAAATCCCACGGATAATCGGTATTTACGTATCACTTATCTTTGTAGATTTAGAGCATTTTCTAAGAGTTTTTGGGCTGGTAATGGGAAAGAAGAGGGTTTTAGGATATTTTTAGAGGTTTTCAGGAATTATTTCAGTAGTAGAGTAGAAACGTGAGATAAATTTTCAAAAAATATGATTATTTTGAAAAAAAAATCCTGGGGACAAGGAAAGTTTGGAAAAATTTAGCAGAAGATTTTTTGTAAGAATCTGATTCTGTTTCAAAACGAAAATATTTTATTTTGTCACCAGTCCTTTTTAGAAGTATCTAAAATATAACTTTTTTTGTGGCTATTATAATTCGCGACGAAAAAAATAATTATACAAACAGCTCTATCTCGCTTAGAGTCCGAGATATGTCTAAAAAACTGGTGATAAACTTTTTTGTAGTTCTGAAATCTCTTATATAAGTAACTTTGGCTATTATTGGTCTCTTCAATGAATAAACTAAATTAGTTTATTTATTGCAAAGACCGATAATAGCCCAAAGTTACTTATGTAAAAAAATTAAATATACGGTCAGAAAATTATTTATTAAAATGTAGTTCTAAAATAAAATTCTCAATTCGAAGATATTTGTAAAAGAAGCTGCATGTGTGTTTTTTTTTTAATACTCTCATTTCAAGATATTTTTCAAGAATCATTTTTTAATTGAAATTGACTCTCTAATCATTTCTTTTAGGAAATGATTTTTTGGATCATTTTTTAACTTGAATTCTCTCTGCCAAAGGCGAAAATTCGAATTAATCTTGCCTTCCATGAACCAGCGGCTTCATAATTACGATTTCTCCATGACTCCTCTGTAAATATTATCCTTGTTTGTATTTTAGCACTGAAATTTCTGCTTAATAACGGATAATTTGTCAACTATCAATTAACTCGGCTGTTCTCGTATCAATACGGTGTCTCAACGTTTACAAAAAAAAATAGAGAAACTCTCACTTTGCGCACGATGCGCGCGCAGCAAGTCCCACGTGCCTCTTTTTTTGCGCCACAATTCAATTTCGTTTATTTTATTTTATTTGTTGCGAACAACAACCCAACAGCCGAAACCAATTACAGGGTTGAAAGCGATATATACATTTGAGGATGACAAAGTATTAAGAGTGACTGAGTGTCAATAGTGTCTTGAAAGATATACAGAGATGGCTTAAAAATTACATAATATAAATGATATCGTGGAGTAACGAGTCTTACATGATAATTTCAATGCAAAATCAAATGAAAACTGATGGGAAAAATTCCGAATTTTTTTTTTTTTCGATGTAATCTCGAACGTAAAATGAAAACGTTCAACGAAACTTCGAAGAACATGAGAAATTGAAAGTAAAATTAATTTCCTGTTGCAATTTATCATCGACCCCTTATGTTTTACATACACACACACACACACACACATAGAATTTCGTGCAAATGACTTGACAATGTTTATGGTCTGCATGCATCGTATGAACTTATAGACTTTCTTGTTACAAATTTGACAGGCTTATGATAGATACTAATTGGCGCTACTTCTGCCAAGTCACGAAAACTATTAACCAATTCGCGTGTTTACAGTTTATTTTCACAAGTGTATTTGAAAATTATTTTCGTCTTGACAAAATAACATAGGTAAATGGATCAATCGATGATATTAAACGAGTTTAAATTCATATTAATAGATTTTTATTTTCCATTAAAATTCAAATATTTCTGAATTTTCATTGAAAATTGAAAATAAGTTATCATGATTTTTTGGAATTGTATCAAATGCATGAAATTGTCTCGTCCATTCACGTATTCTACAGAAACGTGACAGTACCAGTCTATTTATTTTATCGACAAGAATCGACGCCTCGTTCTCACAATTCTTCCACATACACACATGCACACAAATGCACATTGCTGCCTACTTTTATTCTCTCTTATTTGATAAAAATAGATAAAAAAAAAAAAATAGAAAAAAATGTATAAATCCAAATGTACGTGATGCTTTGGTAAATAACTCACTCGTTAGAAAATTTTTTCATCTTTATCCAGCTTTATTTTCTATTTTTACATTCTTACTTTTATTTGTCGTATTCTTTGTTGATTTTAAGTTTGGGCATTTTTCAAATATCCAATGTACTTCGAGATAAGAAAAAAAAGGCGGTTAAACCAGTGATGTCTCTTTTTTTTCTCAACAATGCTGGTAGTGGTAAATACGTGGTTAGACTTTTGAAGAGACGATTTACTAGGTTTTTTTTTCTCTACTCCTCTATTTCCTACTTTTCATTTCTTTTATATTGAATTTCTATTTGGTACTGGCCATTGTCAAATACATCCCAGCAGGATGCCAAAATAAATAGGACAGAGATGATGGCATCCTTCTGATTTCAACCCAAAGTCTAGGAAAAAAAAGCTAGTTTTAAAAAATGGAAATTTTATTTTTCCACTATCGAGTAAATTCTCGCAGCTTTTTACTTCAAATTATTTTCACAATCCAATTCCCCTGATTTTCAAACGAACAAACTTTTCTCCTTCTTCATTAAAATAAAATTTCAAAAATTCGTAATTTTATATCTTTTGAAATAAGTCATGAGTTGATGGAAAACTTTAGATATAGGATTGTATAAAGGCACAGACAGAAATAGTTTGTGATTAATTTCCGGTGTGTAAACATATTACAAAGGCACACAAGGCTTCACAGAGAAACCGGAAGTATGTGGTAGCAGGTAACAAGTTGTAGAAAGAGATGAGATGAGAAACGCAGTTTGGGTCTATTCCCTTTCCTTGTGAAATTGGCGGATGGCTGCAGAAAGGATTGAGTTGAAGCGACTAACAACGAGAGAGTGAGACGAAGGAAGAGAAGAGAGAGAGAGTCTTCTTCCTTCTACTTCCTCAATCCTTACCTTGCCTCTGTCTATCTTTCTCACTCTCTTCACCCTTCATTCTGGCCCTGCGGAAAGATACCGAGGTACGTCTAACATTGCTTGGGACATTTGCATACTTGGGTATTCATGCAGAGAAAGCTTTCGGTAGGGCGCATTACGCGATTTCAGATTGTTCCATGAGAATATGTATGTGCCCTCCGTTCATTCCTCAGTATTTACATGATAAATTCTTCGGCATTATCTGCTCTTGAAAAATACATTTTATTTTTAACAGAAAAAAATCATTCAGTTTCATCAAATTTTTGGAAAATGGCTTTTTTAGGTCTCTGTTGAGTTGTCAATTGCTCTAAAATTAAATTATCAAGAGTCAGTATCGATCTTTTGGCTTCTTTGTTCAAGTCCTCTTCAGGATAGGAATATTCATTCATCTAACACACAATATGACGGAAGTATTGCTACAGTGTTAAGCAATTATCATTAGAATAATATCAATGTTTCTGTATTTGATTGTCAAATGTGTTGTATCCCCTTTTGCTATGTTTTTAAAGCCTAATGTGTCTGTGTGCTATATTGTCTAGCGAATTTGCAATTAAAAATATGGTTAATTTTATAACGGTGCTGTAAATGATCTAATATGAAGTCGGAATAAATTAATCGAAATATAAGTTGAAATGAATTAATTGAAGATATTTAATTGAGTACCAACGTTTTGACTCTCATGTCGAGTCCTCATCAGGGTACGATGTTTATTTAAACTATAATTTTCAAAAGAAAGAATTTTTTTTTACAAAAATATTTATACAGTTATTATTATCTATTGTCTATTCATATAAAATAATCATAATTATTTACCTCATTCTTGATAAAAAGGAGATAAACAATGGTTAAAATTATGAAAAATTCATAAATTTATTCTGTAAATGAACATTTTGGTATTTGCCCTTTTAGGGAATATAACCAATATGGAATAGAATAGAATTTCTTTGTTCTACTTTGTGTATTGCGAGAGCACAGACGTGTTAATAAAAATTATTCTCCTTATTTAATATATTTACGTGTAACTATTATACCAAAACCTACCTTAACTTTATCACAATTGATTAGTATTGTTAAATTTAATTATTCCGACGACCCGTGATTTCTATTTAATTCATTAATTATTGAAATGAACATCAGGATCAATTCTGAGGTAATTTTGTAATTTCGAAAATTGTCTTTGTTTTCCTTATTAATCATTGCGAAATAATTATTAATTAAAATGTAATTGTAAATGTTATTAATTCATTGACTATTTATAAAATAATTCATTATGTTTTTGCCTTTGTTGATTAATTAGAGGATGAATTCAATTGATCAATTGAAAATTTTCCAGTGATTTATATTCTGAAGGACAATTGCTACTTTTGTTAGTACCAATTCAATAGCTAATTTCTTCTTGTCATTGGTTTTCCCTCCTTCTATTCGTTCATCCCTATTTCTTTCGTTGTTTCAAGTCTTTTTTTTTTTTTTTCCTTCGGATACTTAAATAATCACCCGATTCATCAAAGTCTCTAGTAAACGTAATAAGATACTCTTTTGTTCTTCTACAGGGAATTGCTTCTTTGTACTCTGTTTCTATTCTGTATTTAATTGTATTCTTGAGAAGAAATAACAGTTTGGAAAGTTTTTTAAAGTTCGATTTAACCATGACGTAATAAAAGTTGGAGAATCAAGTATAATTGAGTGCAATTATTCACGGAAATTTTCTTCGATTTAAGTAAAAAAATGAATTAATAAAAGTAGAAAATAAAATAATGAAGAAACAGGTGAATCAATGTCTGTGTATACGGAGGGCTTTGACGGGGGTCTCACGCGAGTTTTCTATCTTGACTTTGAAAGCGTAAATTTAATCCAGAATTGAAGTGTTCATTCGGCTGTAGTACTCAGCGATAATGGATATTGCTATTCGAAGTATCTCTCCCGTTAAATGACATTCTACGTTGGCTCTTAGATGATACGGCAATCAAATTTGCATTAACAAACTTGAAATCAGAGGAGGGGGAAGAGTGAATGAAGAAAAAAGTTGATGCTTTATAATGCATGAAAAGGAGAGAAAATTGTGAATTAAAATTCTCTCATAAATTTCAGGCACAAAACTCTGATTTTCTTTTGAATTTTATAATTTACGTAAATTTTAATGATATCAAAAATATTTTTTTTTTTTATAACAAAATAATAATCGAAAAAAAAATGTACAAGAAGAAAATTCAAAAAACCATAATTGCCTTTTTTTTACGTTCTTATAATGATGGAATTGTTTAAAAAAGTTCGAAATATGGTCGAATGTGTGCTAATTGCATTTTTATAATTGTTGTCAATTTTATTTGATATAATATTTCGAACACTGATGGAGATTTCGTAAGGATCTTTTCTAGCGAAAAATCTTGGCTACAAAAAATAGTTTCAACAAAAGTTTTGCTGTCTTTTAATTACTCTCCGAAATTCTCTAAAAATAACTCAAAAATTGCACTACTCCCTGTCTATTTTATAATAATAATGTTTAAAAAATAATTATTTTTTTTTTAAATTGAAATTTCAACAAAAAAAAATTGAATAAAACTGTATTCAAGTATTTTCGAGTTGAAATGAAATGTTTGTACAGTTTGGCACGTATTATAAGTTGAGTAGAAGCTATCGTGAGAATGTACGGGGTGTCACGATTCACCTCCTCGGTATTACTACCCATTTCTGTTATCCTCCCAAGGTGTAATCTCTAAGCCTCTAAAAGGTAGTTTCCTCTCGACAGTTTGAGTATCAGCCATTCCATCGGTCTTTTTGACTCTCACTTTGCTCTACGAATCTCGGGTTTTCTCTCTCTCTATCTTCCACCCACTTGCAGTTCTCCATGTAGCATTGCCTTTGTCAACGAAAAGCAGCGGTTTCACTCACGCCCACTCGAGAAATCCGCAACGAGTCGCCTTAGTGAAGTTTACGCAACTGCCTACGAATGTGAGTCGTTTGAAAGCTCTCTCCATCACCCTTCACACTTTACTTTCCTAAGATATTCGATTTTCCGAGATTATTGAATTCTTTTGTTCATCCATTTGGCTTGTTGGATGAGATTTGTATGAGATTTGTCTTTCAAAATCTTCATTTTATTTAATCATTTTTTTTTTCTTCAAGTATTAACATTAATTTTCACCGCATGATTTAATCATAAATTTGTTATTTTAATTCAATTTTAAAATTATAAAATTAAATTAAAATTGAAAAGTGCAGAGGAAATCATTATTGTCAATTTATTTTCAGTAAAAATTAGGAAAATTAATAATTTCCTCTTTTTTATTAAAAGAGTGAAAAAAAAATTTTGTTTTAAAAAAATTTACTTAGGGTAACATGGACCAATAAATGGACGGTTGAGGAAATATTAGACTTTATTAATTCATATGAAATAGGCAAATTACGTTAAAAAATTGCAGAAAAGAATAATGTTTAGAAAAATATACAGTGAATCGACTAAAAATCAATTAAACTTGAATAATGTAGAAATAATTAAAGAAAATCAAGGAAAAACTCGAAAATAACTCAAACCTCCAATAGATGGACAGTTGCACATTTGCAGTGGTATGATTTTAAATTTCGATCAATCGGTATGTAATAAATAGTTTATAAATCTATATGAGTGTAATTATCAGGAATTGACGTGAAAAGTATAAGAATCATTCATTTATTTATGAAAAATCCTCTATAATAGAGACCGTCCATCTTGTGGTCAGTGTCCACCTGTTGGTCGTGTGACCCTAGTTGAAGAAAAGTCACTTCACTTCAGAAAATTTCAGTATATAGATATAAAAATTGTGAAGAAAAATTCTGTTAAAAGGCAATTTTTTTGCTACAAGAATTTTTTTTCTCAGTGAAATGATCAGTGGCAAAAAGGCGTATAATTCATTTTCAAACATAACTCATACGCCCATTTACCACCAATCCCATCATATCGATGCCTTAGAAACAGAGGGGCGTAAGTGCTATTCTTGTACAAAACACTTACGCCCCTTCATTTTTAAGGTGATGATATAATCCAGATTCGATTGAAATTGATCTTAAAAAAATATAAGAATTGAACGAGGAAATGAAATAAAATCGAAAAAAAAAAAATCGAATGAACAGGTTTATTGAAACATGACAGAAGACTTTATCACTGTTAAATTTATTCATTCATCTGACATTGAGTGTTATACATGAATACATGTATCAATATGTGGTTGCACATTGCTACGCTCTGATGCTTCATTTTTATCAATCAAAAACGAGATGAAAACGTGGATAAAAAAAAAAAAGAAATGAAAGAATATTCATCCATCAATTATTGCCAGTGTACAATCAAAACCAACGAACGATGTATATATTGAATAATATTCACCATGATATCAAAACCAGACTCACTCCACTGTGAAGCAATCATTCCTACCTTTTGGTGCTATTACAATGTGGGGGATTCACACTCACTGTTATATTTTCCCATGAGAAATAATAATGCACAATTGGATAAAGCAATTTCATGGCTCATCGCCCATGGGTAAATGTTGGAAACATCTCTCTCGTTATATTAAATATTATTTGGAATTTTATGCTATTTTATGTGTTACATTATGCGTGAAAAAAGAGGAAATGGATGTTTAATTAGGAATCTTTCATTTTTTTAGGGGGTTTTCTACAACTTACTGTGATACTCCTTATAATGCGAATCGTCAACCGCGAAAGCTTCCAGAGAATAAAGATTAGAGCTATTAATGAAACGAGGAAAAAAGCGAAGATGTCCAACATGCTGGCTTGATACCAGGGCAATCGATTTGGTTGTAAATGAGACAGTCCCTTGTGTCTTATCACGTGTTCAGTCCACCATATTAGTTCGTCCAATGGATGCTGTGGTCTGTCGTAGAATAGCTCTCGAATTTTCAACATATTCTCTTTATACCTGAAGACGAGTAAAAATTAATTAATTGGGGGAAATGGGGGAAATTGACAATTCAAATGAACGGTTCGAGATACAGATTTTCTAATGATTCTATTGCAAAGCTGAGAATTTTTTAGAAGGACAATGTGGATCGAAATTAATTTTACTGAATTTTTAGTATTTTTTTTCCAAAATAGGGAAAATTCGTTTTTTTTGGCATATCTCCGATTCTATTAATTGTGGCGATTCAGGGTTGATCTTAAATGGAAGGTGACCTCATTTTCCATCGAGTTATGGACAGTAATATATAGCTATAACGTTTTAACAAACATTTTTTAACAGAATTTCTTGACAATGTATTTCTTGTAAAAAAGTATTTCTGAACCCAAATATGCCATGTACAGAATTTCGAAAAAAATGTTGGTTAAGACGTTATTGCTTATTATTATCCTTATGTAGTTCAATGTTTTTTCAAATCGATTCTTCAATTACTTACAGTTCATTTTCTGGAACTCAATTTTTGCTCTACATTCATTCTAAAAATCGATATTTTCTATTTAGATCTATACGAATCGATGGGAAACGAGCTCACCTTTCATTTGAGACCAACCCCAGATTGCTACGACCAATAGAATCGGAGATATCCCAGAAAAAGTGAAATTTTGGAAAAACGAAAAGGCTTTCACCCCCCAATCTTGAATAGAAAATCGCATTTCTTAGGAATTCAGAAAAATGAATTATGGGACATGATTTCTACCGGAAATTTCCTCAGCTTCCCAACGGAATCATCAGAAAAAACCTGTCTTTAATATTTTCATTGATTTCGAGATTTTCCCATAATTGAGCACATGAAAACAAAGATGTGTCCGTTTTCATCCCTTGGATTCCTTTTGACCCATTTCTTCCAAGATGAGGAGGGAAATTTTCAATAATTACCTCGGATTCAATATAAGTTCTTGAATAGCTCCTTTCAATTCTTTCTTACTCATAGTAAGTATGTTCAACGACAATGCAACATTTTTTTTCACAAGAGCACGAACATTGAACCACTGATCAGCAAAAATAGGCATTCCAAGAAGAGGAACACCGCAGTCAATGGCTTCCTCAGTACTCTGCAGACCACCTTGATATATGTATAGTTTGATATTCGGATGAGCTGAAAAAAAAAGAGAAACATCGTTGTAAATCTGAAGGGAAAAATTCGAGGAATTGAATGTGAAAATTTCATTGAATTTTATTTTTTCTTGTTAACCTAGAACTCCTTGCTGCGGTATCCACTTGGCGGTGAATACATTTTTAGGCTTTTGAATCAAATCCTCAGCTTCAAATTTCCATACAACAAGATATGGTAACTCGGAAAATACCTCGATGAGGTTATTCATCACTTTTTCCTTCAAATCTGTGCTCCTGATGTTACTACCAAGGCTGAAGTATATGAAGCCCTGTTTGGCATTGTCCAACATATTTTTGAATTCTAGTGATAATGTTTTATTCATACTGCCAATTCGCATTCCACCGATTGGTAAAATTGTGGGTAACATTGGACGGGGATAATTCAATAATGGATGGGTTGTCATGAACATCATACTGATGCGATTACGTAGCTCATGAATTGGTGGTACTTCATCACCAAAATGTTTTCTCAAAATAGCTTCCTGCACTGGATTAACGACATATTCGTACTCGTAAATTTGACGTACTATGTAGTACAAATTGACTATTCTCTGCCAAAAGTTCATCTCATCTGAGAAATCTGTGATTACATTCGGAATTGATGCGACAAGAAGTGGATTGTCTGAAACATTTTTTCAATTTTTTTTTCATCATTAACTCGATTTTTTGAAAATTTAAATATTAACACCACTTTTACTTGAATTCAGGGGTTTAAAGAATCGATAATAACAATTTCAATACCACCAGAATCAATGGAATCGGATAGAAAAAATTTGAATGACGACTATAAACCATAAGAATTTTTTTTTGCGAAATTTTATGGGATAATTTTGGTAATATTGGATTGAAGAATTGACACGACATCGAATTTAACATTTTAAGCAACGTTAAATGTAGTACACTGAGAATAAAGAAATCTGGTCTCAAAGAGATGCATTTTGCGTAAATAAATATACTAATATTCTACAGATGTAGATACAAATAATCAATGCTTTTTTGATACAAACTTCTCATATTTTCTTGTGCGAAAGACATCTTTTTTGAGACCATAACTTTTTTTTTCTCAGTGCAATTGCCAAAATCACAGAAAAATCCCTCAGTCACTATTTAAATGCTCATTTTCCAATTTGATTAACTTTTGCACTATTGGAATTCTCATTTCTACTCTTCTTATCCTGAAAATTCATAAGATGGATGCTGACGTCATCCTGTATTTACCCATTTGATGAAACTGTGAGGTCCATCCTGGCAGCGTTGTGATACTAATAATTGGTGCATTCAATTTATCAGAGAGATATAACAGTCCCTCCCAGTAGGCTGATTCTAAGATGATAAGATCAAATTTTTCAGTTGAATTTGGTGATAAATAATCTTTAATGATTGGATTTGAGAATAAATCGTCCGTGACCATATGACTTAATTCATAAAACAAATTGAAAATTATATCAGGATAGCCTTTCTGGTTGGAGATATCTAAGAAGCTCCAGGATAAAGCTGTTTGTGGAAAATAGTGATTCAATGAGTGCTCGGTATAGTTGCTGATATTTTTGTTGATTGGAACTGTCGTGAATGCTGTAACTTGATGTCCTCGTTTGGCCAGTGCGACACTCACTGCGTTATTGATAATCTGAAATCAAACCATTCGGTGAATTATAGAGATCAATTGCTTTTTAATTATTCAGTTACCTGATGACTGTAAGAGGGATATGGAAAAATCGCCAGAATCCGAGCGGCATCAGCTGTCACTAGGAATGATGCAGCAATAAGAATTTTTTGAATTAATGACATTATATAAGAGAATGTTAACGAGGCACTGTAAACATGTTGAATGAGTCGTCATGCAGTCATACAAGACATTAAAAGGAAATTATGCTGTTCAGATTAAGAGAACGGATTTTTGAATAATACATAAATATTCAGGCTTTATGAAAATATTGAGTGATAGAGTGAAATCTTTGCCAATTTTTTCGAATGTTCAATGTGATCAACTTGATAAAAGTGTAAAACGAATTCAGGGTTGAATGAATGAATTAGGTCAATGATAAGATCATGTGCGAAAATAATTTATTAGAAGGGAGAAGAAGTGTTCATTTAATTCAATGGCTTTTTCGTTAATTAACTATCTTTCACTTTTTTCCCTTTTTTGAGATTTTCCTTGATCTTTTTCGAGAGGAATCGAACGGAGATATTGATGACGATTCTCGTGTATCTTAGAAGCCTCCAAGCAATCAGGAGTGAAGTGATGATTAGAATCAGGAAAAATGCGTAAATATCCCATAATTCAGATTTGTAGAGGGGCAACTCATTCATTTGCAGATGAGGAGCACCCTTGTTCCTTATGACATACTCAGTCCACCAAATTGCCTCGTCAAGCGGATGCTGGTATCTGTCTCGCATCAGCATTCGCAGTTTGAGGATATTTTTCTTATATCTGATGATGAGAGAAAAAGAATGAATTCAATCGGCTTTTGGTTGATTTTTTAGACGTGTTTAATCAGATTAAGCTGAGTTTTTCACTCGAAGAGTAAGTTAATCTAGGTGTCAGTTACGCCAGGATTACTTTATATATTCCTCAGATTTGGATTGCCCGTGGCATTTTCGCTGTCGAAATTCTAATCTCACACAGAATGCATCATCGTACCTAAGAACGAATACACTTAAAGTGACTCGTATCTTCGACTTTGACAGGTAAACCGTGAAAATCTGAGGAATAATGTAATTTTGGCTTAAGGTTGTTTAGAAGAAAACCGTCTGCAATGAAAAATTTCTCGAAATTTGACATCTCATCATTTAAATAATAAGGAATGTCCTGTCAAAATTTGAAATGATTTTGGAGCCCATTTTCCAAGGAAAAAAGAGTAGTAGGAAGTCGATAAGAGTAGTACGGAATTCTTCTTAGCGATCACGCGGTAAGATAGATTTCATGCTAACCTTATCGACCTCCCATATCTCTACGTGTAAAATTCGTAATTTTAAAGTTTCTTTTCCACGGAAAATAAGCTTCAAAATCATCTTAAATTTTGACAGGGCATTCCTTATTAGTTAACTGATGAACTGTCAAATTTTGGAAAATTTCTCATTGCAGACGGTTTTCTTCTAAACAACCTTAACTGACGCCTAGATTAGCTTACGCCTCGACTGGAAAACTCAACCTTACTTTGGATTGGATGTCATCTCGAGAATAGCATCTTTAATTTCTTCCTTCGTCATTGTCAACAAGTTTAATGATAATGCAATGCCTTTTGTAATAAGGGCATTGATGTTGAACCATTGATCAGCGAAAACTGGAAGTCCAAGGAGGGGTACGGCGAATTCGATGGCTTCTTCTGTACTGAGGAGACCTCCTTGGTATATGAACAATTTTATATTAGGATGATCTGAAAAATTTAGATTAAAAATTTCAGAAAAGGACAAATTACTCAGAAAAATTGAAAGAATTTTTTAGCTTTATGAAGTGGAGAAAATAAGTGGAATATTCACCCAGGACTCCTTGCTGCGGTATCCACTTGTCGATGAATACATTATTAGGTTTTTGTGGCAATGCCTCTTCCTCAAATTTCCATACAACGAGATATGGTAATTCAGAGAATACTTCGATGAGGTTATTCAATGTTTCTTGCTTCAAATGGGTACTCTTCATATTTGAGCCCAGACTGAAGTATATGAATCCCTGTTTAGCACTGTCCAACAGAATTTTTAGTTTTTCTGGTAATGTTGGGCTCATGTTACCGATTCTCAGTCCAGCGATGGACAGAACTTTCGGTACCATTGGACGTGAATAATGAATCAGAGGATTGCTGTTGATGAAGAACATACTTGCACGATTTTTTAGCTCCTTCATTGTTGGATAGCCACTATGGAAGTGTTTTTTCAGTATTTCCTCTTGCAAAGGAACTGACGTGAAGTGATATTCGTAGACTTGACGAAATGATTGATAAGAGTTATGGATTCTCTCCCAGAAATTCATTTCTTTTGAATAACCCAAGAATGCTTCAGGAAATGATGCAGGAAGAAGTGGATTTCCTGTTGAGAAATTAATTCTTTTGCAATATAAATCAGCGAAGTGGAAGAACGAGATTTTTTTTTAATATACAGTGGAATGTCTATGAATCTGATGGCCCTCTGTATCTGACTGAATGTTGGCTCTGTGTTGGATGATCCTGTTTCTTATTACGATTCATTATAATCGTCAGGACAACCAATAAAAAAAAGCAATTACGCAGGCATTTATTGAATTATCAGAGTATACCTATATTCACTGCACATTCGATTGCGACGTGGTGGGAACAAAAGGATGTGTCAGATTTAGAGAAATCTCCTGGCCTGACGCGTCAAATTCAGAGGGATTCCACTGTAGTTGACTTCTTATTTCACGGTTTTCCAGGGATTCCCACTTTTGATAATGGGTGAAGCTTAGAAGACGTTATGTTGAGCATGCGTCATTCAAATTTGGAAAAGGGAGATTTATTCAAGGAAAATCTGAATCGACTAAATTTAGAGGAAAATATTGAGAAACCTCTTTTTTTTTACAATTTTCTGCTCTACAAAAAAATGTCTCTCAATAAATATTCCTAGACCTACTAGTTTTAAAGACATTTTCAAAAAAAAATTGGCAGTTTCTATAATCTACAGTAATTAGTATCAAAATTTTACCATGATGATAATGCTGTATTGCCATTCCTGGTAATGACGTAATAACAATCAATGGCGCTTGAAGTTTGTAAGAAAGATAGTGCAGTGACTCCCAGTAGCCAGATGACAGGATAATGAGATCAAACTTTTCCGTTGTATTCGGTGATAAATAGCCTTTTATAATTGAATTTGATAATATATCATCAGCTATAACAGCACATATTTTATAAACTTTTGATAAATGCCAGAAAACTCCTCTCTGTTGTACATCAATGTATTTTATACTCTTGTCACTTGTCATTGAGTAATAATGATTTAATGAATATTCTGTATAATTTGTGATATTTTTATTCATTGGATCAGCTGTAAATACAGTTAGCTCGTGTCCACGTTGTGCCAGTGCAGTTGACAATACATGAGACGTTATCTTTGGAGAATTTAGCAAAAAAAAAAACATGAAATTATTATTTTCCTCTTTCAATGCTATTACTTTAACTTAATTTGATCTAGATCCAAAGTGACAAGAAAAAATCGTTATTTACCTGATGACTATGAGCTGGATAAGGAAAAAGTGCCAGGATTTTAGCTGCATTTGCATTAAGTGCAAAAAATAAAAAACTCACAATTAAATTTCCAATAATTAGGATTTTCTTCATAATGAATTGTCTCTTGAAGTATATGACTCAAAAAAAAATTGACCACTTTACACGTAATATCCAGAGTTAAACCGAAGACAACTGATTACCGAAGACAAGTATGAATAGATTTTAAAATTTTAATTCTAAATAATTCAAATTATTCACAAGTTAAAAATTATTATTATCTCCATAGTTAATAATAATTTCAAAAATTTGAGTGATCATTAGATAAATGAATAACGTATTAATTATTTTTCTTAATTTTCCACGTATTCATTAATTTCTGAAATGAAACACTTTACAATTCTAATTACTAATTATTTAAGCGTCTGAGTGTAAAAAAATATAAGACACAATTGCACATGTGATACTTGATAAGACTCTTCATGGTGAATCATTCATTCATGTATTCAGTTCGTGGCACAGAAAGCGGTGAAATAGTAAAGAAAAAAAAAAAAGAAAAAGAATAAGGAAAAAGTAGAAGAAACGAATTATTCTACAGTCGAAAGAGGTATAAAAGCCAGACAGTAAAAAAGAGGCAAGGAGGTAGAAAAAAGAGAGCAAAATGAAAAAAAAAAAAACATAGAAAGAGTAAAGAATCGAGTAAAATCCAACGGGCCAATCTCGTTATGCCAAATTTTCCTGAATTTGGTATTCAAACGGGCGTCTGTTTAAATATCGTAAAACCTTCTTCTTTTCTCATAGTTACAATTTTTTTTTTCTTTCTCTCTGTCTCACTTTTTATTTAACTGTTCACTCATTTCATTATCCAAATTTAACATTCGTGGTCTGGCGATTCCAATTTTACACACCATTTTATTTTGTTTATGGATCTGTTTTTTTTTTTTTTTTTCATTTTTTTAAACATGAAAAAACAAACAGTATGAATTGGGGGGGAGGAAGGAGGGGGGGGGGGGGGTGAATGGTTATATCGTTCCGGCTCGCAGGTGCCATCGACGAGGCAACAACGTAACCATTATCATTGGGGCCAGTATCGTTGGCCTAATTGGGGTACCTGTGCGGTGATACAACACACTGTCGCACCAAAAACCCATATTACTCCTCTCTCTCTCTCTCTGTTTTCGCACTCGTGAAAATTCACTCGTGCTCAACGACGCGTAATTTCAAACAGTGTGACGGGTTATCGCTCGCTTGTGATACGCATCACAAACCTCGGTAGGGTACTCTTTCATCCAACAATGAGTGTCTGGGCTTGCACTGGATACGTAAATAACAAAGGTATAAAAATAATTAAATTTTTGAATTATATCATACAGTTGAATTCATTTCAATGACATTCCTTCAAATTTTTTTGTCAAATGATTGAAATGAAAAAAATACGCTTTTTTGATTCAGTATTGTCACGAATTGACATTTAGAGGTTCAAATATTGAAATTAATTTAAAATCAAAGTTTATATGAATTTGAGTTTGAATGCAAGATTTTACGCTTTTAAGTCCGACAAAAGATTAAAATCTGGAAAATGTCTGCAAAAAAAAAGGGGAAAAAATAAAAACTTACACTGAGAAAAAAATGATGGTTGAAACAATCAAATATTGATGCCATTGGTCCTTAGCAAATATTTCTTTGAAATAATTAAAAATAGCTGTTGAATTTACTGAATTTAGCCAATTCAACTAGTTAATCTGTTTACATTAGCTAAATTCAGTAAATTCAACAATTTTTGTAATTATTTCAAATAAAATATTAGCTAAGAACTATCTGCCTCAATATTTGATTGTTTTTACCACTATTTTTTTTCCTCAGTGTACGATCTAATATAAAAATTATTGATCGTTTGATAATTTTGTAATAAATGATTCTTGTGACTGTATTATCACAGTCGTGAATACGTTAGTCTATTTGCATATTATTGGTTAATTACGTGATAATTGACAAAAAAATTAATATAATTTATAGTCGAGACGTAAAATAAGTTGAGCCGATTTTTCCGTTTGATAGTTTATCGAAAATATCTCTGAAACTAGTGGAGATACGCCTTTTCAGTCCCAATTTCTTTTAGTATCTTTTCAAATTATCTACAAAAAAAACACAGATGAAAAGGGCGTATGTCCACGAGCTTCGGAGATATTCGCGGAAAACCATCGGAGAAGAACTCATCCGGTTTTATCCTCCTCGCTACTGAATTGACTAATTCTTCTTCTTTTAATCCGCGAAAGAAGATTTTTAATTATGAACAATAATTTTTCACTCCTTTTCGTCTCTCCAGACACTCAACAATTCAATTGTCTTTTAACCATTCTACTTTAATTTGAAAAAACCTAAAATTCCAGAGAAATGGATTAATACCAACTGTAAAACCATAGAAACAGTATGATTTTGTCTTCAACTGTAGAGCAGAGATAGTCGCAGAGGTATTATCAGGGAACTAATTAAACTGGAGGTATAAGAAATAAAATAAAAAAGGCGCTATCGTTTCTCGCGATAGACTACCATCCCTTTTTCCAAGCCAGAGCTATATGTCTATAGGGGGAAGTAAAGTGAGAGAGGTAATCCCGCCCCTCTTTTCTACCCTCTGCATTTTCGGTAGAGAAAGAGCGAGAGAGAGAGAGAGAGAATTGAGGCTATGAAGCTCTTCTCGTCCCGTGCCGCGGGCAACTTTCGTTTTGGCGTCTCTCCCCACTTTTCCATTTTGCGCCCTTCTCCCTCCAGTCCCCCCCCCCCCCCCTCCCTTGCAGTTTGGATTCGGCCCGGGAAGTAATTAGGCTGGAGGCGAGAGATGTAGCGGATATTGTACAACGGTGGCTCTGGGTACAAGCTACCTTGATGCCCAGACCACTTCCTCCCCCCTCCTCCTCCTCCTCTTTTCTCCCCTCACTTGGCCCATGGAGTTGTTGTTATCTAACTTAAATGAACCGCGTAATAATATCGTTAGAGGCGCTTCGGTCGCCATTTCCTACTGTCTCTCTCCTGCTTCTTCTGTGTAACCACCATTCCAAAAAGCCATTCTACGGTCTTCCGCCTCGGTCAATGAGGACGGATGAGCCACTGCAACTGAAACCAAGGAGATGAAATATACCACTGTATATCCAATCCTCTCACTCCACTTTTCTCTCAAAACTCCTCTTTTCTTTCTCAATTCTAATAAAAATGAGGGAAGAAGAGAGAGAGAGGGAGGAGGGGGGGGGGGGGGTGAACATAAAAGTAAATAAAAGTTAAGACAAAGTGCTGAACGATTCTCTGACTCCTCATGTGTTTCTCGATTTATTTGTCTGAAGTTCTTCGTTATTTTCTGCTTCTTTTTTTTCGCTCAATGAAAGTCATTACGCGAAAAAAGGTGGTAGGAGAGGGAGGTTGGGAAGGAGCATTGTCTGACTATTAATGCGATTTTCTACTTAATTTACACGTGTGATTTTTATCCAATGCACTCTCATTCTGATTTACAAAGTGAGAATAATTATGAATGTCTTTGCTGCTGGTTAATGGCTGAATTTGAGATAGAAAAAAAGGGGGCAGAAATAAAATGCCCAGTTGGTCTCCATTTACAGGTGAAATTAAGAAAGAGGTGGGAGTTTTTATGGAGGGATAACACTGTGTAAGAAAATGGCTCCAATGTACAACGGTGAATCTTCTCGTTAACGATCTGGCCAAGGTTTTTATATACCCGTCATCTTTTCATACCCCCTGCCCTTTCTTTTTTGTTTTTTTTCTCAAGACTTGGCCTTGTTATCGTGGATCATTGTTACTGCCGCGTCATTATAATCTTGCCCACTTTCCTCTTATTCTTGGGGGCCCCCCTTCTCAATTTTTTTGCACCCCAGCATCTATTATTTTCTCATCTTGCTATATCATTTCACAAAATGGAAATGCAAGCTGCTGCTTTTTTTTCTCTTTCTTTTGGTCTTTGGTGATTATTATTATTATTTTTTTAACCCTTGTTTGTTGCGGACCTTTACGGGCTGTTTTCTTATTTTAATCAAAGGATTTTTTCGTTATCAGTGACACGAATTTTCCTCTGCTCTTATTCTGCACTCTCAAGAATTGAGGAAATTATATTCTCCGTTTTTTCGGATTTCTCTGCGATTTAATGATGAATTTTTTTTCGTTCTATTATAAAAATTGAAATTTCGAAATAATGAAGAAAGTCCAGTGATCCCTGATCAATTTGGATAATCTGGGGATAAGATATCTCGTGAAGCCATTTCCCCCTTTCGTTTCAGTAATCCGAGTAAAGATATTTTAATCACCCAGTGTTATCACAGAGCTGGGATACCATTGTATTTACATACCAAAACTATTGGACGATACTATTGTCGGATTAAATTGAGAGCGAGAGGAATTGAATGAGAAATATACACTGAGGAAAAAAAATATTTTCTAGAAATGAAAATAATTTTGAGACAAAACTTTTTTCTTATTTGCGATGAACAATGTAAGAAAAGTAGAGGATTTAATTGAGAGAAATTAATACTTATTTCTCTTAATATTAATTGCTTTTAGTTCAAAATTGCACCAGATCCATATTCATTTTTTGTTATTAAATTTTGCTAACTGATGACAATAAATAAACAATTATTTATTCAAATCTCCCTCCTGCATGGATTCATTCTCGATCATATTTGCCATTAATATTTTCACGTAGATTTTTTATCAAATAATAATGTATTTGCACGAAATAGGAAATCTCAGTCCAAACATACTCCAATTTGGCACAAAACCGGAATGTATTTTTCATCAACTATTCTCTAAAAAGCTTATCTTATTGATTGATGTAAATGTATTCAAATTCATCCTAAATAGGTACGAGGATTCGTCCAAAACATAAATTATTTAAACGGAAAAAATCCACTGGCAAACCATTTCCCGATTGACATGCACTACACTGAGGGAATTTTTTCATACTGCCCTGACTATCTGCTTATAGTCAAGGACAAAATCAACTATTTCAAACTAGTTATCACGCTCAGAATTATGATGTTAGGATTACTATTTGAGATCACTGCATTGAATGAAGACACACAACATATGCGTTATTATATTTTAGTTCTGTTAGCCATTTTCATATCATAACCCACACTTTATGAAGTATTGCTCGACTGCAATAGAACAGAATCGATTGAATCATATGTGATTTACTAATGATTGAGTAAATGAAAACTCTATCTGTGTAAATTTGTCATTGATATCCGATTTTTCTGAAGAGTTTCCTAGCAGAAACAAAATTATAAAAAACTTTGAAAGTTATAAAAAAGAAAAAAATTATAAATTGTCATCTTTTGAGTATCATAACTAATTTTGTACTGCCGCTATGCAAATCAAATTTCACATAACGAAAATCAACAGTTCATATTCATGTCTACTATCTGATAATTATACTTGAAGCTAAAAAATTCATTTTTAGAATAAAAAAATTTATATTTCTGATCACAATATTTACTAACTATATGATTATAGTCGAGGCCTTTTTCTACTGTATTTTTTAGTTCTAGAAACCAAAAAATTCTCTCCGTGTATATAATATTCCTAGATAATATTTTTTTCTCTCAGTGTAGAGTCAATGATTCTCCGCTATTTTTGCATGAGGAAAAAAAGCTTTATCGCAAAATTTCTCTCCTGAAATTTATTCGTCGATTGAAATGTGAAAAATTGGGGGGAGGACGATTAATACAGTCGAGAGCGATAATTTCGCGGCAATATGAGAAATGCATTGGAGGGAAATGGTACTGTACTCTCGCGAATACCAACTCGACAATTCCCTTTTTTTTTTTTTTTTTTTCATTTGTACTTTTCTCTGGGAAAAACGCCAAACTTTCGAGACTCGACGATTTTCTTCTGAGAGTGTCGCTCAGTGTAGGATGGGGCCGGTGGTAGAGAGGGAGTGCATGAACACACGACACGTCACGTTCTTCCTCATAATAATATTTAATCCGATCCATTGCCAGGCTAACAGCGGTTCGCTCTTATCCCCCAAACCACTCTTCAAAATCTATCGGTTATACTTTTATTTTTTTTCCTACATTCTTTTATCCTCAATTTTTTTCTACAGCTCTGAGAATAATTTCAAGTGCACTTTCGGCCGGCGCGTATTTTCTACTGTTTCATCATGCAGTAGTGAGAAGGTAAAATAGGATAAATCTATTTTTTTCGGTGGATCTTTTTTTTTTGGGAGAATATCTCGGCAATCAAGCGAGATAAGACGATTTTGCAGATGTCTTTTTTTTGTAGAAATTTTGAAGAGTTACGCAAAGAAAGAGCTGACCATGAACTAAGGACTTCTTGAACGTGATTCATGCACATGGAGTTCATAAAATATGATTTGGCTGCATTCATGAATTACGCTCTAATAGTGCGTGATTATGATATGCTTAACATATTTTTTTTTTCAAATTGATTTCTTCATTTTTTTTTTATGATTATTCTTTGAGTCAATATTCTTTGATAATTACTTTGAAATTTTTTTAGCATTACATTCATTCGATGTGTCTGAACATTTTAGGATAGAAATAAGTCCCAGCATAATTCTTGCATTTAGAAGAGCGTAATTCAGGCTCTATTTACGTTTTGTGTATCATGAGTTTCTCGTACAGCTTCTCTTTTTTGTATAAAAAAAAGATTAAACTCAAATCACGCTATCTCGTTTAGTTTCCGAAATATTTGTGGAGAAAATTGACTAAAAAAATTAATGTATCCCACTTTCTCTACTCACTACTGAATTTAATTTTGGAAATATCCAGGAAAATAAGCGAGATAAAGCGATTTTGTCCCAATTCTCAGAGAGAAAATTGCCTTATCTCGCTTAATTTCCGAGACAATTCCAAGAAATAGGTGAAAGTAAAAATCTTATTTATTTTCCGTTTTACCTCTTCACTACTGAATTCATTTCATCAAAAATCTCTGGAATGTGGACAATTAATGTTCAAGCAAAATTCATTAAAAAGAGATGAATCTCATTCATGATGAGTCTACACAGGTGTGTTTGTGGGTGAGCAGTGCCTCTTCAGAAACGACCTGTGGTGTTTTCAATTCATGCCCCTGTAAACTCAAGGCAAATGCATGGACCGCGTTAGAGCGAACACGTGAGCCAGAAATTGTGCTATGAAGAGGTATCACGCTCCAGGGGATTTTGCATTGCTCACTACCACAGTATTCTGGACCAATCATACAAATTTTGCAGGTGTCTCTGTACTAGTTCTAACGTCAACCAGAACTGTCATTTATTTTTTCCCCTTGAAAAATTACAAGATCGAAGGAAATTGTTTTGAAAAAAAATTGTAGACAGGTGAATTACTTTCGTCGAGGGAATCTTTCAATTTTCCCACGCAATAACCTGTCACGACGTCATTTTCAAGACGATACATCATACAGAGTCTTGGATTTATCGGAAACTGCATTTTTTCAATAAAATCATCACTGCCATGAAATAATCATTTGAGGTCATCATTTGAATGGAGATTTTTACGGTTTTGTTTGAGAATAAATAAAAATCCGAGGAAAAAAAGGGATTTTCATCCTCTAGGTATTAGAGGTGTTGTCCTGCAGACTTGTAGCTCAGTGAAGGGGCTTATGTGCAATAAATAACGATTTTCCGAAGACGTCAACTGGAGAATTCGTGGTGTTTCAAATTGATACCATAGATCAAGCTATGGAAAAATACCTCTTGCCACAACATCCCCGTTTCTTTTCATTTCATCCTTTGAATTATATTCTTCAACTATTTTTTCGTTTATTGCAGTGAATTTTAGATAAATTTTCGTTGTTAAAGTGAAAAATTCAGAGAATTATTTGTCATTTGTGGAGAAAATTGAATTATTTTCATCTCATTCGTTTTTTAAATGTTGAGAAATATAAGAAAAATCAAGTGGACTAATTGATGCACGAATCTCGTAAGTAGAAATAATTGACTTTGGATACTAAAAGTGTACATATATTCGTTCTTTTCAGAATATCTTGGCAACTAAGCAAGATAGCGCGAATTTATCCGAATTTTTTTTTGTCAAGAATTTTAAAAGCTACGCACACATCTGGCAGAATCTCTTTGTCTCAATTAGGGGTGGGGGGGGGGGGGGATATCTTATAGGACTACGATAGGAAAAATTTTGCAATTTTACATAGGAATAGGATATTCTATAGGACTACGCTACTTTGAAGGACTATACTACCCTATAAAAATGTTTTAGGGATCATAGTCCGCTAGGATAGGATTTTTGACACTTTTGGACATCATAGTCTGCTAGGATTTGATTTTAGACGCTTCGAAATATTCCAAAGCTATAGAAATTGATTTTCAAAGTATTCTAGACCTTTAAGATTCTATTTTAGACATCTTGATGGGAAATTTCTTCAGACAAGACTTTTTTTTAACTTTTGAAGAGTTTTATTAACATAGATAATAATAACAGTGAAACAATATTTACAAGATTACGATCAAGGATCAATGTGTAATGAATTTATTTTATATTTTATGGAAATTATTTAACGAACATTCACTGTATATTTATTATTACTATTTGAGATGATATTTTCTCTTGTTTCAAGTAAAAAAGATAAATATTGAAGGCAGATCGAAATTTTCGATTATATTTTTTAACGTCTGATAAAAACTGATGGCAATTATTCCGGTTAACAATAGAATTATTATTTTAATCGCAACGTTTAGATTCAAGGAAATGCTTTCCAATTGAAATACAAAAAGTAATTGAAATACAAAAAATAAAATTAGCAGAAATAAAATTGAAATTTGAATATATAGTAAAAACATGCTTTCAATCATTCATGATTTCGAGTGACTTTATATAAATAAAAAAATTCTCAATTCCCCTCAATTATTATAATTAATTAAAGTTAATTATTTATTCGATCTTTTTGGTAAACGGCCCAAAATAAATGATAAGTTACTTATCTGTTCGTCGGCCGACAAGAGAATGAGGCAGAGAAAATTGTCTGACCCCCTCTCATCACTTCGATCTGTGACTACTGATTGAAGAGTGGAGGTTCTGATTTCGATAATATCACATTTATTATTATCAACTACTCATATGATGATTTATCGTCCTTACAAATGTAGGTAATGACTGCTCATATGCTTTTACATATAGAGCAGGAGTGAGGCAAAATGGACCTCTTTGCAAAGTCGTTCTAGAATTTTTTTAAGGGTGAAGAACCTCGCGGATATATTTGCAAAAATTTGTGAAGATGCTCTAATATATCTATATTATTGCTGAATTTTTACAAATTTTTTTTTTGTAGTTTTCACTCTGAAAAAAATTCCTGAATCATTTTGCATCGCAGGTCCATTTTTCCCGGTTGCCTCTGTTTAAGTGAATGTACGAGTTTTTGTAAGACCAGAGTGGAGAAATTTTGTGATAAAAAAAATCTACAATTTATCCTGTTTTACTTCTTCAATTCTGAATTAAAGTTTGAGAATATTGCCGCGAATAACTGAGATGTTGCGATTTTGTCCTCATCCTTTTTACCTTGAATGATCCTCATCTCATTCCTCATTAAAATCCAAAGGATCGTGGTGCATTAAAGAATAAAGTAAAATAACCAACGCACAAACTCTCACGTAAGTAGAAACAGTTGACGTTTGATACTACAAGTGTATATATATTCGTACGAACGTTGGTTAGTGAGGTAAAGGATTTCCCAAGTACGTTCGGTACCTCTGACTGTTTACCATATAGATGACTCGTTAGCCGATGTTAAATTACTGTATTTGCCTAGTTGAGATTTATCATTCATACCGCGGGCTTGTGTAACACTTCCACCCCCCTCCCCTCTCCCCTTCGCGCCACAGCTCTCAGTAATAAACTGTATGCGGCTTCGTCTTTCCCTCAGTTAACTAACCCAACCGATCTATCCAGCAGTTTGTCTAACTGAATTTATCCTAGCGTTTCACTTAAATCAATCGAGCTGTATAAACTGGTAGAATCATAATCCTTGTATTTACATATATATATATATATATTTTTTATCAATTAAAAATTCCAATTCAGCAAAATACCTGAATTTTTTTCATGGAAAATTCTTGCTCATTCATAAATAAAAAATTTGACTGAAGAATAAAGTGAAGAATAGAATTAATGAAAAAATTCTGGTAAAAATAAAAATTATTTCATTTTTCACTCGTGAATTTGTGGCACGCACGAAACGGGTCAGCTGGCACATGGCTGTAGGGTTGGAATTTAATTTTCCGGCTGCACATTGTGTGACCGACTTACTTTTAGCCCAAAGGCTAAACTTTTTTTTTTTTTTTACCTTTTATTTCCTGTTTTAAACAATTTTTTTTTTTTAATACACACACTTTTCCTCCTCCGTCTATTTTCATTTGTAGCGGGACAAAAGCCAGGACGAGTGAGTGTCAGGTATTTTTAGTATTTAGAGGGAAAAACGTGGAAATTGTGTGACGAATGAAAATACAGGTCATTAGCATAACTGCACATGTAATTGAACGGGTGAATAAAATTGTTTGAAAATATACTGAAGTAACTAACGAATATAACTTTTGCATTCACTAGTTTGAGGCGTTTGGTGAATTCTACTGGTTCTTGTAAACAAAGCACTAATGAAACTTCTAATGAGTCAAATCTTATTATCATTTCGGAGCTGGTGTGAGTTGAAGACGTTCGAGGAAACGACAGGAAACGGTGGGGAGAGGAAGAGGGGGGAGGGGTGGAAGGTACTGGAGGTGGTAGAAATACTGAGTTCGTGGAGTACTGTATATAAGGTAAAGTAAAGTTTGGTTTACTTCAGATGCATAAACACACGTCATTACGTTGAATAACAAACGTTTGTCTGAAACGTAGTGATTGCAAATTTTGTTATTCATTAGAAGAATTTTTAATTAAAAAGAATCATTGGTTTATTTCGATTCATTATTATTCGATGGGGAGATTCGTGTTTGAGTGATGGGGTGACTCTCTATCTCGGGGCTGATGGGAAGAGAATTCGCAGGGAGAGACGTGAAAAGTGATGCTCTCTCATCGTTGTGGTTAAGAAAAATATCTCAGAAACTAAGCGAGATAAGGCAATTTTGCCTGAATATTGTATATTTAGAGGATTTCAAGAGCTACGAAAAAGGCTTGTTTCAACAATTTTCGCCAAAAAAAAAAGGAGAACAAATATATGTCTTCAAAACCTTTCGAAACTAGTATTTGATTTTATCAACCGTCAGTCAGTGTTCCAATCCCTAAACATAAAAAAATGAGTTTTTAAATTCCTCATTAAAATTATTTTCAGGGAATTATGGAACGCTGCGGGTGTTCAAATATTATATTATTATCATTACATTGCATAGATATTTTTTTTTATCCTCTATTTAATTAATTTGAGAATTATTTTGAAAAAAGCGTTGCATTCTAGGAAATTCTGGTGACACAAGTTGGCAGCACTTACGTGCAAGTGACAATTTTTCAATCATTTTTATTAATTTTAATGCCAATTATTGAACCAATCGTCGTATAAAAATGGAGCGTTTGTACGCGGGGTAATTTCTCACCTATATCCGAAATTTCATCCAATTTGAAAATTTTTTCGAAAAGTTTCTTAAGCTTTTGTGAATTTTCCATAAGAATACATGTTAAACGATGGTTTTTGAAAAATTTATAACTTTTAAACCAGGTATGAAAAAAATCCAAAATTTTGCATACGGTTTCTTTATAAATTGGAGAACCCTGGAAAAAAAATTCATTGAATTCGTACATTTTTAAATTTTGACAAAATACCGGTAGACCATTCTCAAGCTACCGAGAAACCTCACCCCCTCAAATAATAACACCTTTCAAAAATAATTCAAAAAATTCCGCATTTCTCGAATTATCAATTCATCAACTTCATTAGATCTCAAAAATTGATTTTTTACCCCAAAGTGCACGTAACTTCCAGGAAAC
The DNA here is from genome assembly GCA_963942555.1 of Aleiodes leptofemur. Classification (NCBI taxonomy): domain Eukaryota; kingdom Metazoa; phylum Arthropoda; class Insecta; order Hymenoptera; family Braconidae; genus Aleiodes; species Aleiodes leptofemur. The sequence continues at coordinate 10,539,709 of OZ012620.1, forward strand.
AATAATTAGGTATTATTGAATGAAGTATCTCAAAGTTTTTTGATTAAGAGACTTCATCCATTGATTGGAATAATCGTGAATGAATTGGAAATATGAGAGATGAATTAGTGGAGGGGGGGGGGGGGGGAGAACTCGTTGAAAGTGTGAGAAAGAGGAAAATTTTCATGGCAAAAAACCAGTGAGAAATTGAAAGATGATAAAAGGGGTATTGAAACGGGCGAAGAAGAGACAGGGGTGATGATGGAGAATAGATGTTGGATGAGAAAGCTCTTGAGAAAAAGAAGAAGAAGAAGAAGCGATGACCGAGACATCGAATTATTCCTCCATTAATTAAATACCAGTTCAATATCGAAGAATTTTCTTGAAAGGTGAGGGAAAGAGGGATTCCTCATTGATCTGCGTCTTTTCCAAAGTCTTTTGCTTTTCACGAATGAAGGTATCCACGGCTCAATTAATCTCGCGGGACAATGGACTTCCTGATGATAATCCTGGGGCATCGTGAAAGCACCTCAATTATTCACAGCTGCAAATCACTCGGCAGCTCTCAATGGGACAATGTTATTTCTTTTTTTATTATTCTACTTTTTGAACTTTATTTATTTACGTAAGCACACAATCAATCGAGTTTTTGCTCTCACTATTTTTATGAAATTCTTCTTTTTTAATTAAAAAAATTAAGAGATAGAATAAAATGAGAGAAAAAAAAACTGCATTTATGCACGAGAGTCTGAATCGTTAATGTAAAATCACGGAATAGTCGTGCATCCAAAGTTACAATGAATTAAACCTATCTATACGTAACTATTGGTAACTCTCGAGTAGAAACTCCTTCTTCTAGTTTGCCTCAATCGACATCCACTGCAAACTCTCTTTCTTTCTCTTTTTCCTACTATTGCTAATGCTTCTGTCCTCTTTTTTTCCCTCTTTCTCTCTCTCTCTCTCTCTCTCTCTCTCTCTCTCTCTCTCTCTCTCTCATTCCATACAACGCGAGGAATCGCTATTGGAAATTTACCTTACAAATTAGAACGAATGAAATTAAAAAAAGTTTTTCCACGCTGAGTTTAAATTTTCAAGCAAGTTCTTCGTTTTTTTTTTTTTTTTCAAAGAAGTGAGCTTTTGTGATTGTATGTCGTGGATAATGAGAGTCGAGAGCTGTTTCCCGGTGTGGTAGAACCTGGGAAATTGTTGTAGAATAAAAATAAAATGATAAAGAGAGAATTTAACAAAATTCTTATCACTCTCTGGAGGAAAAATGTCGTGTTTTTACCCAAAAATATCCAGTTATTTCAATCCCCAGAGTGAATAAATATGAAAAAGAAGAAGTGAATGACAGTCAGAAAGAAATAAAAAATGTTTTTTTTTTGCAATCTCAAAAAAAAAGTCATTGGAAATGAAGTCCAGGATTTTCTCATATTTTTTCACTTTTTATTCCTTTTTTTTTCTTTGTTCGTAAACTTAACAATTGACAAACTCGTGAAACTCATATGCAATAAATTCTTGGGATTTGTTTCACAATTTTCACTGTATTTATGATAGGTAACAGAGGGGCTTCTGGCCCCTCTTGGAATTGTCCAAGAAGTTATCTAGATATATAGAAGTGACTTGAGAAGAAAAATCATAGGTAGGGGAGATGAGAAATTGGGGATGAGAAGATTCTGGAAGATTGTTGAGAAAGAAGATATAGACGAGTGAAGGCAAGAAGGTTGCCAACTTTTTCCATGTATTGATATGAATATAAATAACCCGATAGCCGAGACCACGTGGACTCTCATCCCTTTATATCTATACACCTTCTTCATAAATCTGATGGGATGCTGAAGATACTTGCATCGACAGACTATTTATAATTTTTTTTTCTGCAGAATTTCTAATTTTATTCGTACATCAGACTCTCAGATAAATTCTGACCATTGAAATTCTTCTTCTATCAGAATTCCTTGTTGGTTCCCACACTCTGATTTTTTTATCAGCCAATTAGAATTAAGTTTACAAACCTTTCAAATGCACTTTTGGACATATTCTAACATTTTGCGCATTGAACTGCGCATAAGCGGATACTAGTCGTGTTTTTTGGTCTCTTCATTGTGAGCAGTGATCAAGGCGCATGCGCACTACACGTCAGTTACCAGAATTAAAATTCCAATACATAACCTCGAATGACAGTGAGAAAAATTTGGAAAATATCTCATCCGAGTGAACTCGTTCATCACGTTTTCTTTGACCCAAGGACTCAAAAATTTCATACGATTTTAGTGTCACTCCGAAATTAATGACACATTGCTGTGCTTTCAGGTTATGTTTTCAAATTTATATTCAAATTTAAATTCTAAAAATTAATGCGTCGTGCGCATGCGCCCTGATTAGTGCTCAAAATGAAGAAACCAAAAAACACGATTACTCTATCCCGCAATAAACTGCGCAAAGAGGACAGCTCTACGTTGAAGCAGGGAATGGAACTTGAACGAGAGGTCCAGAACGGAAAGTAAAACTTATCTGAAAGTCTACTGTATTCGATTCATGCCTCTCTATACTCCTTCCAACCACCTTCTTGGGTCCAGTCTATTTAACACAAAACAAATTCAACACATACACTCAACATATACAAATTCAACACCGACATATTCAAATGATGTTAAAAAAAAAAGTTTAGTTGCATATTGAAATGACTGAGTATCAACATTTACAAATGTTAAATAGACCGGCTCCCCACCTTCTCCTTGCCTCTCCCACTCCTTCTATCACACTGACGAGAAAGGCATCCTGATTCCCTTGACTGCGTGCACCCACTCAGCGGGTTGTTCGAGTCCACGTACAGGCGAGCTGTCACCCATCCAAGTAGCCATCAAACGAATTGCTGCTGCACTCGATACTCGACGATCTATTTATTTAAAAAAATTAAAAATCTGTGAAAACGTTCCCTCGCAGAAATTTGCCGCGTAATTAATGAATCATATAAATAATGAACAATGTGAAATGAGAAACAATTCAATGAATGAAAAGGAACGATGAAAAGTACAGAATTGTATAACCTCGAGAGCAGAGGCAATTGTCATTCGGCTCATTCGTGGAAGCGCCTCAATAGGGTAGCCGAACTGAAGGATGGAAGTCTGGGCAAAGAGGACCGGCGAGATGGAATGAGCACTGGAGCGAATGAGCAAGAAAGAGAGAGATGCAGAGGCAAGGGTAACACTGGAATGAGTGCAGGTATCGTAGCATGAGAGCAAACACTGTTTCGCTACAATGAAATGCAATTTCCTGGTGTTACTGTGAAAAGAGGGGAAAAGCAGAGGGAGAAGGGAGGAGGGAGCAGCATAACGGTTAGACTACGGTATCATTCTCATTCGTCTTGCCAGCTAAAAGCTTCCTCGTTGTACTTGTCGTTTGCTGCGTTAAACAATCGGACCTGCGTCGCATTCGTTAAGAAGTCAGCCATCTTATTTTCTCTTATTTTTATTTTTCTCTTGAGGCTACACTGAGCGCTCGTTTATTCTCACTTTGTGGTAAATAATTCTGGGTTATTTTGATGGAAATCCTTGATTCGTAAAATTTGTTGGTGATTTTTTTAGTTAGTAATCAATTACGATTATTTCATTAAGATCCAAGTTATTCCAATGATATTTAATTTTCTGCGACGTTACCTCTATTTTTCGATTTGCATTTCATTCATTTCAAATAGCCTCGTATTCCTCAATTCGACTTTTGTTCCTTTTTTTTAACGCTTTCTCTCTCATTTCCCTTTTTTTCGTCTCTCTTGTCGTCTTGAGTCGCTTTAAATTCGCGGTCTTACGAATCTGCATATCGTTATCTTTTTCCGGAGGCGACGCTATTATTCGGATTTATCCCCAGACGTTTGTCGAGAAAATTTCATTTTTTTTTTTCATCTTGTTTCATTGTTTATTTTTATTCTCTCTTTTTTTTTCTTCTTTTTTCAATGAATTGCTTATATCTTGACGGTGTAGCTGGGCATCGGTTTCATCCAATAACTAAACAGCGATGAAATTGGTTTTTTACAATCAATATTATTCGAGATCACCCGATTTATTACGATTTTTTTATGATAATTATTCTCATTTTATGGGAATATTAGTAGCAATGGGATTTCTTCTATTTTTTCTTTTATTGACAGCAACGAATTGAATTTCGTGGGGAAAGCCGTGACAGTTGCGGCTTTCTCCGACAGATGGACGCACTTGGTCCTTTGTGCAATACTCGTCGCTTCTTGATTGGAAAAGTAGAGTTTCATTGAATCCAAATAGTATAATTACAAGTTGCAGCGAAACTCTCTTACAAACTACAATACCTTATTCTATTAAAACTATCCTATGTCATGCCTGTCAATCTCAATAGTTGATTTTTTTTTTGGTTTAATTTGTGCTGTCTTTATCTATTGATTGCTCATGAACTAATTTCTATCATATTCTACACTGAGGGAAAAAAATATTTTCTAGAAATGGAAATAATTTTGAGACAAAACTTTCTTCTTATTTGCGATGAACAATGTAAGAAAAGTAGAGGATTTAATTGAGAGAAATCAATACTTAGTTCTCTCAATATTAATTGCTTTTAGTTCGAAATTGCATCAGATCCATACTCATTTTTTGTTATTAAATTTTGCTAACTGATGACGATAAATAAACAAATATTTGTCCAAATCTCCCTCCTGCATGGATTCAATCTCGATCATATTTGCCATTAATATTTCCACGTGGAATTTTTATCAAATAATAATGTATTTGCACGAAATAGGAAATCTTAGTCCAAACATACTCCAATTTGGCTCAAAACAGGAATGTATTTTTCGTCAACTATTCTCTAAAAGGCTTATCTTATTGATTGATGTAAATGTATTCGAATTCATCCTCAATAGGTACGAGGATTCGTCCGAAACATAAATTGTTTAAACGGAAAAAGTCCACTGACAAACCATTTCCCGATTGACATGAACTATATAATATTACTAGAAAATATTTTTTTCTCTCAGTGTATCAGTTGATAAGGTAAATATGCAGATTAGCGGCCTGTCAAGATGAAATGAATTTAAAATTGTTTTAGGAAGGGAGGTGGAGAAAATAAGGTAATATATCGGAATCGAAAAAATTTGAAGGTAAATAGTGGAACTTGCAATAGCTTAATTGGTAGAGCATCAGACTGGTAATTTGAAGGATGTGAATTCAAACCTCGCTTGCGCATTCCTCATTTTTTCCGAAATTTGATTCTGAGATTATCAAATTTCATTAAATAACTTTATCAGAAAATATTTCTGAAGTAAGTGATTCTAGCAAAATTTATCTGGTGACCTCTTTTACAAGAAACTTTCCGGTCTACAAAAAAGGTTTCCTGACATTTTTTCCAAAATCAAAAGGCTCTCGATACATCCTTTTTAGAAGAACACCTTACGAGGTTTGGTCAAATTTCGATAATCGATATCGAAATCCTGTCACGCCTAAATTCCATTGGTTGATCGGCGATCCACCAGTTGCGCGAGATATTCGAACTGAACATTGTTTATGGGTTATGAATGTCTGTTAGAAAAAAGGATTTCGCATGAATTTTGGATGATACGTGATTTGATTTTCCAGGTGAGATTTATATTTAACTAGATCATGATGTGCGCTACGCGCGCAACTTTTGGAATTTAGGCGTTACAGGATTTTGATATCAATTATCGCAGTTCGATAGAATCTCTAAATCTGTTTTTTCAGAAAGGAAAGCAAACTTGACTATAATAATGCCGATTTTGAAATTGAAAAAAAAAAACATTTTTGATTTTCTTTGTGATTTTTATGAGAAATGAGAAAAGAAGGAATTAGAGGTTCAATCGCCTAAACCCAGATTACTAAAAACTGGATGTTCTGTATCAAATTATCGTGCAAAATATGTGACATTTCTTCCCATTAATAGAAATAACTATTTATGATTTGAACAGAAAAATTTCCTTTTTTATTTGTGAAAAATGATGACGCATGAAAGCATGCACAAATATTGATTCGTTTAAAGTCGCAATTCAATAAATGCGTGCGTCACGATCTTTTTGAAAATAATGAACCTGAAATACACTCTTCGCTATTACTCGCGTCACAGTGAGCATGACGCTACCGGAAAATCTGTTTGCCTAATTAAGCACTAATTAAATGGAAAATTAATAAGATCCCATTGGGAAGGAGTTGGGTAGACCGAGGGGAAGAGAGTAAGGTGAGTGAAAGGAAATCCTATAAGCCACCTAGAATGTAGAGGAGGTTGGGGGATACTGAGAGCTGCGTGCCAATGTAGGTAAGGGTAGCTTTACAGCTCGAGGGGGAGTGCCACTGAATGGCGAATTAAAATGAATTGTGAGGGCTGAGAAATTCTCACTCTGAATGATGCTCATTCAAAATAAACAAATAAACTGAAAGGAGGAAGAAAAAAAATGAGAGAAAAAGAAGGAAAAAAAAAACAAAATACGGGGGAACAAAGTTTCGAGGAGAAGAAATAATGAAGAGGTGGATGGAGTTGAGAAGAGGAAAAAAAAAATATATGAAAATTCAGGTGCCTTATCTAATCAAGCCAGACGCTGGACTATTTTCATCGACGATGGAGTATGAACTATCGGAAACTTTTTTCTTAATAAAGTGTTTGATCAGAGTGGAGGACTTTGTAAGAGAGAGAGAGAGAGAGGGAGAAGAAGGGGTTCCACTTCATCCAAACCACCTTGTCAGAGACTTGGAAGCTTCATTGGTAGACAGTGAATTTTAATCTGGTTATCAAAGGCTATCCCTACTGGTTGAAACTTTGCAAGATTGAACTGCACCTGCTTACGTATTCATCCGAAATTTTCGAATTGGTATTTCGTCCCTTCGATTTTGTGGTTTTTTCTTTTTTTCGTCGGTGGATGGGAATGAATGTCAAGTTGATTTCAAGATGAATATTTCATTTGTTTCTAAGAAAATTTAAAGAAAATTAGAGAAAAATTTTTAAAATTAGAGAAATCACTACGAGCTAAATTCGCTCATTGTTAATAAAACACAGAAATGAAAACAAATCTGAAATACATATCGTCGCCATTAAAACCAAGAGGTGTAAGTGCTATACTCATACAGTGGTCCAATTTCTCTTCTTACCAAGTTTTTTCATAGAAAATGATTACGAATAATAATTTCCTTTTTACTTTGAGGACCTTCGGATCCGGAGGAGGGAAATCCATCGATTTTTGATGGAAAAATAAATATCAGTCTCTCGCATTGTCTAAAAGTCAAGAATATGAGATCATTTTACATGAAATAATAAATAATTAAAAATAATAATGTATGTACAAGTTCAGTAAAATAAAATTTGTTAATTATCAATTATTATATGAGATATTTCTGTGATGAATTGTCGCTTGTTGAAAAAACCATGAGCAAAATTAACTGCGATGATTTTTCAAATGATTACTTTTCGAGACTATCCAGATTCTTATAAACTCACCTTTTTAATCATTCCCAATGAAATATTTCGAAAATTCATGGAGATACATTCTTTTGCCTCAATCCTATCTTAAAGAGAATATTTCAGAGCCATAGAAGAGCCATAAAAGAGAATTCTAACAAAATCGCCCTATCTCGCTTAGTTTCTCAGATTTTCCCCAAAAAAATGACTGGAAAATAGACTTGCAAAGTATATCCACCACTTTCCGTTGTCTTGTGAAAATTCCCCTCTCCTCGTGAGGCCATCACGATTCCACTACCCATTCGCTTCCCCTCGAAGCTCTCTGGTATACCGTAGAGCCGTTAGTGTAAAGCGTTAGGTGCTTTCGCCTAAAGTATCACGCCTATAAAAGGAAATTAAACTTGCTACAAAATTTATCGGGTTTAACCTGAAGCCATCCTTTTTCTTTGCCCTCCTCGAAATCACCCATATACTTTTCTCCCGATTAATTTGCTCTATTGGTATTTAAAATTGATGAATTAGGGGAGGGGGGGGGGGGGCACCTTCGAACAAAATGATTCTTTTTTAAATTGATAATATGATTGTGATTTACCTTTTTTTTTATTAATAAAGGTGTATTATGAATGTTAAATATCCAAAGTATTAATTCGAGATAAAAAATATTGATGATTAACTATTTTATTATGTTAAAATTAATTATTAAAAAAGGAAGAAGTGTTCAAAGGTGCTTCCCTCTCCTTTACCCTTCATCCAATAAATAAATGCATTAATACAAAATTCTCATAAAAATAATCTAATTCAATTTATTTCAATTTAAAAAATATGAATTTTTCATATGTAAATAATTACATGCAATTGTGTTTAATTCAATTATATTTATTACAAAAAAATTAAAATAAAATGAAATTTTTCCATTTCCTGCCAACTTTTATAATGATAAAATTAAAGTGTACACGAGGTTTACACGAGCATTTTGCCAAGTGAGCGAGATGAGCTCACAACCGCTATGTGTCTGCAATTATGATTTTTCTGGGGAAAAAAAAAAACCAGAGACGTGTGGTACGTGTGTTCTTCTCTCGGGCACTTCTCTCTCTCTTTCTCTCTCTTCGCTGTTTCATCCACGATTTTAGTGCGCTCTGGTCCAAGCGAGATAGAGAAGAAGAGAGAAAGAGAGACGAGTTTACCCATCCACGAAAACCCTTTTGCGATATCTTCATGCACAGTGCCGCGCGTTTATAATGAAATTTTCAAACGCGGGGAGAAACGTTAGTTCCCACTTCTCTCCTCATGCCAACCAGAAAACCATTCCAACGGTTAAATCCTCCACGTGTACAATCCATCTCTCTCTCTCTCTTCTTCTCTCTCTCACATACACACACTCACTGGACTCGCGGGGAATAGCCAACTGGTATAATTTGATTTTGCCGAATTATCACTCATTCCCGTGTGCAAAAAGGATAAATGTCATGCGTGACTTGAATTGAATCTTCACATGGCAAGGCAAAACGCCAGAACACATTCTGCATCAATTGGCCAACGAAAAAGAAAACAATATTAAAGTGTGAATTATTAGGGTTTTTTTTTGTTCTTTTTCTTCAGCAGTAAATGGAGGAATATAATAAATTGGTTTATTTAATGAAATATTTTATTAATATTGTGGAAAAATTTTCGGTTGAGAGAATAAGCTTTGACGAATTAACTTCTTCAGTTTAATTTTCAACATTTAACCACGAAGAATTCATCATTCTCCAGGAATTTCTGGGTGTTTTCTACTCAAAAGGGGGAGGGGGAAGAGAGTGATTCGGAGAATAAAAAGCTTTTGAAGGAAATTGATGAAAAATCAATGTTTCATATCGTTGCAGAAAAAATGGGAAAAAGCCTTCCTTTTACTTTTTTCGTTTTATTGATATAAGTGGTTCTTCATGAATTTTCATCAATTTTTGGAAAAGATATAGGGGAAAAACTTATTTTCATAAATCTGTTAGAATTATCTCAAAAATGGAAAGGAAGTTTTGGAAACCAGATGAATTTATGGGAAATGATGAAATTTAGATAAAAAGTAGGGGTTTACCCTTCAATTCTAGGCAAAATCAGTAGAATTTGCGAAAAATCCAGAAAAATCCATTTTCCCAAAAGTTTTCCATGTAAAATTTCCTCATTTTTCTAATGAAATAGTCAATGAAAATCTCTTCTTTAATTTCAAACATTTAATCCCAAAAGATTCATCTTTCTTATAAGATTTCCTGTTGTTCACAACTAAAATGAGCGAAAGGAAGAGACATGGTAATGAGAATGGAAATGTTTGAAGGAAATTCATGAAAAATCAATGCTTCTTATGATTGAAAAAAAAATTGGAGGGAGCCATTTTTCCACCTCTTCTTCACTGAAATTAGTGGTATTATAGAATAAGAGGCTCATTTATCATAGATTTATGTGGTTTGTAATTAATTTTTATAAATCTTCGGAGAAAGTAGAAGAGAAACACTGATAATCAGAAAAGTGTTTTAATTATCTCAAACAACGAAAAGAAAAAAATATTAAAAATCACACGAATTAATGGAAAATAAGCTTACCTTTTCCTTGGAATTTGAATTTTAAAAAAGTAAAGGTTCACCTTACAATTCTCAACGAAATTAGTTGTGAAAAAACTTATAAACTCAATTATCAGATACGTTTTCCACCCAAAATGGAAAATTCTCATCTTTCCAACGAAATCATCGAAGAAAATTCTCCACTTTAATTTTGAACATTTAATCCCAGAAAATTCTCAATTCTCGTGTAATTTCTTGTCGTTCTGAACTCAAGTGAAGGAGAGCAAGAGGAATGATGATGAGAATGAAAATGTTTCAAAGAAATTTATGAAAAATCAATGCTTCATATCGTTAAAGAAAAAATTGGTGAGAGCCTTTCTTCACCTCTTTTTTTTTTTTTTTTACCAAAATTGGTGCCATTATAGAATACAGTACCAGTCGTATTCTCGCAATCAATCTCTTTACGACAGTTGTTCCAGACATTTCTCGTGTCTCTCCCCCCCCCCCCTCTCTCTCTCTCTCTCTCTCTCTCACACAATTCTGTCGGCGTGTGATATCCACGAGAGGCTTTTCATATTAAACGATATAAAGAAACGAAACGTGTGATTTATGCGCACAAATTGTCCTGTCACGTTCGTACGAGGCAGCCTCTCTCTCTTCCTCTCTCTCTCTCTTGCTTCTTTCCAAGCATAGCAGACCTTACGCCTGTACCAAATTGTAACTGGTGAAAACGTTCTCCCTTGCACGACGTGTTATTGTCCGTGCTCCAATATCCTGTGCATTAAATTTGAATTTTTTCCTATTTTTTCATTCTTTTTTTTCTTTTCCTCTGCAATATGTCGTCTACTCACTTGTTCAGTGACATAATTTTTTTTTTCCACGTGAATTTGAGGAAATCATTATTTTCATTGGAAGTAACGAATTCGATTTAGAAAAAAAAAGGTGGGAAATTCTAGGATTTTATTCATTTTTTATTTTTTCGGCTCCTACATATTTGTTTGTTTGGAAAAATCTTGGCGCAAGAAATGAGATATGTAGTGTGTGTGTATATACGATGCTTGGTTATAAAACTGAGATAATATATATATATCGAACAAAACGGAAGGACGCGTGAGAGAAAGAGAAGAGGGGAGGGGGAGGGGAGGGGAAGGAGGGCTTTCGTACTGTGTGCACCATCTGCCAGGACACCACTGTGGGACAGACAGGATTTTGGCCATTTAAAATGAAATTTAATATTCTTTCTCTTGTGTGTGCATCTCTTTTAACACTTTGCCACACAATTTTCTTCTTTTTTTGCTGCCTTTTTCTGGGGAATAAAAAAAAATTGGGGAAATGGAAAAAATTAAATTTAGGGTGGGTGAAGGGAAATGGACGGAGGGGAGGGGGGGGGGGCTGAAACGGAAAAGCGGTTGGAATTAGTGAGAATAATTGGGATAGGAAATTCTCAATAATTTCGTTGAAAAGGTGAGAAAATTTCGGATACAAAATATGTGGCAGATTAGATTTTTAGGATTTTTTTTGGAAATCGCCGCTTTTTAAGCGAAAATTGAAGCCCCAACTTTTTTTATTTTCGAAACCTTTTCGAAAATAATTTCGAAAATTTAGGGAAAATCCAAGAAAATCTCAAATTGAAAGAAACTACAGATTTTCTCTTTTTTATTAAAAAGCACATGAATCAATCAGAAATAAGCTTGGCCTTCCAATAAAAACTGGAAATATCTTCGAAAACCGAAAAATTCTGATTAAAATAGTGGTTTACCCTTTAATTCTCGAGGAAAAATACACAAAAATCAATTTTTACCGAGGGGTCACTCACTCAAGGATTGAGTGACACCATGACTTCAAAATGAAATCGACTTCACGTAAATTCAGTGTCTGATTTCAATGACTTCACTTGATTTCAAATTGACTTCAGGAATGAACAACCCCTCGATTTTTAAACCCATTTTCCATCCAAAATTTCCTAATTTTTTCACTGAAATAATTTTTAAAAAATATCTCAACCCATTTCCTCTTCGCTGCCAATTCTGCAATTCAAAAAATTTCAAATTCCACAAAAAAAAAATGGAAAATAGCAGAGGATAAAAAGAAACATTTGCGATTCATCTCTGAATCGTTGATCACTGCATCAAACCCTCTATCATCACCAATCGCATCGACGTTTCATTGGGCTGACACAGAAGGGGAATTTCTACTGTATAGCGGTCGAAGAGAGAGAGAGAGACAAGCAGAGTGTAGACGAGAGGGAGAATTGAACGATGCATAGACGTCGACGATACAACAAGGGCTAGTTAACGGGTACCATCGTATTAGCCTCGGTAGTTCTGGCAGTGCACAATGGTGACAAATTTCACGCGCTATATGATCTACCCGCGTGGTTGAACCGTTTTCGCGCTAACTGTATCTCCGTCCATCCAACACGTTCTATCTATTGAAGAGCAACAAAGAGAGACAACACAATGTATACAGTTATCTATCCCCCGCAGACTAGATGCGGATTTTCGTCTCTATCCCTGGATTTCCGATATTCATAAAGCATAATAACTGCTAATTCATGGGGTTTGTTTGGTTCATATACACATTGCTGCTGTGAACCGCAGATGCCGGATAACCGTTTAGTCAGCGGTATTTCGGATTACGCGGATTAATTTATACTGAAAGAACAATTCAGCATTAACAAAAAAAAAAGAAAAAAAGCTGCCAATTTTTTTTTCTATAAAAAAAACGATTTTTTCTGGCGTCAAGATCTTTGCAAAAAAATCTGAAAAAAATTGGAATGATGGTCCAGTATATTTCTATTCTCGAGGAATTTTTTCACATTTTTTCATGAAGGTGCACAAATTTTAAAAAAATGTAAAAAAAATAAAATGAAATAAGTCGATTTTTTTGTTGATCTTCTCTTGAGAATATCTCGGAAACTAAACGAGATAGCGTGATTTTGTCCAATTTTGTTTTTAACTCCTGAAATTCTCTACAAAGACAGGACTAAGATGAAATCACGCTATTTCTCTTAATTTCCGGAATATTCCCAAAGATTTATTAAGAAAAAAAAGACGCATTTTTTTTTTACTTTTCTCCTACTGCAATTGTCCCTTACATTCATGATTCTAATTTGGCGAATAGAATAGCGGTAATTCCAAGAAAAAAATCCATAAACTTGACGACCACTAAAGCATTAACTTCTTCATCGCCAAGAGAAAATAAATAAAAAAAAAAATCCCAAAAAATTGTGGACAATAAAAGGAGAAAAAAAAGAGGGAAGATTACTCACTCGAAAATTCCCCGAGAAAATTAAATGCACAGTAAAACAAATGAATCACAAAGTTTCATGATAAAATTCCCCAAGTACCCCGGAGGCACTAGTACGACCCATAGACCTAAACTCAATGGGGGAGAGGGGAGAGAGAGAGAAAACACCTTTCCATAGTCTCATATAATCCAAAGAATGACGATTAGACATGGAGTTTGGGTAAGTTGCCCAAGGGCCTAACTGTGTATATTCTCCCTATTTTCCCTCAAAATTGTGTATATCACCTCGAAAGAATTGTTATGTAGACAGTAAGATCACCCCCCCCCCCTTGGAAAATTCCACTATGCAATAGTAACACCCAAAAGGAAGAAGCAGCAACAGTGTGTCAAGTTAAGTGAAGTAAAGTATTACGTAAGTCGTTACAGTGGGGTGATAATTGTCCGGATACTATGTGAGATTCCTACGTAACTCCTTTGGGAGACTGTAGATTACAGAGTCCATGCATTTCGGGTATTTGCCCCTTTCCCCCTCACTTTACTCTCATCTCTCTCATCCCCCTCCCCCTTTTTCCCCCCCAGCCACTCCAAAATGTTGTATACTTCACTCCTAACAGCCCCTTGTACAGACTGTGTGGACGCTAGTGCTTCTCTCCCTCTCACATCTCTCCCCCCCCCCTTCCCCCTTCTTTCTCCTCGTTTATTTATACACGTATGGATAAATGTATAACACGTGGGATACTGCCATTTGATTTATCTCCATGAGAAATTAACAAGTTATTTATCATGATAATTATAAACTCATTTTTTTTCTATCTGCGAATTGGGGTAAAATTATTTACAAGATAGTTTGACAGAAAAGGATTTTTTTTTCGCAGAAACTAATGGAGATACGCCCTTTTTAGGGTTGAATCCTTTTTTGTAGAGAATTTCAAAAGCTCGAAGAAAGAATTTTGGCAAAATCACTCTATTTCGCTTAATTTTCGAGGTATTTTCCAAAAATTATTGATAAACAAAATTGAGTCTGAAATGATTTTTTTCTTTTCTGAAAAGGATTTTTTTTCAGATCTTCTTTGGAGGATATCTCGGAAACTAACGGAGATACGCCTTTTTTTAAACTGGATCTTTTTTTTTTTTTAGAGAGAATTTTAAGAGTTGCAAAAACAAAAATTCGAGAAACATAGCGTTATCTCGCTTAGTTTCCAAGACATTTTTATAAAAATGATTGAATAAAAAGATTTGGCTCTCAAATGATTTTTCTTTTCTCACGAGAAATGAGGATTGAAGAAAAAAGACGATCCTTCGAGCTGGCGTCAACTTTCTACTTCTCTCCACGAGACTTATACACAGACAGACACACACACACACACACACACACGTGCAATCTTAAATATCATCTTCAGAGGGGATGGAGAATAGTGTGATTTTTTTACCTCTCCCCCCTTTTCACGCACATATCGGAGACGTCTACTTCTGGGATATACATGAGAAAGAGGAATAAAAGATGCATTGAAAATTCAGAGAGGTGCATTTACACTTCAATAAACGTTATTACTTCGTGTCGATGCAAATCAACAACAAACTCGCTTCTACCAGGGGGGGAGCCCAACCAGATATATATCGTCGTCTTAGAATTAAAAAGGCGTAAGTGCTATGTTTATACACAGCACTTACGCCCTTTTGTTTCTAAGGCGACGATATGTCTGTATGCAGTGAATTTTTCTTTTTTTTTATTATTATTATTTTTTTTTTTTTATGGTGGGAGGGGGGGGGGTGGGGTTTGTTGGCTTGGCGAATTCCTTGCCTCATTGAATATAAAATACATTACCAATTCCCAGGTCCGTCTCGATTCAGGGCTGACACGTTTCGCCAGTGTGTGGCGCAATTCAAAAGTCGTCGTCGCACATTTTTTATTTTATTTTTATTTTTTACAAAAAAAAAAAAAAAAAAAACGAGTGGTTATTCGAATTGTGGCTGCTTGCTGCTGATGTGGAAAACTCTGAGGTGGGAACGTAAAATCTTGAGGATGTAATTCAGATTTTTTTTTCCTCTCTTTTTCGGATGAAAAACGTCATGACAGAAAACGGAAATCGAATGTTAACTGTCAATGAAATAAATCGCAGAGTTATGGATGAGGTGAAAGAATTCTTTTTCATGTTGATCGGTGAAATTTACGATTTTTTTTTTTTTTTTGAGTCGATTAAAGTGTTTGGGATGAGATTTTTTAGGTGAAGAAGAAGTATGAAAATGGATTTTTGAGTTTTTTTTATTAATTTCACGGTCTTAGGTGGAAATTGAGGGTCCTTCTCTTTATTTATATCTCTAGTTCTATTTATCGTATGACAAAAACTCGTTAATCAGGGGAACGGCGAGTTCATTTCTCATGAATTTATATGTTCGAAAATTCGCACGAAAATGATAACTTTTTGAATATTATGTAATTATTAATTATTTCTCCATGATTTTCGAAAGATTATTGAAAATAAAACTTGTAAGAATTAGAATTTGAAAGTACCACCAAAAATAAAGGAAGAGAGAAAATGATCTTATCGATAAAATAAAATAAAATAAAAGTATTATTGGCACTCTATATATTTAGGTAAACACAGGACAATGGGTCACGAGCCCCAAAATTTCACACTGCTCGCTCTCTAGCTTCTCATCCACTGTAGAGGAAACATCTCGATTCTCTTTCATAGCAATTATTTTCGTTTATTTTATATTCCATGGAATAATTTATTTATTATTATTATTTATTCTTCTCTTTAAAAATTATTGTATTGAAGCTGAGTAACTGTTCGACTAAAATAAAGAGATAAGTAATTTATTTATAATTATACGATTGTATGTAAACCAATTGATAAGATATTAATTTTTTTTATGTTTATTATTGCTCCGATTGAATTAGTGTTAATTTTCTATTTTTTTTCTCTTGCTTTGTAAAAACTAATATGACAAAATATGATCGAACATTTTTTTAAGAGTTTACTTCTGACTATTGCAATTTATTTATTCTCTATTATCCTTGGAAAAGTTGAATTTAGTTTTAATGTCATTTTTAAGATTTACATTTGAAAGAAAGATATAAAAAAAAGAAAGATAAATTAAATAAATCATTACAAACTGATTTCTATCAAATGCATCATGAATCCTAAAACAAAATCGTTGAAAATTAATTGAAAACAACAGATATTCCTTTAAGAAGAATGAAAACGCAATAATGGAGAGGGACTTCCATTTTTAACTAGAGAATCTCAAATTTCCTAAAAAAAATTACCGTGGATGTACCAGTTATCGGACGGTTAAGGAAATGGTACCAGTTTCCGGACAGTTAGAATTAAAGTAATAAAATGAAAAAATAAATTAATTAAATGGATCAAACAATTTAGTTGATTTTTATGTTGAAATTTTGCAAGTATTGGAAATCTGGTTTTCCTCATTTGAATATTAATTATTAGTATGTTTTGCTGCTGCGTCCGGAAACTGGGACCTGTCCGGTAACTGGGTCCCCCACGGTACAAGAATCCATTCTGAAGCTTTCAAATGAAACCATGAAAAAGTTTCTATTTCAGACCATTTCATCGAAATATTCATTCCCTCCCTATCACTCTCCTCCCCTTTCCCCCTCTTTGCCTCTTTATCAGGAAATCCCAAATAAATACTCAAATAAAATAATTATTTATTTATTCAAGTGACGCAGTTACGCGATCCAACGTACGAAAATGTCTGTCTCAACGTGGAAGATTGCACCCATTCTCCTATCCTCCTTGGAAGCTCTTAATTAATGGGGCGCGAGACACCACCAAAAGAGAAGAGCGAGGATAGAAGGGAAGTGGCAAGGAGGTCGACACACTCTTGGCCCCCAAGTACCGAAGGGGGGGCCAGTGGGGTGCAAGGGGCAAAGGAGGGTTTATGCTGTAGACTTGTAATCTCGTGATGCCGTAACTTATTCTAAATGCACTGGTGGGACCCACGAGATATCTCGGTGTGTTGTCTAGGAGGTAAGTTTCGACCTCGGCAAGCTCCTCGCGTTGCCGAGGCCGGTGGTTAACTACACCTGACATTTCCATGGTTCCTCTCTCTCTATCTTTCTCTCTGTAGCTTCTCTTCCCGGGCTATTCTCAGTGTGACAGTTGCACTGTGTACTCGTAATTCCAGACATTAACCGATTTTCTGCACTGTTAATGAATGCTTTATTTGATTGACTTGTAATTCAGTAGTGAAGAAGTAACAAAAGACAAGTGAAATTATATTTATGATCATTTATCGTGAAATTCCCTACGATTTAAAAAAATCAGAGCGAAATCGCCTCATCTCGCTTAGTTTCCGAGATATTTGGAAGCCAATATAGGCCAGAAAAATCATCATATTTTGGATTTTCAGTACTGAATTAAAAAGGCACTATTCCGGGTAAGAAATGCCACACTGAGAAAAAAATAGGGTAAATATGCAGAATATGGTACTAAAAATAAATTAAATAATTTAAATTAAATTTGCCTCAGGAATGGAGGTGGCGAAAATGATGTAATATATCTTGGTCAAAAATTTGAAGGAAAGTATAGGAACTCGCAATAGCTCAATTGGTAGAGCATCTGACAATATATATTATCCGTTATTACAAAAATAAATTATATACCACATAAATAGTTATGTATATTTTTTTTTATGAATGATGTTAGAAATATGAATTACTTCTCCTTTCTTACATCAATACTTTATATTGTTAAAATGTAGAAGTTTGAGAGATGTTTGTATCGATTAACTTCATTAGTTATAAGTTATAATATTAATGATTATAGTTTTTTCTACACTGTTTTCTACTGTACATATGTAAATAATATTTTTTTATAATGCCAATAAAAACTGTTGTAATCAAAAAAAAAAAAAAAAGTAGAGCACCTGACATGTAATCAAATGGTTGTGAGTTCAAACCTCGTTTGCGCATTCCATATTTTTTTTTCGAAGATTTGACTTTGATAATTATTAAATTTTATCGGCCGCTATTCTGCATAATTCCCGAGAATAGCGATAAAAACAATCAAATATTGATGCGATTGGTCCTTAGCAAATTTTTTTTAAATAATTGAAAAAGCTGTTGAATTTATTGAATTTAGTTAATTCAACTAGTTAATCTTTTTGAATAAACTAAATTCAGTAAATTCAACAACTTTTTTAATCATTTAAAAAAAATACTTGCTGAGGACTAATTACCTCAATATTTGATTGTTTTCACTACTTTTTTTTTTCACTCAGTGCAAGTATCGGCTTGTCAAGTTTGCAATCATAAATAATCATTTTTTATCAACTATCTTAAGACCATACTTTCTTTCAAGAAAATTTTCATGAGAATCATTATTTAATTTTCATATTTTCTGAAATTAAAATTCTAATGGGAAAACTTTGAGAAAAAAAAAAAAAGAAGAAACTTAAATGAATAACCCAGTAAAACTACTTCAAATTCCCTGAAGTAAGTAACAATTTAATAATTTTCTCTGATACGAGAGAAAAAAATTAGAAGAAAAAAGAAAAATTGTAAAAAAATTGATATTAACGGAAGACTACAGTATAGCCCTGAGCTGAAAATAAATTTTCTCGAGAAAGAAACTTGTATGTATACTGGGCAAGAAGCGAGTATCCCAGTACGCGAAGAATCGTGTGAAGAAGAGAGACCGATAGGAGCAAACGCAGTACAGGCAAGAAAGAGAGAGAGAGAGAAAGAGGGAGAGGTTATGTGCGCGTGGCGAGCGCCCCCTCTAAACCCTTCAGCATTCAGCACACTCGATCACACAACAGTTATCAAAGGAACTCATTTGAGCGGGTGAATGGGTAGAAAGGAAGTCAATCTCGGTGCGCGGAGATAAGCCCCCTTTCTTCCTCTCCACTTTTTCTCTATCCAGGCTACCTCTATCCCCGGTGCACCGGCGTCTCGAGGCAGTGGTGACGTCGAGGCGCCTTTAGCCCCCCCCCCATCCCACTCTCCTTCCTCTTCCTGTACCTATCGCCTTCTTTATTTTGATGGAAAACTCTCGACATTTACGGTCACTGCAAAATTCCATTGATTTCCTATTCAGTCGTTCTCGATATTTTTTGGAATTTTTCAAAAATTAATTGGATTTTGGATATTTTGAGTGGAAAAGTGAAGTGAGTTTCTTGAAAATAATGATATTGTATGTATCATCTTACTTCTCGTCTCTCCTTACGTTTTCTCATTCCGGAGGCTGAACGCAACCCTCTCACGCGCCCTTATTCATATGTCAATACCTCAGCTCGCCTCACTGTGCACAATCTATACCTTCGAGACGCCTCCCAATGGCAAGTTCACTACCGGTCTCTCTCTCTCTCTCTTCTTTTTCCTCTTTTATTCTCTTCTGTATGAATTTTTTTTCACCATCATTTCCGTCGTGTATATTTTTTTTACTCACCTCTAAACCCAAGTAAATCTTCAGTATTTTTATTCATATCAAATGACTCTGTCAGTCTAATTTTTTTCTCACTTTGGGAAGGAAAAAATGTCAATTCATATCTCAATATTTTATTCATTGTAAAAAAAATATTTTTCTGTGGCTCTGAAAATTATTTTTTTCTCAAGGTAATATTCCAGAGGAGAGTTGATAAAACAGAAAAAATGAGAATTTGTAGGTTAGTTTCCAATTGATTGCTCATAATTCGGGGAAAAACGCTTTAATTTACCCGGAAAAGTGATTAAACTATTCGAAAATCATATCTTTAGCATGTGATTATAATTTTTTTTTCTCGTATTTTTTTTACATTAATCTCCTATCACATGCATGAGGTGAAGAGAGAGACAAATAGTTACGACTACCTTCTAATTAAAATTTCTCAATAACTATACGAAGAATTGAAATATTTTTTCTGCCCTCAGGGAGTAAAGTACGACGTTTCTAACCTCGCTGCGCTCGGTTAGAAACGTCGTACTCTACTCCCTCGGACAGAAAAATATCGTACGCACCATGGATGAAAAAAAGTCAACGCGGCCAAAAATTTTGCACCCTCGCTTCGCTCGGGAGGCAAATTTTTGGCCATGTTGACTTCTTTACTCCCTTGATGCGTAATATACTATTTTCTTCTATTATTTAGTTAAAATGTTGTTCTCTTCGCCAATAGTTTTTAAATAATGGGTCAACCGTGTGGTTATTTAGTAATTTCGTTATTTCTGTTCGATTTAAGACGTTTCATCCTCATCACCCCTATTTTCAGTAATTTTCATGATTTATATCTCATAAACTACACAGGCAAAAATTATAAAAAAATTCGGAAAAATGTAAAATAAATATCACCTTTGATACGACATCGAAAAAAATAAGAGGTTAACTATACTCGAGTTTGCTAGAATACTACGTTAAATCTCTCTTGAGCACATTTACGAGGACAAGTGTAAAGTAATTACATGTAAATAAATGTATGGGTCTGGATAGTTTCAGGGTGAGAATATTTTTTAGTAGTCATAGGTAATAAGGCGATGGGAAGGAGAGAAAGGGTTAGAGCTAATAAAATGAGAAAGAAAGAGAGAGAGAGAGAGAGGTGAAAAAAAAATGAAAGAGATAAAAAGGTGAATCAGGCAGATATGGTACGGGGAGGGCATCGCTATCCTTACACTGTTAACCCTCCTTCCCACTTCTTTTCCCACCTATAGATGGTATAATTTTGCGAGCACGTCGCCAGCGGGCCGCAAAGTTTTTCTTTAATATATTCTTACATGCGCCTTGCGGATTAGATTAAAACGGTGAATGCATAAAAACCATTTCCCTTCTACCCTCACCACTCAACTCCAGGGCTATATGAGGCTTTTCTTGGTGAAAACGTAGTCGTATTTATGATTTATCTAAGTGTTTTCAAAGTTGAATAAAAAATAAAAAAAATTACGAGAAATGTAGAAATGAAAAAAATTCAGTTGGTCCTTGTAGAGCATCAAGGGGAAATAATTTTTTTTAATTTTTTTTTTTTCTTCAAATTATACCAATGCAAGTTAATGTTTTTCCTTCGAATTCTCTAGCATCATCGTAACTGAGTGTAATTACACTCTTGCCCAGGTAGTAAAACAGAATCTCATAAAATTCAGGAGAAAACTTTTTCAACCATAATTTTCGCCTTCGAGCCCTTTTTTTTAAATTTTCTCCTTTGCATCCTGTCATCAACAACATTGAAAAAAAAATAGAAGAGCAAAAAAATGAAATGTACTTTTTTAAGTAGAGGACGCAATCTACGAGGTACAAATGAAAAATATCGAATTATCTCCCAGGCAATTTTCTTCCTCAATGAAACACTTATCTTTCCCCTCGGTGGATCGTTCAAGTGGCGGGAAAATGAAAAATACTGGTTCATGAGGAGAAAAAAAAACGTATTAAAAAAAAGGAAAATGGAGAAAGAACAATTTTCAACAGAGGGAAACTATCAGGCGTTTGAGCCTTGTCGTCGTGTTGCTCTCGCGATTACACGTTCGAGTACACAATTTTTTATTTTTTTAAATTTTTTTATCTCTCCTCATGATTTTTACCTCAAATTTTTGGATACTGGAATAGAGAATTAAAGTTTGCGCACACTCGCTCAACAGTTGGACGTGCTCGTTGAGTATTATGTACTCGTTTACTTTTGCATTCCCTCATGCCCTTCTAACACGCAAATAGGTACAATTCTCGTATCAGAGCTACAGTACAGGAGGAAAATTACATTTCCAATTCATGAAATGTCAGCTGTATGACGTGCGAGAGTATCTTTTACATTCGTGTTTATATTACATGAGGAGGAAAGAACTTTTGCCGCTAATATACAGAAAGGGGAATGTGGATTTTTTTCAGTTCCTTGGATATGAGGCCCGAATGTCCCGAAAATTACCCTAACCTCGCGTGAAGCGCGCTTTGGGGCCCTAGTACTACCCTTTTCAGGACCAAGCTATTTTTTGACGACTTTTTCATTTTACGGTTTTGAATTCTTATATTATTATATCGTCGACCTAGAAACAAAAGGGCGTAAGGATGGAGCGAATAAAAAAAAATACGCCCTTCGGTTATTAAAAAAAAGAAATGAAAAAATGCCACTTACGCCCTTTTGTTTCTAGGTCGACGATATATGAGTTGTGTATCCAAAAAGATGACGCTGAATATCCAAAAAGATTCCGAGCCACTATAGTGGCTCCCGGTCTGGAACGAAAAATACCAAACTTTTTCTGCGTTTTGCGCAGTAAAATCAATAGATATCACAGGAAAAATGATTAGGAGTATGTTTTACTGAAAATCGACCAAAATGGGCCTCCTTTATAACGTCACTCTTACAAATATTATCAAACTCAACGTATTCATGAAACAAAATCCACATTACCGGTTTCTTAAATTTTTCCCAGAGCGCCATCACCCACGTCACTCCTCAATGATGCTCAGAAATCGCAAAATGAATACTAATAAACATTTTAAATGCCATTTCTCACATAGTTATTCACTAAGAAACATGAATTGATTGAAAAAATTACAAAAATAGCTGAAAGCCACTGACGTGGCTTCTGGTCCTGAAGAAGTTAATAATAATCGTTAGTGATTGGACAATTTAGACAAGTGTAATGAGGTAAAAAGAATGTCTGAGGGCGTGAGGGTAGACTATGCTAAGATGGCTAACGTGCAAGATTACAGGAAAACTGGTTGATAATAAAAGTATTCATTTTTGCAATAAAAGCTGTACAAGTTCATTAAAAAATCATCACATCGCGAACAATAATGGAAAGCATCATAACAATAGGCTGAGATTGTCTCTAGATCAAACACAGTCTACATGTTCAACTAACATTCATAAACGTCAAAATTACTTCA
Source organism: Aleiodes leptofemur (assembly GCA_963942555.1). Lineage (NCBI taxonomy): Eukaryota > Metazoa > Arthropoda > Insecta > Hymenoptera > Braconidae > Aleiodes > Aleiodes leptofemur. The sequence continues at coordinate 10,562,708 of OZ012620.1, forward strand.
TGAACATTAAAAACTCTTAGGGAAACTTCCAGAGGAACCTTTGGGGGAATTTTGAGAGGAACTCTTGAGGGAACTTTTAGCGGATCTTTGAGGGAAACTTCCAGAGGAACTTTTGGGGGAATTTTCTGGGGAACTTCCAGGAGATCTTTTAAGGGAACTTGCAGAGGAATTCATCACGATTATAACTGAAGATGAATAACAATATCCAAATGTTAACCAATTCTTCAAATTATTGGAGAACACAAATCCTTCAGCGTTTATAAAGTCAGTTTAACGTTTATGAATATCAGTTTGACATTAATAGCCATTTGCAATGTGTTTGATTTATAGACAACTTCAGCCTAGATCAAACCGTAGACCAACGTCTTGGCCATAATAATAATAATACAGTACAGCACTGTCCAATGAACATCACCAGAATTTCTTGATAAACAATTTATCCCAATTTTCAAACTTTTAGACTCTCGTTTAGGACAAATCAAGTCCCGATCATTCAATTAAACTTGCACCATTGAGTACCGTAAGTAAAGTAAAACCTAAAACTCTGATAAATTAATTTATTCATTAAAACTATCTTCCCAAACATTTAATTAATTATGTAATCAATCGGTGAAGAATATTAAATATATTCATAGATTAAATTAAGTTACAAAGTAAGTTTTCGTGAATTCTTATTTAAACTTCAATCAGTCTCATCTTCATGTCTATTCATGATCGATCGAATTAATTCGTTATGAAAATTCAAATGATTGCTTATCTTTTTTCTTTCTCTCTCTCTCTTTTTCTATCTTCATAGATAAAAATTACCATTGAAAATGCATAATCTGCACTTTGATAGGGATTTTTTTTATATTGGCGTTTGAATAAGATAAGTAGATGCAGTAGATCATGCAAATACTATTTCAAAAGTTTTTCAAATGGTGAATCTTCGTAAGGTAGACACGTAGAACGGACAATAAATAAAACAGAATCCTGTGTGATCCTTGATGCAGTGGGAGAAAAACGAATATATATTCTAAGTTTTGGTAGGAAAAAAAAAACAGAAAAAAAAAATAGATAGAGAAGAAGGGAAAGTACAGGGACTCGAGGAAAAGTAGCGAGACACGTCCGAAGACGAAGTTCTTGGATATTTGATCGTCCGTGAACGAAATAGAAGGGGAGAGGAGAAGAATCGCTATCGCTAGATGGGCAGTAAATAAAAGCGGAAGCTTCCTCTCTTGCTGGGCTTCTCATGCGATCGCTTCCGATCGAATTAACATTTTTCTCAGGCCACTGAGGGAAAGACAATGTATCCGAGCGAGGAGAAGGACAGAGACAATAGGGGGGTGGAACGATATCTTCGGGGTCATTTTTTTTTTTTCGTGAACCTCCTCGGAGATGAAAATCCAATGGAGATAAGAAGATCCAACGGCTTGTGAGGGACACGTGATACCTTTGGTACTTGAAGATTTAGGGAATCCTTTGGATGCTCATATCCCTTTGATGATGGAGGATTTGGATTTTCGATAGTAATTTTTTTTAGAGGATTAATTATGAGGTTTATTGCAGGGATTTTTCTGGGAGAATTCTTTGGGAAAGTGACAAAATTGTTTTTTTGGGAATTTTCATGGAAATTTCAGAGTTTTGGGAGAAAATTCAACGATTGATCCTTTTTATTTTGAAAAAATTTCAGTTTTTTGAGCATATTATTGATTTCAATGGTTGCAGTAAAATACTTCAATAGACAGTGGATGGATGTGCTCATTTCTCCTTAATTTATGTATATTTCAATTAATTTTTAGTTATTTTTCGTAATTTATTTTGTAAAAATAATTTTTTCCAATAAATTTTCCGAAAATTATTGAAAAACCAATTAAAAACGATATAAATTTACAGGTAAAGAGCTCATCTTTCTGCTGATTATTGAATTTTTAAGCTTCGGAGGATGCAACTGGAGATATTCCCAAAAAAACAGCAATTTTTCAGAAAGAGAACAGATCATTCCTTTAATTTCTCGCTAAAATCGCAAAATTCTCCAAAAAAATCTTGAAAATCAGTTCTGCACATCATTTTTACCGGAATTTCCTCAGCTTTCCATTGCAATCATTAAAAACATCCTATCTCCAATTTTTATTGGAGAAAAAAAGATTTTCTTCGATAAAAATTCTATCCCAATTAACCACCACTTTTTTTCTCCTGATTTTTTTGAAGTACGAATAGATTTTATGAGTTGAAAAGAGTGATAGGTAGGAAGGGTCATGGTTTTTGAGAGGCGAGTTGATTGTCGGTTCTGAAGTGATCGCGTGCCACACTATCGCGTCACGCCAAGGTACTCAAGTCTCTCGGTCCGATGGATTTTTCACGAGAATACCCAGACGATCGAGTTAAAATTAAGTTTGGGTGAATCGAAGAACTTTGAGTTTAGACCTCTTTTCTCTCTCTTCTTTCATTCACCCACGTGATACCGTAATATAAGTGAGTGTGTGAGAGAGACATGGTTGAAGTCTTTTCGTGATTCGTTTTGGGTTATCCGACATTGAGTTGAGATAACCGCAATTGACCTTTTCACGCTTGACTTGTACAGCTCAACAGATTTAATATTTAATAAAAACAGGAGGAAATTCCATTTCTCAGCGTGATTCAACTTTTTTTGCTAATTTCATTTGCAGAATTGTGAGAAAAAAAGATAAATATTATTTAAATTAATTACTTCAGAATTTTTGGCTAATTTTTCGTATGAATTTTCATGCGCAAATAACATGATAGCCGATAATTTTGTGCATTTTTTCAGTATCACGTGGGAAATAAATTTTCCAATAAAAAATAAATTGATTTTCCAAGGATTCCAACGGTTTCTGCGACTTTTAAATTATCTTTTTTCATTACGAACTCATAAATTTTGAGAATTTCCTATTTTGTGAGATTATTTTCATGTGCAAATCATCCGCAAACTAATAATTCTGTTTAGAATGTTAAAATATGTCCAAAGATTTGTTTGAAATGCTGCCCTTCTAAACTCAATTCTAATTGGCCCACCAAAAAATTGAATTGGGGAGTCAATGAGAAACATTAATATTGATGAAGATAATGATTTTATTGATTAATTTTCTCAGATTTTGATGATTAATTTTCTTAGCCCTGTCTTTTACTCCAATTTTAGTGTATAAATAACACAAAAGCTGATAACTTCGTGAAGTTTTTAAAGTATTATGTGTTGAATAAATTTTCCAATAAAAATTAAATTGATTTTTCAAGGATTCAAACAATTTCCGCGACTTTTAAAATTATCTCGTTTTATCATGAACTCATAAATCCAAAAATTTCCTTATTTCGTTAGCTTATTTTCATGCGCAAATCATCCAGAAACTGATAAGTTCGTTCAAAATGTTAAAATATGTCCAAAAGTACATTTGAAAATGTCGCGTTTCTAAATTTAGTTCTGATTGGCCCACCAAAGAATTGGGGTGGTGGAGCCAACGAGCAACTTTAATGGAAGAGTCCTAAAAACTTCAGCAAACGAGTACTTTTAATACAATGAATTCTTTCACTAAAATTAAATAGAAATTTTTTCAAAATTATCAGTAAATTAATTTTTATAAAAATTGACTTATTTTCAGGAAAAATAATCCTGATCAATAATTAGGATATACGACCTCAAATATTTAATACATTAAATTCAATGGTGGCCTTGTAGGTTTCTGCTGCGTTGAAAGAGAGATTAGACGATGAGCTTAACTTTTCGTATCGACCTTTCGGCCTCTTTGTGAGGCCCTCTTCAGGATACTCATTTTATTCTTCTATAAATTCATTTTTTGAAACAAAAATACCAAATTTACACATTAGAAATTAGTCTACAAAATATTATAAGATATTGTTTAAATTATTAAATATCACGTTTTTTAACTTCAATTGTTTACGATGTTTACAATATAATCAAGAATAACTCTTTGGTCATGTTTGATGACAAATCATAAATCATAAATCTTTAAAATCGACACTGTTCTTATTTTGATTATTATGTTAAAAATCAAGGTAAATATGTAGTACAGGGGCCTTTTTTATAAAATTTAAATAATTATCAGAGTCAAATCTTCGGAAAAAAACATGGAATGCGCAAGCAGGATTTGAACCCACGACCCTCTGATTACATGTCAGGTGCTCTGACCACTGAGCTATTGCGAGTTCCTATACTTTCCTTCAAATTTTTGACCAAGATATATTACATCATTTTCGCCACCTCCCTTCCTGAGGTAATTTAAATTAATTTCAATTAATTTTATTTGGAAAGGCCGTTATTCTACATATTTACCAAAATCAACAGTATCATCGACTTGAAATTATAAAAATAAATAGTCAATTTAGAGGTTAATTGGGATATTGGACTGATAAATAAAATTTGAAGTCAATCTTCAAATTTATTTTCTAAAATCGTTTTCTAAAAGCGATTTTGGAAAATAAATATGAAGATTTACTTCAAATATTTATTGATCAGTCCAATATCCCAATTAACCTCTAAATGAACTATTTATCATCATGGACGACAAAAATAACAACAATAAAAAAAAATATTGTTCATAATTCTTATCATCTCCAATTTTTTCCTCCTCCAATCAAATAACAAAAAAATTCGTACGAACTGACTATTACGTCTCCTGTCGGAATTCTCGACATTTGTCTCTTGATCCACTTGCGTTACGTATCAGTACGCAAAAACATCGAACTGGGAATTCATCTCCCATGGGTGGTGTCAGTAGAATAAGGGAACAGACGTTTTCCAAATTTATTGTGGCTCTCTTCCCTAGGCCAATAGAGAAAAAGAAGGAACAAAAAAAACATTAACTCCAAAAACTCATTTAAACTTCGAATAATAGTAATTAATCGATAGCTTCATTTCATCAAAATAATCTCTATTTGTCTCTCTTACTTAATTCTGTAACTCATTATTTGCTATGATGAAGACAATGGGGAAAAGGGGGAAGAGGCCTTGAAAAAGGAAATTAATGACATGAACTACACACAGTGAGCTGCCATAGATCTCAATGGTAATGACGCGACTCGTTGGAGCTTGAGAATTCAAGGAATGGGGGAGGCAAAAGTTTGTTGTAGCAAGGGGGAATTGAGAATTTCTGGTGATTGCCAAGTCGAGCAAACCTTATAAACGTCATCGTACTACCATAAACCTATGATGCACGACTATTTTCATGGTATCACGAGTTTTACGCTTTGAAATTTTTTGGAAAATCTCCCCTTTCATGAAATAGGCAAAATGAAAGGAAAATAGACCTTTAGGTTAAAATGATTGAGGATTTTTTTTCAGAATGAAGGACTTGTTGGAAAAATTTGAAAAAATTTGAGAAGATGCTCCGACATGTTTACATTATTGAAGAATTTTTTCAAATTTTTTGGCAGAAGCCTTCACTTAAAAAAAAATACTGATTCATTTCATCTCGTAGGTCCATTTTGCTCCGATTTTCTCTGCCATTTCTTTTCCCTCCTTAATATTATTTCATTGTTGTTTCAAGCAACTTCTTCCGTTTATTGCCTCAATTCATTGCATTTGAAAAAGATTATTTGAGAATTCATTGAAATTGAATAATTCATTGAATAGAATTTTAAAAAAATGAGTATTTTATTCAATTTATTTTTATCAATTTCATTGAAATTAATGGGTAACGAAAAATTATTGGGCAATTAGGAGAAGAAGTTAATTTGTCGTATCTCGGAAAAGGTTGAAAATTTAAACCGGTACTCAGTACGGTTGAACAATTTCCTGGATCTTGGCGTTCATCGAATAGTTTTGTTCGTTGTAATCGCTTGGTAGGTAAATTCTCGCGTCTAGTTGATTTTCAGGCCCCTAGTTTTCACTCTAGACTTTAACCGTTGAGAGCACTTTCTCATGTAATATCGAAATTGTTGTTGCTACTAAATCACTCACAAAGTATTTCTGCCGTCATAATTATTTAAATTTACGTCAAAAGAGCGTTCATCACAATAGGAATGAAAAACCGTGGTAAAATGGACCTGCGAGGTAAAATGAAGTGGGATTTTTTTTTGAGAGTGAAGGCCTCCCCCAAAAAATTTGAAAAAATTCAACAACAATGAAAACACATCAGACCACCTGCTCAAATTTTTTCAGATTTTTTCATCAACTCCTTCACTCCGAAAAAAAATCCTCAATCCGAAATAAATTATTCAAGCTCACTAGTTCCTCTAAAACAGAAATTTAAGGCAATAGAGATCGAGAAAGTTTATAATCGAGATGAAATTGGTCGTCGATTCGTATGTAGCAGTACGTACGTTACGGGACAGTGGGTTAGATAACCTTCTACTCCTCCACCACCACCACCCCCCCCCCCCCCGCCCCTCCTTCCCACCCCCTTTTTCCATACGTAGAAATGTTCGGGGAAAACGTATAATACTATACAGACAATGTAGAAGTGGGCACGGTGGTTGCCGCTTTGACAGTTCGCACAGTTCGAAATCCAATAAAAAGCTAATTGAATCTGTGACGCCACCTGACTTCACTAATGAAATTTCAAAGTACCAATTTCACGTTACGCCATTCTCGGCCTACCTGTTTCGACACGCGCTCGTGACCCCATAGTTATATCGTATAACCCCTCCTTCCCTCCCCTCTCTTTTTCCCCTATAGCTGTCTCTCTCTATTTCCCTGACTCTGCTATATCACTCGAGTAGTAATACCCAGGATGGGCTCGGACAAATTTTCGTAAATTGGAACAATACAATTTTACGAAAATGAAATTTTCATTTTCATTGAATTTTAATGAATTAAGTTTAAATGCTTTTTTTTTTTTGAAAATTCACTTAATTTAATTTCATTTGAATTTATATATAATTTGCATGTATAATAAATTTTATCTTATCCTGTGAATAAATTTATTGTTTGTAGGAGTGTTAAAAAGTCCTGTAAAAACTTTTTTGTAAATGTTTGAACTTTACGAAAGTAAATTTCAAAAAATAGAGGAAGAATGAACAAAAGAGGAAGGAAGATTACGCAGTTTATGACGAAAAAAAAAAAGGAAAAGGGAATTTCTTTTCTTTTTTTTTTTTTTTCTTTTTGGACAATTTGTATCGCAGACACGTAGCAGACCGGGTTAATTTTGGGTAACGAATGCCCACCACCTTAAACTACCGAGAGAGACTTGAGTGGATGGGAGGAAGAAAGGGGGGGGGGGTGGAAAAAAGTTTTTTTAAGGCGTAATTGCACGCCACAGATATATCAGGTACTTTTCCACCTTACCAATGTAACTTGTGTGTGTGTGCTTGCACGTCTTAGAAATATTGTGCGACTTCTCCTGCACATCCGTCTCATTTCTCTCTCATTTCCTTGACTCAGGCTCTTTCATTTCATTTATTTATATATATATATATATATTTTTTTTTTTCATTTTTTTTTCTCGTTTGTTTTCACCTTTCTCCAACTTTCTTTGAACAAAAGTTTTGACTCGTGAAATCTTGGAGAATCTACGCAACTTGTAAAACTCTTTTGTAAATTACGTGAATTTATAATTCTTAATAAATTCAAAAAGGGCCACGTGTAAAAAAAAATGAATTAATAGTAGTGTTTTTCATGGTGACCCTTGATGCAGTGATTTTTTTGCACTTTTTTTTCAACAGAAAAAAAAATAATTCAACATCTTATCCTTTACTTACTTGACGAAGGTAAAATCCCGAGGGTGATGTTATAGGTTTTTACAGTAATTGAATTGAAACCGACGCAAGACCAACGTGATAGTTGAGTCAAAACGTATTTGCACGATATCGAGCGTTGGAGGATGAAAGAAATCCGAAGGATTTTTTTCTCTCTCTTTTTATTCATCTTTTCATGCGGTTTTATCCATCCGTGCTTTTTCTCATTTTTTAATGTTACTCTGGCTCTTTACCGTTTTTTTCCTTCCCCCCCCCCCCCCCGTTGAATTTCTTTCTCTGGGGGAATTCAGTTATATGTATTCCAACGAGGAGACAGATGAAAGTAGAGAGAGAGGGAGATGAGGAGTAGATTTGGTGAGGGGATACTTTGATTTTAAAAATTACTGGCAGACCGAAGGAAAAAAAGAATTAAAGGAATCAAAGTACTTAGGTTAATGCGGATTCAAAGATGAGGATTCACGGTAAATAATGGGGATAGAGATATTTTTGTGATGACTATTTTTACTAAAAAAATTTCGGGGTCACTTCAAAATAACACACAACAAAAATAGCATTTTTAAAGATCTTCTTCTATGTTATTTTGGTTTTGCTTATGTTTTCATGTTGACTTGTAACCAAAATTTCGAGCCACACAAAAGGTAATTACCAAGATTTCCTCATGCCTCCCTTAAGGATGTTCTATACCTACCGTAAGCGGGGGTTGTGCGGCATGAGAGGGGCAGTGATTTCGTCAGTGTTCCAATCCCTGAACATGAAATAATGATTTTTTAAATTCCTCATTAAAATGATTTTCAGGTAATTATGGAACGCTGTCGGTGTTCAAATATTATATTATTATCAGTACATTTCATAGATATTTTTTTTATCCTTTATTTAATTAGTTTGAGAATTATTTGGAAAAAAGCGTTGAATTCTAGGGAATTCTGGCGACACAAGTTGGCAGCACTTACGCGAAATCGACAATTTTTCAAGCATTTTTATTAATTTTAATGCCAATTATTGACCCAATCGTTGTATAAAAATGAAAAAATTGTGCGGGGGGTTATTTCTCACCTATATCCGAAGTTTCACCAAATTTGAACAATTTTTCGAAAAGTTTCTTAAGATTTGTGAATTTTCCATAAGAATCATGTTAAAAATGGTTATTAAAAAATTTATAACTTTTAAACCAGGTATGAAAAAAATCCAAAATTTTGCATACGGTTTCTTTATAAATTGGAGAACCTTGGAAAAAAATTTCATTGAAATCGTACATTTTTAAGTTCTAATAAAATACCAGTAGAACATCCTTGAACGATGGTTATTAAAAAATTTATAACTTTTAAACCAGGTATGAAAAAAATCCAAAATTTTGCATACGGTTTTTTTATGATTTGGAGAACCTTGGAAAAAAATTTCAATGAAATCGTACATTTTTAAATTTTGATACAATACCTATAGAACATCCTTAAATCTCCAGCTATCTTCCAAAAACTGATGAGCAAGCAGAATCCGTCCACTCAACTGTCGAATTAATCAGACTCAAATAAATTACATTGAAAATTCCCTGACAAGCAAAACAACTCCATGAACTTCGGCAAGAGGGATCGAATGACGCGAATATGTCGAATATATATCCCTTCTCCATCGGCGTAACCATGGAACCTCACCTAAATCACCAGCAAATTAAATTAATTTATCCTAGCCAATGTGTCGCGTCGGCGCGTAACGCTAGTCTGGCATCAGAACCAGTATAAACGCATGTACCACATTGCGTACGACAGATAATATATTCCTCGGGATTCACTGCCTCACTTCATCCTTTTACCATCCACCCCTACTCTCCATTGCCCCTTCTACAATGAAGCTCTATTCTCCGACACTTTGAAATTTAACACATGGTAACAAACTCCAAACGTTAAACTCTAATCTCTCATATATCTCGAGTTTATAAAGTGATCAGATACATATTTTCAAGTTATTTCTCATCAGATTACTGGTATTATCGTTAAATTCACGTGTATCAAAATCAATCATTGGTTAATTAAATCTACCGTAAATCGTTTCCTCTTTAAAAAATACAGAAACAAAAAAATGGTTATTTTCATAATAATGATTTTAAAAAATTGGAGTTAATTTAAAATCTATTTCTTTGTTTATTCATTTTTTTTTAAATATGGAAACTAAGCGAGATAAGGCGATTTTGCCTCAATCCTTTTGTGTGATTCCAAAAACTCCCAAAATGAAAAAAAAGATTTGGGTAAAAAGGCGTATCTCCATAAAATTATCAATTTACCTTTTTTTTTTGCAGATCCCTGTATTATTGTACGCAAAGATCGGTAAAAAAAATTCACATTTTTAATTTTTCCATTTTTTTTATATCTGTAATTTCCATTAAAAAAAATTTAATTACTTTCTTAAAGAAAAATTTGGATTTTTAAATTTTTCATTACTTTGAAAATTAATTTTTTTTTTTTAACAATTTTGATTACTATTGTAATTTAAAATTTGACTGGTGGAATTTCATAATTATTTTCTTTATTAAACTTATTAACATTTTTATTAGTTAAATTTAATTATAAATGTCATATAAGTGTCATTTAGATTGGATTAAATTATAAGTTCTTATTTGTGTTACATTTAGTTAACACTCTCAACTCAAAATTTTTGTCTGAAAGACGGTTATATTTGGAAAGATTAAACATAGTAGCGTTGATTTTATTATAAAATTAATTATTCCAATCAATTAATAAGTGAGAAAGAATCGAAACTTCGAATAAAAAAAACAATTATAGAATTTCATCAGTCAAATTTTTAATTACAATAGTAATCAAGATTGTTTTTAAAAAAATTAATTTTCAAACTAATGAAAAATTGAAAAATTCAAATTTTTCATTAAGAAAGTGATTAAAATTTTTTCGATGGAAATTACAGAAATGAAAAAAAATTAAAAAATTAAAAATGCCAATTTTTTTTTTGCCGATCTCTGATTGTACGCTATAAAAACTTCCACCTGCAGCCGAAAAAATCGAAACTCCCAGCGGCGTGAATCGAATTTCTACAAAATAACTACTGCCTACCCTTTTATTCCAGTGGGTATTCGAGTTGCAATAAATGGTTTCATTTTTGGCTTTTCTTCACAATATAAAAATCCTTCAAGCAATATAGAAACCTTCTATTCTCCATTTTTCTCTTCCTTAACCTCCTTGCGTCTGAGTGAAGCAAAAAAGAAAAAAATTGAGAAGAATAAAGAGGCAAAAAGTTAAGAGAAAAAAAAAAGGATAAAATACAAAGAGCGAATGAGGGGAAATCAGAAAAATGCTGGTATCTCCGGGGAAATTAACGTAATGATGCGCTTCGATTCTCGGATTCGAAGACTCTCGAAGTAGAATATTCTTATCTTTTCTTATACCTCATTGTTAACACTACACAATATAATTCACTTCTTCTCTTATCATTATCTCTCACTATAGTGTATTTTCCATTTATTTGTCTCTTATCGTCTGTGAATAAGTGCTGTTTTTTTTTTTTTTTAATAATGAGGTGATGAAAATTACGCGAGACTTTATGAATTATTCCTACGTACTAATTCAAAGTAAAGATGAAAATGTGTGGAGGTGGGAAAATGAAAAATAATCATTGGAATAAGGGACAAAGCTAACTAAGTATCGCAGCTCGCACTCTTTTATTTATTTACACTTTTTTCTTTTTACTTTACTTTTTTTTTTTCATTTCATTCTCGTTTACTCCCTCGTTCTTTCTCCATTCCTCTCACTCTCGTTCATTCGTTGAGGCGGTTCAATTGTCCACGAGAAAGCGGGGGAAAAAAGATTCTATTAAAAGTTGACGACGAGGTATATAGTGAGACAAGAAAGAAAACGCCAGAGAAGAGTTGGGGGGGGGGGGGGGGGGAGGGACGGACTTTCGAGTTTTAATGCACTCGATATAATCGGCCCTCTTATCTCAAAAATACTAAGCGCCTTTCTCGTAAATTGGAAAAATAATTTGCTGTTTTATAAGAAGCAACGTTAATATTCCTCAACTCTTGTGAAAAAAAAAAAAGATTTTATTTTTCATTGGCCAATTTTCTTTGTCAATAGATTTTTCGTGTATTTTGATGAAGAAATATTATTATTTATCATCGCAAATCAGGAAATCGTGAATATTTTTCCTTTTTTATTTATTTAATTGAAGAATCTATGTTTTAAAAAACTCATATAAACGTTTTTTAAAAAAAGCGATAAAGAATGAAAAGCGATTTCGGAAAATAACCCATTTTTGTAAAAAATTTCGAAAGCTACCGATAAGGCCTAAGGCAAAAAAAGCGTATCTATTAATTTTTATAATAAAAAAAAAATATTAATTTTCAATTTATTACAAAAATCAATTCATTCTGTTTTATTTCTTTGAAAACTTCAATGAATTGTGATTTTTCACAATTATTCTTCAATTCCAACTTTTCCTCTCACTTTTCCCATTAACACGTTAATTTGAAAAGTTCATTACCAAAGATTTCCAAAATAATTCTTTGTTCTCCTATTTATCTTCATTAATAGCTCAATCTGAGAATAGTTGGTAGAAATAAAGAGACGAATGCTCGTACGTCTGTGAAAACAGATGTGTAAGAGAGAATGTAATTGTAGAGATAGGGTGAGTCCTGACCCCTCTTTTCTCCAATCTCTTACTCTTTAAGAAAAGTGAGTAGAAAAGGAAGTTTAATAATACAATCTTGGCATCATTAACTCTGGGATAATGGTGTGAACTTTTAATTAGTTGTACAATTCCATTCGGAAACACTTTCCCGCTGGATCCATTGTGTTTATATTCATTGTACCACAGATACGCCTACCGCTTCCGCCTTCCTCTTCTTCTTCTTCTTTCTGAAATAGCTGTTTCTTTGTAGGGGAAGAAAATAAGAGGAGGAAAAAAGAAATGAGAGTGAAGAGAAAGGCCCATTCCCTTGGCGAAAAAAAAAAAAAAACAACTAACCTCACTTTTCTCGCGCCCACTTTGGTTAGTAATACCAGGCTTCATTCTGACCTCTCCAAGTAAATTTCAAATCCCAAGGGGTCAACAAGAAGTACAAACTTTTTAGCTGCTAACCTGTGGCCTCCAACTGAAGAGGCAATACCAACTGGACTCACTATTTACCTTGTGTCTAAAAATGAAAATAAAGTGGAATTTTCTTTTTTATTTAATGCCTCTGAAAAGTACAGTTTATTTTGCTAATTACAGAACTGAATTAAAGAGCAGAAGAGAGAAATGAAGTGTTATGGATGTTTATGCATCCACCTTCTAAATTTTCGGGATAAGAAGAATAAGAAATGACAATTCCAATGGTGCAAAAATCGATCAAATTAGAGAATAGTCATCCAAATAGCGCCAAAGGGATTTTTTCTGTGATTTTGGAAATTGCTGCATTCAGCATCGTTAAAAGTGTCGCATTCGATGTCGGCTCAATTCTTCCACTCAATAACACCAGAATTGTCGCATTCAGTATCGCTTCAAGTATCGCATTCGCTATAGTAGCAACGAAAAAAAAAATCTTATGGCTTATAGTGGTCATTGATAAATTTTCTATCCGATTTCATTGATTTTGGCGATATTAGAATTGGGATTGTCGATTCTTTAAGCCCCTGATGTTTTCAAGGTGGACAACGGTGTCACCCTATATTTGCATTTTCCTAGTCTAAGGAAACACCAAATCGTTTTCTTTAAGATAGTACGATCGAAAGACAGTTGAGTTGTTGAGTGTTTAAAAAGTGAAAATTATCCAAAAAATGATTATTCATGATTTGAAATTTTCTTCATGACATCAAAAGCAAACATAAGTTCGAAGAATTAGTGAATTATATCAATTTATTCTAATTTTTCAATTCGATTCAGAACTATACGACTTCAAATATTTACGTTACATTTTATGATAAAATCCCTAATTATTACAACACCTTTTCACATTCACATTTTTAAAACATATCCTCCTTCTGTAAAAATGCTTGAACCTATTCAAAAGGCAATTATCATGACGTGTAATTAATGTTTTTTTTTTCCTGTACTCCATTGAAAAAAAAAAAGAATAATTCCGATAACTCACTAGTAAACTGCACTCGAAGAGAAAAGCTTATTTGATTTACCAAGCTGAGCATAAATGTAAATGCATGGCTTTAATTGCTCAGCACTTGAGGAACGATGTGAATAACCATTAAATCAGAGTACCTCCATGTTTTGACCCTTACAGCCCACAGAGTCAAGATTCCATCAGCAAAGCCGCCTACGACGTACATCGTTACAGCTTTTGAATTGCTTTTGGCCTCCTAATGGAGAATTTAATTTAAAGTTTGAAATCTTCATTAATTTGTGAAAATTGAGTGAGCAAAGATATTTAATTTAATAGAGCATTGAAACGAGAGCTTTTCAAGAATTGAAGAAAAAATATTTATTGGATTCTGGCAGATGACAATTCAAAGTTTTTTATTCTCACTCAGAAATCGTGAAAGGGCAGAGTGAACGAGGATCAAAAAAAATGAAATGCATGACTCTTGAATTGAATGAATTGATGCAGCATATATATACGTAAAATTCAATCACAGAAATAAAGCCACCATTGGATAATTTCCATAAATCGTTTTATCGTACTCCACGAGATTTTGGATATTCAACAATTTGCATGTTTATAAGCAAACGTCAGTAGTGAAAGGTCCCCAAAATATTTGATATTCTCTCGAATTGCCAATTTACATCCATGGGAAAATAGCTTCAGTTATACCAAGCTTCAATCGTTCGAAACATGGCTATTCTCATATGCTAAGTGGGAAAAGATTAAATTTTTCTAATGAAAAAAATCGACAATCGAAGATTAAAATATTCTTTATACTCAACTTTCTTTTTTTTTCACTTTTTGCTAAAAAATATTAACTCTATCAGGAATATTTAATCGACAAAGTTTGTCAACAATGGCAGAAAGGAATGAGGCGAAGTTTCAATAACGTTGTAGCCGCGAGTTTCAATTTAGTTGGATCTCCCGCCATATACTCCCACTTCTACTTCATTCCTCTCTCTCTCTCTCTTGTCTTCTTCTCTTTCCCCTATCTCACTTACTCAACGTATATATGATGGCCCCTAGCCACCTAGCAGCCCTATATATCAGTCTTACAGTTCTCCTGATAACAATTTCATACGAGGATTACCGTTGGACACGCGAGCACCACCACTCACCTAGCCCCCAAAAGCAAAAGGGATAATCCCTTGAATAATGCGCATGTTGTTACTGCAATATTAATCAGATTGTAAATTAAATGATAATTTAGTGAGAATATATGTATTATGGTTTCTTTTTTTTTGGAAATAATAATTAGAAAAATATTAATTTAATATAAAGAGGATGCAGTTTGATATTCTTTATGATGATGATTATGTCAAATGAACTGAAAATTGGATTGCATTGAATTTTTTTCATGTTTCCATTTAAAGTAGTAAGGGAGATCGGGGCAGAATGGGTCTCTGAAGTTAAATGGCCTAGAATTTTTTTAGGGGTGAAGAATTTTATAGACAAATGTAAAAAAAATTGAGGGGATGCTGCAGTATTTTTGCATTGTTGGGTAATTTTTTTCGAAATTTTCTGTGGAGGTTTTCACTTTTGAAAAAATTCCGGACAATCTCGCGTTGCATGTCTATTTTGCCCCGGCCTCTTCTATATTCGAGAGGAGTCACCATCAAGGCCGATTTTTCCTCAATAATGATTTAAATTTTGATGGCTGGATAAAACATTGAAAAAAAATGAATAAATAAAATAAAAAGAATCCCCTACTCTTTATATGATGCGTACACTTTGACCGTTCACACAAGTCTGGCTCGTGGGCCTTCTACTCAAACGCTAGTGCGCTCTTTATACCGACAGATGGCAGCACAGCCATTTTATGGGTCAGGGGATAGATTCCGCGCGTTATAAGGTACTGCGTTATAACGTAAAAGCGTTATAATTTTGCTCCCGACAGGGGGCATTTCATTCGCATAGGGGACAAATTGATTGTGGTTTGGAACACTCTTTCATTTTAGAGCGTTGGAATTTTCAGCAATATGGCTGATGATCGTGAGTTGCATTACTCCAAAATGCGTAAATTCATTTTGGAGTAATGCATATTTCATTTAATTGTGATTTACCTGTCAAGTCTCTGTGAACAAACTTACGAAAATACGTTCGAAAATTTTCTCGCTTTGAATTTGAATCGGTTCTGTGTTCTCGAACTCCACTGAATGAGTCAATTAGCTTCTACGATGCCCTCTGCCGGGAGCAAAATTATAACGGTTTTACGTTACCTTATAACGCGCGGAATCTATCCCCAGCAAAGCCTCTAAACCTTACAGTTTTCAATCATGAATAATAACTCTTAGGTGTTTAGTTCTTTTTTTTCCGAACATTCAATATTTCACTGGATTTTCAACCATACTATTTTAAATCCATGATTTTTCCCATTTAATCATGAGAAAATTGCAAATTTCTTCTTTAATTATGAATATTCAATTTTTTTTACAAACTTTAAGCAAACCTGGAAATTTGAACATTTAATGTTTCTCCGTTGCAACTAATTAATACCAAGTAGTTGAAGAGAAAGAAAGTGGATTTCTCGTGCATAGGAGTCCACAGAGTGGATAGTTATATTATTGTACTCGAAATGTTTGAATGCTTGGGTTAATTGGAAGCCCTATACTACGCAGCTACATTTATACTCAACCATATATACATGAAACTGTATGGGCTCTTGGCAACTTTGCGGAAGAGTACAAACCGCCTCTCCTGTTCTTCCTCCTCCTCCCCCTCCTCCTCTCTCTCTCTCTTCAGTAATACCTTAATGCTGCACAAAATGCGACTTGAAATGTGCATGGACGCACTTCACGGGACAATGATCGTTGGGGGCTTTGAGGTTCAACTAGACTAACAGAGTCAGTTGTGTACAAGGTAATTGGATTCTGATACTAACATTTGAAGAAACTCGCCCCCCTGAAAATAGAGGGAAAGAAAAGAGGAAGGAGAATAGGATCATGGTGAATGAATTCTACCACCTTCAAGAAAAATATGAAACTTTTCGACGTACTAAGAAAAACTCTGCATTTCGTCTTTTCAAAATTTTAGGTCATGTAAACTCACAAATGTTGAGGGCACGATGCTGCAGAATTCATGTAGTCATTTCACAGAATTCGTTACTCATATCTTTTTTTTTCGGCTTCAAGCTGTTGTCACTCGTATACAGCGTGTGCGAATGAAGAGGAACACCCGCAGGCCAAGCTACTGTGTTTGGTAGTTTTTTTTACCCCTTTGTGTTGATAAATAATCCAGGAATGTTTTGGTAAAAGGTTGAGGTATTAAAACTCGAGGGAAATTAGAGAAGTCCTGTGTTAGTTTTGATATATTTTAAATGACTTAAGGTAGTATTGAAGTGAATTCGAGTAGAGTTAACCCTTTATTTTCTTGATGTCGCAACAAAAATGATATTTTTTCATATTTTCCTGAATTTTTTCATAATTTTTGTTCGTGAAGTTCATGAAATATGAATTATTAAAGTTGTTGAAAATAGCGGTGGGGGGGATGAAAGACCCTGAATTGGACAGAAATAACGAAACTACTAAAAACTACACGGTTGACCCATTATTTAAAAACTATTAGCGAAGAGAACAGCATTTTAACTAAATAATAGAAGAAAAAAATATCCAATTCTCCGTATAGTTATTAACAAATTTTCATTTGATGGTATTCGTAATTATTTGCCTCTCTCTCTCTCTCTGTCATGCTTATGATGGGAGATTAATGCAAAAAAAAAATTGAGAGAAAAAAACTATTTTCACAAGCTGGGGATTTGACTATTGAATAGTTTGATAACTTTTTCGGGTAAATTAAAGCACGTTTTCTCCGAATTATTATGAATTTTTGTTGGAAACTAACTTACAAATCCTTATTTTTTCTGTTTTATCGTACTCTGGAATACTCAAACCTCAAGAATATAGACCATATACCATTTCAGAATAATGGCAATGACCAGACTTACAACTGAGAAATTGTCAAGAAATCAAATTTTTTGAAAAAATGGGGAATGTGCGAGGGAAGTTTGAGGATATTACTTTAAATGCAATTTTATCATACAAAAAAAGAAATTATATTCATCTTACTCATTTTTGCACGTTTCAATAGAATTTTCGCCATATTGTATAAAGCACTATCATCCATTCACTTTGGATAACATAATAATAATAATAATTATTATTATTATTATTTTCGATTGACTCATGAACATTCTCCATGTCATCTTGAGGCAGTTTGATTATTCATGTTTTATTGTTTTTGTTGGAGGAAAGTTTGTAAAAAAAAAAAAATGAAATTCGAGATTTTTATTAGAATGCAAGTGAAGGTCCATGCAGCATGGCAAATGGTACGCATTGCGGTTGTAATATAGCGAAACGAGCATTGTACCTTTGTCAAGGACATTATTCGTAAGCCCACCTACCCCATGACTTTTACCAGTGACAAAACGATGGCGTTTGCCACCTACAGCTACGATCCGGGTGAAAGAAAGGAGAATGAGAAGCAAAAAAAAAGAAAAAGTCAAGAAAATAAGGTAACGGTTAAGGTTGGAAAACGCCAGTGTCGCTTGAATTAAGTGGCCACATTTGTTTGACGGCCATAATGGTGCCCTTCTTCTTCCTCTAATACACTAGAATCCCCCTTTTTTTTTTACGTAGATTTGTGTTCCTCGCAGTTTCACTTAATGTTGAACATGGTAATTGAAGTGAAATTGCTTCGGCTTTTGCACTAATTTATTTTGATTTTTCATGATATCTTTGTGGTCTTCTTTTTTCTTTCTTTCATTATCTATTTCTTTTTCCCCTTTTTTTTTTTGCAAATTGTAAAATATGTTTGGTGGGCCCGAGTCGTTTCCAACTTCAAATATATTCTAACAATCACACTGGGACCCCTTGGAATTTGCAAATTTATGGTAATTTTGAATCACGAATATCCCCTTGGAATGAATTTCATTTAAAGTTTTGCACGTCAAATGTTTGGGTACAGCAGCTAGTAAATTTTACTTGAAAAACGAGAATTTTTTTCCCCCCTTTTTTTTTTGTGCATTTTTAAATTTTTTTTTTATAAAGAATTTGAGTGAAAAGTTGTCATGTACTTTATTTAATTTGAATAAATTCATTCTATCTGAGGATTCTCAAGATAAAACACATTCGTTAATGAATAATTTATATTATTATTGAATTTGAGAAAGAAATTTCTATTGAAATTTGATGAGAACTCAATTATTAAACAGGATTACCAAAATTTCATTGAATTGATGGAAAGAAGAAGAAGGGAATAGAAAATAATTGGAGATGTTCGGTCAGATATTAACATGCTCTGTATTTTTTTCCATTTATTTTCACTATATCTGGGTTATAAATTTATTTTTCCTATCTTTTTGTTTTTTTTTTCTCTCAAAAAATCCAATTAGTCTGTAATTTTATAGCATTGAATCTATTCATTTGAATTCGTGTATTGAATTTTCCATAGGGAAAAATGGTGGTGAAGCGTGGAATGAAAGGCACTCTCACGATTGGTACCTCCTTGAAAACCTTATGAAAAATATAACCGTATTCGAGAGAAATAGATTTCAATACCACGAAGTTTCAACTTTCAAGTAGTAATACTCGAGACCGAATCTCTATATATATATTTATATATATTTTATACAATTTCTCTTCACTCTGCATTGAATTTTTTTTCTTCAACGCTACTAGTAACTGGATAACGAAGAGAATTATTTCAATATTATTATACTTCTGTCAAAAGGCTAATTCAATTTTTGTAAATTTGCATGAGTCAAAAGGGATGCAGCCTCTGAAATCTATTGAACATTGAAAGGCAAACTGCAATGTATTCATATGTGTATGTGTATGTGTGTGTGTATCTGCTCCCATTCTAACTACGTTTCCGTTGAAATGCAAATCCCAATGGAGTATATGTTTGAGTCCCTGAGTGTGTTACCCGTATCGTATTTCTGCATAACGATTTGAACCTAAAAAAAAAAAAAAAATCACTTTTTTTTTTTTTGTTGACAGGAATCATCCTGGAATGCAATGAATTAAGGTAGTATCCTAGAGTACAGTCGATAAAACAGAAAAAAATGAAGATTTGTAGGTTAATTTCCAATTAATTGCTGATAATTTGGGAAAACGCACTTTAATTTACTCGAAAAAGTGATTAAACTATTCGAAAATCCTATCTTCAGCTTGTGAATTTTTTTTTCGTATTTGTTCCGTCTCACTAGTCTCGTATTTTCATCGTTGTATGTTTCATTTGAGTTTATCAATTTGTTTTTTTATTCATTAAATGTTATATCGTTAAAATAGTGATGAGAATTGTTAAAATACGATACCGTCAATGGCCCAATTAATGCCATCGGCCCGATTAATGCCACTTTTCATACATTTTCGTGATTATCAAACTTATTCGAATTCTCAACTCTAAATAATTGGTAACAGTGGCTAGAAAAAATTTCTGCGGACACCGGACAATCAAAATATCCGATATTTTTCTACTAGATATATTTCTAAAATTAATCCGTTAAATGCGACCAGCGTGCTCAGCAAGATAAAGCCCTGAAGCTCTTCATGTGGGGTTAGAATGCCTCATCAGTTCAATGTGTGATATTGAGAAAATTTATGTATTTAATGAATCGAAAATTGCATTGATTGTTAGCAAAATCATTGAACTTTCATATAAATCGACGAATAATTTAAAAATAACGACCAGGGATGGAAATTAATTGATGGCAGTTATTGGGACACTCTATGGCAGAAATCGGGCCAGGGTGGCATGAATCGGGCCATGAGCAAAATATTTTCAAAAATATAAATTCAATAATTTTTGTCATCAATTCAGGAAAATAATGAATGGAAATGATAGTCCAGACCCTAAATTCGTTCGAGGAAAAATCAAATTTGAATTGATGATAATATATAATTTTTCTATGAAAGATATGTGGCAGAATAGGTCTCTTGGTGGCATTAATTGGGTCATTGACGGTACCATTCTTCAAGTTTAATATTATCATGACAATTGACATTAATCTAAAGGTATTTGAAATATATTCAATATCAACATATGATGTTTGAGTTTTCTATAATGCAATTGTTTTATTAAATGTATTTTTTTGTTTTATTTATAGAGCCTGAAGAAGCTACTAATCAAGAGCGAAACGTCGCGATTTAAAAAAAATAAATGTGAAGATTGACTTCGAATATTCATTTAACTGTCGAATATCCCAATTAACCTCCAAATTAATTATATCATCATGGACGACAACAATAACAGCATTTTTTTTGTTTCTCGATTTTTTTTACGTTACGAATCTTCTATGACATGCATGAGATAGAGAGAGGCAAATAGTTACAAATACCTTCTAATTAAAATTTCTCAAAAATTATACGAAGAATTGAATATTTTTTTCTTCTATTAGTTAGTTAAAATGCTGTTTTCTTCGCCAATAGTTTTTAAATAATGGGTGAACTCTGTGGTTTTTTAGTAATGTCGTTATTTCTGTCCGATTTAGGGTGTTTCATCCCCACCACCGCTATTTTCAGGAACTTTGATAATTCATATCTCATAAACTACACGGTCAAAAATTATGAAAAAAATGTAAAAAAATATCATCTTGTGGGATTACAATTATTTGATTTGAAAGAAATCTCGAACAGCCATCTATCGATAAATGAGGTGAAATAATTATGAGAAGAGTGGGGATAGAGATGAGAGTGTAGTTGAAGAAGGGACACTTCTCGTTAAACGGTCGACCGTATAACACTCGAATTATTTTTCGCTAATATTAATGAATATAATTGTACTTGTCCTGAAGGAACGAGAAAATAACGTAAAATAGAAATTATAAGGTCCAAACGAGTAACCCATTAATTTGAGATAAGTACTGAAAATCTATTATATCATTTATCATTGTTTTCTTTTATTTTACTCATTCAGTTATTGCTCCAATATAAAGTAATGATTTCTGACGCAACTTTTATATTAATTCTCACATACATAATTTTATACTGTATATCTGTGAATGTGGACAAAATTGAATTCAGTTTCAACGTTATTTATAAAATTTATGTTTGATTAAAAATTCAAAGAAGAAAATCATAAACTTCTTTGCCACGAAAAATAAGTATATTTCGTTTTACTCTTATTTTCACTTGATAAATCCTCCAATCAATTCATTTCCTTCAATTATCGACATCATATTTTTTTTTTAAAGTAAATTAACAAATTCAAACACAAAATTCATCAATTTCATTACAATCTTTGATACAGCATAGAAAAGATTTCAACTGCACTCGAGTTCGCTTGAATCCAAAAGCGTGTCCAAAAGAATGTGTGCAGAAAAAAAGGGCATATCTTACGTATTTCTCGCTGATTTACACCCTGTCAGCAACTTCCCTTGAATATTTAACGTGGGCCAAAGCCCAAACGCATTCAGCTAGTAGAGCCTCTCTGATCCGGATTAAGAGAAAGTGATAAGTTGCCCTCGTATCCCTATCCTTTCTCATGAGTTTCGTACACAAAAGTGTTTGAGAATGTTTCTTAACCTCTGCATTTCTCTCCTCGTATTCTTCTTCAAGACATTCCCTCTAAACTTCAAAGTTTTCGAAGACACTTGAAGTTCGTCCACTTTTACAAATGCGATTTTCCAAATCGACTTGGCAGATTGTCCCGGAAGGTTCAAGGAAAGAAGAATTAAATTACCCTCTCTTTGAGTCTCTTTTTATCGGTGCTTAGAATCACGATATCATCAATCTGTCACGATTCGGATCAAGGATGGAAGAGTAACAGAGGGCTGATGTACGAAGCAACGCAGAAGGGATACGTCGACCCTCTGGCGCGTGAAACATCCGAGGACGCTGATCTATCGTAGCACGTCTTAGTCTTTAGGGCCCCACTTCATTCATGCCTAATGACGGACACGTTGGGATATGAATGGCGTCCATTTTGTCTTACGCGTTCTGCACGAGGGAGCTCTGGTCTGTTCTAAAGCTCTCTTGTTTGCATCTATTTATTCGCAATTACTTCTTTTCGGCTGAAAAAAATCAAGGGACTGCTGCACTGAGTCCAGAACTTTCCTGAATTTTTTGAGAATTTTTGGATGAGTGGTTTGAGCAGAAAAAAATTAGAAAATATCCGTCCATGTAATAATGATGCTTTTACAAAAAGGGCATCAATAAACACTTGTTTATTAAAACATAATCAATTTTTTTTCTCATTTTTCGTCTCTTCTTCTAGTTCTAAGCCTCTGAATTTCAGAGATATCGCTGACGAATGAACTCTGCAGTTTTTTTTTTGTTGAATTGAGAGGAGGAAAAGCATAGGATTGATATTTAGACGTTATTCTGATTAAATATTATTTATTCATAAATATGTTACGAAAAATGATATCACTACAGTTTTATTAATTAGTGATTAGATTCAATTATCATCTTTAATAAAAAAAAAAAAAGAGAAATGAAAGAATTACCGATCAATAATACAGAGAAAATAAATTTTTCACAAATTAATACGTGGTAGATGATTAATAAATCAAACCAAAGCCGTTGAGTATACAATACCATTCGTATAATTGTAATTTTGTACACGTAGACACGTAAACACTCGTACAATTTTAAACTCATACATTTACAAATAGTGAAAAAATTAAAATGCGCATAATTATGGTGCAATTATGAATGTTGGCTTTTCCAATGTGTATTGTATTGTCAATGATTTTATCCCAAACGTGGATAACAGCTCGTGCAAATCAGTTAATTTTGTCATAGCCCACACATTTTGATACACTCGTTAACGAGTTTGAATATTTTTATTTTATTATTTTCACTTTCCATTAGTGTCATTAATATTTGATAATAATAATTTTTTAAAAATCGAATGTTGGCATCAAAATTCAATGATTGCCTTTGAATAATCGTCAGATCTAAGGCAAAATTCAAGGAAATATCCCAGACAAACTCAACATTCTCATGATTTTTGATGCAAAAATGACGAAGAGGGACTCTGGAAATATTATACAGTGTGATTGCTACTGTCTCGTCGTAGTAGCGGCTATTGTTGCATTGTTCGTCTGCTGATTGGAATTTAAATTTTATTCATAGGCTCGTTTATATCCGGCCAGTTATGTATTCAAATCGAGCGACACAGTGTGGATGGTAGGCAGTGGAATTTTAGTCCCTAGGTTACAGTCCATACACCAAGCCCCCTTGGAGCCCCCTACCTCTCTCTCTCTCTCTCTCTCTCTTTCTCTCTTTTCATTCCCCTTCTGTGAATGCGGTGGAGCTTTCAGCGATAATTCCCTCGATTTCCCAAAACGAGGTGGATTGACTAACTGGTGGGACGATTCACACGCCCTGGGATTCGGTATCTGCAATGGAACAAAAAAAAAAGCATTATTTTTTTCCAAATTCACATGATCGATACCAATAAAATTGCATCCAATGAACATTTTCATCCCCCCTCCCCCTTTTTTTTTGCAGACAAAAGGAGCAAAATGAAAAGAAGAGTGAGTGAGAGAGAGAGAGAAATGAGCAGAGGAAATGAAATTTAAAGTCAATTGAGACAGAAGAAATAAAGAATCCTTTGATCCTTATTGAAAAATTTTTGGACTCGACTCCAGAACGTCCAACATTCAAGCCTTATTGCGGCCATCCTCTCGAGTCTTATTCCAGACGAGTAAGAGTAAGTATTTGGCATGACGTCAAACGTTGGATATTAGGATTCGTATGTGGAGTTTTTCCAGTTGGGATAGGTGAAGGAGAAGAAAAAGAAGAAAAAGAAGAAGAGTCTCTGGTCAAAAGGGCTTCTGTATAAGAGAGAAAAGAGTAAAACGACTGTGTGGTGGTCATTCGTGCGTCACATTTCGTGACCGGCCTACAGGCTATTTTTGATGTCTCTTGCAGAAGAGGTCAAGATGGCTATCTCAATTCTCTTCTATTTCCTCCATTTTTTTCAGTATTTTTCCCCAACATGAAGTCATTCTATTCCTTATTTTTCCACAACTTCTCCATTCAGAGATAGCTCAATTCGTTTACCAAAATACTCAGAACAGAAACATTCTCACTGACTGAATTAAGTGAAGAATTGACAAAGAGATTGTTGACAAGACCAAAAAATAAATAAGCAAATGAGATGATGAAAAAAGAAGAAAAAAAAAAAGAGAAAAGAAGAGAAAGAGTTGAATTCAGTTTATCCTTGATTTGGATAGCTGGTATTTTCCTCTTGACTCTCGTTTCTCGACTACCAAACGACTTCCTGTTTTTCTTCAGTATTTCAAGTACGCAGTTTAGATCTCTTACCTGTGTGTAGGTGAAGCTTATACTAGTGGTCTGTCTTCTCTCTTTTACGAATTGCAAATTTTCGGCAAGTTTTCGTTAGGGAAATCCAGTAGCTGGCAGTGTTCAACGTATACAAAGTGGCTTGAAGAGTGTATATATATATATATATATGCGACAGTAGTGAGTTATACTTTGTGGACGAGAGGCAGAGTGAAGGCCCGTGTGGATACGACGAGGAATGAAGGCATGAGAGAGAAGGGAGAAGAAGAAGAAACGGCACATCTCTGCCACGGTAAAAGCACAAATATTTGACGGGTAAATAGAGTGATACTTGATGCAGAACTGGCGCCACTGGTAGAGCCCAGTTCTGCCACTACACATCACTCAATGGCAGCACTGGCGCTGTCTAGATACCATCAGTGTACTTCCCCCCCCCCCCCCCCCCCACAACTGGCCAATTTTAGTTGAAAAATATCATTTTCTCAGTGAATTGCAAATATTTGAAGAATTTTTTTTTGCAGTGTTCTACTTCAATCTGCCATAAATTCTTCTCGATGCAGTATTGATACTTTTCTACCAACTGATCGATTATTGCATCTGCAGGAAAAAAAAAGAAAAAAAAAAAAAAGTAGAAGACAAATGGCGGATAAAGAGTTTTGGGGAGATTGACTCTGTTCATGGAAAATTTACAGGGATCGGAGGTTTAGCTGGCAGAAACCAAGTGACGGGTGACTATTCGTCACCAAGAGCTCACAACGGTTGGATACTCTGGTGTCACACGTATACATGTATACACTGGCCTCAATTCCCCATTCGGTCAGTCTATCCACCTTCCCATTAACCACAATGCCAGTGCGATTAGTCTTCGCGGTGTTATCGAATGATCCTAACTTATCTTCGATAGAAGAGGAAATAAAAATAGGAGTGAATATTCACGTGAATTAGAGAGTGCTAAATCTAGTGGAGGTGTGTATTTATTTATTTTTATTAGGGGTGTGCGAATAGCGTCCGAATCGAATGGAATATTGATATTCTATTTTCGATCGAATAATTCGAAAAATCGAATATTCGATATTGAATCGAATAATACGATATTCGATCGAAAAATTCGATATTTGATGGTTTTTCTCGTATATTCGAATGATTTTCGTTCTTACAATGAAAATTTGAACCGTAAAAACTTCTTTCAGCGTCTCTTTGTGAGCCCTGCGAGTTTTGTAATAATATAAATAATAATATAAATCGAATCATTCGATTCGAAATTCGAATCGAATATTTGTATTCGATTCGCATCGAAGTATTCGACAATTCGCACACCCCTAATTTTTATTGATTCATTGTGAATGTTCATGTTTGACTGGGTTAGGGTTCTTTTAGTTGATATATAATCACTATATATCTTCATCTACAGTAGGTAGATACTTCAACTTGAGTTTCTTATTTAGAAAATGATGAAGTCTTCCTTTATTCTTTATCTCATTTCAGTGAGATATTTAATAACAAAGGTTATATCCCTTGATATTAACCATTTGGTTTTGAAATATGATTATGAACTGATTCTAGACGAGTTGTGTAAGATCGTTTAAATAATAATTAATTGTGTCATATTTATAACACGAAGCAATTGGATCATGCTGCAATAAAATGCTGACACATGTAAACATGTGAAGTAAGTTGAACTCATTCTTACGTTTCACCTCCTCACTTTTTTCTTAATATTAATAACAATATTTTTGGAACACAGCATAAACAACAATCCAATAGCCAATGCCAATAATAGGGTTGAAAATGATATATACATACGATAGTAACAAAAGTAAAAAGCAGTATTTCTTGTAGACTATGTATCAATAGTATACAAGAAAGATGTATAGAGATGGCTTAAGATTAATTAACATGAGTGCTTAATTACAGAGTTTAATATGAGATTTTTTAACAGCGTAATACATTTCAAAATTATGGCGTCAAGGTTGTCATTCATAATATCCACTTTGGGAAAGCGCTTAAGTACCGAATACATGTTATACATGTTCTACTCTGATGAATGGGTGAGGCCTGTGGGAGGCTGCTGCCAACGAAGGGAGGATATTTTTATTCACGAATTTAAATCATCATTTTGCTCAACTACCTCTGTACATCTCAATAAATTAATCCATTTCTGATTTCAGAAATTTCTGTCTGGTCGATTTTCTGGGAGCGACAAATATGGTGCATGGCAGTTCCGCCCAATTATAAATTTCTAACATGCAAATGCAATGGTTAGTTTCGTTAGATTAGTACGAAAAGACGTTGAACTAGCATGGTTGAGTAAAAGCAAAATATATGATATATAGAATGTAAAGAGGCAACGTGAAAAGGAGAGGAAGAGAGAAATGGAGAAATCATAGTAGTTAGAGATGTGATGAGGGGGGGGGGGGGTAGAGGAAATGGGTAGGTAGGTGCGGGATAGCTGATTGGCGGCAGCGTTAGCGTTGAGAAAGCTAAGCCCAGAGTCAGCTCAACGCTGTGTCGTCATCCGTGTGACAACTTATAATTTGATAGAGTTCTCTTACTCTCTTGCTTACCCCTTTTTCTCTCTCTCTCCCTCTTCTCTCCTTTATGGCAGTTTTCACTGGGATAACGGTAACGCTTTTGGTACAGAGAGAAAATGGAGGTTGGGCTTGGGCTTTCCACTTCACATCATACTAAAATCCCATCTTGTGCCACTGGTGTTCATCCGTTTCTGTTATGCTTTCTCCCTCATTCCTGAGAAAAGGAAGAGTGCCCCACCATTCGGACGAGTCGAGGCAGACTAGAATTGTTTAATTTGCCTGATTATATCGCAATGTTTGCAGTTAAGAATCCACCGTGAATGCTCTCTATCTCTCTTTCTCTTTCTCTTCCTCTGCTCTCTATTCTATCGCTTGGTTGATCACGATTTTCCACAGATTTTAACAATTCTCACTCTCTGCTGAGAGGGCATGAACTCTTTTATTTTTATTTATATATATACACCAATATGAACTGAATTATCTGCTTCTCATTATTTGAATAGGTCCGGTTTTCCATAGGTTACTACACTCACAGAATATATATATATATATATATATATATATTTTACGTTGATAAACAGAGATAGAGAGATAGGAGATGGGCGGTTCGACGAAAGAGGAAAGAGAAATCGCTTGCTCAGCAGATTGGTATCAATGGAGACAAATTGAGTTGGCCAGTGATCGATGAAGCTCACCATCCGTGACGCCAAGTTACGGCACTGTGCGCGCAACGGTTTTCCCATCCAAACCCATCCCTATTTCACTCTCCCCATTTAGCCACCTACTCCTCCCTCCCCCCCCCCCCCATTCATTCCTCCTATTCACCTGTATATTGGACTATCTGTATTTCTATCCTTGTCTGTTGTCCATCAGGCCAAATCTATACACATCAGTCCAGGCTTCCACAAACTCGTTGTGCTTTTGATCTCAACCCAAAATGCTCATCTATCAATATTTTCATGGAAAATTTGAATCAATTATTAGCACTCAAATGAGCTGATGTGCGTTGATAACGTGGAAATATTGGTGGATTGGGTAAAGATTTTGTTTGTGGATAATTTTGAATGAAGATAATTGGAGAATCATTTTCATGGATCTTCTTTCAGAATCATCAGTGAAGGAAACTTGCATCAGAACTGATTGAGATACGATGTGTAAACATAGACTAGAAGCTTTTAGTTGATTAACGCGGCTGTGCTATGTTTGTAACAACGTACATCTCATCCACAATCTCGTCTACAATAGATGCAGATTTCCTTGAATACCTGAAGACATAGTTTGATAAAGTGTGGAGGATTATTGACTCTTTGTCTGTATGAATTTAACTGGAATACTATTTTCGTTCTTAAAATTCATTAAACTGATTACTTTATCGTTTTAATTTAATAAATTCATCAAGCTAATTATAATCTCATAATTTGTCAGAATTTGGAAGTGGAATCTATTTCGAAGAATCCATATATTTTCAACTTACATTGAAGCAGTAGCTGCGTTGGTGGAAGTACGCTACGAGTAACTAACTTTTGCTTCTTCTTCTCTCTCTCTCTCTCCCATCGCCCCCACTTGGTATTTCGATCCTCCGCATGTGTAAAATATTATTATCGTCCTGGGAACGATAGAGACTGGGAGAACGTTTGTTGAAGAGAATGAGAATTTTCATTGGATAGAAACACTATGCCTCAGCAAGTACAACTTCTCTTACTCCAGTATCTTCAGATACTTTTAGTTTTTTCTACGAAAATCTATAAAAACTTCTCGAGCCTTCGACTTTATCCATTAATGTGAGGCCATAAAATCTTCTGTACTTACTCATCCAGTGATACAGTTACTAAGGGGAAAGGGGAGAATGATGCAGTGAGAGAGGGAAAGAAAGAGAGAGAAGTGGGAGAAGTTCAGATGTGTAAAATACTCGTTGTAAGCAAATTAGCTTGATTCTGCATTTAATGCCCCTTTATTTTCCTTCAAGCCTCATAGGAAATAACGATCGGCATTACAAAATGCTATTATGAAGGAGCGATGCAACTTTGCCGATTATTGCAGGAACTTAATGGAAATGCTTACATTAAATGGTAGCACTTCATAGCAGCTCGTTTCACTCATTATCGTGTTTTCCCCCTTTTTTTCCTTCAGATTTTCATTAAATCTTAGCTTCTATTTGTTTCTACATTTCTCCTTCACTGCAGATTCTATTTATCCGCATTAATGGAGAATAATCCAACATATCTCAGGGGTATTTTCCAGGTACAAATCCAAATACTGAGTGATGGGCTGGCTGGTTTAATTACACCAGTGATGACTCGTGAGTTGACATTCAACTACGCACTGCCTTGATAACTTCCTTTGTATGCTACGCATGTAGTACTTCACTCTGCATACACATCAATTTCGATCAACATTCTAACCAGAATGTGTCCTTCCATTTTCCCATGTAATTTGCGTGAAAATTGATTTAAAGATGTTCAGAGAATAAAGTAAAAAATTAAGTATGAATTGTTTAATAATTTTTTTAGGTGAATTATTGAAATGTCAGATTTATGGTTTATCTGGGGACTTTTTTATTCACCAACAAATACAGGTTAACCGGTTGACAGTATCGTTTTGTTGCTTTAATTCAGCAATAAAGTGGCATTTAAGCGATTTATAAACCAGGATCCTGTATTTTGACTTTAGGCATTGTGCATGCAACGAAAAAAAAAAAAAAGAGGGGCTATATACACTTTCACTCTGATATCCTCACAAATTCCAAAACTACCACCAAAGGATTATTGTATTTTTTTTTCTCTCTCTCTTTTTTTTTTGTTTCTTTTCATTCGCCTCTCCTGCCACATCTCTAACTCCTCCCTATTTTTGCACGCAGGGTGTTAGCTGGTTGAAAAACCAACCAGAAAAGGTAACAAAAAAAAAAAATGAAAATAAAATGGAAAGAGAAACTAGTGGGACAACGTATTGCCCACGGGAATGAATTTTTACGATATTTACTTTAAACTTTTGCAACAGAACGCTAACTTTTTTTTTTACCACGCTCACTAGTTGGTTATATACTCCGAAGATTTTCTACGGTGCGTATTTTACAGTACAAGCCTAGACTATATGGAAATCGACGAGATCCTCTGGTTGGATTTATTTGTCTTTTTTTTCTCACTGTTTTCCTTTTTTTTTTCTTTTTTTTAGTTGGAAAAACTGGAGGGATATATTTTGCAGCAATTCACTGAATGATTCTCTCGAGAAATCCCACTCAAATCTGATAAAGTGCATTTCAAAGCAATTGCAATCTATAAAGTGATTCATCAAAAGTCATATCCATTCAACGTGATGATGAAATAACTCACAGCAAATGGGACAAATCAATATTATCACTTCTGGTTGATGCAATTTTCTAAAATCCAAACGATTAACTAATACAGATGCTCCTCATCAACTGATCTCGATAATTTGAAGCTTGATAATTATTGTCAATAGTCAACTGTGTATTTCTCATATTGACATTATGAATTATCTTCAATCCCTGTGCACCAACGCTCCCAATGGATCTCCGCATCATCAACTGTGAAAATTACCAATAGCATGGTATCCAATGCTTGTTTAATTACCAAACGTGTGTAATTTCAAGGCGATCAATCGTAACTGTTTTTCAATTGATTTCAGTTAATGTTTAATAATCTGATGAAAAACTCCAAGATTAGGCTCTAAAAATTTATAAATCTTGGAAAAATTAGACAATCATTTTGAAAGAAAATTATATCAATCATAATCGATGAATTATGAAGTCAAAAAGGATTTGAGTAATTGCATGGAATTATGTTCCAGATTTGAAGACTTATCCCTTAAGCAAGAAAAAAATCACTGACTGGAATGATTTTTATAATTAAATTTTTGAAAAATAACATAAAATCTCTTTTTTTCCTCAATCAGATACCAATGCATGTAAATGTCACAAACATGAGATATAATAGTATTTTCTACTCGCCAATGACAGGAAGTAATGCAAAGCATTATGCTCCCCGATCCCTCAAGCATCCAAATATGTAAATTTAGCTATTTATAAATTTAAGACTATCGATATTTCCGATGATAGTACCGATCCCATGTACATGAAATCAAGGAAAGTTGTAGAAGAAATGAATTAAGTAACTCATTCTTGGTTGTTGATTATGAAAACCAAAAATAAAACATTCTTCTTTTAGAAATTGAT
The DNA here is from genome assembly GCA_963942555.1 of Aleiodes leptofemur. Lineage (NCBI taxonomy): Eukaryota > Metazoa > Arthropoda > Insecta > Hymenoptera > Braconidae > Aleiodes > Aleiodes leptofemur. The sequence continues at coordinate 10,594,409 of OZ012620.1, forward strand.
GCATCATCAGCATAGAATCTAACATCCTCCAAAATTCACTTCTATTGATACCAGATGATCAGAGATTGGCATGGATCGATTTGCAATTACTGATGGATAATTACCGTATTGGCCTGCATGGAACTCTATTCACGGCTGAGAATCTGGACATTGGAGAGTGAGAATGAGAAGCTAGGCCATATTATCCAAGTCCTACCCCTTTAGTGCAACAAATGGAGGGTCTCTCTGCCATTTGCAATACACTATACACTGTACATTATTCCCATCTGTGTTTATAGATACAGTGCTTGCTCCTATTTACCTCGTTGCCATTCATGAATCCATACTTTCATGGGATATTTCATTTGCAGATTGGCTCGGCCTCCATCACAAAGTGCCTCTTTCAGTTGATTAAGGGATTGGTATTGAATTCAATGGTGAATTCATCAATTCAATGGTACAGAATTTTGACAATTGGAAAATTAAAAAAATTCTGGATTCAAATGAACCAGTGAATGACCAAATAATCTATTGATAGGTATTGGAAGAGTTTTGGTAGTTCATTTAAAAAGCATCTACTTTAATTATCTCAATCCCATTTGTAGAAATCATTGCAATGTTGTGTGTGGTCTGTTCATATTCCGGAACTTTGTACATAGATAATTAGATGGATACAGGCTGGATTGTCTGATGTACAGGATTCAAGCCTCTGGGCTAGTTCTCGGTCTACTCTGCGTGTTAGGATATAACCTGCCTTGTAAACCACACACATACATCCCCACCAATGATAGTCAAGCACGCGTGGATCCTATCGGTGGTATACCGAGGATCCGATAATCACTCGGGCAAGTGATGCAGAGTCCTAGGAGCTTGTCGCTTAAATAATCCGTTGGATTATCTTGGACAGTACGTTGATGCAATTGTACAATATTATTACGATTAGAATTCACTGAAGGAATTATTCAATTATGATTTTGACAAGCTCATTTTAGTAGTGAAAAAGTCGAATAGTCGAGCCGATTTTTTTGACTGATCTTGGATGAAGAATGTCTTGGAAAGTAAGCGAGATACAATAATTTTGCATGAATCCTCTTTTTAAGAGAATTCAAGGAGCTAAAAAATTAAGAAAAAATCGCCGTATCTCCTCTACTTTTTGAAATATTTGAAAAAAAATTCGATAGTGTCATGATTTTTAAGTTCAACTCTTAAGGTAGCTGCTTACAAAATGACAAAATTTAAAACTTGCTTAAAAATTGGGTTATAAATAATTAGATGTATAATCCATCTAATAATGAAATTTCAGCTTCATCAGGCTCTGTAAACCAAAAAATTAAAAATTACCATTTCATCAACGTAATACTAGAATTTTTTTTTTTCGTGTCTTAGTATGGACATGTCTATGAAATTTATTTTTTCAAGACATTAAAAAAAATCCATACATTCAAGGCTTAATTTTACTGAAATTTAACAAGCCAAGGTCAAATACAGCTGCGAGAATATCTCAAAAGCGATTGAAAATTTTAATACACGTGTGTCTTTGGTGTTATTGCTAACTGAGGGCAATCTCGTTCTGGTTGTGCCTTCGGGGGCTTTTGGTATACGGTACTAACACGTTACAGGTACACCCTTCTTCTACAAAGTTGGTCCACGAGTGCTCTGTCTCGCCTCTGATACCAAAAACCCCTCTGTGTCTCTCACCCGACAGTGGCAACCCTCTAACGAACCACATTTACATCTGAAAGGTGCGCCAATTACCCCGGGGTACATTTTACCTCGATGCTTGCTGCACAACTTCTACATACGAGTTTGATGGCAGGGGGAGGGGGGGGGGGAATGGTGGGTATATCCTGACCATTTTCATTGCCATATGTATGAAATAATTTTTTGTTCTTTTTTTTTTTAACATTCTTTTTTTTTTACCTTCATTCATTCTTCGTGTTACTTTTACTGTAGTTGGACATTTTCAGTTTTTGTCTGTGCACTTTTTGCATCTCTCCGTCTGTGCAACACTTCCATTTGTGTAATTTTTTTTTTGTTTTTACTGATTGTTGTTCTATTTTTTTTCCTTCTTTTTGCTACTCTCTTGAAGCACAAAGGCTGTCTTGTGTGGTTCTTATGCCTCGGTGGCTTCTGCCTGCTCGTTCACACACTCCTAGATGGTTTCCTCCACTTTTTTAAAATATTTTTTTCTCCCTCTTGTTGGAGCATTTTTTTCGCCTTTTGTTTATCTCCATTTTCTCTCGTTTATTCATATATTCTCTATTTTTTTTTTTTTTCCTCTCATTCAAGGAGGCTAATTAATTTTTTTCACGTCACAAAATTTGTGAGTGGCAAAATTAAGACTCTCTTTATCCATGAATTAGAATTAAAAGAATATAATTTCACTGAATTTTCACGAGTTTCATCGTGTAGTGCTTGTTGGGAATTATATTAGAAAAGAAAAAAATGAGTAGTTTTTTTGGTGGATTTTTTTTTTTTCAGGGACTTGTTAAAATTTATTCATTAAAATTAGTCATTTTAATTATTTCTTGTTTGAAAACACGAATTTACCAATGCAATTCATGACACTAGGGGGGAAGGGGGGGGGAGGGAGTTTTCTCGAGCTTTGGAGCACTCAGAGATGCTATGGCACAAGGGTTTCTCGTTTGGAAGTTTCAAAAGCTCGATGTCGACCTCGTTGAACCACTGCCTTGGGCCACTCGTTTTTATCCAAGAACTTTGAACAAAACTGGGAGTATCGTGGATTCTTTGGTGAACAAAACGAATTCGTTCGAGATCCATTTCTACTTTTATCATTTTTTTCTTTATCAAGATATTTTTTGCGCCTTTTTTTTTTTCCTTCTTTTTTCTTTTGAAATTTTAGTTTTGTGAGAATATAAATGGATGGAATATTGATAACCGATTCCATTCCATTATTCTCATGCCTGGGGGGGGGGGGGGGGGGGGGGGGCATAGGAGGTACTGCCTCAACTGTCGCTTCATTTGAAAATTAAGAGACTAAGATGTGAACACATTAAGAATATTAATGAGCGGTATATTCAATTAATGATCGGATTCATTTCCATGTAGTCATTAATTCAATTAATTACATGGGAAATTGGAAGGTTATGAATTCAATACTAAAATATTGACAATTCACGATATTTCGCTTATAATTTAAGCTTCTTCAGGCTCTGAAAGTCGAAAATTACAGATTTTTTACTCTTTTCAAAATAATAAATAAATACAAACAATATTCCATTGGCTATATTTAATTTAGTAATCAGGGGGGGGGGGGGGAGGGGGAATAGTTGAGATATTATATTTTCGATAATTTCATCGAATAACTGAGGAAATTTTTCATGAAAAATTTGTGTTGGAAGCAACTGTTTTTCAATTTTAATTGCTTTTCGCCGAAAGTTGAAAGCAAAACTTTTTTCATTTTCAAAATTTTTTAGTTTTTAACACAAAAATTTAATAATCTGCAAATAAGCAAACTCATTTACCGCAAATTTAAGAAGTTTTAAATTATTTTTTTATTGATTTTTGAGGATTGACACACAAATTTTTCTGGAATGCGTTATTATTATCTAATTTTTTGCTTAAAAATTTCAAAAAATCTGGAAAATCTCAAATAATTACAATAAAACTGTTTTTTTTTATTTTTATTTTATTTTTTCGATCATTAAAATTAGAGATAATCCCGAAAATTGAAAAATTGAAAAGTTAAAGCCTCGATTTCACATTAAAATCTTGAAATTTCTCTGAAAAAGAAGAAAAAAATTGAAGTATGACCAACGCTTTTCATCGGAATTTTCTTCACCTTTCCAATGGAATCATCAAAAAAAAAATTCATCTCCCACTATTTCAGTGAAATATTCATTTTACCCAACAATCCCCCCCCCCCTTCCCCTCTCCTTCCCCTCCCCTTTACATGCATGTACCAACACAGATAGATTTCTAAATTGAAGGTGTATGCATAATACGAGTTAACCCAGTGGTAGCCACGCGATCGTTTTGTTGGGAGGGCATTTCAAATGTGAGTCGTGCAATTTAAGCCATTTTTGTTGGGGTGTGAGAGTCAAGCCTGGGGCCAACACTTTGAGCTTTAGCGTGTTGGTAATTTTCGCGCGCGTTACCTCTGACTCGGCCAACACCAAGCGAGAGAGGGCAAGTGGAAAATGTGTTGGTCCTTACGCTATATCCACACTCGCTGCATTTAAATGCTCCAGAGTGAAAAAAAAAAATAACAACAATAATAATAATCGTGATGATGATAAATTTTAAATTCAACAGTGGTGAAATTTTTTTCATAAACGCAAATTGTTACGGAAATTGGTGCTAAAATTCGAAACGTTTTACTCTACAAAGAAATGAAAAAAAAAAAGTACATTTTTTTTTTTTTTCATCAGAACGATGAAATCCCAGCATCAGTAGGACACCCGTTGCTCTGTGGACTGCACTCACGTGTGCACATACATAGTCTCAACGAATGAATTCAGTTTTAACGGGTTATAAACGTACATTTGCATGAGGATGATATTAATTCTCGTCAGAGTTCACACGTTTCATTCAGCTCGTGTCCACTTTTCACTTGTGTCTCGTTTATTTTTTTTTTCCTCCCCCAGTTCTCCATTCTTTGTCCCGCGAAAAAACCACTTTAATCACGAAGAGTTTTTACGAATTATAATTTTTTTCAATCTCCTACTCCCCGCAGATTCATTCATGATTTCATCAACCCTGGACTGGTTTTTCTATGATAAATTCTGGGTATTTCGTCATTTTTATTTTTTCATGATCAATCGATCGAGCAGAAAATTCTGGAAAAATTTGACTTTATTCGTTGAAGTGTTTGAAAAATTATTCGATTTTTTAAGGATGATTGGAACGTACAATCGGGAAAAAGTTAAATTTTCGCATAAAATCGTTAATAACAATTTATACAAGATGAAATTCTCGAGGCTGATTCAGTGAATCTGTAAAAAATGTAATGAGGAATAAAATCAGCCCTAAAGAAATTAATTGAAAATTGCAAAATTTTCATTATTTTTTATATTTCTTCAAATTTTTCATGATTTAAGAAGGAACATCAGCAAAAATTGAAACGCAAGATTAATTTGAAAAAATTCTCTGATATTATCGAATCTATTTTTGAGTTACCTACAAAATTTCAAAGAAATTCATCCTACCGATTGTGAGTGATTAATTATCAAAATTTGCCATTTAACGCCAGCTATTATGTATTGCTATTCTGTCCGAAATTTGATTCTGAGATTATCAAATTTTATAAAAACAGGCCCCTAATGTGCATAATTACCCAAAATTATTAACTGATGCATTGCTCTGCCATATTAAACATAAGAAAAACCCCATTAAACATTCTTTTTCATTAACATTATTTTCAGAAAACATTTATGGGAAAATTCGTTTTGGAGTCCTGAGAAATCTGAGATATTCAAGTGATCACTGAAGACATCAAAATCATCAACTAGCCAACTTAAACCAACTGACCTTGAACATCTCAAGCCTGTCGTCGATCCATCCACTCTCTGGGGATAATATCCCAGTCCTCTCTCACACACACATACACACATACATACACTCTCCTTGCCTCAGTAGAATTTCATCAAGCAACGAGGGTTAAGTAGCCCTTCATGCGTCTGGCAGCCTATTAAGCTCAACTCGTTGCCCTCGCACTCAGCGAGAAACGTTTGCGTGGTTTTCAGTTGGCGTCATTAACCGGTTTGCCATCGTTATATTGCCTCGTCTTTGGGCGCACTGCACGCTGATATTTCGCACTCAGGGTCCTTCACTTGCCTCGTTCAAAGTGTTTTAATTAATCCAGGCTGAATCAACGTACAAAATTTAATTTAAATGTGTTTAAACGCTGAGTCCTTGACGTTTTTGAGGAGTAAATAAATTCGTTGAGGATCATTAAATGGGGGGAAATGGAGGTGAAAAATTGAAATTCATTGAGCTAAGTCAATTTTTATTCAAAAATCATTCGATTTTTTTTTTTTACCTTTTTTTAGAATATTTCGAAATTGTCTGTTTCTTGAAAAAATAGTCGAATTTTTTCTTCTCCAAAAACTATCTTATATCTGTCTTAATAACGAATATTCTCAAGAAAATTTGTGACTTCTAAATTGAATTAACTAACACATAGTATTCTATCAATCAAGGTTTTTTTTAAGATTGTCAATGACTGATTTAATGGATATTTTGAGACAAGATCTTTTTTTCGTTAAAAAATTTATTGAATTTTATTTATTTGTCAAAAGATCTCACCCGCTGCGGCTTGGGTCATAGCTGTCGGGGCTCAAAAAAATACGAATATAACGACAAAATATATTTTAAATAAAAATTAATTGAGACAGAGGTCTAAGATCTCGATAAATAGGTTGCCTCGACATCTCGCGTGGATATGGACAATTAACTGGTCAAAGATGACAAGAGTGTTTATGTCCAATTGTCGATCGAAAAGGGCAGGTAAGCTACGCCGAGACGCTTGCGAGTGACGTGGGGCACTCGTTGTTCGTGCGTCGTTGCGGCTGCCACGTGTTTTGACAGTACGCAAATAATTTATTAAATCCATTATCGTCATTATTATTACCTATTTCCATTTATTCTTTGATTTTATATTAAAATATACTTCTGAAATAATTGAGGAGAACTCCGACCATTAAACAATTTTGAATAAAGTACTGGATCAATTGTAAGTAAAGGTGTAATTACTTTTCATCTCCTTAACTCTGCAATTTCTCCTTATTTCTGGGTCACCCAAATCGAACCCAATATATTCGTAATTTTCCGCTTTGATCGACGTGCATTGGACATAATCATCTTGTTCGAAGGTTTATTAGTTTTCCCTAAAACTAATTGGCGCCCAACATAATTAATTATCATAATTATTTTTGACCAATAGAGCCCGAGCAGCCAATGACCCAGGCCGCGCTCGGTGTAGGCTTCATTTTACGTCATTTTGTCTTATAGATTTATTAAAATTCATTCAATTAAAATTAGATCAAGATTTTATTTGATCAACAATTAAAAATTCATTTAAATATAAAAGAAGCCTGTCTCATAATATGTAGAGGCCAGTCGATTTAAGTCCGACAACTTTTAACAAAGAATCAATCGAATGTGAGACTCGACAATTATGGCGTGTAGTTCGTCTTGGGAGACCCAATAGAAAGATTGGAGAAGAGAAGACCAAGTTAACGAGCAGAAACAAAGATTACTTACATGAATCCTCGGAAACCGACTTTTTCTCTTCGTCCCGACAAGTTTGACAATTAATCACAGGTAGAATAAATAATGAATAAATTAAACAAAGATAATTTTGACAAAATAAATGGAACAATGCTTTATTAAAGAAATGAATTTTGATTAACACGCAAGTGATTTGACAAGCCGAGAAGAAGTGTTCGCGTGGTCCCACTGACCACTTGTTGGGCCCTGTTGGGCAGAAAATCAATAACTTAGCGCAACTCAGTTGACAAAATTAAGTACTTGACAACTTTAGACCAATAGAACTTCCTAATTACAACTCGTTATGGTCTCCGAGAAACTGATGTTGGGGGGAAAAATTGAAAATTGTCACAATTTATTAGGGAAAATGGAGTGAATAGTAATATTTTATCGACTATTTCTGAGATGAAATCTAAAATAAAATAGGGAAAAAAATTGCAATAGATTCACATCATTTTTTTTACAATTTCATATATTTTTATGTATTCAATTCCAGAAATTGATCAATTTACTGAAACATCCTAATGAGGAATGCACAAAGCAGACCTGAACATTGGTGTATTTACTAATCATCTAGCCCAACTTCTCAATTAAATATCTCAAAAAATAATGGAGATACGCCCTTTTTGCCTTCGTTCTATTTTGTAGCCCTTGAAAATTTCTACAGATAAGTACTACGCAGAAAAAACTCGCTCTTTCTCGCTTAGTTTCCGCGATATTTTTGGAAAATAGACAACAAAAAAAATTGAATTATCCTTTTTCACCTCTTCGCTACTGAAACGCGGCAATCACAACTATTCTTCTTCAAAATCCTCAGGTACTCTCACGAAAACGAATCTAATATTCCATGCGACTAGTAGAAATGACCTTGTTATCACTGTAACGATAATAGCTTACAATATTGGAAGAAGAGGCCGTATTGTTAGAACGTGTGTGTTAGGCAATCGTTCTGAACGATGAACGTAATATTTGGGGGCTCGTAGGCATTTTCTGTCCATTGGTCAGAAAGAAAAAAAAAAAAACTTCACAATGACGCTCTGTTCAATTGAGAGAATATAGCCCCGAGAAACTTGCGACCATTATCCTCGTTATGATACTATGAAAGTTGCACATTATTCGTTATTAGCACTCATTCCATGTATAATATACTGTTTACATTTTCCTATTTTTGTTCCAGTATGATATTTTGGAGAAGTGCATACACTGTAATTCCGAAAAATTTCATCTCTGCGCAATTCTACCAGTTATTGCCATGATGGGAGGCCATTACTGAAATAGAAAATTCTATTGCCGATTCAAGTGAATTAAAGGAAAATCAAGAGAACACAAGTACCAACCATTCAATGAATAAATGAAACAAAAATAATTATCACAATTGATAAATCCAATGGATGAATGTAATTTATTCATTTCCAAGAGATTTCAATGCTCCCCGAAAAAAAAATAGCAGTCTCAAGTTAAATTAGTTTTAAAAAAATAAGAAAATCTTTCTTCAGTACTTAGATTTCTATGGAATTGAGCTGAGATTCATTCAATGCTCATTTGAAACTTATTTACAACATCGTAAAGGACCAATTCGTATATTCACCTAGCACTTCCCGTATTCTCGTTATGCGCCCACCTTCTGTCTCTCTCTCTCTCTTTTACTTGCTCTGAAATCTCTTTATTCGTCGAATGAAGCCCAGGCTCCCTCAAGATTCCTGACGAGAGAAGGGTACTTTTGCTTTCAAGCAACACTCACCGAGGCTTTCTGTGAGATGGTAGAACCAAACCCCCACCCCCCCTTCTTTTTCCCCCCATGCCCCTTGAGCCAATCAGTCTGCTCTCACTCACTACCCTCCCCCCCTCTTTCCTACACTCTCAGAGGACCCAGAGTATAATGCTACAGGTAATTAAGCTGTTATAGATGGAGGATTCGTTGTACGCAGACACTGATATTGGTGGTAAAAGTCCAACAATGATATCAGGGGGGGGGGGGGGGAGTGAACTTGTACATAAACTCTGTGGTTGTTTAAAATTAGTATGAACTTTTGTAAAGAAGGAGAGGGTATGGGGGGGGGGGCAAGTTTGAAGCAGAGTGGAGAGAAGCGAGAGCAAGTGGCATCAGTATATATTGCCAACTCTCCCTGAATCGTTTCCTTTTCAACCGTATAAAACTTTTCACCATTATTGCCTTTCTATTCGATTTTATTCACCCTTTTCTCGTCATTCTTACTCAAGCAATTCCAATACACAGACTGGGGCCAAAAGAAAAAATCAGGGAAAAATAAATAAAGTGAAAAAGATTTTTAACGAAAATGGGGAATTTGAAGTGGTTATGGGAATGAATTGAATTTGATGATTAAAATATGGAGGAAATTTTGAATGAAAGGTTTTATTAATCTGAACAATCGCGTGAAATTTTAGGTCAATTGAGCGGTTTTTATGGTTAATAATGAATAAAAAGGAAATTGAAATAATATGACGATTTATGAGCCATGAAATTTTGAAATTAATGCTGAATTTATTCTTCTAAATTCCAAATAAGTCTGAATCAACTACAAAATTGATTTTTAGAGATAATTTTTCTTGCCAAAAAAAATTTGCGTGTAAGTAACTCTCAAATGATTCGCAATAATTCAATTTTCAAAAGTAAGTAATTGTTGTAAATTTTCCTGTCTTTTTGAATTGAACTTGAAATTTTTTATATTACTGTAATTGATTGATTAATTCAAGGAAATTATAATAAATAAATATAATTGTCACTCTTAAACACATGAATTTCTAATTGATTCGTTCATCACTTGGATTTAGCTCTGAGCTAGACAACTATATCAGCCTTTTTAATTAATACACAGAGAAAAATGTTTTCTCAATTTAAGAATGTGCAGGTCACTTAAATTAAGAAAGAGAAAGTCACTTAATTCAAGATAGAAAAGTCACTTAATTTAAGTGACTTTTACTTTCTTAAATTAAGAAAGAAAAAGTCACTTGATTTAAGTGAGAAAAGTCACTTGATTTAAGTGAGTTTTACTTTTTTAAATTGAGAAAGAGAAAGTCACTTGATTTAAGTGAGAAAAGTCACTTAATTTAAGTGACCTGCATATTCATAAATTAAGTGACTGCACATTCTTAAATTAAGAACACATTTTTCTCTGTGTATAATTCACGAATTCCTCTTCAAATTCACATTTAATGCCAGCAAATAAGTTTTAAATTCAAAGAAATAATTTCTTGATATTTTTTTATTCATTTCTTCCAAGCCCCTCAACAACCCAAAGAAATTATGACCAAATAACTTCAAACATTCTTTCTTCTTCCTGCCAATAGCTCACTATTGAATATCAATGAGCATCAGAATAAATTAAATATATCCAAGAGTGGCAGTTGAACCCTCAAGGATTAATACCCATCTCCAAAAGCTCTCTCCCTCTCTTATTCTCATTCTCATCCTCAATACATACCCCCAGAAAGCTGTCACTGCTCTTTAAATTAAAATCAACTCAATCGTTCAGTGGTGATATTTACTGAGACGTAAATCCGGTTCAGGGATTTTGGACATCTACAAATGCAAAACCGGAAGAGGTCTCTCTGACCCCCAGCATCTGAAGGAAGAGATTCCTCCGGAGATTTTCCACACGGATTTACAGTTTCAAGAGTGGAGGGGAATGAAAATTGGGAGAAGTAGAACCCTTCTGAAATCTATTGGGATAGCTCTGATGCAGAGATTTGGGCGGCCAAGTTGGGATTCCATTTCTGAGAAAGGAAGCAGAGGGATACCCAAAGGACACTGATGAAGAGAAAGAGAGAGGGGGGGGGGGGGGAGATTGGCCCCTCTCGTCTTGAGAATACAAGACTACATTTCGAGGAGTAATTTTCGAAAAATTGGAGGGGAAAGAGGGGGGGACTGAGGCTGGAACGATAATTGGCTTGTCCACTTGAGAACAAGTAACTGCGATGAATGTATTCGTTGAGATTACGAGAAATGGTTGTAAATGCCATTTCCTCTTCTCTCTCTCTCTCTCTTTTTGCTGTAGCATCGGACTATCTAGAGGTCTTTTCCACAGAACCTCGACCGGGACCTGGCCATCACACACAAACACATACACACAGACAAATATATACATGTATATGAAACGGTTAGGAGAGGCCACTATCTCGTAACTGCAGTTACAACTGCACAAAGGTTAATGCATGCCATTGTTGCTGCCAGTCCGGCAGAACTAGTGCGCTTTGGTTGGGTAGACGCGCCAGGGGCATTCACACGAGTGACGCCAGGGGTACACTCGTTATATTCCTACCAGTTGGTGAATTCAAACCCCAGTAAAGGGGTAATGGTGGCAGATCTACGTATATTCATTCAACAAAAGAGTCAAAGAGAGAGAGAGAGAAAGAGAGAGAAATCAAAATCTCTTTCTGTTGTCCTCACGAGCCATTTCCAGCATTTCCGATTTTTTTTTCGCCACCATCCAGAGCTACTCTATCCTCTCCCTCTTTTTTTTTCGGTGTGTTTTCATTTTGAAATAATGAAAGTTTTGGTATGTAAATGGAGACAATGGATGTTGGATTTATACGGCTTTTTTTTTCAACTCTTTATTTACAGAGTTTGGGGAAATGAGGGAGAAGACAATGATCAGGAGCTAAATTCTGCGGGTCTTTGGAATTGTGAATCAATGGGTTTTCTTTTTATGATTTTGAATCTATTGCTCAATGAACTGTATTGGGGAGACATCAAACGTGCTGGCAAATACGGGCGTACAGACGATTTTCATTAATTCGAAATCAAGAAAAGAAGTCATTCTTTTGAGTTTTTTTTTTCTAAAGAACAAGAGAGTAACAAAGAAACTTTATTCGCATTTACGAGACAAAATGTGTTGAATTCGTGAATTAAGGCGATACTATTACTGTACATGAGTGAAATGATGTGTAGTACCCAAAATTTTACGCATCGAATCAAAATATTAATTAGAAATAATGTAATTTGGAAATAAATAGTTTCCAAATTCTTTATGATTGAAATGGAACATTTTTCAAAAAATGATAATTAAAGGCAACACTGTCAAATATTTCAACTTAATTGTGATGCAGTTAAACCGCAAATTTTATGTAATTTTTTCCGTGAATTCGATGAAAAGTTTGGGATTTTATTGCAAAAAACGAAATTAGTATATTTCAAGAAAATTAATTTTTATTTTTTTTTAACCTCATTTAATTGACAACTGATGGTCTAATTCAAAGAAAAGTGCCAAGATTCTAATTTCCCATGAGACTCTGTACAAAATTCTACAATTTTTGAAAATTCAATCCTCAAAAAAATTACACGTACAAATTCACCAAAATTCCGCGATAGTAGAGGTAAAACTTCAAACTGTTACAAAAAAATTGATTTTCATTATTATCCAATAATTTTGACTCATCATGTGCAGCAATTGGACGAACTGCTTTGTGGAATAATAAAAAATTTATTGAGTCGACTCTCAAAGTGGAAATAAAAAGCGATTAATTTTCTTGGCTCTGCACGAATCAACTGTGTAAACTTCTCGCCCCGTAGAATTTCTCCAATCTCTCCATCTAATCTTCATCGTGTAGAGAATCTTCTGAATTCAGGCGTATTCTCATACGATAGACGTATCAAAGTAAATAAGGTGTTCAGTAGAAATCTCATATAAGAAACGATGAGATCGTATAAAGTAGGCTGAATAAATCACAGAAAAAGAGAGAGAGAGGGGGGTGGGGGGGGGGGGGGGGGGGGGTAAGACAAACTTTCACCCAGATTGGCTGCACCCGTGAATCTTTTTTCACCCTCTTTTTTTTATCCTCATTCTCCTTTTCTTTCTCATTTTACTTCCTCCATTCACCTATCTTCATTCTTCCTCGCCTCCTTGAAGGTTTCTCCTCTCTTTTTTTTTCCCTCACAATTCCAACAGTTCGCGTTTTCGCAGTTGAATGGCGATGATAACGGTGCGGTTCCAAGGGAAACTGATATTGCTTCCAATATCCAGTTGTTTGCATTGATTTCAGTGCGTCTTGGCTAAAGAATTTCCCTCAACTCGGGTTATTTCCAATCATTCATTTTTCCAAGTGAAGTGATAAAAGAAATAAGAGATGAATATCCGTAAAACTGTTCTCAACTGGTGGTGGTGAAAAAAAAGGAGAAAATATTGAACTCATGTTGTTTCAGGGGACATTAAGGTAGTATTCCAGCGAAATCGAGTACAGTTAACCCCTTTCTTTCAATGCTCTATCAAAGATGATATATTTTTACATTTTTCTGAATTTTTTATAATTTTTTTTCGTGTAGTTTATGAGATGGGAATTATCAAAGTTACTGAGAATAGTGGTGGTGGGGAATAAACGCTCTAAATCGGACTGAATTAACGAAATCACTAGAAAATCACATAGTTGACCCATTATTTGAAAACAATTGGTGAAGAGAACAACATTCTAACTGAATAATAGAAGAATAGTATATTTTGTACCTAGGCCGAAAAAAAGTCAAATGCGAAAAGAATTTGCTTGCCGAGCGAAGCGAGGGTAGCAAATGTTTTTCGCAGTTGACTTTTTCACGGCCGAGGTGCAAATACTATTTTTTATACCGAGGACACGAAGAAACGACGTGTGAAGTGAGGTTAGAAAGTCGTTTTTTCGTGTCCTAGGTATGAAAAAAAATATTCAATTCTCCGTATAGTTATTGAGAAATTTCACTTAGAAGGTAGTCGTCACTATTTGCCTCTCTCTCTATCTCATGCATGTGATGGGAGATTAATGTAAAAGGAATTAGAGAAAAAAAAATTATATTCACGAGCTGAAGATATGATTTTCCAATAGTTTAATCACTTTTTCGGGTAAATTGAAGCTCATTTTTCCAGATTTGCAGCAATTAATTGGAAACTAACCTACAAATCCTCATTTTTTTCTGTTTCATCGATCGTACTCTGGGATACTACCTTAAGGAATTTTATAAAAAAAAAGTGGAAATGCAACAATTGGTGAAAAGTGGGAGCAAATGGGATTTTTTTCAGGATTAAGGCCTTCACAAAAAAAAATAAAAAAATTTCCCAGTAATATTAGACATTTTGGAGTATCTTCTTATTTTTTTCTTCGAATTTTTCCATAAAGTCCTTCACTTTAAAAAAAAAATCTTGAATCATCCATTTTTTCAAGTGAAAGTGATAGAAAAAATAAGAGATGAATATCCATAAATCTGTTCTCAATGGGTCGAGAAGAAAAATTGGGAAATAATATCGAACTCATGTTGTTTCAGGAGACATTGAGAAAGAATTTGATTGAAGACGATACAAAAAGAATGAAATAGTGAAAATGCAGCAGTTCGTAGGAGTAGAGGGGAGGTGCACGGGATAATTCGAGTGATCCATCACTCGAATTTGACGTCACAATTGCGACAATCCTCTTCACTAGCGCAAACTACCCTTTACGATGATGTATCTATCGGCACCTGTTAGTTGACAGCATGCAACGTTCAGCGTTCCGCTTTTGCGAGTACCCTTGCAGTGCGTGCCAACTCTGAAGCCCATGTAGCTGGATGAATTGCCTGGTATCGTGTTGCAAACCACTTGATTCATTCTTGATTATTTAAATTCAGTTGAATGTACATTTTCTGGTTAATTGCTTACATGTTGAGATTGAGTGGAATTGAATGGTTTTTTGCCGGGGGGGGGGGGGGGGAGGTGAGGGAAATTTCGATAAAAAAATATTGTTCATCATTGATTTTTAGGATTTTTTGAAAAATTAGAGAATCTTGGGTCAATATTGAAAAATTAACTTTTTTAATTTTCAATATTTGAAAATATCGATAAAAATAAGATTTATGTAGTTTTTGATAAGTTTTCATACGTTTTTAATGCGATTAGAAAAGAATTCAATTGAATTCCCTTTTTCCTCATTATTACTTCAAAAATGAATAAATTTTATCTAAAAAACTTATAAATTTCTTATATTACTTGAAAAAAATCGAACATGGAAAGAGTTAGACCTTCAATTTTTCATCAGAAGCGTCAAATAATCAAGAAAAAAAAATTAGTAAAAATATCTTGTTCAAAGTACTTTTACTCATTTCAATCGTTAAAAGATTATTTTCACTTTCCATTGATTCTCGAAGAATATAATAAAGTTTTTCAATGTAAAATTTGATGGATGACCCGAAGTGCCCTGACTACTATAAGTGAAGCTGTCACTTTTCAAGAAGGTTACAGGTCATTAACCACCCTCCCTAGTGAATTTCTCAGTACTTATTCATGAAGATATTCATGGGGATCATTCTCTTGCACGTTACTTTGTCCGTGGGTGTGATTCATCCCCCCTTCCCCCTCCCCCCCAGCTTCTCATTCGGCGTTTGTAAGCCAAAGCTCCGTTTGTTGATCCTCCCCCTCCTCGCCCTTAACTGAATATTTATGTGTGAAATTTCGTGTATGAGACAGACTCAAACCACTTCTCTCGATTCAACTGAATCGCAGAAAAAATAGCCAGGACAAGGCTTGAAACTGTTTTACCATGAATTCATAATTTGCCTTGAATTAGAAGAAAAAAAAACAGGTAAAACGGAACTATCGATTGATATGCGATATCTCGAATCGATTAATCGATATTTGAAAATAATCGATCGGAAATCGATATGATACTTTATTTTTCCCCCCTCTTTTCCCCTTAATTTGAAACAGGTGCAATGGAACTATCGAATAATATGCAATATCTCGAATTTAATACGAGTTATCGCATCGATTAATCGATATTTCAAAATGATCGATCAGAAGTTGATGTGATATTGTTTTTTTCTCCCTCAAACTAAAACTAGTGAAAGGGAATTATCGAATGACATGCAATATCTCGAATTGAATGCGAGATATATCGATTAATCGATATTTGAAAATAATCGATCAGAAATCGATATGATACTTTATTTTTCCCCCTCTTCTCCCCTTAATTTGAAACAGGTGCAATGAAACTATCGAATAATATGCAATATCTCGAATTTAATACGAGATATCGCATCGATTAATCGATATTTAAAAATGATCGATCGGAAATTAATGTGATATTGTTTTTTTCTCCCTCAAACTAAAACTGGTGAAAGGGAATTATCGAATGATATGCAATATCTCGAATTGAATGCGAGATATATCGATTAATCGATATTTGAAAATAATCGATCAGAAGTTGATGTGACATTTTTTATGCCATCAAATTTTATTGAAACATGAATGATTTTTTTCGTTGAACTTCCTCGTGCAGAAATTGATGCCATTATAATTGCCATTATGATTAATGTTAATAGAATTAAAATATCGTGAATTAGATGACGTGAGAAATTGATAAAGCATCATTCGAGAGTTGGCTCATATGGTAACGTTAACAGCGAGGAGGCTCGTTCAGGCACTGGACCGCAAAACCCAGTTCACATTTCAAGAGAACCTACGTGTATATGTATATGTATATGTGTGTGCCAGGGCTCAGCGAATTTTAGTGCTAGCCATTGGTTAATGCACAGGTTCGTTCTTGAATAATTAATGGTCCTAGGGCAATGGATGTTTGGTAAAAGTATTCCATTATGCGATCTGTGTGTCATGCCACTCGAAAATTCACTACTCCCCCCCCCCCCCTCCCCCTTCTCTCTCTCCCACTTCCATTGTTTAATGGGAGATTCTGGTTGTGAATACTATTTTCACCTACTGTTGTTAGCAGTTCAATGAGCTTGATTTGCAATCACATGTCATTAAAATGTTTCAAAATATTTTATCATGAGCCAGCCTGTTAAACATTTGCTCTGGTTCATTGTCTATTTGGATGGTACGATTTTTTTTTTTTTTTTTTTTTTTTTAGGTGGAGAGAATGATTAAATAAAAAATGTGAAGAGTATCGAGTATCCATTGAAGATTTTAATTTAAATGCAGATAACCTGGAGGTAGATTTTCGCCTGCAATATCGATGGCCATCATTAGTTTTAAAAAAAAAGCACTCACCTTCCTTTATCTAAGCAGAATCTTGCAGCTATGTAGATGCAATGGATCTGCATTTACTATGGTAGCTCGTATTCTCTACTTTATCCTTGGAATATTGCAGACACGTTTTATAATCTATTTTACAGTGACTTATGAGAGTGTGTGGACTAACATTAGTGGTGTAATCGTCGACGTGCTTCTTCTCTTTTTTCATGAGGTATTGCTGAAGAAAATTGGATTGTAAAGGAAGTAAAAAAAAAACGGGGATGGGGGGTGGTGAATAATTTTCGGATATAATATAATTTATCTCATGAATTTTACCAACAATTACATTACAGAAGATGAAAAAAGTATTCTTTATTTAAGAAGTTTTTATTCATGAATCGAGGAATTATGAAGTGCTACAAATTAAATTATTGAATTTTTTTTCACATTTCAGGGGCAAAGATGATGCAGGATTCTTTTTTCAAGTGAAGGCCTGTACAAAAACGAGTGGAAGAAATTACCCAACGATTTAGAAAATAAAAATGAAAAAAAATATGAAATTCTTCATTCCGAACAGAATTCCCGGATCATTTTACTTCAGCCTCCTCTATTTTCCGCACGTTAAAAGATTAATGGCTAATCAATTGTCATTTATTTCTAGACATGGAGCTGAAATGTCCATGAACAATCCATTAAAAAAAATTCAAATAACTGAGCAAACTAAAAATATGTGAAAATGTTGGATGTCAAGACGAAACTTCGTCTAAATCCAAGTAGTTCAAAATATCATTAGTGAAAATAACCAAATGCATGCCGAAAATTCGGTAACAATGACTTAGAAAATCCAATGATCGTGAAGGCGGTGGGGTTCATCTAATTAAAAAATACCTGTAATTGATACTTGTAATGTTCAAATATTTATGGAAACTCAAAATAGTTGGTCCCTACAATATGTCTCTCTTTTTACAAAAACCCCAAATTCAACAACTTAATATTATATACAATCTTGTTATGAAATGTGATATCCTAATCTAACTATATACATGCAAATACTAATACACTGTATCTTTGAATAGACCTGTATTAGGTTTGGGGGAATTAATAAAAGAAAAAATTGACTTAGGCTACAGGAAAAAAATTAAGAAAAATAAATTAATTGATAATAATCAGAAATTATTTTCAATGAATCTCTAATAATAATGAATTTTGAGGTTAATTGGGAAGTTGGACAGATGAATAAATAGTAGAAATCAATCTTCACATTTATTTCCTAAAATCGCGACGTTTTGCTTCTGATTAGAAGTTTCTTCAGGTTCTATGAATACAATAAAAATAAAACATACATTAAAAAAGCCTGTGACAAAATTTCTTGAATAAATTTTCGATTAATATAAAAGTTTGAAATACCTTAAGATAAATGTAAATTGTCATAATAATATTAAAATTAAAGAGCAGTTCTGTTTTAATAATGTTCTGTCTAATAATAATCTTCAAATTTTCAAATTACGATAAACGAATCAATGAATCATTTCACCATATACTTTCAAATATTTCATTGAACATTTATGATTAATCCCACCAACTTGAAGACTCCACTCATCCAAAAATCGTTTACGTGTCTTTTACCCATTCCTCCATTTGCAGCAATAGCGAAGGAGTGAATTACCGTCTGCCTGACCGCACATCGAGTACGACCACTCGGCGTCTCAGCATAGCTGCCCCCCCCCCCTCCCCCAAAAGTCTTCCGGTCAGTACCATAGCATTATCCACACAAAATTGAGTGTCATCAAGTTGTGAAGGGAGAATTCCTGATGTGGTGACAACAATGGACTCGAGCCATTGACAATCTATTGATTGGTAAGAATTACCGTACAATTGTTCCATTTCAGTTTTCAGTACAGAAAGGAAGAGACAGTGGGCAAAAAGATAGAGAGAGTAAGAGAGGTCAGAATGTGTGTTGGCTTGATGGGAGGGGGGGGGGAGGGGTTAAAATGAAAGGCAGTAGAAGTGGGTACACGTTGAAGTGTGCGAGTCGGTGAGAAAACGAGTAGGAGGGTTATAAACGACGAGTAGAAAAGGGACGATGAAGAGGAAGAAAGAGCAGGGGCGATGGGGGGGGGGGGGGGAAGGTTGGTTAAAAGGGGTGCTAACGAGAACCTGGGACATCCCTAACCTCGCACAGTCGCCAGCTCAGCGTCACTAGCAGACGAGACTAACGTCGTTTAACGTGGCAAGGTCCCTGGAAATTTGCCCGCACACTCATCCTCTCCCCACGTCGTTCTTCCCAACCCCCCTCCCCCCCCCTCTTTTCTGTCTCTCCACTTTATTTTTTTTATATATAGTTGTATTTTCCCTCTTTATCCTGGGTTCCTTTTCCCCCGTCCCTTGTACGATCGGTTTTTAGCTAATCGTGATTCGTTATTTCGACAAGTCCCGGGAGAATTTTCAACGAGAAAATGTCAACCTCTGTTGCATAAATTTTCTCTCGTAAATCCGCTTGTTTCTATCTCAAACCACCCTCCTCCTTCTTTTTTTTTTCATCTATTCTTCTTCAGTTGCGTTAACCGGAAAGACTGAAAATCACGATTGTAAATCAGACATGGAGAAGTAATAAACGACGTGCTAAGCAAAGTGTATCAACTAACGTTTACGTATACCCTCAGGGGAAAGGTAAATGGACGTATTGGCTTTGCTATCCCTCTCTCTCTCTCTTTTGCTCTCTGTCTCACACGCATACAGATACATGGGTTTATACGGTCGCAGTACACACGTAATAAAGGAATAGGTATTGTACGATAATTGGAAGCTACGACTGTTCTGGACAGACGTAAAGTCAAGGAAGAGATCCTAATGTATCCCCCCTCCCCCTCTCCTCCCTCTTTCCCCTCTCCGCACCTCACCTTAACATCATGTACTATGGTTCTTCTGGCACAGTGAAGTTACTTCTGTGTATATATATATATATATATATATATATATATATATATATATATATAGATTCTGATGTTTCCATTGTTATTGCTTTGGCAAGTTATCCCGTTTGGTTTTCAACGATCTGCGGATACTGTCCAGCTTGAATGTTCCAACCAGATGTTTCTCCTGCTCTCTCTCCGTTACGTGACACTTTGTATTCTAAGATTTTTGCTGCGTTGGGAAAAACATTGTTAGAGAGATTGCAAGTGGATAAAGTGGGTTGTTGGTCAGACGTGACTTCAAAGTAGAGGAAATAACGCTGTTCGTACAATTAATTATCGGATTCATTTCTATTGATTTTTAATTACACTCTAGTTGTTCATAGGGAATTTGGAAAAAATTATTAACAACATCAATTATTGTCAAATCGCGACGTATCGCTGAACGATGTCAGCTTCTTTAGGCTCTGAAACCAAACGTAAAACTCTTTATTGGTGACTACAATATATTATTCTTGAAACAAATAACATGAGTTAGAAATTCAAGGAATTCGTTGTATTACACATTTTTATAAAATCTTATATTTAACATCGGATTGTTTATAACCGTGTAATGATTTATTTATTTTTTATTTCATATAATTCCTTTGAACGAATTAATATGATGAATATTAAAGGATGAATGTTAATAAAAAGTATAAAATAGTGATAAAGAAACTTTTAATTAATGAAACTGACAAGTTCTCAATCATATTCTTTCGTCTCGAATTGTACATAAGAAAATATATAACATGAAATTTTACTTTTTTTTTTTTATAAACGCAATAAAAATAATGATAATATCTCAAACTTTTAGTCACAAAAAATAGTTTCTTGATGAATACGTTACTTATCTTTTTATTACAGGAAAAAATAAGAATCGCCGCGCTTCAATGCAGTAGATTATAAGTCAAGAATAAAATAATACAAGAATGAACGATTCCATGGAATTAAAAAAATGATAAATAAAAAATTGACAATAGAGATGTTTCCTCTGCAGAGGATAAGAAGCGAGAGAGCGAGCAGTCTGTTTCAGGGCTCGTAGCCCATTGTCCTGTGTTTACCTAAATATACAAAGTGCGAATATTATATTTATTTTCTTTCATTTTATCGATGAAATCATTTTCTCTTTTCTTTTAGTTTCGGCGGTACTTTTTAAATTTTAATCCTCACAACCTCAAAACTAACTCTTGTTCCCCTTACCTTGACATTATTGATGTTTTGTCAACTTAAAATTATTCTCCATAATATGGAGTAACAAGCAGTCCTCAAACATTCTTTTCTCGTTCTTGCAACAAGTCATGTCAAAAAATAAATGAATAAAAGAACGAATACGTTACACGATAACAAATAAATTGAACCGATAACGCAGGAATACAATGACTTGCTCGTACAGTTTTATCTTCAATTTCCTAATTATTCAAACTGTTAAATTGTTGAAATAGATTAGAGTCATTGGGTTTTTCTCTTGCAGATGACGATGCTCCAATTGCTTTAATACACAATGAGGACAATTGGGTAATTTTATGGTACGTTAAATCGGTCAGTTGACTGTGATGTACTTTTCCTATAAATTCGGCTGCTCAATGATAAAAAAAAAAGAAGTCTCTCTTTTTTCAATACGAAATAGAGATAAATTGAGTTTAAAAAATTTCCATAACTTAAATGGAAAGAGAATCAAAGGAAAAAAGAGAAGGGGGGGGGGGGGGAATGCATCAACTGGACGTCTCACAATATGGACAATCAAGCTCGTTCACGGTACGTTGAGCCTAGATTCGATGGCTCTATATAGAAGGAGCCAAAGTCCGTCGACTCCTCGAAAAACGAAGAGGTACGTGGGCATGGGTCAAGACGTGATCCGAACGCTAGAGAGGCTGCGACAGTACTTTTTTACTGTATAACTTGTGTGCCTATGTGAATGGACTGATAGAGAGAAGTTGAAGGAGAAAATCTAGATTAGTTCAACTGAAAATACTGCAGTTTTTCAATGATTCCAGTTTTTTTTTGTTTTTTTTTGTAAGTTTTCCAAAAAAAAATCAGAGGAATTGCTGTGTCAGAATGGGAAATTAAAGTCCACGAATAATTGACATGAGCAATGAAAGAGCAAGCGCCACTGGAATAAACAAACCGGAAATAATTGAGGAACGCTTTACTTTTTTCGTGTCGTCATACATCAAAAAACTCTAAAGTGAAACATGTCAGTAGCGTGTAAATATTAATTAAGAGAAAAGGGTTCAAGGATGTTCGAGGGAAAAAAAGGCAGAAAGAGAGAAGCAGTAGAGCATGTGTATGTCTGTTGGTGTTTATGAAACACGTGAATATCAACAGTGAAGGAGTGAGACCAAAAGAGGGTGGATAGTAATAATTATTTTCGTTGCGCTACACGATGAATTTAACTGGCAAAGGCAAGGGAGATGGTGCACACACACACACACACAAACACAGACACACACAGCCTTCTGTTGCTCTCTTTCTTTTTGTCTTTTGAGCAGAGAAGGAAAACGACAGTGTTAAATATCACACATATATACAGACTTCTGCACTTTTTCCCTCGACTGCAAGAACCTGGGTAATTTTGTTTATCATTTATTCATGAATATTCATGACAGAATTTTTTGAATCAACAGTTTGATTTTTTAATCACGTGCAGGCTCGAGGATTTACCAAGTTGAGTAGTGGAAAAAAAATTGACTGCCATTTGAATGGGTGATTGTCCCGCTCGTGGGTTTGATCTACAGATTGAGCGGGAGGTACGCGTGCAAGGGAGCTACTGTGCCTTTTTCATTCGTGTGACAGAAAGGTACGCTAGGGCCCTGCATAACCGACCGTTTATACCAGTCAGGGTTTTCCTGTGATCCTAGACGAATGTCGCAGTAACTGAAGAGTGAACCCATGACGTAACAGGAGAGGAGGGTTATAAAAAAAGAGGGAGGGGGGTTGTTTGATTATGGATCAGTGACAGCTGGCCCATACACACAGTCACACACATTCCGACTGGCCCTGCCTTATCGGTCATCGGTTTCTCAACCTTGATCTTCTCAATTAGGCACTTGAGGTGCAATTTGATGGACAGGTGTTCTGGCACGCGCTCTTCAATTGATTTATTGAATTAAATCAGGACACCTACCATCTTTTATTATTTTTCTCGCTCTCACTCTGTTCTAAGAACTCTCTGTGCAAACATCGTTACAAGTATTTTTTTCAGAACTCTCAATTATATTAATTATTCATTATTTCATAAAAATATTAGTTAGAACAAATCTATCGTCATTGGTCTCAGTGACATGAATTTATTCTCATACATGACTTACAGACTCATACACACAAGTATATACGCAATGAGGATTATTACGATGGCCTCGAGGGTGAGGAGAGAGCGAGAGAAACTTGGCAGGTTTAAGGCGTGGTGAGGAAAAGCCAAGTTAAGGTTAGGCTGAGGGGATGTTTCTCTGCAATTACGTGAAGCTACATTCACGAGGTGCTTTATAGACCGTCGGTCGAGGCTCTTCTCTCTTCTCTCTTCCTCTCTCTCTCTCTCTCTCTCACTTTTGCCTTACTATTCTCAACTCTGCAGTTTCCTCTACGAGATTCTCGAGGCACGAGTGGAGTTACTGGGTGGAATTTGAGCTCGTTTATGGTCGCGAATGAGCGAATCATTATGAATCCTATGGTAGAATGAAGTATTACTACTTGCAACATTTTCCCAGGTTATTACAGTATTTTAATCTTTAGAGTGATATTATTAATTGGGCTGTGGAAGTATTCGAAACTTTTAATGCTCCATAAAGCATTGAAAGTGGTATTTGAATTAGTATTTGAATTTTTTAAGTAGTATTAAAATTAAATTATCATTAAATTTAATTGAAATACTACTTGCTAGGAAATTAAGCGAGATAGCGCAATTATTAACCCAATCTTTTTTTGTAAGAGCTACAAAAAAAAAAATTCGCGTCAAATTGGATTACTTCGCTTATTTTTGTTACGAGTTGGGTTTTGTAAATGTCGTTCGATGTCCTTTGAATTGTGCCTCCTCGACTAGCTCGAATGAGGAGAGCTCACGGGTGGATCCACTCGCGCTTCTGGGATTTTTAGGGATATGATAGGGTAATTTCTCAATAATAACAATCGATACTAGTTGAAATTCACAATATAATGTCGGAATCAATAAAATGTTACAAGAGTCAACTGGGTCCGCTCGCGAAGCTAATTATTTCGCGGTGTTTTTCCAGTGGACACCCGGAGGTGTCCACCGGTCGAGAGTAATCCCCGGAGTGACGAGACTTGGATCTCATCAGTTCGTCACCCAAAACAGCAGAATAAGCATTCCCACGCTTTGGCCAGTCACACAGTTCTCAAGACGAACTGGACTCCACGGCCAGAAATGCTTATTCCGCGTTTATTCCATAAATGCAAGTTTTCTATATGGAATTATTTGATTGAATAATGAAAAAGCGCGACGTGTGACTTCTCCACACGTCACATTTTCCAAAATATTTTCGAAAAACTATTAAAAAAATGAACTTATCCTGTTTTATCTTTTCACTACCAAATTACTGAATTTCGTCCGATAAACTGTCAATAACCAATGAGCTCATAAATTCCCATAATTTTTTTCTGTCCAGTGCCTCGTTACTATCCTATTTCTATTATCTCACCCAGTCCACCGATTCTCGACCCATCAGATGGCAAATTAACACAGTTATCATTTACACACACAGCTAAAAATATCCCTCTTCTCGTTTCATTGACACTTGGAATTTAATTCTCCTCGTTTCTCCTCTGAATAAATGCCAGGCAATACAGGCCAACGGGTGATTGCCATGTAAAGTACCAGAGATACTAGCTATTCCAAATATACCAGTGGACCGTCATCTGGTATTGTACTTTTCTGTATTATATATACGATAACTGACAACGATCATTCCGTCCGATTAAGCACAGCCTAGATGGAGTTTAAAGTTTTTTGGGTATGAGTGAAAGCATCGAGTGAGTGCTGCAGGCGCTTCTGGAGATGGGGGAATAGGTTAAGGACTTCTCACAAATTGAAGAAGAGAGAGAGAGAGAGAGAAGGGGTGATGTGCTAGAAGTAACCCATCCCTGAACAATGGATCCTGGACGCGCATCGACGAACACTAATATAAATGCAAATTAACTGTTATGCGCTTCTGAGTGGTACCCCAGTTAAGCCATGACTGGACGTGTGACTGAATCGACTCGCTACACGTGGGACAAAAACAATTTTGATTTGAAATCACTCGGGGCAAGTTCACCCCTTTTTGGTCATACGATATTCATCTTCAATTTGTAATTATTAGTATTTATGTATCGAGTCTAATTTTTTTCGGTCTTTTTAAAATTCAAACTTCTTTATTGGAGCTTATTTCATGAAATATTGAAAATAATATACATTTTCCACATTATACAGAATGATGCAAGCGTCAATCTTACAAAATTCAGAAGTTTAAAGAATTAACAATTACAATTATAATAGTAGCAGACAGGAAAAAAATTCTGGTTTCAGGATGGATTTCGCGCAAGTAAATATACTAAGCTCCTATAGATATGAATATAGATAATCAATCCTCTTTTGAGAAAAACTTTCTATATTTTTTCTGCATGGAATACACCTCTTTAAGAACAGATTTTTTTTTTCAGTGCAGAATCATTGGATTAAATTTAGTGGTGGCCTTATAGGTCTCTGCTGCGTTGAAAAAAAAAAACTAGATGATTTTTTCGATGTTATGTATCGACGTTTCGGTCGCTTTGTGCGGCCCTCTTCAGGATACTCATTTTTATTTCTCCATAATTTGATTTCAATGTTGAATGCAGAAATTTCGAAAATCACAGAAAAAAATCACTTTGTGTATTCAGACGGTTATTCTCCAGTTTAATTGATTTTTGTACCATTAAAATTGACATTCCTTATTCTTTTTATCCCGAGAATTGATGATGTAGATGTTCACGTCATCCTGTATATATGTGCTATTCTTCAAAAATTAAAATGTCATAACTTTCGAAAAAAAAAAATATTTTTTTTGGTCTGAAATGATTTTTCACAATCATTCTAACAGTATATATCAAAAATGAGCAAAATCTATGAACATCATTTGAAAAGTGAGCGAAATAGCGTGGAATGTTTTATATTATACATTATGTTAATATTATACATATACACTTGTTCACCCTTTTCTCCCCCCCCCCCCCCCCTCATAGTTTCAAATTAGACTCTTCAAAAAACGCATGAATTTTCTCCAACGCACATATATTTGGGCCATCCAGAGACATTTCGATGTTTTTTGAAAATAATCTTTATTTCCTCAATTTTCCCAATAGAAACACTCTTTTATTATAAAGTAAAGGACATCGGCATATCATTTGATTAACATCCTCCACTTTATAATCGCATTCACACACTAGATCTTCACATAAGTTGATATAATGCTCATTCTTAACTGTCCTCTCGTTTTTTTTTTTTTTATCTATTTTTAAAGAAAAATTTAATTTGCTTTTCTTTTGTTGGAGACGAGATAGGAAACAAAGGGAAGCAATCTCTTTCTTTTCTTACTTCTTTCATTTATTTTTTTTTTCATTCCCTTTCCCTCGTAGAAAAATCTTGAGATGAGAAAGTACTGTCGGCAAAGGCCATTCTAGGTAGCAATGCGCAATAGAAAGAGAAAGTCTACTGGGGGGGGGGGGGGGGGGGGGGTAAAATGTGGAGAAAGTATATACATAGTATCTAAAAAGACAAGGGGAAGTTAGATGCACACACAAGTCCTTGTGAATTGTCTTTTCACAATAACAGGCCCAAGGGTTAAAAAGGAAAGTTTTTCCCTTTTTATTTCCCTGTGTTTTCTTTTTTTTTTTTTTCATTATTATTATTGTTGAATTTTGGGGAGAGAAAATTGTATAGGCCACACGTTTTTTTTGTCTTCTCTCCTATTTGGAGCTCAAGTTTTTCTCGAGCTCGTGCTTCTTTTCGTGCGCACCTCGGTTTATATAAACAAGCAGATTTCGAGTTTTAGAGATATGAGAATTGAAGACTATACTCGTATTATTTTTTTATTGTCGTACGCTTTTTTTTTCTTGCTTCACGCAATTCACTGCCACGATGGGGGAGACTTGTCAGCGAGTGAGAAAGAAGGGGCCTGGAAAAGTCAATCCCAAACGTACATGAGAAAATAAAATGAGGAAAAAAGAAATGAGATAAGGGAAGGTGAGGGACTGAGGAGAAAAAAATGCGAATGGTTTATTGCCATTTCCGCACACACGAGAAACTTCGCCAAAACAAGACGTTGAAAGTTTATTCTCTTTCTGAAATTGGGCGGCCTCGTATGAAAATGTATAGACAATTCAGTTTTGCCACATCACGTTAACATAACGACATATTTTCTTTTTCTTCCCTTTTTCTTAAGCAGTAATTTCACTACTCGAATTTTATCAACATCAGGAGAATACTTGGGAAGAGTTTTATTGCATTTTATCACGTGTATTGGATAAAATTATTTTTTGTAAACTTAATGTCATATGGCGAAAAACCAGCTGAGTTTCTAGACAAAAAAGAACGAAAAAAAAATAATAATTATTATTTATCATTGAAAATCTTCTTCCTGGCGTTAAAAATGAATTTGAAAAAAAAATCAGTGAATTGTAGCAATTATTTGTCAACTATTACTGAACCAATCATTTATTACAAAGTTACTAAACAGTAAATAATTTTTATATTGGATCGTAAATTTTTTATTTCTTTAAAGATTTTTTTCAAATTTTAATTTTATGCTGGACTTCAAAACAGTTTCTACTTGATATTGACCGTACCAAACGATCAATCGATTCAAAAGTTCACGAAATTGTTCAATTTCGTATGAACTTTCATTAAAAATTTATTTCATATTTCAATTCTAATTTTTTATATTTTACTTTAATTTAATTCGACTCATGACCATATTACTCAAATATTCCTCGAAAAGTGAAAAATGTGTCAAACCAATGGAGACTAGAGTTATCCCTTCAAACATCACCATTAAACCAATAAAAAAAAGTGCGAATACAGCGAAATACTACATTTCCACTTTATTTTCCACAGCCATAAAAAAAACAGCAATGAAAAAAATGAAATTACGATGAATAAAAGTTTCAGAAATGAAATTTATTAGATTACCTAGTATTTTTTTTTATTCTTTCCGGCAGTTATTCTCATGAGGACAATTCAGAAAATGGGGAATTATCATCTCACTGAAGCCGGAGGGGGGGGGGGGGGGGGAGAAACGTTAAGACATGGCAAAACAAATGAAGAGAGGGAGTAGAACCGCACATAGTAACAATACGCGTGAGAATGTATGCCCATAAGACTGCTGTCAAGAGAGTAGAGGCCATACTGACGCTAGTGGGGATGATAGTAAACAGTTAATGCTTTCTCACTTTGCACTTGGTGAAGCAGTAGGTGGAGAAGAAGATGGGTATGCAACACAGTGGAGGGGTCGTATAACCCGTAGTAGTAGCAGTAGCAAAGGAGTCTGTCGCCTCTGTGGTCGACCAAGTGCCTCTCCCTATAAACCCCATAAATAATTCCTGCGGTCTCACTTACTCCCCAGCGTCTGCCTCAGGTCTCTAAGACGATTTTCACCAAAAGTTTTCGGATGAAGGAGGGAGAAGATCTTTTGAAATTCCATGATTTCTCTGTATTTAGCGGAGAAAATGATGTTCTTATTCAATTGCAGTGAATTTTGGGTTGAAAATCACTGATTTATTTAATTGCTTTTTTTTAACCTTGATTAGATTAATTTTGTGTAAAGGTAGCCATGTAGGTCACTGCAGAAGGTGTAATAAATAAATTCAGTGGTGAAGAGGTAAAACAGGATAAATCGACTTATCTTTGTGATCATTTTGAAGGAAATATCTCCGAAACTAAGTGAGATAAGGCGATATTATCCATCTGTTTTTGTAGAGAATTTGAAGAGTTACAAAAAAGTTTTAGGGCTAAATTGCTCTTTCTCGGTTATTTTCTAAGATATTTTCAAGAAAACTTGATGGGAAAAAAAGAGACTTATCTTGTTTTACCTCTTCACTACTGAATTGAAGATATTTAATTGTGTACCAACGTTTCGACTCTCTTGTGGAGTTCTCATCAGGGTACGATGCTTATTTAAAGTATAATTATCGAAAAAACTATTTTTTTAACAAAAATGTTTACACAGTCATTCATAAAAATAATTATAATTATTTACCATATCATTGATAAAAAAATGACAAACAAACGTTAAAAATATGAAAAATTCTTGATTTTAGTGTCATCTTGTATTTCATCATGTTTAACTTCAAAAACAGAGTCTAATTGTTAGAATGTGTATATTTTGGAATTTTTGGTTTGAAAAATTCAAATTTTTTGTCCTCTTTTTATTTAAAATCACCATGTTTTCAGAGAATAAATAGAGAAACTTATGGAATTAGAAAATAATAAAAAAAATTTATAATAAATATGATTAATTTTTGACAGCTGTTGAAGTCATTTTCTAACGTTGATCATAATTATTATTATATAAAAATTGTTATGAAACCTTAAAAATGGAAAGAAACTGATAAATCCCGAAAAAACAAATTAAGTACAATTAGTACATATTTCATGTACTGGTACTGTGTAGACCACTCATACTGTAAATTCCCGTTAATTACCATTCTAATTTCGAGATTAATTCAGTAAAATCAGTGAAATTGACAGAGTTCCAAAAATTTAATTTTCCAAATATTCAATTTAACGTTGAAAATTCAATATCAAACAGAGACATTTGCTTTTACTACACGTAAATTAGAATCACAATATCACCCAGCAAAACAATATCTCCACTTTTCCCTACTATTTCCCCATTAAAAACATGTATTTGAAGTGGTAAATTGTGAATGGTATGGAAACACTGAACAATATTTTTACTAAACCAGTTATGGGTTGACGGAAAATGTCGGGGCGACATCTGCACAGGCGATACGTTAGCGTGTCAAAAATCGCGCGCGCTCAACGATTATAATTGATGGAGCCTTTGATAATTAATAGAAGGGGAGGCGCGGTTCGTGCCCACCCGAGCGGTGAGAATGGTTAGTGAGCCATGGGGATGAGGAGCAGTGGACCGAGGCTGGTCGTGGGTTCAGCGGGTTATGGACCGATTTAAAACTGCCACCGTGGACTAACGAGAGAGAGAGAGAGAGAGAGACAGAGGGAGAAAGAGGCAAAGAGAGAGAGGAGAGAGAGAGAGGGTGCGAGTGAGTGAGAAAGTTACGTGTATATATGCAGTGCAGGGTAGGCGTTGGCTAATTGATACGTTCCCATTAATTATTACGTCATTTCCGGTGAGCCGTGTTGCGGCGCCAGCACGTGGCCCTGACAAGAGCGCTATGCCCTCGGTTTTACCACTCTTCCACGTATACGTGTGAAAATGTGTATAAATACGCCTGATGGAGAAAAAAAAGAGGGTTGAATGAGTGTGGAATTGAAAAAAAAAAAAAAGAAATGTGAGTTGTTTCTAATTAAATCACTGGCAGAATTTGTCTAGAAAACGTGCGAGGGTCCAGGGATTTTTGGATTTGCTGTAAGGTTATTGGCAGGAGGTAGGGTATAATATTCGGGGAAATTGTTTCCACGTACAATTATAAAAATTTAAGTTTTCTTTTAAATCCCATTGATTTATGTGATTTTGCATTAATTTTGAACCATTTTTGAAAAATTTATAGCTAAATTTACTAGAAGTAGTTTTGCTTCCTTAACTTTCAAAAAAATCATGGAAACTACTTAGAAACTACATGAATCGATGGCAAATGAGTTGAACTTTCTGCTGATTATCGAGTTTTTAAATTACGACCAATAGAACCTGAGATATTATCAGAAAAATCAAAATCCTAAAAAATCTAAAGTTCTTCAATAGAATCATCACAAAAGAAGTGAGCTCAAAGCTTTTCGCTATGAAAATCCATTCACAGACTCCAATTCTATCCGCAAATCGTGAATAAATGGACACTAAACAGATACATAGAAAACGAGACTATTTGAAATGTAGAAAAATGAGGAGAAAAAAAAAATCATGAATTCCAAATGAAAAGCAATATGTTGAATGCATTGAGGATGCTTAGAGGCCATCGAGAAGCGATCCATTAGACCATACCAACCTCGTAATTTACATTTGAATTTACATTCTCTCGTATACACCTTGAATTGAAACATAGAGACAAGTAGTACCCTGGGCTCATACACGTACTACATAACGTCTCCCACGTAACGTGGCTGCTTGTCGATGAGGTCGATTCCCCCTCCCCCCTCTCTTCTTACTCTATCTCTCTCTCTCTCTCTCTCTTTACCTCTATATATCGCGCGAGAAGGTGCCAGAGACAGTTAGCATCCTCTAATCAAGCAACCGTCCATCTGCATACGAATGTAACGCGCACGAGAGACATTCACTCAGTGAAACTACGAGTCAGAATAGCTAGACTTTAGTGCCGATGAGGGCTTAAGCGTATTCCCCTGACCCCCTCCCACTTTGCCACCCCTTTTGACAGTTCTCTCTGCAGTAGCATCAATGTGGGCAAACTGTTTTCATGCGAGTCCTCGAGCTCTTGCTCACTTGTTGAACTTGGTAACGGAGAGAGAGAGAGAAAGAGAGAGAGAAGAGGCGAGTGCCTCTGCGTTTCACGCCATTAAATATTTCAATGAGACTGCATAATTTCTTTCATCTAACTCACATGAATGAATTCAAATCGGTAGCATGTCTTTTGATCTACAGTATTTAGACTAGCAACAAATGATTGACGATGTTTCGTCTTTTTTTTTAATCTACAAATTTTTGATCTTGAAAACCGAAATTAATAACCATGCATACACTGAGAAAAGGATTCTGAGAAGATGAATGAATATTAGGCTTTTGTAGAGTAGAGCTGACGCAAACTCAAAATTTAATTCCGATAACAATTTTTAATAAATCTAAGTTTTCATAGTTAAACATCAATTCCTACCATTCATTTAGCCAATTTAAATTGAAATCCTCGAAAATTTAGAAATATACCGTCAATGGCCCAATTAATGCCATCGGCCCGATTAATGCCACTTTTCATACATTTTCGTGATTATTAAACTTATTCGAATTCTCAACTCTAAGTAATTGGTAACAGTGGCTAGAAAAAATTTCTGCGGACACCGGACAATCAAAATATCCGATATTTTTCTACTAGATATATTTCTAAAATTAATCCGTCAAATTAGACCAGCGTGCTCAGCAAGATAAAGCCCTGAAGCTCTTCATGTGGGGTTAGAATGCCTCATCAGTTCAATGTGTGATATTGAGAAAATTTATGTATTTAATGAATCGAAAATTGCATTGATTGTTAGCAAAATCATTGAACTTTCATATAAATCGACGAATAATTTAAAAATAACGACCAGGGATGGAAATTAATTGATGGCAGTTATTGGGACACTCTATGGCAAAAATCGGGCCAGGGTGGCATGAATCGGGCCATGAGCAAAATATTTTCAAAAATATAAATTCAATAATTTTTATCATCAATTCAGGAAAATAATTAATGGAAATGATAGTCCAGACCCTAAATTCGTTCGAGGAAAAATCAAATTTGAATTGATGATAATATATAATTTTTCTATGAAAGATATGTGGCAGAATAGGTCTCTTGGTGGCATTAATTGGGTCATTGACGGTATTATGCGGAAAATAGAGTCAATTTTCATCATTTTATTATATTGTTTTGATTGATTGCGGGGAGAGGGAACGCGTCGTGAGGTGAAATAACAAGGAAAAAATAATCGATATTTTTGCCAAATAAAGACAGTTGAAGACGCACACAAGAGTAAGAAAGAGACCAATGGCTTAGGAGCGGGGCAATTTCGGGTTGAGAAACCACTTGAGCCTTCTCTTGACCAGTGAGTTCTCTGGTGTGACTGTTATCGTTAACTTTGTTTTAGTTAACTTTGTTTTAGTTCTTCTTGATGAAGAAAAGCGTAGTGTTTCAACTGAATGCCATCTGACCAATGATTCTAGATGATTATTTTTCGAAATTTTCCAAATCTGTATTAGAATTATTAGCGTATTTTCCATTTTAGTTTCATTTATTTTTTTCGTTTATGTATGATAAAATTTGGGTTGATATTATTCCACGCGAAGCATTCGAGTTATTGACTAGAAAAAAGGACGTTTTTGAAGCAATAAGTGCATAAAGTACTTGTTTTCATAATAATTTAAAATTAAATTTTTGAAGCCCAAAGAAGGTGGGTGGTGTGGGAGTCAATAGAATTCTTCAGCAAAATCCCGAGTGTCGCAAATAGGGTAGGTCGTGATAGGTTCTTTTTGAGGCCTATGCATCACTACGTCACCGTCGTAACCTCGGGTCATACAAAACGTGGTGATAATCTCAATTTCATAGTCTTCATTTTTTCGCTTTATGGGTTATACTTTCCAGAAAAAAGTTTATGTGTCTTTTTCAAAAAAAATTTAATTAGGATGTTGTTCTTGCTTTGCGTTGTGTGACTGGGCCCCAGACGATCAAAATATATCAAAAAATTTCATTTAATTATAGTACAAACAAATTTTTAAATTGCGTCAGCTGTGCTCTATCATAGCCGAATATTAGATGCCTCGAATACATTGATGCGTTAAATATGAATGAATACGCAGTTGAGGCACTACGATGGGCAAATACAATCCTCATTTTTGCTTGGATGTGTTTTTTCTCGTTGAAGTAATTTATTTCAAGTATTGTCATGAAAATTCATTTTTTTCGTCAAAAAAGGTATATTTTGGGTAATTCGAATATTAAGTCCACTTTCCTCAATCGAAGCCACCTAAACGAACCATTCCTTAAATATTAACGAATATTAGTTTAGTTAGCATTCTAACTATCATTCGTCAACAGTTAACGAGACTCGTTTCAGCCAAACGCATCAGTTTCTCAGTGTACATATTTTGAAAAAAAGAAACTTTTGTTTATTGATTCCAACATTGATATATGGTATCTTTTTTTTGGGGGAAAAATTCCGTTTTGTTACAAGTTTTTGCATTGATACATAGGTGTGTTAAGATTGAAGTAGCGTTCAAATTTGGTGAATTCGATGTATTAGAATGGGTAAGTCTGGCTTGGGGTCTTGCTCAATGATTTGAGATCTTGAATTGCGTGTCAACGCCGGCACGTGAGATCACGGGTTATACCTATTTTGGCGAGGGGGCCAGTTAAATGATATTGATTAGCGCATGTCTTATTAATGAACGCAATTAGTTCTCGCGGAAATTTTAACTAAAAAATAATTGAAAAATTGTTTGCCTCTTGTAGTCCCAATTCTCGAAGGAACGTAGGAATCTTCAATTCAATCAATATTACCAGATGAAGGACTATTGTCTCGACACTTTTATCTCCTGATTTTCTGACAGCAATAAAACTCCTACAAATTAGAAATGAGACGGTAGAATTGAATGAATTATCTATCAATCAATTGCTACCAATGATTGGAAATACGAGAATTGGATAAATTGGCAATCCACGCACGATAGCACGATGTGATTAAATATATATATTGAATTCTTAAAGACAGACTATTGCTACTGTGATACTTCATGAAAGACAAAGAAGCTTACGAGATTTGCTCCTTCATTTCATTTTCCGCATATCAGACGAGAATTTCTTCATATATCTGTCTTTCCTTTTCACAGCAAATTTTTTCCTCTTCTTCCTCATTTTTCTCATGCCTCTAATTTTTCTCCAACTCTCTCTCTCTTCCTTCTTCCCATGTACTCCCTCATTTTGAGCTCAACAGAGCGCAGAATCGAATCAAAATCTCGTCTCGTGTTTCACAGCAAACGATTACAAATTAATTTTCCCCCTCACCCCTTTTATTTTCTTTCTTCCCTTCATCTCCCACCCCCCCCCCCTGCTACTTCTCATCAATTGCCTTCTCCCTGTGTTCGCCTGTATATTCTTTGTCGCTTGTATTCCAGGGTGTCAGAATAACCTCGCCTCTTTCACCACCCCCCCCCCCCCCCTCTTCCTCTAACTGTGTGGAGTTTAAAGTAACAGTTGATACTAACCCAGCTTGCTCATTTGCGACAGTGAACACGTACACCAGCACCTAAGGGAGGCCCATTTTTTCTTCCCTCTCAGAAAAAGCTCTGAGAAAATAGAAAATGAAAGAGAGAGAGAGAGTTGGTCGAATGCATCGTAACATCCAAAGGAATACTACCAGGTACGTAGAGTAAAGGCGTGCTGGCCGTTAAGCGCGCCATTTTACGGCGACTTCCCTTTAGACACTTCATTTCTTTGAGAAAACCAATCTCTTCTATACTTAACGGATAATGATTTTCCTGGTATTGCAATTTGCGTTGTGAACTTTCCTTCTTCTCTACCCCAAGACATGTGAGAGATAATAATAAGGAGAAAGGTGCGAGAAAAGAAAAAGGGTAGACCCATTAAATTTCCAGGAGACAACTGAAATATGATAACGCACGTTTAATATTTTATAGTTAAATTTTTGAGATACACGAGAATGGTGATTGTGTGTGGATTTAATCCTGTCGCTTTTAGAATTTAATGAATTTTCATGCCATGCGATTATTTCTAAAAAGAGGGAAGAAAGGATGATACTCGGACCAGTAACCGTGTGTCTGTAACATCTCTCTCTCTCTCCCTCCAATTTTCTACGTAAACCATTATTATTGTCGGTAGTTTATCATTGGTCTCTGTGGATACGCAAGTCGTTGCTTAAAGCAGCATTATACCGGGCTCACTTGGCAGGAAGGAGAAGATCGTAAACCGTACCTACACTCAACCCAGGCATTCTCCTCCTTTCTCTTTCTCTCTTCGTCTCTACTCCTTTTTTAACTCTATATCGCTACCTCAGTGGCGGCAAAGAGGCTGCTAAAGGCGTAGAATATTAAGCGGTGAAGTAAACACGCATCCAGGGTTTAGACGCAGCAATAAAGTGCTCTACCCTCAACGGCAATAAAAGTAGCAGAGAAATTTATCACCGTTATTCGTCTAATATCAAGACCTTTTACGGGATATCATTCTGGAGTTGATAATTTCATTCGTGACTCTTACAATTCCCACTGCTGACTTTTCCCTATTTTTCTTTATTTACATAAATTGTGATAATATTATTCTTCTAGAATTACCCACAGGAAATTTGCCCTTGGAGTACATACCTCCGAAAAGAACTTCGAAGCACGCACGGAGCCAAATTGATCACATTCCATTTTTTCTAAATGATAGGGAAGACCGGGGCAAAGTGGGGTACTTAAAGGAAGGAAAGAGTTTGCAGGGCCTAAAATTTGATCTCATCTCTATTTTTACCCATCTTTTTGTTTTTTCAATCAATGAAGTCACGTCGATCATGTTGAGCCCATTCGGGTAAAGTGGGGTACCTAAACAAAATTTTATAAAAAGTTGAGATTTTATTATTTTTCAGTAATTGATCATTCTGTTGAGTATTTGAAGCATTTTTGGAAGAGATGGTCCATTATCATCGCGGTTTGAGACAAAGTAGGGTACACGAAAAAAATGAAATTTCATCACAAGTAGAAAAAGAATGTGATTATTGAAGTCTGCCACAAAGAGGATTAATTTAAGTTTTATATTCAATATGTATTTATTGATTTATCTTGTGTCCAGACGAGAAATAATTGTTTATAATGAAAACTACAAAGGTGAACAATCGTTGTTGAATAAAACCAATTATTGTCTATATTGATGCATTTTGGCTAAAAAAAAAAATCACTTTCAAAAATACTGCACTTCCCCCTCAATTTCCCTCACGCAATAAAGAATGAGCACTCAAGCAACCATTTTTGATGAAAAAAAATGCTCCAAAAAAATAGATACCCCACTTTGCCCCGGTCTTCCCTATATCTCAAAAAACTATGCATTTTTTCGGATTTTATGTTATACGGTTTTTTTTGTAGATAAAACAATGTGCTTTAGAATACAATCATCGTTGGTTTGAATTAACTAGTTTTCGATGGTAAAAAAATGAATCAACATTGGACCTCTCTCCTCAAGTAGGCCAATTTGAATAAAAAAGTCTATAAGCATCGAAGCCAAGTATTTCAAATATTTCTATCCATTTTCATCATATTTTAGTACAAACAATTTTTTTAGGATCAAAATGATCCTCTGTGTACTCCAAGGGTCAAAGTTTGTGAAGGATCGATCCAATCGAGGTAGAATATTGGTGGAAAATTATCAAACTCCCAGGACGTGTAAATAATAGCTGAATACACTGAAAGTGTTCAACTAGAAATTAGATAAATTTACAACTAATGAAGGTAGTCTCAGTCAAGAGAGAGGGGGGGATGCAATTATAGTTAAGGACTGTTGCATCAGTGACATTGTCAGGAGAATATGATAAGCACCGTTGGATATCAGCCCGAGTGTGGGCCAGTGGTACCTAATTACGGAAGAGCCCCGAGGCACTACTATAAATGGGTCCTGTATCTCCTTTGAGAACGATGGTATATATATACAGTAGTTTACCCTGCAATTCCAATGGCTCTAATTGCAAATGTCTCAGCACATCCATGTAAATCCATCAAACAGTATAAAGTGATTAAAATTATTTCCAAAAAAAAACACAAAAAAAAAAACTATTCTCAACCTACTTGCAACTACTTTATTTTCGTATTTCTATTAAACGGAAATTGCTTATTGCACAGTGTCGAAGTAGTTGTGAATTTCTAAAGGACCGATAAATTCCATGCAATTCAACTTTGCGGATAAACCGTTTCCCAATTTTGGTGAAATGAACTGGCTTGGCACAAGCAAAGCGGTTTTCCCTGAGGATAGAAGGAGGGCAAAATGCACTACCAAGGGCATCGGTGCGGCAACGCGTGGCAACTTGGTTGCTAGCCGATTAGACTGCCTGGATGATGGTAGAGAAGTGTGGTAGTAGTGGGGAGGAGTACTCACAAGTTTTCGGGGTATATCGGTCCAATTACCAGGACGAGGGTGAATCTGCCAACTAAGAACTCTTCGCCCAGTTTGTTGGGTTGGGATACTATAGAAGAAGAGAGTGTGTGTAAGAGAGATATATATATATATATATATATATATATATATATATAGAGAGAGAAAGGGAGTATGGAAACTAGTGAAATAGGATAAAATGTACTTCTCTCGCTCACAACATATATTCAATTCTTGATTATTAATTAAATCTCTTGCATAAAGCTGTTTCGGCTGGTAAACTCTAAAATATATTGCTTTGTATCGGTTAATTAATGCCCCCCACCAACAAGTCGACGCTTCTATCTGTTATATGCCACAATGACTACCCCAAAATTTCTGACATTCTCTGACATTTTGTTAATTTCCAGTTGTATTTTCCATAATTATGAAAATAAATTTGTCTACGAGAATTAACTTAATTATCATCAGAATTATTGTTAACAGAGACAGATTGTAGTACTACGCATGGGTTTACTGAAGAAGACCAGTGCTTTTGGTTGTAGGAAATTGATTGTCATTATCAAAATGTCGTAGTTCAGGATCTTTTGGATGGAGGCTTGTAGACATTGTAGTATGTTGTGGCCCTTTAATCGTACTACCTCGAATTACCTGAGCTTGAGGTACCTGTAATTTGAGGCTTTAGCCACTTCATCAGCCACCAGTGACTGATTCTACAAAGTCAACGACTCAATTCAGCTAATTAATTGGGTTGAATGCATTCTAACGTCACTCTGTCTTATTCGAATCTCCAAGCAACCAATATATATATATAGATATAAATACACACAAATATATATATTTATATATATGTTTGTATAAAGTACATTTTGGGGACGGATGACGGGAATGGGTCGAAAACCTTGGAAAATGCATTATATGTTATACAAAATAGAAGAAAATTTTTTAATTATTTTCTTTCTATTTTTTTTTAATGAATTTCCATGTAATGTCAACTATGAGACTTTTCATATAGTGATTACTTTGAGGACTTCTATAAATTTCCTATTATTGAGTGATATGAGGACATGTATATATATATATACAGATATTGAAAAAACTATGGGGACTTCCATATAACGTTCTTTTTGAGGACTTGTATATACAAGTATATAACGATGGTTTCGAGGACTTGTAGATTTTATTGTATTTACGGCTGTTATGAGGACATATGGAATATAGGGATTTTCGTGCAATGATCGTTTTGAGGACTAGGTGATTCAATTTATGGTAACTATGAGGACATCGTACTTTTGGATGTCCCCCTCTTCTTTTTTTTCATCTAATAACATTCGTTTCTGTAATTTGAATTGAAATTTTGGGTGGGGGGAGAATGGAGCAAATTGCTACACTTTTTTTCTCTTTTCGCGAGGAAATGGAGTCAATCTAAAAGATGAATCTATAGATGAAAAACAAACTTTAAGAAATTAGATACTCTTTTCTTTTTTTCATTGAAAAAATGCACGACAGCGTCAATTACAGGAGTTTTAATAAATTTTTATGTTTTGAAGGAAAAGGGGGAGGGGGAAAAACACTTTGTGGCTGATTTTAAACATCACGTGGATGTGAGGAGCTGTGACGTCACTTCCGGTGAAATTTTTAAATGTAATGAAAAATTGGAATAGTAATAGCATTTTTCGAGTTCCTATCGGCAATTTTTCGAAAACTAACGCAGATACACCTTTTTTGCACGAATCCATTTTTGTAGAGAATTCGAAGAGCTACAAGAAAGGATCTGGGAAAAATTGCTCTATCTCGCTTATTTTCCCAGATATTTTCAAAAAACATGTGGGATTTGCTTTTTGAATTAACCGCTGTTATGAGGACCGTCCTCAAAACAGCCAGATGTCCCCGAACATTACCTTATATGAGCAAATAGGTCCTCAAACTATACTTTACACAAACATATAGGTATATATATATATGTATGTTTGTGTAAAGTACATTTTGAGGACATATGAAATATGGAAATTTTCATATAGTGATAGTTTTGAGGACTAAATAATTCGGTTAATGGTGACTATGGGGACATGGTACTTTCGGGACTTTTTGTATAATTCTGATTACGATGACACGTAATACGTCCTGAAATCATGAGAGTCGAGAGATAAGTTTCTCGACAAATATTCATTTATGAAAACTTTTTGGAGCAAAGAAGCTCTTAGGAAAATCTGGAAAAATTTTGGAATGATACTGCAACATCCTTGCATTGCTGGGTCATTTCTCAAACTCTTCATTTATAAAAACTTTTTGGAGCAAAGAAGCTCTTAGGAAAATCTGGAAAAATTTTGGAATGATACTGCAACATTCTTGCATTGCTGGGTCATTTCTCAAACTCTTTCGTACAGGCCACTGCCCTGAAAAAAATTACATAATAACAGCTTCGAGAATTTGTAGCTCTGAAGATGTCCCCACAATAACCATTATATGCATTTATATAGGTCTTCAAAGTTCCCATTGTATGAAAAAAATTCATTGTATGTCCCCAAAATAACCATTCGATGAATTTCTTGTAGATACAGATTTTCTACGCAATGGTCACTTTGAGGACCTTTAAAAAAGCATAACCCTGTTATGTATGGATCCTAGGTCAAGGTCGCGATATCACGCTTCGAAGTTTTCAAAACAATGTAGACACATTGAAAACTCTTCTCAAATTTTTGCAGATTTTTTCACAAGATCATTCGCTCCGGAAACAATTTGTTGATGATTCCACCTCTCCGTTTATTTTTTACCCACGGTCTCCCCTAATCGTTATCAGTAAAATAAATAAATGTTAACATCTTAATTACTATAAAACACTGTTTGAATATTGTAGGAAATTGCAGATGAAGGGAGCTACATATGTTTGTAAGGTTATGTTCTACTACTAATTGTGGAATGATGTACTATGAGGACCGTCCTCAAAGTATACAAAAGATAGGATGTTATTTTGAGGTCATCGTCCTCATTTATTTTATAGAAACCATAGGTTCTCGGAGTTCACTTTATATAAAATATGTAATTTCGAGGACGGTCCTCAAAGGTAGCATTACACAGAAAAAATTTCGAGGACCGTCCTCAAAACAGCCAGATGTCCTCAAACATTACGTTATATCAGCAAATAGGTCCTCAAAATGTACCTTACACAAACATATATATATATATATATATATATATATATATGTTTGTATAAAGTACATTTTGGGGACGGATGACGGGAATGGGTCGAAAACCTTGGAAAATGCATTATATGTTATA
Organism: Aleiodes leptofemur; assembly: GCA_963942555.1. Classification (NCBI taxonomy): domain Eukaryota; kingdom Metazoa; phylum Arthropoda; class Insecta; order Hymenoptera; family Braconidae; genus Aleiodes; species Aleiodes leptofemur. The sequence continues at coordinate 10,635,705 of OZ012620.1, forward strand.
CAAAATAGAAGAAAATTTTTTAATTATTTTCTTTCTATTTTTTTTAAATGAATTTCCATGTAATGTCAACTATGAGACTTTTCATATAGTGATTACTTTGAGGACTTCTATAAATTTCCTATTATTGAGTGATATGAGGACATGTATATATATATATATACAGATATTGAAAAAACTATGGGGACTTCCATATAACGTTCTTTTTGAGGACTTGTATATACAAGTATATAACGATGGTTTCGAGGACTTGTAGATTTTATTGTATTTACGGCTGTTATGAGGACATATGGAATATAGGGATTTTCGTGCAATGATCGTTTTGAGGACTAGGTGATTCAATTTATGGTAACTATGAGGACATCGTACTTTTGGATGTCCCCCTCTTCTTTTTTTTCATCTAATAACATTCGTTTCTGTAATGTGAATTGAAATTTTGGGTGGGGGGAGAATGGAGCAAATTGCTACACTTTTTTTCTTTTTTCGCGAGGAAATGGAGTCAATCTAAAAGATGAATCTATAGATGAAAAACAAACTTTAAGAAATTAGATACTCTTTTCTTTTTTTCATTGAAAAAATGCACGACAGCGTCAATTACAGGAGTTTTAATAAATTTTTATGTTTTGAAGGAAAAGGGGGAGGGGGAAAAACACTTTGTGGCTGATTTTAAACATCACGTGGATGTGAGGAGCTGTGACGTCACTTCCGGTGAAATTTTTAAATGTAATGAAAAATTGGAATAGTAATAGCATTTTTCGAGTTCCTATCGGCATTTTTCGAAAACTAACGCAGATACACCTTTTTTGCACGAATCCATTTTTGTAGAGAATTCGAAGAGCTACAAGAAAGGATCTGGGAAAAATTGCTCTATCTCGCTTATTTTCCCAGATATTTTCAAAAAACATGTGGGATTTGCTTTTTGAATTAACCGCTGTTATGAGGACCGTCCTTGAAACAGCCAGATGTCCCCGAACATTACCTTATATGAGCAAATAGGTCCTCAAACTATACTTTACACAAACATATAGGTATATATATATATGTATGTTTGTGTAAAGTACATTTTGAGGACATATGAAATATGGAAATTTTCATATAGTGATAGTTTTGAGGACTAAATAATTCGGTTAATGGTGACTATGGGGACATGGTACTTTCGGGACTTTTTGTATAATTCTGATTACGATGACACGTAATACGTCCTGAAATCATGAGAGTCGAGAGATAAGTTTCTCGACAAATATTCATTTATAAAAACTTTTTGGAGCAAAGAAGCTCTTAGGAAAATCTGGAAAAATTTTGGAATAATACTGCAACATCCTTGCATTGCTGGGGCATTTCTCAAACTCTTCATTTATAAAAACTTTTTGGAGCAAAGAAGCTCTTAGGAAAATCTGGAAAAATTTTGGAATGATACTGCAACATTCTTGCATTGCTGGGTCATTTCTCAAACTCTTTCGTACAGGCCACTGCCCTGAAGAAAATTACATAATAACAGCTTCGAGAATTTGTAGCTCTGAAGATGTCCCCACAATAACCATTATATGCATTTATATAGGTCTTCAAAGTTCCCATTGTATGAAAAAAATTCATTGTATGTCCCCAAAATAACCATTCGATGAATTTCTTGTAGATACAGATTTTCTACGCAATGGTCACTTTGAGGACCTTTAAAAATGCATAACCCTGTTATGTATGGATCCTAGGTCGAGGTCGCGATATCACGCTTCGAAGTTTTCAAAACAATGTAGACACATTGAAAACTCTTCTCAAATTTTTGCAGATTTTTTCACAAGATCATTCGCTCCGGAAACAATTTGTTGATGATTCCACCTCTCCGTTCCTTTTTACCCACGGTCTCCCCTAATCGTTATCAGTAAAATAAATAAATGTTAACATCTTAATTACTATAAAACATTGTTTGAATATTGTAGGAAATTGCAGATGAAGGGAGCTACATATGTTTGTAAGGTTATGTTCTACTACTAATTGTGGAATGATGTACTATGAGGACCGTCCTCAAAGTATACAAAAGATACGATGTTATTTTGAGGTCATCGTCCTCATTTATTTTATAGAAACCATAGGTTCTCGGAGTTCACTTTATATAAAATATGTAATTTCGAGGACGGTCCTCAAAGGTAGCATTACACAGAAAAAATTTCGAGGACCGTCCTCAAAACAGCCAGATGTCCTCAAACATTACGTTATATCAGCAAATAGGTCCTCAAAATGTACCTTACACAAACATATATATATAGGTGCTTATATATTTTTGCTCCACTGCACGTATGATTGGGCATCTCTCCCATATACATTTGAATAGAATGGAAGGAAAATAGAGGAATGGGGATTGGATCTATTGGCCAAAGCACTGTGGCAAAATGCTGCAGGGGCAAGGGTGGCTATTACAATTAGTCGCCATTATGGATAGGGAGGGTTTAGTTGTAGCGTTCACATCGACCAACCGGTTCAGCCCCTGGATGACCGAAGCGACCGGTCAGTCTATCATTGCGAATCTACCGTGTATGTGGTGCCCCTGGTGTATCTTCTTTCTCTCTTTATCCAAAAGCACTATATACTCACTGCAACATTTCTCTCCATTCGTTCGAAAATACCCGCCTCTACACTTCAACCTTTCCACCTCTCTTTCTCTCTTTCTATCTATCGTTGTGTTGCTGGCCGCACTCGTACCCAGTCACACTGGCGTAATTACAAGCATTCATTTCACACTAAAAGCCAGGAACCTGGGATAGCTGGCTACCGAACGAGTCCCGTGCGAGCTCTCTACTTTTTTTTTTTATTCAATTCTTTTTTTTTTTTTTTTCCTCTATTCTACGATTTTTTTTTCCTCTCTATTTTATCTGAAATTCACGCGATTACAGGACACCACTGTCCAATGCATTTGACTCTGCCGATTGTGAAGTCAAACGTGTATTCACGTGGAAGAGAGTAAAAAAAATATATAGAGGCGAGTGTCATTGGAGTGAGAGAAAGGGAAAAAGATACATTCGAATAATATGAATAGCACTTTTCATGAATTGAAGCTATATAATCGTAGTTTTATTTTTTTTGATAAAAGCTATTTCTTTGGATTTTATGCCAGGATCAGCATGGTACTTCATTCAAAGCACTGGGTTTTACGAGTAGATCATTTTGATGATGAACAGATTGGTAATCCAGTTAATTACATGACATAATCATGATAATAATAACGGCCTGTGAATGAGGTAATTAGGTTTATTAAGTAGCTCAATGATGGGCTGTGGTCAGTGATGTTGTGGGTTATCAGCTTACAAGTATTCTTTGATTATAATGTGAAGAAGCTTCAACAATCTGCAATTCATGACAACAGCTAATTATCCTCCTTTCTTCTTTCGTTTGGCATTGTATTATCATATCATCGCCTTAGAGTGAAAGGGGCGTAAGTGCCAAAAACACGAAATTCTGGTGTGAAAGGGGCGTATGTCCACTTATCACTTCAAAATGTTTTTTATGGCCTCTGGAACATTATTTGGATAATTGGAAAATTAAAATAACAAAGTGGCGTAACTACCAATTTTAAAATGAAAGGGACGTATCTCCACACTTACACTTCTCTGTTATTTTCTTTTCGAACGCTACATAATTGTTAAAGTTAAAGTGAAAAGGACGTATCTCCGCACTTACGCCTCTTTGTTTTTATAATTTTTTTTTATCTCATGAGAATTTTTGGAGTTACGCCCTTTTGTTTTTAGGATTTTTCATTTAAATTTTGGCACTTACACTTTTTTGTTTTTATAATTTTTTTTACAGTATATGAAAATTTTTGGAGTTACGCCCTTTTGTTTTTAGGATTTTTTATTTCAATTTTGGCACTTACGCCCCTTTGCTATTAGTTTCTTTCCGATGATTAGGAAAAATTCAATGAAAACAGTAAAAACAAAGGGGCGTATCTCCGGCACTTACGCCCCTTTGTTATGAGTCAGTGGTACTCACGTCTTTATGTTATTATTTTTTTTTTCACTAATATTGCGTGAAAGGCCTTGAAAAGCCTATCGGAGCAATAATAGTGGAGATACGCCTTTTTGTTATTTTGAAGAAAAAAAATCGGGAAAAATGGCACTTACGCCCCTTTCACTCTAAGGCGACGATATGATATCACGATTTACAGTGGAAAAAAACCAATACAAGCATGAACGATAAGGAGAATTATTGACACGAAAAAGTAGGAAAAATAAACATTACCGGATATTCATGATTTGACGTTGAATGAAATCGTCGAGGAAGCAGTGATGCAAAAAGAAGAGAGACATTCCCTTATACTCTCATGAATCAATTCTGAAGAAGTCGAGGTGCCATCTTCTCACGAATCCTCTCTCGACATCATAAACCATTCATCCATATGTCTGTCTCTCATTCTCCACTTCTTTTTTTTTTCTCCTGATTTTTTTTTCTTCCTTGGCTCACTCAATTTTATTCTTTTTTTTTCTCCCTTTTTTCTTACTTCAATACCTCTTCTTTAGAGCATCGAGAGTGCCATCACATATACTTTGAGATATAACGTGGAGTACCCCTAGCCTTCTTATACATCATGGTCTTATGAAAATAGAGTCTACACTATGCAGAGAGTAAAGAATGAGCCAATCTCGCGTATGATCGAGCATTTCGATTTCATAGAGAGACACACATTATCCGTACTGTGATCGCTTATATACACGGAGTAGTGGAACGTGTTAAAATGAAGAGGTAAAAGTGTAGAGAGGAAGAGAGGAAAAGAGAGGGAGAGAGAGAGAGATTGAGCGTGGAGCCATGAAACTCAAACTATTTTTTCACTACTTTTTTCCAGATGTTTTTTTGCCATTTTTTTTTTTTTTTTTTTTTGGATCCAGAGAACACGGGACCCAATCAGACGCCCTTGATGCTCTCTACGCTTGCGAATATAAATGCCCTCCATTTCGTCTATATAATCATGGGAGTGTGAAATTAACCAGCCAATTCTGCAGTCAACCGCGAACCCTGCACGCATCACCGGAAAAGCACCATCCTGCTGGCCAATGGGGTACAGCTCTGCATCATCCTTTTGCCATTGGCATCCAATCCAAAATGCCATTAAAATTTTCATTCTCAACCATTATTTTTTTTTTTCACGTTTTCCTCGTTTTTCCAGTCTCAGTGTCTCTCTCTCTTTCTCTTTCTCTCTCGTGGTGTTTTGTATGTGGAAAAGTCTATTGGGGGGAAAAAAAATTACATCACTTTTGCACATTTAGTAGAACGATGAAATTTTCATTTTTTCAGTGGAGAAAAAAATATTGTATGGCTCGTCAAGCAACAGATGGTGCTTGAAATTTTCCATTGAAAAAGCAAAAAACAAAGCACCAGCGGTTAACAAAGGTGAGCAAAAATGAAACAATAGGGGGATCTGGTAACAGATGGGTGTTAAATGAGAGTAGGATTTTTCTTTTTTTTTTTGGTTTTTGAGAGAAAAAATTTGGAAAATTGATGAGTTGAAAAAATTATAATTATATTTTACATTTTTGATGAGGATCTGGTGGTGCATTGTGAATTTACAAATTTTGGAAAATGCAATTTTGGTTTCGAAGAATTACAACGAAATCAATAATTTTACAAATAGATTTTCTCCTATTTTCCATAAATGTCTATTAATTTACCAACTGATCTTCATCAACTGTCGAATGAAATATTTTGGAGGGCTTCTTCGACTAGCTCGATAGAGGAGAACTTACGAGATAATCCACTCGAGGTATTTAGGATTTTCAGGGATACTATAGGAATATCCCACAGGAAACAGTGGAAATCATTTAGATATATCTAAATTTACACAAAAATCGAAAATAAAGTAATCATCAATATAGAATTTTTTCAGATTTTTAAAAACGCACATTCTGTAGTTTCTATGTATTTTTCCATTTCAATTGTTTATAAAAAATAGGAATATGGGATTTCAACAATTAAAATTTTTTTAATGGAATCTCATACTCCTTCCCCACAGAAAAGTATTCTTCCACTTTTTTCATATAACTAATATTGAATGAGATACAAGCATTCGAAGCTGGAGAGAAATGACCACCTATAGCGGTTTTTTCAAAATTCAAATGGCCGTATTTTTGGCAAAATTTTTTTTTTCGTGGTGAATGACTTGTCTTGAGCGTTTCCATAACATATCAAAAAATGAAAAAAATCAAAAAATCAAACCCGAAAAGTGAGTGGAATAGCGTGGAATGCCTCATATAGATGATATGAAGTCCAAACAATGAAGTTCGTAAAAAGGTGTTAATTGAGTCTGTTTGAGGAGCAACTCTTTTTTCGTTATGTGCTCGTTCAGAGTCAATCCATGTTCTTCTCAGTGGACACCCGAAGGTGTTCACTAGTCGAGGGTAGTCTATAATATGGCGAGACTTTGAGGTTTCTGACTGAGAAAAAAAAATTCTGGTCTCAAAGAAATGTATTTCGTGCAAGTAAATATGAAAAGTTCGTCTCAAAAAAGCATTGATCATCTATATCTATATCTATAAAAATTTAGTATAATTATTTGTACAAAATACATCTCTTTGAGACCAGGAATCCTTTCTCTCGGTGCAGTCACATCATGATTCAGAATTATTGGATAAGCATTCCCACACTTGGGCCAATCTTCCACACAAAAAAGATGGACAAAGCAGATTCTCAGTCAAACAGTTCTGTAAAAAGAAATTAGCCTCTTACTTGTGGCCGAAAATACTCATGTCGCTTTTTTTTTTAGAGATTTCGGTCAATAAAAACCGCTTCATTACAATTTTTCCTTATTCAATAAGTAAAAAGAAAGTGAAATAGCTGACCATTTTTCGTACAGGGGGGATAAAATTTGGGAATTGATGAGTTGATAAAATAATAATTATATTTTACATATTCTTATTTGGATCTGATGGTAGATCATGAATTTATAAAATTTTAACAAATGCTATTTTGGCTTCAAAGAGTTACAACAAAATCGATAACCCTCTTGTTCTCCTTTTCATCGGACTAAAAAAAGAAAAAAAAGGAAAATAGATGAATACTGTTTGAAGTGGAATTTGTATAAGCAAACTTCATAAGCCGTATCAGTGCCTGAGGCATATCTATATACGATTCATGTCTCGATGCATTCTCCCCGCTGTTATTTCATAGCGTCTCTTGGGAGTTATCAGAAAGCCGTTCACCGGTTGGATTAGCATGTCTGAGGTCCACCAATTTCAATATCCACTTGATAAATATTCGTTTTAGGTAGAATGATATTCCGTTTTTCTTTCTCTTTACTCTGTATACCCAGATCTTTTTTTTTTTTTTTTTTTTCATCCACTTGAACTGCCATTTGTGATGTTGAAAGATTTTCATTTAATTTTTCCTTCATCTCTACCATGATGAAAGAAAGTAAGAAAAAAAAATCAAGTACTTGAGAATAATTTTTTCCTCAATGACAATCTTTCAAATCCATTTCGATGCGGTAAGTTTGAATACCACCTTATTACCGTGAAATCTTAGCAATGAACTCTGTGAGTGAAAATACCGTTGAAAAGTGAAGTGAATTCATTAATTCCATGGGATTACCATTAATTTCTTAATTAATGTACCCTTCTAAATGGAATGAAGAGGCAAGTTATACGGATAAATTTTGCACTAAGATCTTTGAGCAAACGTTGATGCATTCGTTCAAGCGTCAGACTTCCTCGTTCGACTTCTCTACCAACCAGGTTTGTTTTCTCTCTTTACAAACTTTATTTTCATTCTTTTCATGAATTTTCTACTTCATTCTTTCTTCCCCGTTTTTCCCTCTCTCTCTCTCTCTCGCTTTTTCTTCAACTCCTCCAGTCAAAGTTTGTCCCGTCTTGGCTTGAGTAAGTAATATAGCGGATGGACGAAGTGGGGGAGAGGTAAAAAGGAAGGAATGGGAGCATAGAATTTGTGGAAAGCTTTGGGACCAGAAGGAGCGTTGAGAACACTCGCACTGCTGAAGGGAAACGTCGAGTGAGTCCGTCTGGTAATATTAATAAGTAGAAAGGTAGAAATTGTAGAGGTACGAGGGGGGGGGGGGGGGGGGGGTTTGGAGAGTTAGAAAAGTTGGTTTGATCAGTCGTACCAACTCGGACTGCGGGGAGAGTAACTGGAGAGAGAGAAAAAAAAAAGAGAGATGATGGTGGAGAGAGATTCAAACACTAGACCACATCAGACGAATGGGCCTTTGCTGAAGCTATTAGCATAATTACAATACCTCTCTGGCTATCCGCTTCTCTGCTTACTTCACAAAATCACTCATTTTTTTTTCCAATCCCCAAGCCACTGCTTGTAATTTTTCTTTCCACTACTTCATCAATTCACTCTCATATTCATGGATAGCATTGCGAAATCAATTAGAGTGATGTGCGTCATCATTGAAAATGAAAACTCATACATCTCATTTTCGCTTTTCATTAAATTCCTTCATTTAAAAAGGAAATATATGCTTTACATATTCACGAGCTCATCAGTATTTTCTTTAGCTTACTAAATGCTCAAGATTATTCTCTACCTGGACATCTGAGAGGAAAAAAAACTGTCGCTTAACATGATTCTTCCATTTCTGGATGATTTAATAAATACCACTCTTCTCTGTACGACAGATTGAGAATTATAATCGTAATTGAGTTTAAGACTTTTGCACATTGCTGAGATGATACAGAATACAGAGAGAGAGTGTACTCTGTGCTCAGTTGTACTTGTTCCCTGTGGTTTATGGCGATCAACCACCCCTAACGACGAACCAAGCGTATATACTCCCAATGTCTATTACACATGATAGACTGCCGTTTGGGAAGCGTAAGGGCGCCAAGCTGAATCAGCTATGGTCAGCCAGGCGAGACACCCTCTCCTAGTACTGAACGTCTATGCCTGTGTGTTACTTTCATCTGCCTCTTTCCTTTCTAATTTTTCTGCAGTACGAAATCACAGTATTTGATAAAACTGAAGTGAGTAAATAATTTCATTTACATTTTCCTGATTTTATATCGTTTATTCCTATTTGAATTCTCTGATAATGAAATTTTTTTAAAAATAGTGTCTTTGGGAATGAAAATTGAAGTTTTACCTTGTGGATGTGTGGAACTAGTCTTGAAAGCGATGAAGTGAACTCGTGTTAAATGAGAGAGAATCTTATTTTGCACTTCATTGTATTTGTTTTCTATAAATTTAAATATAATTTCTTAATTCATTTAAAATGAACGTTTTCTGTTCTTCAATAATTTTGATCCTACAAATATTTCAATAATGCATTTTTTGGATTCTTGTGAATCCTTCCTGACACAGCATCCAATATTCTTTATCGATATATCCAACTGCAAAAACATGCTGCAGATGTTATCAATATTCCTCTCCTTTTCTTTTTTTCTATCACTTTTATTCTGCAATTCCAATCCAACATGCTTCTTTTATTCGACTGCAATGAAAATAAAGAAAAACTTCGGAATAAATGAAAGAAGTCGAAGTGAAATTGGTGAATTCAAAGCTAGAAAAAAAAAATAGTTGAAACCAGAGTGTGTGAGGCTAGAAAATGGACGAGAGTGACAGAGTTGTGTTCGTCTGTAGTAATGAAGCGGATTAGTCAGAATGACGGAGGACAGTAATTCCCTGGGCAAATGACATCGATTGTGCAGCGAATTCACAACGCGACACAATCGTTCAACTTCAACTGGTGGACCAGAGCATTTCATTGAGAATATTTTTTTTTTACTCTTTCCTTTAACCCTCACAATTAACAACAACATTTGCCTCTTTATTTTCAGAGTAAAATTGAAATTTTCATTTGAAAACTACCAACCTCCAAGAAATACCATAAATAATACAAGACAAAGTCGTAAATTTAACGAAATCAGCTTTTATCATATATTGGTTTTTCATCCGAAAAAATGGGTCTACGTGTCCAGTGAATCGCGATTGCCTCTAGTACTTGTAACGTGGTAAAAACCATCATCACAACGTGGGTGTAAAAAGAAAAGAAAGACTGGAAGAAAAAAAAAAGAAACAAGTAGAAGTAACAAGGGTGTTAAAAAAAAAGAAAGAAGAAAAGTGGAAGAAGTAAGTAACCAACAGTAGGGTAGAACGCAGTGGTTTGATCCCATGGGGCCAACCCGAACGGTGCGAGTGGCCGGAAATGATTACTCGTGATTTAAGAGGCTCTCCAACAGTTCTGGCCAACCGGATGCATTTAACCTGCTTGGAGGGCATGCCCTGTTTTATCGGTGAAGTGCAGAAATCGTTGGAGGGGGCTTAGACATCAACTCTCCACCTCTCTTTGCTCTCTATCCCTCTGCTCTTCCCACCACTCCCACACACACACACAAACACACACACATGCACTTGAACATCTTCATCTCTATTGAGAGACTTTGAATTTTTATATCCTCCTCTCGTCGTTATGTTGCACCATCACAATATCCACACAAGGGGCAATCCGAAAATTCTCATAGCATCAACTTCGATTTCGTAAATGCCAACCAGTATCACTGGTTAACCGCAACGTGCCAAGGTTAACCGAGCGATTGATCGTTAGGAGCGAGCAATCGTGTCCTCTGGCTGGAACCAAAGAGGGGTTCTCGTGATCATGTAGCCCACTCGAGACAAGTACCACCATCAACATGGTAGCAGCCCTAGTAACTGCATCGTAAGTCGCATGGACACACATCCATCTAGCTCATGCATCATCTGGACAGAGCATTGCATCAGAGACAAGTGCTCAAGTCCCTTCAAGGGGAAACTCTCAAAATCATGACAAGGTAGAATAGATTCATCCTGTCTTGTTGGCCACTTCATCAATGATCACACGTTAGTTACTCACGTGTATCAAGTCAACATGTCTTCAATCAATAGTAAATTTCGTGTTTAGCCTCATGAAATTACAGTTTAAACTATTTGAAATCAATGTTATATTTGTTGGAGTTTCAATGTTCCCATGCACATTGTCAATTGATAGTAGATCATGACATCAGCTTGGTGGAGTAGGGGTGTTGTGAGTGAGGGTTGGATGGTGAAGGAGATGAAGGAGGACACAGAAAATGGGGTAATTCTTGGACCAGTTGGGAATCCCATCGCGTTTCCCGGGTAATGCCGTTCCCTTGTTTCTCTTCCGCTTCGGTGAAGGGTGTATTGTGGTTGTAGCTATCCCATTACCGCGGCCAGTGTTTGGTGCCAGGTATGAGGATGGACGGGTGTGATGGGTCGTTGAGTTCGTTGCCATTAATTTGCATTTCGAAATTCTTTAATCAATTTTTGCACATTCGTTGATGCCTATTTTGACGCATTGAAAAGGGGATTTCGATGATAAAATAGCATTTGTTCTTTTATCGAGAAGTCAAGAAGCGATCCTTGGTTCGTTGGATAGAAATTCCTGTGAAAAATAGTATCCTGAATCGAGCAAGCTAGAATGAAATACTGTGACGTGACAACTTCGCGGGTTGTAATAAAGTAGCGAACTTCCCTGCTTGCAGTTGCGGTTCTAGTCATATACCGTCAATATATTGTTACATTCGGTCGTAATAAATAAGACACAGGATTATTTAAATATTTGGGGTGGCTTATTCAATACAAAAGGATAGATAGATAGATGTTTATTATGACTGTAGCCCTAAAAGGCCATGAAGCCAACGAAAATATACAGTTTCAAAAGTTGAGTAGTATAAAAATATATCATGAAAAACTAATTGAAAAGGAAAAAGAGAAGAATATATGTATAATGGTAATTATAATAATAACAAAAATGGAAAAAGGAATAAAAGAAATAATTTTATTTTAACGGAAAAAGCCAAAATGAAGGTTTGGTGGCGAAATTTATATGATATTCATCATGTAAAGATATATTTAATGTATTGAGTATAAGAAAATATTATTATTATTTTTTTTTTTTAAGGATTAAATCTATAACAAAGGAAACAGGAGCTAGTTCACAAGGAATTTAAAAATGTTTTCAAATAACTCAATTAGCTGACATAGTAGCAATCAATGTGATTCGGTAATCTCAGTAGACATTAAATGATTGAATGAATCCTTTTTAAATGTAGCTGAAAAAGGCGACGTTGCAATTTTAGACGGTAGACTGTTCCATAAAGAAGAAGCTGTGACAATGAATGATTGAATAATCGATCGAACTTACCTGTAAGTGATGATCGATTGAAATTATATGAGCTGTCTCGTCCGAAGAGATCAAAAAGAGAGAACATATGTAGTACCGCCTTTACTATGTGGTCCCACAGAATATCCCAAGTAAAAAAGAATTTGTAGCTCCCGACCTGCCCTCTGCCCGATATCTCTCATACTCCGTAGCCCGGGCGTCATTAACTTTAAAGAATATTAAATCGTGATAGGGTGGGTGTATTATACTTGTTAGAGGAGGGTTTGATCTCTTCGGACGAGACAGCTCATATAATTTCAATCGATCATCACTTACAGGTAAGTTCGATCGATTATTCAATTATATTTCGCTGTCTCGTCCTCGAGATCAAAAAGAGAGAACATATGTAGCTGTTTAAAGCCTTTGCGATTTAATGACAATAAGTTTTATTCATTATTTAGTGCAAGCAAGAACAAACAAAATTTTTTTTTTTTTTTTTTTATATTGTTGAGACTATTGTCTTTGCAAAACTTATATCGTTACTAATAGGAAGATTGTAAAAGGAGGTGAAAACTCTTGAGCCTTCCGACCAACCTGCCGCTTTTCTAATTGCTTCAATATCTAACCCTTTCACACAAGCAGATGAAGTCGCAGCATGCCTAGTGCTATGTGAGGAGAACTTTTCGGTATCAACACCGCTTTCTTTTAAAATACTTTTTATCCACCTGCTTATTGACTGTCGTGAGGCTGTGTGATAGGGTTTTTTGAAAGTTAAAATTAATTTATCTTCAGATTTATCCCTGAGATCTTGTGTTTTCTTCAAATAGCAGATTATTGTTGAAGCAGCGCACAAGGCTGGTTGATCCTCAAAAAACGGAAGAACTAATATGACCTTTTCTTTGTTGCGCCCAGAGGTCTTTATGCGATCTGTAATTGGAATTCTGATTTTTTCTTCCAAGACTTGTATATTGGAGACTCTTATCAGAGAGAGAGTTTGGACTCTCTGGGCTGTGCATAAAGCGAGAATAGTTACTAATTTTTTCGTTAACTTTTCTAGACTTAATTCCTCATTCGGGTAAAGAGTCTTTAAATATTTTAACACTAATTCAGGATCCCAGATCTCTTGATATTTGGAACTCTGAGGGTGTAACGCACTTGCCCCTTTAAAAAACCGACTTACATGTGGATGTACACTCACTTCCTGGCCTAATACCAGGGATAAAGCCGCTCTGCAGCTATTCAGAGTAGAGAAGGAGGAACTGTCTCTTTCAACCTCAGTAAAAAACTGTAAAACGTTAGCAACTGATGAACTATACACTGATAAATTTTTTTCATGACAAAACTTCCACCAACGCTTCAATGCCGAATCGTATTGGCGCATAGTGGCTGCAGTTATCGACGAAAGTACTGTTGGAAGTGACTCTACTGGTACTCCTTTCCTCTGAAAAGCTTGGCAGACAATTTCCCTGCCACCAGGGTAAGGCTCCCAGCTAATGGGTGAGTGTTCCTGAAAGAAGAGACAAGTAACGTTTCACTTGGAGAAAAAATAATTGGTTCATCTACTAGCAATTTTTTAAACCTAGGATACCAACACTGTGTTGGCCAGTGTGGCACTATCAAAATACCCTCTGCCTTGTCGGTAATAATTTTCTGTAACACGCGTAAAATCAAAGAAAAAGGTGGAAAAGCATAAAAGTAATATTTCGTCCATGAAATAGTGAACGCGTCAATTACAAAAGCATCAGGATCTTTGAGCCAGGACACGTATTTTTTACATTTATGGTTCATGCTTGAGGCGAATAAATCAATGTCAAATGGGCCAAACTGCGTGTGTATTACATTAAAATTTTCAGATGATAACTCCCATTCAGTTTCTGGAGGTAGTTTTCGAGACTCTTCGTCCGCTTCTACGTTATCTTTGGATTTAACGTATGACGCAAACACAACAATGCCTTTGGTTTCGCACCATTTCCACAATCCTTTTGTTAATCTAGCTAATTTTGGGAATTGGATGCTACCCATTTTATTTATACACGCAATAGCAGTAGTGTTATCTATTCTAAGCAGAATTTCACAATTCCTATGATCCTTGGCGAACCATCTCAACCCTTTGGATGCTGCTTTTATTTCAAGTTCATTTATGTGACAAAGTCTATCATCTCCGTTCCAGTGCCCACTAGCTCTTTCACCATTACAGAACGCCCCCCATCCCGTGAGTGAGGCATCTGTAAATATTTCTAATTCATAATAATTTTCCCTAATTAGTTTCTTCGCAGACAGTGTGTTTTCAATCCACCAACTCAGGTCTTCATTAATATTACTAGATAGGTACATTGTTTTTCCATAATCATCTGAGTTTTGTTTTAGTGCCAAAAACTTCTCGCGTTCCAGGGATTTTGTGTAGATGGTTCCGTACTCCACTGCTGGACAAGCTGATATTAATGTGCCAATTAATTTTGCTAATTCAAGAATTTTACATTTTTTCTGAGTAAGGAATTTCTGGGCTAGTCTTACAATATTCTCTTGTTTTTCTAGTGGTAATTTTAAACAGAGTTCAGAACTATCCACCCAAAATCCAAGGAATCTTACAATTTTCGCCGGAGAGAATTCAGATTTCTCTGAATTAATGACAAAGCCTAGAGCATTTAACAGCTCGCAAGTTTCAATTACATTCGTTTGACACTCGTCCTTCGTGCCTCCGATCAAAAGAAAATCATCGATATAGACAACAGATTCGTGTCCACGTGATCTTAGATGATTGACGACTGGTTTTGTTATTTTCGTGAAGACCTGAGGAGCCGTGTTGAGGCCAAATGGGAGACAATTGAACTGATAAATGACTCCCTGGAAAGAAAAACGTAAATATTTCCTATGCGATTTAGCGATTGATACTAGGAAATACGAGTCTTTTAGATCAATTTTTGCCATATAACAATCTTTATATATTAATCTGCGAACCATTTTGAGGTCTTCCATTTTAAAATGTGGAGCCTCAACGAATGTATTCAATTTTTTTAAATTTAAGATGAAACGTTTACCACCATTGGGTTTGTCTACTAAAAAATAAGAAGACAAAAATTGATCATGACTCGATTCACATTTCCTGATAACTCCCTCTGTACAGAGTTTATTTATTATACTATGAATGTTTTGTTTATCTGCATTAGAAAAAACTGGTTCAGGTGGAGATGATATTTGGTAAGGGGTTTGAGTGAATGGGATTCGATATCCCTTTATTACCGACAAGACAAACGAGTCAGAGGTAATAGCTTGCCACTGAGACAGGAAACCAGACAGTCTCCCTGCAACGCCCTTGATATTTTCACTTACATCTAGCGACGCTGGTGGCGACTGCTCTTGCGCTGCCCCCCCGAGTGGGAGTTCCTGCTGTACGAAGTCTTCCTCGAGGGGCCCTTGGAGTTTAAATAGCTGGTTGATGATGCTTTCTTTTGTTGAGACTGGTAATTTGACGATCCTCCTGAGTACGCTTTGGGTTTGTGCTGGGATGATACTCCCTTAGAAATTGTCTTCGAAGATTTTTCAATTGCTTCAGCTGCCCTGAGGGCATTTGAAAATTCAGCCCCAAAAAGCGATCCATCAATTTTCTTCGTCTCTTCCACAACCTTCTTCACTAAAGGGTTGAGAGAAGGTATCATCATCGCGCGCCTGGATAGTGATATTTGGTGATGCAGACCAGCCATTATCCAGCTGGCATCGTTGAGTGCTGAAATCACCTGTGTGTAATTCACATCAACTACTGGTTTCTCGCAGGCCTCTTTGGCCGTCAGTGCCCACATGAGTCCTGTCCCCAATGCGGACAAAGCTGCTGCTAATTGGACCTGAGTTGCAGACTGAAAGTAATCTTTCTTAAGGGCTGTGGGGCTTAGAACCGATTTGATTTCTGCGTTGATTGCAGGAGCCCTCATGAGCTGGCAGTTTTTGGGTGGAGGGTATTTTTTCAAAAATTCGTCACGGGCCTCCTTCGTTAATCCTTCTTGGAGGATCTTGGACCAGCGTTCAGCAATCTGCGTATGAATTTCAGGGCCCCATACCTGTTCATTTGACGGCACCTCACCCAGCAAAGTGAGAACATCTTCAGATAAACTGAGTTCTTGAGGATCACCGGTATTTTCTGTCGGTAGACTACGATTCGTAGCATCTGCGTCCTCAGGTAAATTGCTTCCCGAATTTTTCTCAGGAAAATTTTTAGAACCTGTTTTACCTGACAAGTTTGGCACGGCTCTGCTGTTCTCATTTTTATCACGGCCATTTTTGAGTCTGGGATGTGCCGTGTCCTCTGAGGACAGGTCACCATCGTGACGACTCGAGATCACACTTGAGCTCCTTGAGCTCGAATATCTATGACGTGTCGTACCTCTCGGGTAACGCTCACCGTCTTTTCGATATTCTGATCTTTGATGTTCACGTGAAGAATAACCTCTCGATGTGGATGATGACGACGAGCGACCACGTTTTTGGCGATGGTTGGATCGGCGTCGTTTTGATCTTCTAACCTCTTTTTCCAATCGACGAAGTTTCTCTTTTAAATCCTCGTATTCCGAGTCATCTCGACGATGATGAGTGCGTTTTCTGCTCCTGTGATGACCGTACGTTGAATCTGACATTTTCTTCTAATGATTTTTAATTTATTTGCATGCACTTTTTTATTTTTGTTAAGATAAAACTTTGTGCGGGACTGTTGGGGACCGCACAGAAAAACGTAATGACGCCCGGGCTACGGAGTATGAGAGATATCGGGCAGAGGGCAGGTCGGGAGCTACAAATTCTTTTTTACTTGGGATATTCTGTGGGACCACATAGTAAAGGCGGTACTACATATGTTCTCTCTTTTTGATCTCGAGGACGAGACAGCGAAATATAATTTCTGGTACATGTTTGTCCTTGCAAAAGGAATTTGTAATGGACCGGTTCTGTCTTGCCTTCTATGCAAGTTGGATGGTGGCCTAAACGACAATTGATCTGAAAAAAAAGGATTTGTTCCGAGCATAATCATTTTATAAATATCACAAGCAATGAGAAAATGGGTACATGTCTAATTAACACAAAACAATTTCAACACGTATACTCAACATTTCCAAATTCAACATATACAAATTCAACACAGGAAAATTCAACATATACAAATTCAACACAGGAAAATTCAACACAAAAAAATTCAACACAGACAAATTCAACGAAGATGGATCCAACACTCACACATCCAACATGAATTCAACACTCTCGGAATTAGAATAAGTAACAAGATTCTTCCCTAAGTATTTTTTATAAAAAATTTACCCATTACTTGATGAATTTGATATAATATGCATATAATACGATATATCGCATAGAAAAGATGAAGATTTCTCGAGAATTTCCAAATTTGAGATTAAATTGTCATATTTTTTTTTTAATCATCTGAAAAGAATTTTAAAGATTTTTCCCTAAGATTTTTTGGTGATTCCGCAGTTTATCTCTGCCGACTGAAAATGAGTGTTTTGAGTGTTTTCTCCAGAATTTTTCTTGTCTGCCGTGCTCAGTGCGCCTATTCTAGGCTCGCATCGAGTTCGGTTTTTGAAAATTTTGATTTTTAAATTTTTTTGCAAAATGAGTTGAGTTTTTCACTTCGAGTCAAAAAACTTATTTATTCATTATGTTCAACAGCTCAGTGAATACAATATTCAAACTCTAATAAATTTTATTTCATAGTAATATAGAAAAATAATAATTTCAATAGAGAGTAGAGTTAATTGTTTTGATTGAGTGAGAGGGGAGGGGACTTGATGAGAGGTAAGGCATTTTATTTATTGTTTTTTTTGGTTCAATTGATTAGGGACTTCCAACAAAAGCTCGTTGTTTTTTGGTAAAAATTCAATTAGGATTTTGTCTGCCTGCTTTGAAATCTTGCTACCGACCTCTGCTACATCAGAACACATCAATTTAATTTAAAAAAATTGGGAAAAATCATTAAAATTTTTTATGATATTTGGCAGAGTAAAACTCATGAATCACTGATTTTTGCTTGTCATAAAAAAAAAATCATGTCAGAATACATTATGTTGAGGAAAAAAATGTTGAAATAAATCATGTTGAAAAATAAAATGTTGAAATCAACTATGTTGAAAAATAAAATGTTGAAATCAACTATGTTGAAAAATAAAATGTTGAGTTTCATGTTGGAATAACCCAATGTCAACATTTACAAATGTTAAATAGACCGGCTCCCGAGAAAATTACGTCTATTTTCAATTGACAATCAATGATTATTCCTGCGAATTGCTGAAATATGATTAAATCTGGACGTTTTAGTAACGAATCTCACGCCAACATTGGATAATCTTTGTAATTTTAATTGATAGGTCTGCGTTATATTAGTCAAGGCCGACACACAATATTCGAAATGAGGCAACACTAGATCAACAAGAGATCCGTTTTTGATTAACTCCATATATTGAATGAATCTTCTTCGCTTTGTTTTATTTCTCATGACAATCGTTGCTAGGAATTTTTTAAATCATCGTTTCTTCCTTCAGATCATATATGGTTAATTGGAGGAGAAAACCGCAACAATATTATTATTAAAAAATACAATTATGTATCTATACGTTGTTTCAACAATGTAAAACCTACAGATTTGAAATGTATTAAAAAAATATATGTATATTTGTATTCATGTGGTCATTAGGTATCCCCCAGCATTGAGTCTTACACTGTTGCGTGTGACAGTTGATACAGTACGTTCCTGACATATTCAGTAACACAATCGATTGTATCACGTGGGGCGTGTTTAGAGCCCATATCAAGTTACCATTAAATTGATATTTCGTGAATCCTTGTCAGAAGCACACGAGTATCATTTAAATCGGTTTATTCAGCGTCGTCCAAGTCCAAGCCCCGATCACCAGACCTTGAAGATCATCCTCTTATTTCCCTTTTTTTAGTGTACTTTCTATGCCATTGCTACAGAATCGCCTCAGGGACAGACCCGAGGGGGGCTTTTGTTGGACACAATACACAGCTTATGTGATAGTTCAATATTTTTCCTCGACTAGTACGCAATTTGTCTTATTATAGAGTCTGTTTGAATGACAAACATTGAGTAGATACTCTGACAATTACTCGCACTGGACCATCATATGAAATACGGCAGCGGAATATTTATTGTGCTTGAATAAATATTATTCTTGCATACTGAAACTTGCAATTTGCTATTCAATGCTGAGGCATATTTTTTAAAAGAGTTGGATAAAATGCATGTTGATAATAAATATTCAAAGAACTGATTGCAGTCACCTACTGTGTAGAAGAATTATCGTAATTTGCAGGAAATTTACTCGGCACGTGTCAAAGCCCATAATGGAAAATCAAAAGCTAAAGCAACTTGTCAATAATTTGCCAACACCTCGAAGGACCCTATTGGCAAATTCTGTATTTGCAAAAGGGCAAATAGGGTACCTTTCATACACGTACTACACAGCATCTTGGATATTATCAAACATTCAGCAATCACACTTCTGCATCTGTGCCCCAATATTGCTACTACCTTACTACAAGGACTTATTTCGTAGTGACGACTTACTTGCTTCATCTAAATGTATACAAAACACAAGTCCAAAGTTATTGAGACAGTTGATGCTAGCACACACATATTACAACACCAACGACAAACCTTGTGGCAGTCAAACAAAGCACTCGAGATTGTGCAGACACGCAATTTCCGTGCGTACTATACAAATTGTGGTAAATTAATTTCTGTCACTCACGCAAGTTCACGACCAGCTGTATTGAAATGATTATTGTTGAAATAAATAGAGAAAATATATTTGCTGCCGTATGCATCATATAAGTTTTTGATAGTTTGCAGTATTGATGGAGTTATTGATGAAATTTTTCAATAAGGTATTATGAGAGATACTGCAATTTAGATACCTTTCATGGTTAGCGATGAGTTAATACCTGTCATGTGGAAATGGCAGGATGCATTTATGCGAATTGCTTGAACTTTAATGGTATTGTGGGCTTCCTTTACGCCACTCTCGCATACTCCTTATGCATATCTATATATAGATATATATGCTTAAAAGAGAAGAGAAAGAGGCATGGGAGGCCTGTCTATCCACCCGAAGATCTGAGGAATAGTTGAGAGTTGACGAGTCGATAGGATGCTCATACATTTCAAAATCCAAAGGCAAATTCTACGGGCAATGAAACCATCTTACTCCCCTTTTCACTCTTACTTCTTCGAAAAAAAAAAGAAATCCCCCCGAAATACCTTGGGCTATACCAAAGTCTTGTGAAAATTATCATACGCATGGATTGAGAATCTCGGTGAAAATACTTGTGGTAAAAAAGTTCTTTACCCAAAGAAAAAAAAAAATATAAAAAAATCTTCAAATATTGTCTGAACAATTTTCAAATAGAAGTCCTTACTCTGTAACGGCCCATCTTATCCGAATCTCTTTGGTTATTTTGTGTAGAGTTATTTGGAAATTTTTTACCGTATACTAGAAGGAGTAGAAAAAGTTTTTAAAAAGTTTTTCCTTGGCTATAGTGGACGTAATCACTGAGATGGATAGTCGGCTTTGGATGGTTACCACAGACTATTTCTAGATAGTATTCGCAATGGGAGTTATTTCAAGGAAAAGAGAGTTTTCTACTGACTTTAGATGAGCATAAATGACAAAATTTTGCATCAATTATCAATTCAAATGTGACAGAGACAAAAGATATTCATTTAAGATACTGAATTGTTGTTTTACTTACACAAATGATGTAGTCAGGAATTTTTTTAATTCAATTGATGCTTGTAAATTGCGTAATAATGAGATGTATATATATAGAATGAATATTTGTGAAGAATAAAGAAGAAGCATATTTTGTGTAATTGTTGAGTGTCCATTAATTACAATATCATTTATCGAGCACTGTCGATTCAATTTTGTGAATAATACCGCAGATGTGTAACTATTGTTAAGCGTACAGGCGGAAGTAAACAGTGAGCTATTGAAAGCAGAGGTATAAATGTAGTCGATGTTACTGATGAGGAAGTGTGCAGTACGATTTTGTTCATCTGCAATGCAACGTGGTTCGGTAGTCTATTTGTTGGCGGCAATTGCCGTTGCTTCGGGTGCCTCGATTTTTGGACGTGCCAATGTTGATCCAAATATGGTGAGTGAATTATGCTTATGCATATTTATTACAGTTTATGATTAAATGATTTTTGTCTTGCAGGCTGATATCGGAGGAGGTGTAGAATTCCCGAAAATACCTGGATTGAACAGCCCATTATTTGGCTTCAGTCTTTTCCCAGCGCAATTACCAGGGTCTCCCTTTGGAGGAGTAGCTGGAGGGTCTGGTGGACCAAGAGGTCCAAGTGGACCAGGGGGACAAGGTGGACCAAGTGGACCAGGTGGACGTGGACCACCACCACCATTTGGTGGACAAGGAGGACCAAATGGACGTGGACCACCTTCACCACCATTTGGAGGATTTCCCAGTCTTCCCCATCTTCCCAATGTCAACAGCTTGATACCTCAAATCCCATCTGGTCTCGACTCCAACGTCACTGACTCCGACTTCTCCGAATTACCACCAATATCATCATACCCACCAGGCGTTGCTCAAGCCATTCAAGTTGCCCGAGATCACCTCAATACGACTCTTGATCTTGGAAATAACTTTGTCGATGGCATTCAGTTAGCAGTTAATCAAGCACTCGATGATAATGATCCAACGACTGCTGTACGAACACTTGTTACAACAATTTTGGATACTTATCTGGTGGTTGCACAAAATTGCCCAATGATCATAGTTGGAACTCGCGTGCTGCGAGAAGGCATCCGTTTAGCTGGCGAGGTCGCTCGATCTGTTCGAAATGTTATTGCTGGTAATAATCCATAATGAGTCACGAAACTTGTCATTGTATGACTATCCTTGAAATATATAATAAAAATAATATTCTATTCAGCATTGAAGGTATTGTAACAAATGATTATCGATTATTGATATTAGTTTAGATTTCATTAACGATTCATGTTAAATTCTATCATTTTCTCGATTAATTCAATTGAGTGCAAAAAATGGAGGTAAAATTTTCATTCTTGGTAATTTGCCTCTTACAATCTGTTCTTACCTCATAAAATTGTCATCCGTGCATAAAACATGAGGAACTCTTCGATATGTCAGCCACACTTGAATTCAAATACATGCAGCTTCTATGAATGTGTGCAAAACGAGAGGAAAAAAAGTTATCTGTGGCTTTTCGTTGTACTGAATATACGTCTTGGGGTGGTCCATCGAATTTACAGACCTACAGAAAGGAATGCACTGGTGAATATATATTTTTACCTTTACCACAAACATCAAGTTATATAGCCCAGTGGTGAAATATTCTTTAGCTGCAAGTGTCGTCATGGAAATAGGCCCTCTTTTCAGCTACTGTGCGTAATATTCCATATGCGTGACGCCTCAATCGCATATTTCCATCCATAAATTTTATTCGTACGAAAGTAGATACATGCAGAGAGATGCCTCGTTGACGATGCCTTTGAGATGTTCTTGGGTTTAAAAATGACCAAAAAATTCAAAGATCTACAGCGTTGGAGATATAAAATATTTTATTGAAAGTAAGAAAGAGCTTAGTCATTGAATATTATAATTTCGAAATTATATTCCTCGTAAATTTATTGAGAGGTCCCGGAGAAATGGAATCCTCCATTAATTTCCATATTCACGGCATTGATGAAGGGATTTTCAATTATAGTTTGAGCCAAATGAGCTATTTCCTCGGGTTTACCAAAACGCTTTGGATGAATCGTCATTCCCACAATTTTATTGTATTCAGCAGCATTTTCTGCAAATGGTCCTGAAACAAAAATTAAGTTTGCACAATTTCTTCTCCTACACTGAGGGAAAAAAATATTTTCTAGAAATGGAAATAATTTTGAGACAAAACTTCTTTCTCATTTGCGATGAACAATGTAAAGAAAGTAAAGGATTTAATTGAGAGAAATAAATACCTATTTCTCTCAATATTAATTGCTTTTAGTTCAAAATTACACCAGATCCGTACTCATTTTTTGTTAGTAAATTTTGCTAACTGATGACGATAAATAAACAATTATTTGTCCAAATCTCCCTGCTCATTGATTCAATCTCGATCATATTCGCCATTAATATTTTGACGTGGAATTTTCATCAAATAATAATGTATTTGCACGAAATAGGAAATCTTAGTCCAAACATAGTCCAGTTTGGCTCAAGACCGGAATGTATTTTTCGTCAACTATTCTCTAAAAGGCTTATCTTATTGATTGATGTAAATGTATTCAAATTCATCCTAAATAGGTACGAGGATTCGTCTGAAACATAAATTTTTTGAACGGAAAAAATACACTGGCAAACCATTTCCCGATTGACATGAACTATATAATATTCCTAGAAAATATTTTTTCCTCTCAGTGTATCTGCATAAAATCTTCATCTCACCTACTAAAGGAGTTTCTGTGAAACCTGGTGATATGGTAACAACACGAATGCCCTTTGGTGCAAAGCCTCTTGCCAAAGGTGTCGTCATAGCCAGAATTGCGCCTTTACTACAGGCATAAGCAACTGCTTTAGGGTGTGCACTTTTGGCATAGGTACTTGCTATGTTGATAATCACACCACGTTGCTGATTCTCATCAGGTACATTCGCTGCCATCATGCCGGCCGCTAATCGTGCTACATTAAATGTCCCTAGTGTATTCACGTCCATCACCCTCCTGTAGTCCTCGAGAGGATGTGCGATTTCTGCTTCAAAGTCATATGGGAGATGAATTAAACCAATGCCTGCACAATTTATCACAGCATTTATCCCACCGAATTGTTGTTTCGCATGCTCCAAAGCTGCTAGAATGTCTTTTTCTGAAGTTACCTTGAAATTAGAACAGTGAGAATTGGGATTTGATAGTAACTCGAAAAATGAAAAAAAAAAAAGAACCTTCAAATTAGTGATGAAAACGGAATATTGCTTATATTGACGCTCTTTATGTTGTGACGAGCACAAGACAATAGGTCACGAGGCCGGAAAATTCATACCGGTTACTCTCCTGCGTTTCATCCTCCATCGAGGAAATGTCGATATTATCATTGATATTAATTATTATCATTCATTTAAAATTCCATCGAACGATTTTTTTTACTTTTTTTATTATTCTAATAATCATTTTATTGAAGCGAAGCAACTTTTGCTTTCGATTAAATTAAAAGATAACTGATTTATTTATGATTATATTCTTCTATTATATTGTTATATTTGATTATTATATTATATTGTCATTACAATCTGTACGGTATTATTATTCTATTTCTTTTTCTATCGCGAAGATTCAAATGAAGGTAATAGGTTAGTACTTTTTATGTGAAATTTGAGATGGTAAAAATATCATTGAAAATTTGCCAATTTCATTAATTGAAAGTTTATTTATATCTTTTGCAATTTATTTCATTGTTATCATTCTTAATAAAATCGAATTTTGTTTTAATGTTATTCTTGAAATTCACAGATAATTCACATAATGAATAAAATCATCACTGAACGTTAATCATAATTTTGTCATTAATTCAATATTTTTGACAATTTATTACAAAAAATTATCTTACATCTCCTTTAAAGAACGTTGCATTTTCTCCAAGTGTCTTAGCTAAGGCTGCACCTGCATCATTCAGATCCACGATTACACATTTTCCACCTTGCTTCACGATTCTCTCCACTAGAGCTCTGCCTATGCCCGAAGCTCCACCAGTTACGAAAGCAACAACGCTCTTTGGATCATCATAATTTATAAATAAAAAAAAAGAATAAAAGTGCTGTAAATTGATATTAGAAATTTATGCAAGTTACCGTTATTTTATCATCCATTTTTATTTCACTATGTTCAATCCACTTCTAATTTTGAAAAATTCGATGATATAAAATGAACGTGATCGGTAGTATCACTGTGAAAGAGTAACTAACAAATTTTTGAAGTTAAAATGATATCTCAGTATTTTAGTCAACATGGTACCTTTCACAGTAGCTATGGCCTCGAATCCAATGCTCTGATTGGGCAGAATCTCTAAGAAGGAGAGGAACACAAATAAATTGCGCAATATCACAGTTAATGACTTAGAATATTCGTTTTCCTGTTTGCTATATGATGAAAGAGTTCAACGATAAGACGCCTCATCTATTTTTGAACACCGAAATATTTTGATATCTACAATCAGACTAAAAAACCACACCACTGCCAATTATTATACACACTGAGAGAAAAAAATATTTTCTAGGAATATTATATAGTTCATGTCAATCGGGAAATAGTTTGCCAGTGGATTGTTTTCGTTTAAACAATTTATTTTTTGGACGAATCCTCGTACCTATTTAGGATGAATTTGAATACATTTACATCAATCAATAAGATAAACCTTTTAGAGAATAGTTGACGAAAAATTCATTTCTGTTTGGAGACAAATTGGGCTATGTTTGGACTAAGATTTCCTATTTCGTGCAAATACATTATTATTTGATAAAAATTCCACGTGAAAATATTAATGGCAAATATGATTGAGATTGAATCCATGCAGGAGGGAGATTTGGACAAATAATTGTTTATTTATCATCATCAGTTAGTACAATTTAATTAAAAAAAATGAGTATGGATCTGGTGCAATTTCGAACTAAAAGTAATTAATATTGAGAGAAATAAGTATTGATTTCTCTCAATTAAATTCTCTACTTTTCTTACATTGTTCATCGCAAATAAGAAAGAAGTTTTGTCTCAAAATTATTTTTATTTCTAGAAAATATTTTTTTCCCTCAGTTCAATTTAATTGCTAGCCCAATTAAATGTGTTTAAACATTTATTATTAAACAACTAGAAGTAATGTGATAATTAATCACGAAATAGAATTTTCTCTTTACACCTAAATAGTTATTCAGTTCGCATTGGGTGTTCCAGGCGATGAAACCTAATTCTCAGCGATTAAATACAGCGTCACGATAATGCTTGTAAATTGGCCAAATTATGTGACGCTCGACCCATGGTCAACGAAGGGAATGCCGATTAACATACGCATTACCTGGACACCGAGTCGACCTAAAATTTGCATTGGTACGTGTCGAACGAGCACTAGATCTCTTGGGAGTCTAACCAAATGTCAGTATTCACTTGAAAAATAGAAAAAAAAAAACAAAAGAAACTAATGAGATTCTCCAAAATTCCTAAAAAAATTCTTAATCTCCATTTTGGAAGAGAAAAGGGCTTTTATTTGAAGGAAAACACTGAAAATATGGAGAAATTCAGTGGGGAAAAAGTTCTTCAACATTGCGTAAATGTGTCAGAGAGGTTGAACACCATGTAAATTGCATACTCGATTGTGGTCTACTGAAAAGTGGTGGTCCCTACTGTCCTATGTCGCTACCTTCAGTGGTTGTGCAGTTAGTTTCTCTCGGTCTACTGTTCCTCTCTTGCCACCATGCACCAAGGCAACACTGAACTGGGATCTAACAAGCACACAACCACAACTGAGTCCAGCTTGAAATGTACAACTGTCTCCAGAGATCCCTGATAGCTCCTACTGAAGTCGTGAACTGCTACTTCATGTCCTTTTTTTTTCACCCACACACATAAGCCTTCCTATTCTCCTTCCGCTCATTCACTTTTATCTCATGTAAATGAATTCATTATTTCAGGATAAGCTACTGCAAATTATCATCTCATTTCTTTTCATGGAAAATGAGAAAAATTCCTTGGAAGATAATTCAATTGTACAAATGGATCGTAAAAATGTATATTTGCCAATTAGTCTATTCATGATTCTCATTGCTTTTGTCTTTCTACTGTCAAAACCACTAGTTTGAAGTGTAATTCTCTTTATTTCAATATTTTATGCAGTTTCCCCACTCTCTCTCTCTTTCTCTGTACTCAAACCACTAAACATAGAAACAAATATACGTTACAAATGTACTGCTGCAGACAACACTATTATTATCAAGATGTCTACAATGTCCCGTTGATTTTACACAGTGAGGGTAGATACCCGTGTTCAGCTCATTATTTTCTGACAAACGTTGATGGTGATAAAATGAAAGGTTATCATCTCACTTGAAACTGAATTTTCTCATGAAAATAGAAAGAGATTTTCACATCAAAATGGAATTGTCACCATTTTCTTCCTCTATTCTTCATTCTCTTCACTAAATTATGTAAACTTTATGATGAAAGAGATGAATTTAAACGTTTTAAATTCATCAAGATGTCTTTCAATAGAATTCATGGACTGAGGTAACAAACTCGAGTACAGTAAATTCTTTATTTTTTTGATGCCGTATCAGAGATTATATTTTGTTACAATATGAAAAAAAAAAATTATGATTTCTTCCCGTTCAATTTATGATATATGAATTATCAAAACTACTGAACATAGAGGTGGTGGAAATGAAACGATCTAAATCGGACGGGAATAATGAAATTACTAAAAAAAACTACACAACTCATGATTTGAAAACTATTGACGAAGAAAACAACATTTTAATTAAATAATGGAAGAAAGAAATATTCAATTCTTCGTATTGTTATTGAGAAATTTTAATTAGAAGATAGTCGTAACTATTTGTCTTTCTCTCTATTTCACGCATGTTATAGAAGATCTGTAATGTAAAAAAAAATCGAGAAGCAAAAAAAAATCATATTCACAAGCTGAAGATCAGATTTTCGACTAATTTAATCACTTTTCCAGGTAAATTAATTGGTGACTAGCCCACAAATCCAAATTTTTTCCTGTTTCATCGACCGTACTCTGGGATGTTACTTCAAGGTAATCCTAGTGGCAGGTTGAAATGATCGATTTTTATTTTTTCTCCTTTCAGTTATTATAATTACTATAATTATTTATAGTAATTATCGAACGATGTCCAAGATGATAAATTGTTAATAAATGATATTATGAATATTCAATATTGTTCCGCATTTGACTCACGCTGTCCCAGCATCGAGGACTGGGACTGGAGGATTCTCGGATTTCAAATATCAATATGGCCGTGTTATGTCCGAAGATGTCCCTCGCGTCTGAGGACAATTTGATTTAATTCCGAACACGAACAACTTGAATTATAATTTTATTATTTAAAAGAACGCGACTATGTTTGTACCTTTTTTAATGTCGTGATGAAGGATGTTTCGGGGAATTTTGAAAGGAAGGGATTTTCTTATAAAAGAGAGATAAAAATTAAAAAGATTGAATTTTTATAATATTTAAACAAAGAACGAATTAACAAAAAATTTACAATTTGATTTCACAATTTTGCTTGACGATGAAAGTTTGAATTTAGATGGTTTTAGGTTGACGGTACTCACTCTTCGTTTAATATTTATTTTAATTATTTATGGTTTTAAGTTTACACCTTATCTAAAGGTGATTCCCTCGACCATCTTCCGTAAAGGGTTTCTAATGCCAGGGAAGTTGTCTTCAATCACCGTATTTATTAACTATTATTTAAGTTTTGATTTAATTAGAAAAAATGAGTTCGTTCACAAATAGAGATATCTATAACACTTTAACTTGAACAGCGAGAGACTACTTTCGGTTAAAGATTCCAGTGACCCATCAATTAGCTAATAAGTCCCCCTTCACGGTTAATAAAGACTTGGATTAGTAATTAAAGACCAATTTGGCGTCTCGTGCCTAGTGCTTCGAGCCTCTCTCTATTTTGGCAACTCCTATTCAGAAGCAGGTGAACGACTAAAGAAAAACGCGAAATCGATCATATTTATTAGAAGCTGTATTGCTTATTCATCACTTTTGAATGAAGTAATAGCAATCAGCGTTTAACTTAAAATGTTTCAAAACTGAGCATAACCCAGTTTCTTCGATCTGGGTTATATGCATCAGCAATTATTACTTTAAATTTTTCTGGACATAACAGCCGCCATTGATGTTTTCATGCAATTAATTGAATTAATCGTCGCTATTTGTCCCCTAACATGCATTTTTCATGACTTCAAAAATTAATGCACATTCTGACGAGTGAAAAAACATATAAGGTTATATAAGGAAAAAATAGGTCTGTGATTTTGAATTTTCGCAGTGAAACTGAAACTGAACCTCGCTTATGGAGTTTCAATGTTAATTTAATTATCTTCAAAAATTAATTTTGGCCTTATTTGTCCGGTAACATGGGGTAAACTAAATTTTAAAAAAATCTCCCCATGCTATTCTATCGAAAGTGACCAAAATCGAAAAGGGAAAATAGATTGCCCGAACCACTAGGATTACCTTAATTCAATCATAAGTTCGATTGTATGTAGTAGTTTCAAACGCTTCCAGTCTATTTTCAAAAAATACTCCTTTTTCTCCCATCTTGCTGCTTCGAAAAATAGCACGAAGAGGGTCTACAAAAACCTGAAGAAGCCCATCTGGGATCCAATCAGGGTCTCTATGCTGGTATACATGTGTATTACTGCGAAAAAAGAAGGTGATAGTTGTATAGACTTGTTGGAGGCTCAATCAGACTAAGGGTATCCATCCTTCCCCTCATTTGCGCAACCCTCTGAACTCCATCCGATAGCAACTTTATATCACATAATCGAGGACTAAGTATACTTAGCCTCATCCCAGTACTATTTTTTCTCTTCATCTCTCGTTCATTCTATTTTTTTTCTACTCCACTTTTCTCGTCCCTCGTTTTCAATTTTTGTAACAGCTCTGGAGAAAAATTATCCGGGAAATGCTTAAGTAATTGAATTCCAAAAAAATCAAGTAGAAGATGACCAATCGATGGGGAAAGAAACTACTTCCCTGTTTTGTATCCAATCACTGCTTCGATCTAGTAGATAATTATGTACAGCATCAGGATACATTCTGCATGAGATTGGAGATTGATTCATCGTGGTTGCATTCAATTCTGACAGAGTTGAGATATTGTGGACTGTTCGAATGATTAAGATCTTCACCTCATCCGATTGTGCCGCAATGACAACACAGTGTCGAGAGTATTGTGATATACAATTGCAGTTCCATATTGATTTCACCCTTGATAGAACAAGGCGAGGTAACAAGAATAAGGAATCAGATCCATTTTAGTTATGAAGTTTCATCTTACAAAAACTCCTCAAAAATCAGTGAAAATATTTGAGATATTTAGTTAGAATTATTCTATGGCACGTTTTTCTGTACATGAAACGAGAGTTTTTCTCGTGACATTAGCTGATAGTCATGAGCAATGAGGAAACAAGGAAAGAATTAGGGGAATCACTCGAGAAATGAAAAAAGTGGAGACAATTGAACTACGTGACAAAGAAAATAATGAGAAGTAATTAAGACTCAAAAACGAAAATATCTTTTGCTTCTTTTCTTTTTCACCTTTCAAATGACCAATGAACAAAAAGAATACATGCAAAATAAAATGACAATCATAGTTTGTAGTTATTAGCTGTCGGATGATGCAATGACTTCACGATAAGTTACGGCCTCCAATGCTTACGTGTCCTTTGTTTTCAAGCTGTAACGTAGATTATAGTATACCGATTGGCGCGTATAATAGCTGGTACCAGTGCATGTACGTCCAGTCTACGTGGAACTTTTGAAGTTATCTTTTCATAAGTAGTGCAAATTTCCGATTACAATTTTTTTTTTCATGTCATTTAGTAATACGTTATTTACATCCTAGCTACTCTTTTTTGCGACTGATCAAGACTTTTCATGCCTGCTTAGATTCTATCAGTGTTATTGGCGGGAATCAAACCCGAGTCTACTGCGTTTGGATCATCGACTGTATTCACAGCGCCAGACTACCAGATCATTCTACTTACAATGATTCTTCTCGACATTTTTCTGGTGGTGAGCTTATTTTGCTCGGTTTTACCAAATAGTTATGGCAAGCATGTTCATGTTGGAGTGAATCCTAATGGCGATGACGCTTCAACCAGTTCTTCAAATGCAGGTAAGACGTCTTTTTAAAATAATGAACTAAATAAACGTGAACACAAAAGAGTCAATGAGAAAATAATGCGCATTAATTTTCAATAGAACGAAAAGAAGCAGAGGTCGAGATTTTCCATTCCCTTGATAATAATAATCCTTCTGATGATGAAGAAGGTATTTTGATTATGCAATTCAGCATTTTCGAAAGGGATGTAAGAGTTAATTTGCAGCGTGTCAATAGTGATCTAGCTGGTAGTAATACACCAGTATTTATAGCTCGTGGTTCAAGCCAAGGTGTTACATTTGAGAAAACTAAAGACGGAGTGAGTTATCTTTATTAGTAATTATTTTTTTTGTAAATTTGATGGAATTTCAAAATTGATTAATATTCTGTTCTAACTCTCCACACTTCCTTATTGAGCTGACGTTTTTCGAAAGGAATGCTCATATGTTTTTACGACTTTGAACAGTCGGAATGACATGATAATATTTTATGGTTATGCAGACATTGGGAAACGCAGTTGCCTTATATCAAGATGAACACACTGACTCATCTGTCGCCGTTACACTCGATGATGACGGAAGTCCATTTTTTGTAAGTATCATAAAACATATCTCAATAATAATCGATTATAACAATTTGTGATGCTGCTATTCCAAATGTAGGCAGGGATAGTAGATGGATACAGTGTAAATTATAAACCAGCATCAGGAAGGAAGAAGAGGGTGGTCAAGCGGCGATCGATTGGTGGATTAGTAGCTTCTGCATCTCACCGTGTTTGCGAAATTCCAAGAAACAAGAGAGATTTGCGTGCAGCCAATATCGCCGGATTGCAAGAAGAACTTGAACGTCAAGCTAAAGCTTCAAACGCTCTAGTTATCCATCCACAGCTTCTCGTCGTTACTGATTATGGAGTAAAAGTCTCGTAAGTGCTGAATCTCAGGAAAATATGACATTGTTTGAAATTGATGAAAGTACTTCTGTTAAAATATTTTTGATGATTATTTTGCCATCATTTTACCCCAATCATTCTCAATTATATTTTAGGGAATCGAGTATTGGCTTCAACCACCATCTTGTATACATTCTCGCCTTCTTCAATGCTGTCGACCTTGCATTCCAACAGCTTACGGATCCGCAAGTCCGTCTACACATTTCTGGTATCGTGGTTAATTCTGTGAGTGAATGAATTCGAATACCAATTGCACAAGAGATAAGGGATAATTGCTAAAATTTGATTAATTATTCATAGGATCGTCTTGCAGCACCCTACATCAACGATAATCGTAATGCAACTGGTGCAATTGATGCTGTTGCTGCACTCGGACAGATGGGAGAGTTTTACGCAAATCATTTGGCCAATCTTTCTCCCGACTCATACAACATTATCATAACACTAATTAAGTGAGTCATAATGAAATAATCATGATGATTAGTTGAACAACTGAATTTTGACTATTCTGAACTTTCAGTGATTACATCTGTGATCATCACGAGGAAGATTTTTGCAGTCCATTATTGGCAGGTGTGTCAAGTCTCGATAAGAGATGCGTTGACAATCATCCCAGCAGCTCGATGCTAGCAATAGTTGAGGATAATTTGGTATTCTCTGGGATCCGGACAGCAATCCACGAATTGGGTCATATGTAAGCTGAATATTGCATGCGGTCAAGAGTTAATTCGGACGCTATCCTCGAAATATTTCTATAATAATAATATTCTAATTCTAGAATGGGCGCTGAGCATGATGGCGAGGAAGAGGCAGAGGACTGTCCATTTGCTGATGGCTATTTGATGGCGAGATACAACGACTCCAGCAGTGTTAGTCTGACCTGGTCCGAGTGCAGCCGAAAATACTTCAGTGAAGAGCTCAAGTAATATAGAATTTGAATATTGGAAAATTTCAATAGAATAGAGATTCTAAATTGCAACTACTTTTCAGGTCAACAGGCTTTGACTGTCTGCGCAATGCTCCTAATTGGGAAAAGGAGGGAAGCCCTTTGCCTCTGATATTACCGAGTGATGTGGCACATCTCCATCATCAATGTCTTGCTCTTGGATACGTGCGAAATTGTCAGGTAGATTCTTCAAGATTTA
The DNA here is from genome assembly GCA_963942555.1 of Aleiodes leptofemur. Classification (NCBI taxonomy): domain Eukaryota; kingdom Metazoa; phylum Arthropoda; class Insecta; order Hymenoptera; family Braconidae; genus Aleiodes; species Aleiodes leptofemur. The sequence goes on from OZ012620.1 coordinate 10,668,836, forward strand.
ATATAGTACTAAATCTGAATTTCATTGAGCTTGAGAACTAATTTTAATAATTAATTCGAACTATGCAGGGTCCTCAAAATTGCCAGGCTCTCACATGTTCAAATACAACATACGCCTTTAGCTTGGACTGCGAGAAAGCGGGGCTACCAGCTGCTCAGGGATCATTCTGTGGAGTTGCTCACGTAAGTAGAATGTCTTATTTTCTCTTCACTCCATTGACTTGATATCAATAATGTTTAATTACAGCGCTGCGTCAATGGAGAATGTGTACTATCACCATAAAGCAAAATATGAGATATAAAAAGTTTTTTAATTCTTTCTTCAAAGAATTAATATTTGATAATCATATATAATAATATTGGACTTTCCCTTAGAATTTACAACATGACATGAGGGGTGATGCAGACACATTTGAATTTTGAAGTTTTATCCTAAGAAAATTTCTGAAAATTAGTGGAAATATTTGCCATAAGGTTTTCCTGATGATTACCGTGGAAAATCGAGACAATGTTCGTAATTTTGGAGATTTTCTGAAAAATTCTACTTTTCAGGCCTAGATACATGTCTTTAACCCTCACGCTACCGGTGAATTTCATTTTTCTTACGATATCTCATTCTGCTCTATTGGTCCTTACGTAAGAATAAGATTGACATGTTTCGTCATCGATTTTATGGTTTTAGAACGAGGAATATCGATTCTCAGAGTATTTATAGGCTATTGTATTGAAATCAGTTAAAGTATTATGAATACATTGAAATTCGATTTTTCACTTCCAAAACATGAACAGTAGATGATAATTTGTCTCATCTTTTATCTCCATACGGAACTTTCAAGCAATGACCAATAGTATCCGAGACATCCTCGAAAAACTGGAATCTTGCCGAAATCGAGAAGAGATTTTCCTATCTAGAGTGTATGCAATGAATATATCCGAATTATTACTCAGCAATATAATATTATGTATTTAGGATGTATTTCCGGATATTTAGAATTAGCCGCCCTGCATATATCTCGCTATATCCCATAAGTAACTAACTCATAAATTTACGTTTGAATATGATGCATCCCACTTACTATTGAAATGATGGTCAGATATATATTGCGATGCATTTACATATATATATAATTGTAATATTTCGTATGAGGATTCTCTTTCATATTTCTCTACTTGAACCACATTGATGAAAAGGGATATCCTAATCAGCGACAGGGGCTCATGGTGTGTCTATGGACACAGTACATGTGAGAATATTACAGTGATGCTTGTGTTGATCAGCAGGATCACGGTATCAAATCCAGAACCCTGAGATCACAAATCTATCGTCCTGCTGATTGAGCCACCGCAGACTCTAGATATTAAGATTATATAATATTTTAACATAGGATTTATGTAAAAGTAGGTGATAGAATATTGATTTTGAGTGATTGCTAGAGTATAGGAATTGTCAAGAGGGAATCTCAATGACGATGACGATTGAATAATATTCCTTCGAAAATTGTATGAAAAATATTTTTGGCTAAACTTTCCATTACCATATGGAAACCTCTAATTAAAGAATTGAAAAATTTGGACTATGTATTGATTCTTTATTTCCACACGTCCCTTCCAATTCATACTTACGAAGTATCACGAATCTATGTAGAATGTAATCTTAAATATATTTTCAATATATCAGATCTTCCGAAATTATGGAGTTTATGGGCGATAGATACTTCATTGATGTATTCCACTGGTGGAGATACTCTTGTAGGTATTCTTGCAGTTGTTGGCGTCGTCGATGATACTGTTTTTTTTGTTGTGGACATATATCCATATTTTCTATGTGGATATATATTCAGTCACATTTCGGAATATATATTTTTCCGTGCAAGAATCCTTTCCATTTCGATCCGAATAATTCTATTTCTCTGAAAGTTGCGCAAATTCTATCCCATATTTTGCACTGGAAGTTTCCTCAGCTTTTCAATTAAGTCTTTTCCGCCTGTCACAAACAAATAAAAAGTCCACTAATATGTGATCACTCATGTCAATAGAATGACTTCGTTGCCTTAAATCATTCATGTTATTGAACACTGAAGAAAATGCAATGCATTCTCTATCGTTTTCCGCCTGACAACGGCAGTCTCATTTTTTACAGGTTCATTCATACTTATTAATTGTTTTCCTCGTGAAGTCTGATATTTCTAGACAATGAGGAAAAATAATTGGGGAAATCACTCGGAAAAGAGGAAAACAAGGGAAGAGAAAAAAATAAGTAGAAAACTTGTCAAAGAAAATGATGAAAAATAATTAAAACTTGAAAAATGTATTCTTGAATAATTGTTAATTATAGATATAGAAATACGTAGAGTTAGTAGATAAAGGAGACTGGGGCAAAATGGGCCTGCAGCTCGAAATAATTTGGGATTTTTATCGAGACTCGAGAAGTTTTTGAAAGAAATTGAAGGAAAATCCCTAGCATGGTCCATTTATTAGAGCATTTTTAATTTTTTCCCGATTTTTTCATGGAGTCTTTCTCTCAAAGGAAAATTCCATGGTCATTTGGCCATATTTGTTCTCTTCTTTCAAATTACAAATACAGAAATAGAATACTTGGAAAATTGAACGACGATCATGATTTATGGCTGTTGACTGATGTAATGGCTCCACAAGAATTTATCACTTTCAACGCTTACGTTTCCTTTGTTTTCAAGTCATAACTCAGATTACATTATAACTGATTGGCGTTCATAAAAATGGTTGCTTTCGGCGTTGTCTTTTCATAATTTTGAGTTGAGCGTCTAAGGCAAGAATCAAATACCATCTGAACGGGTTATTATTTATCCTCCTATACTCAGAACTTCTCGAGATAAATAGGAATCTTAGAAATTGAACTCTTTTCATAAGGAGTGCAGATCTCTAATAACAATGATTCTCCTCGACATTTTTCTGATGGGGAACTTACTCTGCTCAGTTTTACCAAACAGTCATGGAGCACATGTGCATGTTGGTGTGAATCCCGAAAGCAAAGACGATCCATCACATGCAGGTGACACTTTTTTTGAAGTAATGAATTACATAAACGCTCAGAATAAGCATAAAAGGGTTAATTCAAATAATCTGCTTTAATTTTTTTTTTAACGAAACCATACAGAGGTCGAAATTCTCCATTCCCTTGATGACGATAACAGTTCTTCTGGCGAAGACAATGGTTTGATTCTGCAGTTTACTGCTTTTGAAAAGGTTATGAGAGTTAATCTACAACGTGTCAATAGTGAAATAGCTGAGAGTAATACACCAGTATTTATAGCTCGTGGCCCAAGCAACGATTCGAACAGTGTTACATTCGAGAAAACTAAAGATCAAGTGAGTTATCCTTATTGGTCATTAATTTCTTCTAATTCGATGAATTTACAAAATTGATTCATATCACTTTTTAAAAAGAATGTGCATGTGTTTTTATTCGAATAGTCGAAATGATATGTGATGTTTCATGGCTTTTTACAGACACTAGGAAAAGCAGTTATCTTGTATCAAGATGAGAACACTGACTCAGCCGTTGCTGTTGCCCGCGATGATGACGGAAGTCCATTTTTCGTGAGTATAATAAAACATACCTTAATGATAAACGATTGTCGAAACTGATGATTAGGGCCAAGAAGTTCGGTCTCGGTTTTGACCAGGCTGAACTCAGCCGTATAAGATGATGTTTGTTCCCATTCAGAAATCTCAAACTCATATTTCTGAATGCGTGCGATGTTTTTGAAGTAAGTATTTGTATATTATGTACGTGAAATAAGATATTTTGTCAGAGCGAAAGGAAAGAAAAATTTTTTCGGAGACATTTTAGCAAATGTGAGTTATCGCCGCTAATGCATCGTTGATGAGTCGCAAGTGCATCGTTAATACGTCGCTGATGCATCACAAGTGCGTCGATGATGCATCGCAAGTGCGTCGCTAATGCGACAATTCTCCATTCTACACGTGTAAATATCAATAACTCGCATTTTCCAAAATTCCTCTAGAAGTATCTGATAATCATTCCATCACGCTCTGACAGAATATCGGATCCTTTTTCCACGTACTCCAAATACAAATTCTCACGTCAAGAATGCCACATGAATTTAGAAATATCACTTTGACATTTCTGAATGGAAACATATATTATTTTATGAAGCTAAGTTCAGTCTGGTCAAAACCGAGACCGAACTTCCAGGCCTCACTGATGATCCTTCTATTCAAAATTTAGATAGGTACAGTGAAAGGATTCAGTGTTAATTATAAACCAACATCAGGAAGAAAGCAGAGGGCGATTAAACGGCGATCGATTGGTGGATTAGTAGCTTCTGCAGATCATGTTGTTTCGGAAATTTCAAGGAAAAAGAGAGATGCACGGGCAGCTGAAGTTGCTGCATTGCAAACAAGACTTAAACGTCAAGCTGAAGCATCACAACCTTTATTCATTTATCCACAACTTCTCGTGGTCACTGATTACGAGACAGAGGCCGTGTAAGTGTTGAAACTTATAGAAATATGGACAAGTTTAGAATCAGTGGTTATCCATTTAATCCCAATTATTGCCAAAAACAATCCTAGGGAATCGAGTATTGGCTTCAAACACCATCTTGTCTACATTCTCGCCTTCTTCAATGGCGTCGACCTGGCTTTCCAACAGCTTTCAGATCCGCAAGTCCGTTTGCACATTTCTGGCATTGTGGTTAATGCTGTAAGTGAATAAATTCAAGTATCAATTACACCAGATATCAGAGATGATTAGTGACGTTTAATTAATTATTCATAGGATCGTGCTGCTGCACCTTACATTGAAGATAATCGAAATGCAACTGGTGCAATTGATGCGGTTGTTGCTCTTGGGCAGATGGGAGAATTCTATGCAAATAATTTGAAGGATCTACCTCCCGACTCATATGACATTATCGTGACACTCATTAAGTGAGTCATCATGAAATAATCGTGATGATTAGTTGATTTTGATTATTTGAATGATTCCAATTTTCAGCGGTTACATCTGTGATCATCATGAGGAAGATTTTTGCAGTCCATTATTAGCAGGTGTATCAAGTCTCGACAAGAGATGCGCAGACAATCATCCCAGTAGTTCAATGGTAGCAATAGTTGAGGATAATGCGGCATTCTCTGGGATTCGAACAGCAATTCACGAATTGGGTCACATGTAAGTTGAATATTGCATGCGGTCAAGAGTTAATTCAGACACTATCTTCAAAAGAATTCTATAATAATAATATTCTAATTCTAGAATGGGAGCTGAGCATGATGGTGAGGAAGGGGCAGAGGAATGTCCATTTGCTGATGGCTATTTGATGGCGAAATATAACGACTCCAGTAGTGTCAGTCTGACATGGTCCAACTGCAGCAAGAAATACTTCAGTGAAGAACTTAAGTAATATAGAATTTGAATATTTGTGAATTTTAATAGAAAAGAGTTTCTACATTGCAACGAATTTCCAGCACGGACGGCTTCGATTGTTTACGTGATGCTCCTGATTGGGAAAAGGACGGAAGCCTTTTGCCTCTTATATTAGCTGGTAATGTCATACATCTTCATCATCAATGTCGTACTCTTGGATACAGGCGAAATTGTCAGGTAAGTTCTTCAACGTTCACTGTAGTACCTAATTGGTATTTCATTAAGCTTGAGAACTAATTTCAATAATTAATTCAAACTATGCAGGGACCTCAAAATTGCCAGGCTCTAACATGTTCAAATACAACGTACGCCTTTAGTTTGGACTGTGAAAAAGCTGGTATACCAGCTGCTCAGGGATCAGTCTGTGGAGCTGCTCGAGTGAGTAGAATGTCTCATTTTCTCTTCACTTCATTGATCTAATATCAATCATGTTTGATTACAGCGCTGCCTCAATGGAGAATGTGTACTATCACCATAAAGCAGAATATGAAATATGGAAATTGTTCTAACTCTATCTTTGAAGAATTAATATCGGTTAATTAGACATAATAATGTTATAATTTTTCTCGTACTATGAAAGGATAAACTTGAATAAAGAATATTTCAAAAATTCATTCAGACTACAATAATTCAATCCTTAATAAGAATTCGAGAATATCTGTAATGTCATACAGTTCTTCTGGAATTGATGATAAAAGATGAGTTCAAAGATAATCCGAAGAAACTAAGGCGTTTAATATTCGTTTTCTGGCCAACTCCAGGACGGACCCTCTCGAGTTTCACGAGATAGCACGGGCTATCTTTAAAACTTGAGCCCATGCCTACCTGACAAATGGTCCTTCATGTAAACAGCCATTATTCGGAGTAAGTATGAGTCCCAAGATAACACAGCCAAGCTTGAGAATACTGAGATAAAAGTAATAATTCTTTCATTCTCCAATTGATTATTCCTGGGACAGTCTATAATTTTCATTGTTTGAATATCAAGCTGTCTCTCTTGCTCTCAAGATACGTAGGGGAATTATTGATATTTCACGTGATATAGGATACTAACGTGCACGCATCCCAGAAATTTGCATGCTCGCATTGGCAATAAACACTTGGTTCGAAACGACGTGTGCACAGAGTTTGATTGGGCCAATGTCATTATGACAAAGGCATTGTCATGCAAATCTTGGAAGGGAAACTGGCAATGCTTACGGCCTTGGCTACCATTACACCGTTGGCATCCGCTTATCGCACCGTTTGCCGGACATGAATCGTATATATGCCTACAAACTGGACAGTCCAGTGATGCCGTTCGTTTTCCATGTAATCTGCTGTCTCACGATCAATGACACTTTGGAAAGACAGTAACATCAAAATATTGACTGCTCGATCTTGATTATTCCGTTGAGGAAATTGGATATCGAACGGCATAGAATAGAGTTCATTCATGCTCTCCGAATTTTTAGCATTCAGAGTTAATTATTATGAATGAATTGGAATAAACAGGATCAGGATAAGTTGATTTTTTTCTAGCAATCTTCTTTGCAAATTATTTCGGAATTTAAGGGAGATAGGGCGATCTAATGCAAATCTATTTTTAATGAAAATTCCAAGGGCTAGAAAACGGATGAAGACATAATTATTCTTTCTCGCTCACTTTCCGGGATATTCTCAACAAAAAAGTTGAAAATCAATGAAATGAGTGAACAGATGTGTCTCTGCATGGAATATCTCATGGGACAATTCCGCTGTGTATTCACCAAGAGGGTTGATAGTTTTCTAGGATCTAATTCTATTCGAAAATGACAGATTTCTGTGTTCAATGTTACTCACGATACAAGATCCATTCAGAGTACCCTAATGTGGTTGGCTTTCGTGTCCCCATTGTAATCGAGAGGTATAGGTACATGTATATGCCCAAGGGGTGATATACATGATGGGGATGTTTTTCTACAAATTGACAGCTGTTTAAAAGTATTACAATGATCATTCAAACGTTGTGTACTTCAAATTAGACAAAAACCTTGTTCACTAATTTATTGTAACATAATGAATTGTTGTTATTGATAATTTGAAAAAAAATCACTTATTTTTGTTTAAACATGCACGTAAATTGTAATCAATGCAATGAAAAATAAAGGGGTTTTGATGTGGCTCTTCTCTTTTGGCTGACTGGTTTTGAAATATGAAAACAAAATTACGCGGTTCAACGAATCGTGCTCCTAACCGAGGCAAAACGGTACAGATGCACAGAGAGAAAGAGGAAGAGAGAGAAAAAAATAGAATAAAGGGGGGGGGGGCAGGCCTTGACGAGGATATGTGCGCGTGCTGTGTTACAACACGCCAAGGGATGCGTTTTCGGATGAAACGCAGATATATATATATATATATATATATATATATATGATCACATAGTGGCGTATCACCAATAACAGGATCATAGGATTATAGCGGCAGATTACCGGATTCGATCAATTATTGTTCGCTTCGTATCTACGTCATGCCGGTATGGGGAATATAGGCGAGTTTAAAGCACGATTGACCATCGTAACTAAACCACTTTGGACGTATAATTTTTCATGTTTGTAAAAGAAAGAAATTCACTTTTATCAAGTAAATAAAAATGTGTTAAAAAAAAACAATTATTCTCTGTTTCATCGTCAATCACTCATGGATTTTACCCAATTGCCAATTGAATTTTTTAGCAACTTCCGGAGATTTTGGTAGAGGTGTCATGGGAAATTAAATATTTCAAGTAAATAATTTAATGATTCGATCAATTATGCTATCGATCAATAAAGCCTTTTTTGCAAAACTCCCCAGCAAATTCATTCATACCAATTTTTTGAGTATTATTTGAATATTATGCAGTTCAAAATGATTCAGAATTTTTTGTGAAAGTGAAGGCTTCTTCGAAAAATCTTCAAAAAATTCAATAACAATGTTCATATACACTGAGAGAACGATTCGTTAACAGTTAACTCACGGATTGAGTTGAACCGAAAAACTTCACCCGGTTGACCCAACAGCGTATTAGTTAACTGTTAACTAATACGCATTTGAGGCGTCGTGCGCCACCTGACCGATAAATTCGCAAATTTTCTGCCTGAACGTTTTTCTCTTTGTGTTTTAGTGAAATCAATTAGTAAAATCAATTGAAATTCAGAGAAGAAAATTATTCCATAACACTTGAACAGAAACTGCTTTCTGTATTTCGAACTAACCTCGAAAAATGAGGAAAATGTAGCAAATTTTTGCGTGCCTCAACAGAAACCCCCTGAACGAGCCATTCGTTAACTATTAACGAATATTAGTTTGGTTGCCATCCCAACTAATATTAGTTAACAGTTAACGAGGCTCGTTACAGCCAAACGAATCGTTCTCTCAGTGTATTGGAGCATCTTCTCAAATTTCGTCAGATTTTTCCACAGAATCCCTTTACTCTGAAAAAAATTTATGAATCATGTTGCTCTTGCGATTCATTTTGCCTCAAATTTCCCTGTAATTTAAGAATTATACCCAAGTCATCAATCAATACTCAATTTATACTGATGTTTTCGGTATATTTGGAAAATTTCATATCCAAATCATCCTTCAAAAAACTCCATTGTTTCCCTTTCCTCACTGCTAAAATCAAAATACTGTCAATTTCTACATATATTCTATATTTCTCACTCTTCAAAACTCTAGTTTTTAATAACTATACCTTGAAGAAGATTCTGCAGTGGAGTCAAAGTTGATTTTCCATCTATTTTCCTCGAATCCCTTCATATGAACCTCAAAAAAAGACCTTATTGAAATCGTCATGTCTGACATGACATCCAATATCCAAAAGTATGTCCTTAAATTCGTAATTTGTGCTATCTCCCTTTCTCTCGTGTTCCCGTTCAGTGACTAGCGAACAGGGGACTATAATTAGTATAAAAACCCATTATTAATGACATCTGAACGACTTACCCATTAATTGATCCATCAACAATCACCAACTATACCAAAAATATTGAATTATTTAAAGTCTCTAATGATACCCTAATTCGCACTTGACAGTTTGAGACAATGGCGTTTAGATTATCGCCATTGAAGCCAGAATATAGGACATTGGGATTGTACCTGGTTACCTCCTCCAACTGTATCGCCATGGTTAGGCCGCTTATCTCAACACCGTGGCATGCTAATCGACGAGGCTAGTACGCCTACGACTATATCGGTTATACGAGGCACTCTAGTTATCCCGATCGCTCTGAATAATCCCAGGACAAATCGCTTGGCAGCATTAACTTCTGCCTCGTTTCCCTCCTAAACCCCTCTCTCTCTCTCTCTCTCTCTCATCCTCTCGTCGTTGATTTATCGGTTTATAGTTGGTAAAAGAAAAAAAAAAAAGGATTAATGCACTGGCAAATGATAACGCAGGAGTTTACCACAAAAATATCGAGAAATTTCCAGAAAAATTTCGAAACTCTTTTTCCTCTCAATTTATCCCAGTGATTCATTTCTATTCAATCACCAATTCCATCTCCACTTGGCCCTCAATTCTCCATGAAACGATTGCATTGATTGGTGACGAGTTTTTGTCTGCGACACCTCGTTTCCGGATTTCCTCAGACCCAGGAAGAAAAAAAAAAAAGGGGGGGAAAAAAAAAGAAGAGTGTGGCAACGCTGATGGAGGGATAGAATTCAAGAAAAGTAGTAACAGCCGTATTTCTGTCGACAGTAATAGGGTTGTTCGTGCCAGAACACGTTGACTCACCCTGTCAACTCCTCCTCTCTCCTCTCCCTCCCTCAATGTATCAACTTTTGTCTCTCACTAGAGTCTATTCCATTTGCGCGTAACTGCTTCAAGTGTTGGAAAAAAGAAGGAGAAAATAAACAGCAATTGTGTGTCTCTGTATCACAAAATTATAGTTTTCTCTAACTATTTTCATTTTATCCGAAAAATTTGTGCAGATGGAAAAATTCAGAAGGAAGTTGAATTAAATTAGCAAATATGATTTTTTGAATGAGACATTTAATAAAAAAAAAAAAGACAATAATCCCCAAGAAGACATTGAAAAAAACGATTTTAAAATGGGGCCTCAGTATCTTTTGCCTGTGAAATTCCCATGGCAGTGCCTACCCTTTCCTCCTTTTTGCCCGAAATGAAGAGAAAATTGGAAGAGACTCAGTGTGAGGAGACTGGAGATAGGCGAATTGAATGGAAAGAGGTGAAAAAAAATAAAGGGGGGGGGGGGATAGTAGCAGAGAGAAGAGGCCAAACGATGTAAAGTCCCACCGATATTCTCTGCTCATCCCCATGAGACCAGAATATCGTAGTTCCAGGATTGTTACCCCTCCCCCTCCACCCCCACTCCTGATTTCATCCCCTCGCGAGTGTCTCTCAGTTCCGCTGACTAGGATCGTCCACGTTTAACTTCCCACCTTCATTCCTCACACAGCTTCTCTTCTTCTCTCTCTCTCTCCCTATTTCAATTGTCGACCATTTTATAATTTAATTGGTGGAGGCAAAAATTTTAACGTGAAATTACGAAACAATGGGGGCATTATTGCGAGCCAAATGGATCCGTTGTTTCTACGTGTTAATTGACGTCAGCTTTAATTTTTTCCCAAAATAAATTGTTACTCTATTCTATTGAGGCATTGTAGAATTAAATTACTGTGCGGTTTTTCTCGTTAAATTAAGCATTCGATTTTTTTTTTTTTGTTTTTTTTTTACGAATAGAGATAAAAAAAAAATTGTGACACGAGCCTTGTCCCGTGGAATTGCCTCTGAATTATTTCCTCATTCTCTCTCCTTCTCTCTCTCTCTCTCTCTCTTCTTCTTTAATACATGCAAAAGTCTCGTTCTATATTGCTTGCGTTATCAGAAACACAGAGGGGCTGTGACAGAATTGTTAGTACTCGCACCAGAGTTCCTGATGCCTCCCAAGTCCTCCGATGTCATCCAAACACGAGCATATCTTTGTCTCTCTCTCTCTCTTTCTTCCTTTCTTCCATCGAAAAAGACGGAAACCAGTAGAAGGGATGAAGCAAGACCGCTTTATTCTGTATTACAACACAGGAAAGAGAGAAAACAGGAAACAGGTGGGAAATATATAAGAGATAAAAAGGAAGCAAAATAAAAATGAAAAAAAAAAAAAAAAAAAGAGAGTGAAAACGTACAAGAGTAGAGAGAAGAGTGGAAGATGGCCCGCTTGCGATTAGATGACTTGTCAACCTACGAGGAAAATTGCATTTTACAAACTTGTTTCGTGAAAAGAATTGGAGGAAATTGTAAGGGTGAAAGAGGGGGTGTTTTTACCTTGGTAGGCAAGCTTAAAAGAGCTGAGGGGAGGGGGGGGGGGGGGAGGCAAAAAAGGTGGGAATACGTCCGGAAGGGTGTCGTGAAGACGACAAGGTTGAGTCTCTCGGAGAGAAGGACTGAGATGTTTCTTTCTATCTCCAGTTTACCACCCCCTTTAAACAGAGGAGAAGGTTGTGATGAGAGAGAAAGAGAGGGAGAAAGAGGAAAAGGAGAGGATGAAGACTCGTACGTCCAAGATTTGGCTTTACTTTGCCCAATGTGAGGCTCAGAAAAAGGGGAATAAAATGAGGAGGGGGGGGGGGGGGGGGAGAAGGCTGTATGCAGACTCTCAAGGACGATGCAAAATGTCTCTCTTTCTCTCCTTTTCTTGTACTATATTCCACCCGAACATTCGCAATACCTTGTTCAACTCGGCATCTTCTATCCTGCTGCTGCTGCTGCTGCGATTCTACCTCTCTCGTGTGTCTCCTCACTTCTCCATTCAGACTCCCATCTATTTCTTCTTACAAAGAGACACACAAATTGCCTTGGAACTTAGTTTCAACGGATATAAAGGACTTTCCGATTACGTTACGCCGAACTCCATGATTGATCCGAGATGACGATTGCATGGCTGACTCAATATGACCTCCTTCTACTATTTCAATGGTATGGAGACACTATTTCACTGCATGTATATTTACCTTGAATCGTGTAAATCGTATTATAGATAAGACTGTATTAATTTGCTGTGAATTTCGAAGTTCGTAAATAGTTGATCAGGCTGAAGAGGATGGGTGGGAGATAGCGAGATAAGCAGCGATGAGCGAGATTTTTCAGGATGTCGAGAAATTTATGGATCATGAGGTATTTCATGATTTTTCTCGAAAATAGTTATTAGACAGAACAATCATTTTATGTTGAATTTTAAAAAATGGATGATAATGAAAATGAAATTTTGAATAATAATTTGAGTCGGAAATTTTTGAAAATTGAATTTTTTTAAATGTAAAGTTATCAGGAAGTCTTATGGAAATCAGGATCTTGGCATTTCCCTTTGAATTATACTATGATTTGTTGATTAAATGTGATTGAAAAAGGATTTTTTTTTTTTTTCAAATATACAATTTTTTTCTTGCAATAAAGTATTCAATTTGCCGTTGGATTTACTGAATGAATGAAGAGAAATGACATAAAACATGATACTGAAAATCCCAGACATTTGACAATATTAAAATTATTTTTTCTTTTCACAAATGAATTATTTTCGAGGAAATGAAAAATATGCACATGTAGAAAATTTAAAAAACCATAAGTGCAAATTTTTTAAATATTTTTTTATAGCAATTTATTTTTTTCAAAAATCCAAAGAATGGTGACATGTGTTCTAATGTCATAATCATCATGAAATTTAAGATTAACGTGCATTGAAGTGAAGCTAAAACGTTTAGCAGCGTTTTATTTGATTATTTTACAAAAATAATATTATTTTTCATTGATATTTCAATTTAATTCATCAAATTTTGAATAATCCACTTCATTTAACTCATGTGCAGCAATTGGACTTCCTTAAATATCCGAATAAACTCATTCAGATTTGATTGGTAATGCCATTGTCCACATGTCACTCGTGAAAAGCTACGTGTGTCCATTTAAACGAGGTCAACTGTAACCATCATGTGTTAGAATAGATAGAAAGGTATCCAAACAGAGATAATCCCCAATTGTGAGCACAAGGGTCAGCAAAATTTGATATAAGAAAAAGATTTTCGTGCCTCTGATTCACCTCGATTCATCGGACCTTCAATGTCCATAAAAACGAGAAGGAAAAAAAATAAGACTATGTTTATGTTGCAGTTTATACGCAGAATTGTAGCTAAAGCCTAGTGCCATATATATAGCACGTATAATCCCCGTTTCACATCCCTTTTTTTCTCTATATCAAGCTAAAACATGGAAAAATGCGGCCATCTAAAAAATTATTGGGGTGCTACTGTGATTTTTTTGGATTTCACGTCTCAACGCTTCCTTATTCATTGCTTTTATCAGATAATTTTCCTTTTTACACTGTGTGTATTGTGTTTGGACAGTTCATCAAATAAACGGAGAAATATCCGTTGACCGTTGCATTGAAATGCCCCAAAAAATGGTGGAAAGAGAAAGAAACGTGATTATTCAAGTCAGCAAACGTTTTGTGTTCCTTTATTTGTGATAAGAATCATTCGCATAAAATAGAGGAGTTCTACTGCCCCTGTGATGTCCCATGATGCGTAAACATTCACTAAAGCAGTTAATACTGCTCTTATTTTCGTAAATAAAAGTTCTATGGGCCAATGTTGGAATAAACTTTTTTTTTTTTCCTATCCTACAACAGCAATCGTCTCATTCCAATTTTTCATTCTTTTTTTTTTCGTTCATACGGTGACCCGTATTTGAAGCGAGGAAACGAGTAGGAGGCACAAGGGAAAATACGAGGGAAAAATTTTTGCCGAATGAAATATTCCCTTGGGGCGATTGTGAGTTTGGACGTTTTCCGGTTGATCGGACGTTGCACAGTGAGCGCCGATGTGGAAAAACCTCCATCCTCTTGCGCACACCGTCAGTGCCCAGGCATACCCTTACTCTTTTTTTTTTTTTTATTTTTCTCTCTCTCTCTCTCTCTGTTCTTCCTTATGCATCCATTTTCTGTAGCATCGTTTGGCCATCATCCACCAGCTTCTCGCTTCATATTATCCATTTGTTTTGCACAATAAAATGCCCCATCAGTGAGAATGAGGGGATTTTTTTTGAAACAATTGTTGAGTTTTATTGTCAGTGAGAAACAATGAAAGTTCGAAGAATAATTCTGTTTATTCGTTGATTTATTTTCCTCATTATTAACAGAATACTTCTCTCCGTTCTCTCATTATTGTCGTCATTTTGTATTGAAACAGATTTTTTTCGGAGTGAAAATATTTATGGAAAAATTTGAAAAAATTCTACAATAATATCGACATATCAAAGAATCTTCTCAAATTTTTTCATATTTTTTAGTCAAGATCTTCTTCCAAAAAAAAATCCAATTCATTTTGTCCTATTATAAAATTTCTCAATTCTACAATAATTATAATTGTGAAGAGTTGAATCTAAATAATCCAAAAGCAATGAGAAACTTTGAAATACAATACTCGATAAAGATTGCACTGTCATCAATTGCTGGGACATCAACTCTATTTGCACGTCGAGTCAACGATATCTCAACAACTAGATTGAATTGCCTGAGTATCGTCAGAGTTAATAGCTGGAAGGATCAATATCCTCTTCATAGCTTGAAGCATTGCATTTTTTTTAATATTTTCCCTCATAATCCATCGAATGAACCGAGTGAATCAATCCATAGAATAGCATATAATGACTTCTGTCTACTCCACTATTATCAGTTTGAAATCAATAAATGTGATCCTTGGGTTATTTGAAACAGCAATGAGAATAACAAATAATAATAGACTTTGTATCCTTATTTTTCTCATTTATTGCTTTCATCAATCCTTTACTTATAATGCTATCACAGACCATTGTTGTCACTCAATTCGCAGAGTTTGAAGAAATTCAACAGATATTCCCATGGGATTTGTCTGAAGAAGGGAATGAAAAAAGGAAAATTTAAGATCTTGAAAAGATCCAAAATAGCAGATTCTTTTCCTGTATAACTCACGTATCAATAGACGTCATTATTCGTCGAACAGAAAGAATCTCATTATCATTCGCTTATTCTTCAAAAATTAATTATCCAAAGCAGTAGCCCAATTAGGTAATTAAACTAAGAAACTTTAAATTCATGAGAAAATTAAAAATTCCAATAGAAAATACCTTTATTTCCAGATAATACAGAATGAAATTTAGTCTCTGAAGCTTTTCACATCAATGAAGCGTGGAAATGGGAGTTTTCAGAGGCAGGAATAAAAAAAGGGGGAAGAAGAAGCTACACGTGGTCCTCCAACCCGTGTAAATCCATGAAAAATGAAGGGAAAGGAAGGGATGTAGCTGCTTGCAAGTACTGACGGGGCAATCAGACGCCCGCATATGCTTGGATTACTCTCGTCGATTGACCTTTTCCTTTTTCTTTTTTCTCCTTTTTTTCTCGCTGGGTTGGAAAAGTGTGTCCGGGTTACTTTATTCTTTGTCTCCACATACTGCTTCTTCTTTTCTGCCTTTATTTACTTGATCCATTCCTCTGATCCTCCCTGTCAGCGAAGATTCTCTCCCTTTTTGTCATCGAATTTTTTATTATTGAGACGATAGAATAAAGCAGGAAATAATTGCAGAGTTAAAATATATATATATATATGTATCGTAATCTGTGAAATGAAAGACTCATTCATGGAAGCCATTATTGGATGGAGCCAATGATGCTCATGGATTGAGACTGCATCAGAGGCATTATTGGGATGATTACCACGTGCAGGGGATGGAGCTTTGGATCTTGAAGACAATCAACGTGTCGTTGGAACAAGACGATTGTCATCCCTTTTGCTGGCAAGGGGAAGAGAAATGGCAGAGGGTTCAGGCGCTTTTCTACGGGATTATCCTTTGACCATTTCGAAGGATGAGACAATACCTATGAGGGAGAAGTAAAGGACGAAAAGCTACCAACAAAAACACATACATAGAGTCAATACACACTATGGCGACCTGAACTCGTAGGAGCTTCCTGTTATTTCTCGTTATCGGTTATCACGCCCAAGGCCCAACGAATTCAGGCAACCAGCTCCTTCCTTTGTGGACCCTTGACGAGAGAAGAATCGTACGTAGCTGATACAATACACTGGGTCTTCTTCATCTATTTCCTTTTTCCGGTAGCTTATCAAAGTGAAAGCTGGGATGCATTCAGACAAGACAGTGTAAAATTGTAAGAAATTGCTGGCGATTTAGATTTAATGGAATCATTATTTTATTTTATTATTATTTATTGAAAATTGTTGTTTTATTCACTCGCAACAGAAAAAGAGGATCAAAACTTCCAATGATAGTGAAATTTTCATTTGAGACTAATTAAAATTGAACAAATCGAAAAAAGGATTACTCCTCCAACTATCAACATGAAATCATCAAAAATATCCTATCTCAAAAACTTTCACTAATTCCAAGTGACTCTCATTACGTATAACATCAAAATTCCTCTGATGTCCATTTTCCCTCAACTCAAATAATCAAGGGTTATTGATTCCCCTGAAAATTTAGAGAATATACTGGTAAAATTATGTAAATGTGAACCAGAGAATTTCTACCCAAACTGCCAACGAATGTGAATCATTTTCAAAGGAAGCCCATTTAATTTGCCCATGCAAGGTATTTTCTGGCTCTGGTTTCGAGATACTCTAATGGTTCTACGAAACTACGAACCCTGAGCAATTGCACACATTGCCACTGACACCAGCGATTATGCTTTTCAATGAATAATGTTTTAGGTGAAAGAGAGCAGAGTTGGTCATACATTTACCCCCCACTGTATTTGCATTTTACTGATGTCCTCAGTACCTTACTCCACGTGGTATAACCTAACCTCTCTCTTGTAGTTACTAATACCCTCGAAACAAAGTATTAATTCAACAGTTGTATTGCATCACTGACATTGAGGGTATTGCCATTGTATTGTGAACATTGCGAATACCTTGGTTTACAATTGTACCACCTGTAACCAGGTTTCTATTCAGGCTTTATGTACATTTGGGGAATACTGCATGAATACATTCTACGAAGCAAGTTTGTTAGCAAACTATCAAATAACGTATTGTCAGAAGATTAGAACCCAATTCATAGGAAGAAGCCCAATGACGCCCTTCATTCATCAAGTCATCATTGATTTTAACGTCAATCCAATCATCCAATGATTTCTTGCACTTTACGACAGAACTTCACATAATATATAGAACATAAATGAGAAATCATCTCATTCACACGATTCATAGCTTACAAGAGATCCAATCATGCAGAATAATTAGAATGATGTGTTTCTGTGATATTCTGCATGATTAGAATCACGAGATTCCCTAATCACTCACGTGATCCATTCTGTACTAGTTGATGAAAATCATTGGCTTCAACGATGATTCTAGGATGCAATAGGTTATCCATCCATTGTACAACTACAAAGCAGCCACCAATGAAATTTAGTCAGACGTGTGGTCGTGCCTGTGGTACGAATGGCCAATGCCGTTGATTCAATCATTCAATGACATCAAAGAGATTTACGTAATTTTCGTGAAAGCTTATTATTGATTATCCAGTGCTTTCAGATTGAATTCGATGATTTTATTTAATTAGTGTAGATTTTTCAGAAATCGGTGTACAATGAAGGAAATTTCTGCTCCTTTTTTCTTTCGCTGTTTGAGCACAAATCGTGAGGATTAATTGATGATTCAATTGTTCGTTAATGAAATCATTGTATTATCACTGGAATTTATAATGATTATTGGAATGAAGTGATATTGCTAATCGAAGGAAATTGGTAGTGACATTCAGAATTATATAAAACAATAAGCAGATGAAATTTTATGGAATAGAGCAAAGTGCCAAGGGAAGTGTGGCATTTGGCTTGCAGATAACGGCTTAGCCAGACCAATATAACTTGGAAATAGGCATAGAATTTTAGTGGATCCATGTTCGATAGGATGGAGATCGGATTTTTGGGAAGAATTAAGAGAAGAACCTTCACTATTCTCCTCGAAAGTGCTTTTTCTTTTTTTTTTCCCTACCTCTTGGCTCCTCTTCTGATTTTCTTCTTTTTTTTTTTTGGCAATACGCCATACGGCCACCGCCATTTCCGATATGCAATTTCAGTTATTTCCAGATCGTTTGGTGAGCCCACGCGTTAACGCGAAAAGGCTAATGTAATGGAAATAGTGTAAGCCCAGTGTGTCTCTTCTCTATGCATATTATTGTAGCCACTTTCTAGGCTCAATTCTCTCTTTCTCCTTGCAATAGTAATAATTGTTATTGCTCGATACAGTGCAATTTTGATAACACACAGTGGAAGAGAATCATAAGCTCCCGTTCACTTTGTATCATTGAATATATTTACGTGTTTATACTTACTTCAGTTACCTTGAATGGATATGTACTTGATTTTTCAGGCAAATTGCTGGATTTTTACGTTTTGCCATCAGTTTTTTTTCGCTGTTTTTTTTTAATGGCTTCAAGAAGAAGCTCGAAATTTATCAGTCTTTATTTTTTTTTATTTGAAAATTGATTGATATAATTTTTATTGAATTTTTTCAGTTGTAAAGGGGTAAAACAGGATAAATCGATTTTTTCGCCGATCATTTTTTGGAAATTATTGGGAGGTACAATCGGAAAAAGTTGAATTTCTGTATGAAACCGGTAATAATAATTTATACAAGATAAAATTCTCAAATCTAATTCAGTGAATCTGTAAAGAATGTAATGAGGAATAAAATGAGCTCTAGAAACAAAAAATTAATTAAAAATTGGAAAATTTTCATAATTTTTTACATTTTTAAAAAATTTTCAAAATTTTAGGGAATGCGAAAAATAATGAAAATTTTTCAATTTTCAATTGATTTTTTGTTTCTAGAACTTATTTTATTTCTCATTACATTCTTTACAGATTCACTGAATCAGATTTGAGAATTTCATTTTATTTAAATTGTTATTAACGATTTTATACAAAAATTCAACTTTTTTTCGATTGTACCTCGCAATCATCCTCAAAATTCTCTACAAAAAAAGATTAAGGCAAAAAAGGGCGTATCTCCTATCTCTCTCTCTCTATCACCTCGATAACTAAAGAAGCAAATGATTTTTAAAAATCAGATGATTTCCATCTACGAATAATGTGAAAATAAGGAATTACCCCAGAATGACAATGCACATGTAGAAAAATGGAAAAGAATGAAGTTTTTAACTTCATCCAGAAAATTGTTGAACTACAAGTTGAAGGTTGGTAGTTGTAAGTGGACCAGTCGAGAAAATGGGGCCGTAGGTGCCTCCATGTAAACGAGAAGATTTTACGTTTTAACAAGCTGTAACTAAATGCAGAGGCGCGTGTATACAAACTGAGAAGAGAAAGAGAGAAAGAGAGAGAGAAAGAAAGAGAGTCCGCCCATTGGTTTAACGAGCTCGTAAAAGTTAAAACAGTAAGTGCCCCCTTAAAAGCGTTTTCAGCATAGTTCTTAATGGCACGTACCATCGTATCTTTGTTTTTAGCCCCGAGAGATGTATACAATTCACTATCTTTTGACTTGTTAAGCCTGGAACTTGCAAACAAGTAATTTTCGAGAAACGAGAAGTGTGCGGAAGAATCTTATTAAATTTTTCACTTCAATCACTTGAAATTTTGGAAAAAAATTATTGAAATTAACGTGTGATTTCTTCATTTAACTTAAGGATGTTCCACAAGTTTTGTGTTCTACAGTGATTTCGTCAGTGTTCCAATCCCTGAACATGAAAAAATGAGTTTTTAAATTCCTCGTTAAATTATTTTTAGGTAATTATGGAACGCTGCAGGTGTTCAAATATTATATTATTATCATTACATTTTATAGATATTTTTTTTATTCTTCATTTAATTAGTTTGAGAATTATTTTGAAAAAAGCGTTGCATTCTAGGAAATTCTGGCGACACAAGTTGGCAGCACTTACGTGCGAGTGACAATTTTTCAATAATTTTTATTAATTTTAATGCCAATTATTGGCCCAATCGTCGTATAAAAATGTTACGTTTGTGCGGGGGTTAATTTCTCATCTATATCCGAAATTTCATCCAATTTAAAGAATTTTTCGAAATTTTTTTTAAGCTTTTGTGAATTTCCCATGAGAACACATGTTGAAGGATAGTTTTTAAAAAATTTATAACTTTTAAACCAGGTATGAAAAAAATCCAAACTTTGGCATACGGTTTCTTTATGAATTGGAGAACCTTGGAAAAAAATTTCATTAAATTCTTATATTTTCAAATTTTGATAAAATACCGGTAGAACATCCTTAAGATGCTTCAGAGAAACAAAAAGGGAAATTTTCGTTGAAAAGTGGAGAGAATAAGGGGATGAGGGAATAGAGATGAGCAGCATTTGGCACTGGGCCACGACGATTTATTTATTCTTCCTTACTGAATACTTGATACTCTTGCCCTTTTTCATCGGAACAAACACTGTAGAAAAAAAACATTTTATTACGCAATTAAGCTCAATAATGCGCTTATTTCAGATATGATAAGTATCCTAGGTTTGTTTATGACAGAGAGAACAGCTTTGTTGGATTGTGATCGTAATTTTCAGCTAATGTGTGGAAAAAATGTTTGCGGCTTTTTTTTTATTGGGACAATAAATAAAATTCAAGAGAATTAAGACCGGTAAATTTTTATGGAGTAGACATATTGGAATGTTGAGGAAAATAGCAGATATGTGATAATTTTCTATTTTTTAGTGCTTTTAACGAATAAATTAGTTTGAGGAAAATGAAAAATATGCACATGTAAAAAATTCAAGGAACTATAAATGCAAATTTTTTGAATATTTTTTTTATAATAATTTATGTGTCTCTAAAAAATTCAAAAAATCGGCAGATTTATGTGGCTTTCATTATCATTATATTGGATTGTGGTTAGAATTTGGTTTCTGAACGAAAAGAATTGCGCTGAATCAGTGAAAAAAAATATACTGGAATTAATATTTGAGAATTCTTTAAAAATTCAAGTGATTTGTTCAAGAATTTACAGCAGAACTTCTTCCATGGTCGAAATTTTTTTTTTCTTGCAATGTCTCTGGTTTCGGTGGTGTTAGTGTAGAATATCGATGACGTCAGACGTGCTAAGATAATTTCCTATTGACTTATGTGAATTTTGATTAATTTTTAATGACTTTTGAGAAAAATATAATTCATTCTGCGAAAATTAATTTTCCACGCTTAACTCTTGCAAAAAACATGAATAATCTCTTCAAAACCACATAAATAGAAGGAAAGTAAGCTCACCTTTCCATTGGTTAACGATATTTTACACTACGATGAATAGCACTGGAGATAATATCAAAAAACTAAAAATTTTCAGAAAATGAAAAACACTCAAATTTTCGAAAAATGTAAAAAATTGATTTTGACACATTTTTTCCATTCGAAATTTCCCCAGTTTTTCAGGGAAATTTAAAAAATTCTATATCAAGCCGTTTTATTGTAATTTTCATTTCCCCCCACTTTTTCCCCTATTTTTTAACCGAGCCAAAGTTCATAAATAAAGTAAAAATAAAAAAAAAATGAATGAAAAATAATGACAAATTGACTATGGAATCGTGCATCATTATCGGGCCCTCCAGTGGAATACGTCAAAAGAGAAACGAATTGGCCCCGTAGTAACGTCGTAACTGGATAGTGGGAAAGGGCGTTTATAGTCGTTTGTAGCAGAGCTCCAATAATATAAATTCTCTTTCGTTATCAGTACGAAAATTTATTGGAGAATATTATCGAGCTGCGATTATCACGATAACATCATGACCGCAGCACACATGACCCCGGTGAAACCTCTGGCACAGAGACACCGGTGTGCCATGATAGAGAGAGACAGAGAGAAAGAGGAAAAAGAGCGAGAGAGAGAGAGAGAGAACCTGGAAAATACACCGTGTGACTCTCACGCCCCCCATTTTTACCACCAAAAATCCCAAAACGCGCCCAAAACCTCTCTCGCACGTTGTAACTGCATAATGCGATTATTTATTGGAAAAATGTTATTTATTGCTCGTGAGGTTAATGCATGCGTAATTTTTTTACAATTTTATTTTCTCCTTTTTTTTGCCCCATCTTTAATAATACAGTTACAGGTACAGTGCCAATTGCAACTGTTAATTTCGAGAGTGGGGAGTATAATCCGATGGAGAAAACTGACTCGATTGCGGTGAATACGAATTTTTATTAATTTTTTAGGACTCTGATATTCAAATTTATTTGATTGCATTTTGTCCTGCATGCAAAATTTTATCGATAAAATTGTAGAAATTATTGAATTTAATTGTATTTTTAAAATTTTTAAAATTCGTTATTTAATCTCTCGTAATTGAGATAAAATCAATCCAAAACATTTCTCAATTCAGAAAAAAAAACTATCACGTAAGATACTAAAAAAAAATGTTTAAAACCAAATCGCTCCTCTCGAAGAAAAGAGGCAAAAAAAAGGTCTAATATACATTGAGCACTTGAAGCGAATAATCAGCAACAGGTCTGATTCTGAAGATAACCCACGAGAAAATTGTTCCAGCAAACGATCGTCATAGCCGAGAGAATGGTCCGAGATTTTTTTCCTTTATTTTTCCCTCTAATTTCTCCCTTTTTCCCTTTTTTTTTTTCTTCCCCTCAATCGAATCGAGTTTTTAAAATTGCACCTAGAGAAAATTAGATTCGGTGCAGTAGGCGCACGTCGACCAGAAATGTCTGCGCTACAGAAAACCTCCTTCGAGAAAATGACGTGAGGGGATATGTCTGGGATGGAGAAATACATGATAAAAAAAAAAAAGAAAAAAAGGGCGAGAAAATTAGGAGAAGATACAGTGGAATGTGGAGTGAGAGAGGGTGAATCGAAGAAATAATCTGGCGAATGGGGATAGTGAGGGTAAAAAAAAATTGAAAGGAAAGGTGGTTGAGAGCGAAGAAATTGGGCCATTCGCTGTTCAGCCCTGTAATTGGAAGCCGAGTTGGTTTCTTGAATCTTCATATATATACATCTACAAAGGGAAAGAAGAAGAAGATACGTATACACATCAACAGCTTCGGTGGATAGAAGTCGGGGCTCGTTCTTCCGTTTATCGGATAATTACTGGAATGGATTCCTGTTGGATTGTGGAGGAGCAATGGCGGGGGGTTGGATCCAAAAAAAAAAAAAAAAAAGGAGAAGAAAGGGAGAAAAGAAAAACCATTGAGGGGCTGTGGAGTTAGGAAAATTACTGAGTAGTGGAGAGTGTAGGAAGAAGTCGTTACAAAAAAAAAAGTCAAGTCGCATCAGCCTGGGGCCTTGGCCATAAGAAGGGGGGGGGGGGGGGTGTATGGAGGCGTTGGATTAGCGTGATCTCGAGTGATAACGCTTCTCTCCTCTTTTTTTTCTTTCTTCCTTTCATTTACTTTTTTTCTATCTCTCTCTCTCTCTCTCTCTGTTCACTGCTCTTTTACACTAGACCTTGAGCCCCTCTTGCTACTTCACTCGTGTCTACCACCAACGCAGTCTATTCTACTTGAGTTTTTTAACGGAAAACGTACGGCGAGAATCATAGCACGTTTATCGTGACGCAATTACGGGAAACGTCTAACGAGAAGCAATGGAGGAATGTGACTTTTTGAAAATATAGGGTTTTTTTTTTTTTAAGTCTTGTGAGAATTAGATGGAGAAGAGGAGGAGGAGGAGGAAGTAATAGGATTTCAGGGGTTTATTATCATTCTGAATTATCGAGAGTGGCTCTTCAAATAAATTTCGATTTACCTCAGTTTTTATCAGGTCGAGTGATTTATTTATTTGAAGAAGCCGACACTGGGAAAAAGATTTAGTAAAAATAATTGGACGAATTGTTTCAATAATCTCATAGAATTCTTTTTTAAAGAGGTTGAAAATTTGGTAAATTTATTAAAATGCAAAAAAATTGATTGTTGGAAATTTTTTTGTTTCAGAATTATTGAAAAAAAAATATTTAATCATTCTTAATGGAATGTCTTGAAAACTAATGAGGAAACGCCCTTTTTTATTCTCATTTTTCAGTGAAAAATTCCATGGGCTACAAAAAGGATTCTTCCAAAAAAAACGTATTTCCATTAATTTCCGAGATATTCCTTATAAGAAAAAGTAAAAAGAAAGGACTCATCCTTTTTTATCTTTTCACAATAGAATTAAATTTTCATATTAAATTAATAATCACTTTCACTCAACCTCGAACCAATGAATTCTTAACATTCAAACAGTAAGATTCATTTAGAAATGAATTAGAATTCCATGGATGAATGAAGACAAGGGAGTGATAATTCCTTAACCCAAAATTTCCTATCTTAGAATCAATGGGGTCGTAAGTTCGATCACCATTGTTCTCCCGTTTCAGTTCCGATCGAAGGGAAGATTAATTTCAATGTCGAATTCCCATCGTCTCAGAGCCCATTCTCATCCCAATCTATCCTCGTCTTCAGTATTCTGTCTCTCGTTTGCACCCACGGGATTGCATTGTATCGCGACAGATATAGATAGTTGAGGTATCTTGCCCCTATCCTCTACAACTCACCGTGAACCCCTTCAGCAAACTCATTTACTCGTTGGCTCGTGTACCTTCTAACAATGCGACACTATAGGCAAAACATTGTCCAGGAGTTGGATCGTTAATGCGGCTATTGTCATGGGTTAATGTGACTCGTGATTATCGTCTTTAGTACACCTCCTACGCATCTTTATGGCTATCAAATAAATTTAGAGAATTGAGGTGATAAGTCAGTGCTGAATTTGATTGATAATTAATTCATTAAATTTATTATATTATTTTCATTTCAGTTTCCTTCATCTATTGTATGATCTTTCTGCCTTTTGCAATTTTTTTGGGTGCCCTCCATCAAATCCTCCCATCTTGCGTCTCTATTTTTCATCCTTTTACCATTTTCTCAATTTCCAATCCCTAGTAACTCTTTCTTCTTGCGACTTCATGGATCTACTTCGTTGTCACTGTACCACAATTCGTCTAGAATCAGGAAAAACCATTGATAGTCGGTCACACTGACGAGAAAGGCACATTAGCTCCCTTGCATGCGTCCCTCCCGCTCACTTTGTTGTTCGAGCCCACGAGCGGAACGGTCACCCATCCTTTTGCGACTCGATGAGTCGGATCTTTTAGTTACCACATCACATTCAAAAAGGTCAATTAGACAGGGCTCTAGTGTACTTTTCTGTCACACTGACGAGAAAGACAGTTTAATTCCCTTGTATGCTTACCTCCCGCTCACTTTGTAGTTCGAGTCCACGAGCGAAACGATCACCTCTCCTCTTGCGACTCTATGGATTGCCTTTTTTAGTTACTGCACCACATTTGTCTAGAATCAGGGGAAACCATGGAAAACCGTGAGTGGTACAGGCGGTCGATAATGCAGAGCCCTAGTTTACCTTTTTATTACATTGACAGGAAATGCACAATAGTTCCCTTGCACGCGTGCCTCCCGCTCAGTTTATTGTTCGACTCCACGAGCGTGACGGTCATCCATCCAAGTAGCAGCCAATTTGTCAACTGCTCAGCTTGGTAAATCGCCAAGCCCAGACGCAGCCAAATACCTAAGCTGTCAGTGCTCATTAAATTCATTATTTATTTCATTTAAATTCAACTCGAAGTGACGGAGTGCAATTCTAACGAGAACACACGTTGTAAAATTGAGGGAAAAAGAAATTCTAGTTATTTTCATTTTCTTCTTTTACTTTTTCCCCTCTCTCTACAACTCTCCATTCCGTTCGCTTGCAGACCAAATGATGAGACATAATGGTCGGACAGAGAGTGGGCACACGAGAAGGAAAAAAATAATTGGCAGACGTAACCCATGGTCTGCAGTAATCGGTACGGCGAGTTCGTGAGTCTCGTTAAGCAAAAATAATGGAGATTATAAAAATGAGAGAGAGAAAAGAAAAAGTAAGTGTGAGAGAGAAAGAGAGAAAGAGAGAAAAGCTCTGCAGCTTCTTGGAGATCCTCAGTCGTTCGTACTTTTTTTGAGTGAAGAAGAAAATTAAGAAAAGGCGAGTAGTGAGAGAAGAGGTTAAAAAAAAATTAGAAAAAGAGAAGAAAAAAAAGGGAAAATGGAGAGTTAGAATGGAAGCATTAAGTTTCTGTGAGTACCAAAAGTGACATCGTTAAATAAATCCAGATAGAAACAAACAAACTTGTGGCTCCTGACCAGCCGCTTCTTACTAGGCTCTGAAAGATGCTCATTCTTTTACGTAAAATCTTAAACTCGTAACCCTCCCTCCTCTTTGTGCCCAAAAAGCTCTCGACGATAGTGTGTCTCACTTGAACGTCCCAACATCGTTGAGTCTCCACCGCACGTGCTCCACTACTTCTCAAGTCATTAATTACAGACTCTACCTAGATTCAAGAAATGCGAAGTAACGAGGCCAGGACCCACCGTATTTTCGCCCACTGTCTCCACCCTCTTCTTCACGTTTCTTTCATATTTTCATATATATTTTTCTTTTTTTTTTTATCTCAAGAATTTTCATTATTTTTTTTTTTTTTCATTCCTTTTTCTCACTGTGCCAACTTCTTTGTCATTATTTAACGAGACTATGGAAAAAATGGCCCGTGACACTTGCTTTTGCTATCCTTCGTCTGCAGAAGGTTATCATATTATTTTTTAGCAACACTTTCTGATCATTATTTTTAATTCAACGAGCGAACAGTGTCAGCAGAGTGTCTAGATACAATGAGGGGGAGGGGGGGGGGGGGGGGCAGATCACGTGTATCAGAAAAAGATAAAAATGAGAGAATGAATGAGGCAGCAAGAGCAAAAGTGTAGATGGAAAATATTTCTTGTACAGTAATGGCTTGAACGCGACCAACGGTCAATTTAGAACTTCAAAGGAGGAGAACCATAGGATGAAGGATATAAAGGAAAGTCAGACCAGAAGAGACTTTCAACTTTTCACACCAAGAGATATATCCTCTTCTTTATTCTCTCTTACGCCTTTTTTTTTTCGTTCCTTCCTCTCCTCGTTTATTCCTCCTTCTCTCTCTTTTTTTTTTACTTCGCTCCATTATTTTCCAATAAATTTTCACAGACACTCTCTGAAAATCCTCTCAACAATACACATCATCCAACAACATCCAGTGACTGTGAAAAAAAAAAACGAGGAAAAAAGGTCCGTTCGCCTTTTTTTTTGTCTCTCTCTCTCTCTCTCTCTTCTTTATTCCTTTTTTTTTATTTTTTAAAGAAGAAGAGAGAAGTTTTAAAGTGGTTTTTAAGTGTCATCAGAGGATAGTCCGGGTTGGAGTAGCCTGGGATACTACCGAACTACTGAAAGCGCTCGCTCGTTTCATCGATAAACTATAACGAGACAAATGGGATGTGAGTAGTGCAAGTGATCCGACAATTTTACCTTCTTTTTTTTTTTTCCTCCCCAAGAAGAATAAAGACATTGCCCCGACCTCTTTTTTTTCTCCTTTTTCTTACTCTTGAAGAATGAAAAGTTGTAACTGCATGTGTGACTAGAACACTTGGACATTTAAAACTTTCGTATACAATTCTTTTTCGAAACATTTAAAAATTTAAAGAGATCCGAAAACTCTCTCGCATCACTGAGAGAAAAGTGAACGACACATTTACAAGTGCTTTTTATTTTATTCTTCTTCACTGCGTTAAAAAAAAGAAAAAAAAAAAAAAGGATGGTTAAGAAGAGACTTTACAAATGCGACGAGAGGGTTCGCTGAAACGCGCAGAGATGGCGCCACTAGTTCCACTGAAGAATAAACCGTCTCATTCTACAATTTTTACGAAAAAATTTCATTCGCTTCGGTCCTGCAGTGGAAACCGAAGACCCAAAGGTCCTAGTATTTCGCAGACGTGGCAAATTGACGCAGAGGAATCGCGGACAAGGGATGATGGAGATAGAAAGAGAGGAGGAGAAGGAGGGAGGGGGAGGGGGGGTTTGAATGTTCCTGAGCCGACAGTAGTCATTAACTCGGTCCACGGTTGGGTACGCGCCGACGAAATTTTACAATGGTCGAACCGTTCCGTTTTCAGCCTTTAATCGTGACTCGTTCGTGCGAAACTGCGTGGTAGATTGTGGTATGTCCCTGTCTGCTTTCTGCTCTCTTTTTTTTTTTCTACATTTATTTCTCGTTCTTCACTATTTTTATCCCCCTTTTTTTTCGCCGATCGCGTTACGGTAGAATAGCGCCAACGGTGTTGCAATACCGTTAACCTTTGGAGGGCTGGGATTTTGAAAATTTCAAAAGCTCATAATTTGTACTGAAAAAAGAACTGAGGTCTCCAAGATAGAACCAAACTAAGGCCGGATGTTAGCGAGTCAGATCATGACGTCTCAAAGCGTCATCCCGGCCCGGAACGGTAAAAGCCCATGTTAAGGATGACCTACCGGTATTTTATTGGTTTTAAAAATGTAAGAATTCAATGAAACTTTTTTCCAAGGTTCTCCAATTCTTAAAGAAACCGTATGCAAAATTTTGGATTTTTTTCATACCTGGTTTAAAAGTTATAAATTTTCAAAAAACCATCGTTTAACATGTGTTCTTATGGAAAATTCACAGAAGCTTAAGGAACTTTTCGAAAAATTATTCAAATTGGATGAAATTTCGGATATAGATGAGAAATTACCCCCCGCACAAACGTTACATTTCTATACGACGATTGGGTCAATAATTGGCATTAAAATTAATAAAAATGCTTGAAAAATTGTCAATCTCGCGTAAGTGCCGTCAACTTGTGTCGCCAGAATTTCCTAGCATGCAACGCTTTTCTCAAAATAATTCTCAAACTAATTGAATAAAGGAAAAAAAAATATCTATGAAATGTAATGATAATAATATAATATTTGAATACCCGCAGCGTTCCATAATTCCCTGAAAATCATTTCAATGAGGAATTTAAAAACTCATTTTTTCATGTTCAGGGATTGGGACACTGGCGAAATTACTGCCCTTCTCATGCCGTACAGTCCCCGCTTACGGTCTATGTAGAACATCCTTAAATTATGGAATTTTTTTGAAAAGTTGATAAAAACGTTTAAATGACCTTATCAGTGCTTGAAAATGTACAGATATAGGTTTTCAAGGTCACTGAACACAATTTTGCAGTTAGAATTGTAAAATACAAAATGACGGATCCAATATGGCTGCCTTTTTGAATTAAATTTGATATTTTTCACTGATTATGATTGAAATGATCTGTAAAAACATACCAAGGCTTGAAAATATTCAAAGACTGTTTTTTGTAATCGCAGATATGATTCCCTTCTCTCCCTCCTAAGGAACAATTTTGATCCTACTTAACTACTCAGAAAAACTATGAGGCCTCAGGACGTCATCCCGGTCCTCTAAAGGTTAACTATTGGGACATTCTGGTTGCTTTTTTCGATGCATCTAGATGGATTTTCAAAGCTCCATAAAAATACACTTATTGACCCAGAGCAGATCAGAACTAACAAAGTTTGAGATTTTGTTTGTTGGTAAAGGACTCAATAATTCGTGTATTATTCTGCAATTCTGTGATCTTCTTGTGTCAAGCCACCCCTTTCTACCCCTTTTTTTTACTGCACCGTACTACATATCGTTAGCCCCCAGCCCTCTATCTCCCTCTCTCTCTCTTTCTTTCTGCTTCTTTTCACTCCCACTATACAGCCCTACTGTGTTACCCAAGCATGGGGTCTCCAGCAACTGTGACACGTAGGCAGCGAACGTAATTTCAACGTTAAATCGTTTATCCCTGTCAACTTGACATGGAAACGTGTCTCCTTTTTTATCTCTAACGTTATTTATTCTTCCTCATCCCCCCCCCCCCCCCCCTTTCATTTTGCACTCTCACGTGTGTAACCCGTGAGAGACACGGAATTACATACTGGAGACAAGAATTATGTAACAACACTTTTTGATACTCATATTTGAGATGTTTTCTTTGACTTTGTTATTCCAGTTTTTTTTTTAAATCAATTTTAAATGGAACAGATTCGGGGCAGATTTTTCCTGGAAATAATACTTAATTAATTATGCTTGAAGAGAGTATGGGATAGTAGAATGGGTATGTATCGAAAAAAAACTTATACAGAAAAGAAATTCGTCAAAGAAACTCCTATAGAAAAAAATTCATGAACAAAAAAAATACAATTGAATAATGGAAAATGAAGATGACTTTCCTTTATAAATTATTCATAAATATAGGTATACAAATACGTGAGTGAGCAGCTACTGGTAAAGGACCTAATAGCTATAGCTATTAGGTCCTTTACCTTATCATTACAGGACGATTAGAGTTAATGTGAATAATATAGAAGGAAAATATACCGTGATATTTTATTGATATCGTATGAGCTCGACCAAGACATCAATCACGAACATAATTTACACATCTCCAAACAACTTTTGATGAACTCTCTGAACATTTTGGATACAAAAATCCATGCTAGGATAATTATTTTTCTATTTTTTTTTGATTCAGCACAAAATTATAAAATATTACGACAAATGACAAAAATTTCTGACATATATGTATATATATACGAATACTGCACATAAATGACTATCTTCCATACATCAATTTTAAATGATTTCGAAATATGAACTGCTTTTCTATATTCATATATAATAGTCTTTTTGTCTGTTTTCTTCGAAATTATAACAGACTTATAATTTCTATTATTTGATTCTTTAAAAATTGATTTTATTTTAGTTATGCAAGTAGATTTAAGACTGTTCCTTCACTGATCAATCTCATTGTTTCACATTTTCACTGTGAAAAACTAAAAAAGCTATGCATAGAAAATAAATAATAATATTAACTGATTTTTTCAATCTTATTAAATTGAAGTATTAGTGTATGAAACTATTTATGTTGAGGTTTCTTTGACGGAAGTTTTCGTAGCGTAAAGTTTTTTGAACGTGCACTCCATAGAATATTGTAATGAAGTGTCATTATGAAAAAGATTAATTAATAGAGCAATTTGAATACGACAATGAATTGAAAATTATTAAACGTCGAGAGAGAAAGAATTTTTAAAAAATTCATCGATAATCACATGCAGCTTTAGAATTGTTATTTTTTCTATTCAAACGAGTTAATAGCAACATCATGTGGATGATTGACCGCAGTGTTCTACAATAGAGGGGTGAAAATCATAAAAATAGGCGTTATGAGAGCCAAACAACAGTGTTGTTCTTTTTTTATTTCTGCCCATTTCTATTCTTTTCTTCTCTCTTTTGGTTTGTTGGGACTTTGTCAGTCTGTTCTAACTCCATTGTAAACTGATGACAGACATGAAATAAAAAATTGTATTGAAAAAAAAACCTTTGGAGTCCTACTTTTTGTTTTTTTTTTTGGCAATCTTGTGCAAGCGTGCGCTCTTGCGGTGAAACTAAAATAACACTAGTGGAAAGAGGCGTGTATGAAACGAGGGCAAATATTTTTCTTAGGCGAGAAAAATTTTGTTTCGTGTTATGGAAGAATATGAGTATAGATGTTGAAGAGAGAGAAGAAGAGTAGAAAGAATTTTGTTGAGATGTGTGAGGTGTCCTTCACGAAGGGTTGCGTGTCACGAACGGGGTCGGATGATGGCTTTTGCTTCTTGAATTGATGCTCTCTATAACCACGTGAGAGTGGCTTTTTTTGATAGAAAAAACAGAAGGTTGAAATTCACATAGGTGTTTTCACCACGAAATCGATTTGTCATCTATTTTTTTTTTCAACTTTTTATATTTTGAGAAGTGAAAATATTGGAATTGAAAAATTTAATGTAAAGAAATATATATATTTTCATGCAATACAGTAGAGAAGAGATAGAACCTGGGAAATTCAATTTTTCAATCGTACTTTCAGAATATTTCGGAAAATAATTTAAATAGTGCAATTTTTCTTCATGAAAAAAATGTATATTAACAATATAAAAGAAATGTGTAGTGAAATATAAGAATTTTATATGAAATATATATGACGAATGTATAGCAATTAGGATGAATTTGACTACATTTTCATCAATCAATAAGATAATAAGCCTTTTAGAGAATAGTTGACGAAAAAGACATTCCGGTTTTGAGTCAAATTGGAGTATGTTTGGACTAAGATTTCCTATTTCGTGCAAATACATTATTATTTGATAAAAATTCCACGTGAAAATATTAATGGCAAATATGATCGAGATGGAATCCATGCAGGAGGGAGATTTGGACAAATAATTGTTTATTTATCGTCATCAGTTAGCAAAATTTGATAACAAAAAATGAGTATGGATCTGGTGCAATTTCAAACTAAAAGCAATTAATATTGAGGGAAATAAGTATTGATTTCTCTCAACTAAATCCTCTACTTTTCTTACATTGTTCATCGCAAATAAGAAAAAAGCTTTGTCTCAAAATTATTTTCATTTCTAGAAAATATTTTTTTTTCTCAGTGTAGCAAGAATATTTTCATCAACATTGTAGTGTGTTCTCGAATGTTATTCTACTGATTATATATTTTTTCCATGGGAATTGCCATTATCCTTTTTTGCAGCTCTTAAAATTCCCTCCAAAAAATACTAAGAATAAAAAGGTCCCATGTCCATTAGTTCCCGATTTGTTTTTAAATTCTTTTGCCAGCAAAAAAATAGTCAACGATTTTTGTAAAATTAACCATCGAAATTTCTTTCACTCTATTCTTCATTCCCCCCCGAAGACGCGATAATTATTGCATTGAAAAGAAATGCCGCAATGGTCCTGCAACAGAATGAACCACATTCGCAAAGTAACATCGAGTATATACATTACTAAATCCAAAATGAACTTGAGTTTTGGGGACAAGGACCACCCATGCTGGTGGCATCACATCGCTGAGCCTCCTCATTCTCTCACTCCTCTCCTTTCTCTCTCTCCACATGAAATTCACCTATCTTTCTCTTTTGCTCATGTGCCCTTTCTCTATCCCATACCAAACCTACCGCCAAAAAACACCCACCCAACTGTACATAATACGGCAAGACTCGTATGCCTGGGCTCTGCTAATATATGGCTCCTTGTAATTGCCCTGCGATAAATTAATACGATTTCGCACGCATGTGCTGCACGATATATAGGCCCATTGTTTCAGCAAGGCTTGGTACTGGAGTGTGTTTCAGTGGGAGAGAGGATGAAGTTTAACGAAATGAGAGAGAGTGTAGCCATCCTCCCCCCTCATCCCCTCCTCCCTTATTTTCTACCTCTTATTCTTCAGAATCAACATTCTTCCCGGGCTCGTGTGTGGGTGGATTGGTTTCATTGGGCACAGGGGGGGAGGGGGGGGGGAGAAAAAATACACCTGCCGAAAGGTATATACCCTTTTTTTTTTCGAGAGAAGGCATTCTGGAACGCTAAGAATGACGATGGGAGCTGCCCTCTGGGCTCCACTTCACGAAAAGGTGAGAGAGTGATTTAATGGCACAAAAGTTTATTGCACACTGTATAAAAAAGAACAGACACTTTTACTATCTCGTGTCATTGAACTTATCTCTCCCTGATGGAGTAAACGAAATAAAGAGGAAATTATGAGGAAGAAATGAAAAAAAAAAATATATCATTGCCTTAGAGTGAAAGAGGCGTAAGTGCCATTTTTTCCGATTTTTTTTCTTCAAAATAACAAAGAGGCGTATCTCCACCATTATTGCTCCAATAGGCTTTCCAAGGCCTTTTATGCAATATTAGTAAAAAAATAAAAAATAATAACATATAGGCGTAAGTACCACCCATTAATAACAAACGGGCGTGAGTACCGGAGATACGCCTCTTTGTTTTTAGTTTTTTTTTAATTTTTCCTAATTTTTGGAAAAATACTAATAACAAAAAGGCGTAAGTGCCATAATTTAGATGAAAATAGCAAAAAACAAAAGGTCGTAACTCCGAAAATTCTCATCTGCTATAAAAAAAATTATAAAAACAGAAAGACGTAAGTGCCAAAATTTAGATAAGAAATCCTAAAAACAAAAGGGCGTAACTCCAAATATTTTCATGAGATTAAAAAATTATAAAAACAAAGAGGCGTATGTGCGGAGATACGTCCTTTTCATTTTAAGATTGGTGATTACGCCACTTTGTTATTTTAATTTTCAATTACCCAAATAATTTTTCAGAGACCATAAAATTTTTTTGGAGTGCTAAGTGGACATACGCCCTTTTCACACCAGCATTTCGTATTTTTGGCACTTACGCCCCTTTCATTCTAAGGCGACGATTATCCATTGAAATGATTGGGCGACTTCATATTATTATAAAAACGTTTTATTCAATTTATGATTATCTGATCGACATGTTGACACGAAGCCCAAAAGAATAATAATGTTTTTCTTAATTTCTCTCTTGACAACCAATTGTTTTGCTGCTAACTTCATTAATTATGTATTGATCGTGAGCAAGAAGAGTCAATAAAGAGTTCGTGATTTCGTTACAATATATATATGACTAGTGAATTGATTGTGTTGAACGAGTGAAAATCATTGCGCATGGATGCAAAAATATCCAAGCTACACGCTGGCAAAAACTTTTCAGTAACTTGAGAATTTAACTTTTGAAAATTGTAATAATTTGTCTCTCTTCAGTTATTTTAATGAGTTTATGCAAATATTAATGATCAACAATTTGTATCGCTTCAAAATTCTCATCAATAATACAATTTATATTATTTTTTTTTCTCTCTTTTTCCTCTACCTTTTGAATTATAATAAATTTATATTCCAGAAGGAAGAGGTAAAAAAAAAGAAAAAATGAATTATGATTAATTTTCATCATTAAATTGCTATTAATTTACTATCCGGCAAAATTTACGTAATACACGTCCGCGTATAATCATTTTTATGAGGTCAAAAATGCATTTACCCATCAACAGAAAATCGTTGATAGTGTTGGTGTATGAGGAGGAGTGAAAAATAAATTACTGAATTATCGTGCGCGAGACCCAGCGCGTTTTGGCAAATGGACGAGCAAGAGGAAATGAGGGGGGGGGGGGGGGGAGGGGAGAGGTGAGAGAGAGGAGAGGGTGTATATGTATCTATTGGTGCTTGCATACAGCTTTTGCGAGAGAGAGAGAAAGACAGAGGCATATGGTTTGGTTTTTCCGTGAGTAGCTGCAAGAGAGAAAAGAGGGGAAGAGGGGAGGAAGAGAATACATGTTGGCTCTACGAGTCTACTAATTTAATGGTGGGGTTACAACAAAAATTATCGGCTGGATAATTTCACGGGAGCCCCCGTCCACTACCAGCATTAGTTATCGTCCATGTTTTCCACCAATGAGCCCCATACCTCTCTTTTTCTCCCCGCGCCTTTATTTCTCATTCCACTAGGAAAATTGAGAGAATAAATTAAGAGTAACAGTTTTGTTACAGCTAATGTTTTCCTGTATTTGTTTGACGTAACAATACGCATTTTAATGCAAAATAACCAAAAACCTTGTGGATTTTATGAAGTTTCAGGTTTTAATGCTGATATGATGATGAAATAGCTAATTTTATCGTAATTTTGATGGAAATTTTGATGACATTTGTTGGATAAATTGATGATAAATATTGTGATTGCTGATTAATTAGTGGAGAATTAACGGGCCAATTACTGAGACGATGAGAAACATGCTTATAACGAGAATGCTAATTTTTTTTCGCAAGGTTCTATCGATTAGAATGAGACAATTCAATGCAACACAAAAAAAAACAGCGTGATTAACGCATTGTGGTGAATATATGATAACACTGAATTGGCCATGAATTTCTAGACAATGCGGAAATTAGGCAGACAGTTGATGGACAACAGGAAGCACCAAATTCAGTATTCAGTGCCAAATATCCCTGGAGACAGTATCTACCATCAGTTTTAAATAGGTTAGGATCTGGGTGGCTTGGGGGAAAATGGTATTGGTAGTAGGTAGATGGGAGCGAAGAGGAGGGAGGGGAGGATGGGCATTACACTCTCTCTCTGTGGCACGATAAAAGTAACGGATACGGTAATTTAGTTTGTTAATGAACTTACAGTTGGCAAGGTACGTGGAGATCTTGTCCATGGTAAGGGCCCGTAGCCAAAACCTCGAAGATATATAGCTCCTGAAAATTGGAATACCACGCAGGCTCTTCGGCATCAGCTGAAAATTCCAAGAAATTCAATGTGAAGTGCAGAATGATGTGGAAATGAAGAATTTGGAGGAAAAAAAGAAGAATTTAATAGATGCATTGCAATTGAAGAAATAAAATGTATCACATAATAGGGTGCTTGCATATTTATTTATTTTTCTTAATATTTACATTTAATGATGGATAGAAAAAACAAAAAATTTTTTCCTCATTATTAATTAATAATAAACACTATATGAAAAATAAACCTTCTGACTGCCTCAAAATTAGACATGACGTCATAATACCATAATCTTTGTGAGAGCCATCTGGTGTTGGCGTCATTACTTACGGACTAATCATTAGGTTATGTTGATTGCGGCTAAAATCACTGTAATAGTAAGCAGTTGAGTTTCAAAAATTTCGCAACTCCTCAACAACAATCAAAAATGAATAGAAAATAAACTTATGGACATAATCTTTCTATCATAAGCATTGCGCCCTCTCTAAATTCAAATGTGCTCTAGAAGAACGTTAATCTTCGCCTTATGTCATCAGATCCGGACTACAGCGATATGAAATTTGTTAATTTTTAATTGTACACACCTCCAAAATTAATGATTTTTTAATTTCTCTTTTTTTTTACTGATCTCGAAAAAAAAACTGTCAAATGGAAAAAAAAACAAAAAAAAAAAGTTAATATTCTAGGTCCCTACTGATGATTATCAATCGTGAATGTGCATATTCACATGGAAATAGAGTGATATAATAATTGATTCTCATCAGCCATGAAAAGCCATCGAAAATTAATCTCCAATGGATACGATTTCTATGCGTTTAATTATCCGTATAATCGTAGTACTGATACGCAATCAGGTGGTTTATGATTATACCACTTTCGAGAACTGGAAAATCAGAGATCGTTTCACCTGTATTCTCTCTCTCTCTCTTTCTCTCTCTCCACTCAATTTAGCCCAGTGCAAAATTAGGAGAATATTTCATTAAATTTGCACCTCTCCTGGCGTATCACCTCTACCACCCGTTCTCCATTCTGAATGAGTCACGGGCCAGTGGGTTGTAGAATACCTGCACCTCTACGTGGTATCGTTTTTCTATGCATTACCGCATGCATGTAGTTCTCCCTCGTATCCACATGGTACACAGCCAGTCTGTATATATACATATATATATTCTATTATATCCAGTGGATTTTACTTGTTAAGCTATTGCGTGTGTGTTTATGCCCTTTTAAAATTTTATCAATAGCCCAGAAAGAGAAGATTAATGCCTGGGAATATACTAGGCAGTTTGTGAGAAACATTGGCCCTCTAGCGGTTGATAGAATTACGAATAAATACACTAGCGCTACATTCATACAGCAAATATTAACCTCAACAGAGGTTCATTGCAGCCAGTTTTGATATCATTCGTTGAGAGTAGCCAGTATCTAGTCAGCCAACGATTCGACACGGTTGTTCAATAAACAGTGCTAATGCCGCTGGCATTAAACCAATAAATGTAAAATGTAAATACAGATTTGTGGAGGGGGGAGAGGAGGGGAGAGGTCTGAAACTAGAGGGACAGGAGAGAAAGGGCCGTGGAAAGTTTATGTGTGTAGATCTAACCGAGTGGTCGAGTGAGATACAGAAGCGACATACCGAGTGACCAATTCTCGCTTCATCCTACCATTGGTGCAATAGACTACCAAAGGGGGCACTAGCAAATGGTTTAGGAAAACAGAGGGCGCTTTAAAAGCAATGACCTTCTCTTTCTGTCTCTCTTGCTCTCTCTCTTGTGGCTCTGTTTGCACGGCATCATTCCCCATTCTCTGGAAAATTCGTGACCGTTGGAAAACCAAACTAAACCGGCTTATTATAAATTTATCCAATCTATATGCATTAAAAGGTGTGTGTTACGATACGCACCAGAGGAGCTCACTCTACTACTACTACCACCACTACCAGCAGCATCACTACCACAGGTGGACCATTCTCGATATCGCTTTTTGATAATGTTATCGGATATTCAAATTAACCATGTTCATCAGATTTATTGGATTCTATCTGTCTCTACATTCTATCCTACTTTATTTCAATTTTAACCGACCCAAAGAGAAAAAAAAAAACCAGTAAACGGATTAAGTCTAAAAATATTTCCTAATAAATCCGTTAGTTTCTCACGGTATTGTTTTCATTTTTTAGTCTCCTCTGAAAATCATTTTAACCTCAAATTCTACCGTAAATTTTCATTGTCTCTCATATCAGTTTGAGAATCACAATGTTTTCCTTTTTTTTTTTCTTCTCATCTTGTTTACCGTTTTCTTTATTGCCATATATATTCCCCTTGACCTGTCATCGATGGCTCTTGGATATTTTTCCTGGTAAAGAATATTATAGAATCGAGACTGTCGTGACGATCGTGAAATCGCAAGAGTCACGCCGCAACTAACACGATCCCTGATGGTGGTAGGCTATATAGGCTTTGAATCGCGTTGTTTCACTGTCATTATAATATAGCCCTCTCTTCTCATTTCTCTTGCACTTTTGTCCGTTACATAGGCGGAGCGTAAAATCGTGCGAGATCTCGAACGATAACACTTAACCACACGACATTATCATGATAGTGTCGATTATGATAATGGCTCGTCATATTCAGCTACGCTTAATCGTTCCCTAAATGCTTCACTATCGTTTTTAATTAATGACTCTGGAGACAAAGACTGCTTCCATTATTTTTACCGCATTTTTTCTCACATTTGCATTAAAAAAATGATGGAAAGTATCGGTTAATGATTGAGGAATTACATTGTCTCTTAATTTCACGTACAGTTTTGTGAATCAGGGACATGATAACGTGTGTGAATCACCACTCACATACCCTCACGCCTATGAGAAGTATCAGTAACAACTGTAAGATGGTCCAAGTGGTCTATATAATGTGTTTACTCTGTTTTTTATTCCAAAAAAAGTTATTAGTATTAATCAATTGCGAATTATTCGTTGTATCATGAATTTGTTTAGTTTTAATTTGACAACATACTATGAACGTCAATGTAATCTTGATCTTTATTCCTTTTTTTTATTCTGTAATCAAGTTCAATGATAGAGCTGTGTGAGGTTAAGTTCACCGACCGTAATGACACTGTTGAGTTAATTAAAGGAAAAATAATGGATTCGTATTTTTTCTCACAGGAAGTAATGTATTTTGTATTGTATTGTTTGATTACAGAGTTTTTTGATTTGACAATGAATTAGTATTGTTTACTTATTTTTTCCAATATCCCATGACAAGCCAAAAAATATTATTAAAATCATGGAAATGAATACAATAATTAACAGTTTTGTGAATTTTAAAAAGCAGAGATTCGCAAATGAACATGGAAATCTGACTCTTGATTCTCTTCTTCAGTTGAATGAATCATCGGGGATTATCGCATTCAAAATTCGTTTACGCCAACCTTTTTATGTCGGAAGAAATGCGCGCACACGACTGGGAGTAATTTTATAAAGGAATTCAATTGCTCTTCTACATCCGGGAATGAAATATGAGTCTGCGTCGCGTGAAATAAGAGCCGATTGGATTGAAAGAGTATCTTACTGCCACTCGATATCTACTTATACGACCTGTGCAGATACTCTACCTCCATACCCCCATTCAACTCAGCTCTGTCTCTTTCTCATTTTTTTTTCTCCTTCTTTGGTTGCCTTCTTTCGTATTTTTTTCTTCTTCTTCT
Source organism: Aleiodes leptofemur (assembly GCA_963942555.1). Taxonomy (NCBI): domain Eukaryota; kingdom Metazoa; phylum Arthropoda; class Insecta; order Hymenoptera; family Braconidae; genus Aleiodes; species Aleiodes leptofemur. Next base: position 10,709,012 of record OZ012620.1, read on the forward strand.
TCTTCTTCTTCCTTTTCCCATCTCTTTCTCTGGCTTCGTCTCAACTCACTGGGCTTTCTTGGACGCTTCCTATCGTAAAAACTCAATTTAAAAAATGCATTCCACGGATTTTTACAGAGACACACGCTCAATCAGATCCATAATGCCAGTATTCAAAAGTAATTTTTACTAAAATTTTCTCTCACTATTCGGAAAGTTTTATGGAATTTATATATGAGAATGTGTGAATGTCCCAGTTTTTCGGATATTTTTATTTAAAAAATTGTAAATCAAGTGCTCTCACTTTTTTTTTACATACATACATATATATATATAAGAAAGATGGGAATCAAATGTACTGCGGGGCAAAATGATTCAGGATTTTTTTGGAGAATAAAATGATTTAAAAAAGAAATTGAAAAAATTACCTAATGATGTAGACATGTTAGACCATCTTCTCAAATTTTCTTCATATTTTTACAAAAAGTCCTTCATTTCAAGAAAAAAATTCCTGGATAATTCTGCCTCAGAGCTTCATTTCGCCCTGGTCTAGCTCAAATATATCAAGCTATTATCATATCATAACCATTTGACTATATCGGAATTAAGCTATTATAGCTTCCATTAAAGCTAAAATTGAGAAACAATGAGGGAAAACAGGAAAATTATGATTGCATCAATTTCCTTGTTGCCCCATTATTTCTTAATTTAAAATTGTTCTAAGAACAAAAATATATATCGCAAGTCCTCAAAATCAGGATCATCAAGAAACATTTTAAAATTGAATGTAGCCATACTAAATAAGTGTGCATCTACTTGCAACTCGTAAAATTTTGACAGACGCATAATGAAACTGAAATTCCATTGTACTCATTAATATTTTTAATCTGATATTACTGATGACTGAAGGTTGAGAATGAGTTTCACCTTTTACAGTCAATCTATTCATCCAACAGTATTAAATTCTCGACAGTATCGTTATAATCAATAATTAAAAATTAATAAAATAGATAGTGATCTACAATAAATCAATATTTATAATGCACGTGATTTCAAAAGATTTTTCAATGACGCAGCAGGTAATTCATTTTTGGCAAGTGTCTGGGCATGAGATGGATATTAAAAATAAAAAAATCCATTTGCTATACTTCACTCAGCGCAAAAACCATTAAAACCCTCCTGCATCCATTTATCATTTCTAACCAATAGAGATCCATTAAATTTTTCGCAATCGAATTGATAAAAACAAAAATAAAATTCAGAGTAACCAAAAAATTTGGTTATATCAATATTTTAATTAAAACAAATCAACTTAACAGCCAAACCGAGAGAGGTTTTTCTTCCATATCTACATATATATATTCACGTTATATACACTATGTATATATTCCATTTCTCGTGAGAGAGAAAATTTTCAGCATAACTCAGTGGGCAAACAGTGAGTAGACTGGCCAGCCGCAATCTGGCCAACTACAACTTTCAATCACGTTTAATTGATGCTGAGTGCGTATACATAAACTTTCTCTCGCCGAGGATTCACGTTGAAGAGGGTTGCACTCATTCTCCCCGTGTAGTTTCAGCGTAGTTGAAAAAAAAAAAGGAGAGAAGAAAAATATTCCAACGAAAAATTGCGCAAAAAAGAGTGGGAAATAGAGAGAGAGAAAGAGAGAAAGTGGCAATGAAAAAAATTGAATTTAGGAATTAAAAGTGTTAAAAAAAAAGGAGAATGTGCACATTTCTCACTGCAAGTTGGGGATGGTCGTCATCCAGTGGACCTAGTGGTCGCCATAGAGATACACCGTAGTGCCTGTAGAATAGAAAGGAAAACGAGGTAGTAACGAATAATCTCAATGTACATACTTCTTCTCAGTCCTCATACATATTTATCCATGACGCGTGTTAGAGCCACAGTGGGATGCACCACGATGATCCATATATGCATGCAATGGGTGGTAGAATACAGTCAAAGTACAATACCATTGCTAGTAGAGCCTCAGGACAAGGGGTTTTTGCAGTTGCACTTTTTGGTTTAATTTTCTTTGTTTTATTATGTTCATTTACCCTCTTTTTTTTCCTTTTTTTTTTGCCCTCTCTTGATGGATCGCGAGCAATTTCATGACTCGAGTGTGGGAATCCTCGAGGACGAAAGGAATATGCGTGTGTGTGTGTGGGATGAAGATTTTTTTTCCTCATGAATTATTGAATTTTTCTTTTAACTAAAAGGCGCCAAATTGATTAATTTTCATGAAAGTAATTGCAAAGAGAAAATAAATGGGTAACGTTCAATCGTTACGAATTCGAGAGTACTTTTAAAAACTCATTAAGACACAGGAGTAACAGAAGGGGAATTTTCGGACACCCTGGGTGGCCCAGGCACTTTGTTAAAGTCACCCTTCTGTAAAATGACGATGCTATGCACTCTGTGTTTGGTTCGAGGGTATTACAGTTTGTCATGTATGTGTGTGGGTGTGCACGCGTCTCAATTTGTTTGCGAGAATTGCACGCGGGTATCGTGGCTCTTTGATTCATGTACCTAACACGGCGAGAATGCACCAATGGGGTCAAAAGTCACGGGCGTGCTTTGAAAAGGGGGGAAGATGAGAATAAGAGGAATTGAGGGAGAATAGAGAAGGAGAGATACTGGACCAGAGGCAATGGGTCACGCGCAGTGATTTTGTATGACCCTTATAATGACTCCACGTGTATCAGCAACACAATCGAGTCATCTAGTGAATGTTTTAATTGTGTACCTTTTATTATTACAGGGGAGAGACCAGAAAAACGTGTTTGTATGGGAATGAATCGGGATTTTTTTTTTTGAAAGTTGTAAGAATTTTGATTGATTAATTGATGCTAAAATTGAAATCTGTCTTATCATTTGGGAAATGAGATGAAATTATTGGAGTAAATAATCCAATCTAGTTACAATTGTATATGACAAATGTGAAAGTGGTGGGAGATGAGCTCTTGGACTGTAAGGGCTCACTCTCTTGTTTTTCACCGGTCGACCGAGGTGCACGTAAATTGATTGAGCTCATAATTAATTATCAAAATAAATAGATATCATTGTTGTATTTATTAATGTGTCTTTTATAATTGATAAATTCATTTTGTTGATGTCATATAATCATTCAATTAAAATTTTTATTTATTTTTATTTGAATATATTTTCACTTGTTCTTACGTTTTTATAAGCATCGAATTATCTTTGTTTGAAATAAAGTATCACTATTATTTCTTCTATTTGGTGAAAGAAAAATGAATTCATAAATTTTGTAAAACGCATGCAAATTAAAAAAAAATAAGAATTTTGAATAAATTAAAAAAAATACTGAATTAATAATAAAATAAAACTGTTTTATTACAAAGTCAAGACCTCTACAAAATAATTTCAATGGCTTAGATACAAAGTGGCATAAGTGCTACGCTTATATATGGCACTTGGTCCCCTTTGTTTCTAAGATGACGATTTGAGAAAATTCACCAATAATGTAAACATTTTGGAGCATCTTCTCAATTTTTTCGGATTTTTTTGTTGCAAAGTCCTTCACTCTGAAAAAAATTCTTTTTTTTTTCTTGAATGAAGAGGAAAATAAAAAGAAAAGAGAAGAAACTCATGAAAATTTACGGTTTTTTTTTTGTGCAAGCAGAGGAATCAACCGATATTCAGACGGGATTCATTGCAAAGAGGAGTTTTCTCGTGGATAATTAAACGAAAATACAAGTTTTACTTGAAAGTTGGATGGAAAAAAAAAGTAGAGGCAATGAGCTTCATCGTTGATGCTTTAACCCCATTTCGAGCTCTCTTGCAGACGGTTAAACAGGGAAAATGTCGATCGGGCAATTTCACATCGTATCCCATCGCAACTTTTATCCCGTGGGCCAAAATCTTCCCTCCTCTTCCCCCCTTTCCCTCCAGTCTCTCTCGCTCTCTCTCTTCCATCCTGTCTTTCTATTTCACTCACAAATTCTTTTCCTCTCATTCTAACAACGGATAAGTCACTGATCTATAGGCGACTGAATCAAGGATAGCACACACGTCCAACTTGGTACGCGGACGCCAGTGAGAGTAATTTATTCTCGAAAGGGAAATTGGAGAGGTTGGATAAGCACAGTGACACTCTCACACTCTCTTTCTCTCTCTCTCTCTTTTCTTTTTTCTCGGTGCTTCTACCGCGAGTACATATATCAGGATAAAAATTCATGGAAGTCGAGATGAATCTATTGAGTGATTCCTTTTTTTTTTTTCTTCTATTATTCATGAAATAATTTTATTTTAATGCTTTTAATGGAATTGAAAATTCATTTAATCCCTGAATTTTTAATTACGAAATTATTCTCCAATATTTTATAATTATTATGTAAATAATGAAAAAAAAAAAACAAATATAAATCAACATCTCAGGTCATAAATGAAATTGGTTATCACAGACACGTCAGTTATTCCATTAAATATCCTTTTTTTTTATTTTTCAACTCTATAACTACGGGAAAGAGGTTAAAAAAATTGCGTCACTCCATGACGCGGAATTTTTTTTTTTTACCCTCTCGCGAATTACCAACGCTCCCGGGAAATATCGATCTGGCATACGTTCCCTCGGTGATCCGCAAGATTTTTTCTCTCTTTTTTTTATTCAATGACTTTATTTTTTTTATTTTACTGCCAGTGACTAATACATTGAGAGGAGCCGCTAGTTTGAAAAAGAAAAAAAAAAGAAAAAATGAATTTCCATTGACTCAATGCATTTGTGCGCTCGGCAAAGGACTTGCTTTTCATTTTTCACATTAAAGTTTGTCTATACCAATGATTTTTTACTATTCAGAAAAATTTTATATTCACATATACTGGATACAAATGCATGGAGATCCATAGATTTTTCATTTTGTTAAAAGGAAATATGTGTATTCAGATATCACACATGTTGAATGAATATCATGCTATGCTGAATCCATGAAAAAAGAGAAAAAAGTTCGGGAGAAAAAGGAAATAATTAATATTCAGGAGAATTAATGCGTAAAAAGTATTGAACTGGAGGTGACTGGAATGACTTTGTCGTTGTGATATTTTTCATTCTTTCTTCATTGAATGAATGAGAGCAGCTCTATGGGGAATTCTATAGTCTTACGTTGGGGATAAAATTTAAACGGATAATTACGTCGATGGAATTATTTTTTTTTATGATCTGTAATTTGGTGGAAGAGGAATAACAGAAAAGGTCGATTTTGTTGGCCCTTTTTTTGAGAATATCTCGGAGATTACTGGAGATACGCCTTTTTTCCTGAAATGTTTTTTTGTAGAGAATTTCATGAAATATTTGCGTTTATTATTTGTTTAATTAGAGATTTGAGGTTTAAAAATTCATTGGAGCCCGAAAAAATTGAATAATCCTGCAATATTCTGGAAAATCCAAAAATCGGAAAAACTGATATTTTTTGTCAATTTACAGATTAAGAAGAAAATACTATTAAAAATGATGAAATTAATTATTTTATTGGTCTTTGATAAATATTTTTCATGAAATGATTAAAAATTCGTTGAATTTGTTGATTTCATTCAAATCAACGAATTTTTCGATTGTTGAAAACAATTATTTGTTCGGAAATAATAAAACAAAGATTGAATTTAATTAATTTCGTTGAAATAAAGAAGAAATTAATTGTTGCGAAAAATTATTCGTTAAGGACTATTAAAACAATTTATTTTATCATTTTCACTACTTTTTCTTTCAATGAATCGGCAAAAAAACTCATTTTTTTGGTTAATATCTTCCTTTTTGAATTATATTGTAAAGATCTCCGAAACGAGAAGACATAGGAAAAAATATCAAGAAACCTTTTTTGTACAAAATTCAACGAGTGCCAAAAAAGATCTCTTGATAAATCCCCCTAAACCTAATATTTTCCGATATTTCTTTAAAATCATGAAAATCATAAATGAAAAAAATTAATGAAAGTTAATAAATATTCTCATAACAATCCCTTGAATATTTAATTTTTCTACTAGCCCTTGATTTTAGCAGATGTCAGCCAATTTTAGTAGATTCATCGTGCTTATTTCCCAAGTGAAAATTTCCAATTGAAAACTCAAGATTGTTGGTAGAAGCCAGTGAGATTATATCCAACAGCATTCAACTTTTTCAATGTGCACAAGAGCTCCAACAACATATACATATATATATAACATGTGAAAATTCGAATGGAAAAGAAAACGTGGACCCACCACGACTCCAAACTCACTGGCACACGAATGTAATGACCCCTGGGACTTGTATTAACATGAAAATACTTGTCATACACGTTGATAAATAATGCATCGACGCGAAATGCCCCGATGTCGTATACCTTTGCGCTTCTCTCCTCCTCCCGTTTGGTCCATTGTGAGTATCTGTGTATATATGTGTGTGTGTGTGTGACGACAGAAAATACGTGGAGTGGGGTATTACCGCACGAGTTTAGCTCAGAGGTGCGATAACTCATGGTAACAACTGCACGCACCAACTCTGCGGTTCCATTAATACTCGGGAAACACATTTTTGTGAGAAATTCGTTAAAAAAAAAAGAACGATCATTCTTTTTTTTGCTATTTAAAATTTTTTTTTGGGTTGATGGTTTGATACAATCGAAGGGAAATCCCTCTTTTTTCTGGTTTAATTGCAAAAATATTCAATTATTCATAATTTTTTACAACTGGCAACAGAAAAAAGAAAGGCACAGGATTAATTAATTCCCCCCCCCCCCCCCCTCGGATTTCAACAGAACAATGAAAGAAGAATAATGTCCCTCTCTGAAGTTTTTGATTATTTGATAAAATGAAAATTAATTAATTACGATTTAATCACGAGTCGGATACCTCTCGAGCCTTTAGTCAGCAATTTGTTGAAAAGTCCAAGCGCCTCGCGTGCTGCAAAAGGGAAAGAGAGAGAGAGAGAAAAAGAGAAAATAACAGATTTCTTTGAGGCTTTGTTGTACTCCTGAAACGCGACGATTATTAACTAACCAAAGCGCCAGATACCATGTGTTTCGATAGAAATTTCTCTAATATCTGGGCTTACCTCTTCAATGGGACAAAGGGAATTTGTTTATTTTTTCGTAACACGTGCGAAGTGCAGGGAGAACAAAAAATTCTATTATCAAAGGATTCGTATTGGAATTGGAAGGAAAAAAAAAAGATTGATGATTATTAACAATTATTTATGAATTGAGGAGAGAAAAGTGGTAAAAACTATGGAATATTGATGCCATTGGTCCTTAGAAAATATTTTTTTGAAATAATTTGAAAAACAATTTTGAATTTACTGAATTTAGTCAATTTAACTAGTTAATCTGTTATAATTAGAGTAGTTCTATACTTCTTTGCAATAGTCGCTGAGTGTGAAGCAAAAAATAAACAGAAAATGGCCCAAAAATTGATATTTATAATTAAAAACCTAATTATTGGTATTTAAATGATCTGAATACACCCATACATGATCTGAAAGAAGAAACGATGATTTGAAAACTCTCTAGCAACGGTTGTCATGGGAGATTAACAAAGATCGGAGGATTCATTCAAGGGACCCACATGGAAAAGAAATATATTGCTATGAATATATTTAATAATATCGGATTAATAACGGGTGATATAATGCGGCAAAAATATGTGTCATGTTTAATATATTATGTAATTATATACATAATTATACTATTTCAATTATATAGATTTTGATATTTTATCATGTAAATTTCTGTATCTGAGTCATTTGATATTGAAAAATATATTATTTCGTTTGTAATTCATCATATAATAATGGCAGTATACTCAATAGTGTTTTCCTGTTTTGTATGGAAATAATTAGAATTTTTAATTTATATTTGATCATATATTTCATTAAAAATAAAATATATTATATTCTATTTTATATAGCTGCACTTTATGATAACTAGATAGTTTGCCTCGTTACCCTAATACGAATTCAGTGTGATAGACATCTTCAATAATTTCAAATGTTCCCATGATCCATTCAGATATTGTGGAGAGTACGTTACGTAGGGAGCCTCCTCTATAGAATAAATTAAATGTTTTTTTGTCTCAAAATTTTAAAATTATATTGTTTCTTGGAATTTTATGATTCTTACAAACTATCTTTAACTGATATTTTTTATTATATCTTTAAAGTATTCATTTCGTTATGTGCCAGTATTATATATTACATTATATTGATCATTTATTCATATTATAAATAGTATAATATATGCTGGAATATATTCCGAATTTATAGTTGCTATAATTATATGGTCCAATAAAAAAGAATTATAATGAACCATTATATTTTTCTCATCATCAAATCATATAATATTTCGGCAAAAATATGCCTATGGATTCTTGTATTGCATTTATAATAGTATATAATTCATCAGTTACTCAAAATTATATTTTTAACAGTATATATCTTTTCCATGCGGGGAGCTAATGAAGAAGAGATCTCTTGTGCTTTTGGATTAAATAAAACCGCCCCTAATATTTAAATACTACTGAGTCTTATTTATTTGCCGAAACGTAACAATATTAATTATTTGTAATCTATTACTCAACCAATAGTATGCAATTTGACTAGCGTATTTACGTATTTCCTTGTGCAGAAAAACAATTATTCATTACAAAATTATGAGACGGTCAATAATTTTCATATTGCATCCTCAATTTTTCTTTTGTCCTTTTCTTAAAGACATTTTCCAGATTTCCATATTTCAATTCGTGTAGGTATAGAACTACCTTAAAACTTGCATAGAATTGGAAAATTCCAATTTTTTTTTAATTTCTTGATTCAAAGAGGAATTTATCAATAAAGAAATTATTTTTAATCAGCATGATAAAAGTGACAATCGGCAAAGATGCAGACTAGTCCTCGAATTGTTGCTGCAAATGGCCATTGGGCATTCGACAATGTTTGACATACTTTAAATTAAAAATAAATAAAACATTTCGAAACATGCATATTCAAATGACGATAAATCTAAAAGGAATAAAGGAGAGGGGGAAATATATGTAGAATCGAGGATAAAAATTGGAAAATTTTTGAAACCACAATTTTATCGTTTTATTACGTACGATTGGTAAAGGTACACACTCGTGTTTTGCATATCCTCCTGTTTCTCTATATCTCTCTCTCTCTCTCCTCTACCCTCCCTCTTTTCACCCGAACAATGTGTACCTACATATATTCGCATTCCGGGGGTGGAAAATATGCCGTGGCGTGCGCTTGACGCCCAACGGATTGCAATCAGACTTTCATTGGCACTGTGCCAATCGTTGGTGACACCTACGAATGACGATTGCGTGTACCAAGCATTTATCATCTCTTACTTTAAATATTTTTGATGATAATCTAAGTTCTTTTTCTCTCATTCATTTCATAATCATCTTTTTTTTTTCTTCTAACAATTAAGATTTTCAATGATAATGAGATTAGCATATATCCCAAAAAAAAATCGATTTTTCTGAAAAATTAAAAAAAAACTATTGACTACAGGATTTATTTCCATTATTATCATAAAATTTTTTGAATATCATGAGAAATAGGAAAATAGAGGAAAAATACTAAATCATTGTCAATTTGCGATGTTTTCCTTAAAATTTAAGTTTTTTCAGGCTCTTGAGATTCTGAGTAGTTCTTTATATCAAACATAAGCAGATTCTTGTTCATTGCCAACGAATTGCAAATAATCCATACAATAAACACAGAATAAATTATATATGCAGCTATTCAATATATAGAAATCTTTGACTATCTTTAACTACTACTAAATAAATTATTATGATTTTTTTTTGAAAAATCTGCGCTTGACTTTTCTACATGTGCATATTTTTTTTATAATTTTAAATAATTTATTTGTTTTAAAAAAAAACTAAACTTCATTAGATTTTTGCTATTTTCAGGATCATAATCCTCATTAATTTTGTGATTAGGCAAAGAAAAATTTCGATTGAAAATTTCAAGTCAAAATATTTCAAAAATTGTTGGATTTATGAAAAAACATTTAGTCTTTCTTTGTAGATAATCAAATTTTCTACAAAAAAAAAAGTTTTTCGATGTTTTTCCTTGAATTGTTGTGTGTCGGAGATATTCGCAGTATAATGAGCATTCTACTTCCACTATTAATTCGTGAATCGTAAAAAATTGAAGTTTCCTAATTCCCATTCGTAAATGTCCCAGTACTTCAGTATTTATACATTTTTTCATTAATTAATGCCCCATGCATTAATTACAACGATTAAAAAGAGTGTACTACGATAAATTCCATCAGAATTTAAATAATCACGAATAAAACAGTGGAAAACCGTAGTGATTATTAATTCAGATGATTAAAAATAATGAAACAATTAAAAATTTGTTGCAAAACTTTTGGAGAAAATAAATTAATGATTTTCTCTCGAATTACTGGTAAATTTATCCACCTGTTTGATTATTTAATAGCTCTCATCCTTTCACAATAATTAAACGATCTTTATTCATTATTAATTGTGTCCCAGCAGGTGTAACGAGACTTGAAAAAACATAAAAATCTCAGCAGTTGGAAGAGGAGTAAAAAAAATCAGTTTAACAAATTATGAAAGTACGTGATAAAAAAAAGTTATGTCCATCGAATATTGATGAATTCAAAGGAAATAAGAGAGATGAGGAAATAAAGAGGTCATTAACTCAACAAATTAACTTTTTTTTCAACTTGGTAAAGATACCAACACTCGATTTCTTCTTGCACTTTCTATTGCATAATTTTCTTTTATATTCCTTTTTTTTTTCGCTCTCAATTTTAACATTCCAAAGAACCGAGATTTTTCCAATCTCAACACTTGCATCTGCTCACTGTGCTCCAGATTTTAACCGGGCATAATGAATATCGTCGTGGAGTACAGATTTCATCGACGATAAAGAGGAAAAAAAAAAGGAATGAGAACGAAAAAAAAAGAGAGAGAAAAAGAGAAAAGTAAATGCACCAACTGGCAAAACTGGCCCGGGTAATTGCTGTGTACGGTTATGAGGATTTAACATGTACCACGTAATAATACATAGTATTTAAAAATCGGGGAAGGGAAAAAAAAATCAGTTGAAAGGCTATATTCTTTCAGCTTTCACGGGATCCTTCATGTACAGCTGTTTCCGCAAGGTGCTTATCAGAAAATATGCGAGTAATTCAGTAGCAAAGAGGTAAAACGAGATAAGTCAATTTTTTATTTTTACATTTTTTCCAAAAAAATTTTAGGAAATAATGGGGATATGCTTTTTTTCAACTTTGATGTTTTTTTGTAGCTCTTGAAATTCTTGACTAAAATGGATTAGAAAAAGAAGGGCGTATCTCCATTAATTTAGAAGAGATTGAATTTGACGATTCATGAAAATCATGAATTTTTTGAAAAATATGTATTTTTATATTAATTAATTTTATTGCATACAAATTTTTTCCAAAAATTCTGAGAAATATAAATTTTGAGAAAAAAAATGATTTTTAAGAAGTCATGTTGGCAAAAAAAAGGCAGCCGGAGTTCATTTCGGGAAAATTCTGGAAAATTTCAAATTGACAAAAAATACTATTTTTGTTTACTCAGATTTTACACAAAATAATTTTGAAGAAATCATATTTGAAAATATTTTTTGAAATATTTATTCCACAATGTACGAGGAGAATAAAGAGAATATTTTTATTTAAAAAAATCTGCATTTTGATTTCTCCCCCCCCCCCCCCTGTTATTATTCCCTGCCGATACACCTGTAAATCAAACCTCTCATTCTTTTTTTTTTATTGTGCTCGAGGGCCAAAGTAACGTGCCACCCACAGGTACGAGTCTCACGTGGGCAGAACAGGCTCATGGGCCAGCCAGATTCACCGATAGATTACAACACGAATCGTAGCTCATATCATGGTCTCAGTATCAGATTTATATGAAACTCATGTACAATGGGCGCTCTGTCTATAAGTAATACTGTCGGTGTTAACTTCAATGAGAACAATGGAAGAGTGAGAAGAAAAAAAAAATAAACCTGAATATCGCAGTATCACTTCCTCGTTTATTATTTTAAACTCGCTTGAAACGAGGGATGTCAGTTATTTTTGTCTCTTAATTGAATGAATTTGACTTGAAAAGTGAAGAGATTAAACAGGACAAATCGAATTATTTTTCTGATTATTTCCAATGGAATATCTAAAAAAAAATCATGGAGATACGCCCTTTTCGCTTTAATCCATTTTTGCAGAGAATTTCAAGAGATAATAAAGAGGATCAGGATATAAAAGGCGTATCTCTATTCATTTATGATAGTATAAGAATAATGATAATAAAATTAGCAGTCTTCTGATAATTTTTTCGATTTTTTTTTAATAAATAAATTATTATAAAACAGATTTTTGAGAAATTTACACTCATAATTTTTTGAGTTTTCTACATGTGCATATTTTCATTTTTTTAAATAATTTATTTGTTAGGGAGAGAAAAAAGTAAAAATAGTTAAATGTCTGCTATTTTCAGTATTATTAAAAAAAAAAACGAGAATGAAAAAAAAGTTGACTTTTTACTGCAATTCATAATGTTTATAACTTTTATGCTACACCAATAAATGAATAAAAAGCTCTCCCCAATAATAATAATAAAAAAATAAAAAAACTACGGAATTGAGGAGATCAGTCACAGTGGGCTTCCGAAATTCTTTTCACTCGCATTCTCATGTTGAAAATACTTTGACGTAAAAATAAATAAAAAAAAAGGCCTAAAATATCATTGTTCCAGAAGCTTACTAAAATCTAAAGCTTTTGAAAATCCGTCTATTATCTTTCAGTGGACCGAGTTGCATGATACTACCTACTCTCCAACCATCCACATGATCTAAAAAACTTTTTTTAACCAAAAAGCCCAACAAGCAGAACACAAGATATATATATATTCTCAAACTCGAGGAACATACGTCCACTCGAGTCATCCTCGACTGGACAAAGGGCAAACAGACATGGAAAGAGAGAGATAGAGAATAGAGTTTTGTATAGGGGGGAAAATGTTGATAATACTGGGTAGTAAGTTAGATGCGATTGAAATAGGTAAACCCCGGGTGGACGAGTTTCATGAGCGAGAGAAAAGAGGGAAGCCTCTCTGCTACTATCGGAATCATGGCGAGATAAAGGGGGAGTAGAGGGGGGGGGGGAGGAGGTAGTTCATTACGCATCGAGGAATAAACCAGAGAGAACATGAGAGACCGATGCCGAGTTAGCAGACCACAATGCCTCTCTCTTCCCCTCCACCTCCACCTCCCCCCTCTTTTTTTTATTATTGCCAATGCATTCAGTGCACTAGATACTTGACTCTCCGCGTCTCCCGTGCACTCGCGCCTCATTCCCAATGACCAAAGGAAAAAAAGAAGAGAAAAAATGCGGAAAAAATAAGCTTGTCGTCTCACTCACACCCATAAAACTAAGCGCATCGTCCGAGTGTGTAGCTAAAAAATATGAACGAGATGGAGAATTCTTTTGGATTTAACCCTTCCACAGAATATATATTCCATATCCATTAATCATCGTGATTGGCTGAGTTTCATCAACCAGAAAATGGTTGATTTCAGAATTTTCATACGTGCTCGACAAAGAAATAAAAGCCCTGGAATGAATGGGATGAGGAGGGGAAGGGGGAGGGGGGGGGGGGGTGAAAAAATCACTGGCATTCAATGTAATCAGTGCACTTAAAAAGCTTCCGTTTTGCTGGATACAGGAGCTGCTTTTTTTTTTTTACCCCCTCCACTACTTTTTTTTTTTATTTTCCTCTCTGTCCAGGGATTTTTTTACTCCCCCCCCCCCCCCTTATACACTTCAATGGGATATATAGCCCTTTCTGTGTACATGTACCTATAATACAAAACGTGTGTTACAGTATTAACGTGAGTACTGGACATGTTATAGTTACATTGACGCGCACAGATACATTGGTATATTGCATTTTCTATTGTGCAATTGCAACTGTTGAAATCGTACAATAATGACGCGTTTCATTGGTTCTATTGTACTCGAGGATTCAAGTTCACAGACACAATCTCCTATATATAGCCCATTGAGAAGGAGAGAGAGAGAGAGAGAGAGGGAGACTCTGTGGAGAGTACTCTGGATGGATGTGCACAGAGAGGGACCAGGGAAAGGGGGAGGGGGAGGGGGAGAGAGGAGGAGAAGGGCGAACCATTCAATCGACTTTCAATCTGATGCCGCACAGAGAATCGGCGAAGTTATCCAGGAATTAGGGAGGAGAGAAAGGGGAATTCAACTGGGATGACAGGGGAATGGTCTTTGGCCACGACCCAGGCTGTTAGTGGTGACCATTAGTCTCATCATCTTTTTTATATTTAATGGGAATTTTTTTGAGTGAAAAAACATTTCAGTAAAATCTGATGAATGAAATTCGAGAATGGATAATGCAGAGTTTTATTTTGCAATTTTAGGGGGAATTAATGAGAGCTTTGAATAGGGAAGAAATATTTTTTTTTTTAGTAACGATAAACTATGAATGGGATAGTGAAGAGGTAAAACAAGATAATTCTCTTTTTTTCTCATCAAGTTTTTTGAAAATACCTTAGAAAATAACCGAGAACTAGCAATTTTGCCCGAAAACTCTTTTGTAACTCTTGAAATTCTCTACGAAAACAGATGAATAATACAGTGTAACCTTGATATAACGAAACTGAAGGGAAATAGAAATTATTCGTTATATCGAGTTATTCGTAACAGTGAGGTTTGTTATATAGAGGTTAGATTAAACTCGATTCGTTATAACAAGGTAAGAAAATTTCCATTAAAACAACTCATGTGAATAACAACTCATTTGAATCAAAACACAGAATTATTTATTTGAAAACATTCAAATAGAATATAAACATAGAATGTAAGAGAGAAAATTGACAACATGATAAAGGTATAACTATAGCTTAATCTTCATTTTTCCCACTTTCTTCGGAAAATCTTTCTTTAGACTTTAAAATTGTAGCCAGCGTACTACTGGGAATTTCAAACTTCTTCGCGATATCAATTTTCTTCATTATAGGATTCTCGTTTACATAATCAATCATTTTCCGTTTTTCTGCAACACTCAAAGAACACCTTCTTCGTTTTTCAGCCACGACAACTTCAAAATTACTAACAATTACAAACAGCAATGTTCACAGTGATCAAACAGCAATGACTATCTTATGAAGAATAAAACGTATCAGCACTCGTTAAGACATTAGTTATTGTGGAATTAAGTGGGGATAATTTGTAGGATACGTTATGTAGAGGTTGTAGGCTGGAAAATTCGTTATATAAAGGTCAATAATAGCTTCTATCTATATTCTGCAAAGATTGATTTTTCGTTATACCGAGGTTGTTTGAAAAATATATTCGTAATGTCAAGGTATATTTTACATAGATTCTTATGGGCAGTTCTGGGGGGTTTTGAAAAATTCGTTAAATCGAGAAATTCGTTATATTGAGGGTCGTTATATTAAGGTTACACTGTATCACCTTATCTCCCTTAGTTTCCGAAATATTTACTTCGAAATGACCCCAAAGATAAGTCGATTTATCCTGTTTTACCTCTTCACTACTGAATTAGTATGTCGAGATCAATTTTCGGCAAATTTTTTGAGGAGGAATTTAATGATTCCTCATTAAATTGTTTTTGTCACGGTCAACCTCGAAGAAAAACTGTCAATATGCCAATTAGTATTGTTATATGCGAAAATTGCGATGCTGCTACCTGAGAAATAATAATTCAGTGTAAATGACGTCATAGCAGGGAAGTGTCAAGTTCATCTAATCAATGTCATAGTACATCTAATTATTAATTCATTATTATAAATGATAATCAATATGAAAATAGAAAATTTGATGTGCCAGAGTGTTATGAGATGTTATCCATTACGTAAAACGAGAATTTATACGAAAAAAAAAAGTGTATTCCCAATTGATGAAATTTTTTGTTTTTTGAAATATGAATAATAAAAGTTATTATGCCTTTCATTTTGTTTTTTTGTGAGAGTTTTATTTATTAATCCAGAAACGTCAAATTATTTCACGAATGAATGGGTATTTTTAATTAAAAAATACTATACAACTTCAAATGGAGATTTTTTCACTTCAGGCGAAAAAAATTTTGTGCATCAGCAAATTTTTTTTTTTTTCTATCGGAATTTTGTGAATAAAAAAAATGAAGAATTTGACTTTGACGATGTGAGTAGAGAAAATGAAAATACGTATTGTTTGTTGAATGTTATTGCAAAAGTGTGGCCAAGTTTCTATCACTCGAGAGATACCAAGTTTACTACGTCATATGCCAGTATAACGCTTGAAAATCTCTTCGTCATTGTTCTCTACTTCTGTGTGTCCTAGGGCCAAAAAAAAAAAAAAACTTGCACACGCGTCGAACCGCAATATCCCCCTCTGTTGTATTCACAATGAGGAGTGAAATAAAAAATAAAAAATGGTAAAATGGTAAAAAAAAGCTAGTGATTTTCAGAATTATATTGTAGTAAAACCGATTATATCATTGTTGAAATATGAACAATGGCCAAGCGAGACCACACACGTGTGTCCACTCCAGAATAACTGAGAAATTTAAATGCCAAGGAATTAAATAAAGAAGAGAGAGATAGAGCACCAAATCAGAAACAAAAGGGATGACTCTTTAATACTGTAAAAAAAAAAAATATTTAAAAAAATCGTAAATTTTTCCCCTCATTCATTTCTCTCATTCTTTTTTTTCTTCTTCTTTAACCATCTTTGTATTGCCAATTTACGTTGAATCTCAAGAAGAACAAAGTTGAAAATCCACTCGAGAACAAATGAATAATAAAACGATGATTTGAATACAATTGAATATCAGATGAGATTATTTTTTTTCTTATTCTCCTATTCTTTTCTTTCATTTCTCCTTTTATCCTTAATTTCGTATTCGAGGAAGCAATGCTGCGGTTAAAATAATTTATAGATAATTCCCTAGTGATGATTTCTAGTGTTGAAGATAGAGGTGAGGAAAAAAAAATGAGATAAAAAAAAAGAAAGAAATATTGAAGATGCAAATGAAATAATTAAGTATTGGTGAATTGTTCTCTATTGTCACGGGGCTTTGAAAACGTTGGAAATAAAAAGATTTCTTTTTTTTTTAGAAGAATTCAGTCTGCGAAGTCAAGTCACGTCAATGAAAATCACTCGCCGCCCTTTAATCACGGAACAGACTTGAGGGAGACAGAAATACAGGGTCCGATAAGTGGAGCATCCCACACGGAGATACTTTCAATTTTTTTTCGCACACATGTACACACACACACACACGAATTTGATTTTCTCTTCATTCTCTATCTTGGCGTTGAAAAAATGCGTGTCACTACAACTACGAGCGTATTATTAGGCTCTAATGAAATGTAAGAGGTCGGAACAATCATGTGATTAGCGAGTATTATTGTGTTTGAATTGCTGTATGAATTGTTCAACATGTTATTTTAATGTGTTGAATTGCAAGTGAGAAGATATTTAAATTATTATTTTTATTTGTTCAAAAAATTCATATTAAGGATGTTAGGGCGAGGTGGTCGGACATAACCGTAATTTTTTGTATAACATCGTGAATAACAACGTATACATAATAAATGTTCCAGAAATCATTTTCCTAATGTTTGAAAAATGTAATGAGGAACAAAATAAGCCGTAGAAACAAAGAATTAATTGAAAATTGAAAAATTGGCTGCATTTTTTACATATGTCAAATATCTCAGGATTCAAAAAATGTAAAAAATGCAGGCAATTTTTCAATTTTCAATCGATTTATTGTTTCTACGGCTTATTTTGTTCCTCATTACATTCTTCAAATATTAGGAAAATGATTTCTGAGACATTTATTATGTATAAATTGTTATTTATGATTTTATACAAAAAATTAAGGGTATGTCCGACCACCTCGCCCTAATATCCTTAAGGTAGTATAGCAGAGTACAGTTGATAAAACAGAAAAAATGAGAATTTGTAGGTTAGTTTCCAATTAATTGCTGGTAATTCGGGAAAACGTGCATCAATTCACCTGAAAAAGCGATTGAACTATTCGAAAGTCATATCTTCAGCTTGCGAACATAATTATTTTTCTTCTCGATTTTTTTTTACATTAATCTCCTATCACATGCATAAAATAGGGAGAGAGGCAAATAGTTACGACTACCTCCTAATTAAAATTTCTCAATAACTACACGGAGAATTTAATATTTTTTTCTTCTCTTATTTAGTTGAAATGCTGTTCTCTTCGCCAATAGTTCTTAAATAATGAGTCAACCCTGTGGTTTTTTAGTAATTTCGTTATTTCTGTCCGATTTTGGGCGTTTCATCTCCACCACCGCTATTTTCAGTAACTTTAATAATTCATATCTCATGATTTACACGAATAAAAATTATGAAAAAATTAAGAAAAATGTAAAAAAACATTATTTCAGATACAGCATTAAAAAAATAAGTACTTAACTGCACTCGAATTCGGAAACTAAGTGAGTTAGAGCGATTTCATCCCAACCCTTTTCTGGAGCTTCTAAAATGTTCTAAGAAAAAAGAATCAGAATTTAAAAAAGCATATCTCCATTAACTTTCTCATTATTCTCAAAAAAAAAGATTGGCAAATAAAATCGACTTATCCCATCGAAATAATCATAATTCCCATGGATTCCAAAGAAACGAATTGACCTGATCCAATCAGTATTTCCGTATCCCAAATCTCCCCCTATCTCTCAGTCATTCCCCATATTATTCTCTATTGTTAAAATGAGATGATGCGCATACGACTTTGATGCGAGTTGTCGAACGCGCAAGGGTGAGACTCCAGTTCTAACTGTATAGAGAGAAAGAGAAAGAGGAAGAGAGAGAAGGAGAGGGATTGGTTCCCTCGGAATAATAGATATTACCACAAAAGCGGGTTCATGTGCCACCACGTTGAAAATTGATTGGACATGTACCCATTCGTTGATAAGGCACAAACGCGTATATGGATGTATTACGGAATTTTGTGTACTTCAATACACACACACACATATATATATATATATATTCACAATAATACTCAGTGATACGCCATCGAATGTCCATTTGAACGAAACACGAGTATCGACCAGGAAAACCATTGGTAGAGGAAAAAAAGAGAAAGGGTGGGGGGGGGGGGGAGGGATGAAATCGAACAAAAAGTGTTCAAAAATGAGGAAATGAGTTTGACGAAACAGAAAGTTTGAATAGAGAATGGTAGTTTAATTACGAATACGTTGTGAAACGATTGATTAACGGATTCATTAAATGTCGACGAGTAATTACAGTACTCACTGAGTTTCATATTTTATTTTGTTTTCTCAATGCACCAAATAGTTCATTTTAAATCACATCAAATGTTTAAATTTCATATTGACATTTTACTACAAATTATTATGATTAATTGTTGATAATCAGTTTTTTTTTATCTTTGAGTTGTTATCATAGAGGAATAAATTACGTAATTCATTATTACAATTTGTGTTCTTAAATTTTTTTCAAAAGTACGCATGCGCTGAAGAAAAGAAAAATGCTCACGGGAGCTTATGTAAATGCGGGTAATTAATTTCGCGAATCCTATTAGCTCTGTCGGCTTCGAACTAAAAGAGGGGGGAGAAGAGGGGAGGGGGAGAGGGGAGGGGAGATCGTGTGCACTAGTGGGAGGCTGAATGCAGTCGATTCAATGTATTCTATTTACCAAAATCTCATTTGAATAATGAAAAAATTAAAGTTTTTTTCTTTACTGAATCTTCCTCGAAAAAATGAAAAAATTATGAATTTTATTAATTAAAAACAGCAGACAATCGCTGAAAACGTTTTTTTTCCAACAATCCTCATAACTCGTGGGCAATTTTCCCGCGTTGATTTCCATCAGAAAATGTCGTTTTTTTTTCCGTTGTTTTTCAAGCATTTTATTTTTATTTGTGCTGAGCCAACACTAATGTGTCCATCGTTAAAAAAAAAATGAAAAAAATTCGTTAATTTCACAGTGACTGAATCTGAGTGGCAGTGGTTTTCTACCGTCAAATCGTAATCACAGATTGGGTAGTTGGTTATATATTTTGAGTGCTTTTCTATATTTCATGGAACGATATGAATTACAGTTCAATGAAAATCGTTCACACCATATGCAGATGATTATTTAGTTCCCATAGAAAGAATTCATTCTTGCGAATTATTGAAATTTTCAGATTCATTAGATACGTTCGATGTATAGGGAAAACCGGTGGAAAATAGACCCCCAAGTCGATATGATTTACGATTTTTTTTGCAAAACGAAGAACTCTACCGAAAAATTTGAAAAAATTTACCTGAAAAGTAGACATTTTGGAGTATCTTCTCAAATTTTTTCATATTTTTTTGCCACTCCGAAATAAAATCGTGAAACATTTCAACTTGGGGGTCCATTTTGCCCCGGTCTTCCCCTACAAAGAGGGAAAAAAATATTTTCTAGAAATAAGAATAATTTTGAGACAAAACTTTTTTCTCATTTGCGATGAACAATGTAAGAAAAGTAGAGGATTTAATTGAGAGAAATCAATACTTATTTCTCTCAATATTAATTGCTTTTAGTTCGAAATTGCACCAGATCCATACTCATTTTTTGTTATTAAATTTTGCTAACTGATGACGATAAATAAACAATAATTTGTCGAAATCTCCATCCTGCATGGATTCAATCTCGATAATATTTGCCATTAATATTTTCACGTGGAATTTTCATCAAATAATAATGTATTTGCATGAAATAGGAAATCTTAGTCCAAACATACTCCAATTTGGCTCAAAACTGGAATGTATTTTTCGTCAACTATTCTCTAAAAGGCTTATCTTATTGATTGATGTAAATGTATTCAAATTCATCCTAAATAGGTACGAGGATTCGTCCAAAACATAAATTGTTTAAACGAAAAAAATCCACTGGTAAACCATTTCCCGATTGACATGAACTATATAATATTCCTAGAAAATATTTTTTTCTCTCAGTGTATATAGTGTTTATTCGATGGATAGATCGATATTATTCCGCAATTCTCATCGTACGCACAATCCATTCTCGAGGGTGTGCACTACAGGGGAAAACGCAAGAGAATGAGGGAAGAAAAAAAATCGAAAAATATTTCGTAGACCTCTGCAAGGGTATTTGCGTAATGCCCGACGAGACGCATTCAATTGCGCATTTAAGTTGAGATTTAAGATGCGGCGTCAGCGTCCCTAGATACGCATCTTCATCATCCCTACTTTTCCCTCTTTATTTTCTTCTTTTTTTTAAACCTCCAAGACAGAATCTTTCCTCTTTTATCTTTATTTTTTCTATTTTCTACCATCTTTTTTTTTTCCTCCCTTCTTTTTTTCACTCTTTCTTCCGCACCACGATCACGTAAAAGTAGACGCGCGATCGCATTATTTTCCTAGCCGATACCCAAGTGAGTTATTCGTGTGATTCCTGGATGCAAAAATTGTGAGTGGGGGCGCCACTCCCCACGTGACAATGCTTTGGCTTTCAAATGCGTTCTGACATTTACGACCAACTGTACTTTCTTATGTTGAAGAAAATCGAATTTTTTCTATTTATATTGTTACGAAAAAAATTAGTAAAAAATCTTCAAAAAAATGTCAGAATAAAGGCAAATTGGAGTGAAGTGGATATTACTATAGAATCATCGAAAATATACACAATATACGCTGACAAAAAAATAGTAGTAAAAATGACAAAATTCATTGTTTCAATAGTCGTTAACAAACATTTTTTTGAAGTCATTTAAAGTTTGTTAGATTGATGAATTTATTAAAATCAACAAATTTTTTTTGTGGTTGAAAAATCAAATTCGTTTACAACTAATGAAACTAATTGTGAATTATTCGTTAAGGACTATTGAAACAATTTATTCCTTCATTTTCACTACTTTTTGCTTCTCAGTGTAGAGTAAAACTTGAGCTACACACATTATAATGTTAATAAAAATATTTTTGCATGGATTGAATTTTCGATTGGACACAATTATTTTTATGTTGACTGTATACTCATACTGTCAAGAACCTGATGAAGCCTGAATAAAACATGCGAAACCTCGTGTATTTGACAATTAATTAGTATTCTTAAATTCAATGATTCTAACATCACCATGACCCATATTACCCCTACATCTTAATTTATGAACATTGAAATGGACATCACCATTGATTCATTAAAAATATCTTGTCTCAAGTACTTCAACTAATTTCCAGCGATTTTAATTACGCAGAACATCAAATTCTAACTAAAATCCAATGATTTCGCATTCCCCCTAACGTTCATTCTTTTTATCTTTTATACACGATGTTTTTCTTCCTAAAAATTCACGGAAGATTGGTTTCATCGATCGTAACTAAGCCCCTTGTAATACCAACTTGGGCATTGACCATAATAATAATAATAATAATAATAATAATAGAAGCAGTGCTAATTGAATGGTTCTTGAAGTTAAAAGTTTATTCCAGAGTGAAGGAATTACTGTTCCGATCGAATGAACAATCAAGTGCAGTATTACCGTGCACTAGAGACGTTTTATTGACCCAAAGCAAAGAAAAAAACTGGAAAAATTTCCCATAATCTCAAAATTCTGCCTTGAAGAAGAGTGGATTGAATTAATTAATTAAAATAAAATATAAAAATACTAAATTTGAATGAAGAAACAAAAAAAAAGTATTCAAAGAAATCAACAGGATCACATGCTTGACTCCTTCAAGGGTTTTTTTCTGCAAAGGGTTGAAAGTTATAGGAATCCCCTTGGCAAAAAGCACTCGAGTGATGAACATCCTTTTGTAATCGTCAGCTTTCTCCAAACACCCCAGCGCGTTATCCTTCCAAGCTCTCAATTCTCCCATAAAACGCATTCCTATTCCCTCATCCATACAATCATCCAACCGAAAAAGAAAGGCAAAAGTGGAAAAAAATTTTAGTCAGACACACACTTATATTTTGTTTTAACCCTCTAAAATTTTGTTACGCTTGAATTCGAATTAATAGCACGATCTTTTGAGTTTAATAAATACAAGAAATTAATATGAATGGTGATGCGAGTGGATTGGTTGAGTTTTACGCATTGGTTAGAACAAAGACGAGGGAAAATGGATAGAGAGTATAAAAGAGGTGAGAGATGAGAGAAAGTTCAAAATGCACCCTCCCATGGCATCATTGGGTAGTGTATGTACACGGGAGAGAAAGAGACTGAGAGAAAAAGAGAGAGAGAGAGAGAGTTTGTACCCCCTTGATGCTTTCTGTACACATCCCCTGCATCATCCGTGGTATTCGCAATGCCATTACGGATTAAACTCCGTCTAGAGTTCTCTCTTTCCCTCAACGAACTCGAGAAATCCCTCAAACCCTATACCTCAGCATAATTTTTTTTCTACCCTTGGTTATGTATATATGTGTGTGTTTTTTTTGCTTTCGATGCCAGACGAAAGTACAGAGCCTCTCATCCAGTTCTGCGAGAAGTTGTTTTTTTTTATGACGTTATATGTCTAAGACATAATGTCTTTCTTCTGTCAATCATTGGAGACTAGTATGGGATATAGGTTATTCAAAAAGAACATTTTGTTACATCATCGTCTTAGAAACAATGTGGCATAGCACTTACGCCCCTTCAATTCTGAGATGATGATATATTCTTTGAATTATGATTTTAGTTTCACTGGAACACTTCGAAGAAACGTTTTTTTTCAAGCGAATATTAATCGAGTCTAACGAACTGTAAAGAACAAAAAATAAGGATATTTTTTTTCTTCAAAATTTTCGTTTGACCGTAAAAATTTAATCACTCTTGAGGAAAACCTGGTCGTCATAATCACTTCTATCAAAACTTAACTGAAGAATTTATAAATTCATAAATTGCATCAACGTTTCGTCAGACGAAACGTTAGTTCAAGAACTCTTCAGGATGCTCATTCCAAGGTCTGGTTATTCGTCCCGCACTTATCGCTGTAGCCTTACGAGCGTCATGTCAACATGAACATAAACAGTATCGGTTCAACATGGCATTCTCAGAATATAAAAGTTCAATTTGGTAATTATTTACATTGATATACCTATTCTGTATCTCATTCAGTCTGTCTAATAATGAATTCAAATTTAATTTGAAATTGCTGTGTGAAGGTCAGCGAAGTGAGAATAAGACTGTTTGAGTGGGATTTCAAGACAATTCGAATGGAAATTTGGCATAGTACTGGATAGCTTAATCGGTAGAGCGCCCAACGCGACATCGGAAAATCCTGGGTTCGATTCCCAGTGCAGGACTATTCAATTTTTTCTCGAAAAAATCTTGAATAACTATGCTGAGATACATAATTACCCTAATGATAAAAATAGCCTTTACCTCGGTGACGGAAAATGATTAGTTC
Source organism: Aleiodes leptofemur (assembly GCA_963942555.1). NCBI lineage: Eukaryota > Metazoa > Arthropoda > Insecta > Hymenoptera > Braconidae > Aleiodes > Aleiodes leptofemur. Next base: position 10,733,408 of record OZ012620.1, read on the forward strand.
GCCTTGATCCACTTCATTCGAAAAAGGGCGACAACAAGCGAGACACAAACCACATAAAAAAAAATAGAAAAAAACTGTGAGAAAAAAAAAAACAAAGAGAAGCAGAAACAATTGTCCCACTTGTGTAGATAGCATCCGTTCGTACTCGTGGCATTCGTAGATGGAAACGTCGAATTCCTTTTATCCGTGGGCGATAGTCAGCGGAAACATTTGCTCTGCCACGATTCGTTTTGAGAGGCTGGCCCCAAAATGGTCTGGCGTAACCCAGTTTTAAATCAATCGCTCGGTTCATCGGTCTCCAGAAAACGTCGCTTTTCCATCCCTTCCCTCTCTCTACCTCGGATAAACAAAGAGAGGAGAACAAGTAAAAAATGAAGCAAAAAACGTTTGTGTGTGTGTGTGCGTGGTTTTTTTCTGCTCGTGTATTTTTCTTCGAGGCAAAAGGCCATTCCAATAGCACATATCCCACCGTTTGTGTCCTACGTTTATGTTCTGAAATAGTCGAGTAAAATTGAGGATAGATAAGTGTACTCATACCAATCTCAATACTTCCTCAGTGCTTCTCCAAAACTATATAAAATCTTTCGAGTTTCCCCCCCCCCCCCCCCCCTCTAACACACAACCCAACAGAAAGATCTCGGGAAGATTGAGCGATAGCCGGAAGGATTTCACCCTTTTTGGTTTATAGCTTCAGGCGAATCGAAAAGTTGACGATGAAGTGGAGACAAAGGACGAAACGATTTTCTACGATCATTGATGGTGGTTTCACCGGGGGAAAAAAAAAGGAAAGATAAAAAAAAGGAGAGAGAGAGAGAGAGAGAGGAGAGAAACCGGAACGGATAAAAATGAATTCTTGGTGGATACTACGGGACCAAACAAAGAGTATAATAAAAATGGGAAAAAAAAAGGAAAATATGATGAAAAAAATTCGATCGGTTTTTCAATGCCGATGTGAATAGGAAACTTTCGGACGATATTGTCCGTTGGCCTCATTGTACTCTTTACCCGATTTTTAAAAAAGACGTATTGACCAATCCATTAGAATGATTGCAATCAATTTTTTTTTTTTTTTCACTAATATTATATACTAGCATCTATTGAAATAAAATTTTTCTTTTTTCCTCTTACATTAAGTGCACGTATTCGTTTTAATCAATCCAATAAATTTATCGATTGTAAAATTAATTATCGTGTCTTCTGGAAGACGATAATTGTCCACGTTTAATTTATCCATATTATCACAGACATAGTTAATTAAATCGCCAAATTGTGAAAATAAACTCGAGCATTAGATATCCAGGTCAAATGCAACGGTTGGATAACAATCGATACACCAACTTCACCTACATATTATAATTCATGGAATTGTTTCAACTCAGTCTCTCTCACTCTCATTTTCTCACTCTCTCTCTCTCTCTCACACACACACAGCAAGTATACCGAGGCCAAGTACCAAACGCCAGAGGCTCTCACAAACTTTGGCAGGTAACACCTGTCACTTGCAATCAACCAACCAGTTTAACTGGATACCATACTACTACTATTGGGTTTCCTAGTTGGTGGCACACGACAGTATTATAGAGAGTGTGGCATGTGCAAACCTCAGGGCCCTCGTTTCCGCTAAGGCCAGTATGTGTATAAACAGAGCGAGAAGTGGTGCAGCTCAACGTAGATATATATTGTTGCAATCTCAGGGTATACAAGTTTAACAGTTGATTGGTCAATGGGAACAGTTCGTATATCATCAATGCAAATGTATCGAAGCACAAGTTCAGCCAAATTTTCGTCCAAACTCATTGAAACAAATGAAATGGGGACCTGTGGTGGCACAGTCAGTAGAGCAAAAGCTCAGTAATCGAGAGGTTCTTGGTTCGAATCTCGAAACTTGGCTGATTGATCCATGCAACACTGTCAGAAATTACATGTGCACTGTTCACAAACACATCATAGACTCTGAATACAAAAAAGTCTAGATTCTAGAAATGGTATTATGAAATTTTTTAGTTTGGAAACGTCCAAACAATGAGTCAACGTATTCCTGCCTTATCTGTTTAATTTATTTGTTATCGTGTAGTGTATTCGTTATTTATTTATTTTCACTTTGTGTACACGATTTGTTGCAATGAAAGGGAGAGTGGAAGACTGCTTGTTGCTCCATAGTATGGAAAGTAATTTTAAATCGACTAGACATCAATAATGCCAAGAGCCTGAGGGAGCTGGCATTGTTCAGCGAAACGTCGCGATTTGACAATAATTTAATGTTATTAATCATTTTTCCAATATCCCTATGAACCATTAATGCATTGAATTAACATATGGAAATGAATCCAATAATAAATTGCACAAACAATGATCACACAAATATCCAGAAATCGAATAAGATGACAAAATTGAAAGAGATAAACACATACCGAAATAGTTTCAGCAAAGTAGGTTGCTTATAGACTTTTTTGTGAATTTCTAATCGAAGAGATCTCTATTTCATCAATTGGTTATCGGTGAAATTGTGATTCTTCTATTGTACCTTGGCTCATCTTCTGAATAAATAATTGAAAAAAAAAAACTCCCGAATACAAGAATTTTACGTTAAATGTCTAGCCCCAAGAAGACTAATGTCAAAAAGTAAGCTCGAATGATATAGCTTGATGACCCTGGAGTTAGTACAAAATTAAAGGAAAATTTATTTTGATTTGGAATCATTCAGGCAGAATAGAGCTTCGATTCAAAAATTTTCCACAATTTTGTCGAGGATTTCCCACGAAAAACATATGTGACAGTTGGAATTTTTCAAATCGAGGCATTATTATGTCGGATACTCCAAATTAAAATAAATTCTCTTCTAATTTCTTGCTAACTTCAGGATCATATAGCTCGAATCATAAAAATTCTCAAGTAGTCAATCATAAGTAGGGCCGAGACGTTGGTGTACGGTTTAATCTAGACTGAAGTTGCCTATAGATCAAGTACATTTTAAATGGTTATCAATGTCCAATTGACATTTACAAATGTTGAAGAATTCGTGTTCCACAGTAATTTCAAGAATTGGTTAACATTAGATACATTAGATATTATTATCCATCTTGAGTTCCTCTACGAGTTCCCCGAAGAGCTCTCCTAAGAGTTCCACTGGAATTTCTCTAAAAAATTCCTCTAAAAATTCCCCTAAAAGTTCCTCTGGAAGTTCCTCTAAGAGTTTTTAACGTTTATAAATGTCAGTTTGACATTTATAACCATTTAGAATGTGTTTGATTCAAAGGCAACTTCAGCATAGATCAAACCGTACACCAACGCCTTGGCCCTACTCATAACCACATCAGTTCCAGAGCAACTTAACTTAAAAAAATGCACTAAAAATCTCGTTGAATTACGATGATTCAGTAAATGTTTCGAAAAGTCGAGTTTTTTTTTACCGATTCTAAGGCGAATTGGAGGAAGAAATAGAGGATAGGAGCTCTGAGATCCTCCGAATGGTGGGCAGAGGTACGGGGCAGAGGTATGAGGGTAGGTGCGCGTTGGAGGGCAGCCTCCCGCAATTTACCTCTGCACTACGAGAGAAGAGCGGCAATCCTCTCTCATCCTCCTCCTCCTCCACCTCCCCAGCATCAGCAGCAGCAGCAGCATTTTCCCTAGCATCCCCCTCATTGCCAAGCGCTGAATGGGGTATGGAGCTGAGGCAAGCCAAAAGGGGGGTAGAACGGGTGGCGCATGCCCATCCCGTGGGGTAGAAAGAGCCCCGTAGAGAGGCGAGAGAACCAACGTCACCGGCGAACAAGCCTGACGTTGATTCTTCAGTGCGTTTGGCGAACGGTTCGCGTACGGACGTTTTCCCGAGTGAGCTCCAAGTACGCTTGGCTGCTTAAATTCATAGCATACCTACTGAAGCTGAATCTTTTTACCTTTTTTTTCTTTTCTTTTATTTACGATATACTTTTTTTTTTCTCCTTTATTAAAAGTGAAGAATGATAAAATAACAATTAAAAAAAAAGGGAATTCTTTTGAATTTTCTCACTCAATGACGCGATTGATGAAATCTGGATTTCTACTGTCGGAAATATTTACGATAGCATTCAGACAACTGGAGAGCATTAAAAACTGTAATTTAAAATAAGAGACTGGGTGATAAATAATTTATTGAGTAAGCAAAGAGAGTTTTACAGGCTCTTTTCATGCATCAAGTCCTTTATTCCTGAATGAACCAACGTTATTCTACGAAAGAAAAAAAGCCCCGAACGAGAAGAGAGCGCGGTGTCGCACCACGTGACTTTTCCCCAGTGGGAGAAAGAGAGAGAAAGAAGAGGTCGTTTTAAAAGCTCTGTGTTGTTCAGCGTTTCTTAACCTTCGAAACTTTGATTCTATTTTTTTTTCTTTTTTTTTTAACTCCATTCTTTTCTTTATTCTGTAAATCCATGAAGGTCGTTTTACTCAACACCACTGGGCTGCTTGGAATAATCTAAGCGCGAGAAAAAAAAAGATAATAATATTCTGTATATATATATAGATATATCTATGTATATATATATTTAATCCAGAAGTTCTTGCCACACTTTGGAAGAAGAAGAAAAAGTTTGAATCTTCTCTCTGCGTTTGTTTTTTCCATTTCTTTATATATATTTTTTTCTTCATCTCTCCTATTCAATGCCAGTCACGTAATTTTTCTTGCAAACCGTTTGCACGATTACTGGAGTAAAATAAGAGGACTTGAAAGTAAAAAAAAAAAAGTCGAGGCAGTTAATTTTCAAGTTTTCAAAGTAAAATAAGAGGAGGTATAGATTGGAGGGGATAAAAAGAAGGAAATAAAAGAAAATCAAGTAAATAAATGAAATTTGTATAGAATATAAATGGACAGAGGGAAATAATAATAAAAAAAAGAAGTGGAACGAGAAAACAATTGGAAAACGTGGCTTGACGCTCATTGCGGAAGAGGGAAAAAGGAGAGCATGAGCTTTAGCGCCATTTTCAAGGTCACAGAGTAAAAAAAAACCACCAAAGTATTGAGCATCTTGAGACAATGTCAGTGAAGTGAACGTGAAATCAAATTTCCTTGTTGCAATAAAATCAGGAAATTGTACCGGAGACTCTTGACTTTTTCTACTTTTTTTGTTTCAAGAGCTTAAAAGCAAAGAAAAATAAAAGACAATTGAAAGAGATAAAGAGAGAGAGAGACAAGATTTAAGACACTGTGTCGTGAATTTCGTGTAAAATTGACTTCGAGAAAGAGATTTCGTGAAATCTCTGCGTAAAGATAATCGCACGTGTTTTTTTGTCAGTTTAAAATAAAGACAAAAGAAGAATTTCGACGAAAAAAAAAAGGAAACTAGTAGATAAAGACAATTGCTGACTGGGCCTGGACAAATCACCGTTGTCAACGTGTCTGGTGAGTCCGTAGTGAATCTTAACAAATTCCATAATAAATCACATTCATTGTTACTTAAGGGATTGTTATTTATGTCATTGAATAATGCAGAATTAAATGAAGTGGAATATTCCTCGTGGAATGTTTTGTTGAATCGTAAAAAAATGGAGGGAAATAAATAAAATGAGCGTGAAAAATTATCTGAAAGTTAAACACTTCTTTTTATTCAATTGAATTGCTTTTGGTCAAGATTAGATTAAAAGATGTTCAAAAGAAGCTGAGAAAATGAATTCTTTCATTTATAGAAAATGCATCAATTAATCTCGAAAAGACTAATTTCATTCACTTCAATTGAATAACCCAAATATTACCACAATTTCATGAAATTATTCCATGAATTCATTAAATTTCGAAATTTCATTTCCTGTGTGTTTGAAATAAAAGATGTTTCAAGCTTCTGTCATGATTGAGCATCAAGACAAGAAGTGTAGTTGAGAAATTGATGTCATACAGAATCACTTAATCTCAATGCAGTTTTCGTATCCCCCCTCCTTTATTCTCGGGTTTACGACCTCGAGAAGGCGAAGATAGAGGCGTTAATTCGATACGCGCCTCTCCGAAACATTGCATGAAAATATAGCAGCGACTACTCACCACTTCTTCTCGCAGACGATATATGCACCAAAGCATTACACTTTTTTAATGGATTATTATATTGAACACACCGCCACATAAAATCACCAGGTTTTTCACGAATTTTATTGTACATGCCTTTATTGGCAAGCATTTTTTTGCTTTTCTGGCTCAAAACGAATTGGAGACCCATATTTGTGACAGCCTCATACAACCGTTAATTTGTAAAAAAAATCCGAGACACAAAGTATCCGAAATTGCAAAGAAAAACACAATTAAAAGGAATTAATATGTTGATTTTCATAGCAGAACGCGTGAGAATTAGCTATTGTTTCGGTCAGAATAATATTTTCAATTAAAATAATTTCCAAATATAATATTTTTTCCCAATAATATTTTTTATAATAATATTTTTGACAGTAATTTTTTTTGTGATATTTTGACAAGTAATATTACTTCTCGTAATATTTGTAGGTGCCACCGACTACTGAAAAAAAACATTCTCACCCTTTAAATAGTAGCAGTTTAATCTTCATTTTTTGTTCATGTACATGCAATGTATTTTGCGTAGTTTTGAAATAGTGTGCAAATAGAGGAAAAGGGACAGGGAAAGGACGTTACGACGACACGTTGAAAACGTAGAATGACGTTAAACCGACTTGAGTGAAAGACTCAGGCACATTGGGTGGTCTAAATGGTTAATGTGAATGAGAAAAAAAAGAAGAAGAAGAAGAGATGAAAGATGAAAATACGAAGTTTAAATGAAAAATAAATAACATTTTTCACTCTTAGATAATGGACAGAGACAAAATGACGATGTTACCCAGACATTTCTGGCTAATTTGTGGTAAAATAAAAATAAAAAAATTGATGAGTAATGTTTTATTGTAGAGAGCTTAATTGCTTAATGACAGTGTAAATACTCAAATGACACAATGAGACAGAATATAATTTGAGTGATATTATTTCATGGATGAATATTTAATCGTTTATTTATTGAAGAATAAAAAAATAATGTTTGGAGGGTAAAATTTTAATGGTCGATTTTGCAGTGTGTCATATTATCAGTAAAATTGAAAAATAAAAATGAAGCAAAAAAAAAAGGGAATGATAGTAACAGAGAGAAAAGAGGAGAGAGAGAGAGAGAGGCGTCGAATGACAGTTTGGTAAAGTCCAAGCGTGTCCCAGTGGGGCTTAGTTTCCGATTGAACAAATTGGCGCCAATCATAAATAATTGGCAGACAATCACAGCCACGAGGGGTGGTTTATGTTTTAGCGGGGTAGATACATACACAATCACTATTCTATCATCATATTCCCCTGTGATTCTTCATCACGCGTCATTTTAAATGTGCATCATGTATATTAACTTGTATTTATTTATTTCATTTTTTTATCAATTTATTTTTCATCATGTGGGATATTTTTTTTTTAATGAAGAAAAAAAAATGGAAATTTAAATGAAAACGGTGTCTAGAACTTTTTTTTATGTCTCATTTTCAATGTTAATTCCCATTGGTAGGCGTAAATGTGTGAATTTTCATGAGACGGATTACCTCAGATATGATTGTTCACTTTTTTTCATACAACCTTTTTTTTTCTCGTTTTTTCAACATTCTATTGTTCCATGAAATTTAAACGATGTCCATACGACGTACGTTTTTGAGACGAGAAAGAAAAGAGTTATGTTCACCGATACTAGTGGATTATCCTCTTTCTACCGAGAGTTGTAACGCCTCACGAAAAAACTCTCAACGTCCACACACATGCAAATCGAAAAAAAAAGAACATTTTTTAACAGCGAGTATATGTGTGCACAGAGTATTTTTTACTCTCCACACTTTTTTCCTCCAATTTTTTTTTCTCGCTTTTTTTTTTCTTCTCTTTTTGTATTATGCATCAGCTCATACGGAGATATATTCTGTCGTCGAGGGCTTTTACGGAAAGAGAAAGACACAGACGCACGTATTATAGAGCGCATAGTAGTACAGAGACTAGTAAAAAATTCGCACTAATTCCATGCCTTCCATAATACTCGTTGGCAATTTTATTTTATATTTTTACTTCACTCTTTTATTTCATCTCTCTCATTCCCTTTCTCTCTCTCTCTCTCTTGCACACTTTTCCGTTTTACTCTGGCTTCTACTATCTCGCTTTTTTCCTTGTGCATAATCCGTTTCTGGTGGAGAACTAGCTCCACAGTAAAACGAGAGGAATAATGAAAAAAAAAAAAAGACAAAATGAGGTGAATTTTTTCGTGTACAGCATATGAAGTTCACAGGGAGATTTTGTGAGTTTTGTATTTTTGAAAAATAAATGATACATGAATTGGAGAGAATAATTATTCTTGATAATTTAGTGGATCGTGTGAAGAAGACTGACTGTATATTTTATAGTGGGAAAATTGCAAGTTTAAATGAGGTAATTTTTTAAAATTAAAACTAAAAGATTTTTGAAAGGAATTTAAATTACAGAATTTTGAGATTATGAATATTTATTGAAGAGAAATATAGAACCTTTTTTTCAGAAGTATAGTAGTGGATTCATTTGAGATCATGTCGTTGGATATTTGGAAAACACATAAATTAACACTGAAAAATGATTATTCAATCGTAATTATTAATATTTATAGCTCGAAAGAATGAAAGATTGCACTTTATCATGATTATAATTGCGCTTTATTTGCATTGAACGAAATTTATTTGAAACTGATAAATTAATATTTGAATTAAAAAATCAGCTTTGAATGGACTTTATTTGATTCGAATGAACATTCATTGCATATTACTTCTGATTCTGTTTTTTTTTTATTAATTAATTTGGTAGCGAAAAGGTAGAACAGGATAATTCTGTTTTAATCAGTTTTATCTAAATATTTATAATTGGGTCCCCAAAAAAATAAGGGATTGGACCATGAACCTTTAGCTAATAAGGCATATTCGGATTGAGATATTAAAAATTCAATTTTTCTATATGTCATCTTTCAAGTGTAATTATATAGAAAATGTGACTGATTCTTTTTTTTTCAATTCCTGATTATTTAGATAATTTTTTTTATTAGCATTGCGTATGTGGAAAATATTATATTCAATATCCTATTCTTTTGTGAATTAATAATTGGTGTATTGAGTTGTATTATTTTTCTAAATTTATATGTGATTGTCATTGATCTTATTGTGAGTTTAGAAACACTATTCATAATCATTATATAATATTATTTATATCCTTATCATTCCATTGCACATGAAATGATAAATAAATAAAATAAGAAAAAAGTTTAATTTTTATTATAAAATCAAAAAATCTTCGAGTCCAATGAATTTCATTGAATTATATAATAAATTATTAGACAATTATTAAAAAACTTTCATAAAGAAAAATAGGAAGATTGATTTGATTGGATGTTTTTAACTATAAAGAGTCGAACATCATCAACTTAAAAAAAAATCATTTTTTCGATCAACTCCAACAAAAAGCTCGAGCCAGATGACCTTGTAGCTAATAATACCACAGGTTCTACTTCCCTGAGAGCATTGTAATACCTTCCTCTTCATTCCTCCCCATTTCTGATATTATAAAAGAAAATCTCTATCGACAATGAAGAAAACACAATGCCTGGAAAACTATCGTGAAATGAGGTCGGCATAATTGCACTATCCCAAGCCCAGTAATCCTCAAATTTCAGGGTCTTCAGAGAGGCTCGTAGTTTGTGGATGGTCGTAGGGATCCCCCCCCCCCCGCCCTCTCTCCCCCCATTGTCTCACGCAGCCTCTGTACCAAGGCACTGATTAAATACTTGACACATCCCCTAGTCTCTTCCTCTGATTTGTCCTACCATATTCCACCTTCTCTTTACTCTCTCCCAATATCACTATCCCTCTTGCATCCATTGGGATAGAGTACGATACCGCGCAATGGCATAACTTTGTTCGAATTGTAATTACAGGGGCGTCCAAATCGACCGCTGGTTACGAACGAGTTTTCTCATACAACTCTCCCAGAGTGTTCCCTAAAACTCTGTGAAACTTTGGACGAACTATGGGGTCCCTTTTCACACAATCCTTCCACGAGGTACTATTTTCTCTCTCCCCTCTCCTCCCCCCTCTCCTACTATGGAAAATTTCAGCCCATCGACAAAACCAGACTTCTATTTTATACTACCAATTGTAATTTTACCACACATTATACCAACTTCATTTATTACTAATTCACAATTGTTGCAATTGTTTAAGAAAACTATTTCTCACGATTAATTGAGAAATTTTGTTTCGATGATAATGTGCTTGCATGAGATAGCTCATGACTTGTATGAAAACCATGGAATTTACGTGTAAATATTGACAGAATGAAGTAGACTGTTAATTTTTAAAAAATCCCACTTTTATTGACATTTTTCTGAATTATATTCGCATTCTTCGTCATTACGAATCAATGCCTGAGGCTATTTCCAAATAAATCATGCAAAATCTTCAATATTTTAGGAATATTATTTTTAAATAGAAATATGCTATGTGCAGAACGTGAAAAATGCAAGAGGAGAAAATTTTGGTTGACACAATTTTTTTGGAAATTATTTGAGGTCTTCATTTTCTAATTACACAGGTACAGGAAAAAAAAAGTGGTCTTCGCTGGATGTGCGACAAAAATTTTCCGACGTATTTTCTACCGCTGAACACGAATCTGAAGTCAAAATTTGGGGTCAAACTGCAAAAAACAGAGAAAAATAAAACAAACCGATGAAATCTACGATCTAATAATTTTTTCTGCATGATAATTATCATGCAGAAAAAATAATTATTATTACGCTTAAACATATATAAGCATATCTATAGTTGCCTTAGAAACAAAGTGGGATAAGTTCTATCCATAAACATAACACTTACACCCCTTTAACTCCAAAGCAACGATACATATTTTTATATTTAATAATTAGCGAAATAATTTAAACTGTTTAAAAAAGTATTAAATTAAAAAAAAATGATTTGATCAAAAAAAAAAAATTGGACATGTAGAGACTGAAAATTATATTGTCATTTGCAATTTACTAAATAACCACATTTTAACGAGTAGCATAGTCCCAAAGGGTGAAAAACTCTCACTGCGTTAATGTCACGGGGGAGTTGAAACGTGGGTTTGACACATTTTCTGTTTAATGACGTATGATATATAACCAAACCGAGCCTCAAAACATAGGGGGGTATTGCGCTGTCTGGCGATTTACCTCTCCGGCTAAATATCCTGGCACCTAACTCTCAATTCTTCTCGATTTCCTCTCTTTTTTTTCGTCCACCCTCTCCCTCTAACAAAAAAGAGAAAAAGGACAAGAAAAAAAGAATTCTCAACTATTTTCACAAATTCCTTTTCTGTCATAATTCCAGCTTGCTTTTCAACTTCAACCTTTTGCATTACACCAATGCCATATCGTTCTACCTCTTTTGATATACAGCAACGACCTAAAAACGTTTGCTAGCTAGAGAAACCCAGCTTTAAAGGGTCTAACGAACTGCGAAGCAACGCTAATTGGCAGCAAAATGTAACCATTGCGTGTATTCCCCCTCCTTTTTCCCCTTTTGCCTCGACTATTCTCGAATAGCAAAGTCACAAATTCCAGCATTACATAAGCATCAAAAACTTTTTTACACAGAGAGAAAGAGAGATTGGCGTAAACTTTTTGCAAAAGAATTTAGTGAGCACGATTCCAGAAGTTCTTACCAAGGAGTATTACAAAATAGGGTGATTAAGATTGAGCAATAAGTCCTGTGTCAGTAATCAAAGTGGAATTCATAGCTAATTGAACAATAGAGCTTAATGATGTGAATAAAAAATTGTTGTGAGTAATCAATTTTTGTCAAAAATACATATATGTATATTTTCATCTCATCCTGTTAAAAGGCCATCATGATGACGATGATGGAGTAATGATTATATTGATCCGAATATTATCAATAGAAGCACTGAATTATCCTCAATTACTTGGTTAGTACAGGCGATAGCTGTAGCAAATCAATGATAAGCCAATGGCAGTTGACGCACACCAATTCCTCGTTGATAGCAGTGATATCCGATACAATCGCTGTAGATTCCGATAGATCAATCCTCTACTAAACAGATTAAATTTCCTAACACAATTTATGAGTGTCGTCCTAATTATTCGAGAAAGAAGTTAGAGTATCGAATGATCTACCATTAGTAACAATATTTAGTTGCTGATAATCATATCACTCTGATAGGAGATCAGAAATCCATGGGTTTCTAGTGATTCTCAGTGGTGGATTGAATGGTTATCAGTCTCGCCATTGGGGGATTTCGTCTCTCGAATGTCGGGAAGACCTTCTAGGACCTGCATATGCATACAGAAACTGACTGCCTATATATATAGATGATGCGGTGCGTTTAGACTGGCGAGATACATGTGTCCCTGTTATATGCATATATATATATGTATATATATATATATATATATATATGTTAAGGTTAAAGTGGTACCTGGGTCGATGATGTTGGACTAGATGCAAAAGAGGGAGGAATTGAGGGGGGATGCTTGGAGGATGGTTGGGATAGGAGTTATATCGTAGTAAAGGTGGTTGCTGGGGTGCACCACGGGACTAGAACCGAATTAGCATGGCTATCTGTGTAATATATTGGAGTGTATCGTCCGACACGTCCCAACCAAAGCCACGTGATATATACCATCACTATGGCGGCCACTGTTTTATTGGCAGCATCCCTGAACCAAATTCGTCCTTGACATCGGTTTATCGAATTTTCACCAATCTATTCTACACCAACTCCTCCTCCTCCCCCCCCCCCCCCTTCTTGTGCATTTCCTGTCGTACATCAGTTTCCTTTGATTGCTGGAAATTAGAAAGTTTTCATGGATGATGATCAATGAAATTTGGTACGATGACTTCAATTGAAGATTTTAGCATTAGAAATGAGTCAATGATGAGATAATTGTCAAATTGATAATTAATATTTATAATTAGAGAAAAACAAGGTGTGTCAAAGTGTCATCAGTGTGGGGATGGTATTTTTGATATTAAAATCGAACGAGAGTAGATTGGAAAGCATGCAAAGCGTGTGTGATGCTTTTGTGAATACAGGTGGGGGGGGGGGGGTAAAAGAGGGGGGATGCTAGCTTATTCAGGGGAAATGATTGACGGGTAATGAATCGTTATATGCCAAAAGCTGTATATAGGATAGTTTCGTGAGCAGAACCGGATATGTCAATCAATGTTACCAGTTTAGCCAAGTGCATTTGGCTTTTGAAACAACATATTGTTTGGTATTTATGATTATTTTCTATGATAAAAGTCATGACAAGTTAATAGGGTTTATTGAAATTTTTTTTATGCATTTTTTTTCGGAAATAAAGAGGGGTTTGTGTAAAGATGGAAAAATGAGAGTAAAGCAATCACTGTCAAGTACTCACATTTCCGTCATGCACAAACGGATACTAACGTTGGAATAATCGGAGATCGAAAAATCTCCTGGTGCTTCTGTAATTGTTGGAAAAAAAGAAGAAGAGCAGCAGGGCAGGGATAAAAAAAAAGGGGATTTGTAGATAAAAGCGCGTGTTCAATTGACCCATATTTCGAGACAGGCTGTGTGAAGTAGTTTATAGAGAACGCGTTGATCATCGAAATGTGACGGTAAATTTCCTGTTCTTGAGGGAGGAATAGAAGGGGAATGGAACTACCGAGTTTTGACGGAAGCAATTAAAATACTCTTCCCGTAGTTAATGCCTTTTGCCTATCTCCAAAGATCCAACGAATGAACTGGTGAAACTGAAACTCACTGAATGATGGCTTTTTGTTGTAATATATAAAATGAATGAATTCACTGAAGTACGTCAGAGACAAAAATTTTAGGTAGAATTTTATTTTGAGGTAATTCTAGTGGTTCAGGCAATTTATTTTTCCTTTTCGATTTTGGTCACTTTCGATTGAATAGCATGAGATTTTTTTTAAATTTAGTTTACCCCATGTTACCGGACAAATAAGGCCAAAATTAATTTTTGAAAATAATTAAATTAACATTGAAACTCCATAAGCGAGGTTCAGTTTCAGTTTTACTGCGAATATTCATGATCACAGACCTTTTTTTTCCTTATATAACCTTATATGTTTTTTGTTCGTCAGAATGTGTATTAATTTTTGAAGTCATGAAAAATGCATGTTACCGGACATATAGCGACGATTAATTCAATTAATTGCATGAAAACATCAATGGCGGCCATATTGGTATTTGAAATCCGAGAATCCTCCAATCCCAGTTCTCGATGCTGGGACAGCGTCAGTCAAATGCGGAACAATATTGAAAATTCATAATATTATTTATTAACAATTTATCATCTTGGACATCATTCTAGTATCGGTAAAATGTTGAAAAATCGAAATAGTTATAGTAATTATAATAACTAAGAGAAAAAAAAAATGAAAATCGATCATTTGAACCTGCCACTAGGATTACCTTAAATACATAAAGCCTGGATTTAGGCAGAAAGAAGTTCATGTTTCATATTGATTAGTATGAAAATTAATGTTCCAAGTAGTTGTGGAAAAATCGAAGCAATCTAGACAGTGATGGTGAGCTCTAACTAATTACCTGACGTGAATCGTGATTACCTCGCTTTGTCAGTCGCCGCGACTGTATATAGCCTTCCCTCTTTACCTGCTCGATTTGCATTCCAGCATTTGTTCAGCGAAAAGCCACGATGTCTATCTTCCAAAAGTGTCTTCTCTCAGCAGGACAGAGAGGCCGCCAGTGGCAGCCTTCATACATCATGTCGACTTAACTTTTACATTTTAGAAGTAACAAATGCAAATTCTTGTATTAATGGTATACGAGAGAATTTAGATTTGGGATAGTAACAATTGGCTTTTTTTTTTACGAGGAATAGAAAAAATTCTTTGTTATTTTAAATGAGAATATCTTGAAAATTGATGGAGATATGTCCTTTTTGCCTTGATCCTTTCTTCGCGAAGAGTTTGAGAATTTCAAGAACTAAAAAAACGATGAAAAATCCGAAATTCCGTCAATTCTTCAATAGAAACCTTAATTCCATTTCTCTTTATAAAATCATATTTCCCAATAAAAAAATTCGTTTATTTCCACAATAAAACTAAATTATATACAAAAATTGATGAAAAGAATTCCTAAAAATAAACTCATCACTATTCAAAAAGTGAATTGAGATTCATCAGAGTCTGATGCTTGGAATTATCGATTATTCATCCCACAGCAAGCTCTCTTTCATAAAAAAAAAGAATATTATGAAGTATGACACGTAAATATTGTTGGCATAGTTGGCTATTGTAAAATTTTCATCGATAAAACCCAATATTGTTGATAATGAGAGTACTGACGTAAAGTTATCACGATGCATCAGCAGTAACAGGAGCTTCCACAGTTCACTCAGTTCTTGACAGAGGGCACGCTCATCGCCGAGGAGATACAGAAAACGGAGGGGAGGAAGAAAAGGGGGGGGGGAGGGGAAGAGACGATGGCCCTCTATAATGGAGCAGAGAGAAGATTGTAAAGAGTGTTTACTTAACCCCAACTCCTCGACTCCCTTTTCGAGTAGAGGCGAGTGCAGCTGTCTATAAAAACCCTCACTGGAGTCTATAAACGTAGGGCGCTTCTCCTTTTTTTTTCTTCTGTACACTAGTGCCTATAGTACGGGAGAACAGTTCTTACACAAGCTACACTCTTGTTTACAAAACAATATACTCAGACGGTAGCTCTGGTTGAAGCTATGTGGCATTCGAAATTTCATCCTGTTTGTTGTCCAAGCATTCATTTGCTTCTCTTTATTTTTCCGGACTTTTCTCTCTTCATCGGATATTTTTCCGGTTTTGAACACTGGAAAATGTGTAACAATTATATTTTTTGAAGAAAAAAAAAAGGATAAATATTTGAAGTGCCTCTCTGAAACTCGATGTGAATGATTTATACTTCTGTTTTTATAACATTCGTGTCATTTTAATCTGATGATCATGGTAGGTGGAGAATTAATAGTTTAACTCTGTTTGAAAGATTTAAGAGTCTAGGGATCTGCGATGTTTTCTTTTCAAGAGAAAAATCATTTTCCTCATTCTATCTCTCTATTTTTCTATGATTTTTTAGATCACATAAACATGTGCTGGGTTCTTCAGTGTCTGATTTCATGATGTAAGCCATTAATTATAAAAAGAAAGAAAAAAAATGAGAAAAAAAAATGAAAATGAACGTGTAGAAAAGTTTATGAAATGATAAATAATAGCTAGACAATTGTCTAAGGCTGAGAGATTCATGGGCATGGATTTGTTCATGACGTAGAAGAATTTACGGATGAGTTAGTACTAGTGGGGACTATTTCGTAGAAAACCTTTTAATTTTAGATGACGTTGAAAATAAATCCGTGAACATAAACTAACCCTGTCTGCTCATTCGACCAATGAAAATGAAAAAAAGGGGGGGGGGGAGGGGGAGGGAATGAGAGGAGGTTTATGAACGTCTTGTGTAATAAAAGTTTTTATGAATTTTTTTTTGATGATCTCTCTCAAAATACTGCAGCATCCGCACCAATACAGTGCCCTCGAAAATAGCAAAAAAAAAAAAAGCACTCGATGACATGAAAAACAGATAAAGATATTTTTCAAAAAAATAATTGAGAAATAATTTGCAAGATTTTTAATTGAATTTAAACAATTTGTTGAATTACGAAGAAGTAAAGAGACGCAATGATGCAGGAGGTTGATGACATCAATGTACCATCAGTTTTCTCGTTGAATTTGTTCCTCAGTGTTTACTGAATGCAGTCAAAGTGCATACGAATTACCGCATTAAATCCACGGCCCCCATTGCAGTCTCTAGCCACACAATTCTACCCTCGATACTACAGAATAAACCTTGTAATTAAAACATTCTCCAAATCTCTCGACTTCTCTACGTCGTATTGAATTTTTTGTTGTTTTTTTTTTATCCACCTCATGCAGTAGTTACCGCAAATGAAAAATTGTCAATTATTTCATTCTGCTCTAATTTTCCTCTAAATGAATTCACCTCAATACGAACAATCAAATTCCTGACAATGTTATTTTTTTTATTATCATTCTCTGTTATCACTTTAATTCCAATATGCAGTTGTGGGGGAAAAAAAAATATTTGTACACTCGAGCGTGAAATATCGTGAGAAAAGAGGCGAAAAAAAAAGAGGCAGAGAGGAAAAAAAAAATATTGGTCGATTATGGATGAAGCGGGATTTAACGTTATGACCTCTGGTAACTGTGGTAAACGAGTCCAGGCTCGTAAATAATACCCGGTGACTCTCTGACAACGGAGAGTGTCCACAGAGAATGCTGTGTATATGCCACATGCATGTATATATATATATATGTATGCCTGTGTATGAATGAGAAGAGTCATAGTGGGATTTTAGTGCGTGCTTCAGTCCCACGACGAGTGCCGTGTTTTATAGAATGTTCAACCGCATTTAAAGCCAACACGATGACTCGTTGCTCTCCGACTCATTCTCTCATCTATCTGCCTCTCTTTTTCTCTCTCTCTCTCTTCTTCTCTCTTACACTTTTTGGGTGGGTGGAGTGGGCACTTAAAACTTCGAGAGTGTGGCTAGCCACGAACCAGCTCGTACTTGTCCACGACTGTTTTCAAAGCGGATGGTTTGCCACCAGCTACTATCCTCTGAAACACTCTGTACTCCAATGCCCATTCAAGTATTTCACCTCATAATGATAAAAGATAATTAGGTTTAATTTTAAAATGTCTTGGCACATTGGAAGATAGAGGAGCAATATTAAATCATTTTCAATTTACGATGTTTTGCTTATAATTTAAGCTTTCTCAGGCTCTTGGCATTTTTATACTTCATAATTATTGTTTAATGGTATTTTCATAATTATTAGAGTGAAAAAATCGAAATGAGTTCAATTTACTTCATATATTATTTGACTCGGTTGCTTATTGCTAAATGTTTGATCATATTGCAATGTGACACTGATAATTGACTATAAGTATCAAACTCACTGATATTCGAGAGGTCAGTTTTTAATCAGACACGAGAGTATCTCATTGGATCAGTCTCTTCAGAGACTGGCGCCTATTACCTTTGCACTTTGTTATCTATAATCAATGAAAATTGATCATTGACATCAATAAATGAATATATATACATTCCTTTCCTAATAAAACACTGAGACGTATCTATTCACTGCAGAGAAACAGAACCTTTACATATGAACTCATAGAACCTACTTTTGGGTTCCAATCCTAACAAACTATTCCAGTTCTAACAGCTTCCTCAATATTTCGTCATATTAAACTTATCTAGATTCATGCTAATTAGCAACGATTTGCAAATAGTCAATACAATAAACACACAATCAATCATATCTAAAGCTACTGAATGTATGTTCATCTTCAAAGGTCTGCTTCTAAATCTCACATAATTAGGATTCTCTCCAAATTAAAACTATTCACAACGTAATCGTTCCATAGATCTCTCTCTCTCTCCATTGATAAAAGTTTCAGAATAACTTTATAATAATTCACAAGAACTAAAATTCAATTGAATTACAAAATTTAATTTCAATACTTTATTCATGTAAATTCAAATATCCCGACTATTCTGAATATTCACATGGTCTAGAATATTTTCCAGTAATTCGGTAGAGCAAGCTTTTAGTCAGACATCGTGAGAGTTTTAGCATCAGGTATTATCCATTAGAATCAAAATATTCACAGAACTTTCAGTATAACATAATTCATACAACAATTTCTACAATGTCTCGATGTATTTGAGAGATTCAATTCGAACAGTATTATTATTTTGATAATTCATTTCATTCAATTGTAGGAAAAGCCAATGCGAAAGCCGCAGTTCAATTGAATACGAGGAAAAAAAAAAACCTGCAGCAGAGCTTTTAATGAGAATCAGAGAATGCTAAGGGAATGATAATAGAAAGGCTTGAGTGGCTCTACGAGCTACTTTATTTCTTTCTTTCTTCCTCCACTGTACTTGTTTTTAACTCTTTTCTCTATTTCCTTCTCTTCCGGTTTTTTTCGTCTCTTCTTTTCACCCAGTTTGCGCCTCCCCATTGTAGCCTTATCTCAACGGCCAACGAAAAGCTTCTAACCTGCTTTGACGTAGAAAACAAAGAGCCCTAGGATTGAAATTCGTTCGTTTTGTGGCAGAGGTAGCGCCTATCCTTTCGCTCCTAGATGGTGCCGAACGAGGTACGAAGTAGTGCCGCTTTATTCTACCTATTACCAGACGATAAGGCCCGACTGGGTTGGTCGAGATTTCACTTCCGACGTTTCAATCCTCTTGTCTTATTTTTCCTCTCGTTTTTTTAGTGCCTTTTTTCTTCAAATCAGCACGCCTCTCAATTCCTCATTTTCTTTACACTCTTTTTTTCTCTTCATTTTCACAGAAACAAATGAAAGGGTTGAAAAAAGTGGGAAAGATTATTAGAAGAGAGCCTGGCTTTTTTTTAGAATAAGGAGGTCCAATCACTGCACATGAGTCAAATGGAGTGTAGTATTCAAAATTCAATAACAAATCAATAAAAATGTTGATAAAAAGTAATATAATCGAAAAATGAATAATTTGCAAGGCATTTATCGTTGAAATACAACATATTATTTGAAAAAAAAATATAAATACAACGTTGATGAACATTTTAGCTCTATTGTAATGCAAGTTAACCTCAAATTATTTAATACATTTTGGAGGAAAGAAACACCTAAAATTCTGTCCACCAACTTCATCATGAAATTCTCAATCAAGTGGTTAAATAAACATTGGCCTAGATCCGATGAAAGTTGAATTTTCCGAGGGTCGTTTTCAAATAGAGGATCGATACGTGCACATAGTCTAGCGAAATCGGCTCACCATTTCTCTCTTTCTCTTCTTCTCCTAAAACCAATTCTCTATTTTATCTATATGTAGGCACTTTGGCGAGTACGCCAGAGAGAAGCGACTCGTTGACAGAATAAATAACTTTAACTTGAAACGGAGGCTTCTCACCCAAGCAATAGCTATGGATATACAGAGGGTAGAGCGAATGATGACGTTTGTCTATGCAAATTTACGGTACGATATTCTACTTTGCCTTGAAATCCTTAAACTCCGATAGAAGCTGCCTTCTTAACCAGAAATGTGCTAAAATCTTTTCACCTCATTGGAATATTTTACGTATTCTCAAATAACTGAGTATCAAAAACTTTTTCCACCAAGACTCAGTAACTATTATTATTCAGTATAATTTTTTTCCGCATTCTCATTCAATGAGAAGAATTTTTTAAAGAATTTATTGATGAATAAAGACAATATATTCCATGAGATTTGCGTAAATCTCTAACAAAGAATAGAAGTGAATTTTGGATTTTGCAAAGGGATTTCCCTTTTGGCTATGTGAAGTTCGTCTTCTTTTTTCATGGCCCACTGTGGTGCCAATGAGAAAAGAGCTTACAGACACCTACAGTACGCTGTGTCTTCGATCTGTAGCCCTCGTATTTCTTGTTGGCCACCAAGAGGATTGTCTCCAAGGACGTGCACTGTTTGCTGTCGCATCCATTGGACAGAGAACGATCCGAACGAATGACCGCCGTAAAGCAGAATGTCACCCAGAGGCGAATCCCAACATGTCTATGTTTCTTTTGTTCCGTTGCTTTCTTCGTATTGTCTTGTGGTTTAAGATGTACATATTGTTGAATATTTCGAGGAATAGATGGCTGACCGAAGAAAACCAGAACGAATCTCTTCTGCATGTTCAAAAAAATACGAAATTCCTTAGTTTTCATCAGTCTAGCTGCAGAATTAGCTGCTTATAATTTGAGGTTTTTCCAATTGAATCAGACAGATTTTGATATGATATGAATATTTTATTAATTAAATGGATTCTCTAAGTTTTACACCATTAGCCAACTTGGCACAAGTCTACTACAACGCCTTCCAACGTGTCTTTCTTACCTGCTATAATATTTGAACTGTCTAATCACCAACACTAGCTGATCTTACCGAATAATTAATCAAATCCGCCTGCCCATTTGTTTTTGATGAATCGCCACTTTTTTTTCATGCTGAGGATTATTAAGTCGATACTAGTTGGCTCTCGTATCGCGCATCGCGTCGCCGGCTCGTAACTCAAGCTCGGCGACACGTCGCACGAGTTATTTTCCCCTTTGGGCGACACTAAAGAACCCGAGGCGACACCCGTATTCGAGGGTTGTTAAGTACTTCGGATCGCGATTATTAAGACTGTCCCCCCTTTCCCCCCACCTCTCTCGTACCCAACCCAGCCACGTACAAAAACCATCTCCCATAAAGCGCATTCGCTAGAATTCAAGAGGGGCCATAAAAACCATGATAATATCACTAAATTGTTAGTTTTAGTATCCTCTTGGATAATTTACCTTTTTTTTCTTCTTATTATTATTATTAAAGAGAGGAGGGATGTTATCTACAACCGTATTTGTTACTCGTGATTGCGACTATCTGATGAAGACTCAACTTTTTAATCGACCCACCACTACTGCACATTAATCAAGAAAACGATCTTTCTTTTTCTCTTTCTCTGGTGATCAAATCGAAGAAGAAAAAGAAGCAGCATTGAATAGCTGACGCAAGACAAAAAGTTTTAACATCACACCATGACACTTGGTTCCTGTCTTCATTCGAATATGCTATGATCCGGATAATACATACGTGTCTATTTTTTCAGAATAAAAAAGAATATCAAGATATAAAACATAAAGTAAGACACAGGAAGTGATTTTTTGGTTTACCCTATGTTATCCATCGAAAAAGTTTCATAATCGAACTTTTCCTGAATTGTTTATGATGTTCAATTCCCGTGGTGTCTGAAATATCCCAGAGTTATGGATATCCAAAAAGCACTGATATCTTCTTCACTGTGACTCTTCTCTACTTTCCTATATATTCTTACATTTCACTGATTTGGTATCTTCGTGGGTTATCCATGAGTCTATAAGAAAAATCGGAAAAATGTCCAAGAATAGTAGATAGTATATCATTTCAAAAGTTAGTATTCTTGAGTGAAGAGCAAATAAAATTAGAAATGGAGTTTTAAATCTGAAAATACATATATATATATATTCATGAAATGAGAATAACTACGAATGAAGGAATAGATAGGAGCTGGATTAAGTTGACCCAATTCTGGGAATTCTGTAAATATGATTTTGCTGAGTTTTCACTCTTGGGGAAAATGTGACGGTAAAATATGTAATTTGCTCGATTCAATGAACCTGAGGATGAGCTTGAGGGGTGAATGTAAACGATGTAAAATTTTCACACTGACGTATATTAATTAAGAAGTACATCAATTATTAAATAAAGCACTCACTATGAAACACATATTTTCAAACGTGATTCCACGGAGTTTTGATAGTATCAGAGGTTATTCTTCAAAACTCGGTTAAAGGTGTACATATAATCATCACTTAGGGGGAAGTTGGTATATTCAAGTATCACGTCGAACGGAAGCACAGTCTCGTGCTGCGTATACCCGTTGGTTTATTAATTATTCACCTAGTACGAGAAGCAGAAGTGAGGCAGATAGAGAGAGAGAGCCTCAAGCGTAATGAGCATCGCTGTAGCAATCACGATACCCATGAGTTTCCTCCTTCGTCTCTATCTTCTGCATTGAAATAACTATGCCCATCCTCTCTAACTCATTATCTTCAGGTCCAACCTTACGCTACACATAGCCTCCTCCACCTTCAGTTGCATCGCGTAGGAGAGACGTCAGTGGTGGAATACGACGAGTTCTGGTGTGAATAAGTGTGAGAGAAAGTGAGAAAGGTAGGTGTGTAGGTGAAAATGCAGTGGCAGTAACTCGCGTGGCTTGCGAAGGAAGCAGACAAGCGAGAAGCGATTATTAATGGCTCGATTTTGCCTGAATTATGTAGCGTTCGTTGGCGAGATACGTGAGGCACGTGCCACGATGCTAAACGTGTCGGCCTGCTAAACATCTTCGTTGCGACATACACCAGCTGTTTTCCACAGTTGAAACTTTGTGCCAAAAGTTTTCCATTGTTGAGAGATGAAGGAAAAAAAAAAAAAGAAGAAAATTTGCACACACTTATATGAAGGATTCTTCATACTTTCATTATGTCCAAAAACTTTTAAACTTTTGGTCATTTTTTTCAAAAATAAAAAAATATATTACTCTACGTTTATTATTTGTTTATTCTGGCTTATTTATTCAACCAGGATAAATTGATGAATTGATTTGGAATATTTATTTATTCATGAATATTCTGAAACGTGTTTTTCATTTAAACATAAAAATCAATGAATTAATGGATCGCAAATATTCACTGGTACAGTTTCCAACGATGCGAAGAGAATCAGATTAATTGGTTGAGATGATGCTGATAAAGAGACAGTACCAAACTCACCGACAGTTTTCACTAGTTTCCCCATACCACAGTCGTAAAAGCTCGTTTCCATTTCCAGTCCAAGAGTTTGTACTGGTTATATAGAGAGAAGGAGAACGAAATCTAACCGAAAACCTTGTCTCACCGTTTTGAATCAGATACAGCTGTTGCATGGACGAGTGGTTGAGCCCATTAAAACTGTATGTAACGATTCATTTAATTCACATTTATGATTTATATCGTAAATTCTATTTTCCCCACTATGCTTTATGCTTCATAGACAGTTCTCTATCTCGTAAGATTTTTTTTATCAGCAGTAGAAAGTAAAAGAAGCAAATCTAAAAATGGTTAAATGCAGAAAGATTTTATAAACCATTTCTACATTTTTCTGGGATTTTTTTTTTCTTCACTTCAAGTAAATTCTACCAGCTCTTACAATAAATTGTCGTACAAAGGTGCTCGTTATAACTCAACCAAAAAACCGAGTGCATCCAAACGGATTTCTTTATACACTCTTCCTCTCTCTTTCTCTCTGTAAATTGATACGAAAAAGGATTCTTTTTCTTCACACAAAGGAGACAGTTACACTTATCTCATTGTCCTTGTATTCCTTTCTTCCTTCATTATAATGCAGTCTAATGAATTCCATTGTGTATTCAAAGATGTGTAATCCCAAACATTCGACATTCAGCAAAAAAAAAAGGCGAAAGACAAAAATAAGAAGAATCACGAGGTTTTTGCATTAAATATGTTGTGGATTAAATAATTCATCCAGTATTTGCGTCTTCTTAGGAACATTAATGGAAGGCCTCGCTGATGATGGCAGTGAGGTGTAAAAGAAGATGAAAAAGAAAAAATTGACGTTGAAAATAGGTCAAGTCATTTGTGTCTTGGGCTGGATTCAAAAGTAGCTGGTCGTGACGAAGTGGCCAGTCAATTGGCTGAAGCCCGCGGGAGGTAAGGAAACGATGGAAAATGAAGAAGCCAGCAAGAAGAAGATTGTATGAAGGGTCGAGGCATCTTCGGTGACTAATTAACCCCGTGGGTCGTTAACATGTCTCCAAGGGACACTGCAAAGTGGCAGAGTAGATTGCACACCACAGAAGACTCTTTATGCAGACACATGGCCCTTCCTTCCTTTCACTGATCTTTTCTCTTTGCGATAAAGTTGGGGGAATAGAGTTGAGGTGAATTCCATTCCAGCATTGAACAATGGCAATTGTTGTTAGGTGAAAGACACAAAGGTCCGAACGTAACGACGTTGCTTTACGCGTTGGTCAAGTGCCGCGGCATGTGGACCTTCCAAGAAATCCTATCGATTACAGGGTGGAAAGATATCTCCAATGCTTGGTTGTTGCATCGTCTTCTTCGTCTTTCTTGCTTTTGCGCCAAGGTACCAAGATCAAAAGACACTTGCCGAAGACACAGAAAGATGTCTTTTCAACTGTTTCGAATTGAAATTAAGGTAGGTAAAATAAGAGAGAATTTGCAGTTAGAAAACAGTGGGGAACACACAACGCATTGTCATTCGATGGTGGGCTTTTTGCGTATAGAGGAGTATGCTAATCTCATTGATACATGGCTCGATTTAACAATACTAAGTGAACGAGGATCTAGCGTGATTGACGTGGAATTGATGATGCTTGGATGCTAATAGCTCGTGTTATTCTTGATTTGAATAGGCTGATGTATTCTGGACTTTTTTTCATTTATAATCAATCGGTTGAGTGCAAAATTTCAGAATAATTCGACTTTATTCATTGATGTTCTTTAAGAAACTATTATATTTTTTAAATTACGTATTCTGAAAATTTGATGAAGGAATAGCAGAATTGATCTAATGAACGATTCTGTCAAAGACCCACTAGAGTTTAAAAAAATCAACATTCAACTGCCGAATTTTTGCACTCAAATTTCATTATTATCTTATCGCCTGAAATTAATTAAATGTTGTCAGCTATTCCCAATAGCTATTCATTAAAATTTCATGAGAATTGAATTTTTCTCATTACTCGACTCCCTAAAATGCAAGGTTGATTCATATATCCAATTTCTACATACCAAACTGGTTAAAATCGAATTGTCCCATATATTTCCACGATGATTCATTGAATATAAACGTATATTTTCAACGAAAAGTTAATATTCCACATGGACTAAATTAACATTATTGAATTACATGTGTCCTATTAACGAGTGATACATAAACTTATTGAGCGACGAATGTATGTAAATAATTGAATATACAGAAAACCCTATATATCCAGTTAACTGAAAATTCGAATTTGGTTAAACTAATTCAATGAAATATCATTCAAAATTTTCATAATAAATTAAATTCGTAATTCAGGTCAATTTCAAGTGCATACGATCAGTATAACATCATTAGTCATTTATTTTTAATTCACCATGCCAAAATTCATTCCATCCAATGATTCAATATATCAAATAAAATTGTCATACTCCGGAAATTTCAGAGAGTGCTGTTCAATTGAAAAATTTCCTCACCCGAACATTTCCCAGTACTTGTCACACTGTCTATTTGAAGAAGTCGATAGTTTCCGTGAGATATTTTGCACGATGTCGAGAAATGAAAATAGGTGAATAAAAAGAGTACATTGGTTGAAAGAAGAAGAAGAAGGAAAGAATTGGGTCATGGATTTTCAAGTGTACGTGGCTGTTCACGTTAATCGAGATAAATCTCGATATTTATAGTCGTTACCGAAGGCGATCGTAGCTGATATGGTTCTTTCTTTCTTTCTCCAAGATGCTGGATATTGTCTGTGTCCTGGTTCCATCGCATAAATGCGAATAGGATTCGCAGCTGCGTGATCTGCTCGCGCAAACTCGAATATAACATTCTTGAGAGGCATTTACGTTTAAACATTTAAGTGTACAGATATACGTAAACACACACACACACATACACACAGAGAACATGGATAATATTATAGGTGGTAGAAACATACGGTATGTTGCCGTTTGTGTTTCACGTTATTACGTGATACAATAGAGATGAGGGTGGCTTTACCAAGAACCCAGTGAGAAGAGAGAGAGAGAGACGAGTGGCTATCGTCTGTACACCAATATCTATGGGTGTATTTAGCTCTGCATGTGTGTATGCACGAGTGAACACAAGAGAGAAAGAGAGAGAGAGAGAAAGGGCATTTTAACGTGGAAACTGCATGATAAGCATACGTAAACATAAGTGCACACGGTTAATGGCGATCGCGTTTTATTTTCGAAATGCCCGATATCGAGTATGATCCGCACGAGCTAAGCGTTAGTTTTCACAAATACATATAATGCCCATGAGACGTGACCATCCTCCACCAAGTATCCACATTTTTATCGCTACAATTCAGCGGTGAATTGGTGGAAAAAATTTTGAGAGAGGAAGAAAAGTAGAAATTAGAGGCATAAAATATTTATGCATTATGTAATGAGGAAATTGTGTATTCGGTACGTCAGGAAAAGACTTTCTTATACACAAGATAACTCATGGTGAGGGTTAAGGTAGATGGGTAAAAGGGATATAGAGAAGAGCTATCGCGTGTCGCGTCGAAAAGTTTCATGAGGTTGTCGAGCCATTAGGCGACCAGGCCCCTCTCCTTTCAGTCGGCTTATACTGTGTGCTCTGGAAAAGCTCATAAACTCGCATCCATCCAAGCCTCAGTTTCTTAGACTCTGAGACAAGATTATTCAAAATTGCATCCTGTCCGTTGAAGAAAAAGTCCCGCAAAGCTTGATGAATCTCTCAGATTTGTTTAATGTTTTATACTTTTTTTTTTAGATTTTGTCTTGGAAGTTGCATTGGCAATTTTATTGTTTTTTTCTTTCAGATTGATGACTTTTCCATTTTAGCAGTAAAATGGGAAGCTTTATCGACTAGAGGATTAATAAAATCGGAAATTGGCTTTTCTGAAAACCACATGTACAATTTATATATATAGAGATAGGGAGGGGGGTTGGGAATTTCTATTTGAAATTTCTGCCATGAAGCCACTTTGGATTCTGCAAGAAAGCCACAGAAGTCCCTTGGCTAAGTGTATGTGTGTGTGTGTGTGGGGAGTAAAACCGATAATACGATTTGAAATCGATCCTATGAATGGAATCTAGTTGCCAATGATAACTGAAAGCAAATTCGAGAGGATGAAGCTATAAAAAAATGAGAGAAGGGGGAAGTAATGGAGAAAGGAAATAGGGGAATCGTTGTTATAAGCGTGAACGATTGGACATTTATCTTCGAAAAAAAAAAATGACATGATCAGTTACTTCTCACTTTTTCTCCCTCGTCAACTGAAACGACAGTGAGAAAAGTTTTGTAATCAAAAAGTCATTATCGGTAAAGACTACTCATCGGATTCTCTCTCACGCTGCCTAAAGCTGCGTTTGGCTTCTTGAGTCCTGGGAAATTCCACAGAATAAAAGGGACAATAGTATTCCAGTCTTGAACAGGTAAAACAGAATGAGTCCATTTTTTCCCAGTTCTTTAAAAAATAATTTGCAAAAGAAAGAATATGATGATTTATGGTGCTGATTTTTTTTTGTAGGGAATTTGAAGAGCTAAAAAAAAAGGCATCCGGGAAAATTCACCTTGTTTTGTTTAGTTTTCAAGATATTTAAAAAAAATTATGAAAAAAAAATTATATTAAAGGAAAAAACTGCATAAAAGTGAAGTTCGAAACGAAGTCATTAAAAAAATACATATATATACATATATATAAAAATGTGAATGATGAACTTCACATGTCTAGCATCTCCACAGTCATCATTTTCCTCATTTTCCAACGACAACGCAGAGACAAAAATTAATCACGTTAATTACATCTGATTAGAAGCATAACTTTCCAACGACTCTTTACAATTAAAAAGCAACTCCGAATGTAAAAAAATATATATAATGGAATGAATGATACTCTCCGGAGGTTCATCAGCAGCTTTGTGAGGTTAAAAAAAAAAGGAGCGAGACGATGCTATAGAGTGTACGAGACAGTGTTTGACGATACATTATTTAAATCAACGGGAGCGCACACATGTTCGTCATTCCTTTGTGTGTGCGAAACATGTAAATATAGACCCCTTACCCTACGGCCTCAGCGATGTGGCGGTTTATACACCAAAGGCCATGGGCTCTTCAGAAACCATTCCTCTCCTACTTCACTCATCCTACAGTGCACATCCGGACCGCATGTATACAAGCGACACTATACCGTCTCGTCACTCTCATTCCGACCAACGACCTTGATTGCAGGAGAGACGACTCTCTTCATTATCATTATTACTCTTACATTTTCATTTCATTATGACGAAAATGATGTGGATAAAGAAATTACATGAAGAAAACATATTCTGGATTAATTGGATTTTTCCAACTGCTAAGAATCTGATAGGAGCAATGAAGGTCATCCTAGTGGTTCGGGCAATCTATTTTCCCTTTTCGATTTTGGTCACTTTCGATAGAATAGCATGAGGAGATTTTTTTAAAATTTAGCTTATCCCATGTTACTGGACAAATAAGGTCAATATTAATTTTTGAAAATAATTAAATTAACATTGAAACTCCATAAGCGAGGTTGAGTTTCAGTTTCATTGCGAAAATTCATGATCACAGACCTATTTTTTCCTTATTTAACCTCATATGTTTTTTGTTCGTCAGAATGTGTATTAACTTTTGAAATCATGAAAAATGCATGTTACCGGACATATAGCGACGATTAATTCAATTAATTTTATGAAAACATCAATGGTGGCCATATTGGTATTTGAAATCCGAGAATCCTCCAATCCCAGTCCTCGATGCTGGGACAGCCTCAGTCGAATGCGGAACAATATTGAATATTCATAATTTTATTTATTAACAATTTATCATCTTGGACATCGTTCGAGTATCGGTAAAATGGTGAAAAATCGAAATAGTTATAATAATTATAATAACTAAGAGGAAAAAAAAAATCGATCCTTTGAAACTGCCACTAGGATTACCTTAAAGAGTGAAGAACATTTTCGAGCAAAGTTCTCTTCTGGTGTAGATAAAGTTACTCCGAAATTCCGATTAGGGATGTTCGATGCTTGAAAAGAAACGATTTTTAATAATCGATGTTTTTTCATCGATGCATAGAAAAAAATAATCGTATTTTCGATTCATCAATTATTATCAAGAAAATAATTACGTTTCATTTCTTGATTTATTATTATTATTGGGCTATAATTAATCTTAAAAAGTGAAATAGAAAGTATGAGATGAATAAAGATGTACAGAGACATCATTGTTTCTTCGGTAAATAATTCAAATTTCATTCATGATAAAGTATAGAACGAGTGTATGGATTGGTGGTCAATCAATATTGTTCATTTGACACTGAGTTTTTGAGATTTAAAAATTTTATCGATGTTGAGTGATAACATTGAGCATAGATGAATTGGTTACAAAAAACATCGAGTAAAAAAATCGATTATGAAAAAAAAAAAAATTGAAAAATTGGATGAATCAATTGATATTGCTCATTCTTACTTCCGATTCAAGAAGGATACAAAGTTTTCCACACGCCCAAATATTTGGGGAGGGAGGATCCTTTTCCCCTGTTAAATTGCCTCGAATCCAGGAAGAAAAGAGTTTCGTCCCATTTCACAATAATATTGTTTCGTTTTTATTTCTTGAACATTTATTCAAAAATATGGAGGGACGATACGAGTAAAATGGACCACTGAGTTAAAATGACTCAGGATTTTTTTCGGAGGGAGAGACTGCGCGAAAAAATTCGACGAAAATTTGAGAAGATGCTTCAATATGTCTGCATTGTTGGTGAATTTTTTAGATTTTTTTCATAAAGGCCTTTGTTTTTAAGAAAAAATTCTAGATTCATTCGACCTACAGGTCCATTTTCCCCCGGTTCCCCCTAAAAAACTATTCTATTTACATATTTTACCTGAACTTCTAATATATTTTAATGCATTGACTCAAAAATTTTGGGCGAGTTCACTAGATAATAATTGATGGCGTTTTCGATTTTCACAATTCTACACCGGGGCAGTGTAGAACTAACCTTACCCGAGTTTTCTCACTAGATTTTCAAATGTCTGGTTACTGCAATACATAACGGTTCGTCGAAATCTTTTTTTCTTGAATATTGTGAAAGCCGAGTAAACTGCTCGACTCTGATGAATCCATCAATTCATAAATTAAAAGTTTGCGCAATTTATTACGATCCATCGTTTATTCTTTATTGTTATTCATTTTTTCCACCAAATATATTCTTTTTCAACAGCTTAGAACTTTTGAATTGCCACCACTGCAAAAACACTAGGGTAAGGTTAGTTCTACACTGCCCCGGTGTAGAATTGTGAAAATCGAAAACGCCATGAGTGAAAGAATAATTGTTGAATTATGGTGATTATTTTTGGTAACTTACCGAAAAAACAGGTGACAACACGCCTTGTGCTTCTCCCCACTTCTCACTGCCACCATCTCTTCCCTCTCAAAGTCAGGACAAGGCAATATCGATTTTTCTTCTTGATTAAACAAAAAAATCAAAAAATAAGCGTAAAACTGTTTGGATGGTAATAAGCAATAACGCCTTAACCAACATTTTTTTCAAAATTTTGTAGAGTGCATATTTGGGTTCAGAAAAGCTTGTTTTCTATTCACATGTTTTGTCCATTTTATTCACATATTTCACTGGAACTCCATATATTTGCATTTATTCAGTAGGAAATTGTGCACGAGTTCACTGAAAAATAATTAACTGAAAGAATAATTGTTCAATTATGAATATTCTTTTCTTTAATTCAATTCACTCTTAAAAAAAAAAACAAAACACACTCGCGACATATTCAGATTGCACCATTCCCCACTTTTCACGACCATCACCTCTACTCGCTCAAGGTCAAGACAAAGGAGCATCGATTTTCCTTCTAATCTCTCAAAAAATTCCGATATCTTATTTTCAATAATTTATTGAATAAAAAATTGTGCGCGAGCTCAATTAAGAAAAAAAATTGTTCAATCATAGCCATTTTTTTTGATAATTCATGGAATAACCAAAACACGACTCGTCTCAACACGTCTGCCTAATGCCATTCCCCAGTCCGTACTGCCCCATCAACTGTTTTCCCGCCCAATTTTCCCGCGTACTGTGGAAACAAAATAGCATTGATTTTTTCCTCAATTTCTTTTACAAAAAAATAGATATAAAACTATTCTCTATTTCTATATATATTTAACTTGAAGTTCATATATTCTGATAATTAAATAAGATCTTCTGTGTAAATTCACTAAAGATTAAATGATTACAAGAATAATTTATTGAATAAAAAACAAAATAAAGAATAATTTTTCACTCATAAATATTCTTCTTCATTAGCTCATCGAAGAAACAAAACGCAGTCACAACAAACTACCCCTTCGGCGCTCCTTTCTCCTCCCTATAGGTATATCTTCACCTCCCCTCTCTCAGTTTTCCCGCTCAATTCTCCCGCGTACGGTCGAGACGAAGCAACATCGACTATCCTTTTAATTTCTTTGAAAAATTCCCCAAAAATACGTATAAAACAATATTATTTACATATTTAACTGAAATTTCATATATTTTACTTTGTTAAAAGAAAAAAATTCTGCGCGGGTTCACTGAGAAATAATTGATTGAAAGAATAATTTTTCAATCATGAATATTCTTTCCGTTATTTTACCAGAAAAATAAAACACTCATCCTGTGCCCCCCCCCCCCCCCCCAACTGCCAACAGCTGATCCCGCTCATGGTAAGCAAAAAGAACATCAATTTTTTCTTCATTTTTATTCGCTTTTACTCATCAAATTTATTAAAAATCTGGATATCTCGTGAAATTGAAGTGGAAAATAGATCGTGAAGGTGTCTATTACCCACCAGAAATTTGCCCAGTTATGAAATGAGCTTATTTTCAATCAAATACTCTAATAAGAAATAAAAAAAAAAACACTGCAACTATCTCTATTGTTCCGAGAGATGTAAAATTACCGTCATTTTTAGATGTGTCAGGTCAGTCGTAAAATGACGGTTTCCTGACCATTTCTGACCTGACCTGTAATTCCTGTTTGAAACTGACGGTAATTTTTTATTTCAGTCACTTTTTCGATCATTTTTGTCTAACTTTTCTTTTTTTTTTTTGAGACGCATGAAGCTTCAAGAGAAAGGAAAAATATCGAGCATTACCTTTCAATGAAATTTGTATTATGTAGTACAATGAAGTGAACGCCAATATTTCGTGTGAATTTTGCTCTCCAAAATGATGAAACAGAGAAAAAAAATTATATTCAGCTATATAGATGTAAACTGACTGTAATTCAGATAATGCGTCATTTTCCTGACACAAGATTTGGTCAGTTTATTCCTGACGAAAACCGTCAGTAATTCGATTTTGGTCAGTTACGTGTAATTTACCGGTAAAATGACGGTAAACTTACCGATCAATTTTTAGTTTCACATTACTAATTGTGCCTGTTCATTCATTGAGGCACGTACGGATATTTGTGAACTATAGGCATAGTCGTCAGTATCGATTCTCATTAATAATGGGCGATATTAATCGATTCATCGAATTTTTCGATTTTTTTTTTTTTCAATAATCGATTTTTTTACTCGATGTTTTTTGTCACTGATTCATCGATGTTCAATGTTTTTTACTCAACATCGACGGAATTTTAAAATCTTAGAAACTCAGTGTTAAATGAACAATATTGATTGAATCATCAATTCACACACTCGTTCTATACTTTATCATGCATGAAATTTGAATTATTTACAGAAGAAACAATGATGTCTTGTACATCTTTATTTATTTCATACTTTCTATTCCACTGTTTATGACTTATTATACCCCAATAATAATAATAATAATAATAATAAAAATTAAACGTAATTTTTTTTTCTTGCTAATAATCGATGAATCGAAAATCTGATTATTTTGTTCTATGCATCGATGATAAAATATCGACATTAAAAACATCGATTATTAGAAAATCGATTTTTTTTTCAAACATCGAACATCCCGAATTCTCATTCTTGTTGCCGATTTCCACTGGTTTCACCAGTATCCTCATTTCTTTTCCCCTCACTCTTTTAGCATTTATATTAATGTCTGCGGTGAGCAAATCCTCGCGAAACTATCGCGTCATCTATATCGAAAATCCATGCCAGTGGATTCGCGAAACATGTTTATGCAAAGCGCCTTCCATGGAATGGCTCATTCGTAGGGGAAAAGAGGTGGAAGGTGTAGAGAAAGAGAGATAGAAAGAAAGAAAGGGAAAGATGGTAGCTGTGGGGAAAAAAGGGTGGATAAAGAGGGTGATATTGAGATATGGAGATATCGACTCCATTAGCGGCGAGTGGCACAAGAGCCCCTAGGATAGTCTCAAACATTTTCTTTACCTCTCGCTTGTTCTTTCCCCTGGCTTTCACCTCTTTTCTTCTTCTTTCTATTTTACTTTTTTTCCTACCTTTCCTTTCTTTTATCATCGGCTAAAGGGGGGGGGGGGGGGGAGAAAGGTGCAGGTACACTTTTACCAGGCAGTGGCTGCAGATACTCTAGTACGAAAATATGGTACTGCTGGATATAAAGTGGAAGAATATAAAGTGTAACAGAAATTGAGGGAGGGAAAGAGCGCAGGAAGAGAGGGGAAAGGGGAAAAAATGTAGAACAGGACGTTTTTGCCCCTTTATGTTTTTTTTTTTCTTTCTATTTCACTGTACGAAACGACCCCATTTTGATATCATTGAGACGATTTCACAGTCTCGTTCACGCCTCGATACCCCCCTCCGTGCAAGTCCTTGAAAAACTTGCTGGAAGCTGGTTGAAGATGGTTGAAAAATTGTAAATGTGGGATAAAACTGCATGATAAAATGAAAAAAAAAAATAGATTTTCTGTCTTTTTAAAGATGAAGAGAGAATTGAGCGATAGATCTTGAGGGATGTGGGGAGAATTTCTTTTTTCTTTTTGCTTCTTGCAAAGTGTACATTGAAAATTGAGATAGCTTGGAATGATTATTATATGGAGAATAGCAGTTTTACTTCGTATGGGGGAGTGAGCAATGGCTTGAAAAATTTTGAAGTCCTAATCAATAAGTCGTAAGGGTATAAATTTTTCGGGAAATCCTTTGTCGTTAGAAGCAATGGGGCGATGATAATACAGTGGAGGTTGGATAATATACATACTAGAATTTCCGATTGGTGTCATGTGAACATGGAAACGACTTCAAATTTTATTTATTCGATGATTTTATGCACTCAATTGAGGAATTAAGTTCATGCCTTTTTTTTGAGATCATGAAGGCGATATTTTCACGTTGATGCACATGATCTTCTTCTCGATAGAATGAATTAGCTCTTTTCTCGTCATGCAATTTTGTAAACTCAACTATTAATTAATCAAATGGAACAGTGACTAAAGAAGGAAAAAAACATTCATTCTAACAAGAAAATGATCATAGTCAATAGTCAAATTAATAAAAAAAGGGAAAGATCTTTTTTTTTAGAAGTTCCTATCGATATTATTGAATGAAAGGAAAAAAGTTATTGCATCTGAGAAATATCTCGATAAACAGCCAATTTCGCTCTGTAAATTATAACAATTTTTTTCGCTTTTTTTTGGAGAAAATCAACAAAAAGCGCTGAAAAATCTTTTTTTTAGTTAGCAGACTGATTCTATCCCTTTACCAATATTTTCAATTCATTCCAACATATTTTCCATCAACGCCAAATTTCAAATTCCCAAGTTCGATTCCCCTTTGAATTAATCTAATTGAACACTAATGATACGAATTTATGTACAAATGATCCTAAAACCATTGTCACAATGCTGAATTAGGATGTAATGAATTCGCAGCTTTTTATTGGCCACATGAAACATTCAACTATTTGTACGAAATTCCTACAGTAAAAGCTGAATGAAAATTACCCAATTTCAAAACAATATTCACCATAATACTCTTCCTCCAAACAGCCACATATACCTCTATTCATCCAACTACACGTGAATTCCTATTGACCACATGTTGTGATATTGTCGGGTTATTTTATCCATGATTATTCCTCCAAAATTATCAAAAACATTTTTCAAATCACATGATATGAATTCACATTTATGTTCATCGCTTTGAAAGAGATTATTCTGCATATATTCATCCATATCCTGTATTAATTAATGTGAATGAATATTAATCAACTAATGAGAATATATACACGTTGAATAGCTGTGATAAAATTTTAAGAATTTATTGATGAGAATTTAAATTACCCAAATGTATTGAATTACTGAAAATTTTCCATTGGTTAATGTTAATTAAGTGAATTCTAATGAATTAATAAATTGTCAATGACAAAAAATTCTCAACAATTCATCTAATTTATCATCAAACTTTAAATCTATAATTACAACTCACGAAATGATTATTTAACGAAAAAATCGAGTAGAATTGCATGAGTTCATTGTAATTCTTTTCAACATTGACGAGTGCAAATAAACTTTGTTCAATGAATTTAACGCAGAGAAAAAAAAGAAAGGAAAGAAAAGAAACTAAAATTTCCCTAATTCTCATTGTAAAGTTTCAAATCAAAGAGATTGGTAATTAAATGAGAATTGGCACGTGTCTCCAAGAACTAAGTGAAGTTTCTTTCTAATTAAGAATCTTCTCAATTCAAAATCCAACTCATCAGTGTCCCCTTCCTCATCAACAAGTCCGAATGCAGTTTCACATTTAATTACCTCACTTTTTCTTTTTTTTTTACCATTCATTAGCATCAATTAATGGATTTGAATAATGCATTATAATGAATTAGAATAAAATACAAAAGCATGTACCCTGTTATAGTTATCAGCTCCATCAGGAATATAAGATGTCTCGTGCTTGTAGAGAAGAGGCAAAAGAGTATAAAAAAAAAATGAGCGAAGCTTCAGTATCGATAGAATGGATGGATTAAGCCCCTGCGTGGTACCGCAAAAATTGTATCCTTCCCATTTTCCAAACAGACTCTAGTCTAGCAGCCTGCTTCTCCCACGCACTTATTGTCCCAGCAAACGCGTCTGATAATGCACCCATAAATAACAAAACAGTTGTCTGCATCTTCTTCTTCTTCTTTTGCTCTCATCTCCGCTCTTCTTTCATCGCTCTTCGCTTATTTCTTCGTTCAATCTCATCCTTTCATGGTATCCAATGCCTCCAAAACTACAATGCTCGTAATGCTGAGGGTGATTTTATTTGAATTGGTAGATTCCATCATCGAAATCGCCTGTCAATCAGACAATGTCACATAATGTTCGATGTACTTACAATATTCTTCTTCTTACGTGAAAGATTCTGAGTTCTTTGGAAATTTATTGGATCGTTAGTCTAATGTATTCTTAGATCATTAAGCTTTTCTTGAGGCATTTTTATGAGAAAGGGAAGGATAAGAATGAAGGTACGAGTCCTTCATGGGAAGGATCCTCGGTTCATATATTATGTATTCATTGTCCTTCTGATATATTCAACATTCATTTATTCGATTTTGAAGTATGAAATTTGACATCTAATTATAAGTTTAACGAAAATTATAAGATTTTTTAGAACATTCTCGATATCCCTAAAATGATATGGAGCTGTATGCACACTTCTAAACATTCATTGCACGTATAGAACAGCAGAGTACAAACATTCAACTATGTCGAACAAAACGGCCAATCGCGTCTAAGCAGCCGTCAGCTGATTGCCCTACTCAATCGTAGCTCTTCCCAAATTTTCCTATTTTCAAAATTCAAGAAAAAAAAATACGTGGTAAAAAAAATTGGATTAATTTTCAATTACTCCAAAATATTGAGAGAATCCCTACAAATTTTTTCATCAAAATTCCTGGAATGGATTTCGAGGAAAGAAAGAAAATCTGCTGAATGTTACCGATTTTTGAAGTTTCGACATTTAATCTGTGTTAAAAGTTCCAAATTTGAGACTGAAGAGCTCATTAATCTTGTGCTCAAAAACATTTGGATTTTCCCTAAAAAATCGAAAATAGCACAAATAGTCATTTAACTATTTGTTTAATGCAAATACCTCGAATTCTATTCTATAGAAAAAATCGTTATAAACAGTTAATCATGTCAAGCAGTTTCTCGAGATATTTCGTTGAAAATTGTTGGAAAAATAGAAAATGACTAATTGTTCATACTTCCTGGTAAAGAATGTCAGTAAGATTCACGCGAAATTTCGAAATAACCCATAATGTCAGTATTGTCATGTGTCTAACAAAGATTGGACCACCCGGGGCTGAGAACTCAGCTAAATCTCAGTAAAGCTCCCGTAAAGTCTGGAGTACGTCGTTGGCACTAATGTCGACGAGGTCTCTTTATATATTTTTTTTTCTTCTCTCTTCTCGTTGACGAGCCTATTCTCGGCTTCTTCTCTGGTTGACGATAGATGCGAGGCTTAAACCATGGAAAACAGCCCACCCAGCTGGTGCAACTCTTTTTGTATAGACTTGTACAACGCAGTCCTCGTATGAGTTAGTAGGAGAAATGAGAGTAAAACGAGGGAAAAAAAATAGAAAAAAATGTGGCAAAAGCAGTTCAAGTGGCAACTTGGAACGATTTTTATAGCTCTGGCATTTTCCGCACTTTTTTTTTTCAACTTTAAATCAACATTTTCACATTATAAAATGGCATTTGAAACTGAGAATATGTTTTTGAAGAATATTTTCAACCATTGATCATTCTGAATATATATGCTCTTCAAATGCATCATTGCGTAAATACAAAAGCATTGTATTTTTAAATGAAAAAAATATTTTTTCATCAATGTATTTTCATTTGATAAAGCTAGAGAGAAATGATTTGATTCAAATCGAATAATTTGAAGTACTAAATATATAAAGAGTAATTCAATGAATAAATTGGTAAAAAAAAACTATTAGTATTGATGTAAAAGCTATTCAGCTTTTATCTTTTGATGAATAAACTTTTTTTTCGGGTAAATTCATTCATTTTTATCATATTCTCATTCGAATAAATTGAAAAGCTCTACTTGAATGGATGAATGGTAAAAAAAAGCAGAACTTTTTTTTTAAATTAAATCACGCACTATTGGAGTTTTTGTATTCGAAGCATAAATATTGAGAAACGAAGAATTGAATGAATTCATTTGATTCAAATTTAATCAATAGAAAATATTTGAAATAGTCTAGTATTAAATTTTAATTGAATAAAGAAATTTAAATGGAGAAAATATTATTTGATGCAATAAATCATTTTACCTATGAGATTTAATCATGAAAATTATTAGATTGGATTAATATCATCTATTATGAAGATACAACTATTCATAGTTCATGAACATAACGTTATGAAGATGTTGGCATTGATGGGATAAATTACACAGAGCTTTTCCCAAACTAGTATCTAAACGATATGAATAGAGAGGGATAACTGCTGTTCGTGCTTCTAAGCTGAACTATCCGTGTCTATATAGTTTATACAGTGTAGGTATGGGCCACTCAGCGCCTAATTTAATCGCTAAGTAATTGCTTCTACACTGTCCAATTTAGATGCTAGATATGGTTAAATATATGATAATCGTCGAAGTTATTCATCAATTTGAAGTATTGGAAATAATTCAGTAGCAAAAGGCGCAAAATGCGTTTACATTGTTTTCAAAATATCTCGAAAACTATTGAATTTATGAAAATTCATCGAAACACTTTTTTTTTTGTAGCTAAGGCATTCCACGCTATTTCACTCAACTTTCGGATCATATTTTTTGATTTTATTCATTTTTGGATATGCTGTTGGAATTATTATTGAAAGCCATTTCAGACCAAAAAAACTAACTTTCGAAAAAGTTGACTATTTTTGTTGTTGAAAAAGTGGCGCATGTGCTCATTTCTCGTTAATTTTGAATGCTCATATCTTCTTAAATATTTGTTTTCACAAAAAAAAAGATTGAATATTCCTCTTTTAGAAAAAGATGATAATTTGCAATAAAATTTAGTCCAGGACTAAAAACGTAATATTTATATTTTTTATCAACAAGTGAAATAAAGAAAATCTGAGCTTTCAGATATTCGCAAAATGATCCATCATATTGACAATGCATGTAAACATAAAAGAAGTAACACGAGATATTTTTTCCTTTCGTTGACTTTATGAATATGCTGGAGTATGTAGAATACTTGATGAGAGAAAAAAAAACATGGAAAAGTGAACACAATTCAAGTGGTACACTTGTTGAATGAACATCAAATAATTCTAAATGAAAAAAAAAGATGCATGAATTCAAGGAATTGTAAATTTTTTTTTTTTAAATCCAGTTATTCTTCATCATCATTTATAAAAAATTGTGATAATACATTCGTTAATCGCACGTTACGTGGACAACCAATGGACACGTACGTTAACGCCTCTACCTCTCACGTAGTTGACCCAATTAGTGAAATTACTGTTGTAATTAAGGGCAAAAGCCGTTTTCCCAACTGCGTATATATACATCGAATCACCGTGAATGCACTGCAAGAGGTTATAACGAAAGAGGAAACGTCGACAAACGGCATACACAGTCAGGGAACGTAATTAGTACGTGACATGGCTTGATGAAAGAAGGAAAAAAAAAAAGAAAAAAGAAATTGCGGAAATTAAAAAAAGAATGAAAAATCGGAAGGACCGGGGAAATAGAAAGAGAGAGAGAGAGAGAAAGAGTGATGAAAAAGCCCCGGATAGAGGCTAGCAGGACAAAAACTCATTTTTTTTTTCACCCTTTTATTTTCCAAGCTTCTCTGTGTGCTTTTAAATCAGATACACGGTACAGTGTACTGACTAGTAGACTTTGAGTCATTGAAAACCTGCTGGGTGAACAGGAAAACTAATGAAAATTTAAAACTTTGTTTTTCAACAAGTTGATTGAGTCGTAGGTCACTAGGACTCTGCATTAAATCCTTTGAAATTCATGAGTATATATATATCTATATAATAAAAAAACAAATTGGGATGTAAATAAATTCACTGGTGCATTCTTTTCCTAATGAAGAAAAGAGTGGGAATATTCCATGAATTTGCTGAATTTTTAGGAACAGCGAAATTACAAAATTTTTACTGAAAAAAGTCATTAGAAAAATAAGGAGAGTCATTTAATGAGTGCATGCTCATTCATCGCCTCATCATGGCTTTCAACGTCTGTTACATGATTCAAGAGGAAGAATACGAGTGAAGTCACGTGGAAAATATCAAGGATTTCTTACTAATAACTACAATTATTCGTACTAAAAGACCTATTTCAGCATCTGCATTATATGCTGTACAATGTATATAAGTCAGTTTCCATTTTCTACTCTTCCGTGTTCGTTTCTACTTCAATGTTTACTCACGTCTTGAACGAAGCTAAGCGTCGTAAGAATATTTGTCGATGGCTGTCGCTATTGTGCGATGGCCAGACACAGAGAAGCGAGTGCTTTTCTGATAGAGAGAGGGAGTGAGGAGAAATGAAATGGAGGAGGAGGGGGAAAAATGAAGAGTAAAAAAACAAGAGAGAAAGAGAAAGAGAGAAATAAAAGAAAAACAGGAAGAGGAAAAAATATCTTAACGTCAACCAAGTGTCTGTTTACTCGAATCTCAAGATACTTGACAATTGTTGAATACATGTTGGACGTGAAGATGCATCGAGAGATGTATAAACAATTATTGTATAAACTCAAGCATTGGAGAGATTCATTTTTCAGTTGTGACAGTTATAAATTTTTTTATTATTATTTAATTGAAGGAGGCTTTATAATACATTAATTTCTACTGTAAGAATTTGAGTTCCGAATATCTTTGAAACGAATGGGTTTAGAGGCAAACTTTGACGAAAACTTTTTCTTAGCGATTTTTGTGAGCTAAAAAATGGTCTCTTGATAAATTTCCTTCTAGTTTGACTGTTTTTGAGATATTCATGAAGAAAATCTACATGAACAATCTAAATGATCAAAATGAATAATTTATTTATGATGCAATTAAATGTATCAATTTTTAAAGACTGTTATATGCTAGTTCATTGCGATAACATGTGATAATTCTATTTACAAGAGCTAGAAATTCTTGCATGATATCGTATTGTCTTATTCTGTCGACTTTAAGAGGAATGATTATGATTTTCTCATTTCTTTTCAAAAACTTATGATGATAATTGTAATATTTAGTGTAAGAATGATTTGGACAGTAATAAGCACTGGAGTCTTAACCAACATTCAAAAAAAAATTTGTTGGCAGTGTATTTTCAGTAAACAAGCATTTCTGAATCCAAATATGCCATCTACAAAATTTTGGAAAAAATGTTGGTTAAGACGTTATTGCTTATTACCATCCATTTAATTGCAAATCATTCACTGAGTCAAGAGACTGTTTCTCTCCTTCAAAAGCATGTGTTTTCTGTGATATGAATTCATGCAATTATCTTGAAACGCTCTATGATTCTGGTTCATCAAATCAAAAAATTTCATATTTAAAGATTTTAGTAAATTATTAGCTAACATTGGAGAATTATTTGCATGAACTATTATTGAGATTGAGAATTGTAACATTGCTCAACTCTCAATATAATATTGAAAGATACTACAAAATATGTATATTAAGCATTTTTTATCAAAAATCTTCCAGCTTTTATGTATGTTTGATCAGAATACAAAGTTACTTAACTTTGATTTTTGCATATTGCGCATTATAATGAATATT
Organism: Aleiodes leptofemur; assembly: GCA_963942555.1. NCBI lineage: Eukaryota > Metazoa > Arthropoda > Insecta > Hymenoptera > Braconidae > Aleiodes > Aleiodes leptofemur. Next base: position 10,775,498 of record OZ012620.1, read on the forward strand.
GCAGTAAGTAGATTGAGATATTGCCCTTATTTAGGAATTTGAAAATAACAGAGTGTTGTTATTATTATTTATTTATATTGTATGGTTCAAAGAGTTTTAATTCCCAAAGATCCTTGTATTTTTCATATTAGGCATTTGTCTAGACTCTCAATGCAATAAATTACAATTACATTTGTTTTTTCTCTTCATGAATTAAATAAAGATGTCATTAAGAAATTAAATGGATTAAATATCGTTTAAATATCAGAGTAATTCATGAAATTTACAAAATAATAAATTCTGAGAATAGTTTTGCACTGAAATTTACCGTAAAGGTTGAATGTTTCTCGGTGCAGAAACACCCAAGCATCCAGAGATAAATCGCTCGTCACCGTTGTGCGCACGTTGTGTGCAGTGGTCGAAGTGAGGTGGTGAGGTAACATCTGGTACGAGTCGTGGCTTGACCCGAATTTACGCCACCGGATTCTCTCTAGATAGAGGAACACTTATCACAAACAAAACCAAGGGGCGGGGGGGGGGGGGGGACAAAAAAAAACAAAATAGAGAAGAAATTATAATACAAAGCTCTCTTATTTCCAGTGCCACTGGTGGTAACAAAGCCACGAAAGTTAATTAATTCATGAAAATATAATTCATATTTTTAATTTCGCATGAGTTAAGAATGAAACAAAACCGAAGAACTCTAAATGAGAAATAAAATTATTCGCTTCAAAAAAAAAAAAAAAAAAAAAAAAAACACTCGACACTGTGACAGATGCATGTCTTACCACTTCCTCTTTAACCACGTGGGAAAATGTATGAAACCGGGCAAATGTTTTTTTCTCAAAACGCTCGACAAACGACAGATACCGCAGAATGGTCACAATTTGTCGAGTCCCTCCTCCTTTGGAAGGAAAAAAAAACCGGACGCACTGTCACATACTCCAACAAAATGTTTACCTCGGCATGAAGAAAAATTCAGTGTTTTATAATAAAGGGACAAGTTTAACAATTGAATAATGAAGAGATAAACAAAGCTGGCTAAAACGTTGCTGTATTTTTGATGACTTCCCAATTTTTGAGAGAGAGAGAGAGAAAATATAAAAAGTACAGTTTTTTTTTTTAGTTATTCACTGATTATTACTATTACATGCTCTGGAGCTGCGTCTTCAAGAGTCTAAAATGTTTTATATACTGTAAACACAAGTGTTTGAATTTAAGATACTTTTGTAGACACTTTTGAAACATTTTGGGGACGCTGTTGTCTATAAATGGTAGTTTTAAGACATTTTTTGATTTTAAGATATTTTTTTCTAACTGATATCTGAAATTAAGATACTTGCTTTTACAGTGTACATAATTTTTCATAATTTTCCTCATTTTTATCTAAATTTGAACGGTCATTTTCGTAAAATATGGTGAAATCTGCGATTTCCCATAAAGCTTAATGTTAAACTCGTGAAATTTCAAGTGTCAATATTTTTTGACTTTCTCTATAACCCTTATCCTATCATAATCTACAAATGTTCTCAATTTCAGTAAATTCTGAACGATCATTCCAGTAACAGCAGTACTACCTCAAGGTAAACAAAGAATTTACGATTTATGAACGAGCCTTTTCAACAGAAAATTCAACGAACTTTAAAATGAATTCCGTCCACTACCACTCAATAGCTGAATTGACCTATTGAAGAACCACTTCTCCACCGGAATCCAATCAGCTTCATGAATATCAATTTATCAATTATCATGACCCCCTTATCCAATTAATACATAATGAACCCCTCCAAGTATTTCCATTTTGCCAGTGAGAAATTCACTATCTCAATGGATTTCGACAGCCATAGACTATTCCACTTGCTCGGTCTGCCAAAATCTCCGATAGTTCGTAACATCGGGGATATAATCCACGATCTGCAGCTTATGGCAATCGTGTAGGATAATAGGGTTGTTACGCATTGGATATAAAGCCTCGGTTTTGCCAATGGCCCACACAACAATGTTAATGCACACATATATACATATACACACATGCATGAAGATTGTTGTGGGTAAAATCCACCAACTGGGATAGAATACATTGTCATGGTTAGAGGGCGCTCTCTTCCATGTAACACACTGCCCTCTGCACTGGCCAGTTACCCAAAATTTTCCCAAACCTAACCTCATTCTCTCTCTCTCTCTCTCTTTCTCTCTTCGTCTCCGTATAATCCCTCCCTCTGTCTCTCTCCTCTCATTCACTGGAACTAGCTCCTCTCGCAAATCGTGTGCCAGTGAGTGAGTTTCACGTGCATCGTCGATTTTCGTGTGCTATGTACATTAGATATATGCACTTGGTACCATGTAGAGAGGACCAACCTCTTTCTCTCTATCTCCCTAAAATCGTATGTGGTTCACGTAGCTTCACACAAACTGAACGGTAATGGCTATTTTCACCGGGTCTCTATGGTTATACGCATTGGACGCGCACATACGTTCCAGGCTAACACGCCTCGTTGTTTATATATAATGTATGTAGGGTGTTTTGTACAGTTGCAAATACTAGGCAAGCCTCGTTACCCAAAACCTCCGGGCTTTTCCTCTTCACAAACCCATTTCTGTCTGTCTCGTTTTTCTATATCTATGTCTTTTTGCGTCCTTATTTTTTCTTGATTTCCTTTTCTTCCATGTTTTTTTTTTTTTTTTTTGGGTAACCTTCCTCTTTTTGTCCCACACATTTTTACCCATGGACGAGCTTTCTGTGCAACTCATTACGTTTGTATGTATGCATACAAACACTTTGCCTTGTTACTCGTTGTATAATAAACTCCAAAATCTACTGCGGGCGGTCTTTCTTATCTTCGTATATTCTACTGCTGGAAAACGAGCGGGTTTATATATATATATATATATACCTTTATTTTTCGTTTGTTTTGTTTCTTCTTCTTCTTCTTCTCTTTGTTATTTTTTTTACTCTCTCTCTCTCTCTCTCTCTCGTGTACTACACACTGGTTCACCTCACTCGATAACGAGTGGGTAAATTTCTTTGCTTCTTTCTCGTTGAATTTTTTTATATTTACAAATAACTACCAGATTTTTATCGCTACTTATACAGAAGATACGAGTGGCTAAAGTTTTTATTGGTTTCAACTTGAAATTGCTGTTTTTTTTTTTTAGTTTTCCTCTTTCCCTCTCTCTCTCTCTCTCTGAAATTTTGTTTCCCTGGCAAATTTTATTGTCGAAAGTTTTTCATTTTTCGTTATGTGTATTTATTTACACTCTTCGTTTTTATATGCTATTTGAATGTTTTTTTCCGTTTTTTTTTTTTCACTGGTGTGACGCCCAACGGGGTTACCAGATATAAAAATGAATGCCCAACGGAGTTGCAAGCACACAACCAATTTCCATTTACAACCGAAAATCCCAGTGGAGACTGAAACCCAAGGTATCTATCTGTGTACTTGTATATGTGAGAATATGCTGCATGAGAGGATGGGATAAACTTAGAAGGCACTTGCGTGCTAGCACAAGAGTACATGAAAACTAGAGCATCCTTGGGCTCTATTGGTTTTACTGCTGTCGATATATGTGAAAATCGTAGGTTAGTTTCGATCGAATAATGCATAGATCCTAAGTGCATTGACAGAATAAGAAAAATACATGATTAATTAATCATAATCCTCGAGAAACGTTGATCTTTTGTTTTAAAATCTTCAATTTCTGTTTATTTTTATTTTTTACAAGAGCAGTTTTTTTTTCTTGCTGCCGACAGGATGTATACTGAATTATTTATGATTTTACGATGTTTTTTTTCTCTCATCGCTCTCTCTACACTCTAGAAAAATGGGGTATTTTTGAATTGGGGCTCTCAGATGCCATAACCTCGGGCTTCTTGACAACCGTCGACGTCTAGATATTTTCAGGCTGTCTTTTATGCTCTTCGGAGATTATGGGGAGACTGGAGGTCACGCAAATCTGCTGAGAACGTTCAATCGAAGCACATGGATGAAATGAAGTGTAGTACCTGAAATTTGATAAATTTAATTTGCAATATTAGTGGAAGATAATATAATTTAAAAATGAATAGTTTGCAAAGGCATTGATCAGTAAAATGGAAAATACTGTTTTTATGATACAATTGAAGACAACGTTGCCAAACGTTTCCATTCCATTGTGATGCACACTGTTAGAAAATAATGGAAATTCCATAGACAATTTGATGGGAATATTCATAAACGTGATATTGAATTTTTCTTAATGGGAAGATTGTAATGAAATCTGTGAGTTTCAGAGGAAATTCAAAGGAATCTATGAGTCTTGAGTAGAATTGAGACGAAAATTCTACAACTCACTTGAATTTTTAACTGAACATGAATTTTCAAAATCAAAATGACTTGAATTTTCAATTTTTTTTCTGGATTTTCCTATTATTACTCAATTTTCAAGAAACAATTATACTGAAATTTACAAATTTCATTGATATCCAGACGTGAAATTATCTCAAAATCGATGATATGTTCATTTTTCAGTGACGTGATTATCTAAAATTTCAGTATAATATGACGTATTAGAAATTTTCGGGATTTTGCACGGAAAATTCAGACGAAAATTTTTAACAGTGCAGGTTAATCTCGTATTTTATGTGATTATTACCCTATAACAATAAGTATCTTAACTTAAGATATATCAGTTAGAGAACAATATCTTAAAATTAAAAATATATCTTCAAATTGGCATCCAAAGTGTTTCAAAAGTGTCTGAAAAGTATCATAATTTCAAACATTTGTTTTTGTAGTGTACGAAAAAAAGAAATTTGCATATTTCGAAAAGCTAATTTTTACTGTTTTTTTAACCTCATCAAATCGATAGATGATATCAAAATTTAAAAGAACGTGCCAAGGTCTTGATTTACCATAAGACTCTGTATAAAATTTGATATTTCAAAAAATTCCAATTCTCCAAAATTTACTCGGTCAGGTTAACCACAATTCCGTAATGGTATAGATAACTATTACGACTCAAACTATTATAAAACAATAATTTCCAGTATTTTCTAATCATTTTTATTTAACATGAACAGCGATTAGACCTCCTGAAATGATGTCTTCTCCACATTTGAACGGAATCTTCATTAATTCATGATGGAAACTTTATGAAAATTATATTTTAGTTCCATGGGAAATTGGAGGGTTGTAAATAATAATCCTAAAATATTGTCAATTTGCGACGTTTCGCTTGTTATTTGAGCTTCCTCAGGCTCTTAACATTTTTAGTATTTAGTCATGTTAATCCTAGATAGCTTCATGTTGAGAACCAAAAACATTGCACAATTATTTAATACATCAAATACACAATATATTACACGTTTGCTATAGTGTATTTGCTGTATTAAATAATTGTGCAATGTTTTTGGTTCTCAACATGAAACTATCTAGGATTAACATGACTAAATACTAAAAATGTCAAGAGCCTGAGGAAGCTTAAATAATAAATAATCGCTAATTGACAATCTTTTAGTATTGTTATTTACAAAACTTCCAATTCCCCATGAAACTAAAATATTCACTATGAATATGGAAATGAATCCACCCATTAATTCATGAAAATTGATATTATCCTGTTCGAATGTGTTCGACGAGTCGATGAAGATTTGATCAGATGGATTTTTTTAAAATTTAAGAAGCAAAATTCCACTGGGAATCTTCAATATTTCATCGGTGGTATTGGCCAAGTATTATGTTTTCTTTACTGTCTCGCTTGCTCCTCCGATTCTCGGTAATTCTCTCGGGACATGTGTGCAAGTATCGTGATGATTATTAATGTAAAAAATCGTGGTAAAGTGTCTCACCCCAGGGACAAATAAACAGATGAAAAAAACATGATATTTGTCCTTCATTCAGACAACTGTATTTTATGCATTTCGCCTCTTTGTCCTTCATCTAGAGTGTATTTTCTCATTCTTCCTCTCCTTTTTTTTTTTCAAAATAAAAATTCTCTCGCATGTGCTACATCGATTTCACTCATGCCCGAGTGATTCAGGAGTATCGTAGTGACTCATACCATCATCTATAACGTCTTATAAATCATCACTGGGCAAAGCATTTCCACTTTATCATCGTATGGAAATGTCAGTGAGTTATGACACCGTTGAACGTATTTACGAGCGCTACTGTGCTCGTAATTTTCAGTTTACAATGAAGAACAAGCCTGTCCACAAATCGATTCGACATACCAGAAATAAAATGGTATAAAATACTGAATTAATTTTTCGTTTTTTTATGAAGTGGATAATTTTGCAATTTATGAAGCAGACATTTTAACATGTGATAAAGTATAGTTTTATTGAATTTTATTTGGAAAAATTGAGTAATAATTTTTAGGGTTCTTTATCTATTGTATGACCTGTTCGGCACATTACACAGAGAGAAATATTTTCTTAATTTAAGAATGTGCAGTCACTTAATTTAAGAATGTGCACGTCACTTAAATTAAGAAAGAAAAAGTCACTTGATTTAAGTGAGAGAAGTCACTGAATTTAAGTGACTTCTACTTTCTCAAATTAAGAAAGAAAAAGTTACTTGATTTAAGTGAGTTTTGCTTTCTTAAATTAAGAAAGAAAAAGTCACTTGATTTAAGTGAGAAAAGTCACTTAGTTTAAGTGACCTGTACTTTTTTGAATTAAGAAAAAAAAAGTTACTTGATTTAAGTGAGAAAAGTCACTTGATTTGCGTGAGAAAACGCACTTGCTTTAAGTGAGTTTTGCTTTCTTAAATTAAGAAAGAAAAAGTCACTTGATTTAAGTGAGAAAAGTCACTTGATTTAAGTGAGAAAACGCACTTGATTTAAGTGAGAAAAGTCACTTAGTTTAAGTGACTTTTACTTTCCTGAATTAAGAAAAAAAAAGTTACTTGATTTAAGTGAGAAAAGTCACTTGATTTAAGTGAGAAAAAGCACTTGATTTAAGTGAGAAAACGCACTTGATTTAAGTGAGAAAAGTCACTTAGTTTAAGTGACTTTTACTTTCCTGAATTAAGAAAAAAAAAGTTACTTGATTTAAGTGAGAAAAGTCACTTGATTTGCGTGAAAAAACCCACTTGATTGAAGTGAGTTTTACTTTCTTAAATTAAGATAGAAAAAGTCACTTGATTTAAGTGAGAAAAGTCACTTAATTTGAGTGACCTGCACATTCTTAAATTAAGAAAACATTTTTCTCTGTGTATCCCCCCTGCATGCGTACCTCCCGCTCATTTTGTTGTTCGAATCCACGAGCGAAGCGGTCACCCATCCAAGTAGCAGTCCATCTCTTCAACTGTTTAGGTCAATACATCTCCGAATTTCCACGTAAATTAGGTTATTACCTAATAATAAACACCAATAAATTCAGAATAATTGTACAAAAAAGAAAAATGAAATAATCCAGTGGTCATTCAGCCATGTTAATTAGTCAGGACTGTCCAAGTAAACAAAGTTCCTCGGTTTTCACAGTGTAGTGAATGTGTAGCCCATAGCCACTACTCCCTAATTCGTACAACAACGTCTATTATTCAAGTTGCTTGGGCTGAGTGTTAGACTACTTGCACAGACATATAGCAAAAGTACTTGCACATATCCTATTCCTGAGATAGAATGAGACTAAGAGAATGAGAGATAGAGAGAGAGAGAGAAGGAGGCAAGGTTAAGTTTGCCGGAACGCATAACTCCCTGGGCTTATCCCCAAGTTTGTGAAATCTCTATCTATCTCTCTGTCTCACTCCTCTTGTGCACTTGTATGGTAAGCATATACAGCCCCCTCCCCCCCCCCCCCTCTCTTCTGATGCAGCGAATGTAGTAGAAGAGGCAGAGCTATTCCCGAAACAGGAACACGAGGGAGAGAAAACCCCTTCTCGTACGTCCAATCCTTAATGCGGTAAGCAACGCAACGACGAACCGTTAATTAATCCGAGGGATTAGCCACAGACTCTGGTAATGGGCGAACGAGTGAACGAATAAGTGCTTTATCGTTGCAAAATTTACGGGAGGAAAAAATTATAGATTTTCATTTGCAACGTACTCTTTCAATGTACCTTGCACTATTCTGAAAAATATTTTTCACGTAAAAATTTTACTTCCCATTTTTTAATAGCTTCTGCAGTTAAAAAATGCTGGGAAGAATTTTTAAATGCATGTTTAATTACACTGGAGCACAATTAAAATCCTAATTTCACTTGCTCAACTAAAAATATCTCGAAACAACGCGACAACTTCTATTTTCCATGATTCTTTTTGTCTCGCCCTGTTTTTTTTTCGTTCACTCTTCTCTCTTGTTGGTGACAGTGATAATAAAAATGTTCACACAATTTCATTTGTTACTTGGAGGGAAGGAGAAAAGAATTTTTGAGAGAGCTCCCGCAATCTCTGGATTGTCAGACACTCCAGAGTTCCTTCTATTTTTTATCTTTCTCTCTCTTTCTCTCTCTCTCTCTCTCTCTGTCCTGTCTCTCACACCAATTCCACGTTTGTCCAGTGGCTTGGTATCACCAGCAATGATTCAACTGTTCAGAGTAAAGCCACGATCAAAAAACCCTTTTATGAAGGTGGTGAAACGAGGGGGAAGGGGAAATGCTCGAATGCTACTGGGCTTTTAGATTGATGGAATTTTTTCTGCTACTCACAGAGTGTAGAGCTAAATAATCATTCATTGGAGATGAATAAACGAGGAATTTACTTTGATAAATTTTCCCGAATTTCCTCAATTTAAATGATGTTTATTTACCTCGGTTTTAATTATTTTCACTCATTTCTTAAACCCCCCCCCTCCTCTCAAAAACACGTAAAATTCAGGCACAAACATATCTCATTGTTATTTCAAGATTCAGAGATAGAAACACATCGTGGCATCGTTTTGCAGCTGAGCAGTGGCTCGAGGTGGTTTTTGGTTAGTGGTAAATACAAAAGGCCCCCGGGTAGTGCCATAGTAGTTTCCTCTATTTCTGTGTGCTTCATCGTAAGTCAGAGAAATGCCCCTTTCTCCTCTCTTCTCACTATAGCCTCAACTAGACAGAGGTGATACTACCCGTGTGTACGATACACCTTTTGCTCCAACAACCCATCGTATTTCTACCTCGGGACCTCACATAAACGAGCACAGGTTTCTTAGAGACTTTCTTCTTTTTTTTTTTACTTGTTTGCTCAATGGCTTTTATTTATTATTCTTCTGGAATGACAATGACAGTTATTCATCAATTTTTTTTAAGGAGTCCCACTGGCCCAGATTTTTCTTGAGTAATTTCTAATTTTTGGGTGAATAAAAAAAAGGTTTTTTCGAATTCAGAACAGGTTTCTTAAATTAATTCCTGGAATGAGGGAAAAAATAGGAAAAATTATGAAGTAAATTGTTTCAATATTTTTTTAAGGGATTTGAAATTTGTTACATTTAGGGAATTTATTTAAATCAAATTTTTTAAGTGTTGAAAATAAAGTTTTTTATTAAAATCAGTTAAGCAAATGGTGAATCAGGTAAATTTTATTGAATTGAAAAAAAAATTAAGTGTTGGAAATAAATTATTTGTTGAGGACTATTGAAATAATTCAATTGATACATTTTTGGATACTTTTTTTTTTCTTAGTGAAAATTATTCAAACTGCTCTTTTCTTTTTAATTACCGAATGATTCAATATTTTTCTGAATTTCTATATTTTGAGGAGAACATGAAATGCTCTATTTTCATTAGAAAGGGCAGGATTGAGACCAATGGCTTGTTGTCTTGGTAACTATTTGGCCGTTCTCGCGAATTACTTCCAATTTATTGGCAAAGTTGGGGCTACGTAAACCACGTAGTGTTCTTCAAGTTATACAGTAAAGGCATCGTCCAAAGTGGACATGCACATTTTATTAAAGAAAACAACATAATGAAAAGAACATGCATGTTCCATTCAATATTTTTTGCCATTCAATTCAAGAAAATTAAAACCAAAATTTTCCATTTTAATAATAATAGAAAAATTTCATTATTCCATTAACAAAAAAATTGGAGTATAAATTTAGGAATAAATCGTTTCAATATATTTTTCAAGTGATTAAAAATTTGTCAAATTTATTAAAATCAACAAATTTTTCGATCGTTAAAATCAAATATTTGTCAAAAATTCATTTCAAAAAAAAGAAAATGACCTAAATATTGCCAAAATAAAAAAAATTATTTGTTGAGAAAAATTATATGTTAAGAACCTTTGAAACAATTAATTTCATCATTTTTACTACTCTATCTTTTTTTTTATCTCAATGAATAATCAATTCAGGAATACTTTTCACTTCCTATAAAAGTAACTTGATCCAACGAATAATTATATAACCGTAGACATGCAAATGCACCGTTTTCAAATCGGCTCAACTTATCTCGCGGTTGTAAAAAAAAATTCTTCACGACACTTTCCCAAGTAGTCTTAACTGCCAGCAATATTAATAATGTATTGGCCAATTAAGAGTCAAAAAAGAAGAAATTAAAAAAAAAATGCAAAAAGAGGAATCCCAAAGTTGTACGAGGTAGATACAGTGAGCTAGTGGAAAAAGATTTTTAAGTTCAGACGAAGAGGTGGAGAGAACGAATAGGACTATGGTTCCCACGAATGCGACACGTAAAACTCAAAAGTTTTGCGATAAAACGCCAAGCCTCCACCCTTTTACTTCACTTCTCTTTTCTATATCCCTTTTCTCTTAATACTTTCTGTTGCACTCTATCGTTCCCTAAACCACTTGCCTATCCCTTCCTTCCTCCCCTCCCCCCTCTATTCCCTTTCTTTTACTTCTACCGAATCTACCCCAAGGATTTTCACTACGAAAGTACTTCGGGGCTTGCCGAATTAAATGAACGACCCCGTGGTTTATCCAGTCTCGAGTTTAACCCATCTCCCTCTCCACCTCGCTATCACTCCCCCCCCCCCCCCTCTCCCCCCTCTTCCTCTCTTTCCACAAAATTCGTAGCAACTAGGCTACTTTATCGCAGCAGTGAATCGTTCCAGTTCCAAAATTATTATTAACTCTTTATGGCACATTGCAATAAACGATTTAGTTTCTTCTTCAACTCTGCACGCGCAGAGAAGACACACTCAAGTAAATTCAATTTATTTTTTTTTATTTTTTTTTTTAACTCGTAAAGCAGAAAAAAGAGAGGCATAAAACAAAGAGTGAGTGAGAGAGATAAGGTTATTTCATACAATTTGACCGAGTTGCCTTTTTTTATATTGCTTATGAATTTTTCATTTCTATTTTTTTTTTCTCTCATTCGTACTATAAAATGTGAGTTTATTAATTCAACAAATGTGAAGTGAAGTGAAAAGTTTTTTGCTGTGTTAAAAATAAAAGTTTCAACCGTAAACTTTTGTAATAAGAATAAATAAAGTATTATTGGTAAATTGCGGAAGTTATAAAAAAAAATAAAGAAATGATAATAAGATTTTTTTACAGGGGGAGGTGGGGCAAAATGGATAGAAGGGGTACAATAGACACATTTGAGTTTTTATGTAGATATTATGAAAACATCTGGAAATTAATGAAAATATTGGAGATACATTTTTTTTGATGATTTCATTGAATAGCTGAGGAAATTTTAGACAAGAAACAAGTGCCAGAATTAATTTATTTTAATTTTTTGAGAATTCGATTTTTGAGAATTTTTTTTTTTCGAATATTTCGGGTTCTCTTGGTTGTAGCGACCTGGGACCGATTTTGAATGAAAGGTAAGATCATTTCCCATCGATTTATGGTGTTCTGAATTCAAAAATATCGACTTTTCATATAGTTATAGGGCAATACCTGATGATCGTAATTTTTCCCAAAAATTGCAATAACTATCTGAAAAATTTATTCTTTTGAATTCAAATCCACATAAATCGATGGAAATTCATCTCAGTTTTCATTTAAAATCGGTCTTAAGTCACTGCGACTGATAAAACCAGAGATATTCCAAAAAAACTTAATTTTTTCAATAATCGAATGGTTTTTACTCCTCAAAAATGCTCAAAAAACCCAAAAATCCTCAAAAAATAAAAAAAAAATAAAATCTGACACTTTTTATTTGCCTAAAATTTCCTCAGCTTTTCAATCGAGTCATCGAAAAAATCAATTTACCACTGTTCAATTACAGTGTCCATTTTGCCCCACTTTCCTCTATATATATATATATATATGGGACATCAATTTCCTGAAGTTCATTACAATCAGAAGAAAAATGAAATAAAATGTGGAATGGAATTTACTCTCCAGGATTTACGGACAATCCCAGTGACCACTGGGTTTTCGTGGTTATCTCTAAAACTCTCTGAGAGAAAGAAGAAAGATAAAAAGAGAAGAGTGTGCAAACACTTGCCACGAACGGTAGCTTCCCGAAGTCAACTATAATAGAGCGTTGCGTTAATGTTCTTTTTTTTTCCCTTTTGTTTTTTTTTTTCTTCTCTTTTCATCTTTGTTTCTGTCCCATTCTCTATTCCATTCCTTTTTTACTCGATATCAGCTCGGGCTCTGGTGGTCGAGATCCAATTTGCAAGGACCATTCCAGTAATTACGTAAGTACCCAACCGCTGGCACACGTGGACCCTGTGTGTATGTGATTGTATCTCTTTGGAGGGAGGGTTTGCATTCGCATTTCCAGTAGAAATAGCTGCCTCATTTCGTTTCTCTTCTCCTTGTCTTCCATTCAATAATATTCATTGGAAGAATACGAGATTCAGAGACTGTGGTTTAATTCAAACTTAATTAGAGATCTCATTTTTGTGAGAGAGAAAAAAAACGAAATTTTCTTCTAATTGCGATAATAAATTGCGAATTCAGTGAATCTTTAAAAAAAACAAAAGTAAAGAAGTTGAATACTTGAGATTTTGACGAAACAATGTTAAAAATTATTAGATAATGAAAATCAATTTTTTTTGTATAGGGGAGATTGGAGCAAAATTGACCTGTAGGACTAAAATTGTCTGGGATTTTTTTAAGAGTAAAGGCATCTACGAAATGAAACGAAAAAATTCATCAACAATTGGAATATGATAGAGCATCTTTTCAAATTTTTTCAGATTTTTTCGCGAAGTTTTTCCCTTCGAAAAAAAATCGTGGGTTATTCTGGTCCAGAGAACCATTTTGCCCCGGTCTTCTTCAATGATTCGAATCGTTATCTATACTATCACGAGATTCAGAGTGACGTGATTCACCGATTAAGAGTGATTTTTCTGAGAATTGAATTTTTAAAAATGTAAAATTTTCTTCAAAGTCTCATGAGAAATAAGGAATTTGCCACTTTTTTAAAATTATGCTGTCATTTATCAATTAGATGAGACTAAAAAAAAAAAGAATTAGCTTTTTGAAATATACAAATTTCTTCTTTTACAATAAAATATTTGACTTAACGTGAAGTTTATTGAATTAATGTGAAAAAATCACATTTTGAGATTAATTCGTATTACAATGGAGCTGAAACATTTAGCAACGTTGTATTTTATTATTTTTTCAGAATAATATTCTCTATTCCAATGATAAATGCCTTGCAAACTATTTATTTTAAAATGATATTATTAATTTTTCAATTTAATTTGTCAAATTTTGGGTATTGCACTCCATTTTCCCCATGTGCAGCGATTAGACTTGATTAGATAGGACAGCTCCTCTCCTTTTTTTTTCGTGAATAGAAATTTATGGTTGTCGGTGATACGGATATCGCAAATACAATTTAAACATTGTTGATCCTGCCATGACAAAGTGGCCACTATGACGAATGTCACCGTCTCTTTACATTTGTTATACCCTCTACGTCATTCAACCAGTGTAAGCCAAGAATAAAACGACTAAATAGAGAAGGAAACAAAACAAAATGTAAAGACATTCAATGAATGAAATAGACAGAGAGAAAGTCTCTTTACAAGTTGAAACGAGCCAAGTGAAAGACGATGAAAGGAATAAAACTTACGTCAAATGTTTTTTCACGAGCACTGACATCCTACTCATCTGTCTACTTCAATTGTCCTCTCATTCGTCTTCATGTGAGTGCTGGGCAATTTGTCGAATGTAAAAATGAGCCTTAGAAGAAAGAAAAGAACAATAATTTAAGGTAGTTTAATGAGAAAGTATAAAAAAGATGTATAAAAATTGAGGTCCAGGCCCTTCATGGAGAGGATTCTCAGTTCATTTATTATGTATTCATTTTTCTTCTGATATATCCAAAATTCATTTACTCGATATTGAAGTATGAAATCTTGCATTTAATTATAAATTTAACGAAAATTATAAGATTTTTTAGGAAATTCTCGATATTCTCCAAATGATGCGGTGCTGTATGCACACATCTAAACATTCATTTCACGTATAGGACAGTAGAGCACACACACAATTATGCCGAATGAAACGGCCAATCACGTCTAAGCAGTGGTCAGCTAATTGTCCTACTCAATCGTAGATTTTCCCAAATTTTCCTGTCTTCAAAATTGAAGAAAAAAAAATACGTGGTAAAAAAAATTGAATTAATTTTCAATTACTCCAAAATATCGAAAGAATCCATACATATTTTTTCATCAAAATTCCTGGAATGGTTTTCGAGAAAAAAAAAAACTGCCGAAAGTTACTGATTCTTGAGGTTCCACCATTTACTGTGTTAAAAGTTCCAACATTAAAATTGAATATCTCATTAATTATGTGGTCGCAAATTTTTAAATTTCCCACAAAAATCAGAAATAACATAAGTAGTTATTTCACAAAATTTCAAAAAAATGCAACCACCTCAAATTCACTCAATTTACTCGCAAATATTATTATCCAAAATTTGATTTAAATATTGTTAATTGTATCATTGGCACAGTAGATAGAAAATCCTGTGACCTGTAACAAAATTCAAGTATTACAAGTAAATCCTCAGTCCCAGTGTCTCCCTTTCCACTTTTCCTTGAGTTCCTTTCCCAATATGCAAATGAAAATCAAACTTCTCCGTCCGAGTGTTTGGTCTCGGTTCCCGTGTGGCTTCTGCTCTTTCCAAGAACCCCTTTTCTCTTCCCCTGTACCCCCTCCCTTTCCTCAGTACTCCTAACTCGTTACATTGTCAATAGCATAACCATCTCTGACTTTCTGCCCCCCTCCCCCCCCCCCCCTCGAATATCCCGGAGACTGTTTTGCTTAACAGGAATTGGAATGGAAAGAAGAAAGAGTTTTTTTTTTTTTTTTAAAGTGTAAAATCCTGAACGAGTCTAAAAAAAATTGTAAAAACAATAATAATACTTTATCGTCTGTTCAAGTCTTTTATTATTGTACACTCAGAAGGGGTTTTCACATTTTGTTTATTCTGCAGGGGTGAGAGGGTATTAAGTGGCATTGAAAGCCATTCGGATACAAGGGGAGTCTGCAGATTTTAATGGTAATGTAAACTCTAAAAAGTTTTTTTTTTTTTTCAATTTTAATACTTGTTTTCCATCAACTTATTGACTGAATCGACTCATTAAAGGGTCAACCCTTTGTTTCATATTGAATCGTTGAATAAAATTTGACGTGAAAACAATTGGGGATTGATTTTGTGATGAATTTGCTCTCGAGCTCATGAAAGAGAAGTGCAAAAAAAATATACTCCGGTATCAAATGTTTTTAATGATTTGTTTATTATCTTAATTATATGGAAATTTTGAAAATGATATTAAAACTAAACTTGATTTAATTGAGAATAATGACAATGAAATAAATGAAAATATTTAGAATTAAACTCTTGAATAATGAAATTCTTAAAGCACTCAATCATTATTCGCTTTCAAATTATGTACAGAAGAATAATCTTGATTTTAAAAAATTTTATCGCACGCCGTGCGAAAAGTACCACTTTACGCACACTATGCACAAAAATGTAGTCACTTGGGCGACTTTTTTACAAAACAGTATCAATAGGTCCACGTTCGTTTATTAATGTAAATTGTATTAAGAAAAAATGTACTCTGGCTTTCTCTTCTAATAAACAACTATATAAAATATTTTTTAAAAAATGCGCGAAAATGCCCTTTCTACGCGTCATAAAATAAAATACTGTACCTTACACGTGCGAAAAGTACTTTTCGCACTCGTATGATTGAAAAACTAGCGGAAAGCGAGTTTTGCAACTTCACCCTCTTCAGAAAAGTACTTTACTGCACTTGTTAGGTAATATACTATTATAATCATTTCAATCAGAACAGCGTCATTATAATTGAATAATTTATCTGAAATTCCATTGAAATGTTGCTCCATTTCGTTACAATATTTAACCAAAATAATAAAAATTGAGGCAAGAGACAAAATATTCCATGAAATTCTGTAACACAGCACTTACGCCCTTTTAACTCTAAGACGACGATATCAACTAACAAGAGCGATATTTTCTCAACGAAGAGTACGAAGCAAGACAACAACTCGTGCAATTTTTTACGGTTTGTGGCCTATTATCCTGCGTTCATTAAAACATCGCGAGTGTCAATACCATGAGTAATTGAAATTCCTTCCTTTTTCTCATTTTGTGTGGTATCTCAAAATTTTAATTCCCACAAAGTGAATATAAAAATAATAAAAAATAAAAAAATCTATGTCTTTGGTATTGCAAAAAGAAACATAATAAAAAGCTCATTCATATAGCAATGAATAAAGGACTGTGATAATGTTGTACACTGCTGATGTTATATGATATGATACGATTCATCTCGGTACACGGTGTACATTGATGATAGCAAACGTCGAGAGATCCCAGGGCTTGGCTACGTGGTTTATTGCTTGCGCGAGGACCCGAGGCGACATCAGTTTACGTTGCTTCTCTCTCTCTCTCTTTCCTCCCTCGTTTATACACATCCATACAAACACACCGAGAGAGCAAGAGAGAGAGATAGAGAGAGAGAGAGATAGAGAATGAGCCAAGTGAATCCCAGAGAGACGTCTAAACGCATACACATACCTCTTCAGCATTGCACACACACACACACATACACAGATCCCTCCCTAGTACACGTCGAACACGATCCAGAATGATGTTTAGCTAATGCGCCAGCTTTGTCGTGATTTGTGCCTCGTGTCTTCTCGTTTGCTGTGGCACACGCCGACTTCCCCCCCCCCCCCCCCTCCCTCCTCAATACTCCATACAATATAAATTCACGTCTATTGGAAAACATTGACCATTAACTAACTCCCAGCTGTTTCATGTTTTAGAAACTGTAAAATTCAAACATTTGAATTACGAAATCTCTCCAGAGAATACGAATTATTCGATGGAGCTTTGTATCTCTCCCAACAGATGGCGAGCCAAGCCATTTTCCATTGGACATAGCGACTTAGCCTCATGTGTCTGTGTGTATGTACATTTGAAAGAAGAATTCGTGTTTGCAGTACATTGCAGCCGTGTACGTCAAGCAATTTTCAAAACCAGCAAAACTCTTCGCATAAACACACATCACGTGTATGTTTCCCTTTTGGCTTTTAAACTTTTCCTCTTTTGCAAAACCCCTTTATTCTTCCTTTGGACTTCTGTGACACGACATTTCCTATTTACGGCTCTTCCTAACCGGCTAAATTAACCGAGAATGCTGGGCGATTCTTATCCCCTCCCCCCCCCCCTCTCAACCTCTTTTCCCTTATTTCTCTTGTCTCGCTCTTTCTCCGCAGTTTGTACACCTTTTCGAAGCCATCTAGCATTTTGCATCGTTCTCAACTGCCTTTGCAGGGACTATACGTGACTGTACAGATAAGACGACGAGGACGTCGTTAGTCTCGCAGAACACCGGAAGTCCCTCGTCGCACGCGAGAACACCCCCCCCCCTCTCCTCCCACCCATCCTCCTACAATTCTTCTCTATCCTCTTTCTCTACCTGTTTTTTGATCCCGTGTCCCACTGCCACTTGGATTATCGGGCGTTAGTCTTCCTCTCGGACTCTCATGGCACTATCGCCAGAGAATTAAAAAAAAAAAAAAAAACTGAGAAAGAAAAGTAAATAAATAATGTTGATCCTTTTATTTTGAACTTGCTTGGAGTCTTGGCTTTTAATTATTTTTTTCGTAAATTATATGCAGTAGTTAAGGTGCCATCGTCTGCCGTGCATCGTGATTTCATATCGAGCAAACGAGTAGACTCTCTTTTACTCCATTAATTGTTAATTCTTCTTCTTTTTTTTTCACGCTTCACAAGAACAGTGTCCTCGGTTTTGCCTACCGATCGTGTTTCTGATTACATCCAAATGCCTTTATTTATTTTTTTCATTAATCTCATCTCATTTATTCAGAGATTAAACTACAGTATAACCCACATTTATTATAAGAGCTACGTTCTAATTTTTCAATTTATCATGTCGTCAAGATACTTTATTGTTTTTTTTTTTTTTTTTTTTTTTTCATTCTCTATTATATTAGCCGATCGATATTGAATGAGGTAAGATGGAGAAAAGTGGGTGAGAAAGGAAGAGGAAAAGAGGGTATATACACATACACGATAGAATGAGAAGGCTCGAAGGGCCAACTGATTTAGTTCTTCGTTGGTTGGCTATGGGTGCTCAATAAATTCGGATAATGGAATTTATCGTGACATTGCGAGCCAGACATAGAAACTACCTGCGCCTCCTTCAATTCTCCCTCTTTCACATACACACACACACACACACACACACATTCTCTCTTTCTCTGTTTCTCTGCAGTAGAACGAGCGAGTTCCTCTTTATTACGCCATGAACACAATTCTGCCCTTTCCTTCTTGCCTTCTCCCTTATTCCGAATTTTACCAAATTTTCCCTCATTCTCTCTCCCTCCAAAATAGTTAATTAAGTTTCCGTATTAATTGAGAATCCTTCCTAAAAAAAAATACATTGCGGAATTTGGTCAAATCGCGATAATCTATATCGAATGGATCGAAATCCTGTCACACATGAATTTCATTGGTTAATCGGAATTTCACGTGTCGAGAATTCTAAAAATACCAAATTTTGTGTGTGTGGGTTATGTTTGTCTCTTTCTAAAAAAAACTACTTTTGATGAGTCTTGAATGATACACGATTTTATTTTTTAGGGGAAAGTTATACTAAATTTTAATTTATTGAATTTTTATTCCATTTATTTATCGCTTTTTCTTGCATAATCTTTCAATTATTTGCATCAAGCAATAATCCTTCCCTTACATAATGTTTCCTCTCTTTTTTTCTCTCATAAAATATATAAAAAATAGGACATGTTTGAGTATCTCATATTATGAGTCTAACATTTTTAATATCCATCTTTTCATAACGATAAGTTATCTAAATTGAACTCAATTTAATTGACAATACTGGTATTGGGTAAATGAAAATGAAGATGTTGAATTTCCTGTATTGCTTTTGGTCCTTCCGCAGATCCAGTCGTTAGTTCCATCAAAGCAAGGCATCTCTTCTGCTCGCCCATGAATTTATTATAATGATACTCATTTGGAAATAGAGAGAAACCATATTTTGTTTTCCATCAGGATTTTGTCAAGAAATGAGAGAGAAGGGGCCATTTTGCCCCCACTTCCTTTATTGGAAGTTTGCATTAGAAAAACTAATGTTTCACAGATGTCTCAATTTAAGATATCAGTTAGAAAGAAATATTTTAAAATTGAAAGTATCTTGAAGCTGGATAACTGAAATGGAAATCGTATGAAATTGGGAAATAGTACATGTTTTAAAAAGTGACGAGACATTATTTTGTATCTGAAAAATTAAGATGAATATATTCAGCTGCTTTTTATGTTTGAAATTGAGATATTTTTCAATTGTTCAGTCATTGGAGCTAGAAGGTATATGGTGAAACTCAGTTGCTAAATGCTATTCAGACACATCAGTGTTAAACATTTTTCGTGTCTTAGTCAAGTATTGTAATTTCCTACACAAATATGGGAACAATGATAACGTGGATTAAATAAATGAGAAAAAATTAATATACTAATTTTTAATCGATTTTGTTCCACCTTTCAGTCTCCACAAATTCATTCAGTTCAGTTCCTATTCTATGATAGGACACGTATACACTTATAGGTTTATGTCAGTGAAAAATAAGACACTTTGGCAGATTCAAACATTTAGAGATAACTGAATCGTTACTACCAAAGAAATCTTCAAAATGATTTAAAAGTATCTTAATATCAAACATTAGTTTTTACAGTGTAGTTCCATTCACAATTCGCAACGTGCGTATAAAAAGCGTATCATAATAAATTTAAAGAAGAAAAAAATCATAATTATGTGATTTTTTCAATTAACAATTTGCGTATCACTTCATAGCGTCAGCTTTAAACGACAGAGTTTTTGCATTTAAAAATTAAATTCTTCAGCAGTGTCCCACCCCCTTTCCCCCTCCTCCAACGACAGTGAAAATAAAAGAGGGAAGATTGGGGAGGGTGGCGGTGAAAGAAGGATAAGTATATAAACAAACCAACATAAAGCAGAATAAATGGAATGAGAAGGTAAAAGCGCAGCATGCAATTCTCATACGACGATGCGAATTATTTCGGCTCGCTTCCGTCCCAGTCGAGCGCAGGTGGAAACAGAAAGAGAGAAAGAAGATCGGAGAGCTGGAAGAGCTCCGTTCACGAAGAACTTTAGCGGCTTTGCGTGCATTATTCACTGAGCTGCATATTTGAATTGGCACGGGTGCGCAATAGTACAGGAAAAAAATATTATTAGAGATGGAAACCTAGAGAAGTAGATTTTGATGTGTCTGTACTATGTATGTAAAATGATGGTCATTTTGAAAAATTGTCATGTGACGGATTTATGACCGTCAAGCCTTATTCGGGTCAGAATTTCTGTCATGATCATCAAATGTGCCACATATCATCTTATTAGATGTAAAAAGACGGTCAGTATTTTTTTTATCACAATTTCGTCACAATCCGCAATTGACATTGATAATTCGATATGACATATTGTTTAATAAATTAGGCGAACATGTGAATTTTATCAACAACATATTTTTTACTGAACTCGTGTGAATATTACATCAACTTTTAGCAAAGCTTCCTCTTAGGGAACTTAGCAAAATTCCCATCATCAAATTTATGACGCAGATGGCGCATCATTTACTTGGATGTAATCTGACCGTCAGTTGATAATCCGGTCAGATTTTGGTCATATGACAAAAACGGTCAGAATTGAGCTCCGTCACGTGACGGTCACTGACATGTCAGATTTTTTTGTTACATCCCTAGTCTGTACTCGTCATTGGGCCATTCGAATCATTGAATTTTGATGCATCAAAAAAAAGGATGAAACACTAGTGAATTAGCTTTATTTTTTTGCTTGTTATTCCATTCAGATGTATTTCCCTTCGATTACACTTGGATCATAGTGAAGTACTTTGGGAACTCACATCTCAAATAAAACGGCGTCGTTTCTATTTCGTTTCAAGGATGCATCCACCGCCAAAACTTCAAAGTTTGGTGTCTTGAGAATCTCTCTCTCTCTCTCTCTTTTTCCTCTCTTTACCTCAATTTCTCTGTTAAACTATTCTATCCCCTCCTTGTACGGTACATACAATTTTTATTTTTTTTTATTTTTCTTTGCCCACTCGAGTTTTCTATCTAATCGCTTTTGGAACATGGCCAAATAAACGAATCGGATGGGTGGGTTTTCAGCTCTCTGAGAATCGATATAGTTCCAGCCAAATGAAAGCGCGAGAGAGAGAAAGAGAGAGAGGGAAATTTTGCGGCAAAGTACGTTTACTATTCTTGAAGTAAAACTCGATCATTATTTGAAATTAATTTAAAAGTTAATGGCAAAGTTTTCGTGAAGAAGTTGCAGAAAAATATTGTTATTGATGGAAAAAAAAAAAAAAATTTCATGTTAGTTCGTTTTTTCTCCTCTCTTATTGTCTATTGAATTATCATTTGGCTGAGGTCTCTTCAGAAAGAGGTGCTCAAGTACGAAAAATAAAATTGATTCAATAAACGTGACAATTAAATAGTTCTGAATTTATCCAAGTTCATTGATCGCGTTAAGCTCCCCAAAAATATCGATATCTTTACCCTCCTCCGAAAACACACAATTTCCTCGATTTCACTCCCTCTCTCTCTCACTCTCACACCCCTACCTTCCTTCATGTCATATTCAGTGACGTGCAATTGAAAATTTTCCAACGTGATGTCATCATAAAATGATTCCCCCCCCCCCCCCCCACCAACTCTCTGCTAAAATTTCAAACTCAAATGGGAATACGGTAGGAATATAGCTAAATGGCGTGTAATCCAACGTCCTTTAAGGCTAGTCACTCTGGTATATAGCGTGTAACGTTGACGTTGGGATCCAACGACGTGACACGCATTGGCGCAATGGTGGGCGAACGATTCACGCTGCATGCTAATGCCGCTTGGAAAATCAGAAACGTCAACCTGCACACAGGGAGGTTGAGAGAGAATGAGAGAGTGAGAGTGAGAGAGAGAGAGAGAGAGGTAAAACCAGGCGTTGCTTTGGCAACCGTCTGCCTACCGGGATTCTGGCCAGATTCAATTCGACGCCTCGTCTGCAGGTTTGTGACGATTCGTTGGACTACCAGTGGGACTGCTGTCTGTGTATCTGCGTCAATAGACTATTCCAATGTTTTTTTTTTTTTTTTTTTTTTTTTCATATTTTTTATTTATTTCTTATTGTGTTCAATTTGAAAAATAAAATTGTTTCTATTTCAAATAACAACAGCAAAATTTTCTTCTTCCTCTATTTGATAGAAGAAAAAAAATCCTTGAAAATTGAGGAAGAAGCAGGAAAAAAAAATTGTTTAATTTACCATTTACTTGTTTGATATATTGATAAAGTACTCTTCGTGTAGTAAATACTTTAATCTTTGAAATACGTGCAAATATTTATTTTCCAAACTGTCACACGCAAAAAAATCCCGTTATACACTCAGAAATATAGTACTTTGTACTGAGGGGGGGGAGGGGGGGGGCGAAGAGAGTTTTCTGGACTACGTAGCTCTATGAACTTGTGAAAAGGGACTGGAGGGTTTTCTGGCTAGGTGCTTACCTAGCCAGAGAGAGCTTCCGGAAAATACGAGCCCGTAACCATCCGGGCATTCTAGGTATACACACATAAACACACACACACACACACAAACTTCTTCTACTCCCCTCCACTTCTTCCAGCTGAGCTTGGTTCTCCACTGACTATGGTGCTTTTATTTATGTTTCCTCGCGATTTTCCGCGCACTCGGTACTACCACAGGATTCAAAATATATAGTACATGAGAGAGAGAAGGGGGGGGGGGGTAGGGTTGACTTGGACTCGGTTTACCCGGTTGTATTGTTAGCTAACTCAAGTTTCAAACGTGAAAAGCTCCGTAATATTGGCATTTACATTCATCTTTATTTGTTTTCCTCGGTAAATTCGTTATTCTTATGGTAATTGATGTGAAAACAAGAGCAAAATTGCAATATAAACTAAGTGAAGATGAAAAATTATTTGGAGAATAATTATTAAGTTAATTTGAATTCTAATTAGTATTTGAGTCGAATAGAATGTGAGAGACTGATTTCAATTTCCTGGTCAATAATCTTGAGAGAGAGGAATACGAAGTAAAGAGGAATTATATGAATATATATTTATCTGTGCTGCTATTTTTGAACTCAGCGCCAAAACAATCTATCCATATCTTACGAATTTTGCATCTTCATATGAGAATTCATCAAAAGATTCAATATTATATTCATATTCTGTATTTCTTACTTGTTTGTATTTCTCGGAATTGTACTATTGGTAATTGCACTTATTGGGAAATTTTTGAATGATGAAATATTATTTATGAATAATTCACGTGATCAATAATTAAAAAGAATAATTCATTTTTATGTTGATTTATTCGAGTTTCTCACAATTTTTATTCTCAATTACAGAAATTGAAACTCCCTTTTATTTGCAGCTTTAATAAGAGCATTGTCAGTAATTAATAAATTCCGTCGTTTTCATACAAAAAAAAAAGTCCTCTGATCAGCTAGCAATAGCCAATGAATTTTCTGGTTGCCATTTTTTAAAATAATATCGATGCATCACTTCACTCAGATATTGTAGACTGAGTGAATATTTCCGATGTTTCTTTGCAATTGGCAATTTTATGGGTTGCTTTCATAACAGTGCATATTTCTGCCCATGCTTGTGCTATCATAAGGTTCTACAAAGCAGTAGCCTGTGGGTACTTTGTATAATTGATAATCCGTAGCTGCACCAAGTGAAACCCCTGAAATAATAAATAAAAATTCATTAATTATGCACTTGTTGTAGTTGAAAAACGTTGTCAATATTCACATTCGAAGAATGTAAATTATGATGCTACTTACAGGGTGTAGCACTGCTTATGCTCGTCCAAGTAGCTGCAGCCGTTGGTACAGCACTACCACATGCTGTGGAACGACAATTACTCAGTTCTGCATCGGATGCTGTCGCGGAGATCATCTCACTGCAGAAACAAAATACGCATTGATCTGACGCAGAGCGCATTCCACGCCACGCTCTAACGCCCTGAGGAGAAGTTGGACATTTCGTACTACCTGTAAATGAGAATAATTAAGTATTTCAATACTGAGTAAATGATTATCAACTTGTTTAATCCTCGGAGTCCTCACCATTGAACAGAACTTCAGAGCACACACTGGATCAAATTGACCCAAAACCATTTTCTGAATCCTACATCTCAAAAACTATGTATTGTTTCTCTCGAAATTTATGTTATGAGGTTTTTTGTAGATAAAACGATGTACTTTCGAATACGATCATCATTGGTTTGATTCAACTATTTTTTGATGGTAAATCTCTTTTCTAAAATCGGCTAATTTGAATAAAAGAGCTCATAAGCATCGAAACCGAGTATTTCAGATATTTTTATTCATTTCATTATATTTTAGGGCAAAGAATTTTTCGGGGTCAAAATAACCTCCAGTGGACTCCGAGGGTTAATTTTATGAAAGGATGTCAAGATATTCTTCAGCTCTATATTGGCCACCTAACGCGTTCTAACAGTATTACTCGAGTAATACAAAGAAGCTTTGAGTATCCCGAATAGCCAAAGTTGCCGATGACTCTGAATTTTGTTTCAAATTTTAGAGAATAAACTAAGGTTAACTTGTCTCTGTCAAAGTGCAGCGATATTTGCATGCAATCTTAGTCCAAAAAGTGAATATTTCTCGACACTATAATGACAATTAGACATCAATTGTATTCATTGCTTGGAAGGCAATTTATCGATAAATTGACGACTTCTTGCCATCTGCGATCTTTGGGTAGACTAGTTTTGAATATTCATATTGACTTTATCAATGATTTTTGGTTTTTTGGTCTAATTTGAAAATCAATGTATATTTAATAATTCAATAATGAATGAGATAATGGTGACTCGAGCTCTAATTGTAGTAATTAAATTTCGAAATATATGAAAATTTAGAATTGTTCGAAGAAAAATTTAGGACAACCATCAAGAGAACATGGAGTGTTTGTATTTGAATCCTCTGTTTGTCCTATTCTGAGACTTTGGCTGATTCTTCTTTTCTGATGAATCGAATTGAAACTCATCGTTTGTTCGCACTACTACTGCGTTCAAATTCTGTAATAGTTTATTTTATTTAACTTACGCCTATTTGATCGGAGTGAATAGCCAGCAGACATGGCAGCATTTTGAGCTGCTGTTATGAGATTAGTTGTCAATTGCTGGTTTGGGGTAACAGCTGAAGGAGCAGACGTTGAAGCTGGAACAGCAGGAACTGAACCAGCAGCAGCTGAAGTGACCGGAACTAAATAAACGATCGGATGTGGACCGTAGGCTTTAGGAAAAGTACCCGATGAAAATAGGGTTTGAAAGGTTTGGCCCGCAGCAGCAATTCCTGTGAAAAGATATATTGTGTTAAAAATAAATTCTTTTATTACGGAAGAATTGGAGTAGAATTAATTCATTCTACTTCAAAATCAGTTCCTATGTAATATAACATCACTTCAGTATGAATATAATGTTGTGATTGCGATTGAGCTTTCATTATAAATTATAAATATTGAAAAACGAATCTTACCTATTATGGCAACTACCAAAATGGAAACTTTGATCAGCATGATGAACTTTTGTATTGTCAGCTACAACTTCAGAAAACAATACACTCACTAACGTAGATATTCTATGTTAGACTGCTGTACTCGAACTGTCTTGAAATTTAGATTCGGACTGTTTATATACAAATCTGTGAGGGTGCTGCTAAATAAAAATGGGATGTCCTAGAAGCTCCATTGGACGATTGGAAGGGATATTTTTCGGGAGGCTCAACGTGATTGGCTCTTGGGTAGAATTTTCCTTCTGGGGGTACGATGGCATGGTGACGCGAAGTCGCGACAGTGGAGGGACTCAGGTATGACTCACTCGGCTAGGGCTGATTACCTGAAGACTCTGAATTAGCTACGAGGAAGAAAGCAACGGTAAATGGGGGAGAGGTTTTCGTGGAATTCAAAATGTAAATGTGCATTTTCTGCAGCTGCTAAGGATTATGGCTGTGAAAATGGAAAAAATCCAGGAATATTCGCTCAGCGTGGACACTGAGAGAATTTTTCGAAATGTGAAATAAAAGAATATGTTGAAAAAGACCTTGACTAGGAATATATTGACAATAATTTTGATCAATTTCAAGTATAACTATCAGATAATAAACATGAGTATCAACTGTTGACTCTAGTTATGCAAAATTTGATTCTTGTAGTTATAGTGCAGAATTTAGTTATTATGGTAACTAAAAAGAGACAATTCAAAATTCTTCACTTTTTAAATTTTTTCAAAGTTTTTTAATGTTTTTTTGTTTTGCTTGGGTATTATTCAGACAAATTCAAAATTACTACTTCAATGAATTTTCATGCTTCTTTTTTAAGTCGATCATTAGTATTTCAAGTATAAATTTATGGATTTTTATTGTGCCCATCTAATAATTCTTCGTTAAGATAGCTTCATGAGATAGCATGAATTGGATAGCAGATTTGCTGCAAATTTTGTAAAATAACTATTTTATTTTAGGGTAACATGACCAATAGATGGACGATTAAGGAAATATTAGACTTTATTAATTCATATGAAATAGGCAAAGAACGTTGAAAAGTTGCAGAAAAGAATGATGTCCATAAAAATATACAGTGAATCGACTAAAAATCAATCAAACTTGAATGAGAAACTTGAATGAAGAAATAATTAAAGAAAATCAAGGAAAAACTGGAAAATAACTTAAACCCCCAATAGATGGACAGTTGCATAATTGCAGTGGTATGATTTTAAATTTCGATCAATTGGTATGTAATAAATAGTTTATGAATCTATATGAATGTAGTAATCAGGAATTGACGTGAAAAGTATAAGAATCATTCATTTATTTATCAAGATCCTCGATAATAGAGACCGTCCATCTTTTGGTCAGTGTCCATCTATTAGTTGTGTGACCTTACTTCGGATTTCTTGAGCATGACAACTAATATACTGTTAGTAAAAAAATGGAAATTTCATAGAAAATTTGATGGAAATTTTCATAAACGTGATATTAAATTTTTTTTAATGGGAAAATGGTTATGAAATCGATGAGTTTCAGAGGAAAATAAAAGGAATCTATGAGTCTTAAGTAGAATTGAGACTGAAATTCTACAATTTACTTGAATTTTCAACTGAACATTATTATTCAGAATTAAAATAACGAATTTTCAATTTTTTTTTTTAATTTTTTCTATTTTTATTAAATTTTCAAGAAACAATTAAATTGGAATTCACGAATTTCATTGATATCCAGACGTGAAATTATTTGAAAATCGATGATGTGTTCACTTTTTCAATGACGTAATTATCTGAAATTTTAGTAGAAATGTGACTTGTTAGAAATTTCCGGGATTTTGCACAGAAAATTGAGGGGGAAATTTTTAGCAGTGATATCAATGCTGAATTTAACATCTTTATGTTTTGTTTTTCATTTTTATCTAGACTGATTCAATCACGAGAGCTTCAAACTTTAATAGTTCTATGCAATTGTGTTTGGTTCGTTTTTCCATTTTATTGCGTATTTTATTTATTAGTAATTTAGTTTGATTCTTTTCCTAACGAAAAGTGTAATTATTCTCTGGAGAAAATATCAAAGAGAGAAAATGAATATTTTAAATTATTGAATAAACAGATTTCTGTTTTCCGGAGATAATTCCTGTTCCCTCAGTTAATTCCTCATTTTCAGGGTTTGCAAAATTTTACGAATAATATCAGTAATACGCACGCTCTTTCTTTCTTCTCTCTTTTCCTTCATCCCTCTCTTCACTGCTTCTCTTCCCTCTGCAGTATTTCAGCATTCTTTGACTATTCATATTTATTTATTTACATTTCACCGATTTTCCTGTAAAATTTTGATGAAAAAAAGAATAATAATAAAAAAAAAACAATATTCACACAATTCATAAATTGCTGAAATAATAATTCCATTGAGATCCAACCATACAATTGAAATATTATTGGTGAATATTTGACTCACGGTATAACGAAAAATGACCTCAATTCACAAAATTCCCATGTTGCCAATTTAACAACGAAAAATGTATTTGTATACGTTGTAAAGCCTCAGGGTCGTGCAAGAGGGGGTAGAGTGAAGAGAAATTGAAGGAGAGGAAGAGAGAGAGAGAGAGAAAGAGTGTAGAAAAAGCAAAATCACGTTGCACAAAATCCAGAATTCGCCCCGCAGGGACAAACATGGGCAAAATGAAAAAAAAAAAAAAAAAAAAACAGAGATGAGTAGAGAAATTCGCGTTGTTATTTGTCGAGATCGTGGATATTTTTCGTGATACACCACACTGTGTCACATGATATTGCCTCAATAACGATTGAAACAGGGATGAGAGAGGTGGAAGAGAAGAGAGATAGAGGGATGATCCTCCAACGATCTACCGAGAGTTTATTACATCGTCCTGTGTATATCGATATTGGTGTCACACACTAGCGATACTTCCCCCCACTGTCCCGAAAACTTTCCGATGTGTGTAAGCCCGTAACTCCCGCAGCTCTCCTCTGGACTAAAATAAAAACAACGCTTTTGGGATGATGCTCTTGTTTATGACATTTGCCACTTTCCGATAAACCCCGCATTCTCCACTACGCACTGTATTTACAGTAATAAAATAAACATTTTCCACGTTTAACAAGTAGATAATATCCGCATTCCATCTCTTTTGCGATGATTGAATTTTGTTGAGCATCAAAAAATTTTTTTTTCTTTTCGTTCTTCTCCAAATGACTCATGTGCATACAAAATGTACAGTACCAATACCTTTTCCTCTCTTTTCATAAACTTTTATTGCTATAATCCCTAAAAGAGAAATTCCTTGAAATTACTTTATTGCAGACCTTGGTGACCAAGGCTTGGTCCCAAATCTCAGGTATGAGCGATAGTTATTATCCGTAGAATTTTGCCGAGTACCTGAAATTTTTTCCCCTACCAAATCCTCACGAAAATTTTCCATGACTCAAATAACCAATCCACACGAAATATTTTCTATTTTTTATTTTTATTTTTCGTAATAAATAAATTATTTAAAAAAATGGAAAAATATGGACATATGGAAAATTTGAAAAACTATGAGTACAAATTCTTCAAGTATTTTATTTTCCAATAATTTATTTATTTAAGAAAAAAATCCGAAAAATTATTAGATGTGCGGTAATTTTATCATCATTCTAAGAGTAAATACATGCAAATAGATTTTTCCTTTTAAATAAAAAAAATTCGTCAAATAGTAGTTCAATCTCAAAGCTAACATTTTGGAATCCATCATTTGCACTCAAAAACTGCACTACTCCTGGCAAGGCAGTGAGGAACATGCAGACTTCTCTCATTTTTTTTTCTCCATTTTTTTTTTTTTTCAGACACAAAGAATCATGGGCTATATGTTCCTCAATATACCTCTGTACTCAAACGTTTTCCCGTGGATTCCAGCGATACCAGATAAAACGTTTCGGTTGAAACGTTTGAGTATATTCTTCTACCCTTTTTTCTACATCACCTCATTTTCTCTAGTGCCACACTGTTACACACAATTTATATACACCAAAGCAAGTCAACTTCCGGAAGTACTATCCTCTCTTACTATTCTAAAGTTTACCCTTTACCCTTTCCTCTAAAATCCATTCTCCTTTACGTAATATCTCGTTCTCTCTATATATATTTATCTCAGTGTCTCTCTCTCTCTTTCTCTCTCTTGAACAGTGGAGTGGATTTCCTCTTTCTCTCTGTCTTCGAGGATCTTGGGAGATAGAATGGGGCTGGAAAACACTTGAGACAACTGTACGTATGTTCTTGCCTTGTTACAGCACATTGTCAACTGAAATATTGAATTTTTATAATAACAATAACAATAACGATGCGAGAGATGCTGATATGTATTTCAGGTTATAGCCACTCGAAATTCGTATAATTTTCCGGATCAATTGACCTGTATTATTTTCTCTCTCTTTCATGAGAGTAAATTAACTTTGGATAGATATGAAAAGGGGAATTAATCCATAATATATGGACTGCAAACCCTCATAAAACTACCTTAAGGATGTTCTACCGGTATTTTATCAAAATTTAAAAATGTACGAATTCAATGAAATTCTTCTCCAAGATTCTCCAATTTATAAAGAAATCGTATGCAAAATTTTGTATTTTTCTCATACCTGGTTTAAAAGTTATAAATTTTTTTTAAACCATCGTTTAACATGTGTTCTTATGGGAAATTCACAAAACCTTAAGAAACTTTTCGAAAAATTCTTCAAATTGGATGAAATTTCGGATATAGGTGAGAGATTACCCCCTGCACGAACGTCACATTTTTATACGACGATTGGGTCAATAATTGGCATTAAAATTAATAAAAATGATTGAAAAATTGACACTCGCACGTAAGTGCTGCCAACTTGTGTCGCCAGAATTTCCTAGAATGCAACGCTTTTTTCAAAATAATTCTCAAACTAATTAAATAAAGAATAAAAAAAGTATCTATGAAATGTAATGATAATAATATAATATTTGAACACCCGCAGCATTCCATAATTCGCTGAAAATCATTTTAACGAGGAATTTAAAAACTCATTTTTTCATGTTCAAGGATTGAAACACTGACGAAATCACTGCCCCTCTAATGCCGCACAGCCTCCGCTTACAATACCTGTAGAACATACCTTTAAACTCAAAAATTATGAGAATAATCATACAATTCTTCGTCTCAAGACATCTCAAAGTTCAACAACCCCCATTGTCTTGTCTCTGTTTTGTGTGTGATTCATAGTGCGTGTGACGTATGCATGTTAAACGTTGGCACGCGACATGCACTGATGTGCGTTACCCGCGGGAATCCAGGGACAACGTCCTCTATCGGTTAGACGCTGTAACAACAGGGAGTCGGTCCTTATTCGCGTGTCAAGAGCCCTCACTCATCGTCTACCATGTTGTCAGTGAATTGTCATTAATTGAATTAACCCGTTCCATTGTCACACCAAATATATATGAGACAAATGCAAATTAATAATCACGTAACAATTGAATACAACTCAAATTTTACATTGTTGAAACTAAATGCAATAACTATGTTTATTATGATTTGTTAATTAGTAGGTTTATAATGAATTAAGACTGTTTATAATGGAAACTTTGAATTTTAATATAAAAATGTATTACGGGAAAAGCAGATTTCGATCTACCTAGATCTAAATTTTGGGATAGATCTAAGTACATCAATGTAGATCTATTGGAATTTGCTCATCCGTTTTTATCAATCTGTGTTGCGTTTTCATTCATCCACTTCAATCACTTCAGAGCTATTGAAATCGAAAAAGATCAAACAAGTTAGATCTACTTATATCCCCGTAGATCTCAATAGATCTCATAGGCAAGATCACCGCCGATCTGTTGAGATCTTCAGAGATCTAGATAGATCTTCGTTTTCTCATTTTCTAGATCTACTTTAGATCTAATTCTGTTTTTCCTGGGATGAAAGAAGAATTTTACAGTTCGCCATTTTCCTCACAACGACAGTGCTACTTGCTTTCATTTTTTGGTAATTACTCTAGGAATTGACTTTATCGATCAATGACATGATTATTGTATGAAAATTTGACACGATAGGTTAACATTTGACATTTTAACATTTGATAATCCCAATGTATATACACACTGATTCACTCATCAAGATTCTGTGCTTGCATGTCTCGTACCAATAATCGACAGCCGAGTTTCATGCGTAAATACAAACTAGTATAATCGATTGAACCGTCGTGTTTACTAATTTCCTGTGACGCTACGAGTCATCATCATGGCAAATATATACAATCGATCATACGTATGTAAGTACCTTTCACAGATTTGTACTTGGGTGTATGTATGTGTGTGTGTGTATATATGTTTGATTGTAATTCACTACTGTATTTTGTGTGTGTGTGTGTGTATATATATATATATATATATACACACACCATAAACTACTTCTGGTTTATGTATATATTTCAGAATTATGTTTGCACGTGTGACCGCTAATTACCGAATGGTTGACTATAATTTGCCATGAATTCATGGTGGAAAATACCTGGCTTTACGAACTATCAGGCGAATGAACTCTGATTTATTAACTCGCTTAATAATGTTTGGATACGATGACTTCAGTTATTATCGATTTATCTGCTTATTGAACTATTTTCAATTAAATTAATTCAGGTTATTAATTATTATTTTCATTTGGGATTTATTTGTGTGACTGTTTACTGAAGGAGTTTGAATTCTTTATGAGTTAGTTTGATGAATATCTCTGAAACTAGTGGAATTTGGAGAAAAATGTTAAAAGGCCCTGGATTTTCAAGGGTTTAAAATATTTTATTCATAATTTTCTATCATTTCCTTTTTTTTTAGCCAAATTGGAACGGTTAATTTCTGTAAAATATGATAAAATGTGCGATTTCCCATAAGGTTCAATGTTAAACTCATAAAATTTCAAGTGTCAATATCTTTTAACTCGTTCTCTGAAGCCCTTTAAAAATTTCTTCTTTAATTTTAAAAAATGACGATACAAGACAACATATATATATTGATTAGGTAGAAGTCACAATTCACAAAGTGCGCTTCATAATCTAGTTTTTAAAATAGTTTTCATTTAATACACAACACATGGGGATTTCATTGAATTCTTATCTTCAACAATCAGAAAATAAATGAGAAACAAAAAAATTTAATAACTTCTGTTGAACTGATGAATGCTCGCTCCTCCAACTCATTAAATAATCATCTCTCTCTTCATTCTATTATCCATTCTCAAAGTGTGAATGACAAAAGAAAATGATCCATTCAAACTTAAATTATTCAGGACTCTGTTTAGATTGAAAAAAAAGGGAAACATTGGAATAGGGATAATTCCCTACTACTGCCACGTGACATCCGGCCAATGAGTATACCACGAAAGTGTTTACCAGTGTGCTGTAAGATGATGGCCTCACCCACCTTCATTATCATGTGCGTAACGTCGTTTCTCTTTGACAAAGATGAAAAAAAAAAAGAAGAAGAGAAAAATCATTTTTTTTTTTTAGTACAAACACCCACAGAGTTTCTCCAAGTGTTTTGTCACACAAAGATTATGAAAAGAAAGAGAGAAAGGGAGAAAGAGAAAGAAGTGAATGCTATAGCCTCACAATTTTCATTTCGTATGAGTTAAACGTCTAACACGAGACTGAGGGTGGCACATAATACCCATTTGTACGAAGCAAAAAATGGCTTTTAAAACCAAAATCCTTTACACACACATTCATGAACAGACGTTCAAGTTTTTATTTTTTATTATTTTTTTCTCGTGACTGAAAATGCAAAGAGTCATACGCCCACGTGGATATTTTCCACTGTCACCATATATTTTTGCCTCTCTTGGTTTTGCATTATAATATGGAAGTAAAAAAGCAAACGGTATTAAATCATACTTAATTTATTCTGGGTGGTTTAAGAGTGATTTAATGGCCATCAACTGAGGAACTTATTATTTTTGGATGACGAGGAAGAACGCTTCTTGGACAGATTGGTATTTCGAATGAGATGGATCCACTGAAAAGATTTTAGGAGAATGATTCATTAATTCATGGAGAATATCTCGAAAATTAAGGGAGTATCCTAGAGGATGGTCGATAAAACAGAAAAAAATGAGGATTTGTTGGTTTGTTTTCAATTAATTGCTAATAATTCGGGAAAATGCTGAATTATATAATCCCATATTTTCCATATAATTTCGCATTATATAGTTCCTTTATTCTGAATATCTTCAGCTTGTTCATATAATTTTTTTTTCTTTAATTCTTTTCAGCCTTATAATAAAAATTTCTTAATAACTGTACGGAAAATTTAATATTTTTTTCATCTATTATTTAATTGAAATGCTGTTCTCTTTGCCAATAGTTTTCAAATAACGGATCAATCCTGTGTTTTTTTTAGTAATTTCGTTATTTCTGTCCTTTTTAGGGCACTTCATCCACATCACCACTATTTTCAGTAACTTTGATAATTCATACCTGATAAAAATACATGGACGAAAATTACGAAGAAATTCAGAAGAATGTAAAAAAATATCGTTTTTGATTCGGCATCAAAAAAATGAGAAGTCATTTCCAATTTCTTTCTTCGAGGACCTTTATTGCAGAGAAGAGCTAGCGTTACAAAGAAAAATGTCCACAAAAATCTAGTTATCTCGCTTTGTTTTCAATATATTGTTCTGCGAATTATGTAAAAAAAAAGGAGAATCAGGCAAATTGAATGTTGTAATAAATTTAGTTGAATGTTATGAGTGGGAAATTTTCTATAATTTGAGACTTTGCCGATGGGTGTTGTTCTCCATAAAATCAGTGTCAGTCATAGTTAGTACACTCGGCATTGAATATATATCACTAGTACCATTGTTATCTCGTTACATAACTCATTTATCGTATTAAACTCGTGGCACTATTTCACTGTCCCTTTTTCTGTACTCTCATATATAATTTTTTTTCTTCCTCCATTTCTAATTTTCTTCTGCTTTTTTCTTGATCTTCGATCTGCAAGTGAATTGTGTGATGGAATAGACATAACCGATAACTATCTGGAAATTCTCGGAGAAAAACTCGTGACCCAGTTTCAATGAGAATTAAAAGTTAATGAAAGAGGAAAGGGGAATGAGAAAAAGTTTGATCTCTTTGAGGAGAGAATGAAAAATTGGGTAGTTCGAGGGGTTATCATCTCTTGGTACCAATGGCTGATGAGAGAGGAATACGGAATTGATGTCCATTATTTTTCAGGGACGAATAGAGAAGGACCCGTGCGTGTGCCACGATAATTTATTTCGACAGGCCATGAATACCAGATTTTTTTTCTTTTTTTTTTTTCCAAGAATTTATGGTTGGATTTTACTATCAGATGTTCACCTATAAGTGTCACATTCCTTTTCAAATAATTTTTCACACTTCAGATTTATTTTTCGTATGAATATAATTTATTGGAGTGGTTGATTTATTTGGATTTTTGAATTTAAAAAAAAAAAGTTAATTTTCATAATGGAGAGAAACAATGACTGATTTTTTTTCACTGTTGACTTTTATGGAATTGTTTAGAGAAGAAGTGAAGAATTTTTTGTGTTATTCAAACTTAAGACAGTATCTTAGATTGATGAAACCGAAAAAAATGAGGATTTGCAGATTAGTTTTCAATTAATTGCTGATTTTTCGAGGAAATCTGCTCCAATTTACCCGAAAAAGTGATCAAACTATTCAAAAGTCATATCTTCAGCTTGTGAATATAATTTTTTTTCTCAAATTTTTTTTACATTAATCTCCTATCACATGCATGAGATAGAGAGAGAGGCAAATAGTTACGACTACCTTCTAATCAAAATTTCTCAATAACTATTCGGAAAATTGAATATTTTTTTCTTCTATTATTTAGTTAAAATACGGTTCTTTTTGCCAATTGTTTTTAAATAATGAATCAATCCTGTAGTTTTTTAGTAATTTTGTTATTTCTGTCCGATTTGGGGCGTTTCATCCCCACCACTGCTATTTTCAGTAACTTATATTCATATCTCATCAACTAGACGGACAAGAATTATGAAAAAATTCAGAAAATTGTAAAAAAAATATCATCTTTGATACAGCAAAAAAAATGGGTTCATTATACTCAAATGATTTTGTAAATATTTTCAAATCAGTAATCTTAAGAAAAAATGTCCAAAGACCTATTTGCACTAAATCTTCTCCAATTTTAATAAAAAATATTGATAAACAATGAAAAAAACGGTATTCTCAAAACGACCTAAATAAAACGACAATCACTAATTTAAAAAAAAAAACTTTATATTTTTCTCTTATTAACAAAACATGAATGACTCGATAATTGAACTGAAAAAATAAATATTATAAATAATAGTAGCATTGAAATTATTGTAGACGTTGGAAAGGTGGGTGGGTCAATTAAGCTTGGCTTGGTCAACCCGCTTAATTCCTCTCTCTTCTCTTTTTTTCTCTTTCTATCCCTCGGGAATCTCCACTAAAAATAAAAATCTGGTAAAAAGGACACTGTAACTCGTTCGTCCGCACGTGTGTCTCTCTACTGTTGGTGACCGCGAAAAAAAAATTCTAATTACAAAGCGAAACAGCACATATCCCGTTCAACATAGAAGGATACTGGGTAGAATGGGGATAAGAGTGAATGAGGAAGATAAATCCAGTACCCAGAATGGTGTCGTGCAACGTGCAATTTTAACAGTTACATTGGAGTAGCAAAAACACTGGACGCCCCCGCACTACTACGTACTGTCACACGAAGAGATAGAAGTACTGTTTCTCTTATTTTATTCTCCTTTATATTCATTTGTATTTTTTTTTGTTAATCCTGTGTAATATCAACGTTTTTATCAATATTTCATTGTGTATAATTCGGCATTACTCTTTGTTGCGATTAATTGAGTAAAAAATGACGGGGAAAACTCGTCAGTTTCGTTAAAATTAATTGAAAAAATAATTACACAAGAGATTAAGGTTTTTTTTTCATGAAAAATTTTTATTTAAATTAAAAATAAATAATGAAGATTTTTTTTTTTATCAACTCTTGAAATTGAAATTGCGAATAAAATAAAGAGATGAAATAGAGAGAAAAACATCCCTCCCCCCCCCTCTCTTGACTCTCAGCCTGCACTTTCCTTTATTCTTCGTCTTGTTTTATGTACGCCCGAGAGGAAAAGCTCTTTTCTCAAACGATCTGAGAATCCCAAAAGAAGAGAAGAGAGAGAGAGAGAGAGAGAGAGAGAGAGAGAGAGAAAAAAAAAAAGAGATAGAAGAATCCAGGGAAAATGGGAGGCACACTCGTCGGGATATCGGAAGCTGTTTGTTGACCAATTAGGATAATGGTTTCACTCTCATACTCCAAAAGAGAGAAAAAGTAAAAAGATAAAAAAAAAAAAAAAAGGAAACATCTATTCAGTATACTTCAAGTGATTTTATCGTTAAACCGATCAAAGAAAATAGTCTGACTCAAGTACTCCTCCACATTATTGTCCTGGTTATTATTATTGGTTTTAACAATTTGTTAGAAATACGCTACGCAAATTGGATGCGTCATTTGTTAGAACTATTTCAAATGCTCTTTATCTCATTTTCCTCCAATTTGTTTCCAATGCGATTCATTATTTTATTTTTTTTTCCTTTTTTTTTGCAGAAATAATGAAATAACTCTTCAATGCTCAGGCATTTATTAAAATTTATTTTACGTAAAAATAAAGGAATTTTTTTCATTTATTCACTCAACTGTGTTGCTTCACCTCGAATACGCTTGACAAATTTCAAAATGAAGAAAAAAAAACAGAGAGAGAGAGAGAGATGAAAAAAAAAGGGAGATGGCAAAATAGTTTCTGAAAAGCCACACAGCATCCAGTGGCCCACTAGTGCACCACCTGTCTCTCCAACAGAGTATATTTCGCGGTCACGCCAGATGACGCGATTGTTCTCAGTGTCGCTCTCGCTACTGTCACCAAAAATAAATAATAAAAATAAAGTGGATAAAAATGACGACAAAAAAAAAAGACAATTGTGGAGAAAAAAAAAGGGAAAAAAAGAGATGCGTACACTTCCGTCGAGAGCCCATGACGAGGGTCAACGATATATGCAGTAGTGTAATGTATAGACGGCCTACGAGCATGAGCAGAAAGAAATAGTAAATGTAAAAAATATTTGAAAAAAAAAAGAAACGAAGAAACGCGATCCAAACTCGGCACACGATCTCCCATCCACTCGTTAGCATTGTCGTGGTAGCTCATTATTATGCAAAACTCGTCGTTCAACAACGCTTCGCGAATGAGTTGCCAAAAAGAAGTGAAAAAAAAGGTGGGAGAACGGATCAATTGGAATCATTGAAAAAAAATGGTTATTTTCATGATTATTTTTTCAATCACAATTTCGACCAATAGGAAGGGATTTGACATCACGTGGTGTGTATTATTTCGATAATTTTTGGTAATAACAGCAACAAACAAAAGTTTTTTTTTAAAATTCCAACCAACTTTATCCCACAAAAATGTCAAATCCGTACACCCATTCACCAAAATTAGAATTAAAAAAATAATCCTCCAAATATCCCTCGTGCTTGAAAATTAATTGGGTATTTTGAAAAAATCATGAAAATTTTCAAAAACTTGAATTTTATTTTCAATGAATTTTTTCAATTTTTTGAATCTCATCGTAGCTAAATTTTCATCTCTACCTTTTTTTTTCTTTCGCCATTCATTTTTCTGAATGGAAACTAAAAATCCACTTGTACCAGAAAAAGCTACGACGAAAAAAAAGTACAGGAATAAGAAAAAAAAAAAAGCGAAAAAGAAAAATGTGCAAAAATGTGAGAGAAAAGAGTAGAAATAAATCCTTGGATACAGTGTGGAGACTGAGAGGAGCCATGGGTCCTTTACGTTGAAGAAGTCGCACTGGTGTACGTGACACGCCGTCGAAAGAGCCCGTGACATCCTGTCTTACGCGCTCACTCGTGCGTGACACTCGGCTCTAGAGAGTCATATTTCCATCTGGCTTTTCTTTTATCTCAGTGTCCCTTTCATTCTACTTTTTTGTTTCAATGTTAAAGTTGGAGTATCAGAATATAGTGCTGTTATATTTTCAGATTTTGGAAGTAAATGGGAATTATCTTTGGAACAATTGAAACCAGACAAAATCCACACTTATAAGTATACAGCTGTGTTTCGTTGTTTTTTGAAGTTTTTGACGTACTATTACATTTTTTGAATGATCCTGCTTCATATTTGAAGAAGAAATGAAATGAATTCTAGGAGCTAACAAAATTTTTCGCATAAATTAAAGCACGTTTTCCCAAATTAAAAGCAATTAATTGGAAATTAATCTACAAATCTTCATTTTTCTAATTTTATGGACCGTACTCTAGGTTACTACCTTACGATGTCTAGTCTAGGGATAACTATTTTAATTTTTTCATAATTAATTTATTGGTGAAACGAGATAGAAAAAATATAAACACTCTGTGCTATACATAATTGAACAAAAAAATCGATGAATTTCGTCAAAAAATAACTTTGTTCATTGTGTGAAAACAGTGAGAACGTGATTACATTGAACGAACGAGCTCCTGTCCTCAGGGCATCCAGTAGACATGTGCTCCAAAAACGTTCGCTTATCTCCTCTATATTTTTTTTTCATTCTCTACAATTTCTCTTCAAACCCTCAGCTGATTTCTGCACGATCCATTGTTCTCTGTGATTTTTTTTTACTCTATCTTTTACTCTCTAAACGTTGATCGAGCTCGATGCTCTACTTTCGTGTTCACCATATCCCGATAATCTTCTTTTATTCACCATGACAATGTAACTAATGACAAAGACCTATTTTTTCGACACAATTTTCCACAAAACCAAGAGGAAAACAGAATTAAAATATTTTCCCATGAAACTATTCAAAACGAATTTTTCATCCCTGAAAACACACAACAAACTCACACTATATTAGACTGTTATTAGATTTAGAGTTGGCAGATACACGTGGAAAACTGGTTAGTGAACTTGTAAATACCTGAAACCTAACAGTACACTAGGTCTAGAAACAAGCATCCATCTGTTGTACATCAGAGCACCACTGGCCATTGATCAAAGTTGAATAAAGTTTTGTGGCTACATGGGTGGCTCCAGAGGTTTCATTCTGAAAGTCCTATGAAAACCCATAGAGTTCACTATGGTATTTCCATTCTATCTCTCTCTCAACTTTGTTCCTTCCAATAATGAAGTTATTTCATCAGAATGAAAATTAAACGTCAGTATATTGTCAAATTACGAAAATTTATCTGATTGCAAAAGAAATTGCTGAAGATATTAAGGTATTTCGAGCGTGGCATCACTTTAATTGAGAATTTTTTCTGAGTAGGCTCAAAATGTAGATGAAAAAAAATAAAAAATCTTTGTTATGACCCAAAAATTAACTTGCCCGTCTAGAAACAGAGATATCGGCCCGCAAAGTTTGCCCTTTTCTCCATTTGATAACATGGAGATTCGTCAATTTAGTCATATTTCTTCCAATAACTTCTTCAAAATAATTGAGATTTCAAAGAAAAAAATCCCAGTGATCACCAAAGAAAAAAAAAACATACAAAGATATTGATGAGAGAATCTCCAAAGTAGTAACATCATATGATTAGAAAAAAATGATGAGTTATCTTCGTTGTATTGCAAATAATCTTACATATTAAAAGAGAAACATAATTTTAAAAATAATTGAAAGACACTTTTCATTAATATTTGCATTTTTAAACGATAAAAAGGTCAAAATAAAATTTTAAATTTCTATCAAAAAATAAAATAGAATTTTCAATAAAAAAGAATTGTAAATAAAAAAAATTATAGATAAAAAAAATTGTAAATAAAAAAGGCATTGTCATTATCGGGATCATTTTCACAAGGATCAAATGGCATAGGATCTAATTATTCCAGGATCTAAAAATCTGGATCAATTCTACAAAGATCATTATGGAAGGATCATTTGACCGGTTACCCGAAATACCTTAAATGAGAAATTACTGTTTTTTTCTCTTTCTCTCTATATTATGGTAAACACATCTCGATCTTCATCAATGTCTGACTGAAAGTTGACAAAGTACCTTTAGCAACAGTCCAGGTGGCTTTGTATTACGATTCCTCTGGGGTAATGCTCACACATCCTCTATTTCCTCTTCGTTACTAACCTATACTCAACATATACACAGTCCCATTATTTCCATCTTTCTCGCTCACACACACACACATATATACGCGAATGGAAAAAGTGGAGAGACTGTTTTTGGCCTGACGGTGCCGGCCCTCGAATTAAGAGTAATTGATAGCCCCAAGACCGATGCGCAAGGAGTTGGGTTGGATAGTACGATAAATTTTAATTAGAGCTCCATTCGATCTCTATGGTTTTTTCTTTCTTCTTTTTACATCCCCTGGGTATTTTTCCCAGCTGATAAAATCAACTGTTATATCAATTCAATTTTCATCAAACTTTTTCCCCACATTACTCAATCATAATAAATAAATAAAATCTCTGGCGCAGTCAAAATCAGTGGAACTAAAGACTGTTGTTACTGATCTATGGGTGATCTTGAAACATTTGAACATATATATATAGTTCAATTAGAATTCTCATGAACGAACGCTGATATGACCGAAATTGTCGTTGAAGTGATGTGACGAAAGAATAAATAATCCATACACGATCGATAAAATCTAATTCTATAAATAGATATATATATAGTCTTTGAATGCCCAGCATCTGCTAAAATACGCCCCATATATCTACAACGAATCTTCAATTTACTAGATAACTCCTATTATACCTCAGCTTTCTTGAAATTCTTGATTCTAAATTCTCCTATTGCAAAATTTCCTTTTTTTTGATCGAGCTATGAAAAAATCAAAGAATTGGAATCTGAATGACCTCTGTGATAGGTGAATCTCTTTGCTCCATGATCTATTTCTGTATCTAAATGAATCTGTGAAGTTAAGCAAAAACAGAATCATACAAAAATACATGTAAAAAAAGAAGAAACAGTATTATTAGCAGATAGGCACCTATTTTTGACAATATTGTACTGATATTGGTATTCTCGTACCCGGGATTCTACGGAATCTACGTATCCTAGGATATAAATACATATAATCTAATGAATAAATAAAAATCAGTCAAATGAGAAAGACCAAAATCTTTGAAAATCATTGAAATAACAAAATCTCACTTGAAAAATCTCTTTCCATTCCGAATGATTTCATTTCAACTGAAAAATCAGAAAAAGCACTAAATCCCAGTGTCTGTTTCAAGATACCCTCGACTCCTCGAGCTTGCGGACTGTTCGTGAGCCCCCGTTCTACTATCCTCCTTCATCCACCTTTTTTTTTTTTCCTCTATCGTGAGTGTTTCCCGTTTACCCACTTCGAAGATGAAACACGTCTGCTTGCTCACGAACCCATTCTCCTTCCTCCTTTCTCTCGCCCCCTCTCTCAGTTCTCATCTCTCGTTCCACTTCTCTTTTTTTTTCACCAACATTCTACTCCAATTGTCCCCATTCCCCATTTCACCTATTCTTACTACTTTCTCATCCCCTTGTAGCTGACAATGTATGCAGCAACATGCGTTATTTACAGTTGAAAAAAAATAACGTAACCCCTGGTTCCAACATAAGATACAAAAAAAAGTGGTTCTTACAGTGTTACATTTTACGAGGCTCTTCGCACTTCACTGAAAATTCAGTATCATCATTGATTTACCATGTGGCGATTGAATTGGTATATTGTTCATTCATTTCATTGCCTCCATCTCTTTCTCTCTCCAGCATCACAAAATATCATTAGATTTTCATCAAAATCTTCTTCAATAATAAAAAATAAAATTCCCATTTTTATTATTGACAAATATATCTTTTCAATTGTACAGATGTAATTGACAACGTGACATGGAGGATTACGTTTGAAGTAATCGGGCTTTAGTGCCTCTAGAAGTGACCTGGAAAGGCAGAGGTAGATGCTCTACTCAGTGGTCCAGACCTAGGAATCTTAACCTACATAAAACGAACACAAGTCAAGGAAGTTTTGAGGCCTCCCAAAGGGAGCAATCAATGTCCCTATCAAAGGAGATAGCTCCTTGCTGCATTGCTTCACTTGAACTTCTCATTTTCTTCTCTTTTTTTTCCTTCTTGTCAAAGGACTCCTATCATGAGCTAAAAGGAAATCTTTAATTTTGAAAATGAAGGTTTAATGAAAGTGCTTGATGGCAATTGAATTCATCGAATTCTTGGATATCATCATTCCAGACTGTAGAGATTCGAATTATTAGATCATTGATCTGGAAGAAGATGATCCAATACTGAAGACATAAAACAGGATTAATCGTCTTCAGAAACTAGTGGAGATACGCCTTTTTTATCTTGATCTTTTTTTGTAGAGAATTTGAAAATCTGCAGAAAAGGATCAAAGCAGGATTGTTTAATCTCTCTTAAAATAGATGACGTAAAAAAGGACTTATTTTACCTCTCAGTCCTTTCCTCATTTTGTTCTTCATCAGTATAGCTTCATTGAACAAATGTTTCTGATCGAAAAGTACATAGCTCCTTGCTGCACTTGAACTCTTCATTGTATTTCTTTTTTTGTCAAAGAACTCCTTTCATGAGCTAACAATAAATCTTTAATTTTGAAGATGAAGGTTTAATGAAAGTGCTTGATTGCAATTGAATCCATTGAATCCTTGGATATCATCATTTCAACCAATCAGCACTTAAATCTTCAGGAAATTGATCTGGAAAAAGATGATTCAATACTGAAGAGTAGATGAAACAAGATGAATCATCTGCAGAAACTAATGAAGATCCTCCTTTATCTTGATCCTTTTTTGCATTTTAAATTTGAAGAACTGTAAAGAGAGAAACAAAGCAAGATCGTCCTATCTCTCTTAATTTCCAAGATATTCTCTAAAAAAAAATAGTCTTATCCTATTTTACCTCTCTCAGTAATTTCCCTAATTTTTCCCTTCATCAGTATAACTTTATTTAAGAAATGTTTTGGGTCAAAAAGCGGGAGAATACAGAATATAGAAGTACCTCGTACCACTGGAGCCAATATAATAGACTGTCTGGCTCTGTCTCTGACATTAGTGTTCAGCTAGTGTACTGTTAGAGATATAACACGGACATATTCCTGAGTTTGAAGTAGGCGTCCGCTGGCAAGTGGATTTCTCAAAAGGTATAGACGGTCCTCCTCAGTCATTGGATCGTTAGAACGAGTGGTAAACTCGAGATATGGAGTGGTACATAACGAGCAAGTTTGACAAGACACAAGAATAAAAGAAACTCATGTGAAAATTAAACGAATATCATCTCCAG
This sequence comes from Aleiodes leptofemur, assembly GCA_963942555.1. Classification (NCBI taxonomy): domain Eukaryota; kingdom Metazoa; phylum Arthropoda; class Insecta; order Hymenoptera; family Braconidae; genus Aleiodes; species Aleiodes leptofemur. The sequence goes on from OZ012620.1 coordinate 10,819,819, forward strand.
TAATTCTTTGGATTTTACCTTCAAAATTTTCCTTTAGTATACAGTAGTGTGTTGGCTTGCGTGATAGGGAGTTCAGACGATTGCGTGACCTGCTTCATGGTCTCTCTCTCTTGGCTTTAAGCAGCTATCGTACATAAATGCCCCAATGCTAGAGACTGGACAGGAGTCATGATTATCAGTGAATCGTGTCAAGAAACTGTAAACCATTACCAAGAAGCCAAGATTCCTGGAGCCAAATATTCTGAAAATAAATGATCATTATCAGATAATGAAAATGTATTAATACATCAAGTTAATGTTATCCCTTTCTAATGATCCACTTTTCTAAATCTAGACTTGAATGTAATTACCTAAAAATCATTGATCTCAATTCTACTATGTTCAAAAATACATCAGTAATAAGAAGAAAAAAAAAAACCCCAAAACTGTTGAAAGTCAGAACACGCTGTGTAGAATCAAGTGTTTGATAACTGCTTGAAATAAAGTGAGTGTTAAGCATGCTAATGTTTCACACAATTTTCCAACTCTCTTCCTCGTTTCATGGTGCCTCAACCGTAGTGGTTTCTGGATACTCTAGATTGGTAGACGTTCACTGAATATCAAACTATCGTGTCTACGATGTACAGAATGTTGTATAAAGTAGAAGTTGGGCAATTGCGTTCGATCGATCCTTGAAAACCCTGAAGGACATAGAAATTAGACTTTGAAAGAAGGTAGGATGGAAAAAAAAAAAGATGGGAAAATTGATTAAAAAAAGGACAAGCCAAGGGCTTCAAGGTACTCGCATATTTTTTCCATGAAAACTATATATATATAGAAGAGGCAAATGGAGGTGTAGCTGACGTGTGGTCTCTGGATCCTCGTGCGTTCATGCGAAGGACACGTCGTTACTCTTCATCCTCTGCGAATGGCCTCTAATAGCGATGATGGTGAAATATTACGCAGTTGGTCTTCTTGGCGCGTCTCTCTAGGCGTTATACACAATTTTCTCATCTTCCTTTTTTTCTTTTCCTTCTTTCTTTCTTCTTCATCCTCACCTCTCTGTCCCCTTCACTCTCGTTGATGTTTCAACGGCTTGTGGGCAAGCAACTGGACTAATATTTTTGTTCTTCACTCCCACTCAAATTGCGAAAGAGCCCAGAGGCTAACTTGACAAACGATTACACGCGGCCGGCACTTTCCGTGCAAAAGTAAGAAAACACTCTCGCTAAATCATAAGGAGCCATTACCAGTTGCCGTTGCCATTGCCGCGCCTAAGGTATATACTATAATGTTTTATTTTTATTTTTTTTTTTGCTTCCCCCTTTCGTATATAACGTTCACGGCCATTATGTGGGTTCGTTCAACCCCCCCTCTCTCTTTCTCTGACTCTCTCCTTGCCCTTTTTCAACGTCTATACAACCAGTGAGGATGAAATCGCGGCATTTCACGTACAATTCATCTGTCTATCTATCTCAAGACGTTAACTTCTTCCTTTTTCTTTTTTTTTTTTCTTCTTTTTTCTATACTTTTTCTTCGTGCGCGTATACCACCTTCTTTTTATCACTACGTTCCTCAAACAGCTCGTGATAAAATGTTCGATAAATCGATACCGATGCGTTTTTTTTTGCCTCTTTACTTTACTTGTTTTTTTTTTTTTTTAACAACAACACGCACCCTTCGATTTCGTGATCGTCGAGTTAAAGTGCTTGGAAGAGCTCCATTATTTTGGTTTTATGGTTCACGAAATAACCGTTGGACGGTATGGAGGTTAATTCAGAAAAGCACAGGGATGAGTGCCTCCACGCATAAACAACCTACGTGACCTCGAGACCCTTCTACATTGCCTTTTTCTTCACTCCTTTTTATCACTGGAGATTCGCTATTTTTTCGTTTTTTTTTCGTCATTTTTTTTCCTTGTTATTGCCCGGAGAGAAAAAGTTCTTGGAGTGTCTGGAAACTTTTGGTACTTACAGAAATTCATGATTTTTGTTAATTCTGGGGAGAATTAGGGGTTTTTAGGGGCAAAATTGAATGGGTTTTAGGGTTTTTTTTTTCTACAGTTATTCAGAGTTTAATGGGATTTGGGGCATTTCTTGGGTTGCAAATTTGGGAAATTGATGGGGTTTTTAACTCTAATGGGTCAACTATTCTATTTCGAGGTCTTTGAGGGAACGGAAATGGAGCGAGAAACGTCCGATAAATGCGAAAGGGGTTATATTTGAAAATTCACAGTTCTCAAAACTTTTCTCTTTTTTTTTTGATTATTTGAAATGTTTTGGTTTTTGCGTTATTTGCGGATATCTCAGAAAAACGTAGGCTTTATAAAAAAAATGTGTTATGAACTCATTTCTCATATTATTGAGCAGGTTTTGTAATAAATTTTTTCTATATTTTATTTATTTTTATTTTTGTAAATTAACAATGTTGATCATGTATTTGATATGAGAAAGAGTATAATAAAATCCAAATATAGAGTATAAAAAATTGGAATAATGATTTTATATGAATCAATAGTGATAATACAAATTAATAAGCAAATAAACAGTTTGTTACATAAATTAAAATCAATGATAATGTTCTCCACGAAAGCATTGAGTAAGAATACGATCAAGGAGATAATTGCAAACTTGAAGAAATTATAAATTAACATTTTTATTATAAAGATCACAATTCTCGTCAAATTTATCATAATTATTAAAAATATGAAATAATCGAATGTCTTCCTTCATAAATTATAATTCATGTTTTTTAAATTATATCGAAGAATAATCCCACTAATAAATGAATTCAATTTCTCTACTTCTCATTCAGATAAAATGGCAATTGATATTGAATTTACTATTTAATTAAAGGCTTGTCTTTTTGGTAAAAGGTTGAAGACACCATTTCCCTTTGGGTACCCAATATTATTAGAAAATAAAGCTACTTATCTGATTGCCGCTATTTATAATCGAGTCATAGAATTAATTATTCATTTTTGTCCTTTCATCAGTCGATAAACCTAATCTCTTCATCATTGATTTTAAATTCTCACAGATTGTTCCGATGATTTTTTTGCCCGCAATTTTGAATTTTATAATTAGAAAAAAATGGAAGATCATCAATAAATTGTCAGGGATATTCGCTTGATGGATGAACTCAATTGTTCATCCCATGTTTCTGCAGCCGAACCATTTTTTTTCTATTTTATCCTTTTTTTTTCAACTAAAAACAGACGGTGAGTTAAATGTTAAAGCCAAAGATATAGATATTTAATAAACTTTTGACTGACGGATCGATTCGAACTGACAGAACAATCCAATTAGTTGACCAAACTCAACCGAGTGCAAAACTCGGCTCTATCGTTCACCATGGATATATTCTCTTGGTTCAAACACAGAGCTCTCATCGATGATGTGAGAAATTCTGTCATATTATTCTATATGACCTTTTATTAATTTTAGGAATTGTTCTGAATTTTAGGACATGGTTTCATTGAATTTTGTGATAATAGAATGATTGGCTTTCTATTTTTGTGAGTGGAGAGAATTTTATATTGGAGGATGTAATATCATGTCGAAATTCTGAAGAAATCAGAAGTGGAATCATAAAAAAGGACACATTCGCATATCACATCTTTATTATTTTGAAAATATCTCGAAAATCATGGGATTTAGGAGAATTCTATTTTGTAAATTTTGAAATTTTCTGTAAAAAAAGTGGAAATTTTTCGTTAAATTTACACATTTTCGAGACATTTCCAATCAAATTTATAACAATTTTTTTGTGATTATTTACTATAATTTTTTTAAAAAATAGTGCAGTGAGGAAATGATATCTTATAATTAAAGACTCAGGCTAAGAATTTTGTTCTTTTGTTATTTTGTAATTTTTAAGCAACTCTTGTAAGTTCACAGGGGCAATACCACAATTAGAGGCTGTAAACAATTGGTTTTTAAAAATTAGCAATTCCGGGTCTAAGTTAAGGAGAAAGATTGAAAAATTGTAAAAGGCGGAAAGGTCATACTAAGAAAAAATAATATGTAATATTTCATAGAAATTCATGAAAAAAACTCATTCTGTAAATTAAGTTTAAGAGAAAGTAGGGTTAAATGAAGATTCCAACAAAATGGCTTGAGATGAGTTTTTCTCAACGATTTCATTGAAGAGCTGAGAAAATTTCCGTTGGAAAACGTGTGTGAGAATTGATTTTTTAAAATTTTCAGAAAATTATAGTTTTTTGAACAGAAACTGTAAGTCAAATCCTTTTCATTTTCGATTTTTTCCACTTTTCAAGGATGTCTCCAGTTTTATTTGTCGTAAAAACTTTGATATTAAGGTCGACATTAAAATAGTAAGAAAGATCATTCGCCATTTATTAAAGTGGTTTAACAAAAACATTGATTTTAGAAATGTTTATGGTCTATTTTTCCAAAATCCGTTTTTGCTCTAAAAGTACTTCAAAAATCTATGCTTTTCTTCTCAAATTCCCATAAATCAATGACAAATGATTTCACCCTTCCTTTAGAGCCAGCCCCGAGTCGCTACGACCAACAGAAACTTTCCCAATTTCGTAAAAAATTAAAGCCTTCAACTTTCCCCTAAAAAAGTCGAATTTCCCAAAAATTCCCAAAAAATAAATCTGAAAAACATTTTCTAACGGAAATTCTCCAGCTATTCATGAGAATAATCAGAAAATTTTTTATCAAAACTAAAATCTCTCCATTTCACCCTTTATGTCCTTTCCACCCCACCCTCCCCAACATATATGTAAAAATTGTAAAAAAAAAGGACAAAAAATCAATGATAGAAATAAAGAGAGTTGGCTTTACAAATCTCGGCTCGGGTTGGCTCCGAAACAATTGAGAGCACCCGAGTGATGAACTGAGGGTTGGAAACGAGTGTGGACACAAGGTCGGAAAAGTGCGGGGCACTGCTTCCGGAGGTACTGTCCGAGCAAGTTCATTCGTTCGAACAAAGAAGAGGGGCCTACTCCCTCGACGAGGGATTGAAACCATGGAGGGATCAAGCAGGACGCAAGTTTTCAACGGATAACGGCATGAAAAAAAAAAAAAAGAGGGAGAGAGAGAGGAGGAGGTGGAAGAGGAGAAGGAGGGGGAGAGGACGGACCAATATGTAGTCCTCCACCGGCCTGCTCTTGTCCCCCTCTCCCTCTGTTCAGCATCTTCATACTAACCTTTTGTTACTAGTTAGTTGACTTTTATCCACTTCATTCCCTCCATCCAATCCTATTCATCTAGATATGTCCATTGTATACCTTCCCCAAAACTTATTCCAATTTTCAATCTCTCTCTTCTCTTTTCCCCATTTTTCTTCTCCAACATTTTTCCCAATAAACCCATTTTTTTCCATTGTACCCATACTTCATCATGTTCTTTTAGGTAAATAATTGATTTTTTTTTTCCCAATATTTTCAGGATAATGAGAATTTTTTTGCTGTGATTTTTAAATTAAAAACTTTAATTGTAAGAGTATTAGGGGGAAGATGGGGTAAAATGGGAATTGGGAGTATTATCCTGTTGGAAAACTGTGAATATTTCCGATTAATGGAATGTTCATTGGAATTTACATTTTATCACACCTTTCAACTATATTCAGTGAGGAAAGAAATTCAGTAGTTTAACAGCGAAATAGTTCGACTCACTGTTGAAACTGATTTTCTCGAAATATCGTGAAAACCAAAGGAAACAGTTAAAATTTTATAATAATTTTTTTTTTTATATTCTATCTCATTTCCTTCTAAATTTTACTACTGAATTGATTTGCTAAAAAAAAAAAAAATTGTACGACATTCAATGAATTCTTGTGAATTAATTGAAAATCTCTTTGTTCTCTAGTCTTAAGTCTTCGTAAAATAATATGCTGAGCCATGTATTTGTAATACATAAAATTAGAATGCTAAGTACCCAGTGATATTGCGAATTTTTTCGAGCAAAAATGGAATATTGATTAAAAAAAAGGAAAAAGCGTCGAGGAAAAGTGTTGGATTGATAGGTTAATGTGAACAGTGATGAATAGTCCCTTTTTGCGAGGGTTATTTTTCAAAAACGACGTTACTAGTAGAGAGTTCATGCCTCTACTTCCTCATGGGTACTGAAGAATAGAAACGGGTTTTCTTTCCATTCTTGCCACTCACGTTATAACCCCAGCGCCTCATTTTCCGCGGGAAGATCAGGATAAAGAGAGGAAGGGGAGTGAGAGAGAGAGAGAGAGAGAGGGAGGTGGTTCATGAGGAACGATCTTGCGAAAGACGTCCTCAAGGTCCCAGAGTGCTTTGGCACTCGAAAAATTGAACAGGGAATATCCCAGACTATTGGATATAACGAAAATAAAATAAAAAAAAGGCTCATACTCTTCTGCATATAATGGAAGACTGATGATTCTTGTCCGCTGTACAAGCCGCTTCTATCATTCACCAAGTTTTCAAAGTAATACATTATTTCCTGTCGAATATTCAGATTGATTTTCAAGTTATTTTTTTTTTTTTTACTTTCATGCAACGGGAAGAAATCAGTTGTGAAGAGGTAAAATAGGACAAATCGACTCAGTTTTGTGATCATTCTCAATAGAAAATTTCGGAAACTAATGAAGACTTGCTTTTGTTGTAAAGAATTTCAAGAAATATTTTTAAAAAACTCAGGTAACATCGCTCTATCTCTCTTAGTTTCCAAGATATTCTCGAAAAATGGAAGAAAAAACTGATATGTCCTATTTTACCTGTTTCCTGCTAAAATGATGAGTTCTTCAGATTATATTAAAAATAACCTCTGTAACAAGTGGTTTTAGAAGAAAATCTCGAGAAACCTCGTTTATAGAGAATTTCATGAGCTCCAAAAAAGGTTTCTTGACAAAGTCTCCTAAGCCCAGTAGTTTTTCAGATATCTTACATTTCTAAGAAAAACTTATACAAACAAAATTTCATAAAAAAACGACGAAAGAACAACATACACAAAAAAAATCGTCAAAAAATTTCCTACAAAAAACTGCATGAACGAAAGAAATTAAATTTGAAAAATGAAAAATAAAACTGGAAGCTAAGTTAATCATTTATCAATCATTATAAATTCTCATAATTCTCTTATTCATTTAAAAGACGCAACCCACTTATCTTTATCAATTTTTGAAATTCTTCTATTCATCCACAAAAAGAATCGAATAAATTACTAATTTTAACTCAATTTCTAATTTTATATTCATGTCGATATCTTTAAAATATTCGAAAGTTGAAGGATTCTCAAAATCAATAATAATGTTAAACAAGCGTTCATCATAATCAGCTTATTTTTTTGATACTCAGAATTTTTTCGTCAAATTTTTTTAATCAAGTTTTCAGATTAAAGGTTTTTTAGACCTACTCCCTAAAATTGATTATTTCTTTAATTTACTTATCAGACTCTTTTCGTTCCACCAGTTTGTGATATTCTTCAATTTGCACGGTATCCCAGCTATCCAAAAATGAGCTGACAGAGTCACATTAAATTCATCACGAGCCGCGAATTTTCCTGAATTATCTCGACTAATGAAGGACCAAGAACAGTGAAAAAAAAAAATCGAAAGTGAGAAATTGTTAGTATCATTATTTAAATACGAGAGAAAGGCTATATATGTCAAAGAGACGTGCAACAGTGATACGTAATACACGAATGAGAAATGAAGGAAAATTCGAAGGGAACAGTCCATTCTCATATGTTAGTGACTATCAACAAACGAATGAAGAGAGATATTTAGAAACAGAGAAGTGAGAAAATGTGAGAGAGAATACGCGATTGCCCTTGCACTTTTACCTTTTCCCTATTCTCTCTTTTCCTCTCTGCCATCGAATGACAAATGGATACCACAAGATTGCGCCTCCGACATCCAATTAGCCCATCCTTTAGACTCTCCTCCACACACATACACACATACACTATTTTCTCTATGTGAAAAAGTTTTGCTCTCTTTCTCGCATCAGCTCACGTTGAATTCCCCCTGGCGTGGCATTTCCTCCCCCCCCCCCCCCCTCCCTTTTTTTCTCCCTCTTTTATTTTTTTTTCTCTTCCTTTTCCATTCAACCCCCTCGCTCATTCTCTGTGTCAGGTGCAGGGGTCGTCCCGTGTCTGTCCCTGTAAACGCTGAGAAAAAGGAAGAGTCTATCCTAACACTGGGGAAAATCCCAACTACCCGTTGGACATTTAATCAGCCAACTTCAAACAGTTATTTTCTCCCCTTCTGCGTTCATCATACTGGCCGACACTATACGTTAGCCATGCGTAAATTTATAGGGACAAACATACGTGATGGAACAACAGAAAGTCAATTGGATTCTATTTCATTATGTATCCTTTGATTTATCAGATTTTTTTTTTAAATTTTTTTCATTTCTAATTTTTTAATTTTTTTTTTAAATATTGGAAGGTTATAAATTACAATACTAAATCATTGTCAATTTTTGACGTTTTGCTTATAATTCAAGCTTCTTCAGGCTCTTGACATTCTTAGTATTTTGTCAAATTAATCCTAAGAAAATTCATGTTAAGTCCCAATAACATTGCAAATCATCTCAATGGTCAATACACAATCAATTTTTTTTCCCATTCAATTTTAACAAATTATTATTGCACTTCTGTTGATCCCCTACAGTCAGTTGTTTTATTATTTATTTTTAACAAATCATCTCAATTTTTCTGGATATAGAGGAAGATGGGGTAAAATAGATATTGCAATAAAACGGCTCGAAATTGGATTTTCTTTTAAATTCCATTAAAAAGCTGAGAAAATTTCCGGTAGAAAACATATAGCAGAATTGATTTTTTCTCAATTCATTCTTATTCTGTAAACTTGAAATATTTCTTTCTTTATTTATTTAATCAAAGACTCCAGGTTTTGTAAAAACTTGTCTATAGACAACGATCCATTAAGTGAAGCCTTCTATTAGCTATGGGAAAAAAAAATATTTGAAAAAAACGTGATATTCTTCAATCAAAAAAAAAAAAAAAAGAATGAGAAAAATAATTTTTTCTCTCATAACTTTAAACGGGAAATGATATAATGCCAATTACAATTTTCCCAACGTTGGCCAATTTTTCTCCTTCACTTTTTTTTTCCAACGTTTAAAATTATCAAAAGTTTGATTGGATTTAAGTAGGAGTAATTGGAAAGTTTAAAAACTTTTATACCGCGTTAAAAAATATATAAGTGGTTTGAAATATAGTTGGAGGGTAGACAAGTAATTATTATGCATCAGCATTGCTCTTGATTCAGAACGATTTTTTTTTATTTATTTTTTTTTAATTTTCATTTTTCATGAATTATCCCGTGACCGAATTATCTAGAATTCTTGCTGCAGCGAATTTTACGGGGCGCGTTATCCAGTGAATCAGCTCAACGAACACTAATTCAAACTTCCCGCTCTTTTCTCGCCCCCCCTCCTCCCCCCAACTCTGGTGTATCGTTGTACAGTAATTTGATCGTTTTTGGCCTGAATGAAAAACACTTGCCTCTCTTTTCTCTTTCAATTGTACGATATTTTCGATGGCGATGTAATCGATTCTTATCCACACTTCAAGATGTTCTACAGGTATTATAAGCGGGGGCTGTGCGGCCTGAGAGGGGCAGTGATTTCATCAGTGTTCCAATCCCTGAACATGAAAAAAATGAGTTTTCAAATTCCTCATTAAAATTTTTTTAGGGAATTATGGAACGCTTCGGGTGTTCAAATATTATATTATTATCATTACATTTCATAGATATTTTTTTTATTCTTTATTTGATTAGTTTGAGAATTATTTTGAAAAAAGCGTTGCATTGTAGGAAATTCTGGTGACACAAGTTGGCAGCACTTACGTGCGAGTGACAATTTTTTAATCATTTTTATTAATTTTAATGCCAATTATTGACCCAATCGTCGCATAAAAATGGAGCGTTTGTGGGGGAGGGGGGGGGGGGGGGGGGGTAATTTCTCACCTATATCCGAAGTTTCATCCAATTTGAAGAATTTTCTGAAAAGTTTCTTAAGCTTTTGTGAATTTCCCATAAGAACACATGTTAAACGATGGTTTTTAAAAAATCTATAACTTTTGAACCAAGTATGAAAAAAACAAAATTTTGCATACGGTTTCTTCATGAATTGGAGAACCTTGCAAAAAAATTCCATTGAATTCGTACATTTTTTAATTTTGATAGAATACCGGTAGAACATCCTTAACTATGTACAATTCATATTCTCAATGAATTTCTCTCATCACTGTTAAAAATTTTCGTCTGAATTTTCCGTGCAAAATCCTGGAAATTTCTAACAAGTCACATTTCTACTGAAATTTCAGATAATTACGTCATTGAAAAATGAACACATGGATTTTCAAATAATTTCATGCCTGGATATCAATGAAATTCGTAAATTTCAGTTGAATTGATTCTTGAAAATTGAGTAAAAAAAAAAGGAAAATAAAAAAAAAAAAAATTGAAAATTCAAGAAAGTTTTTAAAATTTCTGTCTCAATTCTACTCAAGACTCATAGATTCCTTTGAATTTCCTCTGAAACTCACAGATTTCATAACCATCTTGCCATTAAAAAAAATTCAATATCAGATTTATGAAAATTCCCATCAAATTGTCTATGAAATTTCCATTTTTTTTCTAACAGTGATCGTGCAACTTAAAAATATGACTTTCTCATTACTATCACTGTTAAACTGATTTAATTATATTTTCAATTTTTGTTTATACTATAATTCTGAATGACTGTACATATCAGTATAAATGTATAATATGTACATATTCAACAGAATAAACCTAAAGATTTAAAATGCATTAAATAAAAAAAAATAAAATTTGAGTTCATGAAACAGTGTCTAACACTATTTTGCAGAAAGTGTGAGAGAAAAATAATAAATACAAGTATCAAACAATTTTTGCATACTTGTTATATCCATTGGCTTTTATATTTGTGCCAAGAAACCCGCCGAGTTGAAAATGGCCATGCGGACGATAGTGCAGTCAACTAAAATGAGAATTATGTCGTTTGTCTAACCAAAACTAAATTTATTACACATCGTAAAAAGTTTCTGTATGGTTTTATGGAGTGTACGTGTCTATATAGCTTTGGCTTTACATTGTCACGTTTACGTGAACTATCTCGATTATTATTAAAATCAAAAAATGGAAAGTTCACGGGGAAGAGTGGAGAAAATTAATCAATAATAGAAGACTATTAATTCAGTAATGGTTGATTTTTCCGAATTTAGAAGAAGATGGGGTAATATGGATATTGCAATAAAACGGCTTGAAATTAAATTTTTTTAAGGATTCCATCGAAAAGCTGAGAAAAATTTCGAGTAAAAAACATCTATCAGAATTATTTTTTAAAATATTTTTTAAAAAATTCTACTTTTCTTTCAAATCAAGAATTGAGGGAAACCTTTTTTATTTTTGGGGTAATTCACTTTTTTTGGAATATCTGTTCGAAATGGGTTAGATAATTGAATTTAGAACACAGTGAATTAACTTTCAATTATCATTCCAGATTAACTAGTTGAATTTACTAACTTCAGTAAATTCAACAATTTTTCAACTCATAATCTTAATTTGAATAGATAATAATTCTCAGTAATTTAATCATAATCTAATAATATCACAAAGAATAGACTTAACCTCTTTTACCTCTTCTCTACTAAATTCTTCCAAATCTTATTGATTTTTATTTATTTAAAAACTGATTTATGTTTAATGGAAAGACAATCCTCTAATTATTCAAAAATACTAAAAAATGATTTTTAAAAAAATCAATGCACGAAGCGCAGCAGAGAAGAGTGTAGAAAGGAAGTAAGGATGGAGAAAGAGGAATATGGAGAGAAAGAGGGATAGTGAGGATCCACTAAATCTTTGATGGCAGAGGAAAGCCGGATGCCGTGGTTTAGTGCGAGGCATGTGGCAAACACGTTCGTTTGCGTACAACAGTGAAACGGTCTCCGTTACTAATTGCTCATTAGGCTTTAGATCACAGACATTCTCTGCGTTACGCATAACTACCGTGTTACTTCGTATCAGGGAATCATGTTTATGTGTGTGCGTGCGACTCCATCGGTAGCATATTCACCGCGATGTGGTCATGTGAGACACGTGGTTTGTTAAAAAAATAAACAATGTGAAATTTTGTGGAGATTTTCCTGAAACTGCAGAGGGGAATGAGCTTTTTTTAACAAATATCTTGGAATCTAAGCGAAATATAGGAATTTTCGTAAAAAAGTTTTTGTGTAGAGCAGAATGGAATCTAAAAAAAAGAGTTCCTTCAAAAAAGAGCTTCAAGATAATTGATAGAGTTTCAAAATAATGGCAGAAAACTGGATTGGAAGGAATTCCATTGTTTCTACAGAATTAAAAAAAAAACCGCAATTCTCTGGAATTTTTGCGATATTTTAAGGTAGTTTTATTCGAAAGGGATGTATAAGAATTGAAGCAACTGATCTTTCATGGAGAGGGTTCTCGTTGCATGTATTATATATTGATTTTCATTTTCATGTATTCAAAATTCATTTATTCGATATTCAAGTATGGAATTTTGCATCTAATTATGAATTTAACGAAAATTTTAAAGATTTTTTTCTTAGCAAACTCTCGATATTCCCAAAATGATACGGGGCTGTCTGCACACATCTAAATATTCCTTGCACATATATAGGACAGTAGAGCATACACACCCACAACTATGTTGAAAGAAAGAGCCAATCACGTCTAAGCATCGGCCAGCTGATTGCCCTACTCAATTATGAATTTCACCAAATTTTCCTGTCTTTGAAATAAAAAAAATAAAAAATAAGCGGTGAAAAAATCTGAATTAATTTCAAAATATTTCGGAATACTAGAAGAAGCACTCCATTTTTTTTCATTCAAATCTCTCCACTGGATTTTGAGGAAAAAAACGAAAACCTGTGGAATTTGCTCAATTTTTAAGGTTACGCCTTTACTTCCTGTTAAACGCTCCAACTTTGAGATTGAATATCTCATTAACTATACAGTCAAAATTCTTCAAACTTTTCCACAAAAATTGGAGCTGACATCGATAATTATTCCCCAAAAAGTAAAAAAAAAAACTCTCGATGAATTAAAATCCGATAAAACTAACTTGAGCCTCTTGATCCTCCAATATCCCTCACTGGATGAACTATTTCATTAGGGAAATTCGTTGCTACCACGTGCTGTAGTATCAAGTGCAATGTATTCACAAGATCCAACGAAATGTGCCTCACAGTATAACGTCAAGACTCACTAATTAATTAGGTAGATGCTGCCGGTTATACCGAAGATCTGACCTACATTCTAACTCAAGGAGACTCTGGTATATCCTTTGACTTTAGTTCTCTACCGTAAAGTTAAATATTTGAAATAAATTGGGATTTAATTTATTTTTCATCAATGATGAAAAGCTCATGAAAGTATTTCATACTTTTATGCATTGAAATTTATTCTTTGAATTATTTTCACTGCTCAAAACTAATATTTTACAGATGTCTTAATTTAAGATATCAGTTGGAGAAAAATATCTTGAAATTGAAAGTATCTTGAAGCTGGGTAAGTGAAATGGAAAATGTTTGAAATTGGGAAATGGTACATGTTTTAAAAAGTGACAAGACATTATTTTGTATCTGAAAGATGAATATATTCAGCTGCTTTTTATGTTTGAAATTAAGATATTTTTCAATTGTTCAGTCATTGGAGCTTGAAGGTATATGGTGAAACTCAGTTGCTAAATGCTATTCAGACACATCAGTGTAAAACATTTTTCGTGTCTTAGTCAAGTATTGTAATTTCCTACACAAATATGGGAACAATGATAACGTGGATTAAATAAATAAGAAAAAATTAATATACTAATTTTGAATCGATTTTTTTCCACCTTCCAGTCTCCAGAAATTCATTCAATTCAGTTTCTATTCTATGACAGGACACTTATACATTTATTGGTTTATGTCAGTGAAAAATGAGACACTTTGGCAGATTCAAACATTTAGAGATAACTGAATCGTCACTACCAAAGAAATCTTTAAAATGATTTAAAAGTATCTACAAAAGTGTCTTAATATCAAACATTAGTTTTTGCAGTGTTCATCATCATTTCGGTAAATTTGCCTTGAATTAAGCTTCCTTTGATTGTTAATGTTATTGTCACAGTTTAATAATGATTAATTAATTCTCTATCCAACAATTTAAATGAAAATCCCGTGATTTTAATTAATAAACTAAATTGTTTATTATTTCAGTGTTATATTAATGTGAAAATACGCAGATGTACACAGAAATAACTCAGTGAAACAAAATATCAAGACGATGGCGACCCATTTTCCGTACAATTATTTTGAAAACCCCGAGGAGTTTCTTTGTAACTATATATACATATATATATATATATATATATATTTGTATATAACTTCTTTTCCGCTTTTCTGTCTAACACAGACCGAAGCTCTTGGAAAAGGAGTTAATTAATTAAGGGAACTCCCGGTATATAACTTGACCTATATTTTAACCACGTGACTCTGAGTGGTTGAGCACCCCTTGAGAGTTTGCGTTGGACCAGGGAATGCCAAGGAAGAACCTGAGAAATACTACTATCTCGTCTATGGCTTTAAAAATAAAGAGAGAGAGAGAAAAAAAAAAGTATAATACTCGTCTTCCAACGATCCTCTCTCAGCTTTAGGCAGGATAAGAAACATTAAGGAATAATTGAACACTCCTGATGGACCCACTGTAAATTTACTTTTAACTATTTTTACAAAAAAAATTTATCCTCGTCTTTTGATGACTCTAATGGACCACAGTAAATTAAAAATGACATTATACTTAGAAGAAAAAAAAAAATTGTCCAACGAATTGTTAAAAATTCAGGGAAAAACGTTTTTTTCCCTGCAAATGCATTATTTTGAAAATATCCTGGAAACTATTGGCTTTTTGAGGATTTATCAAGAAACCTTTTTTGTAGATCTTGAAATTCTCTACAAAAAGGTGATTGGAAATTTTTTTCTAAGTCAAGTCATTTCAAAGATATTTATGACAGAATTTGTGGGAATTTTTTTTTTCTATTTTTTTCTCTTTCTTCACTTCTCGACTGCATTAAGACTCTTCATCATCTCACAAACACCTTTTATTGATTGAAAAATAAGAAATTAAATTTTTCTCAGTGATAATGAATGTTTCTGTGTTCTTTTATGCCCTACTTTGCATTAAATAGAAATATTATCAGCTTGATTAAAACGAATATTTTTTCATTCTGAAAGAAATACGAACTTGAATATTTGCTTTTCCTGAAAAGAAGAAAAAAAAAAAGAGGAATAATAAAGAAAGAAAAAAAAAAAAGAAGTAATATTCAGCACTCGTCACGTCTCTGCTCCACTTTTGCCTCTACACTCTTTCACCAGTAGGGAAAAACTAATTAGCAATAAATTTCACAGCACCCGATGGAGTTTGATATAGTTCTCTCTCTCTCTCTCTCTCTCTCTCTCTCTCTCTCTCTCTCTCTCTTTCTCGTCTTTATTTTTTTTTGCTTCCTTCGGTGAATTATAAGAGCGTGGAAAGAGAGAAGTGGAAAAATCAGTGCATGCTCAGAGGTGAATATTTATCAGTGATATTTTTCTTGTAAGGCCTCTTGCCTTTTCCTTTATTTTCTACTTTATTGAACGATAAAGAAGAAAAAAGAGCGAGAGAGAGAGAGAGAGAGCGAGGATATATTAATATTCGCAAATACAAGACTGATGACGGTGTGGCTCTTGTGACCCAGATATTTGTTAGAGATTCTGAGTGTCAATTCATCGTGGATTGCTTATTTTTGGGGCTGTATTTCTTACATCTCAATTCACTTCTTCATTAAGTAAACACAAGAGATTCACTCTTGACGTCTGCAATTCTCCCACACGAATCAGAGAAAATCCGTAAATATTTGTCGATTGTGACGGAATAAATTGTCGTCATTTTTCGTTTGGGAATAGAAGGAAAAAAATTAGGGTCATTTGACAGGTCAGTTGACCGTCATGAACAGAATTTTCTTGATCAGCTGGTCCTTGCACGCTTTTTGGATCAGAAAAGATTTCTTAATTAAATTCTTTAATTTTCATAACGCAATTTCATTTATACTACTGAAATTTTAAAAAAATCATTCACCAATGAGCATTCCTCTGCACTTGCGTGCACTAGCATTTATATATATATGTATATATGAGGATAGAATAAAAAAGATTCAGGGGTATGGTTGAAAAGCATGCAGTGAGGGCGCGAGCCAGCCGGGCTGCTTGCACGCCCGGAAAACCAGCATAAATTCTAACGTGGAATGTTTTTGACAAATCGCCGTGGAGATCCAGGGGGGATCGTGCTGAAGCACATCGGCACACACACACACACATACAGTACTTTATATCTCGAGTGTGAGGACTAAGCATGGTGCGTTGAGTTGTGTACCGTTTCCATGTATTCTCAGTTATCCCCACTCGTTTTTCTTTTGCGACACGTGGAATGCACCTTGCGATTATCAAGAAACGTTGGTTTGACGGAGAATTATGGAAATGGATTCATGGGAATATTAAATTAAATGTTTTATTCTTTGGAGTTTGTGGATAAAGAAATTATTTCGTAGGTTATTATGAAAAATGAATTGAGGTAGTGACCCAGAAAACTGGAGGGAAGTTGCCCCTTTATTTTTTTGATGCCGTATCAAAGATGATATTTTTTTACATTTTTCTGAATTTTTTCATAATTTTTGTCCGTGTAGTTTATGAGATACGAATTATCAAAGATCGAAACGCCAAGAATCGGACAGAAATAACGAAATTACTTAAAAAACCACAGGATTGACCCATTATTTAAAAACTATTGGCAAAAAGAACAGCATTTTAACTAAATAATAGAAGAAAAAAATATTCAATTCTCCGTATAGTTATTAAGAAATTTTAATTAGAAGGTAGTCGTAACTATTTGCTTCTCTCTCTCTATCTCATACATATGATAGGAGATTAATGTAATAAAAAATTCGAGAAAAAAAAATTATATTCACAAGCTGAAGATATGACTTTCGAATAGTTTAATCACTTTTTCGGGTAAATTGAAGCACGTTTTCCCGAATTATCAGCAATTGATTGGAAAATAACCTACAAATTCTCTCATTTTTCTGTCTTATCGATCGTACTCTAGAATACTACCTTAAAAGAGTTCACGAACAGAAGTTGTCGAGAAAGTAATCAAACATTGAAAATCAATCGCCCTTTGAAACAATTGAGTTCAGGCCAGTGGACCGACAGCTGGCGCCACGCACGTCCATTCCCTGAACTGCTCCCACTCAATGAATCATTCGAGCGCGAGCCATCCTACCGTAAACATCGTTCCTCCCCGAATTCTCTAAAATCCGTTTTTCACACGCAACAATTGACTCGATGAATTCCTCAAAAGGTGATAATAAACTAAATATCTCCATGATCGCCAAGTTAAGCCCAGCATACGCCTTTTCGTGTTATTTACTAATAAATATTCATTGATGTTGAATCTTTAACTTTTAGTATTATCGAATAGAGTCTTTAAATTGAGAATTGAAACAGATTATACACTGAGAAAGGAATAGTGGTGCAAACACTGAGGGGAAAAAATATTTTCTAGGCATAAAAATAATTTTGAGCCAAAACTCCTTCTTTATTATATTCGAATTTAATTGAGAGAAATAAATATTTATTTCTCTCAATCTCAATTTTTTTCATTCCGAAATTACATCAGATCATTACTCATTTTTCGTTGCTAAATTTCACAAATTGATGATGATAAATAAACAATTATTTGTCCAAATCTCCTCCTGAATTGATTCAATCTTGATTATAATTGCCATTAATATTTTCTCGTGATGTTTTTGTCAAATAATAATGTATTTGAACGAAACATGAATTTTTAGTCCAAATATAGTCCAGTTTGACTCAAAACCGCAATGTATTGGTCGGAAATTATTCCCTAAAAAAATTATCGTATTTTTAATGTGAATGTATTGGAATTCATCCCAAATAAATACAAGATTCGTCTAAGACATAAATTGTTTAAACAGAAAGAAACCACTGGCAATCAAATTCTCGACTGACATGAACTATATAACGTTCCTAGTAAATATTTTTTTCCCTCAGTGAACAATCAAATATTGAGGCAAATGGTCCTTAGCAAATTTTTTTTTGAATAATTTAAAGATTTCCTTTTTTTGTTGTCGTCCATGATGATGAATATTGAACTTTGAGGTTAATTGAGATGTTGGACATATGAAAAAATAGTAGAAGTCAATCTTCACATTTATTTCCTAAAATCGCGACGTTTTGCTTCTGATTAGAAGCTTCTTCAGGCTCTTTAGATAAATGTAAATTGTCACAATAATATTAAACTCAAAGAACAGTTTTCTTGCACTATATCAGTCTTCATTGTTTTTTTCCTGCTTGTATCTACGAGTTAATGGAACAATATTTTAATAAATTAATACACAAATTGACAAACTGAACGAATTGACACAAATTCAGGAATACTGAAGAAGCTTCTAATCAGAAGCGAAATTTCGCGATTTTAGGAAATAAATGTGAAGATTGACTTCTACTATTTATTCATATGTCCAACATCCCAATTGACCTCAGAATTCAATAATTAAAAACGTTGTTGAATTTACTGAATTTAATTAATGCAAATAGATTAACTAAATTCAGTAAATCTAACAGCTGTTTTTAATTATTGAAAAAAAATATTTACTGAGAACCAATGGCATCAATATTTGATTGTTTTTACCATTTTTTTTTCTAAGTGCAAAGATCGAAGACTTTTTATTGGAAATAATTACAAATCAAGAGTTTTTTCTCCCTGACCTCGTCCTCACCACTATGCCACTATGCTATTCTCGTCATGTCATGTCCCCATTCTCGCCAGATGATTAAATATATAAAAACTTATGAATAGAGGTTTTTTTAAAACTGATTATCAAATAATAAAGTCTCTCAGTGAGTTTCAACGAATTTTTTTTTCTCAAAATTTGATACTTTTACGCCAAATATAAACAAAAATATTGTCAGGTTTTCTTAAACTATCTCAGTAAGAGTTCCACCGATTTGTGATTTTGCCAGAAGAAATGTTTTTTTTCGCACTGAACTTCTCTCAGATCATCACTTCTCACATTATCAATTAATTAATTCGCATATATAATAATGTTCTTGAATCAATAATATTGCACTAATTTATTAATGACGCATTTGACATTTTTTTTCATGTGAATATGTATATTGAGCGGAAATAAACGCAAATAGGGGCACGGTCGGAAATAGGGACATTTACCTTATTCAACAAAAAAAAGGGTCTTCTCAATTTCTCAAAAAAAATACGTGGATTTTGCACTCGAGGAATTAACAGACAAGTGTATATTCAATTGACGAATTATCTCGCTCAATTATATTCACATCTATTATTAATGTGTAATAATAGCGCCTACCATTTTCCAGTGTTACTGCACACTGTAGCTCTAGGTAATAATTACACTCTACCGTAGCAAAAGGCACTCAGCTGCAATTACACGTCATGACTAGAGAGAGAGAGAGAGAGAGAGAGAGAGAGAGAGAGAGAGAGAGAGAGAGAGAACAGTGAGGGGGCATTTTGGATGAGCCGTATATAAAATTTCATTATTAAAATTAAAACTGAATAGCTGAAGCTCAAAGAACAATGAAGAAAAAAAGAAAAAAATTCAGGGAAAATTAAATATCATGATGGTCCCGGTTTCTGACAGTGTTCCAGTAACTGATGATTTTCAGAAAACTTCTCAGTTATATTCAAATGTATACTGATAGATGAAATTTAGTGATATCAAATAAATATATATAGTCGACACTAAAAATAGTTGATTGTACAGAATTTTCATTACAAATAAATAATAATCGATCAGGAGAGAACAAATCTTTCTGTAAATCGAATTCTTTATTTTTTCATAGAAATTTGAAGAAAGATTTGGTCTCTTCTCATCGATTATTATTGATTCTGAATGAGAAGTCTGTACAATCAACTGAGTACAATCGGAAAAAAAGTTGAATTTTTGCATAAAATCGTTACTAAGAATTTTTACTGAATGAAATTGTCAAATGTGATTCAGTGAATCTGTAAAGAATGTAATGAGGAATGAAATGAGTGCTAAAAACAAAAAATTGATTGAAAATTGCAAATTTGTCATTATTTTTTACATTTATCAAACTTTTCAAGATTTAAAAAAATGTAAAAAATAATCAAAATTTGTCAATTTCCCATTAATTTCTTGTTTCTCTGGTTTATTTTATTCCTCATTACATGCTTTACAGATTCACCGAATCAGATTTGAGAATTTCATCTCGTATAAATTATTATTGACGATTTTATCCAAAAATTTAACTTTTTTCCAATTGTACGTCCCAATCATCCTTAAGGCAGGATTCTACTTCGAAACTTTGGAAAAAAGGCTACTTTTGAAAGTTTGTTATGAGAGTATTAGTAAAGATATTGATGGAGGGTTTGTGAGGCTCAATAAATGCATTCTCGAAATACATTTTTTTTAAATTTCCATGTATTTTATATTTTTCTCATACCCGAAAATATCATTTAAACACAATGCCTCGATTTATTGGTGGGCCTGCGCTGGTGGTAAAATTTTGAAAATGGGTCATCTGAAAAGTGAAAAATAAAAAGTTTCAGGTTCAATGTCATTCCAGCAGCCACCTGAACTAGGATTTTCAAGGTGCATGTAAAAATGAAGGAAAGGCGGCAAAAACAAATAAAAAGGAAAAAAAAGGTCTTTATTCTCACTGTTTTTTGCAACGAAAAAATCATAAAAATCAAAATTTTGAAATTATCTTAGTTTAGGCAGTTCCTGAAGATATATTGAACCTAAACGTATTTTTTTCTCTTTTTCGGATGGCTCAATATCAAAATTTTAACACCAGTGCATAAATCAAGGGCATTGTATAAAAATGAGTTTTTTGGCTATAAAAAGTACATAAAATACATGGAAATTTTTTTAAAAATGTATTTCAAGAGTATATCCATTGAGCCTCACAAACCTTATACCAATACCTATATTAATACTCTCATGAAAAATCTCAAAAAATAGAATTTTTTCAAAAAGTTTCAAAGTAGAATGCTGCCTTAAATCACACTTCAATGAGGAAGTTGCCTTGCTCGTTGTTGCCTTCGATTTTTGCTCTCAGAAACCGGGACCACCACGGTATTCAACTTTTTTTTATTCTCTGGTGAGTTAATACTTTTTTTTTTTTTTGGCGTAGACCTTGACATAACCTCGTAACATTTGAGCTCATGGTCTAACTATGTAGTCATTCATATCTGCAACAATCGTACACTTTCTTCCTTCGTCTGCACATGTACTCAACATTCTCTATTTTCTCCTTTTTTTTCGCCTTTCTTTCTTTTTTTCTCGCTTCAACGACGAGAAACGGTCACGCGATGTTCGTAAACGGTTATCGCTGAGCCACAAAACGGAAGTTGTGCCACGAGTGCTCACGGTTAAAAAAATTGTCGGATACAAATACACACAGGCTTCATGTAATTATGATCCATAAAATTTTTAATAGTAACACAGCGGTGATTAAACGATTTCATTTGGCTTCATGTCATACTATTTATTACTGCATTCAATGAAAAAAAATATTCATTTCAATTATTTCCCTTCAAATAATTGATTCATGCAATTTAAATAATTTCATTTTAAAATTACGGGGAAAATTCATTCATTTTATTTTGTGAATGTGAATGGAATTGAAGGGAAAAGAATAATAATAAACGCGAGGAATAAATTTGAAACAGAAAAAAAAAAAAAGATTAAAACTTTATTGAATAGTTTGCAAATGAAAATGTCAGTCACAAATGGTACAAGTGGAATCACTAACACTGCGTGTACTTTTCTCATTAAAGATGCGAGAAACTTTGCTATTTGTTCTGATTTTACGTTTAAATTATGCATGCACAATCTGGCGGTTTAGCTTTCATTCACAAAATTTAAATTTAAATAAAAAAAAAAAGGGAATGAATTCAATGAGCTTTTTTCTTTTTATTTCACAACACATAATTGATACAATGTGCAGAATTATTAACTGTGTGTGTGTGTTTGTGTGTGGGATATGCAATAACGTGGTGCTGTGTGCTGCTGACATGTAGGTGCTGAGAAAATGGTAGGGATTTTGTAAATCGGTAGCCAGAGGCGATAACTCCAGTGTTAAAAATTTGATGAAATTATTAAAGTTGAATAATAAAAGGGTTTCATGTTTACAGGAAAAACAATGAATGTTTTCACTGAAAAACATCATCATAAGCTCATAATACAATAGAATTCGACCCAACAGTTTTCAAAATAATTAAAAAATAAATTAGCCTTTTTTGGGGAGACTGGGGCAAAATGGACCAACAGAGCAGAATGATCTAGTTTTTTTTGAGAGTTGAAGCCTCTAAAAAATAGCGAATAAATTCGAAAAAAATTATCCAACAATGCAGATATATTGCAGAATTTTCTCAAATTTTTTCAGATTTTTTGGAAAAATCCTTCAAATTTAAAAAAAATGGTTAATAATTTTGCAGAGAAGGTTTTGAACCATTTTGCCCCGTTTTTTTTTTCTATAATCTGCGATATCTTGAGAACCACTTTCTATGAAATCACTTGTACTGTATAATTTTACCCTCGCAAATATTGAATATCCATGAATTATTCAACAATGAAAAATTTTTCATTAAATTTATTAATTTCCAATTCACGTGAATGTTATGACAAAAAAGAGAAAAAAAATAATATGAATAATCCTACATTAATATCATCAAGAGCTAGTGCAGAATTATGTTAAGTTTAATAACCACAAGGTTTCTGCCTGTACGAGCGTGACTTGATGCGACACAAGAGTCATTCCACTGTGAGAAATAACGCACGTGCGTGGCAATAAGTGCAAATGCGTGACATGACGAGAGAGCTTCTAGCCTCGACTCTAAGTTTTACCTTTTTACACTATATAGTGAAAGAGGAAATGAGGCATGGCACAGTGCACGAGAGAGGGCTGTACACAGTGGGTAAAAACGTCCGGTTACCCTATTTTACATCTCATACATTACCCTTTGGCACTGGTGACCTAAATTTTGTGGATTAAGTTAGTATACCAGTGTAAAATCGATAAAACAGAGAAAAATGAGGATTTTTAGGTTTGTTTTCAATTAATTCCTGATAATTCGTGAAAAAGTGCTCCAATTCACCCGAAAAAGTGATTAAACTATTCGAAAGTCATATCTTCAGCTTGTGAAAATAATTTTTTTTTATCGAATTTAGATTCAGCGAGGGGGGGGGGGGGAATTGATTTTCCAGTGAACGAATACATTGGAAAAAAATCCTAAGAAATCTCTTTTCTAGAGAATTTTAAAAGCTTCAAAAAAAAAGTTTCTCGACAAATTCTTCTAAATCCAATAATTTTCGAGATTTTCTTGAAATAATGAGCCACAATTTAAGAAAATACAATTACTCATTGTGTCATGTACATAATAAAAATGGAAAAATCCACTAAAAATTAATTATCAGGATCAATTCTCGTTTTCTTCACAATTTTCTACAAAAGAATAATGACTCAGCATCTTTATTCAAATTCATCTGCTCGAATTTTCATAGGTAACTGTGTGACCTCTTTTCGTGAATATCGTCTTTCAGCTATGTAGAAGCCCTTTCCGCGTACAGGCTTCTCTTATTAAATGCCAGCGATTTATTGCCAGTAATAACGGGTGCGGTCTGGCGGTAGCTCTTGCAATGTCTCTTATGCGCTCAAGTGCACTGGTATGACTTGGCATATATAGGAGAGAGAATAGAGGGTATAACTGAATCGGTTAAACTGGTGGAGAAACTCAACTTTGGGTTATGTATGGTTCTTATTCAGAAGATTTAACAGCTTTACAATTTTGTTACTTTATTTATCATTTTGATATTTCATTTAAAATTAATTAAACATACATTTCTATTGTTCTATTAATAAATTCAGAAATTAATAGATATAGTTATTTTATTTTAGAAAAATATACTTTGTATATAAAAAAAATAAGATTTTCTTAAATTTCTTTGTACTTTATATTTAAAATCATATTTTATATTATTATACTGGGGCTCGTACTGCAATGCAAGAGATAATGGATTTTAATTTAAAAAAAAAAAACATTAAGGTAGTTGTATGAGATTTCATGTCATCAGGAGATTTTTATCAAATTTTGTGAAATAATTATTTATGTTATTTTCGATTTTTGTGGAAAATTTGAAGATTTCGACCACATAATTAATGAGATATTTAATCTCAAAGTTGGAACTTTTAACATAGAGTGAAGGGCGAAACCTCAAAAATCAGTAACACTCGGCAGGTTTTCTTTTTTTTTTCTCGAAAACTATTCCAGGAATTTTGATGAAAAAATATGTGAGGATTCCTTCAATATTTTGGAGGAATTGAAAATTAATTAAATTTTTTTTACCACGTATTTTTTTTTCTTTACTTTTGAAGACAGGAAAATTTGGAAAAATCTACGATTGAGTAGGGCAATCAGCTGACCACTGCTTAGACGTGATTGGCCGTTTCATTCGGCATAGTTGTGTGTGTGTGCTCTACTGTCCTATACGTGCAATGAATGTTTAGATGTGTGCATACAGCACCGTATCATTTGGGGAATATCGAGAATTTCCTAAAAAATCTTATAATTTTCGTTAAATTTATGATCAGATGCAAAATTTCATACTTCAATATCGAATAAATGAATTTCGTATATATCAGAAGAAAAATGAATGTATAATACATGGATCGAGAACCCTCTCCATGAAAGGCTGCTACCTCAATTTTCATACATCCCTTTCTCATAAAACTACCTTAAAATGATAAAAGGAGAGACATTAAAAAATGATATGCGCCTATACTGCGATTATTTCCGAAAAGTAATGAGTGTAGAGAAAAAAATATGAAGGATTTTTTTTAGAAAATGTCATCGACTCTAAAAAAAAAGCGCAATAAACTATCGTACATCTCGTCTTTTCCTACTTAAATTCAACCCAAAATAGCATCAGCATACGGCATGAAGAAGTGAAGAAAGATGGGAGGGGAAAAGAGCAGTGGTCGATTGAACGAGAAAGCAGTGGTACAAAGTGGATATGGACTGAGATCCCGTGTGCAGCAGGTGCTTTCCCACGGGGGAAAGTAACGAAATGCACCATGGATCATCGAATGAATTCCAAAGGCAGCAGGTTGTGTCTGTCATCCACATTTTAGTTGTGAAAAAGGTCACCTGCTTTGTTTAAAAGGGTTTGAAATGTTGACCAAGGTTATTATTCATAGTGCTATGAATTTTTTGAATCATTAGTAGTAGCTTCTTATGAATTAGGGAAATGATGATGCTGAGCTGTTGAGTTAAAATAATATCGCCGTCTTAGAGTTAAAGGGGCATAAGTACTATGAATAAGCATAGCACTTATGCCCCTTTGGTTCTAAATGATATTCCATCGACTTGAGCGAATTCAGTAATGAAGAGGAGAAATGATACCAAAAATAGCAGAAATCTGATGATTTTTAACCTTTCTTTTTTAATACAAATAAATTATTTTTTTAAAAATTAAAAATATGCACATGTAGAAAATTCAAGAAACTATGAGTGCAAATTTTTTGAAAATTTTTTTTGTAATAATTTATTTGTTAAAAAAAAAATAAGATAGAGCGAATTCGCCTTATTCCTCTGTTGCATATAATTTCAAAAAATTCCAAAAAATTCTCATGACAAAAAGGGCGTATCTCCAATAGTTCCAGAGATATTCTCCAAAAAGATTGAAAGATTAAATTAACTTATCCTGTTTCATCCCCTCGCTACTGAATTCATTAGCAAACATGAATTTATGAACACTACGAGACTTTTCTTTCTTAATCTAAAAATTTAGAAAATGAGCTGGTGAAGAGTGAAGATTCACCGGAATACTAAAAATACCCGGCAAAAGTAATAATTCAAGAGTGGATAATTTTTCAAGTTTTTCCCTTTCTCCGGAAGGGGGATTCCATCTCTTAATTCTTCTTTTTTGTCGCAAAAGCACAAGGGGCAAGTAACACTGGGTACGATCAACAGACATAACTAATTGGTAGAGGCAAAATTTGACTTTACAGATGGCGCATAATTGGCTAAAAAATTTGGGTGGTCTCAGCTGCTAATTGCAGCAGTGATTCTAGAATTCATAATTAATCATCAATAATTAATTGTAATGATTTTGTGTTTGAGTGGTTTTTATGAATTCAGAATTGAGGAATTAGAAAAAAAAAATGGATAAATAATGAGTATGTTTGAGGTGTTTAGAGCATTCTTGAGGTAGCTTCTCCTTCAGCTGGATTTCTCAGTGCATTTCGTTCTGGTGAACCTTCGGGATAGTTCCATGGTTGAATTTTTGCTGAGCCAAATATCGTGAAGATCAAAAATGCCAGTAATTGTGCAGCAATGCTCAGCCAGAAGACGGGCCTCCAATTCGCGAAAGTGTGCTGTTGATGTAAAAATAAGGTCATTTAAATTTCTGTAAAATCTCAAAAAAGAAAAGAAAAAAATTGGAAAAATTAAGAAATTATTGGATGGACTTACGCCACTTTCGGTCAATGCACCAACAAGTGAAGGCAAAAGGAATGCAGATATTGTCCCTGGTGTATTTGTTATTCCCATAAGTATGCCAGCATAATTTGGCGCCAGGTCATTTTGATTAGTCAAATGACCAACAAATATAGCACCACCAATAACAATACTAAGTACAAGCATAACAGTTGACGCAATTCTATCACAGCCAATGTATGCAATTGCCACAAGTAAGATGCTCGGTGGAATGCAACCTTGATATTAAATTAAATTGTTAATTTATATTGAAATGTTTATCATCATTTTTGATTGATTGCTTTCAATGTTATACTTACTAACGCCAACTGCTATTTTTCTGCCCTTTGTCTGTGACCAGTAGCCTTTGTTCCTGCCCCAGTCCAATAATTTTCCCAATAGAGGATTTGTTATTGCGTTTATCAAATATGGACTGCAGCTAATTGCAGCATTCTGAAAGATTTAGAGCATCAAAACATTAGTTTATTTTGAGAATGTCTCAAAAATTATGATCATTAGGATAATTTAGCTTTAAAAAAGATGTTTCTACAAAAATCTTTAAATATTAAAAAATTCAACATTCAGAAAATACCTCGAAAAATAAAAAAAATTCATAAAAATCCAAAATATTACTTACACTTTTAATATCAAATCTCAAGATTTTATTCATATAAAGCGGCAATTGTGTGAGCAAAAAGTACCAAACAAAATTACCAAGGCAATTTGTAGCAACCAATGCCCAGAATGGTTTTGATGTAAATATATCCTTCCATGGTACAGTACTTTTACCAGACTGTGGTTTACGATGACCATAAGTATTAACAATCAATTCTCTCTCTGAATCACTTATTATCTTCTGTGTTTCTGGATTATCAGCAAAAAATAGTGCAAATACAACGCACCATATGAGCGGTAGAATTCCATGAATATAGAATACAGCCCGCCAGCCAATTGAATTCATTATGTGTCCAGAAGTGAAGATTGATATTACAGTACCAAGTGATGTTCCAGCATTAATAATAGCAACCCAAGTGCTTTTTTCTTCATAGACAACCCATTTTCCAACTAGTACATTGACCACTGGCAGATTACAGGAACTAACTAGACCAGTTAAGAATCTCAGGAATAGAAGTAAACCGATTGATTCACAGGCAATTGGTACCAGGAGGGTAAATATGGAGTTGAAGAAGACAGCAATGAGAAGTACCCATTTTGTATTGAACCTGAGGGAGGAAAAATAACAGAATAATGAGCAAACATCAAGTAAATCACTCCATGATCACTTGGACTATTTCTCCATTATATAGAATTGAATTCATGGTCGTTCCTTTACTGATAGACTTTTGCAACCATGTATACTGCACTTTGTAATGCACAATCGTTACGAATATCGTGGAGGAGAAGGAAGAGGAGGGGAAAGAGGAGGAAATTGATGAAATGCGTACGAACCTATCGGCAAAGTATCCCGCTGGGAACATGCCAATCATGTATCCAGCAAAGTACAGGCTAACCACTAGTCCTTGTTGTGTAGTTGTCCATTCGTATGGTCCCTCGAGATCAGGGCCTTTTTGTCCACTTGTACTCTCAAATTCTGGACATTCTTCTGTATGATTTTCCATTAATACTTGTGGCTTTGCTTTTATCATTCCAATTGTTGTCACTGCTATATTCACTTTTAAACCGTATATTATCATGTTTGCTATACACAGCATTATTGCAAATGCAAATCTCACGTATGGAGGTACAGCTGTAAAAAAAATAGGAATAATTATGATTTAATTAGAGAAGAGGAGAGGTTGAGGGGAAACGAGTTGATTTTATAAAAATATCTTAAAACTGTTTTGCAAAAAAAATGAATCAAAAATAGAAAGGAAATAATTTGAGAAAAAAAGGAGAATATCTGTTTTTTCATCAGTTTTGACAGAAAAAAAAGAAATAACTGACATTTTCATGCTAAAAATTAATTATAAATTGAGGACATGAATAATTTTAGACTGTCGGAAATGAACAAAAATCTAAAAAAAACTCTAGGAATTAAAATAAATGAATGAATTATTTACCCATGTTTTCTGCTGCAGTTTTTTTTTCACAGTTCACAAAAATATAATGGTGAAGCTTCAGAATCGTTGTGTTGAATTTACTGTGAAGCAACAGGCAGTCTCTTAATCTCTGTCATGATTAGCCTATAATTCACACAAATACAAGATGTTTCTGTAATTTCTATCAATAATTTCGCAATATGTTTATTTCAAAATTTAATTAATCAGTATGTATATTACTTTCAACGAAAAAAAAATTGAAAAAAAATACATGAATAATATCAAAGAATTATTATTTTTAGAGATAGATCCAATGAAATGAAAAACATTTGACTGATATCGCGTGAAGAAAATAATCTCTATTTTTTTGTTTTTCCCCCATTTTTTTATCGTTGATTTTATTTCTATTTTATTAGGAAAAAAAAAAAGAGGATAAAAATAAAGATTCACGTCACACATTTTTTTTTGTGTCTCTGTCTTAAAAGCCGATAATCCCACGAGCGTAATGGTATCAACGTTAATTACATAATTGATATATATTCCGAAAGTGACTGTCATAAAAAGTGGTGGAAAGACCGATGAATTTAACGTCACTGGACACACACACACACACAAGACTCCGATGCCTATGGCATTGCCATCACGATACATTTGACAAGTTATCTCTTATACCAAATAGCCATGCCACGAAGTTGGCGGATGCTCTTTTTTCCTATCGTCTCCAGTGGGCGGAGAATGACCGAATATATTCCATCGTGTGAAAAGAGAGACAGAAATAGAGGAGGAAATAAAAATAAAAAAAAAATGTGAGATAAAGAGAATACAAAAATACACACGCAAAGAAGTTGGTTAATATTTATAGGGTATGGCTATCGGAATGTGTCAACGTTATGTAGAAGCAAAAGAGAGAAAGAGACAGAGATAGCTTTATGATCAGCATATCGATCCTAAAACTGGTTATTCCTCAGTTATGTATTTCAGTATTCAGCCTTGAGGCCTCTTTGGAGGCTCGTCTTCTTCGTTGATACTCTCAAACTGGCTCTCGGTCCATCGTTTTTCTTCTCATCTCTTCTTACCACTTTTCTCTCCAAAAATATAAGAAAAATCGGTGCAAATTGGACGTGTTTCGTAAAATTAACCGGTGTTTTTTTATAAAAAAGAAGCCGTCTTCGTAAAAATTTTGAAAAAATTCACCAACAATGGAATCATACTAGAGCAGTTTCTCAAATTTTTTCAGATTTTTTCACATAGTCCTTCATTCCGAAAAAAAATCATAAATCATTTTTCCGCAAAGGTCCATTTTGCTCTGTTTTCATCTACATTTTTTTATTTTGCGATCACTTTTATTATTATCATCAGCACTGAATCTGCGCAGAGTGACTCGTACGATTTCTGTCTCACTGGTCCATCACAAAAAATAGGATCAATCACTTTTTTCCTTTTTTTTATTTTTAGAGATTAAAATCGGTAGCGCGAATGAGTTCACCATATGAATCGAACGTCAACGTCATCGTTTGCTATTTGTATTGATAATATTCCGACCGAGTGGAATCTGCGATATCCTCGGGTTCGCCTCGTTCATGTATCTCCCCTCTTTTTTTTATATTTTTTTAGCCTCTTTTCTTTTGATTCAGTCAACATGAAACTAATGATTACCAATGGTGCTAAGAGAGGAAGAAATGCACTTCTCAGACGTCAATTCATCATCCGTCAGGTTATCTATATTGATCGTGTTTGCCATGACGTTTGAGTTGTGCAAAAGTCAGAGAAAAAAAAAGAGAGGAAAAAGAGAGAGAAAGAGAGATGAAACGATGATAACGCGGTTATTTTATCACCAGAGACTTTAAAAGTATTACCCAAGTTGCGATGCACTTTGGACGAGACAATTCTTGCTACTGATTTTTTTCTTTCATGTTGACGGGACTGAAGGAGGATCTTCTTCTTTTTTTTTTTTTTTTTGTTCTACCGGAAAAAGAAGACGAATACGATTGGGTGGGGGATAGAATAGAAAATTGAGTGAGGTCAATGGTTCTAACCTATTACGCAATATCCCGATTTCGAATATTTCGTCGGTTAAAAAGAATGTCAGAGAAAAATTATAATCGGATTTAATATTTTCGAGAGATTTTTTTTATTATTTTTATTATTATTCTATAAAAAAAGATTTAAAAATCTCTGCAAATTCAAGAATTTTATTGTTATGATTTTATTTTAATGGAATTGTTGTGTCCTCATTAAAATGGAATTAGATTTTTTTCATTGTTTTTCTTGTTATATCGTGAAAAAAAAAATCTCTTTTATAAAATTTATCTATTGAAAAATGGGAGATTGTCGGTATCAATTGTTTACATCACGAGTATTTTTGTGTGATTAAGAATTACGTGGAATTCTCTGCACCTGAATTATGCAAATTGATAAGGAATACGTTATCTTCAGTAGCACTTGATAATTAAGACAGAAGTCAATACTTACGAAACGGATAATGAAGAGTTTTTGTGTGGCACAATTAGATAATGAATATTTACCAGAATTATTTTATGTAATTAATTGATAATTATGATAATTTTGAGTTTTTACTAAATGCGAATTTTTTATGATATCTGAACATACAAAATTTGGAGACAGAATTATCCTCAAAAATGATCTATTCGCACTGAAATTACTGAGGAGTTCACTGAGGGATGTCTGTTTATACAATGAATAATTTCTTTTGTGCACAACCAACTTTTACCCCAAAATCTTCATCATTCTGGACTGAACTAAGTAGAATATATATATATATATATATTCTTCGGCTATTGCTTCGGGTCCAACCTCTATTTTGTTTGAATGAACGAATTTTAGGAATGAGGGTAAAAAGGTGAGGGTCTCTGGTCAGTTCGAGATGTCCAGGTAAAAGGGCACTTGGATAAATTGAGGTAAAAATTGTTATTACTTCTACGGAGAAGATGCGATTAATAGCAAATAATAAAATTTATTGAATAAATTGTTCGTGACGAATATCTAGTTTTGAGGATTCAAGTAACAAAGTCCTTTCTCTCTTTTAAGACGGAAGCACAATGATAAAACCGTTCGGTTAAAACCTACAAATGTGCGTAATATGTAGAAACGAAATGGAAATGAAATAGATGCTCGCGCCCTCTACTTTCAGCCGTTGAAATTTGAATTAGTGAACAATTCCTCACGCATACAAACAATTTTTTACAATTTTCAATTTTTCACCATTTTCAATCACTTCACAGTATTTAGCTTCATTTTGCACACAATTGCACATCACCTGAGTTGGTAACCGAGATCTTGTGCTTAAACAGATTGAATGCATAAGAGCCCATGCATAAGACTCAATTTTGATCGTTAATTACTTTGAAACTGTGTACATGAAAATTTAGGGGAAAATAGTAACTCTGCCCACTAAAAATTAGTGTTTCTAACGTTTTCTTTCCAATTTTTTTCGTCCACCGTGCTCAGTGCGCCTATTCTAAGTTCGCATTGAGTTCGGTTTTTGAAAATTTTGATTTTTGAAATCCTTAAAAATCGTACGTAATGAGCATAACATTAAGAACGTTCTGTATGAATTTCACAGCAATATCATATAAACAAGATAAGTCCCCAAACCTCTTGAGCGTTCTAACCGAAAGGTTTTATCATTGTGCTTGAGCCCTTATAAAAAGAACATGAAATCAGTTCACTTCAGACGTATCTACAGTTTATTCTCATTTCTATTGGCTAATTCGTATTCTCATCGGCCAATAAGAATCGTCGCAGTTGGCGCGCTCATTCACGGCTCACTTCAAGTCAGTTGACATGAGTTTTCAAAACACACGTGCTCCAGCATGCGTTCGTTGTCGTAATAAAAATGGAAGAGGAATGGGCAAATAACAGATATGTATGCCTTATTTATTAAGGAAATTTGAAGAAAATGACAAATTGAGTGTGTATGCGTAACAATATTATTTGCAGTATTCAGACACGCAAATAACGTTTTTTTTTCTTCTGAGAATTGATAAAGATATAATAGAGATCTATTATCGTTAATGCATTTTAGAATTTTTTTTCATCGTAATTTTATATAATCATTGTTCCTCGTTCTCAATTTGAGGAAAAAATGATAAATTCATAGATTTATAATTTTTTTTTCTGCCTAGAGAATGAAAATTTATGAAGACTATTTGAATACAATTGATCGTTAAATTATTAGTGAATAGTGAAGAATTTTTGAATTTCTCCTACAGTTTTCACTTCAACTAAATTGTCTGTATTTAATACTCTTAGTTAGTTTTTTTAAGCTATTTCAGAGAGAAAATAGGTTGGAAGAAAAAGTAGGCAATTTACACAATTCGAATAATTCCTTTTTATTCTGAAAAACCAGAGTTCGTAACACCTGGTACGAATTTCCAATTCGAAGCAGGTATTAAAAAAAAAACGAATATTGAGAACAAAGAATACCGAATGTACGTGCCTTTTGTGGCAAAAAAGAAATGTGCAAGTACATTTGGGAGAGTTAGACCACGCGATGTAATGGGTTATACAATGTGAATGTTTGGACACAGACGAATGCTTGATATATATATGCGAGAGTTACGTGAGACGTTGAATAGGCACAGCGGGCGTCACTCCACATTACCGTTCAATTCTCCTCTTTTTTTTTTGTTTATTTATTTGATAAAGCCTGAGAACAATATTGAGTATTACATTTCATCAATAAATGAACGATAGCATTAGAAATTTGCGGTTTCACAAAAAAGTCGTATGTACGACACATATTGTTAAGACAGTCATGGTATTTTTTTCCAAATAATTAATGGAGTATTGTTAGCATGTTTTTATTGCTATGTTTTTTGTGCGATTCGAAATGGAAAGACTCCTTAAAACAATTTCTACAGTTGAATTCTCCTGTATTTTAACATGATTGGACGGCCTGAATGATAAAAACTATCAAATATTGATGCTATTGGTCCTTAGAAGATATTTTTTTGTTAATAATTAAAAAAGCTGTTGAATTCACTGAATTTAGGCAATTCCACTAGTCAATCCATTCGAATTAATTGATTTATTTATTAGTTGATTTGTTTATTTCTTAACTAAATTTAGTAAATTCAACAACTTTTTCAATAATTTCAAAAAAATATTTGCTAAGGACCAATGGCAGCAAATTCGATAGTTTTTACCACTATTTTTTTTCTTACTGTACAGATAATTCAACTTTATTTTGTATTAATAGGGAAAATTGGGGTAAAGTGGATCTGTGGTGCAAAATGATCTAGGATTTTTTTAAGAGTGAAGGCGTCTATGGAAAAATTTGCAAAAATTCACCAATAATTTAAACATTATTGAGAATTTTCTTGAATTTTATCAGAATTTTTCATGAAGTTATTCACTGCGAAAAAAATTCCTCGATCATCATGCCACCGAGATCTATTTTATTTCACACACTCCTATTTAGACAGGATGTATTTAAATTGAAATTTCATTATTTTTCAACGATCTCCTTTGAGAAAATAGCAAAATGACATTCAGGAATTTTCATGGAGACATTTTTCGTCGAGTGAAACACACATTCCACTTGACGAAAAACGTCTCCATGTGACCTAGAAAAAACATCCCCACGAAAAAATCTCGTATACCTCTCAATTATCAAAGTATTTTCAAGAAAAGATAAGTTAAACAAACGAAATTATCTCGTTCTATGACATTCCATTGAATGAACAATATTTATTTTCAACAGTCATGAAAACTAGGGTGAAATGGACCTGTAGAGCAAAATGAATTGGGATTTTTTTGAGAGTGAAGATCTCAAAGAAAAAATCCAAAAAAATTCTCCAACAATGGTGACATATTGAAGTATGTTCTCAATTTTTTTCAGAATTTTTCGGGGTGTCCTTCTCTCAGAAAAAAATTCCTGAATAATTTATTTCTGGTTTCCCTTATTTTTTTTTTTAATCATTTTTCTTGACTGCATTTTCAAATTGAATTTAGGTTGCATAATGTGTACTATATTAACGAGGCATAAAATCATTGTTTACACTGGTTGAGTTTACACAGTTGCTAGATAATTTTTGGTCTCGAAGACCCCAGCCCTGTCATTGAATGAAAACCCTAACGATGACGAATGATTCCCCTCGTTCTCTTCTCTCTCTTTTATTCCTTTTCTCCCGTCATTCTCTTTCTCTTACACTAGACAGCACTAACTCAGTTCTCCTCTCGTCCTGTTGACGCCAAGAAGAAAGATAGAAATAGAAGAAAAAAAATATCCGTGAGATAAATGAATGGATAAAACCTGAAGAGAAGAAGACAGAGGAGTACCGAAGTAGTGGCATTACATTTCCCATATTCTCTCTTCTTCTTCTTCTTCTTCTTTTATCCAAGTGACATCCCCCATAATACAGAGCTTCACAGTCTGATGTCACAATCAACGACTCGGTAGAGAGCACGAGCCATCCTCTCTTGACACCTCATGCGAATTGATTTTCCTTCCTCAATTCTCTTCAGAGAATAACTCGAGCACACATCCTTTTGAGAGACTTAGAAGATTTATTGAGGCTTTAAAGCAAAAAAAAAATTATTATCTCAATGTTCAAATGGGTTTTTTTCTTTCCTTTTCACATTATATATTTAATATCTTTGGATTCTTCGAGTCTGGAAAGAAATATCAAGAGATCCTTTTTTTCTTAGAATATTATGAGCTCCAAAAAAAAGTTCTTTCCATTTCGCTAATATTATTTGCATTGAAAAAATTTCTAACTTCTAATTTTCTTCCTTATTTATTTTTTGTTACAGGTAAGTTGCAGCATTGGAATTAATTTGCACCAACAATCTTTAAGGTAAAATGTGAAAATTCAATTTTAATTCACTTCATTTTTTAAAATTTTATTTATTGCATTTTTTAATTTGAAGTTGATTTTGCTAAATATGTGCATTTATACATAGTTTGTAAATTTGTTTCTACGAAATTATTTTATGTAGAAAAAAGAGAGTTAATATCTATCTATGATACATATAGTCTCATGATTTCATCCTACAAGTCATGAGAAACTCAATTAAGGATGATTGGGAAGGACAATCGGAAAAGTAGTTAAATTTTCGTATAAAATCTTTAATAACAATTTATACAAAATGAAATTCACAAGTATGATTCAGTGAATGTGTGAAGAATGTAATGGGGGATAAAATGAGCCCTAGAAGCAAAATATTGATTTAAAATTGAGAAATTTTCATTACTTTTGGCATTTCTTCAAATTTTTCAAGATGCAGAGAAATGTAAAAAATAATGAAAATTTTTCAATTTTCAATTGATTTTTTATTTTTAGGGCTTATTTTATTCCTCATTATATTCTCCACAGATTCACTGCATTCTTAGTCTATTCTTTTGCCTATTTTCGTTTGTATTGTCTTGGGAATTCAATCTTCTCACGGATCATCCCAATCGAACTCGAATCCTCTCAGTTTATCGTCAAAATTAATTAGTCAAATTATCAATGCATATTTTGTTAATTTTATATAAATTATCTGGCACTCAATAAAATTCCATTTATCGTCAAATCTTGAGCCCCGACAGCCTTTGACTCAGACCGCTTCTTTACTTGCATTGAAAAATAATAAAATCGACAAATAATTTATAATAAAAAAAGAAGCTGTTTCATCATGAATATCAATCTTCGGGTGTTTTTTTTTCGTTTGTTCCTCACAACACACTCAACGACCATTGCAACATATAATCAAACTACTTTAAATTACCAAATATAATATATCTCCCCTGTTTGTGTTAAGAGCAATGCCAAATCACGTGATTTAAATCATCATTTTCAAAGCCACATCTCCATACAAGGAAACTGTACTTTATTCGAATAATTCCCGTTTCTTTCATCGCATTAGAAAATAACGTCCAGGATAGACACCCGTCACGTGTTGGGATTCTTCTGTATTAATAAACGTATATATATTTATGTATATACATTCGGTATTTTTGGATGAAATGAAATGTCTTGGTGCTTGCAGGACAGGGCCTGATACGATCCGGATTAATGTGTCCAAGGGCTTACAAGTATTATGATACTTGGACTAAGCCCATGTGCTCTGAAGCCCCGTCCGGCACGTCGACTTACACGTATATTGATTCCATGTATTATTTTTTTATTTATTATTATTAAAATTAATACGCGATTATACGCCCATGCAGGATAAAATTTGATATCAAAGGGGGATTATCTAATTATTCATATTTTTTTTAAATATCTATCCGAAGAAATCTTGGTTTTAAAAAATTACATTCCATTATGAATAACGGAAAAATCATTTCTATTTCACAATACTATGGTGATAGTTAAGCGACAGTGATTATATTAGTGTCATATAATAGTATATTAAACTAAAAAAATTAGCCATAGTATAAAATGTTTGCAAGAAAATTTGGTTGTAGAAAATTTATTTCGCTCAAAACAATTTTGACGATTTCGATGTATATAGATATAGAAATTGTGAAGGAAAATTTGGTTTTAGAAGAAATTTCTTGCCACGAGAATTTTTTTTCTCAGTGTATATGGATAATTGACACCCCCCCCCCTTTTTTTGCCCATATTCCTCTTTTTTTCAGTATTTTCAGTTGATTCTGTTTCCAAAGTAGAGAAATGATGTAAAAATGTCAAAAAAATATGAAATTTATAAAATGTAGAAGACTAGGGATAATTCGAACAAACAAACGACGTAAAACAAATGATTTTCTAACTCAAAGTAATAGAATTCAATTCATTGTAATCCTTCTGATTTTTGATGAAAATCACATCCATCTCCCATTTTGCATAAATTCAATAATGTACAGCAACCACTGTAACTATTTTCTTTGTAACTACACAGAATTCCCCCGTAAAAAGGATACCATGTATCTATAAAGCAGTGAATAAATAATAATAATAATAATAAAAATCATTTGAATAAAATTATTCAGGGAATTATAAATGAATGACATTTGATTTGGATTATTGATTGGAGAACTTTGAGAATGAGTATAATAGTGATTAAACAGCAGCAACCATCACATTGAATGTACATCAGGAATTGATGATATTGCATTCGACTTTACGTACAAAATTTACACAATTACATTGTATCAGTTGTACACCTCAAGGGCTGCCATGAAGCCTGCATAAGAGGTGTCAGTTGCAATCTACAGTTGCTTCTCTCTCTCGCTCTCTCTAGTGGCATCGGCTTAGTGTTGCCAACGTTCATTTGATACTCCTGTCTACTTCCCTTGTTTACCACTCCCTCGAGTTAATGCATGTTTAACTAACGTCTACAAATCAGGTATTCCCCATTGTCCTTTGATCGATTAATGCGCAAATAAATGCAGCCGCAAAAAGAGATAAAAAGAGGGCAATGATTGAAAGAATTTTGAAGAGATTTATAGAAAAAAAATAAAAAATATATATGTCGAGTGGAGTTTTTAGTGAGGGTTTTAAATGTTAGAGCCGCAAGTTTTTGTGCAAACTTGTTGACATTTTTATCGGTCTATTGCTCTTGTCGGGAACCCCATGAAACTGGAGACTGGGGTATCGGATTTAAAACGGTAACGATTACGCTCACTTGTGGAATAGATTTTTCATCTTTTTTTTCAGGGAAAAAGGAAAGAGGCAATTAATTGAATAATTGGGTCAATGTTTTTTTTTCACCAGGTGATTTTGAGGATAAATGATTTAGTGATTTTTTGCTGGATAATGAGATCTGGTAAATTTATAAGAGGTGGACACACATCAAATATTGTTATATTTGATAGAATATAGTCTTTTCATTGCATGTAGTTTTTTTATAGCATATATAGTAGTAAACAGTCCAGAATTTTTCGCTCTATTTAATTTTTTCTATCTTTATACCATTTCAATATTTTTTGGCTCTTATTTCAGGTAATTTCTTCATTTGATTCATAATAAAGTGACATCAAAAAATTTAATTACAGAAATTGTTAATGATGATGTTAATGATTTGACAATTTCTTATTTTTTTTTATTTTTATTTATGATAATTTCTTACTAGTGCTTATTTTATTTCCTCCCAAAATCCCATGTCATGCAAAATCACTAAGTTAATAATGTAAATTAATTCAAAATAATTATCTCTATAAATCGAGATTTTTTTTTTCATTCTCAAATAAATTCCAAGTTTTTTTTCCTGGATAATGAGGTATTCTAGAATAGAATAGAATTTATTTCCTTGATGTTACATTTTCCATGTTTTACATCCTCCCTTCGCCTTATGAGCTATTCTATTTTTTCTCGATTTTTTCCATATAAAATCCATCAAATCGTGAGAAATATCATAGTATCGTAAATTTTATTATCAACCATCCGTTTTTTCTACTTTCAATTAAAGAAAAAAAAAAATCCCACGAAAGTACTTTGCAGATAGTTGATAGTACAGTGAATATTCATTGGTACGTCGACTTCTTCGTAGCTTGCCATATCGTTTGCAATCGCGATTTTCTACACTGCCAGTATCCCGTGGAGAAACAACGTCCCATGAGCGTACTGGCGTACTCGACCAAAGAGAAGTAGAGGAATGAGCTACTGCCTCAGCAAAGACTTTGTCTCTACCGATTAAATTCCAAGCAGCCATAGGGATCCTTTTCACAGTGTCTTCACCTCTCGATAAGGATCCACTGATTTTTTTTTTGAAAATAACTCTTTTCTTTTATTCTTCCTCCCAAAAAAAAAAAAAAAAAATTCACTTAATGTTGAAAGTGAAAGGTCGAAGAACTCTTGGTACTCACGTATTACGATAAGAAGAAGCGATTAAAATTTTTCATGAAAACAATTACGTGCAAGAATAAAAAAAGAAGGAAAAATCCAATGAATTCATGAAATGCTGAATGTAGAGCGAGAGAATTTTTCATTTCCCTTTCTTTTTTTTCTCCACTCGTTGTGGATCAAACGAATAGATTGTCATGTGTGGTTTAATATGCATTAATATAATCTAGGTAGTGAATCGGTAGGATGGTTCATGGACAGTAGGGGGATGCATTTATAAATGACTTACAGTCCATGGCAGGATTCTGCAGTTGGCCCACGATAACATTTATACACAGTGTCCAATACACGTGAATAATCCAGCTTCGAAGTAAAATTGATATGGATCTTGAAAACGATTCACGACTCTCCGTATCATTTCAAATAATTCAACATTTTAAAATAAATAAATAGGAAAAAAATAATATTTATTCACGAAATGTTTTTATTTATTTATTTTTTTTAATTCATGGTAAATCGGTAAATTTATTCATCCTATTAACTCATAATTTACCATATTTTCTTTGATGATAAAAAAAGAATGAAGAAATAATAAAGCACAATAGTTTATTAATTTTTCATCAAAAGTTCACAGTTTAAAATTGACTTTAAAATCTTTAAGCTCATTAAATATTATATTACGTCAAGGAAGAAAAGAGTTTAACACCATTATCCTTGTGAAAAAAGTTTTTTTTCCAACATGAACGTAGAGAGAAAAGGTTCATTAATTTAAAATGAGATTTGCACGAGAGAATAAAGATAAGATAGGTCCAGTGACAATGAATGATGAAACTGTATTATCTTCAACTTGTCACAAAATTCACAGAGATGAAATCATTCTGACGTTAGGTACATTTATTTGAGTCAAACTAGTGCAAATGAAGTAAATCAAATACATTTAAATTTAATGGGAAAAAAGTGCATTTATTCTACTATCAATATCATGGAAAATTCATCATTAAGGTAGTATTCTAGAGTATGATCGATAAAACAGAAAAAAATGAGGATTTTTAGGTGAAATTTCAATTAATTGCTAATAATTCGGAAAAATGTGCTTTAATTTACCCGAAAAAGTGATTAAATTATTCGAAAGTCATATCTTCAGCTTGTGAATATAATTTTTTTTTCTCGAATTTTTTTCACATTAATCTCCCATCACATGCATGAGATAGAGAGAGAGGCAAATAGTTACGACCACCTTATAATTAAAATTTCTCAATAACTATACGGTGAATTGAATACTTTTTTCTTCTATTATTTAGTTAAAATGCTGTTCTCTTTGTCAATAGTTTTTAAATAATGGGTCAATCCTGTGGTTTTTTAGTAATTTCGTTATTTCTGTCTGATTTAGGGCATTTCATCCCCACCACCGCTCTTTTCAGTAACTTTGATAATTCATATCTCATAAACTACACGGACAAAAATTATGAAAAAATTCAGAAAAATGTAAAAAAATGTCATCTTCACTACAGCATCAAAATAATAAAAGGTCAATTGTACTCGAGTTCACTGGGATACTACCTTAATTGCAAAAAGAATTTTAAATATTTTAAAAAGACAGATCTATGCAATTCTTAAGTACAAGAGCCCTGTGAATAATTACCACTCGGTCATTCTGAAAATACCAATCGTGTTAACACATGAGGATGGTGTGTATGTTTGAAATTAACGTAGACTCGTGTTGTATTTCTAGAGGCATGCGATTAGAGGAAGGAGGAAGTTAGTCTGAGTGAGTTTATGCCGCGTGCCAGCGCGTTACTGACGTAATTACAGGTCTCTCCATTTATTATCAGACAAGAGAAGGACCTTTACCTTTCCTCCCCCCCTAACCCTCCCCTCTCTCATTTTCTCCTCTTCCTCGCTACTTTCCCACGTGACTTCGACCTTTTCTCTCTCACTCTCTCTATTCCTTTCAAAAACCACCAACGGAAGACCATTCTACCCCTCTCGCATAATTTCATTATGCCCAAGCAGAATGAAATTACGTCCATGGGGCTGGTTATCGTATATATATATATGTATATATACTTTAGACATCCCATGTATACCCTCAATGTAGTATCGTTTCGTCTTCACTCATCCCATGGGGATGCATACTTTTCCACAGTGTATATATACCTCATAGACACCTCCCACCCTCATAACCCTCTTAACCCTCATCTTTTTCACTACTCGTCGCTAGGGCCATATAAATATTCTGTTGAGTCATCTCTCTCTCTCTCACTCTCTTTTACTCTTTTTCTCTCTCCCTCCCTGTACTTCAAACAATATCGCTTTATTTTCACCGAAGAGGGAGATCTCACAGGAATAAAAAATATGGGGATACAAATTTTATTATTTTCATTCTCGAGTGAATCACAGAAAGCTGAGATGTAAAATATTACGACGATTTTTCAAATTTTTTAAATTTAGTAGCAAAGAGGTAAAACAGGATAAGTCTTTTTTTCAATAAATTAAAAAAAAAAATTTTCTCAATTTTTATTTTGTAGCTCTCGAAATTCTCGATGAAAATCGCTCTATCTCACTTAATTTCCGAGATATTTCAGTGGAATTGATCACAGAGATAAGTCGATTTCTCCTCTGTTTTACCTCTTTACTACTGTAAATTTTTTAGTCTCATTCGGCCAATCAGAACTCTATCTCTTCGCGATTTTCCTTGATAAATTGAATAATTGGGTGTGAATTTCTTTCATCACTTAATCATTCAGAACTTAATTATTATATAGAATGAAATGTTGTTGGTAAAAAAAAAATGAGGTGTAAAGTGTTATTGGCAAGTACACGAATGAGAAGCCGCATTGAACTGTAGGGAGATCGAGCCACGCCCGAGCCACCTCGTTATTCACGCCAAGGCCCCTCTTTACAATCTCACTCATGAATCTTATCCTTACCTACGGTCTCCTCGTTAAATCTTACCAATCGGATATGGCGATCCCGGTTTTCCGCGGCGCCTCCAACCTATACATACCGGCTCTCATACAATTCTTTGCTCTTTCCCCTCCCTCCTCCTTCTCTTTCCCTTTTCTTTAACAACGTAGTGTATAAAATATCGTGTTCACACACAGATGCTCAGACGCATCTCAATTCTCCTTTTTTTAAAACCTGAATTGGAATCTTCTCAAATGGCTCAAGTTTTATCCTCATTTTACATTCTTCGAACAAGCTGAGCCCACTAATTATCCAACCGCCACACAATCATAACACTTCATGGCGCTCTGAGTCTTTATCAGTAACGAGTACTCTTCATGCTTAAGTTTGAAGCAGCTCAGTTTGCAGGAGTAAATCAACAGCTTGGACATACTTGCACGCTTTTTATGAGAAGAAATAATATCTTAGGGGTGTGTGTGTGAGAGCTTATGGGAGAATACCAGGAGATGAAAAATCGGCAATCAATTCAGGAGCGAAGAGGTCGGAGAAAATGAGTTTATTTTTTTGAAACTAGTTTTTGAAGAGAACTCAGGGAACTAATGGAGATGCAGCCTTTTTCTTTCAATTCTGTTTTGTCACTTTCAGAATTCTCTACAAGAAAAGTATTGGAAATGGGTGTGATAAATAAGTTCTCAACACAATTGATTAACTTTAATATTCAAGACTTTATTTAATTGCACGAGGATGGACCAGTGCATCGGTGAACTCTTTATGAGAGACTAACGACTTGTCACCAAAGCCCGAAAGTATCGGCACCTAAAGACAATTGTCGATCAACGTTTCATTATCCTTATTTAAAATATTTGTCAGTTTCAGTACAGTTTCAACAACTAAATGAAAGTTCAGAACAACTCATTTTTTGATTTAGGAAAGAACCCTCAGTTCTTTCTCCCTATGAAATCATTGT
This sequence comes from Aleiodes leptofemur, assembly GCA_963942555.1. Taxonomy (NCBI): domain Eukaryota; kingdom Metazoa; phylum Arthropoda; class Insecta; order Hymenoptera; family Braconidae; genus Aleiodes; species Aleiodes leptofemur. The sequence continues at coordinate 10,863,054 of OZ012620.1, forward strand.
TTGTGTTTATGTTAGCCTCGCCGGCTCTTGCCATGTCGATTCATTTTTTAACTCATAATCTTAATTTAAATAAATGATTCTCCTTGAAGAATGAAATAATATTCTGCTTTATCACATCACTAATGAATTGAGAAATAAATAAAATTCATGCAAATACAGTTTATTCAATGAAATAATTGAATTATTAACTGTTAATAGTGATTGAATTATTTGCTTCTAATATTTCCTCCATGAATCTCTAAAATCCTCAGGAAATAAATGATTAGAAATAGTAGTTTATTGGATGCTACTGAGAATAGCAGTACGTTAACCAAATTAACGTTTACCCACTAAGAGGAGTGTTCAAATTTATGGAGTGCATGGATATAAACATCAGAGTATGGGTCAGTCTTCATACATCAAGCTAGTAGATGTGGATAAACTATTGGACGAGGCTACCCATCTTGTTTTTTCCTTCTACCTCTGCTTCTGTTATCTAGAATGGACTGTTTAGCTCCTATGAGCCATTACACAGGTGCCCTTCCATTTCACCATTTCCGTCCTACCATTCCACGTGCCTCGACACATGTGTTGGCCCATAAGAACCACGTGTGTTTGCTGACATAGCAGTCAATTGTCAACAAGAAAAATAACGAGGATCGTTGCAGTGAAAATTATGATTTTCAAAACGCCAAAGTATCACACGCTTCATCTCATTTATTCGTGATAAATGAGAATGAGCGAGGGATAGATATGATGCATTTATAACCTCGTTCTCTCCTTAAGTACCCAATTTTTCGCTAATGCACGTGAATATGTGAGGATAATCGTTTCGAAACACAGAATTAAGGTAAAATCTGATTTTAGAGATACCTAGAGGCGTTCTTCTCTCATTATTAGGGTCATGAACCAACTAGTTCTTAAAGCAGATTGTACATTGTATCCACCACCTGTCGAACACGCCCCGTTGCACGTTTTTTTTCGACTATAACAGAACGTTTTCACATATAATTGCAGCAACATTGACGCTCGAGTGCACTCGTTGAGGTAAGATTTGTGGCCGTTCCGACTCATCGAAACCCATTGATGTTTGCCTTTTTTTTTCAATGCTTCTATTCGTTCTTATCCCTTTACTCTCACATCGATCCTCAACCACGCGGTGTATTTGGGGCTGCCAAACTCGATGAGCCGCTAAGTAAGGGCTATTATAGAGTCGAGAGGTGGAGTCTACCTTTCGAAGAACATTGCAACACTTTAAATTTTTTTCAAAATTATGCGTTATCATTTGAGATCTGATCTCGAGCGAAATCAGAGAATTAAAGAATGAAGAATAACTGAAGAAGAATAAAGAGCCTGAAGAAGTTTCTGCTCAGAAGCGAAACGTCGCGAATTTAGAAAATAAATGTAAAGATTGACACTGCAATTTATTTTATTTGGTCCAAATATCCCACATAACCTCAAATTAAATAAAGAGTTGATTGAGAGGTTAATTAGGATATTGGACAGTTGAATGAATATTCGAAGTCAATCTTCACATTTTTATGAAATGGTGACGTTTTTGGAAAAATAAATGTGAAGGTTGACTTCGAATATTTATTTAATTGTCCAATTTTAATTTTTTTGATAAGTCAATCTCAACTGAGTCGATTTTCAGAAAGACAAACCTGAACAGAGAAAATGAATTCCTCAACTTTCAATTCATTCCTGGATATTTTTTTTTATTAAAAACAAAATATATGCTATGGTGGACCCAGTTACCGGACATAAACCAGTTTAAAAACGTTGTGACAAGATATACTCATAATTGATATTTAAATGAGAAGACCAGATTTTCCAATACTTGCAGAGTATTAAAATAAAAATCAACTGAATTTTTTGAGTCAGTTGAGTAACATTGTTAGAAAAGAATGAAAATTTCATAGACAATTCGATGGGAATTTCCATAAACGTGATATTGAATTTTTTTTGAATGGGAAAATAGTTATAATATCTGTGAGTTTCAGAGGAAATTCAAAGGAATCTATGAGTCTTAAGCGGAATTGAGACGGAAATTCTACAACTAACTTGAATTTTCAACTGAATGTGAATATTAACAATCAAAATGACTTGAATTTTTCCTACCTTTACTAAATTTTCAAGAAACAATTAAACTGAAATTTGGAAATTTCATTGATACCCAAGCTTGAAATTATTTGAAAATCTATGATGTGTTCATTTTCCAATGACGTAATTATCTCAAATTTCAGTAGAAATGTGACTCCTTTGAAATTTCTGGGATTTTGCACCGAAAATTGAAACGGAAATTTTTAACAGTGAAATTTTTCTTTTCATTTCAACTTCAATAATTTAATCGTCACTGTCTGTATACTAGTGCCATTCCCTTAACTGTCCGATCACTAGTGCCTTCATGGTACATGAATTTGGACAGAGTTCCAACTCTGTTCTTTTTCTGAGTGGAATTGTATTAAAAAAGCAAAAGTTACTTGCATTATCTATTTTTCCCCCAACTAAAAACTTCGTCATTCTCAATTCTAATTAGATGAACATTTTTAACCCTCTGAAGACAAACTCCTAGCAATCCCTGTCGTGTGAACTAGAGAGAGGGAATAGCCAATCGTGGGCACGCGTTCACTGTGTTAGTGCGTGACGTCATGAGATGGCTGCCCCCTCTCCTACTATCCCATGACCGTACAGAGCTCGTGAACGTGTGGGTCCTTGCCGGTTACGATTTTTCTTATATTTTTTCTCGTTTCCAAGTTCATAATAAAAATAGAAATTTATGATAGAACTGTTTAGACTGAGGAAAAAGTGTTTAATTTAAAAATACTATTTACTGGAGAAGAAATAATGGAGACGCGTCAACAAAAACGAAAATAAAAAAAAAATTCATTTACAAAAATTCTTCCAGTTATAAAAGTGAAGAACAAAAAAAATTCCATAAAAAATCCTTCTTCGTTGAAATCGAAGGAAATACATGTTTTAAAAAAGTCCGCTGTCTCAAAACCGATTCATCTTTTATTTATTTTTCCCGGTTGATTGTATTTTTTTTTAGCAGTTATTCGCCGGCCCCCCGCGCGATACGCCGGCACTGGATGTTGCGCCCCACCATACGGCCGAGTCACTCGCCGTTCGGTCTGATTCAGTGGTGGGGAGACGGAGTTTGTCTTCAGAGGGTTAAATCAAGGTACGTTCCTTTTTAAACGAAGAATAGTATATTATGTCATGAGGCTGAAAACCGAGGGTTTTTCAGATCGTCGTTCAGTTCGCAGCACGAGGCATGGTGGGGGGACGAGGCTCGCCGAAGGCGAGCCGAGTACCTCCCACCATGCCGAGTGCGCGAACTGAACGACAATCTGAGAAGCCCGAGGTTTTCAGCCGAATGGCATATACTATTTTCTCTCACGAATGCCCAAAAAGGGAGAGTGGGGGCGGGTGGAGGGGGAGGGGGGGAACGGGGGGTTGGGGGGGCGGAGCCCCCCCATTCAAAAAATAAAAAAATTAAATGAAAAAAAAAAACAAAGAAAGAAACTATAATGGAAACTAGAAACTGAAAAATACAGGAAGGTTTCGGAATTTTGCAGTAAAGAGGATTTTGGAACACAGAAAAAGTCATTGGCAGTTGTAACGGTTTTTAATATTGTAGGAAATCTTCGAGATTGAATGCGCTAAAATATTTGCAAATAATTTCGTTTCAATTAATTGAAAAGAGATACTTAAATAATAATAAACTCATCGATAAAACATTTGTTAATTAATAATAAGTAAATTGCAGTCTTTAAAAATCATATCTCTTTGATAATTTGCAATATTACTTTGGTGAATTCATCGATATCAATGGAGTCATACACTGAGAAGAAAGAAAAGAATCAAAAGTATTAAATATTTGTTTCATCAATCCTTAGCAAATATGCTTTTGGAATAATTGAAAAAAGTGTTCAATTTATTGAATTTTGTTCATCTAAATAACTCAACTTTTTGACTTGACTAAATTTCATTCATTCATATGAATCGACTGTTTGAATGAACAAAATTCAACAACACCTTCAATTATTTCAAAAGAAACATGTTTTAAGGTATGACTATCACCAGAGGCTTGAAATACGAAAAATCTGAAAAAATTCAGAGATATTCTTCACAGGAAACCCAACAACTTTTCCTCATGGTGAAAAATTTTCTGACCCGTGGAATCCGAGATATTGAATTTCAAAAAGTGCATTTTTCCCATAAGAAAACGAGTAAATTGAGTCGCGATTCAATCATTATAAATTTAAAGAAAAACGGCATTTACGGGGCTTCTGAAAAAATTGTAGTCCATAGTCACCACTTTTAAGAATTTTTTGAGACCAAAATCAGTTATTTCTGACCCATAGTTTTGGAGAAAAAAAAATAAACGATTAATGGCAGGCCAGCACCGCTGTGTACGTACACGCGGTCGCTCTGTATGTGTGTACAACTACAGGAGTATTCTCTAGTGTGCGCGCATACGTATACGCGCACATTAGTGTGCGTAGGCAGGCCCGTATCAGAATTTTAAAAAATGGTTCTTCGAAAAAAAAATCAAAATATTAGTAGATATAATTATTTTGATTAAATTATGCTTTCATATGAAAGCAAGAAATTATTGAGGCTGAATAGCATTATAGGTTGAACAATTTCTCCCCCCTTTGGTTGTTCCAAATGATTTTTTCCTAACCTCCCTTGCCCCCACGATTAGTGGTGACGTGAGCGATAGTCTTACCTTAAGAACCAATGAAACTAATATTTGGTATTTTTTACCACTTTTTTTTTCTCAGTGTATGTAAGGGATAGTAACAGTCTATATGGCTTAGGGGTATTCTATTGACTATACATTCGAAAGTCCACTCGATATTCGGCTGTGAACAGTGACGTCACCAAAGTAATGCCCCGAAGAAGCATGCAACTGCTCGGTTTGGCTTAAGACACGCCCCTTTTTTCACGGATCCAGTCTGAGAAAAGTCTTTTTTCAGCCTAGGCAGTTTGAGCAGTCTGTGAAAAGGTTTTTCTCAGACTGGTGGCGCCGCTGCCCTACCAATACAGAAAAGTACCGAATTTCAGCCGCCAGGCGGTCTGAAAAAGACGGGAATTTGGGCATGAGTGAGAAAAATCTATTTTTCCTGTGTATTACAAGAACAACTCTAAATCCCAACTGAGCCTATCAACATTCAATTTCAAAAGAAATATATCATATTTCAAGAGAAATATTCTTATCATATCGTATTTCATTCTTTTTATCATAATGATTCTCATTCCATAAATATCGTAATAAAAGTGAAAGTAACTCTTCAATATCATCGACTGGTCATTAACCTATGAAAATTTTATAAAATCACAGAAAATATTATTGATTGTTTCCATTTGTTTCCATCATTATTGTTGCTATTTTCTTTCTCCAATGAAGAATGTTACAATTCAGAGACTCTGAACTTCCATGGGCTCTCGAGGAGTAACGTTTCTTCATTTCCTAGGATATGCATACGCAGCAAAAAAGAACCAAACATGGTGAACAGCAATCATTAGCCCCCTCGGCGACTAATCCTCGGGCATTTTCCCTGTTGCAATGTTGAGCCACTATATCATTTCATTCATACAAAGCAAATGATATCCTGGAGGCAATCACGTCAGACCTCCCAAAAAATGCACCTCCCAACCATCAAGTGAACATCTAATCTAATTTCCCTTTGAAATAATGTTCAAAAGTCCGTATATATACCGCGATTTTAAATTTCAAAAAAGTACACATTCAACAGTCCAACACTGTACACTCCTCTAAAAGTTATAGTTGACGTTATAAACTCATCATGCTGAAGAAAATCTTGATCCTGGTCATTGCTGTTATAGGTAAGAAGAATATTCTTTGATAATCATATAAGAAATCTTTTTTTGACTAATGAATACAATTATTTTTAACTCAATTTATTTTTACAGCAATTGCTTCAGCGCGAATGTTCTCAAAGAATAATGGTACGTAAATTCAATCAAATAATCTATTAGTAAACTGAGAGTCAATAGTAAAGTGAAGAACAAAAATGTTCAAATCAACTTTTAATGGAAGCTAAATCTTTGTTATTCTAATTTCAATTATTTAACATTAGGGAGATGTCCAGCCCCTGTCTACAGAAACGATTGCAACATTTGCCACTGTACAACTGAAGGTATCAACTGTACAGTTCTTAACTGCGATATTCTTCTAGATAGTGTGAAGAGAGGTAACGCCGTTGCAAACAGCAATCTTCCACAATGTAAGTAGAAGTGTTATAAATTCAGGTAATTATATAAAATCAAAAGAGCTTAATTAATCAAGTCGAATTTTTGATAATTTCAGGGCCTGGCATACACAACGTGACAGCAGTTGGTCAAGTACATAATTGGCAATGCGGCTACTGCGTTATGATTCATGCAAAAATAGCTGTTTGCGAGTCAGAATGTCGTCCAAAATTCAAATGGGGAAGACGCACTCCAATCAGTCAAATTCTATTAGACAACTGAAGTAATACACCTATATTCTCCATTGAAGGATAACCGAAAGCCTTGTATATTTCGAATTTTTGAACTAATTGTTTAACAATATTTATTAATATTTTTATCTTAAAAAAGTGGCAACGACTGACAAAAGTAATTAAAAAGTCTATGCTTCTGTTATTTCATGAAAAAAAATGATAATTATTGCTAAACAATGAATTTTGAAAATTTAAAAGTCGATGAGTCTTTGGTTACGCCTTAAATGGGAACTTGTACCATGGAATTAATTGGCAATGTCTATTGCAAATGTAATGATGAACTTCATATATAACCAATAAATTTATCAAAAAATTGATGAATTTTCTCAGTTATTGTTCATTAATCTTATTCATTAATGATTTCCTATCACTTAATTTATTTTCAATAAGTCAATTTCAGTGATGATTATTTCCATCTCAGACTATAACATCTAAGCAAAAGTATTTCAAGCAAATAAGCAATTATATATCATGCAATAATATCTCGTGTAAAATGGTTTGACAATTTTATTACAAACAATATATCTCATTTAAATATTCCTACACTAATATTAATCACAATTGATAACATTATAATTTGTATAAAAAAATAGGTTTCATTGGATTTCTATTTCATCATGTTATTTTTGCTTAATGTTTTTACTATCCAAAAATTTGTATTATGAACCATAAATTGTAAATCATAAATTATAATCAAAGTATCATTTATATCACTAGTATCACTAAAGATTCACCATAAATGTCTTTCAAATAATTAATTTAATTTAATTATTAATTTCTTGGCTTCATTTTTAATTTTCATTGATATTTTTTGGCAAAGACAAAATTTTCATATCCATTAATAAAATAAAATTCCAAGCAGCACAATTTTTATTAATGAGAAGTAATCCACAGATAAAACTATTTGCAATACCAAAAATGAATGAAATAGTGGATAGATTTTGCACGAGTTAGAACTAGATTAAAGCCGCATCAAAAGCCAGGATGGATATATAATTACATCGTTGGTGCTATCGGGTTGAAAATAATAGGCGTGATGTTAACGTGTACCCCCCAATCTACTCTCTCTCTCTCTCTCTCTCTTTCACTTACACGCACGCGCATCCCGAAGGTGTAATTAGGTTGTATCGGGTTCATAGCACACTGAAGCGCGGCTACAAACACATTAGATTCTAATGGTACGTTATTATATTTCAACGAGACTCAAATGAAGTATCCTGGAGAGAATCCCTCTTCTCTTTCAATCTCTCCTTATTACTTTTACAATCTTTACCCCCCTTCCCTTCTCTCCGCATGTCGCCCTCTCCTGCATAAGCCCTTCTTCAGTGCTCCTTCGTTAACGTTCGATAGCTTTATTACTGATACTTTTGACGTCTTATCGACATTAATGAGCAGACGAAAACGTCTTGTCAATGTTCAAATTTTTAAGGAGAAGAAGGATGAATTTGAGGAGACAGGACTTTGTCATTTGACTCTAATGAAAAATATCAAGAAAATTCTTCTCCAATTATCTTTGAATTTTTTAAGACAATCTATTTTCCTTTGTCGATTTTGGTCACTTTTGATAGAATAGCATGAGGAGATTTTTTTTAAATTCAGTTTATCCCATGTTACCGGACAAATAAGGCCAAAATTAATTTTTGAAAATAATTAAATTAACATTGAAACTCCATAAGCGAGGTTCAGTTTCAGTTTCACTGCGAAAAATTCATGATCACAGACCTATTTTTTCCTTATATAACCTTATATGCTTTTTGTTCGTCAGAATGTGTATTAATTTTTGAAATCATGAAAAATGCATGTTACCGGACATATAGCGTCTAATTCAATTAATTGCATGAAAACATCAATGGCGGCCATATTGGTATTTGAAATCCGAGGATTCTCCAATCCCAGTCCTCGATGCTGGGACAACGCGAGTCAAATGCGGAGCAATATTGAATATTCATAATATTATTTATTAACAATTCATCATCTTGGACATCATTTTAGTATCGGTAAAATGTTGAAAAATCGAAATAGTTATAGTAATTATAATAACTAAAAGGAAAAAAAAATTCGATAATTTGAACCTGCCACTAGGATTACCTTAAACTGCAGGATTCCTTCAATTTCCGTTTTTTTTCATCGAAAATTACTGAGATTTCACCGAATTGCATTATTCTCCTGTTTTTTAACTACTGAGACAAAGGCAAATACTGAAGAAGAAACCAGAAAAATAGAAGAACAAATACATATTTCTTCCTGTGGGTTTTCTCTCTTTCCGTTGACGATATGTCACTGAAGAATATAAACAAACTCTCGTGTTCACGTACGTTTTATTCGCGGAGTATGCGCTTACTGAAAAAAAAGAAGTTGTGGATACCCCCTCTGAAAGAAGAAGAGCTGTGTGCTGTGAGTTGAAAGAGAAGACGAAGAGGAGACCAAAAAACCAAGAACAATGGCTGAAGAAATACACGCATATATTTTTTTCTTCCTTTTCCTTTTTTTTCCTTTCTTTCTTTGGTTTTGTTGCCTTATTTTTTTTTTTTTTTTTTTTTAGCAAAAAGGCACAAGGTATTACGCGTAATGTAGGCATGGTTCCTCTCTATTATTCCCTTGGAGCTATGTTATATACATATATTTACTGGTGTATGCCCGTGTTGTTGCATGTAAAAGGAAACCAAGAGAAAAAACAAAAGAAATAGAAAGTCTCATGGACTTTTCTTCTTTTTTCAATTCTTACACTCACCAGTGTCGCAGCGACATTTCCATTATCCGCAGTAGGATTTTCCACCCTGCGGGCAGTTTAACTGTAGACCAAGAACAAGAGAAAAGAAAAATATACAAAAGAATAGCTCTGACACTTCAATCGCAGTAAGTCGTGAATAATCTCACGAATTTAATTCTCAATGCGTTGAATAATAATTTTTGATATTTAAGAAAGTTATGAAAATAATGGAAATATAGTCAGATGGATTAAGGTATTTGTATGAAATTTCATGTCATCTGGATATTTTCTTCCAATTTTGGGAAATAACTATTCATGTTATTTCTGATTTTTGTGGAAAATTTGAAAATTTTCGACCACGTAATTAATGAGATATTCAATCTCAAAGTTGGAACTTTCAACACAGAGTAAATGATGAAACCTCAAAAATCAGTAACATTCGGCAGGTTTTCTTTTTTTTTTCGAAAACTATTTCAGGAATTTTTATGAAAAAATATGTAGGGATTCTTTCGATATTTTGGAGTAATTGAAAATTAATTCAATTTTTTTTACCACGTATTTTTTTTTCTTTAATTTTGAAGACAGGAGAATTTGGAAAAATCTACGATTGAGTAGGGCAATCAGCTGACCACTGCTTGGACGTGATTGGCCGTTCCGTTCGACATAGTTGTGTGTGTGCTCCACTGTCCTATACGTGCAATGAATGTTTAGATGTGTGCATACAGCACCATATCATTTGGAGAATATCGAGAATTTCCTGAAAAATCTTATAATTTTCGTTAAATTTATAATTAGATGCAAAATTTCATACTTCAATATCGAATAAATGAATTTTGGATATATCAGAAGAAAAATGAATATATAATATATGATCTGAGAATCCTCTCCATGAAGGGCCTGGCACCTCAATTTTTATACATGCCTTTTTCATAAAACTACCTTAATCACAGAGAAATAATTATTCTCGTTTGTGCTTTAAAATGTACAATAAAGAGAGAAAAGTGGCAAAAACAATGAAATATTGATACCATTGGTCCTAAACAAATAATTTTTTTTCAAAATAATTCAAAAGTTGTTGAATCAACTGAATTTAATTAATTCAAATAGATTAAATATTCGAATTAACTAAATTTAGTAGTCACTAATTTTTTAAAATTATTTTGAGAAAAAATATTTGTTTAGGATCAATGGTATCAATTTTTGATTGTTTTTACCATTTCTTTTTTTCTCAGTGTATTCATCGTCAATGCTATCTGAATGACTCTCCGATGCACACTCTCGCTTCGTAATTATACCAACGGAATTTCCAAATGTAACATTGTTTCAAAACGATCGTTTAAAGTCATTTAGAGAAACTTTGTTAGTGAAAACAAATGGAATCTAGTGATAGAGTTGAATAAAATAAGAGAAATGCAAAGAGAGAATGGAGAAATGAGACTGAAGAAAATTACGAGAGTTGAGGATGCTTCATCGCTTTTCAACAACTCAGACTTCACTTTACAAATGTTTTCAGACATCCTATTATTTTTAACCATAAATTCATTTTTATTTCTCATTTCTCATCATTTTGCATTCTATTACTTTCCTCTTTTCCTTTGTTTTTTACCTATTTCTTGTAACTTGTGCTTTTATTTTTGCTTCCGCGTTTGTAAATCCTGCATTTTCGCTGAGCGCGCTTTCTTTTTTTTTTATCCCACAGTTCCAGGACAAAGCAGGCAGGATTTTGCGTTGGAATTTTTACCCAGTCCCTCCCCCCGCCCCATTTTCTCTCAGGAATTGTCTCGAAAAAAAAGCCTATACGAATATGTACACTACGTGAACGTCGAGACGACGTTTTTCCACTCGTCTGTTTCATCGTTTCAAATATTGTGTTTTTTTTTTCCCCCATTTTCTCCTTCTATTTCTGTTATTTTTCCACATCTCATTCGCCTCCTGGGGGAGGCAAACTGACGTGCGCATGCATCAGTCAGAGATTATAAATGACGTGACAACGATTTGCACAGTGATTATTTTTAATATATTTTTTCATTCATTCACAACACCTGGGGGCATTAATTAATTTTAGAAAGAATTTTTCCATTTTTTTTGATAAAACTAAATATAATCATTGCTTGAAATGATTAATTATTTCAGTGAACTCGAGTACAGTTGAGTCCTCATTTTTTTGATGTCATATCAAAAATGATATTTTTTCAAATTTCTCTGAATTTTTTCAGAATTCTCATTCGTGCAGTTTATGAGATATGAATTATCAAAGTTACTGAAAATAGCTGTGGGGGGGGGGGGGGGGGATGAAACGCTCTAAATCGGACAGAAATAACGAAATTACTAAAAAACCACAGGGTTGACCCATTTTTTAAAAACTATTTGCGAAGAGAACAGCATTTTAACTGAATAATAGAAGAAAAAAATAATCAATTCACTGTATAGTTATTGAGAAATTTTAATTAGAAGATAGTCGTAACTATTTGCCTCTCTTTCTATCTCATGTATGAGATAGGAGATTGATACAAAAAAAAATTCGAGAGAAAAAAAATATATTCACAAGCTGAAGATATGACTTTCGAATAGTTTAATCACTATTTTCGGGTAAATTAAAGCACATTTTCCCCGAATTAACAGCAATCAATTGGAAATAAACCTGAAAATCCTCATTTTTCTCTGTTTTATCAACCGTACTTCAGGAGACTACCTCAAAAATGTGAGAAACATCATTTCAAGTGGAAATTGTCTATTATTGAAGCGTATTTCAGTCTGAAACGGAATTTTCCGCGATTTTCAAAAGGATCTAGAAAACCATTGGGTTCAGGAGAATTTATAAAGAAACCTTTTTTATGAAGAATTGAATTCTCTACAAAAAACGTCTCTTGACGAATTCTCCTAAACCCAACGGTTTGGGAGATCCCTTTAAATAATGAAATGAAAGTGAAAAATTTTAAAAATACTGCTGAATTTCAAGTTTCACGATATTCATTTATTTGCCTTGATGAGAATATCATCGAAGCAATATCATAGAAGATTAGTAATGTTAAAAAAAATTCGAGAAACAAGAAAAAATTATATTCACAAGCTGAAGATATGACTTTCGAATAGTTTAATCACTATTTTCGGGTAATTGAAGCGCATTTTCTCGAATTATAAGCAATTAATTGGAAACTAACCTACAAATCCTCATTTTTTCCTGTTTTATCGACTGTACTTTGGGATACTACCTTAAATTAGAAAATTTCATATTTATTTCTTTCATTCATCGATAAATGAAATTATTCACTGGATTAATTCAATTAAATTCACTGCACCATTTCAGTAGTTTTTAAGGTTAATACGCTGCTGGACATGGAAAATTGACTGAGGAAATCTCTCTAATGCTAGAGAGAACTGATAGAAATTGTAGATACTGAAGTTTGGAAACTACCTCTGCGGTTATTGGATGCATACATGGATTCTATATGCTCGTACATTGGAAATCTCTGACTATTTGCTGAGTTATCAGAGAATCAAGTGGCACTAAAACTCGAGTCAAGTTGTTCAGCTTCTGCCCATCATGCCATTCAGAGGATGTTTCGTAGTAAACAAAGAATGAGGGTGAAAATAGAGTAACATGAGCATATGGATGAGAGCTTATTGAGATTAATTTCTCTTGATGGGGCTGATAAAGAGAGAAGAGATAATTTGGTGTGCACTGAGAAAAAAAAAAGTGGTAAAACGTATCAAATCAAATGTTTCATTGGTCCTTAGAAATTATATTTTTCAATTTTTTTTAAATAATTAGAAAAGTTGTTGAATTCAATGAATTTTATTTAATCAAAGACTTGATTTGTTTGAATTAACAAAATTCAGTAAATTCAACAATTTTTTTAATTATTAAAAAAAATATTTTTTAAGGACCAATGAAATAAATATTTGCTAGAGTTTAATGGGGAAAAGTTTAATATTCGAATTCCGTAGAATAGAGATGAAACAGAAAAAATATAATTATTTTTGTGATCAACCTCAATAAAATATCTCGGAAACTAAATGAGATGAGGCTAAAAGGGCGTATCTCCATTATTTCCCAAAAAGGTATATTCTCAAGAAAAAAAGCTAATTTCGATTGTTTAAATGATTTTTTATTTATTTTTCTTATATAAAGCTATTGTAGCTTCTATTAAAGCTAATTCAGCACGACACAAAAAGCTGAATTTTTTACATACATGCATTATTTCTTAATGTTTTACCTTACATTATTACTTTTTCTTTACCTTCACAATTTAATTTTACATTTTTCTAAAAAAAAGATATATATTTCAAGACGTTGACATCATATGACCTACAAGGAACGTTTAAATGCTGAATTGAGCTGTAATGAACGCTCTCATTTTTTAAATAAGTTAAATGCAATTTATCATATCAAAAATGGACTTACATTCATTTTAATTATTTTAGCAAGTTACAATAGAATTTTCAACATATTTGCATAAAGTGCCATCATACTTTGATTTCGATTGACTATAATCATTATCATTGTTATTGGCATTTTTCTTAATTGATTCATGTCAAACAAATGTCAACAAATAAATCGACTGTTTTATCGATTTTCGTAGGAATTTTTCTTCTTTTAGCTTGCAAATTCCACTCTTTTCGTAAATTCCAGTTCAATGGAAGTTCAATTGAGAAATACAAACGCCAGACACTGGAGCTTCGTGCCAAGTTCATAACAACAGTGGTTCACAAGTATAAGAGCCATTTCCTAGTCAATCCAAACAAAACTAGGCACAAAGTTAAGCCCCAAACTTCACTGATCCAGACTGTACCAGATCTCGTCACTTGTGAGTACACAGACTGAGCGGAAGGAAGTGGCTGCACTACCGTGCCTCTTCAAATTTCTCCCCTTATTCGTTATATTTGTATCTATTCTGCTAGTTGTTTCTTGAATTATTCTACTTGTCAGAATGCACTGTCTCTTTCATGATTTTAATTACAAAATTTACGTCATCCTGCAGATCTAAAAATATAAGAATTCTGCTGAATTTGAGTCTGAATCTCATTCAATTAAATTTCTCGTCTTTTCCACTTGAAAATTTGATTTTTACCATTTTTCTTTAAAAAAAAATCATTATATTCATCTATTTTTATCTTTTTCGTTTAAAATTACACTTGCTTTTACTTCACGATCAATATACTGTGGTTACCCCACTTCTTGTGGTACTCGACCGTAAAGAGAGATAAGACGAGTAAAGTTCTTACCCCGGAAGAACTTCTTCTAATATCTTGCTCGTTTGCAAGCATTTAAAATCCGTAAATTTTCATAACGCTCTGACGGCATTTTGCTTCGTTAAACGGCAAAGTTTTTCTCTCACAGCTATTTTTTTTTTCTGTGATCATACTTTTTTTTTCTTCTTCTTATTCTCTCTTCGATGAAGTTATTGCTGTTGAAGTAAATATTGATTAATCTGTTATCAATTACATACTGTTCATCGTAATCAAGAATTCATTACTTTTTTTTCCATTTTTTTTCCGAAAATCTTCTAGAATTTTCCCAAATTGAAGACTGTCAGCGTTTTTTTATCCACATGATCTCTTGAAAATGAGTATTTTTTTCACAAAATTTGGAATTTTCTGAGATTTTCTAGAACTTACGATTTTATTTTCAATTTTTTTCCAAAACTATTCCACGATTTTCTTAAATTGAACTCCGGTAACTCTTTTTCGCTCACATGATTCTTTGAAAATCAATATTTTCTTCCCCCAATTTGGAATTTTCTGAGATTTTCCAGAATTTGTATTTTTTTATTTCCGGATATCTTTCAGAATTTTCCCAAATTGAACTCGGACAATCATCCCTCGTCCACATGGTTTCTTAAGAGTTTCTATTTTTCTGAAATTATGAATTTTCTGAGATTTTCAAGAATTTGTGATTTTATTTTTTAAATTTTTTTCATAAATTCTCCAGAATTTTTCAAAATTTTCCCAAAATTGAACTCCATCAATTTTTTTCCACCCACATGATTTTTTAAAGATCGGTATTTTTTCCTCAATCTGAAATTTCTTGAGATTTTCATGATTTTTATTTGCAAAATGTTTTCGAAAATTTTCCAGAATATTTGCTCACTGTTCATCGCAATCCTCCAATGAAAAGATTCCTCAACAAATTAATTGCCTCAAAAAAAATAAAAAAGAAACCAGTCCCTCAAATTTTCCAACATCTCTATGACTTATCATCATATCTATTCATGAGAAAACACAAAAAGACGTTAATGCAAACGTTGGACTACGTCAACGCTTGGTGACAAGAAGCCTCCGTTAAACACTATCTCTCCCGTAAGATGAGCTATGATGCTGCACGTTAAAGTTACCGGCTTAGTGTCAGGACCTTGACAAATTGTGTGCCTTTTCCCCCTTACCTCGCAATTTCCATCCCTCTTCTCACTGTACTATATGCCTCTCTCCAGCCCGCAATCTTCATTCCATCCTTCTTCATATCTCTTTCTCTCCCTCTCATACACACACACACACACACACACTTTCTCTTCGTATACCTCATGACAATGCCACGATGGATGCTGTCATCGTAGTTTCGTAAACCGTAAAACTCTCCCGTCAGCCAGATGAATATGCCAACGTCGTTGCTGTCAACGTTAGACGAGTGAATTTTTTTTTTTACTGATCAGAGTTGCACAGCAGTAATCTCTGTCTCTTCAAGTACATTGTGATAAATAAAAAATACGTCGTAATTCATCAAAAAAAAAGTACGACAAGTCAAAAAAAATCAGATAAAATATTATTGAAAAGTGTCTATTCATTGGTTATTGATGAAAAAAAAAAAAAAAACTCCATTTTCATCAATTTTATGAGTACAAATTTGCGCCAAAATTCAACGCCTCTATTGTCACAATATTCTCGCAATATTTCTCAGTAAAAAAGACTTTACCCCCCCCCCCAAAGATTAATCTCACAGTGCTTTGAGTATACCACCATCCGTGACTCTCTCAGACACGTGTTACCCATTCGTTTCTTATATTCAAAAACCACTGTAGAATGAAGATTCTCTCATTCACAAGTATATATATATTATATATGTGTATATGTGCAGTCTGGGTGTTCTGTGCACAGCCCCATAGCATTCACGATGACGCTCGATTAACCAATCTTCCTTCATCTAACGTCTCTCGCTGTATCTTTTAATTTTTCATTCTTTTTCTCCTCTTTTTTTTCTCCCTTTTTTTTTTCCTACATTTCACTGAGAGTTGAAACGCCACTCGTGCATACGATAAAGATCTCATCGTTTGAGAAAGGAAATTTGCTAAAATTACGAGACTAAAAAGCAGTGGAAGGCAAAAAATATTTTTTAACACATTACTTTGATGTACGAAAATAGGTGAGCATCAAAGATTGAGGATTCAGCTAATTTTAGAATAAAACTGATAAAAATAGAGATTGAGGAAATTCATTTGGTAATGATTTAATTAGTAAAAAAAATCACTACGACTAGTGTAGTCATAATCTGTACATCGGATTTACACTAGGAATGCTTTCTCATGAATCATAATTTTTATTTTGGAAAAAATCGACTTTATAGAAATAATTTCTTTCAATGATCACTGAGAAAGAGATAAACTCTTTTACATTCCCAGTGAATTCTGAATGATTTTCTGTACAAATGTAGTATACATTGCGTTATTCAGAAAGCACTCTTTTTAGTCTGAAAAAACGCGCAGTTCTGACATTAAATTGAGAAAAAAAATTTTGTTGTAAGAAAATTTACTTAGTTAAAGAAAATCTACTTTACTCCAGAAAATTTCAATATATATAGATATAGAAATCCTGAAGGAAAATTTTGTTAAAAGACAATTTTTTTGCAACAAGAATTTTTTTTTCTCAGCGCATTGACTTGCGAGTAATGAGGTTAAAATGCAGAAAATCAGTATTTTTCGAGACAAATTAATTTATTCTGAAGTTCACAAGTATCAAATGCATTTTGGGAAGCTCTCAAAATACTCTTTACATATTTTTATTTATTTATTATGGAGGTTCCATTCCAATCTAATCGTCAGTGGCCACAAATTTCATATTTAATCACGAAAAATCACAAGGGACCGGAGAATTTGAAATTTTAACATGTGACTTTTTACATACTCATGAGTCTATTCATTTTTTTTCATCAATATCTAATCGTTGATTCAATCATCAGATAAATTGCCTTAAATTTGTTCAATAATCCCGTTTTTTTTTTTCATTTTCTTCTTCATATAATGTTTTTTTTGGACTTTCGTAATTCTATGTACGTCCACAGGAACCAACGAACCCATGGGAATAAACAGAGAACATCCCACTGCGTTATTCCTGTGTCCCGTGACACTCGGGGAAATCGTACTGAAATATTAAACACCCTCACCTCTCTTTCTCTCTTCAATCCATGTGTTCATTCTCTCTGTCCGTCCTCTCTCTGCCTCTTTTCCACGTTATTCAAGCCTTTGTTCCGATATTCGCATGTACCAGAGCAGAGCTCTATCAAACGGTGAATATTATAATTGGTTGAACGATAACGCGTTCATGGCGTAAACTCATTTATGACCTCGTTTCTATGTACCTAGTTTATGGTAAATGCATCTTGTCAGTTCTGGAAGAAGAAAGAGGGCAACCCTTTTGCTCTTGTACGTTTGCGTTGATTCAACACTAAATACTGAAGCACAAAACTGTTTTTGTCACTGAAACTACACGGACGATCAACTCCACTTCACTGCAGGCCTAATCGTTGAATTATTCGTGGGAAATACTACTTTTTTTTCATAATCCAAAGTGAGCTAATGACGTAATTGTTGCGTAGTCATTTCGAATTAATTCTGAACGAGTTTTTATGGAGCTTTAACAAATTTTTATTAACGTGAATAAAATAGTGCTATATACATATTTAATGTAATATACATGTTGACAAGCTTAATACTAATTATTTTCCATAGCCAATAATTTTTTAAGAGCACCTTGGAAACTAAGCGAGATGAAGCGATTTTGCTGGAATTATTTTTTGAAAATAAGTCTTGAAATTATGTACAAATAGGAGAGGGAAATTGCGTTATCTCGTTTAGTTTCCGAGATATTTTTGGAAGAATATCGAAAAAGTAATTCGACTCATCCTGTTCCATTCCTCAATAACTGATAGAGAAGATTGGGGTAAAATGGACCTGCATGTCTAAATGATTCTGAATTTTTTCTGCGAGTTTCCCAAAAAATCTGAAAAAATTCTCTGACAATGTTCACATATTGGAGCATCTTCTCAAATTTTACCAGAAATTTTAAAGAAGTCCTTCACTCCAAAAAAAATCGCTGAATTGTGTTGCTATGGAGGTCTACTTTGCCCCACTCTTTCCTATCTGCAGATGAATAGATAATTATTCAGCTCATCTTCACTGCAGATATTAGTTTTCAAAAATTCATTTTTATCCATGATCTTTTGACGTAAGAAATGCCCTGAATTTAATTCCCCTCCATTCATCCCCTATTTTCAAGTTATTTATTGAAATTTTTTTCGACATTATTACTGTCTTCAGTACGTGGAAATATCATCGATTGAATCGTCAATGTCAGAGTTGAATGATGCATGTACATGCATATCTCACCTACAATACTGCCAATCATGAATTTTGACGTTGTACCTAAGCGCGCGTCAGTTAGACCCAGTGACCTCAATTTGAATTGTAAGCTCCCCTCCCCCCCCCCCCCCCCTTTAAGCCATTTAATTAGAGAAGAAATGAAATACCATGCTAAATCGATATACCGCTTCTACGTGTATAAATTACCATATTCAAATTTCTATCAAAATTTCATCGTAACAGAGTATTAAGACATTGAAATACGATATTGAGTATATTTACGTCACAAATAGAACATCGAGTTGAATTAAGTGGTTTTTGTAGAGCTCAGTAGGTCGAGTTATTGTATTTTCACTGTTTTATTTCCACCCCCCGACCCCCCTTTCATTCTCTCCTTCTCTGTGAATGAAACGAAAAATAAATAAACTTCACACGACAGTTGAATTCAAAACCGTCACAGACGGTTTTGTTAAATGTGTGTGTGTGTGTGTGTGTGTGACTTTGCCTGTAACCAAACGTACTTTAACGAGTCTCTTAATTATAACTCGGCGTTTCACGAAGAAAAAATAAATGAAAAATGTGGTTTCACCTGCGATTCTCTATTTTGATTTTTTTTTTTTCAAATTACTTGAATTTCATAATTGAAAGAAAAAATGAATTCAAGATCTGCAATTTTTTCCTCATTAATTTTTCTTCTAATTGGAAGAAAATTGAAAAATCACGAGTGCGGAATATCTCAAGGGAGTTCAATCATATATTGCACTAGTCGTTGAGTGTGTTCTAAGAAACAAATGAAAAAAAAACACCCACACCGCAAAAACTAATGTTTTACAGATGTCTTAATTTAAGATATCAATTAGAGAAAAATATCTTAAAATTGAAAGTATCTTGAAGCTGGGTAAGTGAAATGGAAAACGTTTGAAATTGGGAAATGGTACATGTTTTAAAAAGTGACAAAACATTATTTTGTATCTGAAAAATTAAGATGAATATATTCAGCTGCTTTTTATGTTTGAAATTAAGATATTTTTCAATTTTTCAGTCATTGGAGCTTGAAGGTATATGGCGAAACTCAGTTGCTAAATGCTATTCAGACACATCAGTGTAAAACATTTTTCTTTTCTTATTCAAGTATTGTAATTTCCTACACAAATATGGAAACAATGATAACGTGGATTGAATAAATAAGAAAAAATTAATATACAAATTTTTAATCGATTTTTTTCCACCTTCCAGTCTCCCGAAATTCATTCAATTCAGTTCCTATAGGAATTCTATGACAGGATATTCTATGACAGGATACGTATACATTTATAGGTTTATGTCAGTGAAAAATGAGACACTTTGGCAGATTCAAACATTTAAAGATCACTGAATCGTCACTACCAAAAAAATCTTTAAAATGTTTTAAAAGTGTCTACAAAAGTGTCTTAATGTCAAACATTAGTTATTTATTTATTTTTGACAATACAAAACGATCAATCGACTTGAAATTTAACGATACCATTCAGATTCCTATAAACTTTCATTTAAAATTCATTTCATATTTGAATCTATCAATTCATGCAATGATAAAATTACTTCAATGAAGAGATTTTTGAGTGCAAATAATCTCATTCAAGTATAAATAACACATTTAATTATGTAATTAATTAATTAATTGCATCATGTTTATTCCAAACACAGTGCTTGAAGTGTGATTGAAGCAGACATAGGTTTGGGTGTCACTGTTGTACGTAGTAATACCTGTATGAGGAGTCTATATGTAAGGGTCTCGATGGGGGCTGAAGGTAAAAGGGTTGAACTACTTCGTTGGGTTTGAGCCACATTCAGACTGACACGCTAATGCGGGTGAATCCATTTAGCGACCGCAGTCTCAGGGCTCACTGTGCGAGTGAAGGGTTAAGAGAGAGAGAGAGAGAAAGAGAAGTGGAAGGGATACATAGACACCTTGGTGTAGGTTAGAGTACGAATGGTCCACATTCTCCCGTAGGAAATCCTCTTCACGTACATGGTACACGTCCTTCGTCATCAATGCCCAAGAGAATGAAACAACTTGTGGAAGACACGAGACATTTTATAAGTTTAACTTTTGTCATTATCAATTTTTCATTGCAATTAATTTGAAAGCAATTAAATTATTGATTTTGCAATATTTTCCGATGATTTAGGTAGTTTAAGGGGATTGGGGAGTTATCTCCTAAATATAGAATCATTTTCAGAATCATACAGGACGTTCCTAATGTCATCATTATTATGTAGTATTTTTTTCAAAATTTTCATGTATTTTGTTTTACACTAATTACACTGCAAATCCAGGGGTCTCATTTTGAGACCCCAAGGGTCTCATTTTGTAGACACTTTTGAGACCCCAAAAGGGTCTCATTCTGAGACCCCAAGGGGTCTCATTCTGAGACACAATGGCGGCCGAGCTGGGGAATTTTGTCGATAATGCAGAGATAGAATTCCCCAGTTATGTAAGATAACGATCAATGTTAATAATATAAAGAATTATAGAATTGAATTCTGAACTCCGCATAATTATTTGTTGATATTCATCAAAAAATTCGAGACAAAATTTTCATCATCAAAAAAATTTCCATTCAGAAAATCCTTCTATACATTATCTGAAATACGCTGAGAAAAAAAAGTAATAAAAAATATCAAATATTAGTTTTTCCATTGGTCAACTAATAATTAGAAAAATTGTTGGATTTACTGAATTTCCCTCATTTAAACAAATCAATTTTCTAAATTTATTAAATTTCTCTCATCTGAACAAATGTACTGTTTGAATAAACGAAAGTCAATAACTTCTTTAACTATTTCGAAAAAATATTTTCGAAGGACCAATAGCACAAATATTTGAAATATTTGAAAAACCAATAGGTTTCAATTTTTCTATGTAACTTATTCTGTTGAAATTTTTTCTATAGAAATTTCTCGGCATAAGTTTCCTCTCCATTCGTTTTTTCGTTTTTCATTGAGAATTTCAAACTAAACAAGCCGGGGATTTTCAGTCGAAGAATTTTTAGCAAAAAAAGAGACAGAATTAGTTGTATCAGAAACTCAGACTATTTTTTTTTCTATTCAATTGCTTTATTCTAAATGATATTTGGGAGGATCGTAGCATGCTCAATAGAATTGATTTCGTACGATGACATTAAATGTCATCGTACGAACGAATTGATTTCGAATCCTGAAATAATTTTTTTTTTGTATCAAACTGGGATTATGAATATATTTTCTTCATTAAGAATGATTTTATTAGGTATTCTTTATGAACATTCAACAGAAGCAATGTTAATTTCATAGCAAATTGAAATAAATACATTGCAGTCTGAGAGGAAATAGATGAATATGAAGGGATCATTTTTGGAGAGATAGTGTCTTATATATTGATAGTAAGGGCAGTTTCTCTTAATGATAATTTATTTGTTCAGAAAAAAGTGAAACATTGTTCTATTTGTCTTTTCGTTATTCTTTTAATTTTTTTCCTCTTTTCTACCCCAGTGGACTTAACGTCGCGTCAAAGTGCCAATAATGTTAACAAATAAGAATAGCAATGTATTGGAGCAATAAGTTTTTTTTTTCTTGAAATATATTAGATTATTCAAAAGGGAACAACCCTGTGGAGGGAGGTGCAACGATGTACTATGTAAAGAGCCGAGAGGCTATACAAGGAACAAATAAATAATAATAATAATAATGTAAAAAATTGTGAGACGTGCGCTAACTTCGTTATCATATACTTTTGAAAAGCGAAAATATGAGATCCCTGGCGGTTTCGTAGTTACTGTTGAAAAACGATAAGTTCACGGTGAATTCACGATTAATTTCGCAGCGAAAAGCTGTCAACATATGCGCAATTTTTTTAAAATATTCGAGCGGTGAATAAATCGTCAATCTGGTGATTGCTCACACAAAAGTTTGAAATTGGAACGAACAATACTTTTAAAAATGTTGATTATTTGTATAAAGTCGTTAATAACAATTTATACAAGATGAACTTCTCGAATTTGATTCAGTGAATCTGTGAAGAGTGTAATGAGGAATAAAATGAGCCCTAGAAATGAAAAGTTGATTGAAAATTTAATTTTTTTAATTATTTTTCACATTCCTTTAAATCTTGAAAAATTTGATCATTATTTATTCGTTCCTTGTATAGCCTCTCGGCTCTCTACATAGTACTTCGTTACACCTCCCTCCACAGGGCTGCTCCCTTTTTAATAATCTAATATATTTCAAGAAATAAAATAACTTATTGCTCCAATACATTGCTATTCTTATTTGTTAACATTATTGGCACTTTGACGCGACGTTTAGTCCACTGGGGTCAAAAAAAGCAAAAAATTAAAAGAATGACGAAAAGAAAAATAGAACAATTTTTTACATTTTTCTGAACAAATAAATTATTATTAAGAAAAAATGCCCTTACTATCAATATATAAGACACTATCTCTCCAAAATGATCCCTTCATATTCATCCATTTCCTCTCAGATTGCAATGTATTTCATTTAATTTGCTGTGAAATTAACATTGCTTCTGTTGAATGTTCATAAAGAATACCTAATGAAATCATTCTTAATGAAGAAAATATATTCATAATCCCAGTTTGATACAAAAAAAAAAATTATTTCAGGATTCGAAATCAATTCGTTCGTACGATGACAATCAATGTCCTCGTACGAAATCAATTCTATTGAGAATGCTACGATCCTCCCAAACATCATTTAGAATAAAGCAATTGGATAGAAAATTGATACAACTAATTCTGTCTCTTTTTTTGCTAAAAATTTTTCGAAAATCCCCGGCTTGTTTAGTTGGAAGTTCTCAATGAAAAACGAAAAAACGAATGAAGAGGAAACTTATGCCGAGAAATTTCTATAGAAAAAATTTCAACAGAATAAGTTACATAGAGAAATTGAAACCTATTGGTTTTTCAAATATTTCAAATATTTGTGCCATTGATCCTTAGAAAATATTTTTTCAAAATAGTTAAAGAAGTTATTGAATTTCGTTTATTCAAACAGTACATTTGTTTAGATGAAAGAAATTTAATAAATTTAGAAGATTGATTTATTTAAATGCGGAAAATTCAGTAAATCCAACAATTTTTCTAATTATTAGTTGACCAATGGAAAAACTAATATTTGATATTTTTTATTACTTTTTTTTCTCAGCGTCTTCCAGATAATGTATAGGAGGAATTTCTGAATGGAAATTTTTTTGATGATGAAAATTTCGTCTCGAATTTTTTGATGAATATCAACAAATAATTACGCGGAGTTCAGAATTCAATTCTATAATTCTTTATATTATTAACATTGAGCGTTATCCTACATAGCTGGGGAATTCTATCTCTGCATTATCGACAAAATTCCCCAGCTCGGCCGCCATTGTGTCTCAGAATGAGACCCCTTGGGGTCTCAGAATGAGACCCTTTTGGGGTCTCAAAAGTGTCTACAAAATGAGACCCTTGGGGTCTCAAAATGAGACCCCTGGATTTGCAGTGTAACAGTCAAAATTGCATTCTATACATGGGCTTTTATGCATCAAATCTGGTTTAACATCGATCTGCGCTATCAACTCAGGTGGTAACAAAGGTTTCCTTCTATGACAGATTTTATGCATAAGAGCCAATGTATGAAATGCAATTTTGACTGTTAATTAGTCTAAAACAAAATAAATGAAAATTTTGAAAAATATACTACATAATAATGATGACAGTAGGAATGTCCTGTATGATTCTCAAAATGATTCCATATTTTGGAGATAACTCCTCAGACCCTTTAATCACTACACGAATTTAAAGATCAAAATATGAAATAAACTTTTTTAAGGATGAGAAGGACAGTGATTTCGTCAGTGTTTCAATCCTTGAACATGAAAAAATGAGTTTTTAAATTCCTCATTAAAATTGTTTTCAGGGAATTATGGAACGCTGCGGGTGTTCAAATATTATATTATTATCATTACATTTCACAGATACTTTTTTTTATTCTTTATTTAATTAGTTTGAGAATTATTTTGAAAAAAGCGTTGCATTCTAGGAAATTCTGGCGACACAAGTTGGCAGCACTTAAGTGCGAGTGACAATTTTTCGATCATTTTTATTAATTTTAATGCCAATTATTGACCCAATCGTCGTATAAAAATGTAACGTTTGTGCGGGAGGTAATTTCTTATCTATATCCGAAATTTCATCGAATTTGAAGGATTTTTCGAAGAGTTTCTCAAGCTTTTGTGAATTTTCCATAAGAACACATGTTAAACGATAGTTTTCAAAAAATTTATAACTTTTAAACAAGGTATGAAAAAAATCCAAAATTTTGCATACAGTTTCCTTATGAATTGGAGAACCTTGGAAAAAAAATTTCATTGAATTCTTACATTTTTAAATTTTAATAAAACACCGGTAGAACATCCTCAAATAAAAATTGAATTTTAAATTTTTCAAATTTTCATCTCATTATTATTTCTTTTCAACGAATATTCACGATTAACACATGAAATTTCGGATGAAATTGAATAAAGCTGTTCAGCAAAAGGCCTCAAGACACTGAGTGTATGAATGAATAATATAACCCTCATAAATTCTGCACTTGGAGAGAGGATCAAAGGGCATTAAACTACAATGAAATCAAATGAAAATCAAATAAATTTCCGTTTTACAATTTACTTTTCACTTTTATATATCCGTGTTAAATTTATTTTCTCTATTTTGCTCTTGATGCTCTCATTGTCGTTGGAAAATTGTGCAATAAAATTTAATAAAATTCTTCGTATGTATTTAAGTTTAAAAACGTTGAACCGAGAGAAAGAGGCAGAAAGTGAATTGAAAAGAATTTTGTAGAGTTACACAGAGAAAAAGAGAGAAAGAGAGAGAGAGAAATAAAAAGAAAGTAGTGATGGAAATGCTAGCGCCAGACACCAAAAAGGAGAGTAAGTAAGTGAGAGAATTGGCAAAAGGAGTGAGATGTATGGATTTGTGGAGGGAGCAAATGGTGGAAAATGCCGATGTCGCATACTGCGTTATATAGAAATAGCCAGCGGTGTGCCAGATGTTGCCCAAACCAATGGAAATGTAAAACTGTGTGACAAGTCCCGTGAAATAAAGTGGCTGAATACAATACAACTAAAATCCCTTGGTCGTATGTTGCACTACGTAACTGGCCCTCAGAGTTTTACGTGTGAACAAGCGAAAAGAAAATGTGTATATTCAATTTTATTCTCGGCAATTGTTTTTTTTTTTTTCATTTTTCCTCTAAAATTTTGCATTTTACACGCAACACTCCTACAGAGTGACAATTGAGGAGAGAGAGGGAAATTAGAAAAATTGAGCAATTAGTGATGCACTATTTTGTTACCAAGTGTTAATGCAATTAGCATAGTAGTGTGACGTAATGTAAACGATGTACATTGCACATACTAACGAGATCTAAATTAACTTCACGGTGTCAGTTTAGCCTACATGACTCGGAAACTTGGCGCTTATCTTCTGTGTATTCACTAGCGTTAGCTGTTTGTGGTCAAGAATGCAAATTTGTAATTGGGATGATGGCAAAAAGGGCTCTGTATCATTGAGTTCAGTTGAATGCATGAATATTGGCTAAAAGTATTGGATAATTCACTATTTTACATGGGAGTTTATTTAATTTGTAGAAACTAACGTTTATCGTCGATTTTTTTTTTTTTTGAAAAAAGAGGAATACAGTAGACTTTTGCAAGCTGCTCGTAATTCCCTTAATTCTTTTTTACGTCGTTCGATTGCTACTCCCACCACTGCAAATGTCCTGGGTCCGACATGTCAGATTCAGAGGGACTCCACTGACAAAAACTTTTCAGTCCCATTCTACTTGACCCTTTGACCTTTTTTGACTCTTCCGCAAATTGCATTTTTCTTAGAATCAAATGATTTCACAGTTCCATACACGAGAGTCTACTGTACCAAGACTCCAATGATAATCAATGTATCAAAAACTTTATTCGATTTTCGATAAAATCTCGAGTGACAATATAACATTAAGTATAAAGACAAACACAGCCTCCGGTTTGTCACTAGAATTTCCGGAAGTACAGTAACAATAACGGTACATAGTAAAGAGGGAATAGTAAGAGGATGTAGTGTATTACTATGGATAGTAAAGTACTCGATGTGGTATACCACAAGATTTGCCCAGTATAAGTTGTTGCATCAAGTTCCCAACGCTTCTTCGTTATTTCATCGTTCTCTCTTTCTACCATCACTTTTCACGAGCAAAAAGGCGCGCACCCAGATAGAGAGAAGATAAAATCTTCATAGTTTGGCAGGAAAGTTTGAATGAGTTAGTTTATGCAACCGGGGATATTTTCCTTTCTAATACAAATGTTTTTGGAGATGGGAGAGGGCTTCATCATCAAGAGTATTCATTAATTACTTCATCCACTGATGAACATGGAATTTTAGCGGTTAAAATGAAGGTAGATGGCATTTACCCTGCTGATTAATACCCAAGTTAATTGAAGCTGATTTTTTTTTCTTTTTTTGCTATTTTTCCTGCTAGCCGACTATTGAAAAAGTTTATTCCTGATAAATCAAAGACTTCAATCTCAAATCCTGCAATTTACTTCTCTGTTTTTTTTTCTCCTTTTTTCACCCATCTCCACTCCTCTTCGGCTTTTTCCTCTTTTTTTTTCTTCTTTTTATTCTACAGAAGATCCTCTGCGAAAAAAAGCTCGCCAGGCGTATTTATCTGGCAGCTACCTCGAATTCCAGGGGCTCATTTCAACCCCGCGAAATGCTACTCGCTTAGGTTGGTTGAATGGTAGAGATAGAAGAAGAGGTAGAGGGAAGGGTTTTAATTTTCCACCCCGGTGGACTCTACGCCGCAATCAATGAGAATTCGAGGGAAAAAGAGTGTAACGCCTCTACCGCGTTGGTGCGGTTTATACTAGTGGATGAAAAGAAATCTACGATCCGTTTTGGCCTGTCGCGATTACCCCGAGACTCTGGAATATCAAATGGAATTGTTGTTTGAAGAGTAAAAAAGAAAGCTGCCGATAATGAGTAATCTTTTATTTTTCATTGAACAATCATTTTTTTTATTCATTAAAATTACTATTTTCTCATTTGACATTTTCAAAATGATTCGGGATTTTTTTTGGAAGTTAAGACCTTCACAAAAAAATGTGAAAAAATTACTCAACAATATAGACATATTGCGCCATCTTCTCAAATTTTTTCAGATTTTTTTGCAAAGTCCTTCTTTCCGAAAAAAATTCCTCAATCATTTTGCCTCAGAGGTCCATTTTGCCCCCAGTTTCTCTTATATGTGAAGATACAGATGAAGCATGAAGTTAAAGGATGGATCACCCAGAGGGCACCCCCGCAGATTTCCCAAGCGATTGTCTCGCTGAGTCTCTAGGAGTCTCGTCAGACCATTCATCGGCTACGTGACGGGACTACAAAGATCATCCTGTAATGCTCTCCCTTCGTCATCGACCTCACCAAGACACTAGCCAAATGCCTCTCCACCATCTTACGTTTACCCTTCATACAGCTGTGTATAGTGGATGAATAGAGGGTGAAACTGGAGGAAAGCTGCACTGCGTTACTCCACTGGGAGCTTCTCTTCATTCCCTGTGTCACGGCAGCTCTTTGACCCTGGTATAATGTCTGATTGAAATAGCTGGGACAGGGTGGCCCTGCTTTGTCAGCTGAATTTTCGTAGAAGGATCGAGATGAAATAGGGGCATTACTTGATTTCGAAATTTTCTTCCTATTACGCGGTGATCAGTACGTAAAATCTTCCATAAAACCCAACTAAAATCACCAAAACAGGATTAGTCAATTTTTTCATTCAACAATTTTTCGAGAATATTTCGGAAACTCATGGTATTGCCTCTTTAGTCCTAATCCTTGTTCGTCTTACTATATAATAAAATATAATAAAATTCAGATTTGCCTGATGCAAAAATTCAGCTGACGCAAAATTCAGCTTCAAATGAGTCTTAATCGGGTCTTGAACGGGTCTTAATCGGATTTTAATCGGGTCTTAATTGGCTCTTAATCGGGTCTCAAACGAGTTTTAAACAGGTCTTAATAGGGTCTTAATCTTATTTTAATCGGGTCTTAAAGGGTCTTAATCAGGTCTCAAACGAGTCTTAATCGGATTTTAATCGGGTCTTAAACGGGTCTTAATCAGGTCTTAATAGGGTCTTAATGGGATTTGAATCTAGTCTTAATCGGGTATTAAAAAGATCTTAATTGGGTCTTAAACAGATTTCATAATCTTTACATGAGAGGAAGTTTCATGGATAGATGGAATTTCTTCTATTCTTCTAAGAGTAATTCAAAGAATCGTATATTTGACATTCGGACGAATATTGACTTTTCTCTTTATTTAGTGTGTGCTGGACGTGTGTGCTGAGTGAAGGAACTTTGTTTTTTTTTTCAAGTAATTGAGCAGAATTATTGAGAAGTCCATCTTGACCAAGAGATGAAGAGATGGATCAAGTAAATCCCTAACAAATCCAATAAACTTCTTTTTATAAGCAGAAAATGACTCTGTATCTCTAATCGTAGTACATTATTGTTATCAAAGTCAACTTGTGTGTGTCGAATTACGAAAAGTTTGAGGAGCAAAGTTTTTATTCATAGCTGGAAGGTCCATACGAACAGGGTAGCCAGTATGGTCGTATTAATTAGAGAGTCTTCCATGCACTCACGCATTCACCTCCATTTTGTCTCTTCATTTGCCCATCTTCTTCTCTGCTTTTCAACGTTGGATATCAAAATGCCCTCTCAACAAGTACCTGGCAGGGCTTGCCTTAAAGTACTGGGCGGTGTGGTTTCGTAAATTTAGCGGTCGGATTTCACACAGCCCAGTTGGGAGTTTAGCCCCACCGCGTTACAGTAGGGGGGGGGTCAAAGGGGGAGGGTAATTATTCAAGCGGCATCCCACTGTTACCCGGGGCTTGAGTCATGCAAGAGTGCGAAAGTGGTATGGCCGTTGAAGAGCGATACTAACTCTCTTCTGTCTTTCTCTATCTCTGTGTGTATTCCCGTTTTGTACACCGCGCAATCCATCATTCGGGTGAAAACGTTATGGGTGTTGGTGGGGTAAAATGGACATTAAGGATGAAATAGACGCTTTGAATTTTAGTAGGAATTTGATGTTTTACGAGATGAAAATCCTTGGAATTAGTTAAAGTATTTGAGTTGGGATTTTTCCAATAATTTCGTTGGGAAACTTGTGTTAGAATTGATTTTTCAGGTTTTTTTGATAATTCGATTGATTTGAATGAAAATTGGAAAAGTATCCCTTCTAGTTGTAAGAATTTCCCTTTTTTTAAAAAATATCTATGGTTTTTAATGATCGCAGCACAAAAAATCGGCGGCTAGCAAAAAGAGGCGCTAATTTTTCACAGACTTTAGCAGTTTTCAATCAATTTTCTAACAATTTCTAATGAATTTCTGACACACACTAATTTTTGATATTCTCAAAAGAAACAATGAAAATTTTCGAAACTTTAATTGAACACTAAATTCAGACGAAAATTAGAATTTTCCAAAAATCAATAGTAACACATGTTTTCCATCAGAAATTTCCTCAGTTTATTGAATGAAATCCTCGAAAACTTTCGATCTCTTCCAAACGAATTCCATTCACCCAAATCATAAAATGAAATCCCTCACCAATTTCCAAATTTCACAATCGTCATATTAATTGGAACAAGTTTGCCGAATACTTGGAGAATAAAACAATTGAATTCCATGAGATAATAAAAAAAGATTGACAATGATTCCTAGTCTATCCACGTTCCCGTAAACTCGAGGGTGACAATGAGAATTGACTACAGCCATAAAGAAAAAAAATATAAATAAATAAAAGAGGGGATGTCGTGTAATCTTGTGGATGACCCAGGCAAACACGTCCTTTTGCCTATATTCTTCACGAAGAAAAAAAGTATATATTTGTATTAGCCAAGTGTTTCCTCAGAATGAAGGTGATGATCCAAAAGAATAATCGGATATCATACAAATTTATCATGTCATATTCTTCATTTTTGACACTCAGCTGGACATATATTTTCCGCATACAATTGTATTGCATTTGGCTCATAATCCTCGACTCGATGAGAATTAAAGCGCAAATTCTTCCAAGATGATCTGCAACATTTTCGTAGAATAGCAAGATGACATGTTTCCTAATAATTTATCCTCTTTATTTCCACCCAGCTTTAGTAAAAGTGTAACGATATATTTGGATGCATTTGGATAAAAAAAAAGCCTTAGTACATAATACATCGTCTTCTTCGCACTGTCTCTGTAAATTATCGCTTTCTATTTTTCATCGCGTGTATATTCTGCAGTAGCACCAGCATTATAACTGATATTTTATATTCCCTTCCTTTGTCTCAGTTTTACCGAGTGTTGAAGTATAACTCAGTTGTGCTAGAATCACCACTTGATGCTAAGATTGAACATGAGAATGGTTCACGAATGATCATGAACTGAATTAAATATAAACCTAGAGAATAGTAAGAAGGATGTTATAGAGTTTTGTGGGATTACAATTATTTGATTTGAAAGAAATCTCGAACAGCCATCTATCGATAAATGAGGTGAAATAATTATGGGAAGAGTAGGGATAGAGATGAGAGTGTAGGTGAACAAGGGACACTTCTCGCTAAACGGTCGACCGTATAACACTTGAATTATTTTCCGCTAATATTAATAAATATAATTGTACTTGTCCTGAAGGAACGAGAAAATAACGTAAAATAGAAATTATAAGGTTCAAACGAGTGAACCATTAATTTAAGATAATAACTGAAAATCTATTATATCATTTATCATTTTTTTCTTTTATTTTACTCATTCAGTTATTGCTCCAATATAAAATAATGATTTCTGACGCGACTTTTATATTAATTCTCACATACGTAATTTTATTCTTTATATCTGTGAATGTGGACAAAATTGAATTCAGTTTCAACGTTATTTATAAAATTTATGTTTGATTAAAAATTCAAAGAAGAAAATCATGAACTTTTTTGCCACGAGAAATAAGTATATTTTGTTTTACTCTTATTTTTTTCACTTGATAAATCCACCAATCAATTAATTTCCTTCAATTATCAACATCATATTTTTTTTCAAGTAGATTAACAAATTCAAACAAAAAATTCATTAATTTCATTACAGTTTTGTTTACCGACCGTGTATAAACTATTTTTTGACATTTCGTGACATCATTTTAACGGCAATTTTCGTGATAATATGAGTTTCAACACCTATAACCTGAATAGGTTAGAAGTTTAAATCCTCAAGAAAATTTGGGCCTTCTCTTCATTTGAGGTCAACTGAAATTCTCATTAACAAACACCTAAATGACCGAAAATTTCACGAAATAATAAGGAAAAGAAAGAAGGATGCATTATCAATAGAGATATTAAATGACAGTTAATTTTGACATGGGTCTACTCAGTCGTCAATTAACCGTTTTATCATCATTTCTGACTTGACCGCAAAGTTTATTGGAAATTGATCGTTAGAAATTCAAATGGTCAGTCAGGAGTAATAAATGTCAATATCCATCTAAATGGATGACTATCCACCTAAAATTGATCGTCAACTTTATTCTCGGTCATCTTTTTGATTATTTCGCGTAAATTTGTATTTTCTTCGAAAACTTTAAGAAATACGACATTTCCGGAAGTCATGCAATATTTCTCATTCTTTCTAGAAAAATGTAATTAAGCTAAAAATGTAACGTAATTCAAGGATAAATATGCAAAATCAATCTGAAATCCATCTATTTAGACGGAAAATGTCCTTCAATTTCTTTTTTAATCATTTTTTTTGTCTTTTTCTGATTAAATATTATCTTCAACGATAAAATAGTTTCAAAAATAGAATATAATTATGTCATGGAAATACAAAAATTTCATCACAAAAAGAAAATCATCAGTCTATTGAGATAAAATTTGCCCGTCAAGATTATGATCCCGGTTAATTTTCTGACTCACGTTTTGATCATTATTTTTCCGATCAAAATGATCAGTCATCAACATTCGATCAATTGACCGGTCAAATAACCATAATATTTTTCCGTTCCATCCCTAATCATCAGCAACTTATCGTAGACATTACAAAAAGTTATTCTGCATGATTCCAATGCTTTTTAGCGTGAAAAATTCACAAAATTCAATAAATGACACCGAACATCAGAATAATCCGGCAATCCACATGATCTCCTCCATTACACAACAAAGTGCCACAACAAAATGGCATCCTCAATTTTTACAATCATGTAGCACCGATTTTTTATTCACCCAACATTACTAGTACCCCCGTTGCACATTATGCTAATGCGTACAGTATTGAAGATTATGCACCAATGTTGATACATCAACGGTTTATTAAACCAGAAATGATCGTATAATCGTTACTACGGAAAAGCGTCTACATATACATGATTCAACTGTGAACACTGTGGTCTTGCAAGGCTCATACCAGTATAATGGTATGAGTAGAACCACTAAGGCATGTATGCAGGATGTAGAATATTGAGTTTACATTATCTACCTCGGGTGTCGTTAAAATTACGATATTGGTGTATCGATATGCCAGTGGGCTCTCTTTCTCTCTCTCTCTCTCTCTCTTTCTCTCTCCCTTTCTCCCCCTCTCTTTCTGCAGTCTTCTCTCTTCCTTCACCACTACTACCACCTGGGTTTTCATGCTTTGCATAAAAAAATTTATCAAGCAAACTCTCAGGGCATCTTGGTAAAGCACACAACACACACACATGCACATGATGTATAAATATATTTATGTCACATAATGCAGTCTTCCTACGTCATCTCCAGAGCACTCATTTATTTGTACCTATCAGTATTTGATAAAAAACGAAAAAAGCAAGATAGAATAAAATTCATCCTAATCCACATAACAATGAAATTTCATACCCAACTCAACTTCTTACGGAATTTTCAATAAGTTCTTTATCACTACTAGTCACCGGTAGTTCGACATTTTTTTTTTTATCTACTTCCCCTCAGGAGATTGCATATCTGGCAGTCATCCAAGACCATGTAATTTACGTAAAAGAGATGGTCTTGAGTGAAGAATATTGAGAAAAATTCCCAACGTGAACTATTCACATTCCCAGTGTATTGACCATTGACACAACAATTTCATTGAATTTTTTGGTATTTGGCATGAAATTTGAAATGGACTTTGGTTATTTCTTTATGATAATTTACTTTTACATGTCTGTGAATTGAGATGATGGGTTCAACAGATGCTGCAAGTAATTTTCATAAAACATGAGGCAGTGATATGTGAAGTTTCGTTTTATCGATGATTGAAGAACTTTGTACATGTGGTTTTTCATGACTGCCAATATAAATCAGAAGAGGCAATTATCCCTATGGTCCTCATGGGGGATGAAGGAGCAAAAGAGGGGGGGGGAGAAGGGGGAGAAGAGCCAGCAACTGGCGTTTCATAATAACGCTCCTTGTCGAATAAAATCCAGGCAATACCGACAGTTATTAGAGTAACTGGTCCATTTCGTATCCGTAAGTTGCTAATTAGCCTGCCAGATGGACTGGCAGTTTGCGGTGTATTGGTTTAGTTAGCCAATAAGTCTAAATTCTGTATTGTACAATTGTAAGTTTTGGAGATTTAATACCCAACTAAAATTAACCACATGTTACACAACATATTTCATGAATTTCGTCTACACTCCAAAAACTAATGTTTCACATTGAGACCCTTTTGTAGGTCATTTTAAAATATTTTAAAGATTTCTTTGGTAGTGACGATTCAGTTATCGCTAAATATTTGAATCTGCCAAAGTGTCTTATTTTTCATTGACATGAACCTATAAATGTATACGTGTCCTGTCATAGAATAGGAACTGAATTGAATGAATTTCGGGAATCTGGAAGGTAGAAAAAATCGATTAAAAATTGGTATACTAATTTTTTCTTATTTATTTAATCCACGTTATCATTGTTTCTATATTTGTGTAGGAAATTACAATACTTGAATAAGAAACGAAAAATGTTTTACACTGATGTGTCTGAATAGCATTTAGCAACTGAGTTTTGCCATATACCTTCAAGCTCCAATGACTGAACAATTGAAAAATATCTTAATGTCAAACATAAAAAACAGCTAAATATATTCATCTTAATATTTCAGATACAAAATAATGTCTTGCCAATTTTTAAAACATATACTGTTTTTCATTTCAGTCACCCAGCTTCAAAATACTGTTATAAAATGGACTTTAAAACAAAGAAAAGACTATTGATCGATCAATTGATCTCTGAAGTTAGTTTAGGAAGAGGAACGTCAAGAGAGTTTTATGTTTGGATTTCTGTCATCTTGTGAATTAAATATTCATCATAAAATGAATAAACAACCAATTATTTATAAACGAGGATTAACTATGCAACAATTCTTTCAATTTTAAGATATTTTTCTCCAACTGATATCTTAAATCAAGACATCTGTGAAACATGAGTTTTCTGCAGTGTACTTGGAATATTTGGATTAATTTTGAGAAATTAAATGAAGATGAATTATAATAGTAATTAATTTGATTTCCTGATGTCAAATTCTGGGTTTTCGATGTCAGAAGTTTCGGGGTTAAACGCCTTGGCAGGTGGTTGCACCATCGAGATTGTATGCAGTGCTCAGCAAGACCTCCAAATCGATAATTCGATTTAATTAGACGACATTCCGTTCGTCATTAACGAAAGGACACTTGCCTCCCCCTTCCCCTCCTCTTGCTCGTGTACATCGACCTCTGGCACTTGTGCCCTCCTGGTAAGTCCCTTCTACGTTTTGAGAGTTAGAAAGCGTTATACAGGCAGTAGATTATAAACCGGACGTTAATGCGGCTTCGAAATAGTTTCCGGAACTAATTTACCCAACGCTAACATCACTGAACCGTGTGCCTCTTGCTCTTCTCTACTACTGTACGCGCGTGAACATCCAAATAGATCCTTCTTCACTTTATTTTATACGTTTTTGCTATCGTCCGTGAAATCGTTACGGTCGTTAACCACGAATTTTCAATGGGGCACATTTCTAGTCTCTCTTTCTCTCTTGAGGGATGATAATAAAATGAATGAAATGTGCAATATTTTTTTTTTTCCTCACTTGATTGTAATTATTTGAAATTGTAAGGAATTTCTGTTTTTGTTCTAATTGGTTGGAATTTTTCTTGATGTTTCAGATCTTTAGCATAAATTGAGGACAAAAGGACTCCGATGAGGAGTGTACTGACGACGTGAATGAGCGAAGGACATGAACTACTCGCAAGGTAAGATTTTCATCATTTTATCGCCTCAGTAGTGTCTTGCGTCAAGTTAATCACAAAATCAATTGAATTCAATCGTCAATTTGTCAGCGAGTATGTTCAATTTCATCGCTCACATGAAAGTGATGAAAAATTCACGAAAAGATAATTTCTCACTGAATTGTACAATCAATTTCAACGTTGCCATGACATTCGTACACACTGTATCTGCTAAAACAGTTTGGAAATTCACTCAACTAATCAAATACCGCTGAAACCGCCAAACAAGTTAGGTTACCAATCTACGTGGTCTGAATGGTACATTTCAAAATGTCGCAGGATTTATCTATTCAAGTGCTACGTAGAATTCACACGAAAACTTAACGCATTTAATGGATATAACGAGTCTCTTTATGGAATGAGGTTATAATGAAGTTTGAATTTTTTTTTTTGAAGGAATTAATTTGTTTTGCTAAAAAATTTCGAATTATTTGCGTCTTTTCTTCCT
Organism: Aleiodes leptofemur; assembly: GCA_963942555.1. Taxonomy (NCBI): domain Eukaryota; kingdom Metazoa; phylum Arthropoda; class Insecta; order Hymenoptera; family Braconidae; genus Aleiodes; species Aleiodes leptofemur. The sequence continues at coordinate 10,899,639 of OZ012620.1, forward strand.
CTGTACATCATTTTTTTTCCCTTCTTTTTTCTCGGATTTTATGATTCTTTCTCCATGTGTATGCATGTATGTATGTGTGTGTGTCTGTGTACATGTGTATTTATCGTGGCAAAATGAGAATTCGTAGAGAACGAGGCGCCTCCACGTGGTAAAACGAGACAGCAAGGATAATACACTTTTGGATTAATTCGAGTAATTTCGAGTGTCGTTTCACAGAATTATATTCTCCATCTACGTGCTATATTATTACATGGTAAAAAATGAGACTGCCGTGTATATGTGGGATTTTCTCCGCTGTGATATAATTTTCTTTTTTTTTTTTTTTTTTGCTTCTCGTCGTCTGAGTACCGCGATAAAAGTGAAACTCGTTTTCTCCATCCACCTACTACTTCATATATTTTTTTTTTTGCTTTCCCTCGAATGAAACAAATGGGAACGATTGGTAAATCAAGAGGAAAATTCGTGAACATTGTTGATAGGATTTTTTTTCCTCTCTACGAGTAGATTAATTGTCTTGTGGGTTTCATTCATTTTTCTTTATATCGAAAGAAAGTTTATGAAGAAAGGTCCAAAAATATTCTTTGAAATAAAAACTTTGGTTATGTCATATTACTATGTTCATTTAAATTATGCTGATTCAGACTTTATGTGATATAACAAAATAATAGATGAAGGAGCAAAAGGCAAATGATCGATAGGAGAATGAGGTTATGTCCAATATATCTCCAACATAATTAGCAAATATTAGAGCATGACTAATAACATTTGAAGTACATGAATTAATGACAAATTATGTGAATTATGAATGAAATTGATAAGATTTATGATAATAATTGATATATCTCCATAATGCTAATTTTGTGATCATTTACCTATTCTACAGATATTTAATAATAGTATATTACACCACAAGAGCAGAAAGGTGAAAAACGTTCTGGATGGGAATCGAAAAGTCGGGATGAATCAATTCAGTAGTGAAGAGGTAAAAGAGGATAAATCGACTTATTCTTGTGATCATTTTGAAGATAATGTCTCGGAAACTAAGCGAGATAAGACGATATTATTTATCTTTTGTGGTACAGAATTTCAAAAGGTACAAAAGAGGTTCACAGCAAAATTGCCCTATCTCGTTCATTTTCTAATCTATTTTTTAGAAAACAAATGAGAAAAAAAAAATGATTTATCTTGTTTTACCTCTTCACTACTGAATTGTTGTTCGATTACTTTTATAAACTGCATCGACCGAAAACGGCCATCAAGAAACAAACGATCTAACTGAAATGAATGATCATAAAATTTGTATAGATTCAGCTAACTAAAAGACGACTCATGGGAATTTTAGGAACCAAAGCAAACATCAAATACGACGAAACTAATGAGTTTAGCTTTCTTTTCAAAAAAAAAAATATTATCAGTGACCCAGGCCTTTGGCAAGTGAACGCATGGCTACTCGTGCGGCTCTCCTGTGTTTGGTCCTCATTATCACTGTTAACCCAATTATACCATTTTTGTTAGTAGTCAAAGAGATCGGTTCATTTACGCAGAAGGAGAAGAGTGAAAAGAAAAATGTTTTCATCGAAATGTTAAAAAATCTTTGATCCAACAATCACAAAACTAAAAACTTGCCAATTCTCATAATTCTGATAAACTAAAAAAAAAGGAAAAAAATTTAGAATTATCTTCATTATCGTGGGCCAATGCTATTGTTCTACCAGTATAATTGAATTCCACCGTGAGTGAAGGGCAAAGAGAGATGAAAGAGCGAGAGAATAGGGCTTTTTCCCCAGTGTCTCTCCCGCGACACAAACCTAACCCACGCCAAACCACGACAGGTTCTGGATAACTCCGTAGCCCTCTCTGATTTACCCCATTCAAGTGAACGAGTAGCATCCGCACATATCCAAGAGTCCCCCCCCCCCCCCCTCTCTACCCATCGAATTCACGATCTCACTCCATCAGACAGCAAAAGGGACACTGGACCCCCTGTCCCGCAAAATCCCAATTTCTCCCCCCGTCCAACATTCGAAACGAGACTTTAATTAAATGCGCGCCCTATCGTCACGTACAAATACTTGGCATCCAATTCACTTAGTTTATAATAATTGAGACATCCTAGCAGTGACTCACTAGAAAATTTGCGACCAAGCAAATGAGCAGGTTGTTAGAATGTTCATATCCTGAAATAGATAACAAGTTTTGCACAAAATAGCCGATTGTCCAATGATGAAGCTTCAAAGAAACAAAGCTATGAATACCAAATGTACCCTGGTGCATGTGTGTAATTAACGCCCCAACACAAGACTTGTAGGTTGCCTTAATCTTGTGTTTGTTTGTTCGTTTTTTTTTCTTCCTTTTTTACACACTACGCTGATGGCTGCACTAAATACAAGGAAGTTGGGAGAGTTTACGAGTATTTTACGAGGTAGTAGAGAGACGCCACAGTGTGTTTCACGTGCACCATCTGGTGGTACATGATGTACACAAAAGGGCCTCCATGAAGGGCCTCTGCGAATTCCACGTAGTATATATACTTGTTACTGACGAAAACTAGCTATGGAAAAAAAAAACGAATAAAAAACCGAGCAATGTGTAATTATGAAGTACCTAGGTCCTAGGATCTTAGAGTTGAGAGAGAGAGAGAGAAAATACAGTATCACGTCGTACGTTAAACACAATGTGTATAATTACGTGTGTTGGGGTCAGGTTATGAGGGAGTTTCCACATATTGAAAGGGGGGGGGGGGAGGGGGAGTGGAATCGCGAGAATCGCAAAACCGTGTCCTCCGCGTCATGACCGATGACCGGCATTACAATTTGTCAATAACAATTGTGCCCGGGCATAACTGCTGTGCAAACTGCAACTGATGGGCTACATCGATTGTCTGTGCCAGCGTAACATCCGTTGTTGGCTTGGTTCAGCGTAACACAACTTGGGCAATGGCGCTAGTGTGTTGTATACAGAAGAAGAGCACAGAGAGTACAACACACGTTGTGCTGCCTGGTCTGCTTCAACCAGCCACACACTGGTTCAAACCATTTGCGTTCTCATCACGAGTGGAAGAAGAAACAGTGAGATAATAAAATGAAATTAAAAAAAAAAAAAAAAAAAGAAGAGAATGAATGAAAAAAAGAGGCAAATAGCTGGTACAAACGGGCAAAATGGTTTAACACTCTCGCCCTTTTATCCGCCGTTGTATTGTACACTGAATACGCTGAATATATTGCGGGGAAAATGGGTAGGCACTGGCACGTTAATTGGCTCTGTGTCATTGTAATGCACTTGATCGAAAACGCGTCAGGGAAATCGTTTAACGTTCAATGACGCGAAATTCGTCTATGGAATTCTACGTAGTGTTTCAGTCATTGGATTTTGTGTAACTGAATTGTTATACGAGTATCGGAAAAATTCTGGGTAGAAAAAGAAAAAGAGGCGGAAAGGTAAATCATCTGTGAAACAACTTATTTCCGAAACAATAGGAGAAAATACTGAATAAATCGTTGGTGAAAAGACGGAAATCTTCGACAAATCGGAAATGGCTGGAGAGGAAGTTAGCCAGGTTAACGTGTACAATCTGAGGATAGAGAATACAGAGTCAAGAGAGAGATAGAGGTGAAAGCAAATAAGGAAACAATGGCATTGTCTGGCCAGGCCCTCACAGGTAACTAACAATGCCCGTTAGTTTCATTCATCGCTTGTTAGAGTAGAGAGAATAAGAAGATCTTGAAGATGCTGGTTGTGGATAGTTGGTAAATGCAGAGGCGTTATTCAACTGTTAGCCAATTGTGAATGGAAAATAATGCAATGCGTTTTAATGAAGCACTTGCGCACAATATTTGGTGCATCATTAAATCCAAAGGAACAGGAGTTTTGCCTCGGCGATGGAGCAAAGACTGGGCGGATGAAGCCCAGGAAGCTCGAGTACAGTTGAACCCTTATTTCTTCGATGTCATATCAAAAGTGATATTTTTGTAGGTTTTTCTGAATTTTTTCATAATTTTTGGTCATGTAATTTATGAGATATGAATTATCGTAAGTCGTAACTATTTGCCTCTCTCTCTCTCTCTCTCTCTCTCTCTCTATCTCATGCATGTGATAGGAGATCAATGTGAAAAAAATTCGAGAACGAAAATAATATTCACAAGCTGACGATATGACTTTCGAATAGTTTAATCACTTTTCCGGATGAATTGAAGCACGTTTTCCCGAATTATCAGCAATTAATTGGAAAATAACCTACAAATCCTCATTTTTTTTTTCTGTTTTATCGATCGTACTCTGGGATACTAACCTTAACCCGAACGGATTAACTTTCATCGAGGATATTACTCGAGAATTAAGGAGCGAAAGAGATTATATTCGACAGTCAGTGTCTATGCTGACGTGAATTGTACTGGAGAGACACGACTCCTGAGCATTGAGTATCCACGAGAATCACGCAGATTGAATGTCTGACTGAGTGACGATCCTTGAGGTCTCTCCAGCTCTAAGGTTTCGCTCTGTGTACGCGTCAGAGGTGGAGCAAGGGAAACCTATGGGACTAGAGTGAGAAATCCAAAGGCGTGCTCGAGAGCTTCTATTGAATTAGCTCCATTCACTGAAATTGCTGGCGCATTATGCTGGATCACGAGCTTGCTAACCTTTATATAGCTCTCTCTCTCTCTCTCTTGCTTCTACTCCCTGTTGTACCAAACCTGTGGTAGTGGTGTGCGCACGAGAAAGCACCATGCAATAGACATTTCACGCCGTCAAGAACAACTGAGGATTTCTGATTAAGACACTACCAAGAGGTGACAGAATATTGTCAATGGTATTCCTTCTTGTCTTCTTCGTTCAACAGCGGAATTGTCATAATCACCGACTTGAATTTGTGGAATTTCAATTATTTATCACGTAGTTTGAGCTACAGCTAATTGCACGTGAATTAAATTAAATTCTCATTTCTGGCGTTAAGCGATCATTAGAGGTTGATGAGTCGAAAAAAAACTGATCCTCGCGATTTTTTAATTGATGGTTGAATATGATAATCAGTCTGTTTTTTTATGTCACATTGAAGCACTCATAAAGAACAGATAATAATTTGTTTTGAAATTTATTTTTGCTACGTATTATACCTTCATGAAGAATTTTTTCTAGTCAAAATTGAAAAAATAGCGCTGGTTTGAAAATAAAGCATCGAACGGAACCCATTTTTTCGACAGTTTTTCATTTGAAAAAAAATCAAGATTGAACAAAAAACAAGTGGATAATAGTATTGCTTTCCAACTGATATAGCTTTTTCTGCTAATACTTTAGCAATTTGTTTACGAATGGAAATAATTCATTCAATTTGTCAACACTTATCGTGTGATGCTTAATGAATATTTCCATCTGTTTTTTCAGATATTCTGTAATTGTCTTTTTTTTATTTATTGATTTTTTACTAATCGATAATCAGATGTTATTCAAATCGGTTGAAGTCGTTCGGAACCTTTCTGCTTTTTATTTTGTGACTCTTCATTAAGCACGTTTCGAATTCAGCTATGCATGTTATCAATTCATGTAAAATTATATTTTCTGAAAAGCCTACTTATACAATTCAAGGAAAATGTTCAGCATGTGGTATCATAACAATGAACAGAATACTGATCACTCCTGATTATGAAGCAATGTTTTTTCATAATTATGCAGCTTTTTCCTCAGTTTTGGATTCAACTATTCAAAAATACTCTAGAAATTGAGCAACACATTTAGAATCGTCCATACTGTGGTATAAAGCGAAAAAAATCGATTTTTGGCCAATTTCACACTGTAATGGTCCTCAAATCCTTCATGAAAGTTCTTAAATTATAGACAGTTTCTCATTTGATGAATTACATTTTTGGCTCCTTTTCTCATCGAATATATTCGCATTATTCATTTTAATAATGCCAGAGTTTATTTGTATTTAACATCTTGGAACGTAATTCAGATAACTCCCATGCGCATGTTGAGTAAGAGACCCTCTGTCTCTCAATGAAATTTAAAGAGCCACATGAGAAGGACGATTTCCAAGAAAGTTCCTAGTTGGTGCTTATCATACTCCTGTGTCTCACACTACTTCCTCTTCATTCACTCTCTTTCTCTCAGCACTAAAACCAAATGTAACTAATCTACCTTTATCAACTATCTCATTATATCTTTGACGCTCGTACTCATAAAAATTCTCATGGGCATTTACTACTCTCTCACTTGAGTTCAACGCTTCCAGTGCTGTATTACGCAGAGAATTTTCACTTTATTGACGGATCTTTATGATTTTCATCACGAGCAGAGGAAGCATTGAAGATGAGTAGTTTTTGGGTAAATAGGATCTTCATATTTTCACGAGTTCCTTGCTCAATGCTAAATTACGTCTGAAAATATTACGACAGTATTATGAAATTCGTCTATTTTTGCTGTAAGAAATGAAATGACGAGAATTTTCCAATTCAACTCTATGAGAATTTAGAAATGGAATCAGAAATACATCTTAGATAGAATTTTAAATGACTTTGGAATTCAAATTGGATGCTATTGTACACTGAAAAAAAAAAATAATGGTTAAAACAATCAAATATTGATGCCATTGGTTCTTACCAAATATTTTTTTGAAATAATTAAAAAAAGCTGTTGAATTTACTGAATGTAGTCAATTCAACTGATTAATCTGTTTGAATTAACTAAATTCAGTAAATTCAAAAAATATTAGCTAAGGACCACTTACCTCAATATTTGATTGTTTTCATAGCATCAAATGGCCAGAACATGAATCTCCAACAACTCAGATCTCATCTCATTCACCTAAATTCACCTGAAAATCCTATTTCAATTATCGATAAATTTGCTTGTAATATTAAATGTTCAATTCAATTTGTTCAATGATTTAAATGATTTCTGATGGTTTGTCATAAACCAGAAAATTCATGAATTGTTATTCCAACTGAATACACAATTATCACATGAAATTGATAAATAGACAAGCGTTTATCATGTTTATAGTTGTGCTGAAGTAATGAACAATATCGAATAATTTTCAAAGCAAACCGATCTCCAACACAAAAACCCTCTTCTCCCTCATTCTCTAACTCTCTCTTTCACAATCCACGCGCATTCTCTCATACAGCCCCATTGGATGAGAACATCATGTATTAACTTCCATTGTTAATGATGTGACGGATTTTGCTGTGTTGACTATGGTTAATTGATTTTAGCTACGGGAGCAATCTATTATTATCACGTGTTTATTGTAAATTCGAGCTCTATCAGCCGCAGTCATTCAAAAATTGAGCCATTGGATTTTGAAGTGTACTGGTGCAATTGCACGATTTAATTGTATCGTAGACAGGAAGAGGGTTGCGTCAGTGCTGATTTGTTCATTGAATTAAAAAAAAAAAAAAAAAAAAAAAAGTACTATTTCGTTTTTGGTTAAAATGAACAAAAGTTGAGGATTCATTGGTGGATCATTTGTGATTTGTAATGACTATGAAGATTCAAACAATGAGAATAATTTCAATTGAAATCGAATGGAGAAGAGGAGCCATGCCAGTGCAGAAACTTGTTTTTCACTGAATAGGAATCAAGGGAGAGAGACTAAAAATAGAGGAATTTTTTTTTTTTTTTTTTTTTTTGCTGAATAGAGTGGAAATTGTGAAAGGTATGAATTAGGGAGTGTAGACGAGGAGATTCAAACTTGCAGGTGCTCTTCTTTTGCCATGGATACAAAATGAGACAGGATAATGCGGGATTGTCCCTTGGAGCGATAACGTGTGTGACGTTATGTGCTGAATACACTTCATTGTGACTATCATTTGTTATACGTTTAAAAATGGCAATGCTAAGGCTGGATAGACGATGTGATGAAAAAAAAAAACGAAAAAAAAAAAAATACCGATGATGGAGAGGCAGAAAAACGATTTATCAGGTAGCAGAGTGACAAGCAGGTATATACTGATATCCTTTGATTATCATTCTCTACTCTATTTGGGGATAGAGCAAAAAATTACAATCTTCTAAAAAATATTCGGGAAATTGGAAACTTGCATATTTGATTTTTAATTCTTCTTTTTTCAGTATATAAAAAAAAAATAATAATTGGTAAGGGTTTTTGAAGTTTTTTTTATCATATTAAAAATGAATGACTTTCAAATAATGAGAAAGTGAAAATGAGATCAATGTAGGGGTTATTGGGGCAAAATGGATCTACGTCACAAAATGGACGAAGTTTTTTTTCAGCGTGAAGGCCTTGATGAAAAAATCTGAACAAATTTCTAAATAGTGTGGATATATTAAAGCATCATCTCGATTTTTTAAAAAAATTTTTAATGGAATCCTTTAACCCGAAAAAAAATCACAGATCCTATTGCTTCGAAGGTCCATTTTGCCCCATTTGAGTCCTTTTAGCTTGAACTAGATGATAATATCAAATAATTTGGTATTTTGACGTCACTTCCTATTCACATGCCTTCAAAAAATACGTTTTTCAATTATTTATAATTAATTAATTAATTCAGAGGAAAAAAACTTGATTTTTTTCATTTTAAAAACAGTTCCCCGCGAGAAAAAAAATATGCAAGTTTTTTCATTGCAAAATACATCAGTCACGAAATACGATGGAATATTCCGCTAGAAACATTTCAAAATGCATACAAGTAAACAAAATTCTTCATATCCAATAACATGGCGAATGGTTGCTCATAAAGATTGCAGTAGAAAATATTTGACTATCGTATACTCAAATTTATTGCGTATTTTCAGACTCGATCAAAGGGAAAAAAATTTCTCAAGATGCTAGTTCTTGTAGTTGAAATATGTATTGAACGACATATTTCGTGAAAGTGGTAATGCACATTCGCATTTTCCATTTCAACTGTTGAAAAGAAATAATAAGAAAGAAAAAAAAAAGAAGTCATCCATGAATTTACTAACGTGCACAATATTTTCATGAGACACATAGTTTTTCTCTTGAAAATCTCATATCTTTTGGATTATAAGGAAACATGGAGGAATCTTTTGCAAGATGTAATATCAATAAAATTCATACTATTCTAATATTCGCTTTCACCTCACAAATATGATTGAACATCAAAATTTCACACACGAAAAATCATAAAAGATCTCTCATTAATTTGTAACGTAAAATTTATTTGATCCTGAATATTAAAAAAAAAAAAATCAATGCATTATTTGCACGGATCTTTTATTAAACACAATTAATATTACTTCATTAATTATCAACGAATTCATGCGTCATTCATCCGCTCAGTCTTCCGCAAAATAATATCAGTAACCGTATTGTTTTCATTGTACATAATTTACGTACATTGAAAATGTGGTATGACCTGTCGGATGTGTACTATTATCCATTATTAATTATTATTCCTTTTGTTGTAATTTCAAAATTTCGAGTAAATAATTATCAATATCAATAATAATTATTAATCAAAATGTAATAATCTTTCATTTAAATTACTCAAAGGTAAAATTTTATTCATCAAAATAATAATTATTTAATTAATTCAAATGTGTATTCATCAATCATATCATCACTCAATCAATCATTTTCACGGACCAATAAAAAGTTAATAACTTTTCATTGTATCAGTTTAAAATATAATTTAATGCCTTTTTAAAATTCCAAGAATATGAAGTAATCATTTTTCATGATTAATGATATAAATCATTTCGCAATGTCCTTGGTATTGACCTTGTTCAAGTGAATTGCTTTGAACTTGAGAATAGTAGTTGAGAAACATTCTTCATTCATGCGTCATGGATGGAAGGTTTCATTTCAACAGCATATATAGAACCCTCGCGATTTCACTAGATTCGAACCCCCGCAGTGTCGGCGCAACGACATTCATCAATTACGGAAGGGATCGATCGTTTCAAAAGCTGTCATGATAGCCCCTTTACCCCTCCCCCCCTCCAACCTCTTCGATCTTTCGATACCTCATTTTTTTTATTCCTCCACAGAATGACCATCAGAATTTTTTGGGGCTTCCATCTAATGTGTTATTTTTGTCGGTAGAAAGAATATCAGTTCATCTGATTTCAAGCGAAAAATTCTGTTTTTTCTAGTGTAGGGAACAATATACTGAACCTCATAATTTTTTGATATAATAGGAGGTATATGTTTGAATATAATGAACATATATCATCGTCCTCAAGTGGCAAGGGCGTAACAAGATAGGAAACGTGTATCATTGACGCCCTTTTCGCTCTAGAACAACGATATATCGATACATGATTGATAATATATTATTAACAACTTTTCTCATTGATCAGTTGTGACATTCACTTCCATGTTCATAAATTAAGATTTGAGGATCATGGGACGTTGGAAATATTGAATTTAACAATACTAATAAATTGTACAAATGAACGACGTTTCGCCCATTTTATTCAGGCTTCCTCAGGTTCTGGAAAAAACCACAGTACAAAATATAAATTATAAAAATTGAAATTACAAAGCAAGCAAACAAACAAGCACACAAATGCAAATTTTTTTTTTTCCCCTCATAACCTCAAAAATTCATCTCACTAATGAGCCTTATAAACATTACGAAATTTTCTCTTTCTTTTTTCTCAAAATTTTCTCAAATAAATAACTAAAAACAGGATGAAATACTTTGACATCATTAGTGTATAGTCAACTTAAAGATATTTTTCTCCAATCAGCACTTCCTCCAATTTTTCTCATTAAATTATATATATAACAATTTATATATGATTCCATTCATAGTCACACATAAGAAATATATTTTCTCATATATTTTTTCTAGAATTTTTTTTTTATACGGGTGTTCTTTTTACCAATATTTTTAATAATTTTTAGCACAATTTGAACTTTAAATAATAATTTTATTATCGAACGTTACATTTGTTGCCCTTTCATTATTCGCCATGTTACCTACATAACACCATCTCATGCTCTCTTTTATTACTAGCTTTTTCAGAAATTACGAGTTTAAAAACAACGAGTCTACGAAAAAATCCACCATATTGGACAATGTCCACTCATTGGAGCATCTGCTCGATTTTTTTTTTTCGATTTTTTCATAAAGTCCGTCACTCCGAAAAAAATTTCAGGATTATGTTCCCACGAAAGTCTATTTTGCCCCACATTCCCCTATTTTCCCACTGCGCATTCGTTTTTTTTTGTAATTCTAATGTCTATGATGATTGATTTATTGTGAGGCACTAATATTGAATCACAAATTGGAAAATAATTTGGTAATTTGTGAAATATATTGTGGCACACGAGATAGAAATGAATTTGAGGGAAATCGGCGGTTGGATGAGGCAAAATTCAAGGGAAGAACACGGAGATGGAGAAACCTATTAGCCAGAGGGGGGGGGGAGGGGGGCGTAAGGAGGCATTACGATATGATATTAGAGTCTCTATCTCGCTCTCTCCAATCGCTACGATCCTATCCGCTTAATAGATTCAGCGATATTATTGAATTAGCACGGCTTGAACGAAGCTCAGGCTACTTGGTGGGGTGGAGTTGTGGGGTGTCGGTGTAGCTGGGGGGAAAACAGGAGAAGAGGGGGGGGGGCTGAATACGATCGAAACGCTTCTACGTTATTGCCATTACGGATTCTCCTTTTCTCTTTTATCTCATCCTCATAGCTATTGTCCTTTTATCCTTCTTCTATATAGTGAAAAAGTAAATTCAATTTCAATGGCTCTATGTTCTTCTGTGAATTATCAATTGGGAAAATTATTTTTATCTTGTTCTTGTAATATTGGAAAATTGGAAGAATAATTCTCATGAATTAAAATCAATGCAATAGTAATTTTTATCGGATTTTTTTTTTTTTTTACTGAAATTATCGAAAATATTTATTTATTCATCAGAAACATGTATGGTTTTTTGGTCTTTTACATTTTTTGTAATAAACTTATATAATCCTTATTTAAAAGAAAGAAAAAAGAAGGAAAAGTGGTAATTAAAGAAAGAACGTAATTAATCTCTATAATTTTATCACATGAATTTTTTGATTTTTATTCCTATTTCTAGTTCAACACTTTCCATATTGAGCTCTTTGACGAGTTTTTCAAACCGCCAAGCATAGTTGCATAGTGCTTCATTTGTCCTCCTCAAGTCTCTCCAACAACAAAATCATCAAAAATATTTCAATCTCCAATAATAATTTCACTAATTTAAATTGATTTTTACTATTTAAAACATCGAATTTCACCTTAAAATTCAGTCTATTATACCCCATAATACCTATTTTACCTCAATCTTTTTCTACTTGATCTCTTTATTTTTTGAAATTGTCGAGTCAATCTACTTGTACTCAAAGCGCGAAGTGGCGCTTTGTCATTGCCGGCTTGGTAACGGTTATTCCTGTAAAAGTTCACGACTCCGTAACTTCTTTCTCAGGTACAATATATATATATCTATATATAAAACGAGTAACTGCACCCGCTCCCTTTTAACCCTCTCAAGCTCTACGGCACATCGAAGGCTAAGAGCCAAGTTGTTTCAGCTCGTCATGCAATAAAAAAAAAGAAAAAAAAAAAAAAACAAATAAAATAAAATGAAAAAAAAGTATGCAAATCTTTTCATCCAAAGTAATATTCACCTACTTTATCATGAATTTGATACGAAACTTCAGAAATTCAATGCATAACATCATTAAAGGCTATCGTTGAGAGCCATTACAGAATTTTAATACTCATGCTCGATGAATCTAACCTATGAAAACTATATATGTATACAGAAGTATTATGTATGTGGAGACCAACATGCGCGGGTGGCAACAATCTCAAATTGGTGGCGGTTCGTTCGCCAATTACCTCGATTACCATGATCATCCGATTACCATACGATTACCTGGCCATAGCCAGGGCCAAACGAGCTAACCTAACTTTCTACGTATAGTATGGAAATAGTCTTGTACCATCCACCCAGTCATACATGTATGTTCTAACACACACATACACATACACAAACATTTTCACGAGATCAGGAGAGATGAAAGTTCGTGCCAACGCCTGGACCATGTAATCCAACGAACGGCCAAAAGTTTGGGCAACGCGATTACGAATTCTGGGTGTGCTGGATGAACGAAGGGTCGTTTTCGTTTGACCAAGACCTGGTTAATTTTCGCGCGTAACAAATTTGCCGGAGGCATATAGATGTATATATATATAGAGAGAAGAACTGGGGGCAATTTATGATGGAAAACATGTGTCAGATTATTTTCTGAGAATACTACTTTTTCGTGGGGATTGACGGCCTATGAGTTAATTCGAGGAAAAATTATTGGAGAGGAGTAGAGGAAAATAGATGGATAGATAGATTGATTTATTTATTGACTGTAGGCAAATTCCCATAAAGCCGAAACCAATGCAAATTACATTAATTACATTATTAATAATTTGAATGATTGTACGATTCATAACAAGTTAATTGGATTTTCGTTTCATAATAATTTTGTGTAAAATTTCATGCTGTTCGTTAATTGTCCATTTTAGTTTCAAGAATTTAATTGAATTTTTTTTTCATGAATAAGAGAAAGAAATGTAAATGATTATTTAAATGAAAAATTGGGAAATTGAGTTAAGTAGTTCTAAAAAGTGCTTCAAAGATTGATAGAAAGAACACTACACCGTTTGAAACTGAGTATTACAAAATTTTTGTCACAATTGAGCATCACCGAAGTCCTTTTAATAATAAGAGCTCTCTAACCGAGACGAAGAACTCTTTCGATTGACAGTCTGGCGTTGTTGCACTCTTTGGATAGAAGATGATGATGTAGTGACTTTTTGAATGAATCCAGTGTGGCTTCGGTTGTAATTGACTACGAAGGGAGAGGGGGGGAGGGTTAAATGGAAATTTTGGGGATGGCACAAGAGGGAATCTTTTTAACAATTCGATTAAAAATCTGAGAAAACTTTCGGTGGAAAAAATGTGTTATAGATTATTGTTGGGAAAATTTACTTTTTTTTGGGAATATTTTTTATTTCATTGGTTGTAGTGACCTGGCGCTGATCTCAAATAAAAGACAAGATAATTTGCCATCGATTTATGTAATTGCATAAAAATTATATATTTTTTTTGGTACTTGTGGGCCATTCTGCAAAAATTAGTTCTTATCCTTTAAATATTTGGAAAATAGATTTTTTTGTTTTTTCCAAAACGGCATAAATGTATGGAAAATGATCACACCTGTCATTTAAGATCAGACGCAAATAATTGCGACAAATGAGACTAGGAATATTCTCGAATAAGTGAAATTTTCAACTTCGTAAAGGTTTAGAGCCCTGATTTTCAACTAAAAAGATGAAATTTCCAGAAAAATCTCAAAAATGAATCTTAACCTATCTTTTCCAACGGAAATTTCCTCAGCTTTTCAATAAAATTATTACGAAAATTCTATCTCGTATATTTTCACAAATTTCGAGCGATTTTCGTAGTATAAAACACCAAAACTAAACTGTATCACTTTACCCCTTATGTCCTCCCCCCCTTCCCCTACACTATATATATATATATATATATATATATATATATATAGCTGTGGCCAGTCAACGCCTGAGAGGATTGTTCCGGACTCTTTCTAAATTCCTACAATCAGAAGCAAGACGAAAAAAAAATGAATTCGAATATTGTCCCCTTCTTCCGAAGCCATCAACTCGCAACAATTGTTGGGATTATGAGATTGGAATTGCCACATTGCACTGCTGAAAATGAATGCCCAAGAATCCTTGTGAAATGTCTTGAAAACTAATTCAAAATGATTGACAATAAATTCTGAAGTGTCTCATCTCCCTACTCTCCGAATCCAACGATTTACCCCATGAACAAATTCATCCCCTCTTCTCCCTCTCTTTTTGCCATGCAATAGCCCCGAGCCAGCGAGGGAATTTGATACACCCGTTTCTCATTTCTCACCCTTTTATTTATTTTTTTCCCAAATCCCTGTGACAGTACGCGCGTTATATAACGCGAGCGAATCGGCACGGCTAATAATTACCCTTCTCGCAATTGAGTTTCACTCCCTGCCTATTTCACGGACTGCTAAGCCCTGGCTTTCGATTTCGATCGAGACACGCTTGTCGAGCATTCGAAACTCTTCTGTCTCCTTTTTTTTTTTTTTTTCATTTGGATTTTCCCTGATTTTTTTCCCAGCCTAGGGGAATGAAGAGGACAATCGAGGATAAAAATCAACTCGACTGTGCAACTGTTGATTTCTTGTTCTATTCGATTTTTTTCAACTGGAATTCCATTTTTTTTTTTTTTTTTACAATTTCTTAGTGATGAATTCAACTGTGCTCCACTAAAATCCACAATCAAGAAGACAATCGGGCAATTTTACGCTCAATTCATGACTATATCTTGTTTTAACCCTCGAATTAGAGAGAAAAAGAAAATATTAAAAGTACAGTTTTCATAGTTATTCACTAATTACTACTATTACATGCTCTGAATCTGCATTTTCAAGGGTTTAAAATATTTTATCCATAATTTTTTATAATTTCCCTTCTTTTTCATCCAAATCGGAACGATCAATTTGGCAAAATATGATAAAATTCGCGATTTTCCATAAAACTCAATGTTGAACTCGTGAAATTTCAAGTGTCAATATCTTTTGACTCGTTTTCTGCAGTCCTTTAAAAATTCAACTAAATCATTACTTTATCATAATCTACGAATGTACTAAATTTTAGTGATATGTACCGGTGCCATTGAAAAAATTGAGCATTGTAAAATCTCTGCAAGTAAATCCGAATCAATGAATGTCAATATTAGGTATACTCTAGTTAATATATCGTTGCCTTAGAAACAAAGGGGCGTAAGTGCTATGCTTGTACATACATAGCTCTTATAGCGCTCTGTTTCTAAGATGACAATAAAGTTTGTGAATAATCGAAAGAACTGAAGTATTAAATACTCGTTGTTCCTTTTAATTCGTGCAATAAATTAGTGCAAACAGCAAAGTTGATGCCACAACTTATCGCTACGTTTTTTTGAGCGGCAGAAAACTCAAAATAGTGTCACGATGTCACAACATGCATTAAATAGCACATTACGCACCTAGTACGGAAAAGAGTCGATCTCGACAAAAAAATTTTGACAAAATTATCTTATTATATTTTATAGAGCCAAGTGAGGTTAGAAACCCTTTTTCCCAGCATTCTGAGCAAAAAAATAATAAAATTACATCCAATGAACAAATAGTTGTTGCCTTCGATTGATGCTGTCAGAAACTAGTTCTAAAGTGTCAGAAACTCGGGCAACCACAGTAATTGTAGAAAAATAAAAACAGAGAGAGGGCACATTGCTCATGAGGTGACCAGTCTAGGGTTAATCTCAAAGTGCTATCTTCATTATTGAGCTAATTGCATTTTTGCTTTGCTCCGTAGTGCAAGTCTTAAAGTGGATGGAGAAAGGTTAAGAGCACTGACGTTAAGAGGAAACGGTAAGTGGGGAGAATTAAAAAAAGGGAGAGAAATAGGAATAAGGGGGGGGGGGGGGGTGATATCGTCGTGACCTCGGCATACCGGTGAATCGCTGGTGCCTCATGAATATACTAATAGCAACCCTCATGAGTTTTCCTCCCCCTCCTCCCCTTTTTCTCTGTCTTACGTAGGTTAGAACGCTTATAATGAGGAATATTGACTGAGCGCCACATTCTACCCTTTCCTCTCGGAGAAACTGGGTCGCTTCCTCCTTATCGATTCCACTTGCGTCCAATCGTTCGACCATTTCTTACGTATATATATATATATATATATGTATACATATATTCGTAATTTTCTTGGGACAATCTCACAATCTCTTATGTCAAAATAATACTTTTTTTTTTCCTCTCTTATTCATTTTCATTGACAAATTGGGTCACGTGTTTGTACAGAGATTTCTTTCATTTATTCACTTTGAATAATTAATTCATTATTTTTGTTTGAAACAACTTCCTTACTCAAACTGAATGTCAACGTGAAATTATGTCACGGCTGTTTGCATATTAATTGTGAAATCAGGAAAACTGATTTAAGAAGTTTTCAGAATTCTATCACAAGCAATAGAGAGAAAATGTTCGTGAATGAATGAGAAATTCATCGTATTTTACTACTTCTTCGTGCTTCTACTTTTTTTGTTTTTATTTTTCATTTTGCATTTCAATGATAGCCTTGAGGCTATGAGAAATGAAGATTCTACTTTTGTGGAATTATTTTAGGATTTTTTTCATTTTTTAAAATATTAATTTATCTTGATGATAATTATCTCTGGGATGATACGAAATAATAGCAAAGGAGGGAAATGAGAAATTTGATTAGTTCGTTGTCCATGAAAAATATATAAATATAATTTTTTTTGGTTTATCTGCGGTTAGGTGAGCTTAAACCTCGAATATACCGCTAGGGGGTAGCTGTTATTGTCTTTCTATCGTTCTAACAGATATTTCAAATATCTCGAAGTTCGATAAAATATCGCTATGTATTTTTTAGAGAAGGATAATTATAGAAACCAGAATAAAATAGACCTGCAGATTAAAATGCTTCGAGATTTGTTTTGAGAGTGAAAGAATCTTCGGAAAAATTTCTCGAAATTCACTCACAATCTACACCTATTGGAGCATATTTTCAATTTTTTTCAAATTTTTCCACAGATTCGTTCACTCTAAAAAAAAATTAATGAATCATGTAATTGTGAAGGTCTATTTTGCCCCAGTCTTTCCCTATATTCACCATATATAACATGTGTATTAATTTCGGCAAATATTTTTATAATCGAATTTTATTTTTCTTGTATATGGAATGTTGTCTATAAAATATACAAAACATATTATTTTATATTTACTATATATATTACAATATATTTTTTTCTTTTCATGGAAAATCGAGTCAGCATCGAATCATTCTGATATTTTTTACGATCCCACTCTTATACTCCCAAGTTAGAGTGCCTCTCTATGTTCGTTGTTATACAGTCGTAAATGTTTGCAATTTATTATCTTCTCTGAATTTTAAACAATTAAATACAAATGCTTCTCCAAGAAAATTACGAACATATCCCCCACACCTGGTAGATTCAATTTCGATAAACAACTGTCAAGTTGACTCGTAAAATTCGCGATATGTGTCTGCGCAATTTGCACTGAAGGACTCCAGTCACTTAATATTCAAAAATCAACTTTACGAGAAAGAGTAAAATGTTCAAGAAGGAAAATTGGCCAAAGGACAGTATATACCGTGGTTTTTGTTTCTACCTCGATTGAAGAGACTACAGTCCAGTGTAATTTACTTCCGAATAAAAAAGAAAAAAAAAAGTAAAGTAAAAACCAGAGAATCGATCGAGGAAAAAAGGAAGAAAGACTATCCGGTTTACGATACGGCCACAGAGGCGCCTTGATTCTCGCTCAATGTGATACTAAAATATGGTAGAGTTGAATCGTTTCTGGCGCACTCGAGCTCGAGTCGGGAGTGAATGCTCTGGGGGACTTGAAATATGCAACTGAAGAAAAAAAAATGAAAAAAAAAAAAAAATGCGCAAAAGGCGAGCGGTGTGTAATATCGGTTTCTATTTTATGAGTGAGCCAGTAGTGCGAGACACGCCAACTACCCCAAATGATTCACCCTCGTAACATATTCATTTGACTTTTATATTCCTTCCTCTCTTATGATCGCTAAAGTTGATTTTTAACTTCCTCAACTTGTTCACCGATTTTTCCTGCATTCTCAGCTGTCGACGTAGTTGAAAATGAAAAAAAAAGAGGGCAGTTAGATAGATAGATACTTGTTTTATTTAGCCTTGGACTTAAGGGTAGTTAAATTAAAAAATAAAAATTTGAAATGAATTTCAAATAAAAAATTATATTTATCTTTATCAAGTATCTCGTGAAATTTCTAATTAATTGACTGTTTTGTATTTTCAATAATAAATTTGAAAAAAATTGAGGTTTCAGGCTAAACATTGAATTAATGTAAAAAATGTTTTTAAAAAAGAGGAAAAAAAAACTTTAAGAAAGACAAATAATTATAGTACACTAATTCTTAGTGAACTATATTAAACTACATTAAAAATGTGAATTAATTGAAATTATTTGTGAAGCTCAACAATAAAAAAGAAAAGGAAAAAACAATTAATATCGAAATTAAATCAAATAAATGGATGAATCAAAAATGACAAAAATAATAATATTAATAATAAAAAAATAAAAAATGTACTTAAGCAAAAATGTGTCAAAAAATAGAAAAAATAATGAAAATAAAAATAAATATGACTCAATTTATGAATTTGAAGAACATGAAGTGTTTCAAGTGACAGTCTAATTGAAATTAATGACAGAAATAGTTCTCCAAACATTTAGAAAATGCATAAAAACCAAACAAATGAAATATAAAATAACCCATCAAAATTGTTCTATTTTCCCCACATTTTTTTTACTGTAAAAATTTGTAAAAAATATCGTGCGTCCCAGGTCCGCAAGCTCCAGCTTTTTTTTTATACCCTCTGTTATTCTGTACAATCAGATGGTGGACACGGTCTCTTCATACGAATATAAATAACTTTATTCACGTATGAATACAAACGTTTTCGACCCATTTTTTATTTGAAAAAAATAAAAAAAAAACCGTCCCCAAAAATCTGTTACAAAAGAATTATCAACAAAATTCCACTCCAATAATTTCCTATAACTATAAAATCATGTAAAAAAAAAAACAATATTAGTTACTCCTGATGAATACGGTTTATGTAAATTGCTTCATACATAGCTGAGAAGATGGTTAATACTCAGAGGTTGTACACCATGGTCAGAATGGCTGAAGCAGTAAAACGATCGCATTTACCAAGGTGTTTCATACATGTATCCAGTGCTCTTGCAGTATGGGACACTGGAGCCCCTTTTGAATATTACATCCAACAAAGTTCCCCCCCCCCCCTCTCTTTCTGCAACCCTCTCATGTAAAACCACACCTCGTTGCTCTCCCTCCTCTTATTCTTCGCCAACACACACACACACACACACATATTTACAGTGTCTCATTCTTCAGTGCACATCCAGAGCCAAGTGACACCTCCACGTGTGCACCTTCTTAACTACAGAGTCGACATACTTCATCGGGTTTATGTTGCTGCTTTTAGTTTCTAAATAAGTCTTTGCCCTCCTCAACCTCTTCCCACCATCCCTCCATCCCTTTTCCCTATCATGGTTG
This sequence comes from Aleiodes leptofemur, assembly GCA_963942555.1. NCBI lineage: Eukaryota > Metazoa > Arthropoda > Insecta > Hymenoptera > Braconidae > Aleiodes > Aleiodes leptofemur. The sequence goes on from OZ012620.1 coordinate 10,919,812, forward strand.
AGAACGCTTGATACTAAATTAATATCCCGTTGTGAGAAACTTCATTCAACGTACGCGTGACTGTTCACTCAAAATTCACTCCCAACATTTTCTGGTTAACTACTAAATTTTAATATACTGATCACAAAGTTCGTTGGATTATTATACTAAGTATTATGTATTTCATAGTGTTCAGTTAGTATCACATTGAAACTTTTGGTAAAACCTCAACTGTTGTGAACATCAATGAATTATTGATTAAAAAAAAAGGTTTTTGGGGGAAAAAAATGGAATTTAATGGAGTAGTGAGGAGGGGTGAGAGCGAAAATTTTGGAAATTAATGGAGATACACTCTTTTTACTTGGATTCTTTTGGTTGAAAATTTTGAGAGTTGTGGAGAAGGAGTAGGATGAAAAAGGCGTATCTCCATCAATTTTTGAGATATTTTTCTAAAATGATTTACGAAAGAAATAGATTCATCCTGTTTTACCTTTTCGCTATATGTAGAGGAGAGAAGTAGTGAAAATTATGGAATTCATTGTTTCTATAGTCCTTAGCAATATAATTTTTTCCAACAATTGGAGGAAAGTGAAGAAAATTGGACGTTTTGTTTAAAATTATTCAGGAATTTTTTTCGAAGAGAAAAACTGCACGAAAAAATCTGGAAAAATTTGAAGAGATGCTGTAACATGTTCACATTGTTGCTGAATTTTTTTTGGATTTGTTTATAGAGGTCTTCACTTTGAAAAAAAAATATTGCATTTTTCTGTCATACAGGTCCATTTTGACCTGGTCTCTCCTATTTTCTGTTTAATTTCCATGGAATTTACTTAATTCATTACTTGTTTCATTAGTTCCAGACAAATATTCGTTATCAAAAACCAAAAAAAAACTGTTGATTTCAATGACTTTATCGAGTTTAACAAATTTTCAATGACTTAAAAAAAAAAATTGTTTAAGGATGATTGAGAAGTAAAATCGGAAGAAAAGGTAAATTCTTGTGTAAAATCGTGAATAATAATTACATAATAATATACAACATGAAATTCTTAAATCTGATTCAGTGAATCTGTAAAGAATGTGTGTCGGAATAAAATGAGCCCTAGAAACAAAAAATTGATTGAAAATTGGAAATTTTTCATTATTTTTTACATTCCATGCAATTCTTCAAGATTTAAAAAAATGTAAATTTTTTTTCAATTTTCAATTAATTTTTTGTTTATAAGGCTTATTTCATTCCTCATCCCATTCTTCACAGATTTACTGAATCAGATTTGAGAATTCCATTTCGTATAAATTGTTATTAACGATTTTATCCAAAAATTTAACTTTTTTCCGGTTATATCTCCCTATCATCCTTAAAGACTAAACAATTAATTTCATTATTTTTACTTCTATTATTTTCCTCTATATATCAAATTTACCTCTTCGTTACTGAATTATTTTCAAATACCCGTACATTTTTCATCTCTTCGAATTACGCAAGAGTCCACCACATGTTGCAGCCTCTAATAGTCCAGCCATATGTCACTTTTTTTTAATAATCAAGTGAAGAGAGAAAAAACGGGGCCCCCAAAGAAAATACATCAGTTCATTAATAACTATCAGCCTCAACAAAATTAGATCATTTTTTTTTCAACTCCACATATATCAATTCGTCTATCGTTAGGCAATTGATAGCATCCATCTCCATTCACGTGGACTCATTGCTCCACTAAATAATCGCTCTGCGTATCGATAGCGAGAGTCCGGATTTATGAAACCGGTGCTGGTTACTGTAGCGCAAAAACAAAAAAAATATGGAAAAAAAAAGTGTAGAAAAAAAGGCAACGTCATCAATCATTCGTGAAGTTTCTTCCTTTTAGCTCGGGCAAAACTGAAACAACCAATGAAAAATGACCTACCGGCAATTATGACATGGCGACGAGAGACTCTCCGCGACAAACGACTGAAGGGACTATATATATAACACAGTAGAGAAAGAACAAGTGATAACCCTGGCAAAATGGATGACAACGCGTGCAGAGAGATCCCCTTTTTTTTTCTCTCTCCTTTTTTTTTGTCACCACTTCTAAAAAAAAGAAAAAATTTCACGATGGAATTTTCATTGCGTACGCATCAGTAAGCCGTGAAAAATAAAGAACCAAAAGAATCTCCCTTATTTCTTCCATTTTCAACGCTATTAAATTTTTTTCTTGCAGCTCTTGCACAATTCATCAGAAGCCATTTTTCTCTCGTTAATCAAGAAATTTTTTTGTTTCCTCTTTCATTCTGCACGAAGGTGTCAATAATTTCAAACGAATAAACAGAGTAAAATAAACAAAAGACAGGAGAAGAAGAGAGAAACCTCATGAAAAGAAGTGAAAAAAATAGAATAACAAAAAAAAGGCAAAAATACAACCAAACATCAGAGAACATTTTGAGTCAAAGACACACACACACACATATACACAAAAGAGACAGAACGGAATCAATCAACGTTGAGAGTGTGTACATGCCCTCTAGACCATCCGTTCACTATTTTTATTTATTTATTTATTTATTTTCTCTCTTTTTTTTAAAGTCTCTCTCTCTTCTTTTTTTTTTTGTTGCGCATTCTCTTTCAACATTGTACAGTACGAAATAAAAATATCCATTGGTATATATAGTATGAAATGTACGAAATACACACTGGTTGATGTGATACAGAGAGAAAACTAATGCCCACGAGGTATTTCAATTGACCGCAATTCTACTGACACATTGCATCGACTCTGTTGGAAGGAGGAGGAAGAGAGAGGGAGGAGGGGGGGGGGGGGGAGTGCACATAACCCATGCGACACTCTAATGTTTGCACTGTTCGACAGTTGTGCACTCAGTTTCTACTGTAATGAAAAAAAAAAAAAAATTTCTAGGGAAAAAAAACCTATATTACAGAGGAATGACTAGAGAGTATCAAACTGTGTGTGTGTGTGTGTGTGTGGAGAAGGAAAATTTGCTTTGCACTCGATTCGTCTGACCCCCGAAAAACATCAGTATACACTTCAATAATTTGATGGTGGAAAGCACGTTATACGTACTTTTTTCCCTCCCCCCCCCTCACCCTTTTTTTTCACTAAATTCCACTTGTTTCGTTTCAACATCTGTTGAAGTAGGAAGTGTGGATGAACTGTGTACGAAACAATCTCATCGATATTACCGAAAAAGCCTTTTGGCTCTATTTGTCCAGCACTTCATTAACCCACAGCTTTCACAAATATTCTGGATTCTATTGCAGAACGAAAAAAAAATAAATAAATAAAAGTTATTTAAATCAGTGTTTATTCGTACATTCGCTAGTATTGAATACTACAGATCCATTGTATTACTTCACAATGAAATTGTGTTTCTCTGTAAAGCAAATTCGTAAGGATCAAAGGACATTCAGTTTACTCTAATCTACCAAATAAGACTCATTCAATCCAAAATCAGGCTAGGAATCCCTAGAAATCGCTGGAAATCACTGAAATCGAATGATTCGTGATTTTCTCATGATTTTTGCAAATGTATAGGAAATCATTGGAAATCTCAAAGAATTTGCGTGATTTCAGGGATCCCTCTCCACACTGGAAAAACTAATGTTTCACATATGTCTTAATTTAAGATATCAATTAGAAAAAAATATCTTAAAATTGAAAATATCTTGAAGCTGGATAATTAAATGAAAAACGTTTGAAATTGGGAAACGGTACATGTTTTAAAAAGTGATAAAACATTATTTTGTATCTGAAAAATTAAGATGAATATATTCAGCTGCTTTTTATGTTTGAAATTAAGATATTTTTCAATTGTTCAGTCATTGGAGCTCGAAGGTATATGGCGAAACTCAGTTGCTAAATGCTATTCAGACACATCAGTGTAAAACATTTTTCGTGTCTCAGTCAAGTATTATAATTCCCTACACAAATATGGGAACAATGATAATGTGGATTAAATAAATAATAAAAAATTAATATACTAATTTTTAATCGATTTTTTTCAACCCTCCAGTCTCCAGAAATTCGTTCAATTCAGTTCCTATTCTATGACAGGACACGTATACATTTATAGGTTTATGTCAATAAAAAATAAGACACTCTGGCAGATTCAAACATTTAGAGATAACTGAATCGTCACTACCAACGAAATCTTTAAAATATTTTAAAAGTGTCTTGATGTCAAACATTAGTTTTTGCAGTGCAAGCGAGCAAGAATTCATCTGTTTAAGTATTCATGAAAATGCTTACAAAAGTATGAAAAAATTATTCCCATTTCTTTAATAATCCGTTTTATTGATTGAGCATCCACATATTTCTAACCGTGAATCAATTATTGTTAATCTATAATAATTGATTAATAATTTCTATTAACAGACCAGAAATAACTGATTTCTAAAATTCAAAAATCACTGGACATCACAAGGAATCGATTTCTTTTGGCAATCATTGTGCCACCAAATCTGCGAGTGAGCAGCCCCTCGCTTATTTGCTAGAAGCTCTGAAATATCAGCTTGAGTAGCAAAGCATCAAACGATTTTACGTGACGCTCAGTATAAGTATTTTATCGTTATGAATTTAATTTTCATACAAACACACACACACACACAGGCAAACGATCACTACCGTACCAGTGTTGTCCCTGTATTTTGCGTTTTGCCTCTTTCTCTCTGTCTCTTCAACTTCATCCCTCACCCCCCCCCCCCCCTCCCCCGTCGCCCCTTCCTGAACTCAAGAGCTATACCCTTATACCCTTGCGAATGTTACGTGCCAATGCGAGTGGCGACTCGGGGCCTCAGCAGCCCCTTTCCCCCTCACAGTGGGAAATGGCGAAGAGGAGGAAGGGGGAGGGGAAGAGGGAGTGGAGGATAGGTACTTAGAGTGAAACACAAGGGGTAGCTAGCTCTCGAGAGCACGGGCTATCCCGGCTGGTTACCCGTAATCCAATAAAACCGAGAGACGCAGACGAAATTTAATATCCAACGCCATCAAAAGTCGCTGGGATTGTTTCCAGCTAGTTGTAACTCCCGCTCACGCGCAAGCAACCCCCTTTTCCCTCCGTACAGCCGAAAGGCAAACCCTCACTTGAGCCCCCCTCTCCCCCCCACCCCTTGTGGCTCGCATGTTTCTGTACACACACACACACAGGCTCCTCTCCATTTTTCACTCCCCCCCCCCCTCCTCCTCCTCCTCCTTTTTTTTTAAACTCCAATCTCATTGTCGCATCCTTCTCTTTGCCACCGCTTGTACGAGCATTGCACAAAGTCAACCTGTATAAATCTCTCTCATAAACTCTACCTTATTATTTGTATCAACATTAAATAGTCCTGTGTCAACAAAAATTTTCTACTTGCATATATATGTGATACTCGCTATTTGGTCACGATGAAAATCCAATAGTTTCAGCTATTTCTGTATTACCGGCTGAGTATCTTTTTTTGGGGGGAGGGGGGGGGAGGGGATGAATTGCGGACGAAAGAGAAGAACATTGGGAGGATTTCGGAGAGTTTGAGAGAGAGAGAGAGAGAGAGTGAGTACTTTACCCCGTGTAGATCTGGTGAACCACCGGTTTATCCGCTGTGGTGTAGACGCATTTGTACTTATCGTTATTAATTAGTAAACGGATGGCCATGGTCCATGTGTTTATACAATGTGAATTTCCTTGGTTTTACCTATTTTCACAGTGTCTTTTGCTAACAAATTTTATGCTTTATCCTTTCTGTTTCAATATTTGCTTGTACAAATATTCGAGTAAACGGGAGAAAGGGGGGGGGGGGGGGAATGAGGGTATTAAGGAGAAAGTGGTTGAGGGGTAACGGAAGACCCAGTAAATTTCAAATTTTCAAATCCATTGTTTAGCAATAATTATGATTTCTTTCAGGAAATAACCGAAATTGACACTATTCTGTGATTACAATATTGATAAATATCATGAAACAAATGGTTTGAAAATTCAAACCCTTTCTTTTTGGATGGCGTATCAGAGATAATATTTTTTTTATATTTTTCTGATTTTTTTCATAATTTTTGTTCGTGCAGTTTATGAGATATGAATTATCAAAGTTCCTGAAAATAGCGATAGAGGGAATGAAACGCCTTAAATCAGACAGAAATAATGAAATTACTAAAAAACCACAGGGTTGACCCATTATTTAAAAGCAATTGGTGGAGAGAACAGCATCTTAACTAGATAATAGAAGAAAAAAATGTTCAATTCTCCGTATAGTTATTGAGAAATTTTAATTAGAAGGTAATCGTAACTATTTGCCTCTCTCTCTATTTCATGCATGTGATAGAAGATTGATGTAAAAAAAATTCGAGAAAAAAAAATTATATTCACAATCTGAAAATATGACTTTCTAATAGTTCAATCACTTTTTCGGGTAAATTAAAGCACATTTTCCCAAATTATCATCAATTAATCGAAAAAAAACCTACAAATCCTCATTTTTTTCTGTTTTATTGACCGTACTCTGGGATAAAACCTTAAATCTTCGGATTTAAGGTAATATCCCAGAGACCTGGTTAATTAATGGCAATAAAATTGGCAGCTGTACCCACATACATCAATTCTACATTTTTACACTCTCACCTGCACCGGAAGAGGCACAATTACAATTTGAACCACCTAGTTAACTTTATTGTGTACTATCTACAATTCTCACTAGTTCAGAGCAAAAGGAAGAAAAAAAATTAAGTATTAACCGCCATTAAATGAATTTAGAGTTAATATAACAAGTGGAAACGTATAAAAGGATATATAATTTGTGGCAATTATTTAATACGAAAGATGCGTGCTGCATTTGGATTAGGAGAGAAAAAGTGAGGTATTACAACCAACTTGGGCTTTCGGTTTGTCAGCAATAACAGTAGATCTGCCTAACGAGCCCCTAAATAAGGGAAAAGTAATTTCATGTATTTATGCGTGAATTACGGGTGAGGGCTCGAGGGGCCTTCCATGAGTGCGCGCAACCAGTTGGGTTTTCATTGTAGAAGAGGGGGAGGGGGGGGGAGGGGTATATCTCTCGAGGCAATTAACGCCCGACTTCGTAAAACCGGTACTGCTAGTATACGCGTTTTAGTTTATATATATACATATATATATATGCGTTTATTTCTGCCCTCTAACATGGGATATGTTGTACCTATTCGGGTTAATTACGTTTAAATTCACATGACATTACTCCTAAGACCAGAATAAATATGTCTAGTGTAAATTGCATTCAGTAATTGTCATTGTTCTATCAATAGACTGACCAAAAGGTTATTTTTGACATCAAAGTTTAAAACGGCTTAATCATCTGGAGTTATGCAGATCAAATAGTCAATAATTCATCTTAAAGTTGTATCGTTGAAGATGAAAATGATGCGAGAATGAACGTTTGGTGAATGTGATATGAGATTAAACTTGAACACAACAGTTTCACGTCTAAGTACAATTACTTAGAAGCATCCATCAGATGATCTACTTCTTCGGAGGATTAACCATTGTTGAATTAATCAAAAGTTAATTCTGATACATCACAGTTTATCGATCACTGGTAATTCTGAATTCATGAAGCAATTTGCATAAATTCTGTATTGAGCAAAAAAAATGTCTATTGTCGGAGAATTTGTAGTTAAATTGAAGATAAAAAAAAAGAGATTGATAATTATCAAAACAGTTATCTACAGTTTAGTTTAATACAAATGCAAATTTTTTTTGATCAAGTAAATCGATTAATGTTAAAATTTTTATCTTGAAGTAGTATATTTGTTGTTGAAATGAGTAATAAGATGATCATCTTCAGAAATCTTCAATTAATTCTGAATAATTAATAAAAATGAGTTCATTTTAATCCGGATGTATTTAATCTATGTTACGCGTTATTATTTTTGATGAATAATTTGTTGGAACTAATCATTTCTGATTTTTCTTAGTTTCAAGAAATTTCTTTCTTGGGGGAAGAAAAATATTTCTTCCCTCAATGTATCAATTCAATCATAACGAATTTAATTTTGAGGATATTCATATTTGGCTATCAAAGCTTATGTCGAATTAGAAATTTACAATTTTTTTATTTTTCTATTCAAATACGAAGTTTTTCATCAAATCCATTTTTTTTCTCAGTGTATATAGGGTAATATGACCAGTAGATGGACGGTTAAGGAAATATTAGACTTTATTAATTCATATGGAATAGGCAAATCAAGTTAAAAAGTTGCAGAAAAGAATGATATACAGAAAAATATACAGTGAATCGACTAAAAATCAATTAAACTTGAATAATGTAGAAATAATTAAAGAAAATCAAGGAAAAACTGGAAAATAACTCAAATTCCCAATAGATGGACAGTTGCATATTTACTGTGGTATGAGTTTAAATTTCGATCAATCGACATGTAATAAATAGTTTACGAATCTATATGAATGTAATAATCAAGAATCGACGTGAAAAGTAGAAGAATCATTCATTTATCTATGAAAATCCTCGATAATAGAAACCGTCCATCTTTTGGTCAGTGTCCATCTATTGGTCGTGTCACCCTACACATAAAGAGAAAAAATGGGGCACTCATAAAAATTCATTATGTCCAAGTGAATATTTGAAATTTATCGCAATCAAAAGAATCTTATCGTCAACTAATTCCTCGTTTGATTTAATAAAGTATTAATTTCCAGGAAAAATACCAACATTTCTGTCAGATTTTCGCGTATTATTTTCAAATAACGACCAGAAAGGTGAAAATTTTCTTTTACCTGGATTATCATGTTAAATTCACGTTCTCTCGAAAATTTTACAATTGTCTCGAAGAAAATCTCTTCATAATGGAAAACTTCAATCGTTTCTGTCGAATTCCTAACAATTTCTCCCATTTTTACAGTTATAAATCCAAGCAGCTGCAGAAAATGCACATTTATATTTCGGATGCTATAAAGACCTCTCCCTGTTTGCGATTACTTTGGTCCTCATAGCTAATGCAGGGTCTTCAGGTAATGAGTCCCTCCACTTTCGCGACCTTGTGTCGCCATGCCATCATACCCCCCGAAGAGAAATTCTACGGGAAAAGGCCCCATTTACGATTACATTGTTCCCCGCAGCAAATTCTGGGTCTTCAGGTAATGAGTCCCATCCCAGGTAAATCTTTACCATTTCTTCTCTATGAATCCGACATCATAAAAAAAAACCTCCAATATCATGAAATTACATAAAGAATAGTAAATTTCTTAAATTAAATATTTCGAGGGTGAGAAAAATTTTGTCGAAATAATGTTTTATTCGTTCATGGTTCATATAGTATTTTTGTGCCCAAGTTTGCTGGAAAAATGCCTCCTCAACCGAGTAAAGTGAGGTTAGAAACCCATTTTTCCAGCACCTTGAGCAGAAAAAAAAAACACTTTATCTCTACCGAAAGACACAAATTCTTAAATTTTTTGATTAAAGATCTTCGTATTTTCCCAATATTATATATTTAGAATTGATAAATTTAAGGGAAACTCAGCTCATTGAATCAAACTTCATATTGATCCCTTCAAATCACTTCCCTTCATTAAAGAAAATAATTACATTCAACCAAAATTTCCTAACTATGAGATAAGAACTTATTTCCGAAGAGAGGATTTTTCTTCTCAATGTAAACTACATGAAATATTTTTAATTCAAATAATAATAGTATTCAAGCAGCAATGATTCATGATAATTTATCAGTGCGTACAGGTGGTCAGACAACAGATTATCCATTTTAATTGTTGGCAGTGAAGAAAGATATATATATTACAAGGTTTTAGTAAACCCAACGACTAAACAGTATTACCAGGAAAAGCCATTTTCTCTCTTTCCCCACCCAAATTTTCCATCTCTTTTACTCACTCAGTTTTCATATAAAGGGTGAACAGAAGTGGATAGTCGCAACGGCAAAGTGCGGCAAGCTGCTTCACTACTTTGACGGATATTGCACGATCCTAAATCAACCCTCTTTCCACATGCACATTCTCTCTCTCTCTCTCTCTCTCTCTCTCTCTTTCAACAAATTTTGCTCTTTTTACCCCTAACCGGTTACGTCAGAGAAGATTTAAAACTGTTGGGCCCCTGCTAATGACCATTAACTCGTTTTCCTGCACCTAGCTGACTCTACACCAAGTGTATTGCCCAGTCTACCATCCAGAGTGCGTGCCGAGCCACTGTCAGCATTCGCTACTGTGATACTGCCACCTCTGCTTTCTTTCCCCCTACTGAAAGCTTTGAATTCAACCAGGATTGAGCACCTCCCTACGTCAGATTTATGCACCGGATGTGACTCGAAACTCTCCCCTAACCCCTTCACCATCAAATGGTTTATGAGTTTTGCCTGTTAAATGTAAGCAAGATTGGAGGTACTTGGAATTTTAAGGACTCTGAACAAATATCATGGATGGCTAAAGTACAGGATCATGGAAGACATTTTTTGTTTGAGCGAATCTAATGACTTTAAGAATAGGCATTTGTCGAGGTCAAACATTGCTTATGAGCTTTGGTCATGGCTCTCCTATTCTTGCGAAAATTTGCGAATCAATTGAACATACAAAACCGATGACTGACAGATTTTTAAGTACAGACAAGTCCCTAAAAGTTACAATGTATTTCAGACCTGGGCAAATGTTACTCTTCTTACTCAGCGTACTCCCGACATTTATTAGTGCGGACAATGCCGAATGCTAATCCTATTACCTGGGTCCGTTCGATTCACTCTTGACTAAATAAAAAATTTGAAAATAAAATTTTTTTGACTATCTTGACTTAGAAAAAAATATATTCAAGAATTTTCGTTAATTGAATTGCGTTGTAATTACTAGAATTCAACTTGAATGAAATAAGAAGAAAATAAAATAGAAATTGAACTCCTCAAAAGGCCTCCCTACATTGTATTTAGACAGTTGAATATAGGAAGCACTATACACTGAGAGAATTTTTTGGAGGCTCGAACTAAAAAAAATATAGTAGAAAAGGAACCTTGACTATAATGATATTGTTAGTAAATATTGTAGTCGGAAATGGGAATATTTGTTCTGATGAAGGATTTTATTAGCTTCAATTATAACAATCAGATAGTAGACATGAGTATGAACTGTTGATTCTAGTTGTGTGTAATTTTATTCTCATAGTTGTAATACGAAATGAGTCATGATAACTAAAGGGGGACAATTTATAATTTCCCACTTTTCTAAATCTTTCGAAGTTTTTTATTATTTTTTTTTCTGCTGAGGAACTCATCAGAAACATTTTGAAATTAATGAGAAATTTACATAGACAGAATTTTCACTGACTCAATCATTAATAGTTTAAATATGAATTCATAGATTCTGTTCGGATAGTAGTTGGATACTCCTTCATAAAGTGTGGGTTATAAGATGGAAATCGCTAACAGGACTAAAATATAACAACGAGTATTCTGCACATCTTGATTCAATGTAGTGATCTCAAGTAGTAATCCTAACATTAAAATTTTGGGCACGCTAACTAATTTCAAAAAGTTTATTTTCACCTTAAGGATGTTCTACCCCTACCGTAAGCGGGGGTTATGCGGCATGAGAGGGGCAGTGATTTCGTCAGTGTTCCAATCCCTGAACATGAAAGAATGATTTCTTAAATTCCTCATTAAAATGATTTTCAGGGAATTATGGAACGCTGTGGGTGTTCAAATATTATATTATTATCATTACATTTCATAGATATTTTTTTTTATCCTTTATTTAATTAGTTTGAGAATTATTTGGAAAAAAGCGTTGCATTCTAGGGAATTCTGGCGACACAAGTTGGCAGCACTTACGCGAAATCGACAATTTTTCAAGCATTTTTATTAATTTTTATGCCAATTATTGACCCAATCGTTTTATAAAAATGAACAAATTGTGCGGGGGCTTATTTTTCACCTATATCCGAAGTTTCATCAAATTTGAACAATTTTTCGAAAAGTTTCTTGAGCTTTTGTGAATTTCCCATAAGAATCATGTTAAAAATGGTTTTTAAAAAATTTATAACTTTTAAATCAGGTATGAAAAAAATCCAAAATTTTGCATACGGTTTTTTTATAAATTGGAAAACCTTGAAAAAAAATTTCATTGAAATCGTACATTTTTAAGTTCTAATAAAATACCGGTAGAACATCCTTGAACGATGGTTATGAAAAAATTTATAACTTTTAAACCAGGTATGAAAAAAATCCAAAATCTTGCATACGATTTTTTTATGATTTGGAGAACCTTGGAAAAAAATTTCAATGAAATCGTACATTTTTAAATTTTGATAAAATTCCGGTAGAACATCCTTAAGGATGTTCTACAGGTATTGTAAGCGGGGGCTGTGCAGCATGAGTGAGGCAGTGATCTCGTCAGTGTTCCAATTCTTGAACATGAAAAAATGAGTTTTTAAATTTCTTATCAAAATTATTTTCAAGGAATTATGGAACGCTGCGGGTGTTCAAATATCATATTATTATCATTACATTTCATAGATATTTTTTTTATTCTTCATTTAATTAGTTTGAGAATTATTTTGAAAAAAGCGTTGCATTCTAGAAAATTCTGGCAACACAAGCTGGTAACACTTACGTGCGAGTGACAATTTTTCAATTATTTTTATTAATTTTAATGCCAATTATTGACCCAATCGTCCTATAAAAATGTAACGTTTGTGCGGGGGGTAATTTCTCACCTATATCTGAAGTTTTATCTAATTTGAAGAATTTTTCGAAAAGTTCCTTAAGCTTTTGTGAATTTCCCATAAGAACACTTGTTAAACGATGGTTTTTAAAAAATTTATAACTTTTAAACCAAGTATGAAAAAAATCCAAAATTTTGCATACGATTTCTTCATGAATTGGAGAACCTTGGAAAGAATTTTCATTGAATTCCCACATTTTGAAATTTTGATAAAATACCGGTAGAACAGCCTCAACTATTCAACAGATAGTGATAGCAGTATGAAAAAAATCCCTCAGTGTATCGTCATTTGATTCTTCAAATATTCTTCCATGTTCGCTTTCAACGATAAATATATATATTACTCCACCAAGATATTCAATTTGATATTCACTATGTACTTAACAGTTTATACGAATGTCGAACAGCTGTTTTTGGCAGTAATTTATATTTCAATTGTACCTACCAATACAGTGAAAGAATTTTTACAGCCAACGGACACTTGGGCGCCACAGACGACCAGAGGAAATGGAAATCCTTGGTATTCTCGTGGCGTCTATGTCGTTTGGATCTGCCTGCCAATGGCATATTTGAGATCTTCCAACAATTCCATCGAAATATTCGGCCATTTGGCTATGTTCACTAGTACCCTTGCTGTAAATACAAGAAGAGAGCAATGGGCACATTTGCCTGTACCAAACGACTATTCTACCCCTCTTTTTTTTTATATTATTTAATAGCACGAAACGTGTGGAATACGAGCATTTTTATTTCTTCAAAAATTCTTCTTTCTTCTTTAACGCTTTAATATTTCTGTGGATTTTTTGTTTAGTCTCATTACCTCGTTTATTTGATACAAACACAGTGTCACATAAACGTGCACATGATGTAGTAGAATCTTTATGCTCTGGTCTTCTGAAAGCAGAGTCGTTGATCTCTTCGTTTTCATACATGGAGAATCTTGATGGTGTAGTGAAGTGATTGCAAAATGTGCTAAGAAGAGTTTTATCGTTTCACATTATTCAAGCTTACTTTACTTCTACCATCTACACACTTCATCATTGTTGACTTCTTTACGATGACATATTCAGTAGTAACACAAGCTAACTTTACTTTTTTCACTATACATTCATTTTTTCTAAAAAAAAAAAAAAAAAACATTACGAGATTTGATCGAACATCGATAATCGATATTGATAATTCTGTCAGGCCTAATTTTCGAGGTGCATGAGTTGCGTGGAATATTCAGAAGAACCGAATATTGTTTTTTTTTTCGGTAAGATTTTTTATCAAATATTCTATTATAATAATACTGTTTCCAAGATAAAGAAAAGCAATGTTCAATTTTTCATGAGATTCTCATGAGAAATGAGAAAGAAATACACATGTAATTACGACAAAATCAGGGCTGGAGGGTAGCTCTAATTTCTTCGCACATTTGAAGTTCAATTATCTGAATGCAGAAAAAACAAAAAGTGAATGTTTTGTATCAAGATATCGCGCATAATATGTTAAATTTCTCTGTATTAATAGAACCAACTATTTATTGATTTAGAACAAAAAATTTCATTTTTAATTTTCAAAAATTATGATACATGGAAACATGCATAAATATTGATTTGGTTAAAATCGTAATTTGCAAGATGCACATCAAGCTCGTATCATGATCTAGTAGAATGAAAATTCATCATTCCCTCTGTTCTCTGGACAGTATTAATAAACTCACTTTGATCATTCTTGCAGCCATGTAAATGTAATTTTCTCAGAGTGTTGAGAATTTGAGTGCATTAGCCAACTTGCAAGTATTAGTACAGTTGGCTTTAACAACAGGATCAACCTTTAGCCCTTCAACGTTGACTAGACATACACACATACACACACATACAAACACTTCGCGTTGGGTTTCGTCGAATCTCTGAATGTCTCAGCTATTGCAACACACATATCCTTCTGCTTTTACAATTCAGCAGTACTATTCACTACTTGATTACACCAGTAGCACGTATAACGTCCAAGCATCAATGTTTGCGGTGATACTAAGCAGCATCGTATATTTGCACTGCTGATCCAGTTGTAGAACCACTAGCCATAGCTATCCACTAGAGAAGATCGTTACAGTAGACCCATGACACTCACTTGGAAGTACATTGGCTCTCGTCTGCCAAGTTATTTGTACAGTGTGACGAGAATCTACACAACGTTAACGCACAGATATCAGTATCAATTGATACTGATATCCACTTCAATGAGTAACTTGGGTCTTACGAGTAAGCTACATCAGACTATGAGTTCTGACAAACATTTCAATCATATTTGCTCTATCAAATGCTTTTTGTTCCTTTTTTTTATTTTTCGAACAATGCAATTAGGTGGATGGAAGTATTCTACGAAAGTGCTTTTATTTTTTTTGATTGCGTGCGAAGCAATTTCGAATGATGCATAAAATGTGAAATAATGATGATTCAGACGTTCTTAGACGAGGACAATTCTAATGTTTAGTTTTACTAGGAAGTACATTATTTGAATATTTTGACCATGATGTTTTTGCGAATTTCTGACAATTTCTCTAATTTTCACAGCCATAATCCCTAGCAGCTGCGGAAAATGTACATTTATATTTTGGATGCCATAAAGACCTCTCCCCCATTTACAGTTACTTTGTTCCTCGTAGCTCAATTCAGGGTCCTCAGGTAATGAGTCCCAGCCAGATGAGTCATACCTGAGTCCCTCCACTGTCGCGACCTCGCGTCACCATGCCATCATACCCCCAGAATGGAAACTCTACGTGAGAGCCAATCACGTTGAGCCTCTCAAAAAAATATACCCTCCAATCGTCCAATGATGCTTCTAGTACATCCCATTTTCATTCAGCGTTGAACTCACAGATCTGCATATAAACAGCCCAAATTGAAATTTCGAGACAGTGCAAGTACGAAAGTCTAACGTAGTGTATCTACGTTAGTGAGTGTATCTTTCTCTGGAGTCATAACTGACGATACAAAAGTTCATCATGATGATAAAATTGTCTATTTTGGCAGTTGCAATAATAGGTAAGATTTTTCTTCCATATTTATAATGAAATTTCAATCAACTTGCATCGTTACACTGACACTTGAGTGATACGATGTTAAATAGAGATTAATTTTAAAGTAGAATATATTTATTCAATTTCAATTTTTTTTTTATAATAAAAATTTTTATTCTCAATTCAATATATATTTTCACAGGGATTGCTGCTGCAGGAAACTTGCAGAATCTATTTCGACCAGTTGCGTTTCCTAAACTTTTTGGTCAGCCTCCAGTTTATTTCTATCAAGTTGCTGCAACTTCCGCTCCAGATACTGTCACTACATCCCCTGCTCCAGTAGTGACTACCACTCCAGCTCCAGTCAATGTAACGACTGCCGCTACACTTACTGCAAATCAGCTGGCGACAGCCGTTATCTTATTGCAAGTTGCGAGGAATGCTTCTTTAGCTGGCGTGAAATACTCCGAGACATCTCGTAAGTTGGATATGACTATTGAAGAATTTAAATGCAGGAATACTGCACACAAATGAAAAAGTTTTAACTTGATTCGTCATCAATAGCAAATTAGCAGAAGTCTTATTTTTTTACATACAAGTAGTCTCAAATTGCAACAAGTAGAGAGAATTTAAATACAGACAATCTGTTTTTTTTTTAAATGGTGATTATAATTTTTTTCAAAGTTTAATTTCTCCATTTGAAGCTCAATTTATCTTGGCTTTATATTACTTCATTACTGAGTGATCAAATGAACATTTATTTACAATTGAATGAGAAAAAAAAATTATTTATGAAACGAATATGAAGATGTAGCACTATCCTGTCTAAAGATGCTCAAAGTTTCTTTTGAAGTATATGGTTGGAAGATGTTTGATTACGAGTGTAGAGTTGGAGAATATTCTTACATTCTTTTATAAAATTGAGAGGAGAGAATCATTTGCTCAGTACTAAAATACTTAATTATTCTTTTAGGTACAATTACTTGTAAAACTGGTAGTCCAGGCGTTCCTGTGAGGACCAGGTCAACAGCGACTGGAAACCCTTGCATCCTCTGTTTCTGCGGTGAAGCGGTCGCTGATGATGTCACGACTGCTGCCGTCCCAGGGACCTGCCGCATAGAGACATGTCCTCCTACTTCTCCAGAAATACGTTGGCCGTTCAAAGGAACACCCACGAACTGTAAGTAGACTTATCATGAATTTCCTTTATTCAAATGTGAATATCTACATCATTGTCCGAATATTACGAGAGCATAATCAATGAATTTTCATTTATTATTTTAGTGACACATCTGGCAGGTGTTGTGGATTGGACCGTATACTCAGTACCCGACGGTTACGTTTATTCAGTGGCTACGGGCGATAGTAGGGATCTGTACCATTATATAACCAGGCCATAAAAATTCAAGTAACAAGAAAAGACATTGGAAATATTCAATCCATTTATAATATGTGACCGAAGCAATTCACTGATAATATAAGAATTTCATATACCACGTTCAATCAAAATCTGAACCATGAAATTCACTGGCTATTACGAGTATAATGATAGTTCTATTTCATCTGATAAAATACTATCCTCAATGATCAGATCCCTTCTTTTTGTATGAGTTATGACGAAATTTATTAATTATTGACAATGGTCTAATTAAGCCTGCTAATAAAAGAGCGTTTTCATTTCTGTAATTGAAGATAAATGTAATGACGAATAAAATAAATTTGCATAAAAAAAATAAATTACTTTTTTCAATTATTGACAACGAGATTTATCCATAAATTATTTTTCATTATTCAACAATTTCTTAATAAGTACATCTCAACAGGTAAAATTCTACGAAACAAAAATGATGAAGTAGTACAGGATATTGATGTCAGTGAGGTGTTTAATTTTTGTGATAAATTCTCCTCCAAAGATTTTGGCAGTGAGATTGAAAGTAGATGAAAAAAAAGTGCTTGATGAGATAAATGGAGATACGATAATATATAATGCCAAAGAATAAGCAAAAAAGAAAGAAAGAGAGAGAGAGATAGAGAGAAAGTGAATGCCTTTGAACGATCAATGCTGGTGGTACGCGCGAATTATCGTTATTAACGCTATTATTAAACGCTCGAAGCGTGCCCCAAGCCATTAGCGGTGAGTTGCAGTTGCAAAGGATGCGCCCGCGGAGCGCATAATTTTCAGTAGAGGAAGCGTACCAACGCCCCTTAACTCTTGCAATAATGGTAGTTTGTGGCGGCCAGCGGCTGCCACAAGTCTCTTCTCTCTCCTGTACTAGTTCTCAAAAGGGATGAGTACCTACAGCGTACAGAGAGTAGGCAGGGTTAAACTATATGTGAATGGGTTTACATAAGGTAACCATACAATAGCGTTTGTAATGAGTTCTCTCTCATAAAGATGTGCTCTTTCTCTCTCTCTCTCTCTCTCTCTCTCTTCTCTCTCTCTCTGTGTGTGTGTATTGCACTTTGTGAGCGTAACCGATATGTAAAGGCCTTTTGACAGTGTATATGATGCAACCACATATCTAATGCTACGTCTATGCTGGCACAGTGACGAAACAACGTAACGTGAAACACACAATTTCTATCAGCTACTATTTGCTATTCTAAACAAGACAATATGTGATTATTTAATTGTGATTTACTTGCTAATTCTAATGTAATTAGTGAGCTGGATCGAAAAACAACAGAGAGGATGTATTATTTCCAAAATATTGTGCTGAACTAAAAAAAATGATGCAAACGTAGGAGAAATCGAGACAAAATGGACCTACCTATCAAAAATGATTCAGCATTTTTTTAAAGAATGAAAGAATCTTCTAAAAAATTTGAAAAAAATCACCAATATTTTTCATATATTGCAGCATTTTCTCAATTTTTTTTAGATTTTTCCACAAAGTCCTTGACTTAAAAAAAAAATTAATGAAGCATGTTAAACTGGAGATCCATTTTGTATTATTCTCAAAAAATTAAAATTAAAGAATGAAAGAATCTTCTAAAAAATTTTAAAAAATTCACCGAAATTTTTCATATATTGCAGCATTTTCTCAAATTTTTTCCACAGAGCCATTGACTCAAGAAAAAAATTCATTAAGCATGTTACACTGGAGATCCATTTTGCCCCAGTCTCACGTATATCTCTTTGGGGAGACATTTACAGGGCTGCATAAGCCCGTACATTCAGGATAATACGTAGGCAATAATAATCCGCAGTAACGTGGAAAAAAAGAAGGAAATATCATGAGCCAAAGGAGAGATCAGGGGTTACTCTACTAGCTTCGTTATTTTTCAGTTTTTTCTCTATTTATTTTTTATGCCAGGTAGTGAATAGGCAAACTAAAGAGGTTATACTGAGAGGGTGGTAAATAAAAGCTCGCTTTACGATTATAGAGCCTCGTAGCTGTGACATAAGCTCTGCGCTATGGGGCACAAAGCGCTCACTGTTTACAGATAGCGCCCGAGTTATTCGCGGTGGCTGTGTCTGCCGAATGCAAAGAGACGAGATCATCCCCTCCCCTCCCCCCCTCTCCATCTTTCTCTCTTTTGCTTCTTTCCTTTTTCAACGAACAAACGAACTTCTCCCTCCGTTACTTTCTATTCTTCCCCCGATTTTCTCCCACTGCGGGCTTTCTCCTTCCTCGCAGGGAGTGCGGTTGGAATCGCGATACCAAGCACACCAACCTTCTACTTCCTTTTTTTTTTTTTTTTTTTTTTTTTTTTTGTTGGGGTGAAACACTGCGGAATCATAATTTTTCCGTGTTTCAACCTTTCTTCCTCACTCTTGTTATACATTCCCAACGATATACACATGGTATAGGGCAACCAGACATTTCACCCCTTTTTTTTAGGCTCTTGGGGACTATTAAAGATGACTGGGGCGTTATTGGAGAGAATTTATTGTTCTTAATCTGTGAATTTTTGGAGATAATTATCATCTATTAATTATAAAGGGAAAAGAGGGGGAAATGACAAATTATGCTTAAATTTAGTGGACAATTTATTGATTGTGTCTTTTATTTCTGTTACAGGTGAGTTGAACAGTCTTGTCCATTGCAGTTTGAGAAATCCAGAGGAAAAGGTTCGTAAACATTGCGTTCCTAATAAAAAAAAAAAGATTGCGTTCCTATTCTAAAAAGTTCATACATGTGGAGTGTAATGTTAAAACTGTTGCGTCTAAAAAACAAAGAAAATTAACAATTTCTAGAGGAAAGGAATTTGGAATTTCTCATTCTTCATTGGTTGACCAAAATTATGCGCTCGATTAAGAAAAAAAAAACTAAATAGAAACGAAGGATAAAATAATTTTTTTAAATAATTATCGATGATTGGTAATAATTCAATTTAATTCAGAAGATTTATCAGTCTATTTTATGATACATTTGTGATTTTTACATTATTTACAATATTTGATATTAATGCTTATTAGTACAGCATCTGTCTGAAGCCTTTTACATGAATCCTGCAGGGGTTTTGTCATTTTTACATAAAGTAAATCAAATTTCTTTTAAAATTATATATTTTTCATCATTTGGGGTCCATAAAGGGAGAAGCAAATGAAAAATTCTTTTTCAATGATTTCTAATAGTTTTCGATTTAACTGGAAAAATAATCATCAAAAAAAATGGAAAAATAAATTAAATCAAATAAATTATGGTCTCGTGAAAAAAAAAAATTAAAAGTGATCCAGAGAAAATAATCGGATCATACACTCGATAAATACGTGAAAATCGGTTTAAGAAATTCATCATTCACAAGTATATATCACGAGACAGTTGAATTGAAACTAGAGATTATATATATTTGATCGAGGCTGTTGAATTTTGAATTATTACGTTTAGTTGTTTGATATGTTTTGTAGACTCTCGTGTGATTGCAATAGGGATGGATAGGGTTTACGAAATGTGGCTAATGCCCAGAGGCCTTTTGACAGCTGTGGAACTCAATAATCGTTTGTATTTGCCACGTGGCTAAATATCAAAACTCAAATGTATTTTACCCTTCTTAATGGAGACGCGCATCCCTTTTTCACAATCATCCACCGCAGACAGATGTCGGCACGTGGACAAATAGGATTGACATTTAAAACTGTCATTTTTTAAATTTGCCAAATGTTTTTATTAAATTCTCGATGATTTTATTGAAGTGAAATGACCGACAATTCAATTAAATTGAATCGAGGCAATTTCGAATTTTTCTAAAACTAATTTATCTTCGCTCCCCTCTATTTTTTCTCAACAGTAACCATCAAGATGAAATGATCCATAAAATAGGCAATTCCCATGTTTGTCAATTTACGAAGAAAAAACATTTGCACTATCACCAATTCAGGTCAATGACCCAAGAAATTTCCCAAGAATAAAAAGAAGAAAAAAAAATTTAACGTGTACATATACGATTTTAGATAATTCAATGAATTTTATTGGATAATGAAGAAAAAATCACAATTCAATCTCAAATATTGAGATTTTTAAGAAATATTTATTTTTTCTATGCGTTATGGACGTTATTTTGACGTAATTGACAACTGAATGAAAAAATTACTTTATTGGTTTTCTCAGATCATTTTTAAGTCATGTATCGTCGCTTTAGAGTTAAAAAGGCGTAAGTGCTTATACGTAGTACTTACGCCACTTCGTTAGGCAACGATATAAAAAGTAATTTCATCTTTTTATAATTTTGACATTAACGAATATCACCATTAATTCAAATAATTTATTAATGATCATTATTGTAATGATGGTTAACCTTTGAAATTATAACATTTAAAATAATGATGAAATCAATAAAGTTTTTTTTTCTGAAGTTTATGTATTTAAATTTGAGACATTTTAAAATAAACATCCCAGGTAAAAAAATTTCATAGAGAAAAGATTTTTTGAAGATCTTGAAAAAGTTTTCTATCGACGTCGCCCAAATGGGACTGAATTCGACCTCTAAAATATCTTTTCATTACTAGTTTTCGGCAGGTCTTCCCCAGGACGTCTCCAGGTCGTCCGAGTGGAAACTAAAATATAAACTAAATTATGTCGATACGATTTATGGTCGAGATCTTTTTTTGAACTATTACTTTCAGGAGGTGAAACGCTTTTTTGTCGACGAAAAAACTTTTTTAAGTCTTTTTTTCGGAGAATATTGAGTCGATTTTTCGGCGAGTAAGTATTTTCTCAAGAGTATTATTTTTCAAATGACATAATATTTATATCATAATGTTATAATTTATTAATTTATTACGTTATAAATTTATTAATACATTAATTTATTAATTTTATTAATTTATCAACTAGTTAATTAAATAATTTATATATTTATTTATTCATTCATTTATTCGCTCATCTTCTTTGAATTCAGCTTATGCATTTGTTCATGAAAGAAATTTGAGATCGTTCCTATTTTCACAATGAACGATTTTTTCGCGACTTTTCCGAGCTTCAGGAATTCATAATATTAATTTTTCTGAACTAAATACAGTCTTCAATTCATAGGAACACTTCTCGTAGCCTCTGGAAGCCTCTCAAAAAAAACTAATATTCATTTCTCGTATTCTCTCAATTAACATTTCAATAAACTGATCTTACAGAATTAACAATCTACAAAAACAAATAGGGGAAGATGGAGTATAACGGACACAAGGGGTAAAACGGTCATGGGCTGATTATTGTATTTTATATCATGAAAATTATTCGAAATGAATTGGAATATTGGAGATAGATTTTTTCTGATGATCGCATTGGAGAGAAAAAAATTTACCATGAGAATCATGTGTCAATAGTTATTTTTTTGAGTTTTTCAGAAATTTCACTTTTTGTGCAAGATTTGAACGTAAAATTCTTCTGTTTTTTTTAAATTTCAGGTTTTTGAGAATATTCCTGGTTCTATTGATCGCAGCGACATGAGATTGATCGTGAATGAAAGGTGAGCTCATTTCCCATCAAATTATGGGGTTTACGAATGGAAAATATCAATTTTTTCAAGTACTTATAGGGCCAAAAAATGATTTTCAGAAAATGGCCTCTAAATATTAGAAAAATTGATTTAAAAAAAAATTTGAACCACATAAATTGATGAGAAATGAGCTTACCTTTCATTTGAGATCAACCCCAGGTCGCAACGATCAACAGAACCGGAGATATCACCGAAAAAGTGAATTTTTTCGATTTTCAAAAGGGAAACCCCTTCAAAACTTGGCCAAAAAAGTAGATTTCTCCCGAAGTTGAAAAAAAATTTGACACCCGTTTTCCACCTGGAATTTCTCAACTTTTCAATGGAATCATTAAAAAATTCTATCTCTAACCGTTCAATTGAAGTGTCCGTTTAACCCCAGCTTCAGCTATTTCCATTATGACCACTTCTTCTACGATGATTCCGCCCCAAAAAATTTCAGTCCAATCTTTCCAAACGTGTCGATTCCAAATTCATTAGAATATCGCTTGAAAGAGCTCGTTATTCTCTTGCCTGTCGCAGCTCTTCAAAACCAGCAATATATCGATCTTTCGAACTGCTTCAAAATCTGCAACAAAGTAGATTATCGGGTCAATATTTTTTCATTGTGATTGGACGTGAAATTCAATATAAAATAAAAAAAAAAACTCAAATCAAACGTCGGAATAAAATATGAAAACTTGCTTACCTGAACACTTTGAATTCTCACACTGGATCACTCAATCCATTTAAACACTTTTCTTCTTTTGAGGAAGAACTTGAAAACTCCTGACTCTGTCATTCCTTAGCTGTCAAAGTATTTTTTTCTTCTCCGAATCTCTCATGAGCGAAGTTCACTCATATCAATGGAACAACGATTCGAGTTGTTTATCGTAACCAAGGGAATCAATTGATCAGTGAAGAGAATTTAATTCATTTGCTACATTTTCATTGGAGGAAACGTCAGCAGTTGAAACGATTCGTTTGTACAGGAGTATTTGAATTTTCTCTGTTGAAAAATAACAAACTGGAGTGACAAATCAAGCGGGGAGTCAACTGACGATTGGAAAAAAATGTGAGTTAGGCATTTAAATTATTATTTATTCTATGAAAATTGTCGTGTATCCGATATTCTCCTTTTATTGAATAGAGAATAATCAGGACCACTCCAACTTGTTTTCGGTTTTTCTGCTCAACTCATGATTACACTGATTTTTCTGTTGATTATTTTCAGAGCTACATGATGATGAGGTACGTGGTACTGTTGAAAGGAAAAAGGCGAGTGACCGAGAGAAGAGAAAACGAGAGGAGTGAGAACGAGAGGGTAGAGGACGCTAGCCGAGAGAACGAGAGGAGAGAGGACAACAGCAGAGAGGATGGGAGCTGAGAGAATGGAAGCAGAGAAAAGGAGAGGATGAGAGGAGAGAGAAGAAGAGGACGAGAAGACGAGGGGACGAGAGGACGAGAAGATGAGAGGATGAGGGGACGAGAGGACGAGAGGACGAGAAGACGAGAAGACGAGAGGACGAAGGGACGAGAAGACGAGGGGACGAAGGGACGAGAGGACGAGTGGACGTGAAGATGAGAGGACCAGAAGATGAGAGGATGAGAAGACGAGAGGACGAGAAGACGAGAGGACGAGAGGACGAGATGATGAGGGGACGAGAGGACGAGAAGATGAGGGGACGAACGGACGAGAAGACGAGGGGACGAGAGGACGAGGGGACGAGTGGACGTGAAGATGAGAGGACCAGAAGATGAGAGGACGAGGGGACGAAGGGACGAAGGAACGAGAAGACGAGATGACGAGAGGACCAGAGGTCGAGGGGACGAGAGGACGAGGGGATGAGAGGACGAGGGGACGAGAAGACGAGAGGACGAAGGGACGAGAGGACGAGAGGACCAGAGGTCGAGGGGACGAGAAGACGAGGGGCCGAAGGGACGAGAGGATGAGGGGACGAAGGGACGAGTGGACGTGAAGATGAGGGGACCAGAAGATGAGAGGACGAGGGGACGAGACGATGAGGGGACGAGAAGACGAGAGGACGAGGGGACGAGAGAACGAGGGGACGAGAGGACGAGGGGACGAGAGGACCAGAGGTCGAGGGGACGAGAAGACGAGGGGACGAAGGGACGAGAGGACGAGAAGACGAGGGGACGAAGGGACGTGAAGATGAGAGGACCAGAAGATGAGAGGACGAGGGGACGAGACGACGAGGGGACGAGACGACGAGGGGACGAGACGACGAGGGGACGAGACGACGAGGGGACGAGACGACGAGGGGACGAGACGACGAGGGGACGAGACGACGAGGGGACGAAGGGACGAGGGGACGAGGGGACGAGAAGATGAGAGGACGAGAAGACGAGAGGACGAGAAGACGAGAGAGAACGAGTGGGAAAGAACGAGAGCAGAGACGCCGGGAAGGAGAGATCGAGAGGAAAGCGACTGAAAGGAGAGAGAACGAAAGGAAAGATAACGAGAGGAAAGAGACCGCGAGGGGAGAGACCAAAAACGTAAAGATAAGGACATCTTCAAAAATTATGGGAGAGGAAGGATCGAGAAGACGAATACGAGAAAAAACCATGAGAAGAGACAAGAGACTTACTGTATTCTCTGAACTAATTTAATCACGATGACTACTATTACAAGAGAAGTCAAAATTAAGAATTTGTTCCCGCTCGCTCTTTTCTTCCATTCTTTATTCCATATTCATTGCCTTCTAAATTCATCGTCAGAGACATTGTTTGTTAAAATTTTTCTACGAAGCGTAGCGGTACTAACTATTAAAATAAATTTCTTGATCCAATGTTA
This sequence comes from Aleiodes leptofemur, assembly GCA_963942555.1. NCBI lineage: Eukaryota > Metazoa > Arthropoda > Insecta > Hymenoptera > Braconidae > Aleiodes > Aleiodes leptofemur. Next base: position 10,945,197 of record OZ012620.1, read on the forward strand.
CGTACGGAGTTATATGTAAAAGTGCTGAAGAGTTCTACCAAAATAAATAAAATGAAAGTGAAATTTTGTTTGCACGTCAATACTGTCCATTCTTCTTCTCAATGTTTCTTTTCTCTCCAGGATCATCACCATGGATCAAGAACAAGTAACGGAAAGTGCATGATACAAGAAAACTCGACTTTTTTTCTCCCTTTCATTCTTCTTTTTTTTGACTCTGACAACAGTGAGTCACTCGGCCGTTTTTTTCTCCTTCAAGTTAAGTACACAATATTAGAAATAATAGCGTGAACAATTTGGGCAAAAATAGAAAAAGTGGCGATTTTTTTTAGTTCGATAATCATAAAACATCACCAGTCTCTCTACTTAAAGTCACCTCAATAACGTCAATTAAGATTCGCAAAGGTAGTTTTTATCTTTCTCATTTATGAAAACTCTGTCGACTTTTTTTCTACAAAAATTCACTCCACATTCCCTCGCAAAACAAATCTCGTGAATGTCGAATTCAGTCCCATTTGGGCGACGTCGATAGAAAACTTTTTCACGACCTTCAAAAAATCTTTCCTCTATGAAATTTTTTTACCTGGGATCTCACAGTGGAGTTTTGAATTTTTATAATATATAAGAAGGATAAAGTGAGTATCCTGAAGAGGGCTTCACAAAGAATTCAAAATGTCGATACTGAATCTCAGAATTTCACTGCAAAAACAGTTATCTTAATTTGAAATACACCTCCAAAAAAATTTCGAAAATCTATGCATTTTAATTAATTCAATTTATTTAATTCTTTAATTTAATTGATTCATTCAATTATTTTACTTCCATTTTTGTTCAATAATATGAGTTTCAACTCCTATAACCTAAATAGGTTAGAAGTTCAAATACTCCAGCAAATTTGGGCCTTCTCTCCATTTAAGTTCACCTGAAAATCTCATGAACAAACGTCTATATCACAAAAAATGCCATTAAAGTGATGTCACAAAATAATAAATAATCTATACACGGTCGATAAAATTAAATTCTGTATTAATTTGAGATATTAGTTGAAAAAAAAATATTTTAAAATCAAAAAATATCTCGAAACTGCCAATCACTAATAACAGCGTCCCCAAAGTGTTTTAAAATTGTCTACAAAAGTATCTTAATTTCCAACACTTGTTTTCATAGCATTATCAGAAATTGCAGTAGAAACCTAAAAGACTATCACTATTAAAATCCAATAAAATTCCCTAAAAAATTGATTTTTCACAGTTTTATTCTCAAATTTTCTTATTTCACTCTAATTTTTATTCAGTTGTATGCGTTAAAAATAGTAATGAGACAACGTGGATAAATGAGACGAGGGGGAAAACTGATGAATTGAAATAGAGATAGAGGAGGTGAGTGGGTTAGTTAGATGAGGAAAGAGAAGAAGAGAGAGAAAGAGTGAGAGAAAGGAGTGCACTGCCTGCGATAAGATTGTGTGAGGAAGAAGGGAAAAGTGGAAATGCAGAGCTGCGAAATAAGAATAGGATTTTCAAAGTGAAGAGAGAGAAAATGGGAGGAGGGGAGAGGGGGGAGGGAGGGAAAAGACGTGTAATCTGCAATCCAATCTTAAGTTTAATGTGAGCGAGAGAAAAAGACAGTGAAATAGAGTTTTATATGAATGAGAGGAAGGAAGAAATGAGAGAGTAAAGAGCCAGTTGGCATTTGTACTCTCGCCTCTTTTGAAAAAGCCCGAGGGACGGAGGCTGCGAGGTGTTTTGGTGGTAGTGGAAGAGATAGAAGAAAGGGGGGGGGGGAATTCTTTTATTTCCCTCCAGTTTTCAGTGATGAGAAAATTGGCTGATATTGAAGACTAATTTCTTGATAAAATTATTAGTGAATAATTGTTACAAAAAAAATCTTAAAAGAAAACAAATCCTCTCAATAAAATCTCCATCTTTATTCGATTATAATAAAATGTATTATTTTTTCGAGAAAATGAAATTCTCAGCTAAATTAATCTCAAGTTTCATGTAATTTACGCTAAATTTCACTTACTCCCTCTCAAATGCCTTTTGTATAATCCCTTTAAATCCCACTGGGAAAATGATTATCCCATACTGCCATTGAGTTTTAACTCTAAATTGGCAATAATCAGATACACAAAATTATAACTAAATTGTACTATAAAATTAGTGACAGTAGGTAAATTTTGATAGGGAACTTTTGGTCAGGAATTTAAGCAGAAAAAGAGAGAGAGAGAGAGAGAGAGAGAGAGAGAGAGACAACCAGTGACTCGCTACTAATTTTAACATGGAAAATAATGAAGCCCAACTCGTTGCATCCGAATGGCCGTTTAAAGTTCGTAATTAAATGGTAGCATTACTCTTTATCATTTAGCAGCATGCTGAACAACTGTAGAGAGTGAAATAATGTTAAAAGAAGTAAATAAATTAATAGCATTATCAAATGATAAATGAGTTTGTACAGATATATATATATATATATATCTTTAAATCCATTATTTTCAGTCTCTAAGGAGTTCTATTGTAATATTTTGATGATTATTATTATTATTGAGACTTAATTTACGATTGATAATGACAGTGGCAATATTTTCCTTCAATCTATCCTGAAACTCATTTTCCAAGATCGTTACAGTAATATTTTATCGTTCTGCACAAAACAAAATGGCAATCGTGTACTCTCTCTTTCTCCCTTATTTTTACACTTTCTTGTGTATATCTAGATACATTGTTATGATTGATAGTGCTCTTACGATTCATTCTCTCGATTTTCTCTATCTCTCGTTGAAGGTAAATCCACTAGTTCTGGTGGGCAACGATAAAGTATTGGATTGCTGGGAATTCTGGGCCAAGTTGGGCGAAGAAGCTGCTAAAGAAAAGTACAAGTCGATGGATGTGTTGAAGAAAGAGAGATGAAAAGAAGAAAAAAAAGTCATTGTACATTGAGGAAAAGAGGAAGAGGAGGTGTAAGAGAAAGCAATGAGTATCAGGGGAAATCTTCTGAAAATAAAGGGGCAAGGGAGGCTGTGTACAGTGAAGTGAGCACTTCCGGTGCTCGTGGTTATCTACACTCTGTGCCTCTCTCTCTCTCTCTCTCTATCCATTCTAGTGGCCCCAGTATCTATCCCTAAATCCACAGTGAGGTTACTTCCAGTTGGACAAATGCCTTTTCCTGGTTCTCAAATAATTTTTTTTTGCTCTTTTTTTTTTATATTTTCACCGACTTCGAAGTTTCAATCCAGTTGAAATGTTTTTTTTTTTTTTTTTTTCGGTGACTTGCTTTATTTTTTTGCTCTGATTCTTGAAGAAGTGTCCCATTGGGACTGATTGGTTGATTTACGTGGGTCATAAGTCAGGGTGAATATGCCACTGTGAGCCTCATTCATATGTTCATGTGTGTATGTGTGTTTGTGGATTCAACAGTGTTGAATTTCTAGAGTTGGATTCTTCTCTTTACGATTGTTCCTTCCAGTACCATTGCGCTTTTCTTTTTTTTTCTCCTTTTTACTGCTCCACTGAGTCCTATAGCTATCGTTAGTAAGCTCATATTTACTATCTCACTCCCTGCACGTGACTCGTTTCACTCAGTTACATTCTACTGCTCTCCACCCATGTCATCAGGTTCTGTTCTAATTTTTTTTTTCTTTTTTATAACGAAAAAGAGGTCATCATGAATGTTGGAAGTAATTTGTGGGTTGAGGGAAATTGCAGAGTGGATTCATTATTTGGAGACTTGAGGTGAATTAACTATAACTGGATCAATCGGGATGTATTCATTTGCTCATTGAGACAGCTTATGAGGGCAAAATATTTTTGTAGAGTGTGTGAGACTGAGAATTTTATCGTAATCTAGTCATTAATTGAAGAATAAACGCCCTTCAATTTGAATTAGACTTTTAATTTATTTCTTCAAGAATAACAAAATGTTTTACACTATTGCACTAACTCTTCATTTTTTCTATGCTCTACTGCTATAATATCAGTTTATCGGTATTGAAAAAAAATCATCATGAAGAGACTATAATGATTTATTTAATTTATCTTTTTTTTTTTTATATATCTTTCTTTCAAATGTAAATCTTAAAAATGACATTGAAACTAAATTCAGCTTTCCCAAGGATAATAGATAATAAATGAATTGCAATAGTTAGAAGTAAACTCTTAAAAAAATGTTCGATCATATTTTGTCATATTAGTTTTTACAAAGGAAGAGAAGAAAAAATAGAAAATGAACACTCATTCAATCGGAGCAATAACGAACATTTTAAAAAAGTAATATCTTATCAATTGGTTCACATACAGTCGTATGATTATAAATAAATTACTTATCCCTTTATTTTGATCGACCAGTTACTCAGCTTCTATACAATAATTTTTGAAGAGAAGAATAAATAATAATAAAGAATAAATTATTCCATGAAATATAAAACAAACGAAAATAATTGCTATAAATGCTAATAAAAAAAAATTGCTATAAAAGAGAATCGAGAGGTTTCCTCTACAGAGGATAAGAAGCTAGAGAGCGAACAGTGTGAAATTTCAGGGCTCGTGGTCCATTGTCCTGTGTTTACCTAAATATGTTGAGTGCTAATATTACTTTTATTCTATTTTATTTTGTCGATAAAATCATTTTCTCTCTTCCTTTATTTCTGGCAGTACTTTCTAAATTTTAATTCTTACAACACAAAATTAATCATATTTAATTCATTTGACAATTCAACAGTGCAGGAATGAAACGCGATGAGTCCATTTTTTTTTTGTAATTTTTCAAGAGTTTAAAAAAAGATTCGAGATGAAAACAGCGATTCTTCTCTAGTTGTGAAGATATTCTTCAAAAAATTATGAGAAAAAAAATAGTTTCATGTCCTTTGACCTCTTCGCTACTGAATCAGGAAGACTCAGCTGAAAAAAAATCTCATTGATTTGAAAATGAAAGTATTGATTCTCCGTGACTTGTAAATACAGAATGTCACGAACTTGAAAGACGAGGGGTGTGGCTATTGTCGTGTCCCATCTAGAACACAACGTTTTATCAAGAATGATCGTAGGTAGACGTAAAACAAGGCTTGGTCCCCGGATATCGTCCACAAAGGTAAAATCTCACTATTATATATCATTATAAGACTAAAGTATCGTTGACCTTCGTAATCAAAATGATAGTACAGACTAGCTGTTATCCCAGTTGCCTCATTGATTCGAATTATTAACGAATCAGTGAAAATTTAGCCAAACGATAATTTAATTTAGATACGTTACGTTTAATACTCAGTGAAACAATCATGTGGGCTAATTTTAATTGATAAAAATCAAATATCAATTTTCATGAAATAATTCAACTGTAATTAATCCATAATTGTGTTTGAGTTTTCCATCATTGTGATACGTGAAAAAGTAAATAAAAAAAAAAAGGTTTTTGGTTCAAATATGGAATTAAAGAAGAAGAAGAGAGAGAGAGAAAAAAATGCAGAAGTATGTGGAATGAAATACTCTCGGGTATTAATCACATTGATATGATTCGATTTATCAGCTTGTTAATAATTGGAATGAATAATTGTGAAATCATTCTTTAAATTTTCTATCATTTCATTAATTCTTCACTATATGCACTGACCATTCAAATTTTCAATGAGCTCGACAATTAAATGTTATTACAGTAACACAATTATTCAATATAAAATTACATTCATTACAGATTATTCATTTACTAATTAATTTTTTTTAATGACTTCAATGGATGTTACAAAATTTGAAATTTATGAAAAAAAAAATTATACTCTCAAAGGACTAAAATTATTTCAAGTAAATTTACAAATTTATGAACATACAATTACTTGATAGAGAATCAATAAAATATGGAAAATGAAATTTCAAGGAAAATTATAGATGAGAGTTCATTGGACCCCCTTTAACCAGTCACGTCCAAGCTAATTTCCTTGGCTACAATGTCACGGATGATTTGATAGCCAATTTCATGCCATCATATCTCCCTTCAGCAAGGTTAATTAATAGCAAGAAGTTAAAGATCTTAGCTCCAGTGACAAACTGTCATACTCTATAGAGCAGTTTCTTGTTACAAACTGGATGAGATAGTGCTAGTTGAGAATTGACCAAAATACGATCGTTCACTTACTCTTGAAAGACAAAATTTGGGGGAAAATGGAGATACGTCTATTTTGCACTGATCTTTTTTTCTATCACTTGGAATTTTCTGCAAATAAAGGATTTATAGTGAAAAGGGCATATCTTCATTGAGAATTATCAGAAAGATAAAACGATTAGGAAAATGTTTTTTTTTCTAAGAAAAAAAATTTCTTCAAGATGAGAAAAAGCCAAAACTATTAGTTTTGTGAAATTATTCATTAGAAAGTAGTGATGCGTTACATAGATTGAATATATATAGATTATAAAGAGCTCATTTTCATTAATTATTCGGAAATTTTATTTCTCGTTCCGACAATAAATGTAATTAATAGTAAATAAATATTTTCATTACTCAAATTTAAGATAAAAGTTTACATATAAAAACTAAGAGTGGATGGAGACTGAATGGAGTTCGGTGAAGATCACATAAGTGTCAAAACTTCAAAGATTATGTATGACACTGAAAAAAGCAGACATTTGATAATTTTAGGATTTTTTTTGCTTCTGTTAACAAATAAATCATTTAAAAAAAATTAGAAATATGCATATTTGGTAAATTCAAATAATTGCAAATGCGAATTTCTTAAATATTTTTTTTATAATAATTTATTTTTTCCAAAATACCCCAAAAAAATTTGAATGTCTGCTAATTTTATGGTTATAGATTATGTACCCATCTCATTTTTTAAAAATAAATACTTCAATTGAATTTACTTTTAAATAATGTTGCCTTCAAAGACAAATCATCCTAGCCATCCATACAAATATAAATTCTCTAATAATAACTTTTTTCTGCTCAGAATACTGAATTTTTTACATTAAAGCACTCAGTATCTACCGATCTCGATCAATATAAACTTAATTAAGCTTCTAACAATAAAAAAGAAAATAGTACAAGCAACTACGTTTAAACTACATGCAGACACATATCGTACGCGTTTTAGGATCGTCGTTAGCGTTGATTGGTGAACATTTCGAAGCGACGAGAAACGCTAGTCTAGTCGACACGGAATTAAGGTAGATTTATAGCGGCGGACGTTATTTTGCGCTTAACGCCACTAAATTGACGCCTGTATCCAGGGAATGGGCAGAATTTTCGGTGGTAGTAGGTACAGAGAATAGCAGAGGGGAGCAAAAACCGAAAACCCCGAAGGGTTCACTGCGTGTATATGTGTATATGTCTGTATGTGTGTATCTCGGGGTTTATGACATGAAATTCACTAGACGGCGCTGATGCGATTTTACGTTGAGGGGAATGTAGAACTTTAATTGCACATCGTATAAAAGTGAATAAAAAAAAATTTTGATGGATATAAAAAAAAAGAAAGGCCACGATCATCGAATACACTTTGGTATCAAGACTTATATCCTTTCGATACTACGAGAATTCTCTATATTAGGGATCAAGGGGATTTCCATTCTTTTTATGATAAAATTCAAAGGCCAGGAGTTTTATACATCTCATCATTTTCCTCAGTTTTCAAATAAAATTCCACCATTGGCGGAAAAATCTTTTACCTTATGTACATAACTGTTTCTTTCTTCTTTCCATTATCGTGTATACAATTTTTTGGCTTTTGCCCATTCACTTGCTCTCATCTTCTTCCTCAAGTCATCCACCATGTGTCCGTCTAGCACGGCACACACTCGGCAAAGATTTACTCGGCAATCCTTCCGCTATGTCACGTTCTGATCTCAGCAAGCCCAACGTATATGTCCTCGTTGTTACATGCTGCATTTGCTCTTATTCATCCTTCTCTTGCTCCTCTTTTCACTATCTGCATTTCATACTACTATTTTCAAGCCACTCGTGATGCTGTCTCTTCTCCATTTCATGATCGAATAAAACTAAAATCCGGAATTCATCATTTTTTTCCATCAAGGTCGCGGGTTTTTGGCATTTTTCTCTCGAGAAAAATGCCAAAAATTCGCAACCTTCGGATTATCGGTCCACTACTCTTCCAACCCGGGATGAAAAAATTCGAGTCTTTCAGTGGTCGAAAGACTCCTGTCCCGGTCTCTGACAGAGTCCCTATTCGCGCCATGGCAGGGACTTTCTAGAGACACCTTGCTGTCTCTCCGAACGGGACACGTGTCTCTCTTACAGGGACTCTCAGTCCCTGCTCTACGAACCAGAGTCCTTACTTGAGAGACTCACAGTCTCTCAAATAAGAACTCCTCCAGTCTTTCTTCGAGAGCCATCAGTCTCTCAGATAAGGAATCCTCCAGTCTCCCTTCGGGAGCCATCAGTCTTTCTATTTTTCAAAAAAATATTTATTTTTATCCATATTTTTTTTTGTCAAAAAATACATTAATCAATATTTTAGATGATAATAGATTGTTGAATGCGACTTAGTTTTTAATAATCCTTAATATAGATCGATTCCAGTTTTAATTAACACAACTGCATGTTTTTCTTTAAATTTTCATAACTTTCTGCACGTCATCTATAAAAAAGTTTGATAATATAAACATCAAAACTCAAATATATCCATTTTACCCCTATGTCCGTTTCACTCCACTTTCCGCTAATATTGAGAATTTTCATTAAAGTCAAATATGAAAAAAATGATAACTCCACGCTTTGCAGAAATTATAAAAATTGAAAACTTAGAAATTATTAAGTTGAAATAAAAAAAAAAATTCATTTCTCGATCTCTCTCATAAGGACTTATGTCTTTGCAAAGATTTATGAATCTAATAAGAGCCCAGTAAAGATAGAAGTCCTTACGGGAGAGACACGCGAAGATAGAAGTCTTTACGGGAGAGACCAGCAAAGATAAAAGTCTTCATGGGAGAGACCCGAGAGACACTGTAGAGACAGTTGCGGGACTTGCGAGACACTCTAGAGACTGAAAAGTCTTTCTGGGAGTCTTTGAAGACTGTAAAAGACTCTCCAAAGACTCAAAAATTTTATCCCGGGAATTGATCTACCGGAAGTTCCCATACTTTCCAATAAAATTTCAATTAAAGTAAATTAAGGTAATCCTAGTAACAGGTCCAAACTATCTACTTTTATTTCATTTTTTTCCAAGTTACCATGAATATTCTAATTATTCTGATTTTATAACATTTTACCGATATTAAAACAAAATCCACTATAATAAATTGTTATTGAATAATATTATGAATATCTGATATTGTTGCGGATTTGACTCACGCTGTCCCAGTATCTAGGACTGGGATGTGAGGATCCTCGGATTTTAAATACCAATATTGCCGCCATTGATGTTTTCATGTAATTAATTGGATTAATCGTCGTTATATGACTGGAAACATGCATTTTTCAAGATTTCAAAAATTAATTGACACTCTGACGAATAAGAATAGTACCGGAACCGCACATCACTACACAGAGTAAAATGTTTTCTTAATTTAAGAATGTGCAGTCACTTGATTTAAGAATGTGCAAGTCACTTAAATTAAGCGACTCTTCTCACTTAAATCAAGTGACTTTTTCTTTCCTAATTTAAAAAAGTAAAACTCACTTGAATCAAGTGCATTTTCTCACTTAAATCAAGTGCGTTTTCCCACTTAAATCAAGTGCGTTTTCTCACTTAAATCAAGTGTAGTTTTCTCACTTAAATCAAGTGAGTTTTCTCACTTAAAAGAAGTGACTTTTTCTTTCTTAATTTAAGTGACGTGCACATTCTTAAATTAAGTGACTGCACATTCTTAAATTAAGAAAACATTTTTCTCTGTGTAGCCGGAACTACTTGGATTACCTCAAGAATTTCTAGATGAGAAGAATTCAAAAAGAATATCAAGAATGCCCAACTGGGATTTGAACCCACGACTTTTGGATTCCCCGTCCACTACACTTCCAACTGCTTTTTCCTCACAAAAGACTAATTTTATTGTGCCTCAAGCACGTAACAAATATATTGAATGAATAAAGTGATATCGGCTGTACGTGATCAAACGATTTAACTTAAATGTATCACGAATTTTTGGCACGAATTTAAATAGAACTTAAAAATCAACAGAAATACTTGTAAAAGAAATAGGAAGAGAAATGAAGGAGAAAGAGAGATGAAAGAAAATAAAAATAAAAAAAAAAAAAGAATGGGCATGGAGGGATAAGGTGTGGAAACATTTGCATTCTGTACACGAGCAGACTCCAGCAGTGTGGCGCAGTGCCCACCAGTCAGCCGTTTTGTTCCTTCGTTTTCCACTTGGCGGCATTGAGATTCAGGATGGAAAGTGAAAACGGATTTCTCTTACGCTTTTCTGGAGAAGTTGCAACGAGCATTCTGCATTGGCCCCACACCCTTTTCTCAACCCCCCCCCCCCTCCCTTCTCTCCGCCCCCTTTCTCCCTCTTTCCCCTCTTATTCTGGTCCAACTTCCGAAACTCCTGGTGTTCCGATTTCAAATGTCTCCTTATTCATTTCCCCTATTTTCCCATTTTTCCTCAGTTTCAAAATAATTCTCGTCTATTTATCTCAAGAAGACTCAGTGATTCCCGGATGAGACAAATCAGAGAGGAAAACAAAGGCAAAGAGGGGAATTAAACGTAATTAATAAGAAATGGGGGGAGGAGGAGGAGGAGAAAACGATGATTTTAGAGAATGGCTAATAAGCGAGGGACAAACATAATGGCTGGACATTTTCATTTGTGGAAAACGTTTCCTGAAACTCACTGTGCATTGTTAAACCCAACAACAATGTGTCCCACCGGTTATATACGTGCGTAGAGAACTCGTTCGTTTTCGTATAACGAGAATCAGTTTCTCTTGTATGTATATGTGTGTGTGTGTGTATGTGTGTGTGTGTGTGTTGGTATGGAAGTTGTGGGTATGAATGAGATAGGTATGGGGCCCCTTTTGGCGTTGAAGAGGAAGAGAAGAACAGAATGATATTGTGGGAGAATGAGAGAGACAGAGATATCTTGCAATATACAGTGTATGGAGCGTTCAATCCAAACCACTGCTAGTTTCATGGTTCCCCTTTGCGCTCTCGTTGCCACGACGACTGGACGTGACGATTTTCACTGGTACACTGGTACTCGTGATATCATAGACTCCATTGGCCGTGTAACGAGCTCAGGATGCCCTTTACGTTGGCTTTCACGGATGCGTGAGCATTGAGTCCCTCAGTTTCGATTTTATCCAATGCTTCTTGTTTACTGATGGAAATTGAGGCAAAATAGACCTTTGAGACAATATGATTGAGGGATTTTTTTTTTGAGTGAAGGAGTTTGGGGAAAAATCTGAAAAAAATTGAGATGATACTCTAGAATGTTTACATTGTTGGGTAATTTTTTCAGATTTTTTTGGAGAACCGCCGATTGATAAAAAATCTGGGTTCATTTTGATTCGGTTTTCTCAGGTGTAAATGAAATTTAATAGTGTATTGTTCTTCATTCTCGTGATTCTCAATAATTTCTCCTGCCAATTATGACTCTTCGAAGTTTCTGTACATGCCTAATTAAACTTGCATGGTGAGAGATACATGCTTAACTGGAGTTTATAGCCAGTGTGTCCCCGAGTGATGATGAGTCCAACTATCGTTTCATTCCCTTTGTCACGTTTTGAGCCACGAGAAAAGCTCAACAAACTGGAAGGTTGAGAAGCTTCAACTAGTCTCTCACACGTAACACATGCTACCAACTGAATTGGACTTTCTCTCGTTAGTCCAGTGACTCGGTTTTCGGATGGATAATCACTGGTTGGAGAAACACACACACACATACACATATACATCCTACAAATTTGTAACTCGAATTTTAGCCGGAGAAACTAGTTGTGGCGGTTCATGATGATAAATTTTCGGGTCTTTTGACTATTTAGGATGAAGAGACATTAAATTATTTATTGAACTTTGAATTTATGGTGAAAATACGAAATTATCAGGTTAACGTGTTTCTGTCTGTATACAGTCAAAAATAAAGTTAAATTGTTGTGTAAAATCGATAATAACAATTTATACAAGATAAAATTCTCAAATTTGTTGAAGTGAATCTGTAAAGAATGTGATGAAGAATGAAATAAGTCTTAGAAACAAGAAATTAATTGAAAATTGGAATTTTTTTTGTGCTTTTTACATTCTTTCATTTTTTCGAGGTTTGAATGAATTTTCAAAAACACAGAAAATTCCACAGTTTTCAACCAATTTCTCGTTTCTAGGACTTATTTCATTTCTCATTATATTCTTTACACATTCACTTCATCAAATTTGAGAAGTTTATCTTGTATAAATTGTTATTAACGATTTTCCACAAAATCGAACTTTTTTTTTGACTATACGGACAGAAACATCTTAATCAATCTCCTTGTTAAGGATATAAATCTTTCCGATTGTTTCCAGCAGAAAGAAATTTCACATATATGTATATGGAAAAAATGGACCGGGGTAAAATGAACCTGTGGGTCAAAATTATTTGGGATTTTCTTTGAGAGTGAAGGTTTCTTTGAAAAAATTTCAAAAAATTTACTAAAAATATCCACATATTGAAGCATTCTCTCAATTTTTTTCAGATTTTTCCACAGAGTCCTTCAATCCAAAAAAAAATCATGAATCATGTTATGCTGAAGGTCCATTTTTCTCTACTTATATATCTGTATACATACTGGCATCTTAGGAGCAAAAGGGCATAAGTGCTATGCACAAGCATAGCACTTACGCCCCTTTGTTTTTAAGACCAGGAAATTATTAGAAAATGTGATTATGCATCTATACATTTCCTTAGCAGCGTGAACTTATCTTTTTAAGAATGCACTAAATGAAACAAAATAAAAAATAATCCTTCCAAACTCAGATTATACGAAATTAATATTGCCTCCACAATATCCATTGAAAGATTATCTTTCAAGCCCACAAAATTCACTCATTGTTGTATTTGACGTCCAAAATCATCCCCCACTCTACTCTCAGTTTACTCATTGTGTGTTAATGAATTCCCCAGAGTTTTCCCCCGTTAAAATCCTTTTCACCACTACACTGGGATTATTTAATCAGCCTATCGAAATCCCACTAGTCAATGTAGAATTTTCCACCAATTTCCTTTTGTACTCTCAGAATGTAATGAACATAATTAAATACCTCTGGATGATCTTTTGATCCTTCATCTGAATGTAAAAGCATCAGATAGCTTTATCCAAATTTATTTGAAAAGTTGGCTAAAGAAGATTACTTTATAACTCACATATTTTCATTATCTCAGAGAAAATTTACTTCCGCATTGAGAAGCAAGGAAATGACATTTTGACGATAAAAATCGGGCGATTTCCATCAATTTCATTCACCGATTGAATAAGTCGCTCAAAAGCATTTTACAAAGTGCCTCGGGGCTTTCTTCGATCCTCGGGATATCACTCAGACATTTCATTTTCTAATGCTGCATTTAATCATAACCTTTTACCATGAGGGAAAATATTAAATCTCATAATAGCCATTCTTACATTTTTTAATAAATGGAAATGGCCCTTTAGGTCTCTGCTGATTTTATAATTAATTAAAACGAAATACTTTACTAAATATTCTGTATCGATGTTTCGGCCTCAGTGCGAGACCATCTTCAGGATACAAATTTTATTCATCTATGACCAGAGCCGAGAACTTTGTGCTCCTACGATTAATTTGCCACCAGGTATATGAGTGAAGGTGGGCACAATAGTTTATGGGTTAAATTGTACATAGTAATTTGACAGTTAGACTCGTGTCACGTAAGTGTTTCACTTTAACATGAATAAAAAGATAAATAATGAATAAATTAATTAGTAAATGGATTCATAAATTAAGTTAATAAATAAATTAAGTGAAAGTGGAGAGTTTCGATAGTTTCATTGCATCTGTTTTAGTTTGAGGGAATATTCTATTTCGTGATTGAAAAGAAACACGTGGACTCAATTTCCAGAAATATCTTAGAAACACATAGTTACAGACTACTCATGAGAACTTTTTTAACATCGCTGATTGGAATCCTGTTAAGAGTCCTGTTGATAGTGCTGGATGGAATACTTCTTAGAATCCTTCTGACAGTCCTGGTGAGAGTCCTGTTGAGATTCCTTCTGATAGTCCTGGAGAGAATCCCGTTAAGATTCCTACTGATAATGCTGGTGAAAATCCTGCTAAGATTCCTTCTAATAGTCCTCGAGAGGATCCTGCTAAGATTCCTGTTGATAGTGCTAGTGGAAATCCTGTTGAGATTTCTCCTGATAATGCTGGAGGAGGGGATACTCTCAGAAAAATTTCAAAATTAAGTCCACGTCATCTTTTTAAATTGATTACAAATTTTAAATATTCCTTCAAACTAAAACAGGTGCAACAAAATTATCGGAACCCTCCACTTCCACTCAATTTATTAATTAGTTCATTTCCGAATTAATTTGTTAATTTCTTTATTTATTTATGTTCATATGTCGCTATCACACTTACATGACACGAGTCTAATAACTGTCAAATTGCTATGTGCATTCCAACCGACAAATTATTGTGCCTACCTTCACGCATATACCGGGTGACGAATGAATCATAGAAGCACGAAGTTCTTGGCCCTGTCTATGACAAATCAATCAAATCAAATTACAAATTATTCAAAAAGAAAAAAAATATATACACAAATATTGCAGGCTATTGTAGATCATAAAAAAATATAAAAAGAAAATTTTTTACCTTATGACTTAAAATTTCTTAGTGTCATTCAATTATTGTACTAGTGTTATGTCTAGTTTTTCAAAAAAACATAACCTCAAATATTGCATTTCTTCCTTTTTTTCATTGTGTTCATTTTTTAAAAATAAAAATTGTTGAGTTTTTAAAATACAAATGTTTGAAAGAACACATTATTCAAAAATTATTCAAACTAACAGTTAAAACTTTCCAAATTGACATTATATTACATTTTTTAAATATTTCCATGACTTTTTCTTTTCTTTACATAAGGTGCTTTATTCTGGAGTTAAACAGGCGCATTTCCCAAAACCATTCGAAAGAGATGGAGATACGTCTTTTTGTTCTTAGTCGGTGGTACTCACGCCTATTTGTCATTATTCCATTTTTTTTTCCACCATAATTGCATAAAATGCCCAGGAAAATATATTAAAGCAAAAAAAAAATCATATGCCACTTTGTTATTTCGAAAAAAAACGCAAAAAATGGCACTTACGCCACTTTGTTTCTAAGATGACGCTATGTCACAGTTTTTTTCTCTTTATTGCATAAAAAGCCGAGAAAACCTGATTGAAACGGCAAAAAAACATACGTCACTTCATTTTTTGGGGGAAAAAATGAAAAAAAAGCGTCATCTCTTCAGTACGATTTAATGAATGGAAAGATCACTGAACATCAATGATGCATTGTTAAACTATTGCCTTGATATTATTCAATGAATTTTTCATCTTGTTTTATCCACAAAAACACACAAAAACCACTGAGAATCACGAATAACACACAAAGCTTTGCAAAGAAACGTAACCTCAGTAAACATTCATCGTACACAAAAGTCGGATGGTAAATTCAGAAAATGAGGAAATGCTTCTACTACGTGATATTACATAAACGAGTCCATTTTCCT
Source organism: Aleiodes leptofemur (assembly GCA_963942555.1). Taxonomy (NCBI): domain Eukaryota; kingdom Metazoa; phylum Arthropoda; class Insecta; order Hymenoptera; family Braconidae; genus Aleiodes; species Aleiodes leptofemur. The sequence continues at coordinate 10,960,841 of OZ012620.1, forward strand.
TTATTACAGGGAAAAAAAAGAAGAAAAAAGATAATGTGAAGCTCGAGAAAGCTTCAATCTCGTGGTCTCTTCATATTTCACTTGATACTGATAATTCTATTATTTTTTTTTTACTCCTTTTCAGGAATATTACACAACGATTTCTGGTTATTCCAGTGATGAAATGAGTTGAGGAAAAATCTCATAAAATGAGAATGTTATATATATTTTTATCCCGGTTTATACTAGAGAAAGGACAAAAAAAAAATGTATGCACAAATCGATTTAACGAAATGGCCGGCATCAATGCTGAATTCAGTGATATTATCAGAATTTAACTTTATCGATGTAATTTATTGGGAATTGAAGGCTTGTGGCATTATTTTAGCGGCTTATCGGTCAGTAGAGCGTTCGTTAATTGGCTTGGCTCGGGAAATAGAGGAAAAACTCTATTTCATTGAGTATTTCCAATAAAATGGGGCTAATAAATTCTTGAAGAAGTCGAAAAAAAAATGACAGTATCGGAATTCGTGTCTTCTCGGTTTCGATAATGTTCTCAGAGGGGGAAAAAAATAGGAAAATATGAAATAAGAAGTGATGTATTTGAGTGAGAAGTAAAGTTGGTCAATTGCAAAATGAACCTGCAATTTCGGGAAAGATCCTTTTTATAAGGATTCTAGTGAAAAACTGCGCAAATTTCAGGTGAATAATATGCATTGGAATTTATTTTTCTTTTTTTTTCGTAAAATTTATTTTTTTGACATGAATGTGGGGTCAAACCTTTTTTTCATTGAAAATTGTCACGTTTTCGAGAATTTTCCGAGTTTTATTCGTTGTAGCAATCTAATGCCGATCTTGGATGGAATGTGAGATCATTTACCATCGATTTATGTGGTTTGCAAAAGAAAATTATCGTTTTTTTGAGGTATTCATGTGCCATTTTGTCGAAAATCAGTTTGTGCCTCATAAATACCTCACAAATCGATAATTCTCTGTTCAAAGCCACAGAAATTGATAAAACGAGAAAATATCCCGAAAAAAGTGAAATTTTTTAATGTTGTGGAGGATTTGAGCTTAAATTTTGGGCTCAAAGGGTCTAATTTTCCCAAAATTATCAAAAATAAATTCTCACACATATTTTTTAACCCAAATTCCTCCATTTCCTGAATGAAATCATCAGAAAAATCATATTCTGAATATTTTCACCAATTTTGAGCGATTTTCATAACATGAAGTATCGAAAACACAAAGTGTCTGTTTTCCCCCTTATGTCCTTTTCACCCCCCCCCCCCCTCCTCATCCCCTTTTTCCTATACGTGATCAAATGTATTTTGAAAGAAAGATCCTTGGACACTAAAAAATCCGTATGTTTCCGCCCTGTACTACAAGAATACGAGGAAATCGAACATAAAAATACTGTAAAATAAATCGAGAATAGAGAAGAAGAGGGGAGGGCTTGAAGGATTCGCGATTACCCGAGCGGCTCATTTGTTTTGCCGTAAAATCCGATAGCCATCGGCCATCGTTTGTGTATACGTTACATCGTGCAGGGTAGGGATAACAAGAGGGAACAAAAAAAAAAGATAATAAAATTCGAATGAAGAGAAATGGAAAAAAAAGGCAGAAAGGAAAAAAACAAAATGTATATGTGGAGGAGCCAAACGAAAATATACCTACCATGCAACAGGAATAATATTCTGGGTTTCGAGTTTCAAAGAGGAAACGGTTTATTGGTTAAAACTGAATGAAAACGTTGGTTTTTATGGATTTCTAGGGTACTTTGAATTTTTTTTTTTGTTCCAACGTAGATGGCTATTTTTGTAGATTTATTGATGCACATCACTCAATTCTACTCAATTTTATCTGTATAAAAATGATATTTTGTTTATTATTATTATTTTTAATAAATCCAATAAATTCATTCGATTTGTTTCAATTTTCTGCGGAATTTATTTTAGTTTTGAGGTATTCTCAGCAAACTTGAGTACAGTTAAGCTTCTGCTTTTTTGATAGCAGTAAGGGGTAACATCACTGTAGAATTTTCAAAAAAATCGATTTTTTTTCCTTGCTTTAAAAATTACTTTGGGCCTTCCAGAATACGGGCAAGAAAAGTTATCACCTGTAACCCATTATTTCGCATGGAATTTTGAATTTTTCCGAAGGCATTTCTTCATATTGATAGCCTAAGTCAAAACTTCAATCGTGTTTTTCACTCAATCATAACTCCAATCATTTTCATTATTTTCATTTGAATTTTCCACAGCATCTTGAAAACAATATTTCGAACAGAAATACGTAGGGGATTTTCAAAAAATTGATTTGCACATTTTTTATTGATAAAAAATTGCTGGTGTTTTGGCCGAAATTTGAATTTTTTCATTCAAATGGTCACCAATCCCACAAATAACAATATTTTGGAAATCCCCTACGTATTTCTGTAGCTATGTGTATTCAGACTGAGCCAATTTTTTTTTTCAATTGAAATTTGCACCTCTTACACTGCGTGCCGCAGAGTGTTTTAAATTCGAGGATCCTCGCAAAATGGCTCTTGCGTCATTTTTGATATTTTTTGATGATTTTTTTTTTCTGAAGACTCGAATATATGCTCAATCACTTCCTCAAATATCATTATTTCATTTCCACTTTTTCTATAGTCAAAAAACGCCTTTTTTTAGACTTTTACAGTGGTGTTACTCCTCAAAGACGCAGTTTATGCGATATGAATTATCAAAGTTACTCAAAATAGCGGTGGTGGAGATGAAACGCCCTAAATCGAAAGGAAATAACGAAATTACTAAAAGAACCACAGGGTTCAGCCATTATTCAAAAATTATCGGCTAAGAGAACAGCATTTTAACTAAATAAGAGAAGAAAAAAATATTCAATTCACCATATAGTTATTGAGAAATTTTAATTAGAAGACATTCGTAACTATTTGCCTCTCTCTCTATCTCATTCATGTGGTAGGAGATTAATGTAAAAAAAATTCGAGAAAAAAAATAATATTCACAAGCTGAAGATATGACTTTTGAATAGTTTAATCACTTTTTCGGGTAAATTGAAGCACATTTCCCCGAATTATCAGCAATCAATTCGAAACTAACCTAAAAATCCTCATTTTTTTCTGTTTTATCGACTATACTCTGGAATACTACCTTAACGTGAGATTTATTCGTGGAATTTCATTGATTAAACGTTCTGTTGAACGAAGAGAATGAGATACAGTTGAAATACATTTTAAATCATGAATTTTCAATGTAAATTGTACTGTCAATTGCTCAATGACTCCAAACAACCGGACAGGCAAATGAATGAGAAAAAGAGAGAAAAAGAGAGATAGAGAGAGAGAAGAGTAAAAGTTTATAGCAAAGCCGAAGGGCATTGACTAACGAGATATCGTTTAACGCCTGCCCAACGCAAGACCGATAATTTAATGGTACATTATTCAGATGAAATGAATACTAAAGACTAGCAGCGGTGCATTGTAATCCTTGGTGAAGGCAGAGGAATTCAGAGTATTATGTGTACAGTTTCTCTTCTTCATGGGCCTCATAATTTAACGCATCACCGACCTAAAATTATCCATAATTTTTTTTTTCTTACCATACTTCTTTAGCGTCTGTTGTTTTTCGTATTATCGAGATGCTCGAGTGAAGGGCCTCGAACGAAAAAAAAAAAAAAAAACAAGGCCTATTGAAGAAGCAAGGCATCAATCTGCCTTCAATAATCGGGGGCAATTCATGTGTCTGCCTCCATTGTAATTGTTTCGATACCATTACCACACAATTTTCACAAATCCAAAACGTCGAATTATTACATTCTCACGTAATTTTATTTCATACAATTGCCCAAAGAAATTTCATCATTTTTCTGCAAAAATAATTGTCTGTCAATTTTTCCGTAAAAAGGACGAATTTAAGGTACATTTGAATATTTTTCATTCATTTTAACCATCACAAAATTTTTATCCTTTGAGATGTATGAGAATTTTTTTTCTTTTTTTTTTCCCTTTATCACTGAAGATCCCTTTCATAGATGAAACAAGATCGAAGAAAGAAATCGGGAGGGAATTTTACATTGAGATTCTTGGATTTCACGAAAGGTAAGCAGCATCAAAGTCTTGAGATGAGAGAGAGAGAGAGAGAGAGAGAGAGAGAGAGAGAGAGAGAGAGAGAGAGAAAAAGGGGTCTGACGACCCGGATAAAGTTACACAAAAGTGAGAGAGAAAAAGAGAGAAAGAGGGGGAGGGAGGGGGGGGGGGGGGAGAGATGAGGAGTCGAGTCAGAGAGAAAATTTAGTTGCCGTTCGAAAAGAGAGAGAAGTCGTTTTTTGGATATGGGGAGGAAAGTGCGGAAGAAAAAAAGGGGTGAAAGAGGGGGAAAAAGACAGATATAGATCGGGCATGCGGCTGGTAGGCTTCGTTAGGTTATCCACCGTCTTACTAGCATTTGCCTTTGGCATAAGAGTACCCACACCCCAGATACATTTCTTCCCTCTCATTCCTCTTACCCCCCCCCCTCTTTTTCCTCTTATTTTCTCATACGGAGCTGGAGCAAGAGGGAGAGTGAGCTCTTTGATAAAGCGATGAGAGAAGAAAGAGGGAACACGCGTTTGGCCTGAAGGCGCGATACGCCAAGTGAGCTCGCTTTGCGAAATTTATGTTTTTGCCTGTGGCATGGCACACTACTCGTCTCTCGAGGCACCTCACTGAATATATTTCATGTATAAATATATATATAGGTGACTATTTTAATGGACACGTGATAGTGCATGTTTGGGATGAGATAATTTTTTTTTACACGTCTAATAAATTTTATCTGCTTAAAAAATGGTTAAAATCAATTATTGACCAATTTTTCGATTGAATAATTGATAAAAAAAAGTGTATATATCTTGGGGTGCATAATTTAGATGGACACGTGACTATTTGCATGTAAATTCAGGTGAAAAATTTAGGGTTAAGGTAGTATTCAAGTATACGGTCGATAAAACAGAAAAAAAAGAGGTTTTGTAGGTTAGTTTTCAATTAATTGCTGTTAATTCGGGAAAATGTGCTTCAATTTGTTAGAAACACATTGGGGGAGAGGGGGAATTACGAAAAAATCCAGAAAAATGTCAAAAAATATGATAAATCGTGCAATAATTTATCCGAAAAAAAATATTGAATAATAATAAAAATACATGAAAAATCAAATTATACACACGACAATGACTTTGCTTGGTGAGATAATCCCCTTCTCCTCGAACTAGGCGGACTGCACAGTAGTACACACATATTCCCCTCCTTTTTTTTTATTTCCTCCTCTGGAGCACCGCGTAGAAGGGTCTTTGGCAAAGCTGCCTTTAATTAACGTAAATTGCAGGCTCTCGCTCGTTCTACCCTCGCGCTTCTTCTCTTCCACCCCCCCCCCCTCCCCCCTCTTTCTCTCTCTTTCACTTATCTACATGCACGTTGTCTCACTCTGTAGCTTTCATTAAACGGAAATAAAATAACGTTGCCTCTCCAAATGCACCGGGCTGAGGTGCACACACACACACAGACACAGGCATACAAGTGCACACAAAGACCCAGTGCCCAACCACTGCACAAACCTTGGTAACCCCTTTCTCTTCACCATAAACTCGTGTACACCCTCTTGGATTCAGAAATACAGGGGGTACCAGACCGGGCAATAATTACGACGGGCTTCATATCCTCCTGCTCTCTCTTTCCTCCCCTCTCCTTCCTCCCCCCCCCCCCCCCCCCCCTTCTACTGATACTGCTAGTGGTACGAGATGCTCGGGGAAAATTCAATAGAAAAGAGCAACTCAAGAGTTGAAAACACTCGGCCCTGTCTCAAAAACTCTTTTCAACATGTTTATTTCCACTATCTTGAATTCGCCATTTTCCCCTCCATTTTTTCTTTTCTTTTATTGTCCACTTGACCAGTCCTCTCAACCAATCGCGTCATCCTCAATAATTTGAACTATAACTCTGATTTCTTCTTTCAACAATTCAAATACTTGAAATATCCACGAATTTCACGGAATTTCTGGACTGATTTTATTTGACAATTATTTTCGGGAGCAATTTCTGAAGGAAAAAAGAGGTAACGGTAAACTCTATTTTCTCGAGTAATTTCTCCATCTTTTTTTTTTTTTTTTTCCTTTATTCTTCCTGCACTCATTCCCCCTTTTGTAACTTGCGGGCACATTCATCTTGCTTCGCCTTTCATACTCGCTCGTCTGAAAGAAATGGGTTATGGAAAATAGGCTACATTAATGGTAATATTTTTCCAACGAATGGGAATACTAGAGGGCCAGTAGATTGAGCAAAAAATTAGTCACGGAATTCATGTTACATCGTTGCTTGTTTCCGGTTTGTTGAAAATGTATTATAGGAATCATAAATTTTCTGATTCACAAATTCTTGGAGCAATGTGAAATCAAATTGTAATGAATTAGTTAGACAAATTATAATTAAAGACAGGAAACGTTGATTTATCCATGAAATCATTGTATGAATCTCTAGTGAAGTTATGTATATGTATTTTGTTCAGATTATATATATGCTAGATCATGATGCGCGCACTTTGCGAATTGTGACTTTAAGGATGTTCTACAGGTATTTTCTCAAAATTTAAAAATGTACGATTTCATTGAAATTTTTTTCCAAGGTTCTCCAAATCATAAAAAAACCGTATGCAAAATTTTGGATTTTTTTCATACCTGGTTTAAAAGTTATAAATTTTTTAATAACCATCGTTCAAGGATGTTCTACTGGTATTTTATTAGAACTTAAAAATGTACGATTTCAATGAAATTTTTTTCCAAGGTTCTTCAATTTATAAAGAAACCGTATGCAAAATTTTGGATTTTTTTCATACCTGGTTTAAAAGTTATAAATTTTTTAATAACCATTTTTAACATGATTCTTATGGAAAATTCACAAAAGCTTAAGAAACTTTTCGAAAAATTGTTCAAATTTGGTGAAACTTCGGATATAGGTGAGAAATAACCCCCCGCACAATTTGTTCATTTTTATACAACGATTGGGTCAATAATTGGCATTAAAATTAATAAAAATGCTTGAAAAATTGTCGATTTCGCGTAAGTGCTGCCAACTTGTGTCGCCAGAATTCCCTAGAATTCAACGCTTTTTTCCAAATAATTCTCAAACTAATTAAATAAAGGATAAAAAAAATATCTATGAAATGTAATGATAATAATATAATATTTGAACACTGACAGCGTTCCATAATTCCCTGAAAATCATTTTAATGAGGAATTTAAAAAATCATCATTTCATGTTCAGGGATTGGAACACTGACGAAATCACTACCCCTCTCATGCCGTACAACCCCCGCTTACGGTAGGTATAGAACATCCTTAACCTAACCAATATTCCTAGATGTTGACATGCGCGTCATTTCTCAAAAGTTAAGATGAAATTTTTCTTTTCTTGAATAAGAAACGATTGTTTCTATTAATGAGACGAAATGTAACATATGCACAATATTTTAATACGAAATATTCATTTTTTGTTCATCTGCGATTAGGTTAGCTTAAATCTCGAATGTGCCGCTAGAGGGTAGCTGTGATTGTCGTTCTATATAGTATTCTCACTACCATTAATTATAACTTGGGGCGTTACTTGAAATAGAAAGCCAAATATTTGTTAATTGGGCCCAATATTTATTACAAAACATAAATTAATTATTCGTCATTATAAAAGATATTTCAAACGTAAATTTGAATTAAATTGAGTTAAATCACATGCTACAGCTGTAATCGTCAAGGAGGAACTGTTCGTGCAATTAAAATTCATTTTTCAGAGAAGGATAGGAGAGAGTGGGGCAAAATGGACCTCCATAGCAACATGATCCAGGATTTTTTTTCAGAGTGAAGAACTCGATCAAAAAATCTGAGAAAATTTGAGAAAATACTCTAACATGTTTCCATTATTGATGATTTTTTTCAAATTTTTCTATAAAGGCTTCCACTCTCAAAAAAATCTCAGATCTTTTTTCTCCATTTTAATTTGATTTGCGAAACGATTGAATCTCCTTAAAGCATTTGACTTTCATTATTAATTGAGCTAATTCCGATGGCACTGGATCGACTCTTTAATTCGTAATTCATCAATAACGATTTTCTATTTTGTCATTAATGGGAGAACTGCAGAGAACGGAAACCAATACTTCACCGAGATAGCTCCATTTAACCGGATATATAATACATATATATTATATATATATATATATATTTCATTCCATGTCTCCGTTATCAGTTCTCGTTTAAAAAATACTGTTAGGTGCAAAAAAAGCCCGGGTGCACTTCATTAATTTTCTCCCGCAGCTATATATCGACGGATGTGTCCATATTTTATGCGACAGCTGGACTAAAAGTATAGTAAACTGCTTTCCAACCATCGGCACTGTGCTCCATGAGGAAAATCACTGAATTTTCATTTATCACTATGTATATATTCCATTGAAATTTTAGCATTTACCAGAATATTTAATAACTTTGAAAATGAAAAAGATAAAAAAAAAGAGAAAAATTCTTAATAATCTTGCTGAAGAAATTCAATTAAAATTTTAATTTCAATTTGTCTCTGTTAGGAAATTTTACGAAACAAATTAAATTATTAATTACTTGAAAATCCTGGTTGATAGAAATTCTCAGGTCTTTTAGAATTCGAAAAAAAAAGAAGAAAAAAAATCAAAAAGAAGAGAAATTAAGGAAACTTATACTTTTCGAAGTTAATTAAAAATTTAATGGAAAATTTTACATGTCAATTTGAATAATAATTATCCTCAGAACTTCATCAAATGAAGTGCAAGAATATTCTCGAATTTTTCCATCGGGAAATTAAATTTTTAGATAAAAAAAGGAAAATTGTGTCAATTTGTTTGAAAAAAGAAATAAAAAATTGGCAATTAAAAAAAAAAGGGTAAAGGGCAATTGTACGAGTAGTAAAGAGGATCGTGGTAAATGAGTAAAAGCATAATTCCCGTCAAAGATAGAGGGAAATGGGCCTCTGTAAAAGGGAGCACCGCAAGTTTCGAGGGTAGCAAAGGTATATAACACACACACACACACACACTGAGGATGAGAAAATCTGCATAAACCAACCATTAAGTCGTGGCTGGTTTATTGAATACCATGTACAGAGTCTGTACGTGGCGCCAGACTAAGAGAATCACCCCATGTTCAAAAGTAATAACATCTTAAAAAATTAGTCAGCATCAAAAATATCTCCAATAACATCAACTTATAATAGTCATTGAGTTAAATAAATCACTCGTACTTCAGTCTGAGTTTTAAATTATCCACTAAAAAAAAAAAAAAAACGAAAAAAAGAGTAGAAAAAAAGAATTTTCACGAGTTTGAGGACCAAAGGAGCTAGAGGGTTACGAAAAGAAGTATGAAACTATAATGGCGCTAATTTAGGAAATCTCCCAGTTATGCAGTATAATGGGGTAGAGAAATGGAGCAGAGAGTTTCTAGGAGGCAGCTGGGTCGTGACGTTTTTTTTCCCCCTCTCTCTCACTCTTTTTTCTCTTTCAGCATTAAACTTCTATACGTATATATATATAAATTTTCTTCAGAAGAGAATGGAAACTGGGGCATTTGCGAATTTTTTTTTTCCGTTCGGTTATATTTCTACTGAGGGAAAAATCTGGAGCATTGAAATCCATTTCTCTTCTTCACGCGAAAAATTCACAAATCCTCAAGTTTTACCATCTCTGTCTTTTTTTCTTTCTTCTTCACAGAAATGTGTTGCATTATTGCTTTCAAACGCTTCAGATTCTCTCTTTTTTTTCTATTATCCCTATTATTATTATTATTTTTCATTTCTTTATCTATTTAGTTATCAGAATGAGAAAATAAAGTTTTTCCACTGTTATCCGAAGAGCAAATAGACTCTATTGGTTCGCAAGGCGTGTGGGAATGGGGGATGAAACAAATCACCTGTCGCGGTGAGTGAATGAGAGCAGAAAGGAAAAAGGTGTCAATGAAAATAGGGTGAAAAAGAGGGGAGAGGGAAAAGAACGCGGGAGTGGGGCAGATGTAAAAAAACTGGAGACCACTTATCACCGAGAACATAGGACCACACGAACCATCACCCAGAATTGATTTCATCGGTTGCGACCGCATTTTGCGGCTGCCTCAGATCGATTACCAATTTCTTTGTACTGTTACTCCTTTTTTTTTGTTTTCGCCTCTATTTTCTCCTCAATTCCTTTTCATCCATTTCACACGTATTTCATATGTGATAACTAGGACCGGAGACTTAATTTTCGAAAACGGCCCATTGATCTGAAGTTCGATCTAGTAGGGAGTTGAAGCTGGGAATGAATAGGAATCGACTGATTCGAGTGTTTATGGCAAATACGTCGAGACATTGAATTTATTTGAAGGTTAATCTGCACACAGCTACAGAATTACGTAGGGGATTTCAAAAATATTGTTTTTTTTGTGAAATTGGTGACCATTTGAATGAAAAAATTTCAAATTTCGGTCAAAAAACCGGCAATTTTTTATCAATAAAAAATGCGCGAATCAATTTTTTGAAAATCCCCTACGTATTTCTGTTGGAAATATTGTTTCCAAGATGCTGTGGGAAATTCAAATGAAAATAATGAAAATTATTGGAGTTATGCTGCGTGCCAATTTGAAAAATCATGTTTCGTGAAAAACACGATTGAAGTTTTGAATTAGGCTATGAATATGAAGAAATGCCTTGGGAAAATTTCAAAATTTCATGTGAAATAATGGGTTTCAGGTGATAACTTTTCATGCCCGTATTCTGGAAGGCACAAAGTAATTTTTGAAGCAAAAAAAAGTCGATTTTTTGAAAATTCTACAGTGGTGGTACCCCTTAAGAGAGAAATGAAGATGATTTTGAGAAATACCTGGTGATAATTGGATAATGTAGGAATCGTGTAGATGATCCACTGAGGTTTTTTTTTATTTTCTGGAAGAGGTTAACGGTTTCAAACAAGTGATGAGAGTGAATCCAGTGAGAGCGAAGGTGAAAAGCCAAATGATAGAGGTTAGGGAAAAAGGACAGTTGACTTGGCTCATGGAGGGATACAGAAGGCTCTTTAAGGCTGAAGAGGGTAAGGTTATTTTCTGCACGAAGATGAACGGAGATACCCGAAACGAAGAGTTGGGTACATGTCGTGCGTTACGCGGCGGCGCCCCTATAGAGATCAATACGGTGAACCCTATGTAGGGTTGTAACACCAGCTCTTGTTTTTGTATGTATGTATTTGTGTGTGTGTGTGTGTGTGTGTGTGTGTGTGTGTGGATGGGTTTGAGGTCTATGTACATTTCTCCCAAAAGATTTCCACTTTTACTCTCGAAATATTTCCGGAATTATGCCGTCCAACTCCCGCCGATCATTTGTCTTCCGACGAAATAAAAAAAATTCGTTAGACAAAGAAAAATCATTGGTTGTAAAAGCTTGCGAATTTTCGCGTGGATCATTAACCATGATTTATCAGGAAAATTTTTGACAGCATGAATTGATATTATATTGTGTATGAAAGACTTTTAAGACTCATGAGAAGTCAATTAGTTTCCTCTCAACGTTCACTCTCTATTCATCTTTCCTCGAGTATTCAAAGCATAATTCATAATCATTGGGGCAATAAAATTCATGCAAGAAACATTTGCAGGGGGATGGAATTTTTGTTTTATTTGATGCATTTCAGACTAGTAGGTTTGAAAATTCTCTGCTAATAATATATATGTATATATAGATATATAATGAGTAATCACTGATTGTAACTGATAATAATAATAAATGCACAGATAAATAGGGGAGACCGGGGCAAAATGGGGGACTTTATCATAAAAACGTCTATTAATTACTTCTCCTCTTCCTTTTCCCCAAAAAGCAAAGAAAATTTGTAACAAACCGCCAAAGTTTCAGCGTATAATCCAATACGACAGAAAGGGTTCTTACACTATCCATGATAATGCTGTACACACGGCAGTTTCAAGTAAAAGGGAGAGACTACTGCGACGTTGAATTGCCGAGACGTCGTACGATCGATTCGCAGAATCGAGTGAATTTGAATTTTAAAGCAGCCCATGAAGCAAACTGGCCTCCCTTCCACCCAACGATACGCTTCTCTACGCAGCGGAAGTGACTGCGGAGATTTTTTTTCCTTCCCCCCAATTTTTTTTCCTCTCTCATTCGCTTTATTTTTTGTGCCCTTCCATCAACCTCACGGAGGCCAGAGTGCAGGAGCAAAAAAAAAGGCTGTATAAGGGATCGAGACGAATCGTAATTACACTACCCCTGATAACATCCCCGTGAACTTTCTTTTTCCTGGCAATATGTATATACATATATATATATATATAAAGGCACTTTGGAGCAAAGTAAGGGGAAAAAAAAAGAAACGCATCCAGGTTGAGGAGAAAAAAATAGTGAAGTTGGTTCACGTTCAGTTAAGTTGACCAACTTGAGTCATTTTGATAACGAAACGACGCCAAAGTAATTGCTTTGGGTTACGAGTTTTCTTCCATTTTCTACCTCCCTTTTATCGAAATGCCCCCCCATCCCCTCCTACACTCATTCCATCCTCTTCTTTATACTTAAACTGGAAAGAAGCCATTTTGCATTTTGCCCGCGAGCAAATCTGATATTCACGAAAAGACAAATTATTGTTAAGAGTGTGAAAAATTTCATAACTTTCTTTCTCAACAAAAGGGAGGAAAAAAAATTATCTCTGACTCAATTTTTGTATGAAGACAATGTACAAGTGCGAATAGTTGAAGTACATGCAATTTTCATGTTAGAAAGAGAGATAGAAAGATGAAGAGATAAAGAGAGATGGGAGAATGGAATTTTTTAATAACTTCGAATTGTGGAAAATCCAGATGTCGATCGTATGGCATAGATTCTTCAAGACACTGCATTCAGGAATTTTTAACCCACTTTTAACTCAATGACATCGAATCAACAGTTCTTCCATTTTCTATTTCACTTCTTTTTTTTTTTCTCCTCTATTATTGCACAGTCACAATAGCATGGATCTCTTTTATGAAGGTTTATTGAATGAACCATGAAGAAATTCCTTCAGCATGAAAATTAATCTGTCTATAATTGAATGACTCAAAAAATTTTTCCCATCTCTTTCAAGAGAGACGATAATAACATGAAAGAAGCACTTGAGAATCACTGGAAATATTATTTTTGGATAGAAATGAGTAAAACAGTTGTAGGAATTCAGTCTGCACGATGGTTTTTTCACAATGATGAAAAAGTACAGATGAGCCTCGAATTTCTCTTTCTATCTCTTTTTCACCCCAAAAATGTACCATCAGCCACTGACGGGAAAAGCAAGTCCAGTAGCAATTTTCAGTTATAACAGTTAATCCCTATTTCATCGCCTAAACGACATTTGCTCGTCTTCTACATTCCAGTCGACACGACTGGGAACGATGCCAGGGATTTCTCCTATAGAATGAAAGTCGGAGTCGCAGTCGCAGTAAAATATAATTAGGTTTCAGGGATTATCCCATAGGCGAGGTAGATCTCCGTGCGACTGGGTACCACTGTGGAGGGCTTCTTCCTCATCTCATCCACCCCCCCCTTCTCTCCCCCTCACCGCCTTCCTTATCATCTACCCCACTTGTCCATTTTCCTCTGCGAGACCTCGAAAATTTTCAACTGGGGATTATTATTTTTCGTTATATCATTTTACGCTTGATGTTTAACTTTTTTTTTCCTGTTTTAGGCTTTTTTGAAGTGAAAAAATTGAGATTAAATGTTTTGGATGAAATTCAATCCATTGAGAAAAGGCGAAATAGAATAAGTCGATTTTTTGGCTGTTCTTTTTTAATGAATTTGGCTGAAACTAATAGAGATATGCCGTTTTTACTTGAACCTTTTTTTTTAGTAGAGAATTTCAAGAGTTAAACAGAAGAGAATTCGGGTGAAAATGGCGTATCTCCATTTCAAGTGATTTCAAAATCTCATGGGAGTTTGAAAGATCGAAAAACAATACTAAATCATTGTCAATTTGGGACATTTCGCTTATAATTTAAGCTTTTTCAGCCTCTGCAAACCGAATAATACAAATTATTCTCTAGTTTAAAGTATCAAAGTCATTAGAGCTGGTAAATATAACCAATCAATTGTGATATTCATTTCGATGTTGATAAATTTAGATGTATGGGTCATGAGACGTTGGAATGATTAAATTTAATAATACTTAATAATTGTCAAATGAACGAGGTTTAGCCTACTTTATTAAGGTCTTCTCAGATTTTCGACAGCTTAAAAGTTTCTTTAGGTTCTCAGTGAATAGAACCTCACTCAACTCTCTCATCCAACTTAAAACAATCGGTTTCAAATGAAAATTAAGAATTACCCTTACACTCTCCGTCAATTTCTAATATAACATCGTCTTAGAGTCAAAGGGGCGTAAGTGCTATGCTTATCCATAGCACTTACGCCACTTTGTTTCTAAGGCATTGATATTCTCCGAAAACTCATTATCGAACTTTATTAAATTTCTGCTGATAGTCTTTCGAGAAAAAAATTTGTTGGTTCTAATCATTTTTTTTAGAAAAACAGCTAATTAGAAATTTTTCTAAAAAAAATGATAAAAAAATACTCTAATTAGAGTAGAACTATGAAAATTTCAATTAGACCTGTCAGGCATGAATGAAGAACATAACTAGTAAAATCCACCATAGTTTTAAGGTACATGAAGTACACTGAAGGAAGAGTAAATAAAACAAGAAGATTTGCTGAGTAGTTTGCATTCGTAGTGAAGTAGTATTTAAAGCTAGTGCAACGCAGCACCAAGCAATTTGGTAGGATTCGTTTGTGTCTGTGTCAGAGAGAGATAGTGTCTGATATGACACACATACACAGATGAAGACTGAAGTACACACGCATTTGGAAAGAGGAGAGTTAAGATAATGCGACGAGGGTCGTCTGTCGTGGCTTGGTGCATTGTGCATGAAGTACGACTAATGAAAATGGAAAGCCAACGGCGACTACAGTTGGTATAGTACAGGGGGCGACGAAGCAAGAACGAAAGAAATGACGAAAATAAAGTGAAAAAAAAAAAATGAAAAAAAAAGAAAAGGAGAAGATAAAGACGGAGACAGGCTAAGAAATGAGAGGCAAATGTACATATATATATATATATATTTATATATATAAAGAAAAAAAAGAACTAGTGAGAAAAGCCGAGAACGGTTTTAAGCAGCCACGGATAAAGATAAGCAGATAAAATAAATGGCCCTCGTCGTCTTCAACTGCGACTTGGAGAAAACGTTGAAAATCTGAAGGAAAGTTAGAACATTGCTGTTGGCGGTCTCTGGGAAAACGTAGACGAGAGGAGGGTCGGTTGAGTCTCACCGAACGTGACAAAGAGAAGTGATATGCTGCAGAGTTGGAGGAAAGATGAGAGAGGGAGGAGAAAAAAAGAAAAATACAAAGAAAAAAAAATGAGAATAATATCCGTTTATTATGCCTTGGAAGAAAGGGCCACTGGGGCTGCATAAATGAGCTTTATCGAGCCGCAAGCACGTTGCAACTAAATAAAAAGGGGTCATTCTGAACTAATATTTAATTACGAAAGTTTGAGTGTAATGAGAATAATTTGATAAAAATATTTTCATAATTCCAAGAATCGACCAATTGAAGCAATTGACTACTCTAACAAGAAAACAAACGATGCATCTAAAAATAGGACTACAAACCCAATTTCAGAATCTTTCTATACTCTAAGCAACTAATGCACCTTTCAATGTCTACCTCAATGTTGTGCTAGGTCATCGTACTGTCTAAATCTACGAAAGAAATGTCGATGAACATAGCTTCTCACTCAGCTTGAAATAAAAAAACAGATAGAATTTTACAGTTGCCATGGTGGATTGACATTTGGATTGGCTGGCATTTTCTCAGGCTCATAGCTCGAGTTAACTCTCTTGATATACTTCCACAAGGCTCACTGAACGATCGATTGTACCTCTCTCTCTCTCTTTTCAATGGGTCTAGCTGTATTACGAACACAATAGAAAAGAGATTTACCATTTTGACTGTTGGATAACTGCAATACAGAGTAATGTTGACACAGTCATGAAGATTTATACAATTCACACTGAACTTGAGCCCCCCCCCCCCCCCCCCTCTTTCACTGTATCTGTTGGAACTTAGGTGGAAAGTTTTCATGTGATACTTATGGCATTGCTGCTGGTGTATCTTGGGTGCCAACTGTAATGTAGAGGATGGTTAAGGCATACCTGAAGCTTCTATGAAGCCATGTGTATAGTTGGAGCCATAGCTAGATGCTCAGGGGATGCCCGAGGGTGACTTTACCCAGAGTGTGGCGGCCAACGAACACGATATCTCCAGGCATTACAATAACAAAGAGTCAGGGGGGAAAGGGAGGGAGGGGGTGCAGAGTTGGCCCCATGATACTGCTACATGTATATATACTGTTCTCATAGAATATAGCTGGATGACCTCGCTACTTGCATTAGCATACCTTCTTCGTCCTTTCCTTCCCTATTTTCCGCTAAAATCCGGACTTGCTCTCACAGCAGGGCTTCTGAGCTGTTACTATGAGAAGCTCGTGTACAAGCCTTTTCTTATCTCAAATGCCAACAAACCCTCTTTCCTGTGTACGGATAGACCACGTGATGGATATGCCAAGCGTGAGGTGGTCATAGCTCATGGCTATGTAGCAGTGTAAACTCGCTTTAATGCTATGGGAATTACTCATCAGCCGATCAATTATCTAAGTCAAAAGCATAAAACCTATTCCTTCTGGCGTTGTGATGTGGAAAAAAATACTGACATGTCAGTGACGAGTCATATGCTGAAGTTGAATTCTGACCATTTTTGGCAGATGATCCAATTTTTACTGAATTATCAACTGACGATCAGATTACATCTAAGTAAATAATGCGCCGTCTGTTATTTCATATTTTTTCCTAATTTATTGAATAATAATCCATTGATAATTGTCAATTACAGTTGAGATTTGTGACAAAAAGGAACAGTGATCGTCATATCACATTTAAGTAGATGATAAGTGCACATTTTCGGATATTATGAGAATAATTATAATTTGAAAACTAGCATTAGCCTCAATCATTGCTAGAATACGTAATGTATGATAAATAAAAATAATGTAAAATACAAATTTATAACAAGAAGAATGACCAAAGAATATGCGATAATAGTACACAAACAGGAAAAAGCTGCCGAGCACAAAGTCGAAAAGAGTTATGCATACATGAAGTGACATAAATGGAAATATAAGTGATAAGAATAGATCTTGAGAGAATGTACAGGAAAAGAAATTTGTGTATTCAAATCCATAAATATAATTTGGAAACTCAAATTGAACATGACCATATTGTGATGGTAAACAAAATATAACCGTCATTTTATATCTAATTAGATGATATTTGGTATATTCAATGATTATGACGATAATTCTGACCCGAGGAACACTTTCCGTCATATGACGGTCATAAATCCGTCACATGGAAATTTAAATTTTAAATGCCCGTCATTTAACCTGTAGGTGGCCGGGATGGTGCCTTTTGGTATCATGAATTTTAACCATTTTTGATACTTCACAAACCATGGAGTATGGACATATGATATAACTAGATATTATATTGAACGATTTTCAGCTCATAAAGAATTATAAAACTATGTATCAAGCTATGTATCAAGTTTAGTATAAATCTGTTGATTTTTTTTTCAAAATATGAATCGGAAATCTGACTTCAGATTCGTAATCAACGTCCCCAAAAACTCCTGTATACCAAGTTTAATATAAAACAAGCCAATACTTTTGATAAGAAAGAAAAAAGAAAATGCATGTCTATTCCAAAAATCCCTGCAGCCAGGATGATGCCGATCGGCATCACCTCAAGGTCGAGCCATATCACTAGTCCATTTGGACACTTTTCTAGGGGTAAAAATTACCAAAGTATGGCTTGGGCACATTCATAAATGCCGGCCGCCTGCAGGTTAACATTACTAGTCCGGAACTTCTCAAAATTCTGAGTGTTTGCGTTGATGCTAATAAGCGAATCGCAACGAAATGCAGAAATAGTTATTTAGCATTCCTCCAACGGCACACATCAATGGCCGCTCTTACTGACTCTTCAAAATTTTCCACTGCCATATAGACAGTATTTTCGTTGAAGTTTGGCATGGCCCAACTATACAGAAAGTTAAACGAACGACTCCAATTATGCAACCAGGGTTGGAGGAGTTCGCCTACCAGCCTCCCACGGTATATAACCAAAACACTGCATATATGCAGTTATGCTGTATATGCTTCTTCAAAGTCTCTCTCTCTCTCTCTTTCTCTTTCTCTGTTTCCACGTCGTTTCTGAAGCCAAGCTGTTTATTTTACGAATTTATCATTGGCGCGTCGTTGCGACGAATTAGCGAACTCTCGCGGCAAGCAAACCCACCCATTCCACCCTAAATTTCTCTCTTTTTACTTACTCTCAGCACTTTTGGAGAGTAACTTTGCTATTTGTTTCACTTACTTTTTTTTTTTTTCTTCTTATTTTTAAAACTCAACTTCGGCAACTTTTTACTACAAAATACACCGCAGAAGACGAAAACTGTCGTAGATTTTCGTTCTACCAAATTTTTCCCATTCTCGTCATCTTTGTTTTCTTTATGAGACACATAGAGAGAGAGCGAGAGAGATGTAAAGAAATGTAACTTCCAGAAGACCATGTGAGCGTGAAAAATAGGTTATAAAATAGTGAGAGAATGCGGATATAATTTAGCATAAACCGTGAATGGAGAGAGACAACTATGAGGTAGAGAAAATCGTCGTGGGCTCCTCGTTAAATATTAAACCTTGAAGATGAAAAAGAGAAGGAAGAATGAAGAAAAAAAAAGAAGCAAAGTGCAGGGACTAATGAGACGAAGCCTAGTTCCTCGTTGAACACGCTGAGCCCTCCATCGTTGGCTCCTATAAATGTTTAATCGTCACGACGCTCACTCCCTCGAGGCAGAGAGAAAGAGAGAGAGACACACTGGGCATCGTTTGGTGGTGTGTATAAAGTTCTTGTGCATCAGGAGAAACGATAAAAAGAATTATTAAAGCGTGTCGTAGTGGTGCTTGGGATCAGGACGATGGCAACGTGGATCAACTTGTTCCAAAACGATCAAAGGGAATTGTCGTTGGGGCTTGGGGTGCTGATTGCTGAAAAGCTGCGAAAGCGTCTTCTGCAAAATGTTGCAATGAGAGGAAGAGATAAAAAAAATGCAAAAAATCCTCTCTACCTAGTTCTTGTTCAATAGCACTGAGGCTATTTCGATTGAGAGCTTCATGAATTCATTCAATACTAATTAGTAATTAGTCGGTAAGTTTTCTCACGACCAATTAGTTATGAGTGCAAGAGAGAAAAGAAGTATGTTGCTTTGAATACAAATTACAAAGATTGAGACGATCGGATAATATCCGCACGTTTTTGAAGTGAGACTTCTTCAGGCGCGGTAGGGAAAATTGGCTTGGATGAAACGAAAAAGTGAAACGCTTTCTTTTCTCTGACTTTAAGGGGCAGTTGAAAGAAAAGAGCAGGAAAACTGCACTTGCACAGAACTACGCATATGCGACATGAGTGTGATGTGGTGGAGACAAAAAAAAAGTGTCAAATATAGAGAACGGTCTTGAACGGATGCGTCAAATATAGAGAAATTCCACTGCAAAAAAATCGTTAACAAATCCAAAAAGAGTAATGCATAAAATCTACTCTTCCTAAAAGTTAAGGAGTTTCTTTTCCAACGCCTGAGGATCCCACACATCCTTTTTTTTTATCATCATTGATACAAAACGTGGAAAGTGCTTTGATGGAGGAGAGGGGAATGATCGTTAATAGCCGTCACATTATCGGTAAACGATTAAAGCAGAGTGTAAAGTCTGCAAAGCTCGTTGGTCCATAGTTGTAGTTCGAAAATCGAGAGGATAAAGAGAGTGAGAGGTAGGAGAGGTCAGTGTGCATGCAGCTATAGGATAGACAGGCATGACTGAAAATTGAAGGGTAGAGAAGAGGAGGAGGAGGAGGAGGAGGTGGAGGAGCGAGAGAGAATGGGAAACGCGACGAATAATTTAAGCGAACGACCGCCAGGCAAATAACGCTTGTACGATAAACAACGAGCTTGGTCGCGCGAGTTAATCGCTCCATTGTGCGTTTGCGGTGACGCGCAAAAGCGAATTCTCTACAGAGGGCACTAGTGAGAACTGTCCTGCCAGATAGTACCCAATATACAGCGCCATCTACTCCCTCTATTTCATTTTGTGAAAGAATAGAACTGTTGCGACATTCTGTGTAAACAAAAGAATAATCAAGTATTTGAATTTGTGACGAAATCTCATTTGTCACAGAACAGTGAAACAGAGGACTTTGGTAAATTCAGAAATTTCATTTTCCAGAATACATTGCACCTAGAAAATCCAAAGGTACACACACACACACACGCAATAACCATTGGATCACATGGCTTCAATTTATAACCCACCCCCCTCCCTCTTCCCCCTCCTTCCCGAATACCTGGAATTCAGATTCTGCAATTCGATTTGTGCGACACGTACCTAATCAATCCAGTTGCATGGAAGCCCTCAATGCGTAACAAGGGAGCTCATCGGTCTTCCATGAATGAGCATACATGGGGCCCCCCCTCATCTAACCAGTGAATCCAATATAACCACATATCACATAATTCCAAAGTCTCTTTGAATATTCTGATGTGAATTCTGATTGTATATGTGAATCAATGAGTTTTATTATCACGTATAGAATCAAAATATCCGTGCTTGTGGTAACACCAAAATCAATCTGTTGGATAAATACTGGGGTTACGTTAAGCTACGTACAAACAATATCTCCCTAGTGCAATTGATTGACTTTCGTTCGTTTTTTCTTTTTAATACAACAGTATTTCCCCAAATAGAATGTGATGTGCTGCCATTTTTCTCTCTCAGTAGTGCAGAAGAAGAGATACTTCTCTTTTTTTCTTCTTTCTTCTGTATAAGCCCTCTTTGGGTTGAATTCAGTGCAGCTTTCTGAAAAACTGTCCACAATGTGGATGATTTCGATCTGCCAGTTTGCTGGGGCGCGATAATCCCCGTACTGAGAATGAGTTCGTTTTGCCTCTGTAGATGAGATTTTTTCTTTTTATCACTCATCCCCCTCCCCTCCCCCCCCCCCCCTCCTTTACGAAATGCAACTTCAATTCAACTGCTGTTGGATTATCTTGGCAAAGCTCTCTCGGTATCAATTGAAATCTCTGGATTTCTTTCCCCCCCCCCCCTTTTTTTTCACTTCAATGGCAAATGAAAAGACCAACTGAAGTAATAGACGAATGATACAAGTGTGTATGTTAAAAAAAAATATGGAAATTAATGAATCCCATCTACATGGAGATTCTGATTGTCGACGTAACGGTTGGCTGACGATACTTTCACTGCTGATGCCGTAAACTTGACGGTGGAATGGAGAAAGTGCCGTCAGGAGTTACTACGGGATTTTAGACTGTACGATGAACAAGAAGGGGGGGAGTAAGAGGATACGGACCAACACTCGAGGCACACAGGGATACATATCTACTCCTGGGGAGTCGTTAGACCCGGGTATGGCTCCCTTGGGTATCCAACTCTCAGACTCATCCTGTCACGTAACTACCACCGTTCTCGTCGCCTTCTCTCTCTCTCTCTCTCTCTCTCTCTCTCTCTCTCTCTTTCTCTTTTATTTCTCAGCATCATTCCACTCGTGAGCCATTTTCAACGCTCTCTTAATTCGCCCTGAATGACCTTTCACGTGGACTATCTCGTTACTCCAATTTTTCTTGGTAAACTTTTGGGAAATTAGGAGTTAAATAATCCTCAACTAGTTGATGAATTCACGAGCCTCAAAATTCAACAGTTATTAGTGGGTAAAAAGAGTTTATCCTTGAATTATTCTCTTTTTTGCTTTTCACTTTAATGAAATGAAATGAGAAAATAACGAAGAAATTTCGATATCAACAGTGGTTCAGTAATTTGACCTTCAACTTAGTCTTATGGGAATATCTGGGGAATTAAGCGAGATAGCATTTGCCCTTATCCTCTTCTGGAGCTCTTGGAATTTCCTTATGAAGAGGACTAGCTTAAAAAGGGCGTATGTCACTTAGGTTCCGAGATATTTTTTTGAGAATGACTCTATGCAGGAAAAATTTCTGTATGTTCATCCAACAGAAATCATATTGTTGAGGTCATTTTCATAATCATCACAATTGATTCTAGTACAAACAGAAAAAGCTGAACATAGAATATGAACTGAGTAATTTCATACAATATGATTTGGCCTTTGACATACAATATGCTCTAATTATGCATGTTTTATGCACTCGACTCTTACATAAAATCTGGACTATTGTACATAAAATAGATACTATCGTACATGGAATATGTACTATTGTGCATAAAATATGTACTAATAGGGGCAATTTTGTGTTAAATAAGAGTGCATGATTTTCGCGCTCAGAAAAGTCCATTTGATGTTTTATGTATTTTATGCACTAAAAATTTAACATAAAATGTGCTCAATTAGTGCATATTTTATGTACTAATAGTGCATGTTTTATACAAAAAGCAGTAGGACATATCTCATGCACTACATAGTGCATATGATATGAACAGAAAGTTCATATTCTATGCTCAGCTGTTTATGTGTGTATATTGGATGATGGCCATGGAAGTCGGAATCCACTGAGAAGTGTGTAACAACTATTGAAAAATGATCATATTGATTTTTCTGCTCTTGCGACAATTGTAATTAGTAAATTGTGATAATCATCTTCTACTGCAGTAGATTGATATGATTTGATTCACTACTTGACATGATGATGCTAATTTTTCATGTCTAAAGTTAGCATTTAAAAATCCAAATGGCTAAAATCTTCTTTAATTACAATTTTATGATTATTAAAATTATAATTTTTTCTTTGTGCAAGAATAAGTCCATTTGTCCTATTTTTCCACTTCCCAACAGACTTTATCTCTTCACTTCTTCCATCCTAAAATTAGAGATCTCCAAATTACCAGAGGGACATTGAGACACATCGTACGAAAAAAAAAAAAAAAATACAAAATAAAGAAAATTGTTGACACAAGTGGGACGCTTTGAAATACTAATATCGTGAGTACTTGTCGATTGAACAGAAGCCACTGAATTGTGACAAAGCTGGATAAAGCGTCAAGGGAGTCCCGGAAGTGCGTTGAAATTCGTTTACGGGGTCGATAATGGCTTGTGTCGCTTGGATAGAGTGTAAAGAAGAGAAAACTAAACTGAAAATGACGTAGTACAGTGAAAGAGAGAGAAAGAGAGAGAGAGAGAGAGAGCCTTGGATAGTAGTACAGAGAACCAGGGAATTGAGAGGTGAAAATGTAAAAGAGAGATGAGGAATTTGTTTGGGGTAACACAGTGGGCTGGATCCAGGTGGGGTCTTTGAAGTTCATAAAAGAAAATACGACGGTAAACATTAATCGAATCCTTTAATCAAATTCCCTCAGCTCTCTCAATGGACCTCGACGTTCGAAAAAAGGAAGAGATGAGGGATGATGAAGAGGAAAGAGGGGGGGGGGGGGGGGGGGGAGAAAGCCTCACTGGTACCTCGCTTATCGATTCAAACGGCCAGACCGTAAACGAGAAACTGGAGAGTCACAAAACGGCCGTGTGTATGTTTCAATGAAAAAAAAAAAAAGAGTAGAAAGAGGTAAAAACGAGGTTTATCTATTACAGAGAACAAAAGAGAACATATTCACTTTTCAATGCTACTGGTTGATAACCAGGACGAAAAAAAAAGAGAGAAAATCATGTAAAATACATTTCGCGTGATAATATTTGGGTCGCCGTATAATAATGTAGAATTGCAGATTGAAACAATTCTTTTTTTTATTTACCTTTTTTTTCTCTTTTTTTTCATTCACCAAATCCGATCATCCTTGAATTTTCGATCAGAACAATTCACCTATGTTCTATAAAGCAAGATATTTCATTCTGTTATGACACTTGGTGTACATGTAAGTTATCTCTATTCTCATGGAATAATATTATTCCATTGTGTAATGTAAGCGACACGTTTCTACTATTTAACCTGGTGGTAGTGGCGTCACGAAATGCAGTGACCTGACTTGAGTGCTCTGTCCGAATAATATCCGCTGTCATCTCCTTCCTTTTCCCCCTACTGCAATTGAAAGCGAAGTCTCACTGAAATTCTTGGATAATTCAGTGACGAAGAGGTAGAGCAGATTCTATTTCCATGGAAAAAGAAATATATGCGAAAATATATTTTCAATATATGTGAGCCATAAGAAATATATGTGCGGCCAAAAATGTAATAAGTCACATATATGCGATATATATGCCACTTTTCTGATGAAAATGTATGTTAAATGTACTTCCATTATATATGAAATAATCATGAAATATAATTCGAATATTTTTTTTTACTTCAAAATTTATACTTCAGAATATATGCAATATATCTATTGAAAAACATGTACTATGTATGAGAAATATATTTAGAGTTAATTTTTCGATATCGGGATGATATATGTCAAGTAAAATGAACATTTCACAGAGCAAAAGCATATCGTTATTGGTTCGAGAAATATATGGCAAATTGAGTGAAATAGAGCGTTTTTGTCCTCATCTATTTTCGTAGCTCTAAAAGTTCTCTACAAAAACGGGATAGGGCAAAAAGGCGTATCTCTACAAAGACTAAATTCGTTTCAACAATGCCAGAATATATTCAGGTAGAAATATCGACAGTTTGGCTGTTCCGTTCCGTGCGAACTCGGGGATCTATCAAACTAAGCAGCCAAAAAAAGATTGCTATTTCGATGGAGGACCTAGCCAAGTTAGTTTCATCATGACCTGAAATAGACTACCACATCGTGACTGGAAGTAAAGTATCATATCAAGACTAGAGAAGCACTGCCAAATTATGACTTGAAATGGACTGCCATATCAGGGCCAAATCTGGCATAACTCATCTAGTGTTACAGTGAGAAAAAAAAATTTCTCGTTTCAAAGAGACTAAAAATTGTTGAACCAGTTGATTCAAGAGAGATTGAATAACACGTTAATTTATTAAATACGTTTATTAATTATACAACGGTTGTTGATACGTGTGAGTTCTAAATTCAACTGACAGATATCAAAACATAGAACGAGATGAAGATCTAACGACAATTGTCTTTTCTTCAATGAAAAATTCAAGCACAAAACATTTGCTATATATCACACCTCTCAATTTATATTTCACTCTAGAATACGTGGATTCTCTCAAGAATCCACATCAAGTACTTCATTCTCTCAATTCCATTTCACTTCCATCTTCGGTTAAGACCAACATTCGTAATTAACTGCGAAACTTTCCTCGCTGCTTTTATTGCCACGGCCAAGAGCTCGTCGAACGAAATTTCATCCAGGAAACTCCTTCCCTCCTCCCGCCCATTTCCCTATTTGCTGAAGTGATATTCTACGCGTCAAAAGAACTCCAATACTCCACTTGCAGAAGGCAGCAAAAAAAAAAGGAAAAAAAAAACAGATTAAGAACTCGGCAGTTAAACGAAAACTTTGGAAGCATAAAGCACGAAGACAAAAGATTGGATGATTGCACTTTAAGTCTTGGCAGGTACGTAATTCAAGTACCAAGAGTATCTCTCCAGTGAATCTGACATGGATGAGTACCGCCCCCCCCCCCCCCCCCCCCGTTACACACATGCTCACTTACACTCCATACTGGGCCGTTTCCTTTTCAGGTTCAATACTCAATCTTTCTCATATACCAAGTGTACAAAGCTGATCATGTGACGTAGGTGAGGTAGTGGGCATTAGAGCACACTGGACCAAAGTGGAGTTTCGTAGCCACCGGCACAATCCCTCCTCCCCCCTTCTCTTCGACGTTTCGATCGCACAATTACCCATTGTCCGATACAGAAATTTATGTTTGAACACAAGCCGCGTAACTAACGTACGCTCACTGGAAGATCCACTAAATCCGTGGAGCAACATGTGCCTTAGACCGTATCCAGATAAGCAACTGATGCTGATGTGCTTTGTGATGTGAACGAGAGAGAGAGAGAGATAGGAATAGGGATATAGGCAGACGAAGAGGATGAAAGTGTCATGTAGCCCGATTACTGTATTCACGTACTTTGAGGCCCTGAATAGCGTTGGTATATGGGGCCTGATAAATCGAGGAGTCTTTCCTCACTACCTCGTAAATACTAGTAATACTCAGCTTGTTTGGATGTGCACATAAATTTCAAGTTGCATTAAGCAGTTGTAAATAATTCGTTTAATTCAATGGATACGATTTTTCGGGGAAGATCGGTATCATGGCAAAAAAATATGCTTGGTTTCGAAGACTTTTCTGGAGGGAGGAAAAATATATTCACTTGTGGAGTGAGGGGCCTGCAGTTTTTATTACCTCGTGACAATCCGATGAGAGTTTATCTGAAATCATGGGGTTTTGAACGAAAAAAAATGTACACGCACATACACAAACGATTATATATGTTAGGAAAGTTTTCGCACTGAGAAAAAGAATACTGGTAAAGCACATTATACCTGCTACAAAACTGCCATATATCTTCATTCTAAAATTTATTCTATCCTGAAATCGGATGCGAGGTTCCAAGAAATTGTAGCGTTGAACCGAAAGGATGTGTACCGATTTACGATGTTGAAAGTCATATATTGCGATTTTCTGATAGGCTCTGCCTTTTTTTTTTTGCCTTCTGCTCTTCTCAATGTCATTGGAATTTCATTAATTTCCATTTGGGTGATCAATCACTTTTTTTTTCTGACTCAGATCCGCCTTTATTCTAAAAGGCAATCGTATATCGTAGAATATTTACGACGCGGTCTCTTCTGCCTTTGATAGTGAACACTACTGTCTCTCCATTATTTTCATGGGTCAAGTTTGCTGTTTTTTTTTTTTTACTTATTTCATGGTTTTTTTTTTGTTACCGAGAATTTGAATTGTTTTCTCGCTATGTGAACTCATCATTTGACTATTTAGAACTTGGGTCGTAAATAACGATGGAATTTACGATGGTTTAATTCACTTTAGTGGGATATTTCCGAAAAATAAAAATTATTGAGTAATCTGGAAGTGAAATCGCAATAATAATCGTAGAATTAATGTTTCATGTATTTTAAATATCCAGGAATTCCAATGATTTCCGTTTGTTACAAAACGGCAGATCTATTACCTGACAGTTCACTATTGAGCTATGGGTTTCCATTAATCACAGTGCGGTCGTAAACATTCGGAAATTTATGATGTGGTATTTCTACAAATACGAAGACTCAATGGACATTTGAATGCTTTTCATGTAAAAATTGAGTTATTTAATAGCACAATTTCTTTGAAATGCTCTTAAATTTTTGGAGAATCATTTCCTGCGTGACATACATCGGAATTTTGATTGATTTCCGGAATCAAATTGATCATTTTCACCTCATCAAATGGATTGACAGGTACATTGATTAATTAACAGGAGAAATCGACACCTGATCTAGTTTTTAATGAAGACCACCCATTCGGAATCAGTCGAGTATCAATGATCGATTTCAAAAGATCTGAATCATCATGGGAACATATTCTATACAGAATAGAAAGGTTTATTGGAGAAACGATTCTTGATTTCGATTTTTATTTTATATACTTTGATTTTTGGAATCGAAATTGATTTTAATCGAGAAAAATTCTAATTATTCAATAAGTTAAGCTTTATAAAATGATTTTTTTAAAATATTTTTCAACTATTTTAAATGAAATTGCAATTTTGAGACATTTTTTTTTGTATTTGGAGAAAGAAAAATATTTCAAAGAATTAAATTTATTTATAATTTTTGAATTTTTTTATATTAATTATGTTTATTCTTTGAGTTAAATTGTGAAAATTCATGAATTAGGTTAAAAAAGCAATGAACTTGAAAAATTAATGAATTTTTGATAATTCTGATTTTTTAATTTCAATTGTAGGGAAGACAGGAGCAAAATGGACCCATTGTTGAAAATGATTTGGAATTATTCATTTGAAAGTGAAGGCCTCAACGAAAAAATTTGGAAAAATTCTTCAACAATTTCCACGTATTTGAGCATCTTTTCAATTCTTTAACATTTTTTCATGAAGTTCTTCACTTTAAAGAAAAAACCTGAATCATGTTTCTCTGGAGATCCATTTTGCCCCACTCCACCTTTATGATTTACAAATCAAATAATAATAATAATAATAAATCAAATGATAATAAATAAAAAAAAAAGAGTATTAAGAACGGATTTTTCATCAATTTTCAAAATTATAAATCCATTCTTAATAATCGATCATTTTAACAGAAGAGTTGATTCTCAAGGCAAAATCACTGTTCCCTCCAAGTTTCATCGGCTAAACTCGAGTTTATTCATCGTGACTCTATTTCAAAAACTTTTATTCATTTACTTCAATCCTTTCTTCTCTCCCCCCCCCCCCCCTCTTTTTACTCCACTACGCTTTTCTCTATTTTTTCGTGTCGGGTGTTTGCGACTCGAGAGTCGTAAAATATTCTCAAGTTCTCAATCCCTTCTTCTCCGTCTTCACCATCCTGGGAAACATAGTTTTACTCTCCAAACATGCATGCATTCAGAGAGTCACGCTAAAAGCTTTGAAAGAAGTGAGGAGGTTAGAAAACGTTTTTTTCCCACGTTGAATTTTCCCTGATATTGAATTCATTCTAATCTACAATTCATTGCGATTCAACTGAATTTTACACGAGAAAAATGGTTAGAGAGTATGCCTAGACAAATTAAAGCTGGAAAATTCATTATTGATCGAATAGGAAAAGCAGGAGCAAAATGGACCTACTTGGTAAAAATCATCTACAATTTCTTTTTCGAGGAAAGGCTTTTAAGAAAAATATGAAAAAATTGCCTAATAATGTACACATGCTGGAGCATCTTCTCAATTTTTTTCAGATTTTTTCACGGAGTCCTTCAACCCGGAAAAAATTCTTAAATCCTAAAATTTCTAATAAATGGATTGACGTTGAAATCCAAATGAAAATCAGCAATCACAATCTAAATTCGTTAAAGAATATCTAACCAACCAATTTGACCGCTGTGAATTTCTGATAAATCACAATTCAAGAAATCGATAATTCGTCAAATCCCACGAGAAAATTAATATTATACACTATGGTTCATGAGGATGAGAAGCGATTGACTCTGAAGCATAGAGAAGCCCTCTGGGGAGACGTATCCAGCTAGATGCCCTCATTGGTGAATCCAAGCAAACGCATCAAATTCACCCAATGATTTTGCGTTAGAGGCATCGAACCGCTTTAACCCCTATCGCATATTACTAGCATAGTATCAGCAAACTCAGAAACTTTGGGATACTGAAGGTAAAGCCCGCAAGTGCAATTTCCATGGTTTTACAGACTCCCGGCCTATATTCTACGATCTCTCCTCTCCCTCCCTTCCCCTTTTTCCCCTCCTTTACCACCATCTATTTCTACTCTTACCTTGGGAAAGACGAGACCGCATGATTTCAGCGTTTCACGGAAATTCCAGTTTAGAAACGATGGAAGGAGATACGGAAGTGCGGTAGCAGCAGGCGGCCGCTGTAATCAGTCTTCTTACTAATTAATTAAAATGATTCTACACAGTGTACAGTAAGATGAAGGGTTGAACACTGTGAGGTGAGTAGCTTTTGGATATGATGAACGTAGAAGCTCTATTGAGATACTCAAGTGTGCTTAAATACGTGAGATAATATGGAATTTTCAATATTCACGTTAGTTTGAATATTATAACGACCTAAATGTTCAAACTTCAATTCAATTCAATTAGTAAAGTTTAATTTGCTATTTTTCTTCCAACTAAACTTCTCGTTTAATTCAATTATTTGTAATTACTCCAATAGACAGAGTTTGTTAAACATTGAAAAACTCTTGGTAAATAAATCAATGTAATTAGTTTGAATTTCACTTTCAACAAAGTGCAAAATTGTTATTACAATGAAAAATCGGTGGATTCATTAATGACTTAGGTCAAAAGTAGTGTTACGTAGACCACTAGAGGCGCTGAAAGCGTATTATAGTTTAATTTTGAGAAAAAAAAAGTACTTAGTCTAAGATGGCGACAGAAGTGAGTCCAAAGAATTGTAACTCGTAAAAAATAATTAATAAATCGATATTTTGGAAATAGTGCAATTAATTTAACCCTCTCATAAACAAGTAGTGTTTACGGGGACTGGAGGGATAACAAAAGTACGAGGTTTTTAACACTATGCAAACACAAGTCATCATTGGACCAACGAGATGCATTTGGCTCTCGGGGTCATATCCCTTCCTCTTTCACTCGGTGTTTACCCACGTGGCGAGAAGAGGAATGGAAACAAAAAAAATAGAAGGAGGTGGAATGAGAGGAAAAGCCAACTGGAGCTCGAGAACAGAGGGATGAAGAGAGTGAGAGAGAGAGAGAGAATTGGAATGAGGGGAGCTCACTTAATATCATGATATTACGAGGGCAAATAAGAGCACAAGAAAAGCCTGGGAAAAGTTTAAACAGCGTGCGCACAACCACCACCACCAACTTTACCACCATTACTGTACACATAGTGGCTAGTTGTGCGGGAGATTTTTTTTTCAGCCAAGGCACACGACATAACACAGCTGTTTGACTGCTGAAAACAGAGATACAGCTAAATTTAACATGACGAAAAGAGAGAGAGGGAGAAAGAGAATAAGGCATCGTTCTTATCTAAGAAATGTCTCTTTTATGGAATCAGCTTGGAAATGTCCCCTCTTATTTTTCGATACCCCTGCAAGTATTTTCTTTGAACCAACACGACAGTGACACCAATTTTAAATTTGACTCTAACCGTCTTCACTGGAAATGACGTTGACAAATTTTTCATAATGCCATTCATAGTCAGTAAAATGTGCAACGTGAAATCCGATGATTTGGAATCTTTTGCTTGAATCTTTGAAGTCTATTATATCTGTCGATGATGAATTCGCAATTGAAAAATTGTCGCTAGAGTGGATTACTGGTGACACGTGACATGAATTTGGAAATCATGCTGGATCATCAATTTTTGATAAAAAGCTATTAAATGAATTTTTTTTGTAGGAAATTATCGTTGTTAACCATTTTTTTCATTAATTTTATTATTTCAGATTTTGGAATTTTTGATTAAAAAATTGTGGATTTGATGTCGTTCTACTGCGAATTATACTCATTTTTCTTCCTCGAAATGGAAACGTGTGAGTTTCAAGTAACTGAATTATTTTGAAGAAAAAAAAGATTCCTTAAATTATTCCATGATTGAAGATAAATAAAGATACAAATGGTGAAAACAGTTTATCTTTAGGTAAAAGCAAAATCATCCACGGTTCTCACTGCTATTTGACTCTAATTCGCTCCCGTGACTCCCTGACCCATTCTTGAATTATTCATCCGTCTGATCCACCAGAGAATTCCTACTTGGGGCTACCAAGCTTCACTCAAGCCCATTCTTTCTCACTCTCTCTCTCTCCGGCCTTTCATTTTTTCTTCTCTTTTTTTTATCTTCTTCACTCCAACCACTCAGTTTTCTAGCCGTTTCTACCCGGAATGTAGGATTGTCGAGGATAGGTCGTTGTCATTCTTCGTTCCCGTGATCTCACTTGCTCGTGAATAGCAAACGTCGCACTTTTGCTGACAAGCTGCTACTTCCAACTTGCCTTGGCTATAACCAGAAGGGAACAATTTTCCTGATGCAAGCATTCTTTTCTTTTTCATCTTTTCTTCGTTATTCTTTATTTTCCTTGATACTCCAAGTCATTTCGTGAAGGTTTCTTTTTTTATGTATTGAAATTTTTCACGTATCGATTGCAAGCGAAACCGATATGCTTACTTTGATGAATTTTTATAATTAAATCCCTTGAAAACTGAAGAATATAAAGGATTTCACTGTAGTGAAATCCATCCTGAAGAAAAATGGCTATCCAGAGAAATTCACCAATCGATGTATAAAACAGTTTCAAATTCGAAGGAACTCGGAACAGAAAGAAGAGAAATCTCCGAAACTTGCTTGTCTTATACATGAGCTCTTATGCATCAAACCTGTTTTAGCACGAGACCTTTCTTATCAACTCAAGTGGTAACAAAGGTCTCTTAAAAACCTGCGCTATCTCGCTCAGGGCAAAAGCACAATGATAACCGTTCGGTTAGAACCTACATATGACGTCATATGTAGGAACGAAATGGAAATGAAGTCGATGCTCACGCCCTCTACTTTTCAGCCGTTAAAATTTGAATTAGTAAACGATTCCTTACGCATACAAACAATTTTTCACAATTTTCAATCACTTTACAGTATTTAGCTTTATTTTGCACACAATGTTTCACTTGTATTTCATGGTTAGTAGCCGCCATTAACGCAGTTCAAGTCCACAGTCACCGTTCAGTCCGGTCTCATGTTCCTACCGATGACGTCATATGTCTGTGTTTTCTGCGTTCTAACCGAACGGTTTTATCATTGTGCTTTCACCCTTAGTTTCTAAGATATCCTTCAAAAACAAACGAGTTGTCGGTTATTACTTGAATGGAAGACCACTCGCCCCCGCTCGTGGATTCGAACAACGAGCCGAGCGGGAGGCACGCATGCAAGGGATTAATACGGCTTTTCGCCGGCAATTTGACTGGTCCGCGGGAAGAGGGGGAAAGTAGGAGAGGCAAGGCAGTAAAGTGGGGGTAAAACACGCGTTTTAATCTGTGTAGATGCACATGAATAAACTTGACAATTTTTATTAGTAAAAATTGATAAAATATCCTTCAGAAAAAACGTTGATAATGCTTATTGCGCCATATGCATAGTAACCACTAAGTCCCTCCTATAGTTATTCTTTGGTTATTAATAATTCCCTCCCCCAGTTCAAATCTCATTTGGAATCATAACAATGCACATGTAATACCAATAAATGAATTAAATTAAAAAAAAATCAAGTGATTGTGCTCCTAAACTTGAATATTTTTGAGCGCATTTTACATTAAAATTTCAAGTCGATGGATCTAATTCACTTGAATCCTTCTAAATCCATCTAAAAACATTAATACTCAACACGATCCCCGAACTATATTAAAAAAGAAAATCTGGAGATTGAAGATTACAAGTTTTGCCTTCTTCTCTCCTCGGATATTCTATTAACGCAAGAGGGCTGCATAAGCTCATTAAAAAAAATGGGGGAAAAAAAAGAATTACTGATAATCTAATCCCCATTCGATGAGAAGGGGTTAGCAAAAAGAGAACGAAAGAGAGAGTGAGAAGAGTGCGTAGGCGATAGGAACAAGCGTTAACCTTATTTACGTGTGGATACTGCGGTGTGGCACTCAGAGAGACCTCTCTGGTTGCGCGTGCGACTTATCTGAAGGATTACGCCCCCTCTTATCGTGAAAGAGGGGCTCCGGTGTTGATTTTCAAGTTTACATAAATCCCCAGGTTGTGCCAGCCACTCGATAAATAAGGGTGGCAATATACTGTCCTTGTCATCCACCTCTTTTTCGTTGGTTCTCCTTCAAAATTCCCTCTTTCTCTTTATTCGCTTGTTATTTATTCTGAGCACTTTCTTTTTTCTCTTTATTATTAGGGGAAAGTAGAGTGAAATGGATAGATTTTTTTGTTTTTGATGTTTTAGAGCAGGAAAATTATTGGAAATAGTGAAGATAGGATCTTTTTGATGATTTCATTGGAAAGCTGAGGAAATTTTTGTTGAAAAAAACATGTTAAATTTTTTTTTTCATTTTTTTCTTAATTTTTCTTTTTCAGACAAAAATGAGGATTCTGTCCCATTTTTGGAAATTCTTCACTTTTTTAAGGATGTCTCCGGTTCTATTGGTCGGAACGACTTAAGATTAGTCTCAATTGAGAGATTAGATCATTTACCATCGATTTATGTGATTATCCGTTAAAAAAAGTCATTTTTTGAAGTTCTTATAGGGCAAAAAACTATTTTCACAAAAAGGCCGATAAGTACCTTTAAAATCCGTATTTTCTTTCTCAAAACTACATAAATCGATGGGAAATGATTCCACCTTCCATCCAAGATCAGTTCCAGATCACTAAGACAAACAAAATCAGTAATATTTCGAGAAAAAATTAAATTTTCAAGAATGGAAAGATTTTGACCTTTCATTCGTTCCCAAACAGTAGAATTTCCAAAAAATTCGAAAAAATTCAGATGAAATCATGGAAAAGATCTATTTCAAGCTATTCCATGAAATTCCCCATTTAACCCTACTTTCTCCCAAATTCCTCTTCTGACCTTTGAAAATTCTCTATAAAATGAAAACTTCAGGAAAAAAAAGCAAATAAATTGATCCATTCATCTCCAGCGATAATCTCCACACTTCCTCCTCCCCCCTTAAAATCTCCTCTTCTCCTATCGATTAACCTGTCGTTTCCATGTAACTTGATGAAGGTCTATGGTATTCTAGTGTCGTTACGATGTTAACGATCCACTAATTTACGAGACTCCATGAGATCACATAAGTTTGTGATTACCCAAATTCTTCATTTACCAAAATAATAAAACAAATTGAATGGCATTATTCAATTTGCCATTGTATGAATTATCCATTTAAAAGAAAATGAAAAAAAAAGCAGCACGCCTACATAATTTCCCTTTAATCTGAATGCTGATTGTCGGGACAGCTCGTTAGTTGCCTAAACGTTGGCAACACAGTATATTAACAAATATATGTGTACCTGTTCATACAAATGTATTTGACCATGTTACTGCGTGTATATGCAATACCAGATAGGATAGAGGGGGGGGGGGGGGGGGGAGGTGGGGAAACATCGCGTGTCGATTATTTGTGCTTTGCTAATAGCTACCAGCGTTAATATTAATGACGAATCACCAGCCTCCTCCCCCCCCCCCCCTCTTCCAGTATTTTGCACCATCAATAATGAAAATTGTGGAAAAATCATTAATTCATGAAAATGCTTCAGCATTTGACATTTATCCTGTTAATTCACTTCTTTTTCTACTCTTGCATTTTTTTTTCTTTCTGAATCATGCGAAAAAAAAGCGAATTTCACCTCTGATTAATCGATTTTTTAGATCTAATATTCATGAACTAAATTACGTTGAATTATCAAAGTAAATTAATATAATTAAATGATTATTACCAATTTTATTCTATACATACACATGAGTACACACGAAATTTGCGCACTGCAGCATGAACGAAAATGGGAATTTAATTATTATGAATTAGTGAAGGCAGGTATATATATATGTGTATGTGTCTATGTGTAACACGTTAAACGATATAATAGTCCGTTGATGAAATTATAATGAATTTCATTTTATCTATCATTGAATGAGAACAGAGTATAATTTTAGTTTATGAACAGGCGGTTAATGTATGAATTAATAAATTGAGAGGAGGATATTCATCTGGAGAATTGTGTGAACAAGTGTTTTATGGATTTTCTGGAGATTGATTTTACGGGTTATTTTAAACATTTAAATTCAATTAATGCTTTGTTATTCAGGGAATTTAACCATGGAATGAGAAAAATGTCCAGATCATTGATTTTTCATATCCGGATTTTCATTTTCTTATTGTAAAAAGTTCAGAGACGTCAAATGTAATGCTAAAACTGTCACGTCTATTCCTGATTCCTCATTGGTTGTCCAAAATTGCGCGATTGATTTAAAAAATAAAATAAAAATGAAAGATTTTTCAAGTAATTATCAAAAAAATTGAAAAAATAAATAAATTTGGACGAAAAAATTACGAAAATCGAATTTAAAAAAAAGAAAAAAAAAAAGAGCAACTGAGATTCGCGAAAATCTCACAGATATTAAGATTAAAAAGATTCCGTAATTTCTGTACAATCAAGTATGACTATTGCATTTCAAACAGCAATAAAACTTCTTTTCTCTCTTTATTCTTTTTTTTTCCTGTAATTGAACAGTTCAATTTGAAACGTGAAAAATAACAGTCATTTTTACACATAAAATGTGTGTTTATAGCTCGTGTATCTGTATCGCTTATCTCTTCAGTGATAATAAATTGAACGAGTGTAAAGAGTGTCATAGTTTACGACAGTGAAAAATAAAAAAAATAAAAAAAAGTGTCAACATATTTGCACCTTCAACTGGATCGATGAGCCAACCACTTATCGCTCGTTAGAGGTACTTAAAATAAAGCCCACTCGATACAACAAGTGGTCCTGTTGCTCTTCAATGTTATAACATTGAATTAGTAATCTGATTTTTTTTTTTCATCCAAGATACTTCATTGTTTGAACAGAAGAAAAAAAAATTGAGCATTTCCAGGATAAAAAAAAGGTATTTCAGTATATTTTGATGAATTATATCGTCGCTTTTGTCCAATTAATCAACTTCAAACGTTACAAATTTAATTTATTTTTATTCCTTTTTCTTGCAAATTTTTTCTCTTCCCCTCCTTCCCCTCCCCTCTGCCTCAGCAAATTTAATTTACTCGTCCTCAATTACCTAAAGTGCAGGAGTTTTGTTTTACTTCGTTGTTTC
The DNA here is from genome assembly GCA_963942555.1 of Aleiodes leptofemur. Lineage (NCBI taxonomy): Eukaryota > Metazoa > Arthropoda > Insecta > Hymenoptera > Braconidae > Aleiodes > Aleiodes leptofemur. Next base: position 10,997,417 of record OZ012620.1, read on the forward strand.
ATCGCAGTTCTTCTTCTTTTTTCTCGTCTTTTCATCCCTTTCTTTTACCTATCTCTGTCGAAACAAGTTTTCGCGGATGTAACGAGCCCGCCTTTCTTACAATGTCTTGGGCATTGGGTAGAACACTGTGTAAGGGGTTTGAGGCAAACGGGCAAAAATAGTTATTCCGAGGCGACCCGCGTCACTCCGGAAACTAACGAAGTCGAGTTGAAAAGTTTCGTATCTCTCTTTTCTTCTGTGTCGTCGCGTGTACCCGCATACATATATATACCCCAAACGAATGCCTCACCTTTTCTGCTTGGCCCTCTCTTCTTCGCGCCCCCTTTATTCTTCCGTTAACGTGGATCGATATTCGAAGCACGCCTTCTCACCCACTGGATAACCGTCACGCCACACACATATATACATACACATATACACAGACACACACAGAATTCCCCTGCACCTCCCCCCAATCCATCATTTTGGTTGATCGTAGAGCAGAAATAAACGTTGAAAGATTATTTTCAATAAATTCTGAGCAAAATCCAACATACCAGTCGTCTCTCTCTCTTTCTCCCACCACAAATTATTCACCTCACTCTTAATTCTTCCCCTCTCGAGCCATTCATCGATAGCCTTATTCGTAGTGCAATCATACCATGTGTGTTTCTCCTTATCTTTTTTTCTCTCCAGCTCCAACTCACTTATCCCTTCAATTTAATATCACAAAAAAAAAGCAAGAATGAAGAAATGCCACGCAAGAATCTTTAACAAGACCAAAACCCGTATTGGTATTAATACTGTACTTGTGCATATGGCTGGAATAGTAGTTTGTCCTTCGAAACGACACATAAGTCGCTGAAAGATAATTGGATGTATGTGGCCCTGCGGTTAAACAACACATTGATTCGTGCACCTGCTCTATCTCTCTCTCTTCCCGCATTTCTTCGCGCATCAAGACTACCTGCCGCTGGTATTTCATTCCAGTGTATTCCCCTCGTTAGGCATTACCTCAGCCGGTAAGAATGTGCCGGCATCGACAGAAAGGTCGGTTTTCAACTCGTTTATTTTTCATTGTTTCTTCAAGCTCAACCCCTTCTTTCCGCTTCTTATTCATCGAAGTGGAGAAGAGGATGGACGGATTCTTTCTCTTTTATAAAAAGTACATGACATCGGTTCACTTCAGACGTGTCTGCAGTTTATTCTCATTTCTATTGGTCAATTCATATTCTCATCAGCCAATGAAAATCGTCGCAGTTGATGCGCTCATTCACGACTCACTTCGAATCAGTTCACATGAGATTCCAAAACACGCACTCTCCAGCTTGCGTTCGTTCTCGTGTGAGCTAAAAGCAAAACGTTATTGTACGAGTAGTGGAAAAATTGACATCGATTCTTTTCGGTTGCTATGGTCTACCATGTAAATTTCGGCTTCGACACGATTTTGAGTGTCGATTCTTTCGCTAGTCGTACAATACATGATATGTTTCCGTCCAGTTGTCGTTTCGAATCTTCATTTTGATGTCGTATGACGCTGCAGAGAAAAACAACGATAGTGAACGACATATTGAAGTTTTCTGACTTCCTCCAAAATTGTTGGAGTCTTTGATGTCGAAAAACGTTAAATGAAGACATGGAAAAAGGTCGGAGAACAAAAGAAAATGTTGTCGAGGACGTCAGAACTACATCTTGCGACGACTTATTTTTCGAGTCGAGTATCGTCGTCCTAGAGTGAAAAAGGCATAAGAATATAAGAAAAGTAAGCATTTATTCCCTTTTAAATATAGGACAATGATATTTACAATATACTTCAATTAGATGATGATGCGCGCATCTTACAAATTGTGATTCTAACCTAACCAATATTCATGTATGTAGTCATGCGTCATTATTTTTCAAAACTAAAGAGGAAAGTTTTCTTCTCTTGTATCATGAATGTTTGTTCCTATTGATTGGAAGAAATGCAACATATTATGCACGACATTTCAATACAAAACATTCTTTTCTTGTTTATCCGTGGTTAGTTTAGGTCAAACTTCGAAAGGTAGCTCTGATTGTCTTTTCATCGTTCTTAGAGATATTTTGAATATTCCCGCACCTCGTGGTCCCTATCAACCAATGAAATTTAGGCGTTACAGGATTTCGAGTAAATATTTCGAAATCCAATAAAATCTAGCAATGTGTTTTTTCAGAAAAGAGAGAAATTCCTCAGAATGAATCCAAGTTCGATGACTTCCATCTTTTAACGAATCTTCACTTTTCACATTCGATCTTCATCGGTAGTTTAATCGTTCAAACGTGTCTGCACGTATATATCGATGCAGGTAATTTTCACCCAGGTGATTGCCTACCACGAAGGCACTGGATTCCGCATTAAATTACGACCCGTTGGATGCTCCTGATGAAGAAGCAGGAAAAAAAAAGGGGGCAGATTGATTCCGATCAATCTGCAAAGCATCTCGGGAGAAATTCTGTCGTTGAGAGCGATGTCGTAGAGTCAACCACAACGTGCATTTGCGATACAGGCTTTTCGATACGTAAGAGTATCTATCATGAAAGGAGCCATATCTTGCAGATGACAGTGAAGCTATCAACGATATACGTTTTTTCTTCTTTTCTTTGGAAAAAAAAAACACTTTTTTCTTCTTCCGAGATAGTCTAGCATGATGTAACTTTGGAAATTCATCCCTTCAACCCCAGTAACCTGGGAAAGTTCTGATACAGAAACGTCCAGTGGTCGTTGGTATTCCGTTCTCGGGAATCGATAAAGTTGTGGACTAGGTGAAATAGGCAGAGCGTGAGAATTGACAGGGAATGGTTGGGTTGTGTGAATATTGGATTTAACACAGTTCATTGTAAACTCACACCCATGACTGGGTCACAGTTTCTACTGTCTGACAGTGTAATATCTGTGGGTGATACTGGGATAATCAGATGAGTTTGTGTGTTGGATCACGTGAATGGAGTTATTTCGTATTGTTATGAGGTGTTATGAGAAACGATATGCGTGTCTATCATACAGCTTTAGGATGCACAGGGAAATAAAGTGCCTCTTAGGATGGAGTTTTGATGGAGGGCTAAGTGCACTCTAGGGCTGTTAAATTCTCATTGAAAATCGATCTTGTGAATCGAATCGAATCGAACTGTCACTTGTCATCTCTGAATTGAATCGATGACTGGAGAATTGATCTTTATCGAACGAATTCTTCTTCAATTCTTCAGCTTTTTCGAATGGTAAAAAATTGAAATTAAAAAATTAAATGAATAGGATTATATGAATTTTATGTTTATATCATTCTTTCATGGAATTATATGATCATAAGATTGTTCAAAGTCGCTTTTTTTTTGAATACTTAGAATGAATAAAAACTTTGAGGAATTCTTTTTTTACAAAATGGATCTGAATAAAATTCTGAGAAATTCAATTCAATATCATTATTATTCAATACTCATTACGTGAAATAAAGAAAAATCGAAGGTATGAAGAAACATTTATAGTCACTCAATTCTCGTAAATTTTCACAAAATTCACCTACTTACCTACTTTGACATGATGATATAGATTATAAAATCTCTAACGACTTTTCTATTTCATCACTAATAAATGAAGATTGATTAACAAGCTTCCAACTGCCAATCTTCAAAGCTAAAACCATATATTCTGCAGCTTTAAAATGAGCAAGAAAGAAGTGAATCGATTCACCGAATTCATGCGACGATCGAAGATCGATCAAAAAAATCGAGAATCAGTAATAGAAGAATCGATCCGAGTGAATATCGATCCCAACTCGAAAAATCCAAGTGCTCTCCCCATGTCGTATTTTTTCATCATGCGATTGTTTATGGCGTAGGAATTTCTGCAGTATCTTGACAATGCTCCCCCATGGTAACCCGATAATGTACTTGGAATGCAGAATAAAACAAAAGACGTGCGTAAGAATGCCCCCATTGTTTTTCTGACAAAAACTACATGAGATGATTCTGATGGCCGATTGTACCTGACAGAATCACCAAATTATGCTTTGTTTCCAACTAAAATTCGTTGATGCTGTTAAATGAAAGAAAAGAAGTAAAAAGAAAAATAACATAAACAAGTTGAGATGAGGTTTTTTCACTGTTTAATGTGATTTTTTAGTCTCTATTTATTTATTTATTTATTTTTCTTCTCTCCGAGGTCTCATCAACAAGCCGAATGCGGTAACTCAATTAGAAAATCACAAAGCCCCGTTGAGCGTTAAAACCCCGCGAGGTTGTTAAACATGGGGGGGGGGGGGGGGGTGGGATGGTTAGGTTATATGGACGTGGATGAGAGTAAACAGAGGAGGTACGTGGATGGTGCGAGCGAGCACAAGAGATAACGGGGACAGAGAATAATTCGGTTAACTACGAGTAGAGTTGGGGATAGAGAGGGGAGTATATATCTCTCCCACTTCTATGTCCAAAGGCCTCCCCTACCAAACTATCCATACAATCACCTATCCAACCAGTCAGATCGATATATCGCGTCCATTAACGGTATGCACGATCAAACCTAATTATAATGGATCCCAACCAACATTCCCTATCCTCATACCCTTCTAGCCTATTCTCGTGTGTCCTTCTTCTCTGCCAAAACCAAAGGGGAAACACACAGCTTCGTCTATACTGCCATGCGACATGCTCGATTGATACGTGTTTATCGGTACTGAGAATCACATACTATCGATTCGAAACGCTTCTTGATGCTAAACATTGCGTGGTAAAAGTGGTGGTTTTGGTGAATAGGAGGTTTTTACGGAAATCAGTAGCAAAAAAGTAATGGAGAATGATTAATTAGAAAATTCAGGTGGTATCGCTCATTGCGGAAGTGAATAAAAAATACGAAAATTGAAAAATATCAAATGGAGCAGCATTTTGGTTAGCTTTGTGTGGTCCTTATCAGGATGTGTTTCTTTTATTAATTATTTTCTGGAATTAAATACATATAATTGTTGAAATATAGAGATAGATCGATATATGGACAGTAATAAGCAATAATGTCTTAATCAACATTAAAAGGAAAAGTTTCTTAACAGTGTATTTTCAGTAAATAAGCATTTCTGAACCCAAATATGCCATCTACAAAATTTCGAGAAAAATGTTGGTTAAGACGTCATTGTTTATTACCATCCATATATATATATATAATTTTATTGTGATTTATCTCCTTTCTTTCGAAGGTAAAATAGGATGTTTATTCATTTTAGGTCATTTTTTTGGAAATATTTTGGTAAATAATGGGAATACAGCCTTTTTGCCCTAATTCTTTTTTTTCAGCAATTGAAATTCTCTATAAAAGGGGAGGGAGTGAAAGAGAAGTATCTCCATTATTGTCCGAGAAATATTTCATTGAGAATAATTATAAAAATAAGTTGATTCATTATTCTTTCTTTTGTATAAAAAATTCTGCTGGAAAATGTGACTTAAAATTGATTTTTTCGTATTCTTTGGAAAATCATAGATTCACAAAAAAAAATTCAATAGTTTTTCTACCAAAAAATTTCAGTTTTCCAATGAAATCATCAGAAATATTCTATCTCAATTACTCTAAATATAATTTCAAGCAAATTTTACACCCTCCATTAATTGCAAAATTCTCCAAAACTCATCTCATTTGGTTAATTGAATGTTAATTACTTTTTATCGGCAAATTATCCACAGTTCCCAAATGCTCGGCTTCCGTCTGTACCACATCCATCTATTTCATTCAAATTAAATTCAAATAAATTCGTTGATTCTCAGTACCATGATGGGTAACCGTGGGGCTCTCTCTCTCTCTCTCTCGACCCATTAATGCCAATCGAAAAACAATCTGGCTCCATTACAGGAGATGACCTTGACGACTATACACCAGCATGGCGGCATCGATCAAAGTTTACGCGAGACCGTGACGCAGCCTGAGCATCATCAATTTCTTTCACGCTCAATCTTTATTCCCTCTTTTCTTTCCCCTCTCCCCCTCCTCTCTTTCTCCCCGTTATCTCAGAACTTTAGCCGAACCTTTTGCGACTGGAGAACCGGTTCCACCTGATTTACCACCTTGTGGCAACTTTGTCCACTGGATGACAAGTTGCTCGTGATTTTTTTATTTCTCCTCAATCTCGATACACTCTCATTCTTTTTATTATTAAACGCAAACAAAGGAGAAAAAAAAATAATAAAAAAATTGAAAAAGACGAATTTGTCAGAGGAATATTTGAAAGTGAGAGGGCCGGATGTGAGCGTGTCTGTGTGTGTTCGTTTAAGTAACTCAACACACCGGAAGTCTCGTATTTGGGATGTTTGTCCACGTGTGGCATCTCTCGAATTGTTTTGCCACCGTCCAAAAAAAAAATATTAAGCTATGCTAAGCACGTTCCACTTACCGTAAAATTATACTTCTCCTCGTCTCGCCACACATTAACAGGCATAACCTATTAAGCAAAAGATCCTGAGAGAAAAAGAGAGAGAGAGAAAAAAATAGGAAAAAAATGAACGAATAATAACTATATACTTCACCTATACTCCAAAAGTTTTTGCGTGATGATGTTGGCTCCATCCGTGTGAATACACGTGTATTGGAGAATGCTATTAACGCTACGGTATTATCGGGTGTTACATAATACTTTGAAAACTTCGTTAACCTATGAATTCTCTAAAACGAATAATTGAAGCAACTATCGATCTTGCGGGAGAAGAACCGCTGTTCCTCTCTATTTTTCCGCTGCTTTTAAGTACTTTGTACAATGGACGGCTTGTAATAAGTAAACTTTGATGCCTAGATACTGTGAAATCCTTTGACCACCTTTGATCCTTGTAATCGGCTTGAGACTCAGAATTATTAATTCAATCGTTAATTCTCAAAATAGGAGCAAAGTTAACCGGTTATGCGGAGAATTATTTGGAATATTTAAAAAAAAAATGGGGCTGCAAGTACAGCGATACCACTCAATTACCAAAACAAAGAGACATACCATGTACATTGGGGATTTTATGTATCGATCCATTCTCACTGATTGCTCTCATTGTTTTCTAGGGAAGGGACGGCTTTACCCAGCCTACAGCCTGAGCGGCAGCGAGGGCGAGGATAATTCAGTGGGTACGCGGGGTGGCCGCGTTGGCTATTCCCAAAATAATCACCAGACTAACCAGTCGCAACAGCACAATCACTACAACACGAGTCAGCACAAGCAACGTGCTGGTACTTTTCAACAACAACAACAACAACAGCAGCAACAGCAGCATCCACTTTATCACGCAGCAAATAGTGGGGCTGGACTCAGTGATACACCGACATCGGGCAACGCCTCGGACGAGACACTTACGGACTGCGAATTGACACATCTTGCACGAGAGTGGAACGGTAAGTTGCTCATTATGATTGGGGATTAATGCGCGAGAAGATCTGTAGTGGGTCAATTTGTGGGACGACGGATCAGCAATGTTAAGGTTCTGGGTGACACGACAGTTCACCCTTGGACAAATAATCCGCGACATTTCAATTACCGACAAATTATTCATCGACAATATCTCTTCACGATAATTCATCCAAGTGACATTTGATTCCGAAGATGTCCTCGAAAGTAATTATTGAATTTCAGTGATATGGGATCGTTTATCGGCCTCATTGTCCATTGTCAGGTTCTGGGTTCAAAACTTGGTCCCTGCCTATTAAAACGAGCACCACTGTCCAAAAACATATTGCAATGCTAAAAGAAGTGTCTTAGAATCGAACGCAAAGCTCTAAAATGGTCTCTTGTGTCGAAAATTAAGACGTTTGGATGAGTGTCTTGTAAAAAAGTCAGACACTTTATATGTCTAGACTATTTATTGGTCTAAAACTTGAAGACGTTTGATTTCATAGCATGAAGTGGTTGATTTTAGGACGTTGAGATCATAATAAGACACTTTGACTTAAAGACATGGATTATACTAGAAAGACATCAAAAAACCAAAAATCTAGGTTTCCTGAAAAATCTTGAAAAAAAAAGTATTAAGCACTGATATTCTTTTATTAGCATGTAAATTATACTTAAAATATCGACACAGTAATTTTCTAAAACAGCTCAATGATAATTGATACCTGAAAAATCTTCGTGAAGTGTAAGGTTATGTAGATGTATCAAAATGATCTAATTCATAGGCTAGAAATACCACAGAAAATCATGGCTGTCGAAGGCAGGTCGGTGGAGGAGAAAAAAGCTACTCCAAAAGACACTTGATGTGACTGAAAAGAGGATGCATTAAGTGTTTTAGGAAAAGACAGATGAACCGTTTTACAAATCACTACCGAAGTTTCTTAAATTCAAACACTAATTCTTGCAGTGTATGAGTCCCCATTGTTAATGAGCATATCCTTCAGCACCAACAGAGTGACATCAAATAAGAATTAAAAAGATGCGCGAGCAGAGAGTTGACGTGCAAAAATAAAGAGGAAGAAGAGGATTTGTTCGCCATTAAGAACACACATCCCGTGAGATGATTGGTCCTGTCCCAGAGTCCCCTATCCATTGGCAATAACGTGAAATCGTGTCTCTGCATTACTCAAACATGATGAACGAGACACGAGGCGAAGAGATGCCACACTACGCGTGGGGGATTCGTGCCAGTAGACAGGGTGGGTTTACCCAGAAACGTGCGAGCTTGTCAGGAATGACGTATTGCCCCGAAGGTGGCATAGGTCGTGGCTGGGTTGTACTCATGTACCACTCCTAGAGGCTTCTGTCATCTGGTCTGTGTAACACCTGGATGAAATATCCACAATGACAAAAATTTGTTATTACAAATCATTCAATTCACTTCTAATAATTACAATATGAATACTTGTCAAAAAGTACTTTCATCTAATGATGCCTTTTACATCACTCACAAACAATGAAAAAATCCCTGTGTAATCCTCATTGAATATTCACTCAGTCCAACTCAATTGTTCAAATAACAAAAGCCACTGGTAAGTAGCTATATACAGCAAAGCATTTCGTTACGCTCAAAAAAAATGAGAGTGTAAAAAAAGTCTTCCATATTTTATGATTAATCGACGTTTTTTAGAAGAATCACAGTGACTCTTGAGACGCGTTCCCTTCAGGAGAAAAATATCCGGCACTTTGTCTCGAGCAGAGTAACTTCCGAATGAATAAATACAGACGAAACAAGAATCTTAGCTGAATTGTAATTGTTACTTGGGTATATCATCGATCATGACGGTCCATTCTTCCTTCGAGCAAATAGACATCTCTCATCCCCCAAAGTCTCTTCCACCCTTCGTCTCTCTATCTATCTATCTATCTATCTCTCTTCACTCTGAGGAGGGGTAGGCCATTGCACTTTGGATGGCTGTGTTCAGCGTTTGGTGTTTCAGGGCTTCAGAGTTTGAATTCACCTACCAGCGTAACCGCACAATTACCCTCCCCCCCCCCCCCCCCTAGATTAGCATGACAGTGGACATCACAGGCCTCGTCCATAGTGAGACATTAGATGATTGCATTAGATCTACAGTAGCCTCTATTGAGCCCTTCCTAGGCCTAGGATTAATAAACGTATCGTCTCTCCTGCAATCTCTACGTTTCGTGTCGTGACATTTTAGGGGAGGGCAAAGGATCCGTTTTGCTATTAATGCTGACATCGGTTACACAGAGTGACTGGGGGATTTTTGCACGATAAATGTAGTTCCCTATGCTGTGTTGCCAAGCGTGACAAATGTACCGATACCACGCCATCTATGCTTTGTTAAAAGCAAGAATATAACATACACGATTTCTTAGCTTCCTACGTCTAATGAGACGGAAGCTATTCCGAGTATTCATTTTGGAATACGATCAAAGTTCCTGGTCTGGTCATGCTTTTTGAGCCAGGGATTATTTATCAAATGCCATGAAATACTCCTTTGTGAATTCTAATTCTCGTGTCATTTCTACATTCTCAATGTAATTTTGCATTATTCAAACGTAAATCCAAAATTTCTGTAGGGGAACGTGGGGCAAAATGGACATTGTAATAAAACAGTGGGAGATAGATTTTTTTCTGATGATTCTATTGAAAAACTGAGGAAATTCCAGGCAGATAACAAATGCCAGAATTAATTTTTTTTAATTTTTTTGAGAGTTCTATTTTTTTTTTGCGTTCGATTTTTGAGAAAATTCAGTTTTCTCTTCATTATTTCCAGTTCTATTGGTCGTAACGACATGGGACCAATTTAAAATGGAAGCTGAGATCATTTCCCATCAACTCGAGTGGATTTTAGTTTGAGAATATCGATTTTCCTGATAGTTATGGGAACTTTGGTGGAAAATTATGATTATCGGGTTTTGCCTTATAACTATGTGAAAAATCGAGGTTTCTAAATTCAAAACCCCATAAATCAATGGGAAATGATCTCACCTTTCATTTAAAATCGGTCTCAGGTCACTCCGACCAACAGAACCGGAGGTATTATCAAAAAAATGAATTTTCTCATGAATCAAAAGGCTTTTACCCCTCAAAAATTCCCCTCAAAAATCGAATTCTCTAAAAATTGAAAAAAATTAATTATGGCACTTGTTTCCCACCTAAAATTTCCTCACCTTCGTAACGGAACCACCAAAATATCTATATCCAATATTTTCATTCATTTCAAGATTTTTTCATAATATATGCATAAAAACTCAAATGTGTCCATTTTACCCCTTATGTCCGTATTGCCCCACCTTCCCCTATACCACAAATTCTACAAGTATCTCCACTTTGAAGTGTCTTCTATAATTCCTGATGTTTTGAATTAATTTATCTCAAAAAGAAAAGGGAAAAAAACCAGTCATTATCACTCACTGAGCGTCAATAACTACATCAATGCAAGACACTATCTTCCCCAAAGTCTTCAAATACGCTTATTCATGGTAAATATATGCACTTTATAGAGAGAGAGAGAGAGAGAGAGAGAGAGTAGGATCGCGCGGTACAATCCTGTATGTACAGAAGATACATTTCGTATCTTCTAAATGCACATGTAAGCGGCTTAAGTTGCTTGTACCACTATATAGCATCGTGCGAACTGAGGTACCATTGAGTTTCTTAAGTGCACAACCAGTCGACCTGCTTTCAATCACCATTGTGAGACATCATTTTCTCCACGTATATCTTTCAACTCGTATATATGCATTTACAATTTTCAACATCAACATCTTTGAATATCCAAATGTATTCAAAGTACATTATGTGATAAAATTTGCATTTGTTGAGGAATAATAAACGTGTAGGTAGTACAAGTAACGTTTGAATTTCATTGATGTATTTAACCTCAGTGAAAAGGCATCCCAGTGATGCTAAATTATCATGATCCAAAAGTATTTTCCAACTGATGGTGAATGTTCCTTTGTTCTTTGGTTACTCGGATCGTTTTACTCTTCAGCAATTGATATTCCTTCTGTACCCAAAGGTGAATCGACTGTCGAAGTCAGTTTAAAGTGGAAAAAAAAATAAGAATTTGAAATGGTTGGAGTTCATCAGTGAAGTGACGTGGAAAAAATGCTTTCTCTCTCTCTCTCTTTCTCTTTCTCGCTCGTTCCTTTATTTTGTCGAGAGCGATCTCGTTAAGGCGCTTCAGCTCAAAGAAAAACGCGGTTAAGTCAAAGTCACGAGACGGTGAAGAAAGAGAAAAAAGAAAAGGGAGCGATAGCATTTGGGTTGAATGGAAGGGCAAAGAGAGAGAAAGAGCACGGAGTCACTTTCCTCGAGTTTCCTTCGATCGACGACGTGAATTTCCCCGAGGAAGAAAGTCGGTTTATAAGTGAAGATACAAGGAGCGGAGGAGCAGCAACATCAGTAGTAGTAGATCAACGAATAGGAACTTGGGTAGAGAAAAGGGAGGAGGGGGCTCTGAACCTTCGTCTCTAGACTCGAGCCTTAACCTTCCTTGGTGCGCACAACTGGGTGTAATCCCAAGGAGGAGGACAAGCAGGTAGGTAAATAAAAATCAATACACGGCCCTCGCGTCGTCTATCCACTCTCTCTCACTCTCTTCGTCCCAGCGGTAGAACCAGAGGGGGGCAAATACTCTTGTCCCAGGCTTGTAACCCAGGCATATATAGGAGTCTGAATCACGTTGGCCCCTGTTCGCGTCTTTCCTCTCCTCTAGCTACTGTTTCGCGCCCAATTTGCGGCCCATCATCGCTACGGAAGAAGCAATTTCTAACTTAAATGAAACTCCCTCTTGGGTTGGTGCGAGCGATCGACAAGCGGAGCACCCGACACCTACAACGTGCGCCATCTCATTTTCCCTCTTTCACTCACACATACACACAGAGAGAGAAAGACGTATAGTAGAGAGGGTGGGTGAAAGTTGCAGCGAATTCTCTCGGCAACCGGTGCTCTAGTCGGGGCTTTGAATATCCTCAAACGTCTCTCAATTCACTCCCCCCCCCTCCTCCTCCTCCTTCTCCCTTCCATCAGACCAGGGCCTCGTCACGCACGTCAGTTTAGGGTAGCTCGGTGTTCTCCAGGACTTTTGTGACTTCACGCTGTGAATCGTTTTCCCTGTTGATCAGATCAGATACGACATCAATCAGGAAGAGAGTGTCCAATGCCAAATTTCCACATCATCATGAACCTCATCATGTCAAAACATGAGTATACACCAGTTATAATAGTGAGATTGAAGGAAGTATCCATTGGATGAGTTTTAGTTGTGTATATGTATATATGTGTGTGTGTGAAGTGGATGGTTGCAAACTGCAAGGAACTTCGATAATCTTCCTCAGCCTCGCAACTTTGGCAATCAATGCCAAGTAACAGTTTAATTAAATACACAAACCCCTATATATATATATACCGATCTACTTGTTTACACGAAAGACAGAGTAATTTCGAAGATTTTAGCTATGGATACCAATTCGCGCAAAGCCGATCTACATTGTGGTTGTAGATGAGAATCTTGTATTGCTGATGAAAACTCGTTTCATAAATGTCGTTTACACCCAGTAACCAAAGTGGTCATTCTAGGTGTTCAAGTATTTCAATAAGCTGAATTAATTTACGTAAACTATCGTCTAAAATTGTTCTGATTTCATATTGAACAATTTACCATCCAAGAATTTGTCTTATCACCGCAATTTCTCCATCATTCAACTGGTGAAGTTTAACGAATCCTTGTGCATGAAGCATACTTGACTTATTCCGTGCCAGTAATAATGGGTTTTAGTTGGTAAAACACGTGCTCAAAAGAGGGGAGGGGGGGTGGGGAGTTAGGAGAATATGCAAGAACCCTAGTAGACTATTTCTAAAGGCAAGTTGTGTATTGTAGAAAAGGGTTGTACTCACTTGTGTGAGGCCAGTGGTGTTGGATGATGTTAGGTGTTCGGTCAAGCTCACGTAATGCATTATAACAGGGCATTAACCCGCCGTCAGACTACAATTATTTACCAGAGAAAATACCAATGACCTCTGAAATATTTCAACCCCATTGAAAATACCCTGTGCGCATTATCAATCGTATCTTGTGTGTGATCTGTCATTCCCATGGAGCCACTTTCATTTTCGTTTATTCCCAAGCGTCTTGTTTATGTATGTTAGTCTGATTACGATGTGTAGAGAAAAAGGAAATAGAGGGATAGAGAGGAGGGAGGGGGCAGTTTGTCTCTAACTTTGCTACTGTCCTTAAAGCACCTTACAAAGAGTATGTAGAAGGTCACGCCCGACCAGCAAACGGCCCTTTCAATGTTTTTTTTCCTCTTTCACCAAGGGTATACACCAAGTTTTATCCTCCTGGGAGTCTTCCTTATGCCTGATTTCGACTATCCACCCTCCAACGGTGAAGGAGAGACAGGGAGGCACAAAAAAAATACAAAACTTTGCCTTTTACTTCCAGGTCTGACCCTGCAGTAGTAGTGCTGTCTCTTCTAGCCTTCTTCTTCTTCTTCTTCTTCTATTTCCTACATTCTTTTTTCTCTCACTCACCTCACGTTCGCTACACAGTCCTGCAGTTCTATCTCACTTTCTCCATTGCCCTTCAACTCTCCTTTTTCTCTTCCACTTGCTTACGAATTACCCTCTCATTTCCATTCTTTTGTCATTCAACGTGGAATGGAATTTCTCCTCTTTTTCTTTTGCCCCCACACGAGCAGAAACGAATTTTACTGCTTCACCTCTTTCTCATCTTTCTCTCTCTTCCTTTCTTTTTTTTTTCTTCCTTTTTCTTAACCTCAACTTCAGAGGCAGGAAAAATAAAAAGAAACTGGATTATTCAGGGGTTAAAAAAACGGGGGTATACATATATTCTTCATGAATGGATTAAATCTCTCAATAGAATTCTATAATGGCATTCATTCTATCGAATTTCGATGGGGTTATGGGAAGAATGAGGAGAAGGAATATCATTTAATTCAAATTCTGAGAATGGTTATATACTTCTTTTTGTGTCTCGTGGGAGAGGAATAAGGAGGCAAAGTACTCGTGTTTACTGCGGAGTTTTGTGTGTAAGACGTGGGTGGTATTTCTGTTTGGTTGGCAGTGCAGATAAGAAGAGTAACACAATTGTCCAGAATTTTCTTGCCAACTGGAGAAGTGGAAGAGGTAGGTAACACAGAGCCATGGTGGTCTATATACATGGAAGACATTTTTATAGAGAAAGGGGATGGATAAATTGAGGATGAGTTGAAACGTGACTATATCTGTGACTTCAGAAATATATGGACATTTTCGTGTAGCACAGGGAAAAAGGGACTTTTCACTATGAAAATGAGCACGAATCCTTTTTAATACCGAACTAAGTGGCGAATGATGTTCACCTTTTCTATTCTTCGATGGACCGTAGTGGAGAAAAATGCTCTCTTTTCTAGAGGCCTCTTGCAAGAGAAAGAGCCACACTGCGTTATCACACCCAAGTTCATTCGATGCATTATTCAGTGGTTGGATGGGGAGAAATGAGAGGTGGGTAGAGAGGTATGGCTCTCTGTCTGAATGGGATAGAATAAGTTGAAAGAAAAAAAAAAAAAAGAGAAAGGAGAAAACCAAAAGAGGGCTTATTAGCATCGAGCCAAATTACTTTCTCGCGATAACGTCATTCTTACTCGCTCACCATGGAGCTATTCTCGTTCGTTTTTTTTTTTGGTTCTTTCTTTTCATATTATATTATTCTTTTCCATTTTTTTTTTTCACTCTTCTCTACTCACCATTTTTACCCAACCATTTTCTACCCTCTGAATGTCGAAAATATCATTGTTCATTCTCACTGCCTTTGGTTATCTGAATTTTTATTCACTTTTATCTCTTTAAAATTTCATGAAATAATGCTTCAGCCACTTTTCAATTGCCATAGCTTCTCAGAGAGAAAAAAAAAATACTCACTTTGCTCTCGTTGACGAAATTTCTTTCTGCAATTTTTGTTTCTTCTTCGTTTTTTTCTTCTCTTTTATTTTCGGAGAAACTCAACAAAGAGTTTTAGTCTGTTTTATTTGACTTTACCGAAAAAAGAGAAAAGAAAAAAAAAACTATGGGAGAATGAAATAAAGAAATGTGGCCAAAGCGAATGAGTTTGTCGACTAGAATAGAAAGAGAAATGGAAGAATGCAATTCATTTAGTTTTGGGCCCAATGCTGGATAGACTATCTGGGCAAATTGTTCACCAAACAAGGAACGCCTTGGTTATCTTGGTGAAATGAGACAAAATAGGGAGGAAAAAAAAATTTAGAGAACCTTCAGCTTTCTGCACGAGAGCAAGAGAAAAGGAAAGAAGAAAATGGCAGAACTTATATGTAGACTGGGAGGAGGGGAGGAGGGTTGCTCTCTCTTCCCCTTTCCACTTCTATGCAGCAACAAACAGACCTTTCGCGGTCAGAAAACAATTTCAATCGCTTTTCCCTCGGTGGCTTTGAAGTTTTCTAAGGATACGTACGCATTCCAGCCTCGTACCAACCAGTTTTCTTGAAGGCCCAGGACACTGCCGTTGGCAATTCGTTTGAGAGTAAGTGAAACACTAACGCCCATTCTACCCCCTTCTCCTACTACTCTTCATTCCCTCGAGCTAGAGACGTATATGTCCACTCGTGCGTATGTTCTTAGAAACGTTTGAAACTTCTTCATTCTCCCGAAATATTAAACTTTTCAAGCTCAATGATTTTTGCCCTTTTTTTTATTACTATCGGAATTGAAAATTTTTCGTGTTCAGAACAGGTGTTTGGATTATCGTTATCATTTTTTTAACTTTCCGATAAGAGAGTTATTGTATTTTTCCCGAAAATCGATTTTCGATTTTTCATCAGATCTCGATGTTTCAAGATGCCGACATGAATTTCTGACATTTTCACGAAAGTGTCTGTATGTATGTGTATATGTATGTGCGTATGTGAGGAAATTTTGAAAAATGATTGCACTGCCACTACTTATCCGATCAAATTTTCTTTTGATGGAATAGATTTATCTTTATGTAACTTAGCTCTGATTAGATTATGAGTCATGCCAGGTCATTAGTTTCCAAGTTTTTTAAGGAAAAGTGATGGAAAAACTACTGAATTCGTGAAAAATTTGGAAATTTCTATCAAAAATACGTTACAAGTAGAGGATGATGGGGCAAAAGGGACCACTCTGTGGTAAAATGAACCCGGAAGGGGGGGGGTGGGCCTTGTGGCAAAATGGATGACCTTTTCATTCCACAAAGAAAATCTGCAGCCAGTCTATGAACGAATCGGGAAGTTTTTTTTGTGACCTCTAAAAGGTCAAACACATTCTAAAACCAACACGACGACGCTTCTCCATTCACGAATGAGCGTAGCGAGCGAGCAGCAACACACCTCAATTCGCGAGCGAGCATAGCGAGCGAGCAATAACGCACCCCTCGTTTCATTTTTTTTTGTTATTCTCGTTCATAATATTGAATTACAATTTTCAGGTTAGTTGGCATATCGGAACGAATAAATTGACAATGTCAATCTTTACATTTATTTCAAAATTTGCGATGTTTACAAAATAATTCTGTAATTAAATAAAAAATTTTGCATTGTTGCTTTGTGTTCTACGGAGAACAATACAACAATAGTTCACCGGATATTCTGAAAAATTGAAAAATTGGAGATATGAAGCTTCTGCCGAGTATAATTCAAATGAAAAAACCAATTACCCAATTTTAGAATTCAATTTTGATGAAATTTTAACGAACGGATCTTCATATAAAATTGAGTGTCAGATTTTACTCATTCATTTACTCATATATTTGTTTTAAAAAAACAATTAAAAAAAATAGAAATAAAAAAAATTGAGGGGATCGCATGATTTTTTTAAAAACTCGTGCATTGTTAAGAGTTCTCCATTCAACTGTGTTCTCTCTCTCTCTCTCTCAGTGTTCATGTTTGAATAAATGGAAAGTACATCGAACGGATCAAGCAATTCTCGAGGGCTTTATTGCAAATTCAAAATAGAATTGGGTATAGCATAGGAAAATTCAAGGCACGTACGATCACCGAGTGCAACACACAAGCGTGCTTGGTGTACAAGGCTGAAAAGTCGCTCGACCGAAGGAAATACGAAACGGTAGTTGGAAATGTAGAGAAGTGAGATACTGAGTAAAACTGGATTTAGCCAAAGTGAGAAAGAAGTAGGAAAAAAGAAACGAAAAGAAATGAGAGAGAGAAAAATAAAAAATTGGATATCAATGCTGTTGATTACAATGGGTGGAGTGAGATCTAGATGTGAGTATAGGGAGGACTATGAATTTACAGAAAGGCAGGGGCTCTAATGCGTGTTTATTACGCAAACCAGCAGGAAATGTGAATTTACATATTACAGGAAAAGTGTACATGGCTTCAGGCATTCGGTTGGGGCTGTCTTGCATACAATTTACATGAAGAGAAAAAAAAAAAATTTCAAGATTTTCAAGGGGGATACGTTGGAATGTTGATTATCATGAGCACTTTTTTCACTAATTCTCCAATTTTTAAACAGAGAAAATTGCGGGGAAAAAATTAAGGAAGTTGGGCGGATGTAGATGTCTTTTTTCCTTTTGAATATATCTTCAATGGGGGAGGGGGGGGGGGGGGAGAAGTGGGGTAAAATGGAGATTTCAATGGAAATGGTTTGAGGTGGAATTTTCTTGATGATTCCATAGAAAAGTTGAAGAAATTTCCGGTGAAACGTATAAGTTTGGAATTTATTTTTTTTGAAAATAATACTTTTTTGGGCACAAATGGATAATCTAATGCTTTTCATTTTCGTTTTTCTTTCACTTTTCCGATGATATTTCTGGTTCTGTCTGTCGTAGCGACTTGGGGCTTTCCTTGAATGAAAGCCGAAATTATTTGCCATCAATTTATGTATTTTTTTTGAAATATCTATTTTCAAGTAGAATGAGCCATTTTGTAAAAATCATTTTTTACCTCAGAAATCCCACAACAATGGTTTATTTTTTCAGACACTCCCCCAGAAAAATGAAATTTTTTCAATTAAAAAAAAGTTAAAGCCCTCATCTTGCTTCAAATAAGCAAAATTTTAAAAAAATGTCAGAAATGAGTTCTGATGAATGTTTTTTACCGAAAATTTCCTCATCATTCCAAAACAATCATCACAAAATTGCAATCTCAAATATTTTTACTGTTTCCACGCGATTTCCATCAGATGAAACATTGAAACAAAAATGTATCCTTTTCATCCACCCCCCCCCCCTCCCATAATAAATATAAAATGATCTCCCACCACTTTGGCATTCATTCCTCTTTTCTCCAAAAATTCCCCCCAAAAAAATCCAAAAACTCAAAATTTATTTAACCGAGCAAGTAGCAAAGTTAAAGACTATCACATATATCCATTTGCCCGAGTGAAATTAAACTCCAAGTCCATACCTTTTCCTTCCAGTTTTTCGGTACTCCCCTGGTGCTATATAAACTCAGTGGCTTTATTGTTTTTCACTGGTCTACGGGCTCGAGTAATTTAAAGAACCCCAGGAACTCTCGGGGCCCAGGGCAGAGGCTCGGAGAGTGAGGCAAAAGAGGCACGTACAGAACCGGTGTAATCGATTCCATTGTAGCAGCTCTACAAGCCTCTGCAGTTAAACCGAAAGAGAGAGTAAAAGAAAAAAAGAAAGGAAGAGAAAGAAAGATAGAGAGAAAAAAAAATTAATCTCAGTTGAAAATACTTGAAAATTACTTTCGTCGTTGAACAACAGAAATTAAGGAAAAGTTCATTCATTACTTAAATCACACGGAAATCACTTATTCTTCATTAACGATTCTTTCTCAGTTTATTAAGAATTCCAAAACTATCTTCATTCCTTCGCTCAATCAGAGAGACGTGAATTAATAATCAACGAGAACTATTAATTGACATAATTCAGTTCTAAATTGAGTAATATTTAATAAACTTATCGAGTTTTACATCTCCACTGAATAATTAACCGGTTCTCAATGATAATCTTCGTCTTAATGTAAATAAGTAAATGAGCCGCTTGAATATTAATGAATCAAGACAATCACGAGTTTTCGAATAATCAATGGCAGCATCCTCATTACCAATGAAATATCATCTCCTTCTGAAAGAAGTCTCTAAAAATTCTATATAAATGGGGATAACTGGTTCTGCTGATCTCAATTAAGGTAGTATCCCAGAGTACGGTGAGTGAAACAGGAAAAAATGAGAATTTGTAGGTTAGTTTCCAATTAATTGCTGATAATTTAGGAAAAAGTGCTCTAATTTACCCGAAAAAATGAATAAACTATTAGAAAGTCATATCTGCAGCTTTTGAATATAATTTTTTTTTCTCGAATTTTTTTTACATTAATCTCCTATCATATGCATGAGGTAGAAGGAGAGGAAAATAGTTACGACTACCTTTTAATTAAAATTTCTCAATAACTATACGGAAAATTGAATTTTTTTTTCTTCTATTATTTAGTTAAAATGATTTTCTCTTCGTCAATAGTTTCTAAATAATGAGTCAACCCTGTGATTTTTTAATAATTTCGTTATTTCTGTCCGATTTAGGGCGTCTGATCCCCATCACCGCTATTTTCAGTAACTTTGATAATTCATATCTCATAAACTACAGGAAAAAAAATTATGGAAAAATTGTTGAAGTTGTTGTCAAAGGCACTAAAGCTTCATTCATTAATGGCGAGTTTTTCATTTAAGAGTAAAGCTAACCTGCAGGTTAACTTAATCCTGGACTTCACTGCTAGCACTGCCAGTGAGATAAAACTGTTTTAGAGAAAAAAATGGCCATTTGAAATCAAAACTTCCTATTGTCACATTTTTTCCATTTGTTTCCTATGATTATTAGCAAACACTTATCTGAAAACGTTCAGTTTACCAGTTTAATTTATATTATTATTTTTCTTATTGCAAACCGGGCACAATCCTCAATAGCGAACCCTTATTTCAGTACTTATGTTTATTTCTCACAGATGGCCCTAGTCGTTAAGTTAACCTACTGGTCAACGCAATTTGCAGGTTAGCTTAACCGTCAAATGAAAAACTCGCCCTAAGAAAAATCCAAATTTATTAATTATTGATCACCAGTTCTTCAATAATACCTCAGAAACTGACGGAGATACGTCCCTTTTTCTCAAAATCCTTTCTTGTAGCTCTTAAAATTAGCTACAGAGAAAGATTCAGGCAAAAAAAGGCATATTTTCATTGATTTCGGTGATATTTGCCAAAGAATGGTCAAAAGAATCGACTTGTCCGCTTATGAACGTCATTTTATTCACTTTTTATTCGTCCATTCAAACGCCCACATCCGACAACTACTTTCTCAAGTACCCAAGCATTCTATATACAGTAATATCGCAATGTTGAGTCATTCAACTCCCAAGACAACCAAAACAATTTGAATCTCCACCCAGGTGTATCAGTGATACTCAGTTGAAATTTGCACAATAACTAAACGTTTGATGTGCGGATGTTGTGTATCCCACGTATCGATTAACCTGGATAAATTAGAGAATATGGGTGGTAGAGAGATCACATCCCTACTACAGTATATGTAGTTCGTTGTGTCCAACACAAACTCTATCGGGCCCACCCACTGGGGAAAACAAGACTATGCAGTTTGGCTCACTTGGACACTATCGGGTTTTGAATGAAATCGAAACGTGATTTCCGTGTTTCTGGATTAAGTTCTGTATTGATTGGACCAGAGTCCCGTGTGGGCGAGCATTACAATTTATCACTAATACGATAAATATACTTTTTTTCATTAAGGTGGTCCAATCGTTGGATATGGATTAAACGAAGTGTATTATCTGAAATTTGATAAATTAAATTAAAAAATCAATGAAATATGAGGAAATTCAAGAATAAATCATTTGCAAGACATTTATCATTGAAATAGAAAATATTATTTGAAAAAAATAATGGAATGCAGCTTTGTCTTACATTTCAACTCCATTTCAATGCAAATTAATCTTGAATTTTATGTAATTTTTCAAAATTAATTCAGTAAACTTTACGGTAACTTGAATATTTTATTGCAAAAAAAAAGAAATTTTAATATTTGGAAAAAATAATTTTTTTCATCTTCATCTAATCGACAAATGATAGAATAATTCAGAAGAAAGTGCCAAAATCTTGAATTTCCATAAGACTCTGTATGAAATTTTACATTCTTGAAAAATCGATTTTTTCCCAAATTTAGACGAGAAAGTTGATCGAAATTCTGTGATAGCATAGATAACGTTTTAAATTATTATGAAAAAAAATTTATTTCCCATTTTAATTTAATATTTTTTATTTAACATGAACAACGATTGTACCTCATTAAATTCAACTAATTTTTCAGTGAGGAATAAACAGAATTTAATACCGCTCAACAAATTCTCTTTTGTGTCAGCTATGTATTTACCTTTTTTTTTTTTTATCAACAACTGCCTGGGATTTACATGGATTGTACTCGTGTACTGCTATGAATAGAGCACTACAATAACTAAATGCAGAACATGGTCCTGTCGACGTATCGATTAACACAGGATAAATTAGAATACCTGGGTGGTCGTATTGTTGTTGTGTGAATTGTTATCGTTAATGTGGAAAATTCATTTAGATTTCGTGATACACATAGTATTCATTGAAAATCAAATATTGGATTATCTGTTCAGATTATTTCTGAATGGAGTTTCCATGTTTTTTCCGTTTTTTTTTTTTAACAAATTTCGCTAGATCTGTCTTGAGAATTGAGAATTTCCTTGTAACGCCTGTTCCGTTCTTCCGCCGTTGATGTTGAGGCGATATAATCAAATGTTGGATACCATCCTATTAGCAGCACAGCAGGGGGTGGAGAAATGAAGGATTTCAGCTGTTGTCCTGAGGCCTAAAGTCCATTGAATAGCTCAGCAACTTATCTTCATGAGTAATAATGATCGATTAATCCATCAATTAGCAGGAAGAATCCATTTTATTGTTTCGAGGATGAATGGATTCCTTGGGAAACGTTTTTTTTTATATAATTTGATTCAATTATATCCAATTATATCCATCTAATTCTATTTAATTAGATCTGCAGTCATATTTCGGTAGATATGACGTCATATTTATGAAGATATAAGCAGATGTACTAGTAATCTGACCAGATCTGATGTGATCTGAGAAACCCACAACGAAACAGCCCAGATCTGCATCAGATATAACTATGTATAGTTATATCTGTATATATATTTAGATTCTATCAGATTTAATTTAACAAGTTTTCATTAACGTGAATCATAACTAATTATAAACAATGGTTTGAGCCCGTAGGCTTTTACACATATTTTTACCCAAGGATTCTTGCTGTTACAACTTGATTTTGCTGTGGATGAAATACAATTTGAGATAGGGAAAATTTTATATTGCCAAAAAACCTATTACGAGATCCTAGCAGATCTAAAACTTGATACAATTGGATCTGATGAGTTCTGAATTTTTTTTCTACCATTTTTTTGCACTTCTCAAGAACTAAATATATTGGATTACAATAGAGCTCCTCTTATTTCAACTCCCCTTGCTTCAACGGTTCCCTTGTTTCAACTTCTCCTCATCTCCTTCATCCCCACTCCTAACTAGGAAGTCTAGTGCGCAATGTATTGCGCATCGATACATCAGTGTTTATAACCCCATTTAGCAAACTGCGCATGCGTCGAGACTCCCCAGTGGGCGACCGAGGAGAAGTTGAAACAACACAAGCAGCCTGGTCCCAAAGAGTTGAAACAAGAGGAGCTCCACTGAAGATATAATTAAATCAAAATAAATCCTTCCGGGTCATGAGACATTTGAATTAATTGTTATTATTCTCTTTTGCCTCTACAATCCTGATCTTTACCCATTACATTAGCAACTGTGTCGGTCTTTTGAGCTTCTGTTGTGGATACAAACGAGACACTGACTATGAAATAATGAGAATTTATGGAAACCCTCAACTATAGCTTCAACCAAAAGCCATTCAACTGACTTTTCGCTGTTCGTAAGAGTCACTGTTCAAGCAAACTGGTGCTATATGCTAAGAGAAAGGAGGTGGATGGAGATGGCGTTGAAGGAAATACGCAATTTGTAGAGCTTTCAGAAGCTTTGCACGATGTTACCTAGCAAACGTCTCTGGTAAAGCACCCAGTGACAATTACCAGAGGTGCTGGTTGTCGGTTTGGCTTAAAGATGCCCTCACATTTACCAAGACTTCTTGTTATAGTTCATACCACTTGAAACCATTGATGCATTTATTTAATCGTGTTGGCGGCTTTTTCCAAAAACGAATTATCGGATAATTATTGATAACGAAATTCGCAAATGTTTCAATCTACATTCAGCTCTCGCCTTCGATAATTTATCCTCTTTAATTATAGATTAATCGTGGTGCATTTGTGTCATGAAATTTTCGACTATGCCCTTTCTACCCGAAAACCAGTAAAATTGAGCGTGTTAAATAAATCGGTGATGTCCATTGGTGTGGGCGTAACGTGATTTGCACCTTAATTAGAGATAACGTTGTATTCATGAAAAAATCGACTTGACTCGTCTACTGTATTCATGTAAACATGTGGTATTCGATGGTTTTATACTTTCAAATTCATAATAAAAAAAGACAACTTCAGTGCCTTTTTTTTCCATGAATAAATCAATATCGCAATTTAATTTGATCAAAATTCACAAAAAGTACACAATTAGAGTTTTATTTTCAAGGGATAGAAGATTAATTTCCTTCCTTTTTTTTTATGGAAGAATTTCGTATTTCATGGAGTCTCAAATTCAAACAATCTCGACGATTTGGCGATTCCATAGAGGCACCATAACCCCGGGGTCACGTTGTCTTCGGTGGCTTTAAAGTTTTGAATCGAACGAGCCACGGTGGGTAGCCCGAATCGATTTCCTCGGGGAGACAGACGAGAAGAGTACAGAAGAGAGAAAAAGAGAGACAGAAAGTGTTGAAGAGTATGGGTAAAAATATTACAGTGTCTTTGGCGCGTGGCGAAAGCGATGCTGTAAAGAGAAAGAGAGTATAGACTTTGGTTCTTCATTGCACCTAGACAACGGAGTTTTTCCGGAGAAATATCGTTTCTTTCTGTGCATTGATATTAATTTACAATCAGGCATTGTTTTATTCCCAAAAAAACTGCATTATTCTGCGTTAAACACTAGTTTACGTGAACTTTCATAAAATATATAAATATTCAGAGTTTCTTTTCCTCTCGAATGAACGACACCATAAGAAACTCTGTATCATCAACTTTTGAAAATGAAAGGGGAAAGAGAAAGAAAGAAGAAAAAGTAGAACTTTATGAGATAGAATAATAAAAATAATCATATTAAATGAAATTTACGATATTGTTGGGATTGATCGTAAAATACAAATGGCAGCAGTGCGATATTGACACGTAACGAACTCTCCCTCATTCCTTCCCTTGTACCTTCTGCTCATAAAACTCGACATAATTCGACGCATCGCCCGAAGGTATTTCGTAAATTCCAACCACGTACAGGGCGTACAAATCGTCTTGAGAGAGAGAAAGAGAAAGAGATGAGTAGATGTTAGTGAGAGAGAGAGAGAGAAGAGGAGAAAACTGGACTGGTACTGGATAACTGGCAGGAATGAGGGAATTTTTCCTCAGGACACGCACGTACCACGTGTCTTACAATCTAAAAATCCTCCTGAATCTATGTTGAAAATCAGTCCATGTCTCATTTGTCTCAATGTTTTCATTATAAACTTTGGAAATTCCTATGTGAATTGGATTGGTATGGTATGGTCTTCTTCCAAGTAGCTTTGGGCTAAATTACCATAATATTGGGAATTAATTCGTCAATCCCTGAAGATACTCGTGGCTTTGCATTGCTTCGAAGATCTCATATCTCGTATTATTTCAGTCAAGTTAAGAGTTTCACGATTCACTGCGGTATTCCAGAGTAATCATGAGGCTCAAGACACATTTCTACTTTCACTATAATCCATTCTGACATAATACACTGTGGCTGACATACCTCTCAACTGAGACAATTTCACGTCAATTTCAAATACGTGGATGAGATGTAGAATTTCAAAATAGGAGAGTGCTTCTTTTTTTTTTTTTCTATTTATGATCTCATTTAATTCTTTTGAAACTTTGCGTGCGCATTACCAGCAGAGAATCATGTGGACATGATGAATTTCAATGTTGGATGAGTTAGTGGGGGAGGATTAGCATAGTTGCGCGCAATGGTGGTGTATACAATTAAATGTAGAACGTTAGAAACGACACTTTCTCGTATATGGTCATAAGTCGTAGCTGATACGACGAGGATAAATTGGGTCGGGAAAAATTTACATTTCCATCTGGTTGGAATAAATGGAGGCTCTTTACCTGGGCCATGTCTGATGTGCCTGATGTGAAACAGGATGAGTCGATTTTTCCTCAATCATTTTTTAAATATGTTTCGGAAAGTAAACGAGATAGGGCTTTGATTTTACGTGAATAAAGGAGAACAAATTGACTTAGGATTTTTATTCTAATTGAAGGACTTTGTAGAAAAATCTGAAAAAATTTGAGATGATGCTTCAATATGTCTATATTATCGGTGAATTTTTTCAATTTTTTTTATAGAGGCCTTCATTGATAAAAGAAAATCCAGATCATTTTGCCTCGCAGGTTCATCTTGCCTCGGTCTCTCCTACTCTTCCTGCAGTCCTTGGAAGCGTCTGCAAGGATCAGGGCTATCTCGCCTAGTTTCCGAGATATTTCGAGAAGAAGATTGATAAGATGGACTTATTCAATTACACCTTTTATCCACTGAATTAAGAGATAAAAATGTGTTATTTAGCAAAATGATGCAAATTCGCGTCACATCCTATCAGCAAGTTTAGTCTTTTATTTTTGCAATAGTCGATCAGTTCCTGGACTTCCTTGATTGGTGGTTGCTCAAAATCACCAACAACACCAACCGCAAGTTTATCCCCAGTCCCACCTACATTAATCGTTCAAAAATTCTGCGTATCATTGAACAAAAAATTTTCGGATAGACCAGATCAAACGAATATCGAGGCTATACACAGCGCCCACAGTTGCACGCAATCCATGCCAGAAAGCTCTGGGACTTTGTTAATTACCGAAGACTCTGGCTTGATGCCCGTGCAAATGCCGGAACCGGATGTTACTGTCGTCAGTTGTTGGCTCTTTCTCTCTTTCTCCACCAAACACCCTCTCTTCCCGCCAAAAGTCTGTGAATATCATGCGAGTATCTGACTCTGACCGTGACTCAGCCAAACTCCTAGTCTACCATTTAAAATCACCGTCCATATATAACTGAAAAAGAGGGGAATAGAATCGCGTGCACGTCAGACGGCCGAGGGGTTTTGCTTTTGTGAGAAAAAAGAGAGTGGGTTATCCACTCCCATATTACCGTGATGTGTCCAAACCATGGAAATAACCTTTCCTATCGATGAAATCTGCCTAGTCCATTGGATAAGAAACTTTCAAATAATGTTGATGTTTTTTTTTTCTTTTCACCGTATCAAAAAGTTTTTGAACTCTTCTACTTTCATGGGGATTAATAATGCCAGTATTCTTTCGTGCCTTCTATCAGTCGAATGATTGAAAGTTACTTGGGTTTAATGAATTCGAAGGGCAATCGATTATCCGGAATCCACTGACACCTGGCAGTGACAGTCATCACAAACACTCGCCAATACACGAACAGAGAGTGAGGCTGTGTTAATGGCGCGTGGCTTCTCTCTCCTCTTCTCTGTTTCATCATCTGCGTTAATATCTGCACGTGCGCACAAGATTCTGTTTTCCGTCCTTTTCCCATGCATTCACGAATGTTCATGGTCATGGTGAAGCTCTAAGTCGATCGAGGTTGTGGCATGGAATCGTGGTCGACTGTCATTACGCCTCTACATTCTGTCAACTGTGACGAAATAGGGCGGTTATACTTGTATAATGGACACACGTAACCGTGTCCTCAGTACACTAACAAACCTGCAGGCATCCATTTCCCATTCGATCATCAAACGCTGCTGCTGATAGCCAAAATCAATAATAGTGATCAAAAGTTACGCCTTTTTGTTGATGATTGACTATCATATTTTACACTTGAAGAGAGAGAGAGATATTCTGACATTTTCCCACAGAAGTTTAGGGGCATATTTTCAGTCAAAATGAATTCTATTAGTTTTGGGAATTTCATTGTCCAGAAGTTTAGACATTCAGTGTTTGAAAATATCCGAATTAGTATGGTATTCAAGTGAAGGCCCAATATGCACTGAAGAACTTTCGAATTAATTTAATTCACTCTCTCAATGAATTTTCATAATGAATATTAAATAGCTGTATGAAAAGTTTTTGAACAATACTAGATGGAGAATTTAATTAATGAGAAAAAAAAAATACTTGTCTGTTGTTAAAATTTTTGTGAGCTTCTGGTCTTTTGAAATCCAATAAATTTAGAAGCAAAATTATACCTTCAGGCATATTCTCACGTTCGACAATTGAGTACACTCATAATTCTTCTAAAAATGAAAAATTGATCTACCAAAAACTGTTTTTAGCCTCAAGCATTTAATTATTGATCCACACAAAGGATTGTAATTTAAACTTCCAGTTAATACGAAACGAGAGATAATCACAAAGTTTTGGGCAACTTCTGGTCATTATAATTTAGTACTTAATAATTAGTAGTGCAATTAGGAATGAAGATTCACAGAAATCAGCTCAGTTGGTGTAATACATTTGGATTTTGCCGGAGGGACCCTCAAAATGCACGATTCAACCAGAGATGGACATTCAAGCCGCCCCCCCCCCCCCCTCCTCTCTATACCCCCAAGATGATAGATGTGAACACGCCTATTCCCGTGTTGTTCATGATGCCACGATGATTTACGACACAGCATTCGATCTTGTCTGGTAATTCCTACTAACTCTCGTACAGTTTAAATTTGTATCTCACCTTGAGGGCATAATTCAATACAACAATTCCAAGAATAACAATAATTATAGTTTATTGTTGAAAATTCATGTATTTGCATGAAATTATCATGTAATTAGTATAATAAGACTCATATTTTCGTTAAATTAATGAAAACAGAAATAATACTGCACGTGATGAAGGTAAATAACGACAAAATGAAAAAGCAAAGCAGAGATATGAAATTAATAACGAATTCTTTTTTTTTTTTGTCTTTCTATTTTTGTTGTGTTAATATTGAGATAAAATATAAGAAAAAGTAAATACACAATAGAATTTCATTCTTTTATACTTCAACTACTATCACACAAGGGAGTCCTTTTCACAAGCCCTTGGAGATATACCACCAGAGAAGAATGATGTACAAAACGTGAAGATATTAAAACACAGATAGAGGATGAAGAAAGTCAGCAAATATTAAGAGAGTCTTTGATCAAATTGGCTTATCCCAATTACTTTAACAGAACAAGAGAACATCTTGCTCTTTCATTCCAACAACAAAAAAAAAAATGAGAAAACGAATTATTCAGCAATGAATTATCAAAGGTTGAGTCCCTCTGGAATCAGAAGTTTCGACAATAATATATTTACGTTTGAATGGCCAAAAACAGAGGCTGTAGTTTATCTTTAACGGTAGAATTATAACTCTCGAATGAGATTCGAATTCTAAATTTTAGATCCACAGGATATATTTGGTGGCTATGCTCCTTCCAGCAGTATTTAAAAGTCTGAAATAAATATATACGAAGTGAGTAGCGTGAAAAAAGAAGCTAGCCATGGATGAAAACATTGGATATATATGAAATACTGAAGAAATCAAATAGAATACATATATATATATATACGACGAAATGTACACGGGTGGGATATCGAAAGGTTTGGCGTCGTACAGGGATCGGGGCCTTTGAGCATTATGTGAGGTCCAGGGTATCCCGCAGGGCACCCCACTGATACACCTGAAGAGAGAATGACAACAAACTTGAAAAACATACGTACCACTCGTCATCCACTCTTTCACAACAGGGCTCCAACCATAAGTCGTTAAGGAACCTTAAAATGTCTGGCTCAGAACGCAGTGGCGAGACTAATAAATTAGTATCACAGATTAAAAAACTAATGTTTTAATGAAAATAAAACAAATTTTGTTAAACTCAGCAGTGAAGAATTCGAAATTTAATGGAGATACGCCCTTTTGAACTCTTTTATTTTTGTAGATACTAGATCATAACGGGCGAGGTTTGCTAATTGTGACTCTAAACTGACTAATTTTCATCTGCGTTTTCATGCATCATCATTTTTCAAAACTAAAAAAGCAAATTTTTCTTCTTTTAAATTAAATCATTCAAATTAATCGTTGTTCCTATTAATGGAGAGAAATGGAACATATTATGCACGATAGTCTGATATGAAACATTTATTTTTGTTTAGGTAATTGAACCTCAAATGTACTGCGAGAGAGTAGCTCTGATTGGTCATCCATCGCTTTTTTTTTTTTTTTTTTAGATGTTTATTAGAAGAGAAGCCAGAGTACATTTTTTTTAATGATACAAATTACCTTAATAAACGAAAGTGAACCTATTGATGTTGTTTTGCAAAAAAGTCGCCTTAGTGACGTGCTATGCTAAGTCAATTGCTGTTTGTTTGTTTTCTTTATTGTGTGTTTTAACTGCGATGTTGCCACCTCTCATTTGCAGAGGAGGTTTTACTTTTTTTTTTTTATGCTTTTGAGATGGAAAGGCTTCTAAAACCATTTCGATTGTGGTCATCTCTCGTTATAACAGATATTTTGAATCATCCCGCGTGATTCGTGGATTTCGATCAACCAATAGAATTTAGGCGTGACAGAATTTCGATTCGATTCATCGAAGTTCGATCAAATCTCGCAATGTATTTTTGAGAAAGGAATTAGAAAAGCTATATGTAGAAAATAGGTCATTTAAAAAATACCGCATATGGTTGTGATTATCACTAAACAAAATTGAAAATCGGTTCATCATAAGGTAAACTTGCCAACAAACCGTATTTTTCTAGAATTATTGGAAACCAACATTATAATAAAAAGGATAAGGGCAAAAAAAGGCATATCTCCATTAGTTTCCAAACTATTTTCGAAAAATTGTTGAACAAAAGAATCATCTTATTCAGTTTTATCTCTTCACTACTGAATTGTTGAAGAGCTTAATGAACAAACAATTGCCTCGACCATTGCCTGACTTGAGAATGACTCCACGTGGGCAATAGAATAGAGAAGGCAAGGTTCTCGTATTCTCCCAGTGTTTTGTGGTATTCTACAAAGCATTTAACTCAGGTAAACACACACACCTCCTGCATTCTCACATCCTCTCCCTGTCTCATGAACCACACGCAATATATAAAGCCAACTGCAAGACCCCCTAACCAAGTGAAAGAGCGACAGAGAGAGAGAGAGAGAGACCCCCTGTCAGTCCAACACTTTCCAGACATAATGTCCACCTAATGATGTAGCCCAGCACAAAAGACTCCTTGCTGACTGACTCTCAGTAACAACACACACCGCCTGAGTATTCTATGGCATGCGGTGAGCTGTCCTCTGCGTGATTTATACTCAATTACCAGTGAATTCAGTCTCGCGGTGAGGGAGATAGAAAAAGAAAGAGAGAAGAGGTGAAAAAGAGTGAAAAAAAAAAAATTGGTAAATCCACGATGGAAAATCCGAAAATTAACGACCGATCGTCCGAGGACTCGGCCGAGCGTGATATGAGAGCTTGGGACCGTAACTGAACTAAATTGCTATCGACGCGCCTGGGGCAAACGATAAAGCCGGGATTTCGTTGCCATTCCTGATATAATTATGACCCGATTGATCAATAATTACAGCTATGCGTTGATTCTCAATTGACTAATGAACGGAAATAAATTAATAGTACATTGGTATTTTTTTATCTCTTTTATCTGCTTCTTTCTATTCAGCTCCATTTGTTTCAATTATGGATTGTTGAAATTGTTAGATATAGAGGTTTTTTCGAATTCTGGAGGAGAGGACTGTTCTCTGTCGGTGTGGAGAGTGGACTAGCTTTTGAAGAGAAGGCCCATTGGTCAGATGTGTGTGAACAGCGAAACTTTTCAATTAATTGCTGATAATTCGGGAAAAAGTGCTTCAATTTATCCGAAAAAGTGATTAAACGATTCAAAAGTCATATCTTCAGCTTGTAAATATAATTTTTTTTTCTCGAATTTTTTTTACATTAATCTCCTAGCACATGCATGAGATAAAGAGAGAGGCAAATAGTGACGACTACCTTCTAATTAAAATTTCTCAATAATTATACGGTGAATTGAATTTTTTTTTCTTCTATTATTTAGTTAAAATGCTGTTCTCTTCGCCAATAGTTTTTGAATAATGGGTCAGTCCTGTGGTTTTTTAGTAATTTAGTTATTTCTGTCTGATTGAGGGTGGTTCATTCCCAATACCGTTATTTTCAGTAACTTTGATGATTCATATCTCATAAATTACTCGGACAAAAATTAAGGAAAAAATCAGAAAAATTGAAAAACATCATTTTCGATACATCAAAAAATAAGAGGATAAATGCACTCGAATTCGCTGGGATTCTACTTTTATGAAGAATATTGATCCCACTGATTTCAAAAGTTATTAATACCCCGTCACCTAACTCCAACAAGGATTCAAATGCATTTCATTGGACTGGCTCTCTTCGATGCTAATACACATGACCATAAGAATTATCATCTATCTACTATCAGTTATCTCATGTTTCATCGAATTATAATGAAAACAATAATAATTTATTCTGGTGTGAATCCCATTATTTTATTAGTCAAAACGAAATCTCTTGAATTCTATCACTTTAAAGTTGGAATAGTTGAACTTTGATGTTATTCGATTCTAGTTTTACCCTCAAACGACCTCAAGGAAGCTACTGACATCCAAAGGGCTCTGATGGAGTTCACCACAATCACACCACAATTAAGTGGTCAACCATCTTCTGTTTCTACTGAGTAAAACAAACTTCTTCACTTTATTCAACTTACACTGGTATTCAACTATGTGTGTCTTTAAAAAATTCATTATCTATTAGCTAACTTTGATTATTACAAATGAAGTTGCACGAATTACAACATTATTGTAAGTTTTTTGCTCATATTGTGCTCAGAATCGAGTTCACATTGGGAATTCAATTCTTTTGAAATACTTAAATAGGATGCATTAACGGAAACACTAATAGTCTGATTTACAGGAGTACTGGAAATATCGCTGAAAGTAATCACATTTCTCATGAATAATTCATTATTTGTGTCAGTCATTCTGGGTCGAGTTGTTTATTCAGTTTGTACCATTAGGTTCTTGTCTTCTTTTTAGCTTTTTTTTGTTCCCCCGAAAATCATGAGCTGTTATTTTTGCTTCATTGATTTATTTCTACGACGAGAAAACAAGAACTTTCGAATTGGATAGAAATGGATACACCTTTTGAACGGTTTCAGATGACTTTAGATGTTAAAGATGGTCTTTTAGGTCTCTGCAGATTTTAAATGAAGTTACAAAAAAAATTCTTGTAATTTTCTGCATCGACGTTTCAGTTTCATTACAGTTATTCATAATACAAAATTAATTATCTTTTATCAAAAATTATTTTAGACTATTGTACAATAAAATTAAAATGATGTTTTGACGTTTTTTTACCTTATATACATTAAATCAATTGACTCAATTATGCTGATGGATACATGTTATTCACAGAAGTCATAACCTCAATCACTGTTTTCTAATTTCTCTTTCTTCTAATTGCGCTGATTTTTTGATATTTCGTCATTGAGTTATTAATTTGACTTATTAAAATTTAATGAACAAATATGTTTTAGTCAGATTAATGTTCAGAAAATCAAACTTCATTAAAATGAATTGAAATAATAAATTGGTAGTCAATGAATGATTGTTCATTGCTAATTGTCAGATGATTTGAATTGTGTTTAGTGTTTTAGATGACTTTTTTTTTAGAGAGATTCTATCTCGACCAATATGTCTATTCCGACCTTCACCGCCATTTTAATTCACCTCTCCTTATAGCATAAACTGGGGAAGTATAGTAACTGGCTGAGTGCCCGAAGAATCACCTCGTAATTTTTCTGAGATCTTGGCAGTAAAGAAAAGTACTCAGTTCGTCAGTAACTTTGGTTATGACACCTGGGACAGGGTGATCATGCTTCTCAAGTGCGAAATCCAAGAAATATTTGGACTCTATTAAATTCGGATATCAATAACTTGAGGAATGAATATTATTGACTTATCCGCATGCAGTTGGGATCATGAACATGGCATCGCAATAACTATTAAGTGAGAAGAAGTATCGTGATCTCAAAACTCCATAGAATAAGCTTCTTTCCTTCTACTTCAGCGAATGACTTGCATCATTAAACGAAAGTGCTTGAATTATTATCAGTAAATTTCTCGAATCATCCGAATTAAATGTATAGAATATCGTATATTCAACCATCTAATGCTTAATGAATGGCATTTATACATAATTGCCCAAGAGTTGAATGGGCGTGAGTCCTATGCTTATACACAGTACTTACGCAACTTTGCTTCTAAGGTAACGATAAATAGGGGAGAGTGGGGCAAAATGGATTTCCGTAGCAACATGATCCGGAATTTTTTTCGGGGTGGAGAACTTGATGAAAAAATCTGCAAAAATTTGAGAAGATGCTCCAATATGTGGTCATTGTCAGTGAATTTTTTGAAATTCTTCTGAATATTCCTTCACTCTCAAAAAAAATCCAGAATAATTTCGATTGACAGATCCATTTTGCCCAGTCTCTTCTATATGTGACTATAAAATGTGATTAAACGTGAATTATTCGTCAGCAGAATCAATTATATAGTTCAAAATGTATTAAATGAGAGAAATAACTTGAAGAATGAAGATGAACCTTCATATATTGATAATTCGCCATCATCATAGTAAATTCATTTAATATTGGAGAAACAGAATATCAGTAAAAAATGCTAATGGAAAATTCATAGCTTGAATTTATGAGGATAATGCAAAAGTAAAAACTCAAAGACCATTGAAATAGTTGTAATTTGAAATTCCGAACAGACATCACAGCTTTATTCAGAGTTTGATGGCAAAGAGATCTGTCTTCACCAACAGGTGCTGCTTGCTCGTCTTCATGCGACAGATCCGTTCTGCCATCTCTCTCTCTCTCTCTCTCTCTCTCTTCAGCCTCTCCTCTACTGTCTCTGGGTAATAAAAATGTAATCTCGGTAGTTCACCAGTGCACTCGAATCTGGCAACAAGTTGACTAAATTATTTCAATTTTTTTTCCACACGTACATTTCATAAAGGAAAATGAAATGAAGCAAGAAAGTGAATTTGCAAGCCAGAATTTTCTGACGATTTTCACTGACAAAAAATGAAAATCCTCCAAATTTTTAAGGAAGTTCATTTCTTCAGCTGAGTATATTGATCCTCCTTGAGTTATGTTCGTGGACACAAGCGTGCAAAATGAAATTTCGAGAGAGAATAAAAATAACACAGTTCTTACAACTGCGAGAAGGGAGAGAAGTTGTGGAAAACTTTTACAACCATTTCTCATCCAGCCCTCATATTTCTTAACAAGATAATTCTTTAACAGACCCTGAATCTTTCATAAAAGCATCATATTCACCATCATTTTCCATTGCCCACGTAGGACATGAACGTAATTGGCTAGCTTCAGGTTACTTCTTCAACGACCACAAGAAAATGGTTATTAAAACTTCATTCTAATTGTGCTATTGTCTCGATAGAACTTGCCGGACGCCTAATTCTTATATTATAGGATTTTTCTTGGACAGAAGAGAATAGGGAATGGAAATAAAAGTACGATAAAGTTGGTTCAACTTTGAAATCGTTTTCTATTTGTTTACGATTGTGTTACATTGATGGGTTGAATCATCGATAAGGGCTTGAATTCTGGTTCGTCTTCATCGAAACATCTGACTGTTTTGCCTCCTGGAAGGCAATTGCAGAGCCATTTTAGGTCAGTGCTATGAAACCACATCCCGGGCGTACACCTCTTTTTCGGAGATCCTTGTCTTATTTCTACTGTTGCCATTGCCACTGAATAAAGAAAAACGATTATGGATAATTAGGCAGAAATTATTGGATAATTCAGTAATATTCCTGGATCCAAGAGGGGAATATACAATTTTTCTGTTAATATGCTCATTCGACTCTGAATGTATGTTCAGTTTTAGAGTTTTTATTCTTTGCATTGTACAATAAAAATGAGGAACGAAGCCAGTAAAGGCAAGCTTTTACAGTAGTATGGTCACGATTCGCATTTGAAGATAAAATTATAAAATAAATTTTAAATTAAAATTTATATGAATCTGAAGAATCTGGGAAAATTCTGAGTCAATTGATCACTTTTCACGATGAATAATAATTATCAAAGAAATGGTAATTAATAAAACGGTATTTGATGGGCAATGCCAGATTTTTGGCTTCTAGAGTAGATTCTTGGATGTCTTCAAAAATTGGGGAAGATGGAATACAGTTCACAATCCAATATGAAAATTATTGATCGTCTGATGATTTTGTAACAAATAATTGCATTTGCTGCATTACCAAAAACTATTGTTGAAATCATGATTGATGAATAATTAATATCATTAACTAATTCTTCTGTGGATTTTTTTTTAATGTCAGGATTAAAGTTTTTAATTATCAATAATAATCGTAATATTGAAGAACTCACCAGTAATTATGACTGCTAAGTAGATGATAATCTTCCACATATCCTTCATGTCTTATTCGTTTTAGAAAAGTTTGGAGTTGACTAGTATTTTGAAACTTAGAATCCCCTCCTAAATACTTGAAGAATAGCTCATTTCCGGGGAATAAAACCTTGGCGAATTTCCTTATTCTTCAAAGCGAGAATTCTTTCGACTTATATGGCCAGATACGTGCAGATATGAATTTATTCGTCAGAACATATGAACACCAAGAATATCATATTCACTATCATTTTTCATCACTTCCGTAGGATATGAACGTAATTAGCTAGCTCCAAGCTACGTTTCAACAACCACAAGAAAAATAATTATTGAAACTTCATTCTAATTGTGCTATTGTCTCCATGGAACTTGATGGACTTCTGACTGTTATATTATGTGATTTTTTGGGCAAATAGGGAATGAAAATAAAAGTACAAGGAAGTTGATTCAACTTTGGAATCTTTTTTATTTGTTTACGATTGTGTTACATTGATGTGTCAATTCTCTATAAGGGCTTGAATTCTGGTTCGTTTTCGTCGTAACATTTGAGTTTTTTGCCTCCTGTGAGGCATTTGCAGTACAAGCTCCCGCTGTTGCTGTAAAGCATTTCACCAGGGCTGCACTTCCTTTTGGGGGGTAATGGTTTCTCTGTTATCGCTGCCATAGCCACTGGATAAAAAAGAAACAGTTATGAATAATTGGGTAGAAATTATTAGATAATTCAGGAATATTTCTGAATCCAAGAGGGAAACAAACAATCTTCTCTTTATATGCTCAATCGACTCTCAGTACATGGTAAGT
This sequence comes from Aleiodes leptofemur, assembly GCA_963942555.1. NCBI lineage: Eukaryota > Metazoa > Arthropoda > Insecta > Hymenoptera > Braconidae > Aleiodes > Aleiodes leptofemur. The sequence continues at coordinate 11,034,312 of OZ012620.1, forward strand.
TTTATAATTTCTATTTTTTGCATTGGACAATAAAAAAGAGGAACAAAGCCAGTCAATGTAAGGTGTTCCGAAAGTATGGTCACGAATCGAATTCAAAAATTGAAATATAAGATAAATTTCTGGTGGAAGTTTATATGAATCTGAACGATGTGGGAAAATTATGAATCAATTCACCAGTTTTTACAATCAATAATTTAGAATCATGGTACAGGAGGTAGGATTAATGATAAATGAACAACATAAAAATAACTCTATTATAAAGAAGAACTCCGATATGAAAATGGTAAGAAAGGCATTTGGCCGGCGATCTTTCACTCTTCAACTTTTCATCCCGAACTGAGTCACACTTTGTCAACTCATGCCTTCCACACTCATTTGTTTATAATATTTTGTCGCTTATTTCATCACACTCTTTTCTCCCATACATATTGATATCATGAGGACACGCAGAACTTACGTGCACTTATCGCACTCATTCCCAATACTCATTCGTGGTTCGATCCAACTGCTCTGATCTCACCCGATACTTCATTTCAAGCAATCAAACCTTCTAATTTCTTAATGCCTCTAATATTCTGTTTATTCTTCCTGGCAACATTCATTTGTCTCGCTCACACTCACAACGAACATCACTTTACGCACACTGACACAGTCATTCGAAAAACCAATCATCCTACCATTATAATCAATAACGAAATGGTAATAAAGCAGTGATAGAGAAGCAAAACCTAATTTTAGGCTTCTTCTCTATTATTCTAGAATATGTCTTAGAAAATTGGGGAAGAGGAAACACAGTTCACAAATCAATATGTAAATTATTGATCGTCTTATAATTTTGAAACAAATAATTACTTTTGCTGCATTACCAAAGACTATTGTTAAAATAATAATCGACAACTAATCAATATCATAATAATTGTTCGTCGAACTATTCATTCTTCTTCGAATTTGCTTTGGATGTCACGACTAAAATTTTCAGTTATCAATAATAATTGTAATATTGGAAAACTCACCAGCGACCATGGCTCCTAAGTAGATGATGATCTTCCACATATCCTTCATGTCTCATTCGTTTCAGAAAATTTTGGAGTTGACTGATATTTTTCAGACTCAGAATGCCCTCCTAAATACTTGAAGAATAGCTCATTTCCGTGGGAGGAAACCTTGACGAATTTCCTTATTCTTCAAAGCGAAAATTCTTTCAACTTATATTGCCAGATACGTGCAGATATGAATTTATTCGTCAGAACATATGAATACCAAGGATATCATATTCACTATCATTTTTCATTGCTTCCGTAGGATATGAACGTAATTAGCTAGCTCCAAGTTACTTATCAACGACCACGAGAAAATGATTATTGAAACTCCATTCTAATTGTTCATTCTACATGGAACTTGATGGACTTCAGACTCTTATATTATGTGATTTTTTGGGCACAAGAGAGTAGGGAATAGAAATGAAAGTACAAGGAAGTTGATTTAACTTTGGAATCGTTTTTATTTCTTTACGATTGCATTACATTGATGTGTCATTTGCCCCATATGGATTTGAATTCTGGTTCATATTCATCATAACAATTGGCTGTTATGCCTCCCGTGAGACAGTGGCAGTACAAGCGCCCACTATCACCATGAAACCAGGTATCAGGCGTACACCAAATTGTGGGAGGTAATCGCTTCTCTGATACTGTTGCCATAGACACTGAATAAGAAAAAACAATGCTTTTATAATGAAATAGATGATCGTCAATGAAGTTCGGTGTGTAACCAATTTATTCGCGCTCTGATTGATTGATGAGAGAGTTCTTAAGTGAACTACTCTCATCGAATAATCAAAAATAAATATATATTATATTTTGACAGCTAATGTCATATAATAGCTCAACGTTAATTTTTCGAAATAAAAAAGTGCATTAAATGTGGGAGTCAAAACAGGGTTTTAAAGTTCATTAGTGTCATAATCCAAGAAGAGTTCATGTTAATGAATGCAATAGCAGCCGCGTATATATATTTGTGAAGTATTGAGTTCATTTCATCTGGATGTTGACATCAATTTTGAGAAATAATTCTTTACATTAAATTTGAAAGGTATATAATTGTATTGACTTTGGATGTTTTTTTTTGTATTGGTAACGGTTTCATCATTCGAATGACTTCATAAATATATCTACGTGTGGCTGATTGGAAGAGAAGGATGGACAAATTTGTGGCATACTAATGAAAAGACATTCAAATATTTGTCATATGGTATCATGTTTTATTTTCGGAAAGTGACACTCGAATCTACCATTCGTGAGCCACGAATCGCTTGCTTGTAGAGTAGAAACTGGACTCATTCTGTTTTACGTCTTCACTACTATTTTGTATTTCTCCATCTCCTTTTGTACAGTATTTCGAAAGCAACGAAATAAGGATTTGAGCAAAATTGCTCTATCTTCTTCAATTTCCAAGATATTCTTGAGAAACTTTTGGGAAAAAAAGGGTATTTTTTCGAAGTGACGCAACAGAAGGAGTCGATTTTCTAGGGAAAAAGGGTTTTCCTTTAATCAAGGAAAAAGGATTCGAGTGAGTAGGAAAAATTCTAACAGATAGATCCATCTTAAAAATCGGAAATAATTTAAAAAAATTTTACATCAGAGCTGACCGACGCTATTTTAATTATTATCCCTCCTTTTGAAAGACTAGAGCTGTACATTATAGTATATTTCGCTCAAATAAAAGATGTATAGAATTTCCGTTATACCCGTCAGCAACGAAAAATTTGATTTTCGTTTTCAAAAAATTGAAAGTTTCAAGTTTGAAAGATATTCAAAATTATTTACGAAATTTCATATAAGAAAAAATAATGAAGATTGGATTAACTCATAATCGACTCTCTGTATATCGTAAGTTTCAAAATTTTCATTTTTTGCATTGCAAGACATACATATATGAATAAATGAATCCAAATATTGGAAACTCACCAGTGATTGTAGCTGCTAAAAAAATGACAATCTTCCATATATTCTTCATGTTTTATTCGTCTCAGAACACTTTGGTGCTGGCTGGTATTTTTCGATTTAGGATTCTCTTTTATCTGGTCCCGATGAGTGATGGAATGACTGGTTGGGTGATGAGCGTTGTGCCACCGTTTTATTTTAGCTGCGACATTGCCGAATTCCCTCTACAGTGTAGAGTCTACACTACCCAGCCTTGGCTTTCATTGGATCAACTTAGGCCAATGAATAGCCCTAATTGGGCGAGTGCGTTTAGCAAGTTTTCAGCACTGTCGATTGCTGGACAATTTCATTCAGCATTGGAACCATTTCCAAGTCCTAGAATTTATTCTATTTCTTCATCAAACTCGCAAGAACCTTCATTTCAAATGAATGGAAGCACATTTTTTCTGAATTTTCCGCTCGATTCGAATGAAAAGAACAATAATTTCACTAAAAAGATGAACATCATGAAACTGTGATAGCTTTCAAATGTTTCCTTCAAATTAAAATTATGTAAATTAACTGAATATTCTTGGAATTAATTGAAATGTAAGAAGCGATGAAATTATTTAATCACAGTAGTGTAAAAAAGAACTTTTATAGCAGTACATTTGGCTTTTGATGTCACAGAATTATGTGTGAGTACAGCCTCTGCAGTCCCATGAGAAATGTATACATGAGTTCTCTCTCTCTCTCTTCCTTTCTGTCCTCTGATAGCTTGCTAAGCAAGCTCATGAGGCGTCACGTAATCCAACGCCGTTTACTCACCGACTGCAGGAGGTTTTACGATCTTACTGGGTTGTTCACGTATAAAACGAGCTTGATTACCGAATGCTCAACCGCCATATACTTTTTCCTGGAAATATGCAGTAACCATCCAACTACTATCATCATTTCAACGACATGAAAAAAAAACCACTTGTATTAACTCAGAAATGAGCAGACTTCATTTTAATTATGTGTAATTGAATTATGGAATTGAAGTTTTGTTTTTCCACGTATTTTATGGTTATTTTAATGTCAAATGACCGCAAATAGAGTCATCACGACGTGATAAGTCCTATTCCACTTGCAGTTATCTCAGTTCCTAGTGTTTTTATTACATTCGTGATACTCAGCACTCGTTGTCAGAGTGTCTCGCGATTTATCATTGAATTCGAATGATGATAAGCTTCAAATATCAACAAAAATACGTGGATAATACTAATGCTTCTGAACTGATATAGCTGCATCTGTTAATGCTCCAGCAATATACTTCCGGATGAAGCTGTTAGATGATATTAGTCAAATAGTTTCGAGATTATTCATTGAGAACTGATTTTTGAAAAATGGACATATTTTAAAAAATCTTTATCAGATTTTCATCAAATAAACTTTAAAAAAAAGAGCTCATTTAAAGGAAGTTTTCTGCAAAATAGGTGTTTAGCATAAGACATTTCCTAAAAATATCATTTGCTCTGTTTTTAGACCATTTTAAGTATATGCTTTAGAGAAAAAAGCAATCGAATATTTTTATTTCAGTATAGTTTTCTTTTGGGGGCAAAAATAGTCTCTATTTCCATTTTTACGAAAATGAAGTCATCATCTGATTAGAATTCAGTAGCAAAGTGTTGAAACAGGAAAAATCAAAGTTTTGGTAATTATTTTTTTCCAATACTTCAAAAATTAGGCGAGATAAGGAAATTTTACCCAAATTCTTTTTTTTTCAGTTCATGAAAATTTCTAGTACGAAAGATTAGAGTAATAAGGGCATATCTCCATTGGTTTCCAAAATATTCAATGCAGATTAATGACAAAGCTAATTAAATTTATCCAGTTCAACTGAATTGATTAAATGAAACAGTATTAAATAATAAAAGCAACAATGTCTCTCTGATTTTCATCAAAATTTAATGCAAAACCACAATCAAATGCAATGTCGATATTTTCCACCTGACTAAATAACATACCCTAGAGTTTGAAGTTGTCAAGCTTCTCTAAATCTGTATGTACGAGAACCGATGGAATTTGAAGCGTGTCAGTGGCAGAATACACTATTCCGTGTTAAAGACTAATACATTCATTGAAATACATAACACATGCATACAAAGACTGATTTGAGTGAGATACGTGACGGATATTTACGATAGATTGTCGTGCCCCTTTGAATATATATATATATATATATATATACATATATTTTGCAATATGTGGGATATGATTATCTGGGTTTATGGACGTCTCTCGTCTCCATCCGTCAGCCAGAGAAGTCCATCTATCTGCGAATAAAAGCTATGCTTTTGTATTTGCACGGACAAGTATCGTATTATCATAGTCAGAGGCTCCTCAGAAAATTGATTGACAATCAGTTGCTATTATTCGTATTTCATTTGCAGAAAAACATTCAATTGCAAAAAAATATGGAATTTAATGACTTTCTGTACTCTTTGAAAATCATTCACAGGCTAGTTTATTGTCAGTACATCTGCCTCTTGTGATAAATTATTATATATCCTCAAGCATCACACCAATTTACGTCGAACTAATTACAGTCCACTACTCTTGCTCATACAACACAGCAACATGTATTCACGTTTCTTGTGTTTATTATTAGAAGCTTGTGTCTGAGTACTGGCTATTTTGCCACTGACACTGGAGAACCGAGGCCAGTGTACTCATGATCTCACCTGTCGTATATTCTCCAGGCACCTTGATTACCTTCAGCCTGTTTTATACACACAAAACAGTATCATACCAAATAAGGTTATGTCGCAACTAGTGTGAGAAAATTCATAAAATTCCAATGATTCTTTTGTTATTTTTAAATCAAAAGTGCTCACCTGCTGGATGAGTTGTCTCTGATAAATCATTATTTCTAAGATTAAACATAATAGCGTAATTATCCTTAATTCCTTTTGAGAATATCTCGGAAACTAAATGAGATGGAGCGATTTTGCTCCAATTTTTTTCAGAATTAATTTAGAGGTTAATTGGGATGTTGGGCAATTAAATAAATATTTGAAGTCAATCCTCACATTCATTTTCTAAAATCGTGACGTTTCACTCCTGATTAGGAGCTACTTCAGGCTCTATAAATAAAACAAAAATATACATTTAACATCGATGTTATATCGTTGAAATAGTGATGGGAAGTGTTAAAATACGAAACCATTCTTCAAGTTTAATATTATCATGACAATTTACATTAATCTAAAGGTATTTAAAACATGTTCAATATCAACACTTAATGTTTGAGCTTTTCTGTATTGCAGTTGATTTATTAAATGTATGTTTTTGGTTCATTTATAGAGCCTGAAGAAGCTCCTAATCAGGAGCAAAACGTCGCGATTTAAAAAAAATAAATGTTAAGATTGACTTCGAATATTTAATTAATTTCCTGATATCCCAATTAACCTCTAAATTAAGTATCTATCAACATGGACGACAAGAATAACAGATTTCTTAGAATCTCTGGAAATTCTCCATAAAAGCGCAAAAAAGGCGTATTGATCAAAAAAAGATGCAGTAAAATAATGGAGTCATCTGAATTTGGGTGAATGATAAAATAATTGGTGAAAAGACTAATAAATTGGGTGAAAGCTTCTGTTTCTCCGTTGAAAAAAGCAAAAAAAGGCAATTTTTTTGCATTTCATTATGAAGAAATTGGGTTAATTACACGTGATCATAATTTGAAGCGCATCCATATGAATATTACACCTCAATTCCTTTCTCCAGATCACAAAGGGAAACGGTGCAATTCGAATGCTTCACTGCTGTTGCTTCAGGTATCAGGCGATGAAATGGGTCACAGTCCCAGCATATTTCACGTTGTGAGTGCACAGGGCGGTTAGTTTCACTGTATATTTGATAGGAATGAGAGGAGGACAAGGGAAATACCTACATATCGGAGACGTATTGGCATTTACGCCAATCTAGATGACGAGCCACTGATGCAAAATATAGAGCGAGCAAAAGAGAGAGGGGGAATATCTGTATCCATAACGCTGTGGAAAGTGGCTGCCTTTGGCGAAAATCTCGATTGCGTTATTGAGTTGGGCATTACGATTGGAGCATGGGTGCTAGGTCTTTCGTCTGATACATGAAATAGGGAGGAAACTGGATTTGTTGCAACGTCAGTGTCATACCGCGCTATTCACACTGATCGATATCAAAATACTGCATACGCTGGCAGAGTGTCCCTCGACCTGTGAAATATTCATTCCTTCAATTTCCATCAGATCTGCGTCAATATTTTTTTTCATCTCGTTCAAATTCTACTGGATCTTTGACGTTCTCTAAATTTTGCCCCAAATCAAATGAAAATTATGCAATACTAGTGATGGATAATTTGATGCCCTTTTTTTCATCATTGAAAATGGTATTTTTTAATTTTTGTAATTAATTTTTATTATTTAAGAGATAATAATGCCTTTCTCTCATTTCGTGAGTGAAAAAAAAAATAGTTATTTTAGTTCTCAATTATTAAACTGATAATAATAATTCAAAATTACACTTTCATTTTACTCTTCTTTTCACAAATTATTTCTAAAAAATTAAGTTTTAAAAAGTGTTTATCAAGATTCGCTATTGTCAATTCGAGTTCGACTATTTTACTTTCGATTATGGCTCAACTAGCAATTAGAATATTTTATTATATCAAGAAATGTTTCTTTCTTTTCATTCGACTATTTTTAAATATCGATTAATCGATGCATTATCCCGCATTAAATTCGAGCTATCGCTCATCATCCGATAATTCCATTTCACTAATTTCAGTTCATGGGAAAACTTCCGATCGATTAAATTCAAATATCGATTAATCGATGCAATATCTCGCATTAAATTCGACCTATCGAATAAAATTCGATATTTCCGTAGCACATTTTTTTTTTCTCTTGAAATAATTTTTGAGATAAATCCGCCAAATTCAATTTTAATGCCCTGTCTTTTAAACAATAGAATCTTTTGTAGAGAACGAGACTTCATCAACTGGATTAATTAAAATCGCGTAAAACTAGAGGAAAACTAATAAAACGTTTCATTAGAATTGTTCATCATCATAAATTTTAATCACAGACTCCTTTGACTTTAAGAAATAACTTTGAATTCTCTCACTCTCAATTTATCTGGAGGGAGGGGGGAAAGGGGGCGTCAGCCTTTAAAGTCTATGGACGAGGAAGCAAGGACAACGTGGATGTATTGAAGTCCCAAAGTCAAAGACACGTTAAGGGTGAAAGGGGAATGAGCGAGTGGCAAAGGTTGCCCCAGCAAGTTTTACTTTCGAAACTGCTGGAGACGTTGTAAGATACTTGGGAGGGGGTAGGAGGTGGGAGGTGAGAGTGGGTGAGAATGACTTTGCCATCGACATTGAACTCAGAGTTGAGCGTTGTATGGGTAGAGTCTCGACAGGAAATCATTATCGATGGTTGTATATACACCGAAAATTCAACGATAGTCGCCTATGGCATGGGAGAGGCTTCCTCTCATATCCGCCAGAAGATTTCAACTTCTATTGATAAAGTTGCTACGTTCTTTTTAAAAATTTAATTATCCTCAAATATTTTATACCAATGATTTTTCAATGAGTCTAGAGATGAAATTGTGATGTACATTTCCTTCCTTGCGTTTTCAGTAATTCAGTAACGAATTTTGTCGATTATTCTTGGAGAATATCTCAGAAACTAAGCAAGATAGAGCGCAAATCTTCAATTATGGAGGAGTTCAAGGGAGCTTCCTGAAGTAGGATCAATAAAATAGAAAAAAATGAGGATTTAAAGGTTAATTTTCAATTAATTGCTGATAATTCGGGAAAACGTGCTTCAATTTACCCGAAAAAGCGATTCAACTTTTCGAAAGTCATATCTTCAACTTGGGAATATAATTTTTTTTTCTCGATTTTTTTTACATTAATTTCCTATCACATGCAAGAGATAGATAGATAGATAGATTTATTTATTAACGACTGTAGGCATATAGCAGAAATAATACATATAGTATTATAGTAGTGATTGAATAGTTGTGTGATTTACAGTTTGTGAAGACTTAATGAATAACAAAAAATATTTTGATAAGATAACATGAAATATTCCAGTGACGACTTTCGAATACAAAACTAATTGATTCTGAAAACAAATTGATTTTGAAAATCGAAATCTTCTGAATTTATGGATCTTATTAACAATTTAACTGATTTTTCTTATTAGTTTCACTTTTCCTATCTTTCATATTAATTTCACTTTTTCATTTTTCAATTTTTCGATAACAATTTCACTAAATGTTCATTTGATCAATTTACTGTTGTTCAATGTCCTTTTATAATATTCTATATTATGATTATGATAGTTCTTGCTTGTTGAATAACGTATAGTAATATAGAGAGAGAGGTAAATAATTATGACTACCTTCTAATTAAAATTCTTCAATAACTATACGGCGAATTAAATATTTTTTTCTTCTATTATTTAGTTAAAATGCTGTTCTCTTCGCCAATAGTTTTTAAATAATGGGTCAACCCCGTGGTTTTTTAGTAATTTCGTTATTTCTGTCCGATTTAGAGTGTTTCATCCCCACCACCGTTATTTCCAGTAACTTTAATAATTCATATCTCATAAACTACACGAACAAAAATTATGAAAAAATTCAGAAAAATTTAAAAAAAGATCATCTTTAATACAGCATTAAAAAAATAAGAGGTTAACTACACTCTCGAATTTGCGGAAATACTATCTTAAGAGCTGCAATGAGAATCAGAATGAAAAAGGCGTATCTTTATTCGTTTCAGAAATTTTTTCAAAAAATAATTGGAAAAATGTCGACTAATTCTGTTTTACCCTCTTCACTACTGAATTCATTCGAACCAAATAAATACAATGTCACATGGTTTTCCGGCATTACTATCATTCTTCGAGGAATGCAATGCATATTACACTGCTACCATAAACCTGAGAAATAGAAAACCCGTTCAGCGTCAGCGATTTGCAATATTCTTTACCATAAACGGTCTGTGATATCGCGAAGTATGTAGGTTGACAGAAAAAAAAGAAAAAACAGAAGAAGAAGGGAGGGAGAGAGAAAAAAATGTTGGTAAGAATTCAATTCTCGGGAGTCACGCGAAACCACTGGGTGTGCAGGTGAATTTCTTGGTAACAAAAGACGTAATGATACGTAAACAGTAAATTCTAAATCAACTAACATTTTGCGGTTTATCATTTCTTTTTTTTTTTTTCCTTCTTCTGTTCAATTTTATAAACCACGAGGAGTACAAGAAATTGTTGGATTAGTAGCTGAATGAAAAATGTCACGTGCATTTTCTGGCTCACGAGGAATTCATTTTCCCAAGACCTTCGTATATATTTTTTTTTTTTTTCTTAATAATACGAAATTCAACGTGGGAACAGTTAGCATGACCTTGGGGCTTCTAAACTCTTGCTGAAAGCTCTTGGCTCTCTCGTATTTTTTCTTTCCCTCTGATTTTTTTCCTTCGACATTTCTCTTCTCAATTTTATTGTTCACATTTCACTCCCCAACCAAGAAACACCCCATGATTCCTTTGTCCTGAAAAGTAAACTCGTCAATTAATAATCGGTAAATTACCTCGGGCAGTTTACTCTTGCTTTTGCTTTGTGATGAAAGAAATATTCATTGCATCAACTTTTTATCGTGATTTTTTTTTTCCAACAAAATTTGATGGAGAAAATTTATTACATTTGCTACGCGTTCAAGAGCGAATCATTACAATTTATCAAGTTTTCTAGCAGTTATCAACTTCTGTGAAAATTCAATGCGTAAATGGAGTTATGGAGTGAAAAATTGAAAAAATATGTTTTTTATTTATTATTAAATTTGTTTAATGTTGCTATTCAACTACTGAGGTCATAAGCGACTTAGAAAAACCCAATACCAAAATTTAAAAAATTCACAAAATTATGAAAAAAAATCCTATATTTCATACATTTTACATGTTATCTATGATTTTTAATTCCAACAGGTATTTTATTATTTATTATTATTATTATTTATTGGTTTCTGGTATAGAATTTCAGCTCTTTACATCAACATTCCTTCCCCCCCCCCTTTTTTTTCTGCAAGAATACTTTCCTTTTACAATAGAATATATAATAAGAAAAAATTATTTGGTTTATTACAGTAGGTATTCTATTATTTTTTTTTCGACCTTCTCTGGTGTCCAACAAATCTTCCAGGTTCGTTGGGAAAAAGCCTATACAATATTAAAATGTTCTTTGCTGGTCCTAATATAGAGAAGATTCGGGAAAAATGAACAGCCTCCAGGACAAAATGATTCAGGATTTTTTTTGCAGTGAAGGACTCGATGAAAAATTCTGAAAAAATTCAAAAAAATGTTCCAACAAGTTTTCATTATTCCTGAATTTTTTCAATTTTTTTGGAAAAGCCCTTGACCCTCGAAAAAAATACTGAATTATCTTGCCTCACTTCTTCCTATTTATTCCGAAAAATATTCATTAAATTTCCTTTTTAAAAAAGTGCAATTTAAAAAAATGAGGAGGGAGGAAAGGGTGAACGATTGTATAGTATTATGACCGTACAATGAAGTACACTTCAATGAAGTTTGCTTGAAAAAAAATGATGGAGTGATTGAAAATCCGATGCCCATTGAAATAACTATCAAAATCACTGCTCATTCACCTGTAAATATTGAGTTAAAAGAAGAGCACACAATTTTTCAAATATATAGGCGGTAAAACGCGAATGGTCACGCAATTTAACGATTACCCTTACTCCTCCCCCGCTCTATAAAATACGCGATAACTCGGGCCCTCTGGTATCGAGGTCCTCTTCCCCCCCCCCCCCCCCCTCCCCCCAAGGTACAATCTCACATTATTCTCACGTATTTATGTCCGATAATGATTATCTATGGGGTGCGTGAGTGGCCTCCCTCCAGGCTATATATAACATCCCTGTATAATCATGTCGTTCATTTGATCCATTACTTTAAATCTTGTTGTACTACCTATAAAATTATTTATAACTCATTTGTCTTTTATTCGTAAACCGCGGAATTTGTAGATGGAAAATTCTCAAACTATTTTTCCTCAATTATTACCATTTAACGAATTTTTCACTCCTTCCACTTCTCCTATTTTCTACTAAAAAGACAAATCAGGATTTTTTTGCTCAAAATTTTGGATTTTCTGGAATTTACCAGGATTTTTCAAAATATTCCAGGATTTTTTTCAAATTGATTCTGTAAAATCGTTTTTTTTCCCCCAAATTTCAGATTTTTTGTCATTTTATGGAATTTTCGATGATTTTCTTGAATTTTTCGGGATTTTCAAGGAGGTTCGGATATTTTTCGAGATTTTCCGAAATTGTAGTCCGGCAAGCTTCTTCCACCCACATAGTTCCTGGAAAATCATTTTTTTCCTCCAATTTCAGATTTTTCAAGATTTTCCAGAATTTTCCCAAATTAAAATCCAACAACTTTTCTTTACCCACAAAATTTTTGCAAAATGAGGATTCCCTTTCCAGCTTCAGATTTTCTAGGATTTTCCACGATTGTCTCAGGATTTCCTGGAATTTCTCAAGATTTTTCCAAATTGTATTCCAGCAACATTCCTTTGCCTACATGATTCCTGAAAAATCAGAATTTTTCCCCCAATGTGGTATTTTCCACATTTTTCCCGAATTTTCCAGGATTTTTTCGTTTTCCCAGGATTTTCTCAACATGATATCTCCCTATAATCATTTCATCCATTTGATCCATTACTTCAAATCTTGTGGTACTACCTATAAAATTATTCATCACTTTCTACGGTGGATCCAGTTACCGGACATAGCCCAGTTTACGGACATAGCGGCAAGATATACTAATAATTAATATTTAAGCGAGAAGACCAGATTTTCCAATACTTGCAAAGAAAATAAAAATTAACTGAACTGCTTGATTTACTCAAGTGAATTTTTTTATCATTTTAATAATTTAGTTCTCACCGTCCGGATACTAGTGCCCTTTTCTTAATTGTCCGATGACTGGTACCTTCATAGCATTTGTCCTTAATCCGTAAAAATCGCGGAATTTATAGATTAAAATTTCTCAAACTATTTCCCCTCAATTATCCTCCTCTCAAAAAAATTTTCTCCACTCATTTCTTCTATTCTCTACAGAGATTATAGGTCAGTGGAGCAAATACCCTCGAGCTGTACAATTTCCCTGTCACGTTTGGGGGATACTAGAAGATACACTTCATGTGGAAATACACCGGAAATTCAACTGGCAAAAGTTTACACTGACGATTGTCACTACAAGGATCACACGTTTGTATCTACTATACCTCAATTGGTTGCTGTGTGTGTTGAACGTGTCTGTTCAACGTTTGTACGACACAAACTGCCATGAATACACCCTTTGGGCAACCTGCTTCACATTTCTCGTTTCTTTTCATTTTTCATTCATCAAAAAAATTTCAAAAAGTCATTAAAAATAATAATTCGATTTTTCCCAGAAAAATATCAATTTTCTCTTATTTTTCAATTTAAACTGAAAATATTATAAATTCAAATCGCCAGTGTAATTTAAACGTAAAGAGGGTAGAAAAGTGTTTTCGCAAATTTGACGAAAGGAGTGAGAGCAAAAAAAAATAAAAAAATAAACATCCGCCAGTAATCCATCACGACCTGTCTATGCCAGATCCATCGGTGTATACACCCGGGGCTAAACCAATCCATGCATTCCATTCCACTGACTTGACTCTCTCTCTATCTCTCTCTCTTTCTACCTCGAAGCAACGATTTTTCATCACTCCGCTATATCATCATTTTCTCATATGCATCTACGTTCATCGATTTCATTCACTGCATTCAATTTATATTTTTCATTTATACCCCCCCCCCCCTCCCCTCTTTCCCTCCTCCTCTTCTCCCCCACTTCACGAAAAATGAAATAAAAATCTGTGAAAAAATTCATAAATTCGACTTTTTTTTTGTCGCCTTTTTTAATTTAAAATTTTGATATTTTAAATGGAATTTTTCAGTTGCACTTCCACTTTTTCTCTGAGTCTGTGCTATTTACACCTGTCGCCAAAACACTCGGACGGTCTGGCTCGTTATCGTAGAATGCTTTTTTTTTTCCTCTTTTTTCGTTCATTTCAAATAATTTTTTTTTTTTTTTTTTTCAAGCAAAATATATTCTCGTCACGAGCAGAGAGTCGTGTCTACTACCCCCCCCCCCCCGCCCCCCTCACCCCTCTGAATCACCCTCTCTCGTCACGCGCTCCGCTCTCGGGACGAATCCCGTAATTAAATCGCGGACTGTGCAGCTCTCTGGCAAGAGTGAGTGAGATAAAAAAAAAAGAGAGAGAATGATAGAGAAAGAAGTAGACTGGCGTAAATGAACAACCGGTGGGGCTTCAGTTTTACCGGTGCAGCAGCAGCTCAGCTGGCCGAATGGCATTGGCAGTGAATGCTTCTGCAATTTTTTTATATTCATATTTTTTCCTTCCTCGAAACAAAATTCGAATGATCAATACAAGATTATTTAATTCCCCGAGAAATAAAAATCATTAGTTCCTCATAATTGGATTAAAAAAAAAATTAATAATTTCAGCGGTTGATACTTGCTCGTTAATTGCCGAAAGCTTTTTTGCTTTTTTACGAGATAAAATATACACGCAAAGTGCATAACGAATGAGCGAGAATATAACATGAATGTAAAGGATATATTTCAACTAAACGAGTCCATGTTATTCAAATTTTTTTTTTTTTTTCATTTTTTTTTTTTTTAAAGTCAAAGTATTTCGCATGAATTGGTTACCACATCTTTTCTTTTGCTCAAAAGACTGTGCTACAACTTGAATCGTCTGGAGGGCACACGAGAAGAAGGCAAAAAAAAAAAAAGTGCAAGGGGTCTTTTCGTATAACTGAGAAGAGCCCCCAAGTCCAGACCGCTTTTCACCTTTTTCCCACGCTCTTGAGTTTCATGTCGCGCGAAAACGTAATTGCATTTGCGCGAAAAAGGAAAAACGACACTTGGAAAGAAAAAAAAAAACGAAGCGATTTCATGATCTTTGCGGAGAAAAAGGGGAAAAAGTCCAGAGGCATTTTTCAGATCTGTGTGCGGATGAATGAGAGAGGATGAAAGAATTTCAGAGAGAGGCCAAAGGAAAAACGACTCATGCCCCTGTAGATCAACGAGGAGGCGTGCTCGTGATTTTCGTGCGAGGAAAAATGAACGCACGACTAAATCCACGCGTGCACCTCTGAAAAACTCATTAAGAAGTGAAATAAATACACCCAGAGCTTTTCGACCTGAGTATAAAAAAATAATAAAATATCAGAGGTAAAATTTTTCAAACAGGGAAAAGTACCATCAACACAGCATCCAGCCGCAAAGCGGCTCGTTGGTACACGCGGAAAAGTTTCTTTTAATGAGCGCGTCTCGTAGCGTTGCTTTTTTTTTCCTGCATTTTCTTTTTTTTCCTTTTTTTTACCTTCTCAAAGCACCCGGGCGTCTTCGACTTTTGCGTTTTTCTCGGATCCATTTTACCTCTGCTCCTTTCATCCTCCATCTTTTTTTTCCCTCCTTCATTTACAATTTTTCTCTTCCTCCCTTTCTCTCTGCCATCCTCTACCTTTTGCTCCTGGGGATATTCGAGTGCCCCTGCATCAGAAGGATCGAGCTGGTGCACCTCGTTGTTTCCGCAGTAAAAGTCACTAGTGAATAAAGCAGGAGAGAGAGAGAGAGAAAACAATAATAGTGGAGAAAAAAAAATTATAGAAAAACGAGAAAAAAGTATGAGTTTGAAACGAGAGGCAAAATGCCAGGAAAAATGGGGACATTATTTTTTGTACCTCCTCTCTTCTCCTCTTTTCCTCCTTTTCTCTCCTCCCCCCTCCCCCCCCTATTTTACTATGTACTTCCTCTTTTCCATGTTTGAATCACCGTAGAGTTGGACTGATTGCACGCGCATTTGAATCCCAGCCAATTATATACTCCATAGCGACTGGTAGTTGGCTAATTAAGCGCACGGTTTTCTCCACAATTTGTAGAAAAAAAAAAGAAGAAAAATGAAATAAAACGAAGATAATTATCATAAATGAAGATTTTTCCTTTATGTGTTCTCCTCCCCACTAATTTTTCCGTGTACATCTCATTAAGAAAAATTGAGGTATATAAAAATCAAAGAGACAATATTAGATGAAATAAAGATAAAAGATCGGCAGTTTTCTTCTTTTTTTTTTTTAGCTGAGAAAAAGCTGATGATATTTCCGAAAATTTGATATTTAAATTTTTTATGAAGAACACCACCACCATCACCCGTTGCGGATTTAAACATAACGAAATTTCTACTCTTCTCCATTGCCGCAATTGAGATGATAATCCCAAGAGGATTAATTAAACGGATCCGTAGAGGAGAAGGCACCAGGGGAAAAACAGGGATTGGATCTCGACATTTCTACTCTGAGGTTTTGAATAATTAAACTATTTTTGAGCGACGATTATTCCTGAAAGACTATACCCAGGGATAAAAGTGGCGGATAGAGGGAAAAAGGGGGGGGGGGGGGGAGAAGAGAGATAGGAGAAAGGGGGATCAGCCTCCCTCGTATCCTTGTCAGTAGCACTTTGTCGTCTTCACTTTGTTTCGTTCCTGTTTCTTCTTTTTTTTCTCATTTTTTCCCCTCTCTTCACAAGAACCTGCCATTGCCCCCCCCCCTCCCCTTGCCGCATCTTTCCAACTGACAACAGCAAGCCAGCGCCACCTCGATGATCCGATTTCGCCATTTCAATTTCATGTACCCTCAGCCTCTTTTACTGTCTTGTTCCTTTTTTTCACTTTCGGTTTTGTATCCTTCATCGTCTTTGTTTCTTGAGAACTTGGCAGGTGGTTCACTATTTCTCATTCCCCTCGCTAGAACCGCCTATTTTCCCCCCCTCTGAGAAGAGGTCATGCACATGGACGTGAATGTCTTTTTTTTTTGCTCAGCATCACAAGAATCGATTCCTCCTCTGATGTAACTCATAAACTCTCCCAGGATACAGAGTTTAAAGATCGTCCACTTTTCTTTTTTTTTGGCCGTTTGAGAGGAAGGAAGTTGGAAAAATTCACCTTTCCATAATCTTATAGTTGACCCTTGGACTATCGAATCAGGATGCAAATCGATTTCCTTTCTACACTGAAAATTCATTTTTTCTATGATGTCAGACAATTTCATTTGCCCTCAAGCAAATTTCATGTTTTCAATATTGTTGGAACTACAATTTGAAAAATACGTAAATTTGAGAATAAATTCTGACCATTTTTGTGATATTATTCAATTATTACTGAATTATTAGCTGATATTCAGATTACTTTCAAGTAAATAATGCATTATTTGTATTATGTCAAAGTTTTTTCTAATCTATTGAACAATATTTCATTTGTCATTGTCAATTACAGTTACTAAAAATGTAACAAGGAATATTGACTGTCATTTCTCATCTAAATAAATGATATGTGACATTTCTGGATTTTATTAGAATGATTATAATTTAAATACTCAGATTGAACATGACACAATTGTGAGCAGAAAAAATATGACAGTTATTTCAAATATAATCGGATGAAATCTGCCTCATTCGACGATTACGACAATAATTCTGACCTGAAAAAATGCTTGATGGAACATGATTGTCCTAAATCTTCCGAATGCCAATGTTTTCCAAAATTAATAATCGGATTCATTTCCATGTAGTAATTAATTCAATGAATATCATGGAAAATTGGAAGGTCATCAATTCAATACTAAAATATTGGCAATTCGCTACGTTTCGCTTATAATTCAAGCTTCTTCAGGCTCTTGACATTTCTTAGCATTTTGTCAAATTAAACTTAAATAAATTCATGTTGAGTCCAAACAACATTGCAAATTACCCAAAATAATAAATACACAATCAATTAATTTATCACTGTTGCATTCTCTCAGTTTTTCAAAATGACTGTCATTTTGCATCACTAGTTGATACTTCCTTTCTTAGGTGTCGACTTATTCTTTATCTTGTTATCATTTTTACAGAGAGATGATGATAAAAATCGCAATATTGCGTGCTATAAGGCGAGCAGCATCCATCTTTCTGTTTAACAATTCAGTGTTATGCATCATTCAAATTCTCATTTCTCATGTATTTTGATAGTGCGTTGAACTACTGCGTTAAATTCTAAACAAACATTATCTAAAATACGACACTAAACTGCTGGACTCGCACCAATATCTAAAAAATCAATATCCCAACGTGAATTCTCTTTCAAATTTCAATTTTGGTCAATTCGCCAAAGGGAATGTCTCAATCACCCTGAATTTTTAACCAAAGCAAGCGAATTCCAAAAGATAATATCATTTTCTCTTTCACTCACGATGATGAGGCAAATATTTGAACGTTTTTTTTCTTCTCTTCTTCTTATTATTAAACGCCAAAGTCCATTGCCCAGTGGCTTACTTTGATGGCTCAACTACATGGTATCGTGATAACGAGGATCCACTTACAAAATTGCCACAAGATAGCCAGTGGACTTTGGTAAAGGCCGATGCACTAGACAGCCGCACATCTATATAGCTTCATCGTCTCTATTTCAGCCCCTGCGGTGGCCGAGTTAGCCTTCCTTTCTTCCTCTCTTCCATGGCACATAGAGTCACACAGTTCACTGCAGATAGCAAAGTAGGATGAAAACAGTGAGAACAATGAAGGACAGATATACTGCCAAAGAAGAGATACCTCAGCAGCATACAAGAACTTCTCTCTCTTTCTATCCATCCTATTTCTCTCTCTTTCTCTCTCAGCCATTGCATTTCTACATCCAATAGTTTTATGGTCTCGTGGAAAGTAAAGACTCGCAGCGTACTGGCAGTAGCAATTCGGAACTTTTGATGTACTTGCTTTAGGGCCCATGCTACACCATCTGCTGCACCAACTTATTTTTCTTATTCTCCTTTTCCTTGTTTTTTTCCATCTAAGTTTCCTTCAAATTTTCCACATTTTCTATTTTCGTTGGCACTGCACTTTGGATACTTCTTTGTACTTCACTTTCTGAAGTAATAGCACAGCGGGAATATCTTGACTTCAATTAAGCAGCAAAGACTCCAATAGACCTTGCTGCTTCTTCTGAAAATGTCCCTAATAGCTCAATTCAACAAAGCACCAATTTTCTTACTCCCTCGAAGATAAAGTAATCAAATACTTATTAAGTCAAAATCACTGCGCACAATGCTATGCCAAAAGTCAGAGAGAGAGAGACAGGATCTTTTCAAGGCCTAAAAAGACCTTGATGGTATTTTCGTGCTCACGAATCGTGTAAGGTTCCAGTTTTCAAGATACCATCACCAATTATTCGTTGAAGAGGGGCCCACTTGAGCACGAGCCCTGTCAATTATCCAACAAGGGGACCCAGTGTGGCCCACAGAGTGGATTGACCGCAGGATAAAAGATGGTGGCAATAGTGGCTCAACCATGAGGTAGAATCATTGATGGATCTATTTGCTTTTTCGATCCAGGACGACATTCAACCGGACATTCAATATTTTTCTTTATTTTGTTTTAAATACATAGTTTCATATTTTCTCCTTTTTTTTAACAACCACTCTCGGTCATTTTTTACATCCAGAGGTGATCCCCTTCCTCCATCACTCTAATCGGCTCCATCGTCCGGCCATTAAAAACGCCACAGTCAATTTTGCTCTTTCTCTCTTACTCTCTCTCTCTCTCTCTCTTTCTCTCTTTCACGTTGTTCGGTTCGAGTATCCAACAGACAGAGCTCTCTGTGCTGGGATAAAGGCCCGTTGAGAATATCTCTCCGCCTATTTATCCGCTTGGTCCCGTGGGATTAAGGGAACACTTGTTTCGACATTGTACACTATTTATTCTCGGTTACTCTTGATTTGCTCTCATACATTTGTCTCGAAACTGTCGCACTGATTACATGAAAAAAAAAAAAATTGCTTCAAAAAATCTTGTTGTATACCTCTACATTGTTCATCTAAATTTGAGATGCGATACGTATGACAATATTGTATTTTCATACATTTACAATGTGTTGCAACCATTATTTGTTACTTGTCGCAATCTGCTCTTGATTGTACAAATAGCCAGATTTGTTAAATAATTACCCAATAATATAGGAGATTTTGTACACAGAGAAAAATGTTTTCTTAATTTAAGAATGTGCAAGTCACTTAAATTAAGAAAGAAAAAGTCACTTGATTTAAGTGAGAAAACGCACTTGATTTAAGTGACTTTCACTTTCTTATATTAAGAAAGGAAAAGTTAGTCGATTTAAGTGAGAAAAGTCACTTAATTTAAGTGAGAAAACGCACTTGATTTAAGTGAGTTTTACTTTCTTAAATTAAGAGAGAAAAAGTCACCAGATTTAAGTGAGAAAAGTCACTTAATTTAAGTGAGAAAACGCACTTGATTTAAGTGAGAAAAGTCACTTAATTTAAGTGAGTTTTACTTTCTTAAATAAAGAAAGAAAAAGTTACTAGATTTAAGTGAGAAAAGTCACTTGATTTAAGTGAGAAAAGTCACTTAATTTGAGTGAGAAAAGTCACTTAATTTAAGTGAGAAAAGTCACTTAATTTAAGTGAGTTTTACTTTCTCAAAAAAAAGTTACTAGATTTAAGTGAGAAAAGTCACTTGATTTAAGTGAGAAAAGTCACTTAATTTGAGTAAGAAAAGTCGCTTAATTTAAGTGAGAAAAGTCACTTAATTTGAGTGAGAAAAGTCACTTAATTTAAGTGAGAAAAGTCACTTAATTTAAGTGACCTGCACATTCTTGAATTAAGAAAACGTTTTTCTCTGTGTAAATATCAGTGAGAAAAGGATTTTGCGTATAAAAATAGAGTATTTCAAGAAAACTCAACAGTTTTCGTTATCAGAATCACAATAACCTCTCTCCTCATCTGATCATTGATTCCTCCAAACAGCGTTTTACCAAGCACCTCTGTTTGTGTCACCAATGTTAATTCACGTGGAAATGTTTTTGCGAATTATATGCAGCTCCACAGAATAAACGTTAATTAAATCGGCAAAGAGGCAACTCTCAATTCCTGATGATGCCATGGATAACGTAAGGGATTCTCTATCCTGTGGATTTCAAACATGCAGGGATGATGTATCAAACGTTTGCATTACTCGTTACCTTCCATCAAGGCCTTTCCGTCTACGTCTATCCAAGTACATACACAAAGACAAGCATACACGTATTCGTGTATCACTGGTAACCCTCGGCAAAATACGAAGGCTCCAGCTCCGATTTATCGAAGCGGAGACTTGGTCGAATTAACGTCTCTCTCTCCTACAGATCTCTCCCACGTGTTTACATTGGACGTTTATGTTGTGTATATTCAGTCCTCACTCTCACCCCCCTCCCCCTCTCTTTCTCTCTCAATCACTCTCTTTCAGGATTGAATTACAGTGAGCCTGAGAATCAAGGGCCATCGCTCGTCATCAAAGACCAAACTGTGACTCTGAGATTTGATAAAAATGACGCAATTTTTTTAGTTAAAATTGCGAGAATTGAGGAGATTCAATTGCTGCACAGAAGTCAAATGAAGTGTACAACCTAAAATTTGACGAATTAAATTAAAATATTTATAAAAAAAAAAGAATATAAGTCGAAAGTGAATAGTTTGCTAGGCATTTATCATTGAAATAGAAAATATTATTTAAGAGAAAATACTAAATGCAACGTTTTACTTGAAATTATAAGAGAGTTCAATTTTCTGTTATGTTATTCTTTGAAAATTGGTTTTATTTTAGTAATTTTTTGTTAACAGATTTAAGACTGATCAATCTCATTGCTTTAAATTTCCTTCAAAAGCTTATATATGGAAAATGAAGTATAATATTAAATCTCAAATTATTAAGTCTCTAATTTTATGTGATTTATTTTCATTAATTCAATAAGTTAAATATTTTAGTGCAAAAAAAAAGAAATTTGTATATTTCAAAAAGCTAATTTTCAATTTTTTCAACCTCATCTAATCCAAAAATGACAAAGTAATTTTAAAAAAAAGTGCCAAGATCCTGATTTCCCATAAGAATCTGTAAAAAATTTTACATTTTTGAAAATTCAATTGTAAAAAATTTGCAAGATAAGATTAATCAAAATTCCATGATAGTATACACGGAGAGAAAAAAAGTAGAATTTTTACCGGGAAAGTCGAGGGGAAAATCCCCCACCAGATGGCAATGAGGTACCGAAGTGACAACAAGTTAAATATTCGACTCTGAAAGTAGAAAAATTCTACTGCGAGGGGGTGAAAAAATTTCGAGCATTGACAAGGAATATTTCCATGCTAGAAACATGAAAAAGCCTCTCCAAAAAAGTCAAATCCTATAGGGGAAAAATTGCAATTCTAGCCGTATGAAGTTAAAATTTTGTCGCATAAGAAACTGCATTTCTTTTAGTGTCAATGTTGATAATTTCCCAAAAAACTCGAAACAAATTACCCGATCGTTTTTTGTCCTGTAAAAAAATAATTGGAAAATTTACAATTAATAGAATAAATGATAAAAATAAAAAATCAGAGTTAATATTGAAATAATTTTATTTATTAAGGAAATACTGATTACATACATTTTTTTTACAATGACCAGCAAGAAGAACGTTAACTATACAAATAACTGAGTAATCATTGAAAACATAAATTTTCAATTAAAATGCTCTGTTTTATTCAACAAATTTTTTTTTCTAATTTTCACTACAGAGTTTGGAAAATACAATTAAAGAAGTATTTTTAGAAATATACACACTGAATCCTTCAGATTTCTGCACTTATGAATTGATAACCCAACTAATAACACATCAAATGGGTTATTAAAGGTTATGGTGACATCGAGACACTGACAAATTAGCCAAAATCATGGTCGATAGTAAATAATAACAATTGCCAATCGGAAGCCGAATAACCCGGAAATGTCCGAAGAGCGTTCGGAATCAAAAATAGTAGAAATATTGCCGGTACGACGGAGTAAAAAATCACCTACTTCTGCATAAAAATTTATTTGTAACGGTGGAAAAATTATCCTTCCATTCGGCTATTAATTCTACATTTTCCATGTGATTTACCTGTTGGTGTATAAATTGCCTTACTACTATAGAAAATTTGACCGGCCCTTCATAGATATTTTTGCTTAATATCGTTGAATTACTATCTGAGTTTCTCGTTGGCTACATGATTCCCCGGAAAGAAGGAGAATTTTTCAACTTTTTTTCTCTCCGTGTATAGATAACGACTCAAACTATTACAAAAGAAATTATTATCATTATCTAATAATTTTTATTTAACATGCACAGCAATTGAACGTCCTTAATGAAGAAATGAAAATTGTTGGAATATTGTCTCTTCCCTCTGTTGTCTTATCAAATAAAATGTTTATGCATATTATCTCGTTACGGCCAGTAGTTTTGTCCCGAATTTGTCAACTTCGTAGATTTGTAAATTCTAAAATTTGCATGGAAATTTTACTCAGCCTCTCTCTCTCTCTCTCTCTCTTTTCACACTAATACACATATATGCTTGTTTACACAGTTTGTTGCCCTGCTCCAGTAGCTGACTCTGTGCTGTACTGACTGATTGCTGATTATTCACAGACACCACTGTCTCTTTCTCTCTCTCTCTCTCTCTCTCTCTATCTCTCTTTCCACCTCTGAAATATACAGGAGGAAGGGGAGATGTGAGTCCACTTTCAAATTCGTGTTTATCTGTGTATTCTGTGTATAAGCCCGTTGATACACATGTCTTTCCACTGTATTATGCGTGGCCACAAATTTTGTGGATGAAGCGGTCATTCGAGTGGAAAACATTGGAATGGATGATTAAAAATTGGAGATTTAAAGGTGAATGGAAAAAATGATAGGAAATGAGAGATTAAATTTTTTTCAACACTGTTAAAAAATTTTCGTTTAAATTTTTTGTGGCAAATCCTGGAAATTTTACAATTAGTCACATTTCTATTGAAATTTCAGACAATTTTGTAATTGAAAAATTAACTTTATCATTGATTTTCAAATAATTTCATCGGGATATCAATGAAATTTGTAAGTTTCAGCTTAATCGTTTCTTGAAAATTTGATAAAATCAGGAAAAATTCTAGAAAAAATTGGAAATTCAAGGCATTCTGGTTCTGAACATTTATGTTCAGTTGAAAATTTGAGTAAATTGGAAAAATTTCATTTTTTAAAAATAGTGCTGGTTAAAAAATTGGAATTTATTGACAATTTGATGTGAATTTTCAATAAGCGTGATATGGAATTTGTTTTAATGGAAAGGTGATTACAAAATTTTGAGTTTTAGAGGAAATTCAAAGGAATCTATGAGTTTTTAAGTAGAAGTAAGATAGAAATTCCACAACTTAATGCAATTTTTAACTGAACGTGAATATCCAAAACCAAAATGACTTGAATTTTCAATTTTTTTCTGGAATTTTTCCTGATTTTACCAAATTTTCAAGAAATAATTCATCTGAAATTCACAAATTTCATTGATATTCCAGTGAAATTATTCGAAAATCAATGATGCAGTTGATTTTTTAATAACGAGATTGTCTGAATCTTGATTTTTTGAATATCCTATTAATTCGATTTTTTCAGCAAGAAATTGAGGCTCATTTTAATTAGTACAGCTTCAAGTACTTAAAAAAATGCAATATAAATTGGAATTTTTTAAATTACCAATTCACTGTCCATAATTATCACCACTGATAATTAATTTAAAATATTGTCCAATAAAATTTAAATGCAATACGAGTATAATTGAATATAAAAAAGACATTAGTGTAAGATATGGGCTATTTTAAAATCACTGCAACTACGTAAATGCGTGAGAGAAATGATGATATCAACAGTCGTTATGTCGACGATAGTGTGTGTGTTTGTGTGTGTGTGTATGTACAAAGTAAGGGTAGATAGTGAATTTCCTGTAGAAATAATAATGGTCATTATCAATAATTAAGTGGAGAAAATCGGGCCTCTGTTGTTACCCTATTCTCCTGTAATTTTAACGAGACATTATCCAGTGCAAATGAAACCCTCGGATTTCTCAATTGATAAATCATTGATTTAATTCGAGAAGAATTATCTCATTGAAAAATTAATTAAGGGGTTGAACCATTGCAATAGTCTTGAAAAACACGTTTTTTACTTTTTTGGGGGGAGGAAAAAAAAGTGATAGAATGATAATATCGTTGCCTTAGAAACAAAGTGGCTCAAGTGCTGTGCTTATATATATAGCACTCACACCACTTTGGTTATTAGGCAATGATAATATTTAAGGCAGTTTTTGAGCATATATTCAAGTATTTAAAAATAAGATTCATGAAAAAATATTGAAAAATTGCGATATTGGAGCCATTCTTGCAAGGCAAGATGATTTAATTCATTTTTTGTGTGATTAGCAAGAATTTGAATAGAAACATTCAATTTTGACAGAAAGAAGGTAGTTATTTGTTAATAAACATAGATATTTCGAAAATCATTGATAAGTTTTTGAAAAAGTGTAATTTGTCTATTTTATCGTGATGAATTTCATCATTCTGGACTTTATCATCATTATAATTATTATTACTTATTTTTTAATTTTTTTTTGCACTTTTTTTCTCTCTATTAGCAAAATGATCTATATGGGTCTGAATGCTGAATAAAAAATGAAGATAAATAATTCAATAACTAATGTTTAAATTAATCATTCGAAAATGTCGTGAAGATCGTGTTTCAAGAAAAACGCGCTTAAAATTTTGACATGTGTCATAAATATGAAGAAATGCTTGAGAAAAAGTTCAAAATTTCCTTCAAAAAAAGGGTTTCAATGAGCTTTTCCCCCCATATTCTGGAAGTTTTAAAAATAGATTTTTTAAGTTGAAAAAAAAATATATTTTTTTGAAAATTCTAGTGGTCTACCCCTTTAACCAATTTTAATTTCAATTAAAAATAAAATAAAAATAGCATCAACTGAAAAAGATTTTCTTTCGGAGCTCTAGATCCTTATCTTTATGAGGATAAACCATTGAGCCACACACACACACACACCCACACACAAATGTACTTGTGTCTGTACTCGTCTCTGTGGTTATTCTCTCCACAAAATCTCTGTTACCACGCAAGGATAGAAAGTTTTTCACGATAAGCCACTGCACTAGTAGTAATTGAAACGCATTATCTCCAATCTGCTTTTTAAAAGTTCGGGGAAAGAGAATTTCATACCAGTCATAAACTTGAATGTAATAAAAGTAAAATTACGAAATACAAAATAATAAGAGATAGTTCATAAAATCTTCCCCCCCCCCTCTTTTTCTCTTTTATTCATTTTTTTTATCCAAACTTTCTCACATTTGGAACTTGGAAAAATGACGAAAATCATTGGAAATTGTCGAATTTTACTAGTTTTTCCGAGTTACCAGTGAAAATCCATGGGATCTACTGTACAAAATGGAAAAATTATTGCAAATGGGATCGATACGAGGTGCTGGGGGTATATCCTAAGTCTCTTCTACAATATAACTCGCGTATAAAACTGTTAAAGCCCCGGGAATGCTTCTCGAAGGATACGAAGAGAGAAAAAAAAAAGTTTGGCAATCGACTTGGCTGATTCTTCCTCTCTCTCTCTCTTCTTCTTCTTCTTTTTCTACACTCGACATCATTGCACATCCCTTGATCCTCATGCCAGTTTCTTTCTTATATCCGTTTGTTCGATACGATGGAAAAGTTTGAAAGCCACTCAGTTAAAAACTCAAAAGTTTTTTTCATCCAAAATTATTACGGATAACCATCAATTCACGTAATTCAACGATTTATTAAAGTGTCTTATTGTCTTGGAGTAATGATTGCTGTCGTTTACAATGATGTAATTGATGGGAAATTGAAGGATTTATTGATTTTATGACAAGGAAAAGAGGGATGGAGATGTGTGATTATTGATGGAAATCTTTTTATGTTAATTATTAAAGCAAATTTTTATTGAAACAGAATAAATCTTTTTTTTAATTCGATTTTCCTTTTTGAATATCTTGGAAATTAAGCGAGATAAAGCGATTTTACCTGCAAGATTTTTAGCAAAAAAATTGGATTGAACTAAAACAGAGGAAATGGAGGTATCGAACAATATTCGATATCTCGAATTGAGAACGGGATTTTGTATCGATTAATCGATTTATCGAAATAAATCGATCGAAAATTCCGGTTTTTGAGAGAAAAAAAAAGTACTGATTCAGGTAGAACAAATGAAACAAACTCGAATTATCGATCGATCCAAAATTCGATTAATCGAATTTTGACATCGATTAATCGAAATTCAGGAATTGATCGACTGGAAGCTGATCCCCGCAAACTAGAAAAGATGAAATTGAATAATCGAATGATGTGCGATATCTCGAATTTAATGCGAGATATCGCATCAATTAATCGATTTTCAGCAAATGATCGATCGGAAATCGCTATTTTTTAGGGAAGAATGAAATACTGATGCAGACACGTGTTCTGCACTTTTAATTGCTAATAAATGTATAATACCATTGAACATTGCCAATCAATTTTCCTAAATTCAAGAAAATTAAAAAATTAAAAAATTAACCACAAACAAATGAATCTATCTGTTTCAGGTGAGTACAACGATCAAGCATCATCTATATTGGATTATATTCTGGTCTAAAATTGTGAAAGAGAGAGAGTGGAATTGCTGAAATTTTTTTTTTTCAACTAGAGAGGTGAGTGACATTGACTATCCGAATTATTGGCAGCTCGGCCACTTCTCTGTTGCCAGTGATAAGACCTGACGTGATCAAACGCAGTTGTACACAAAAACCAAAAAAAAAAAAAAAAAAATACAAAAAAAAAGTCCCGTGAAATAAAGCCAAACAGGCCAAAAAAAATAGAAAAAAAACGAAACGGGTGAAAAAAAAATTGAAAACAAGAGGAAATAACGAAACACAAATGAAAGCTGTGAAAACTCCGAATAAGAGGGGGGAGGAGGAGGGGGACAGGGGAGGGGGGAGGGGGTGGAATTTTCTTTCCTCTATTTTCACAGTAGTATTTCGAAACGTATACAAGATTACCGAGTAAACAGAGACGAAAATGCACGCGTGGATGGTTTCATGTGTATATATGTATATATGTGTGTGTGTGTGTTTTGGCAACAGTGGTGAGAATATAGAGAACAGAACTGAGGCAGCTTGACACATGCATTATTCAACTTGAGCAACCCTAACTCACGCAAGACGCATCCCCCCTCTTCCCTCCCCTTTTTTTTCCACTGCTTGTGTCTCAGCTCCTTACTTTATCTCGAATAGAACCTTGGAAAAGTTCTAAGCATCCCCTTCCCCCCCCCCCCCCCTTCCCCCCTTTCCAAACAAGTACTGGGGTATGTATCCCAGCTTTTGCCCGCAATCTTCCTCAAATTTTTACACAAACCAATTCACCAGTTCGTTTCCGAGACGGAATTTACATGGGATAGGGTATACACACTGGATTCTGGAGGGAAGGAGGGGGAGGGGGAAGAGGAGTGATTTGTTCTTGCACAATCAGTGCTATTTGTCGAAATGTCGGATGTGTCCGTCACGACGTTCTACTGAGGTAACAGTGAAACTTTTAAAATCTAGATAAACAAGAGGGGGTGGGGGGAAATGGGCTTGGAGAAAAGGGAGGGAGGGGGTAAAGTTTGGTTGGAAAGTATGGTTGGATAGGAGGGGGGGAGGGGAGAGAGATTTTTTTTGGGTGTGAGGGTTCTTCTTGGGTGTTTCTTACAATTCAGTTGCGAAGAGGTAAAATGGGGAGATTATGAAGTTTTCAGGCAAATTGATTTGTTTTTGTCATTGGTTTGAAGAGTGGAGGGGTAAAACAAGAATCGGATCATTTTTGTCATTCTCAATAGAATATTTTGGGGATTGAGAGAGATAGGGTGATTTTTTTCTAAAGCTTCTTTTTTAGACAATCTCAGGAGCTATGAAAAAGGATTGAGAGGAATTGCTCTATCTCGCTTACTTTTCGGGATATTTGGAAAAAAATAAATGAAAAAGAAAGGGTTACCCTTTTTTATGGGGTAATTCTGTTTTTGAGCTTTTTTGTAGAAAATTAAAAAAGCTACAAAAAAGGGTTGAAACAAAATCGCTTTATCTCACTTAGTTTCCAAGATATTCTTAAAAAACTGATAATAAAAAAAATCAATTTTTTTTTTCGTTCATTTTTTCGAGAATTTTGAGAATATTGGAAAGTAAGTGAGATAGAGTGATTTTGCCTTGATTCAATTTTTCTATCTCTTGAAATTCCCTAAAAAAAATTGACTCTGAATCAGCCTTATCTCGCTTACTTTCCAACATATTTCGTTGAGAATGACGAAAATAAGTTGATTTGTCCTGTTTTACCCCTTTACCACTCAATTCCCATTGCAATTTCCAAAAATGTGCTTTTTTCACGAAAGATCCTTTGAAAACCTCTGCTTCCCCTTTAAATATCCCAGATTTTCATCATCTACGTATTTTTTAATGATCTCAAACCAAAACTGAGATAATTGCTCTAGAAATTCGACCATTCTTCACTTATTGCTGAGGAAAATCATGAAAATTATATGGTTCTCTCTATTGAGTGACAATCCATTGAAAAATTAACAAAATTCATTATAAATTATCTTGAATTTTGCCTCGACGGATATCGATGAAAAATAAAATCATTTTTTCCTTTATTGATCAAAATCATTATCATTAATTCGACCTAAAATAACTCCAAAAATTGAGTTCACACTCAATTTTTCAGAGGGAAAAAGATCAATTTTCTCTAAATAAATAAAGAAAAAATTTCCAATTTTCATCTGTAATTCTCTCACCTTCCCTAATTATCATTCTGCAATTAAAAAAAAAACAAAAAAAATGGAATTGTTTCAACTCAGTGAATACATAGCATTTGCAACAAATGAAAAATACTCTAATAAGATTTATGGGTCAATACATTAGATTTCACAATGCGCAAAAAATTCAAACCATACATCGAATTGGGTGGCAGAATATATTTGGTATTCCGATGAAGCGTCACACTGGGTAGATATGTAATATCCACAAGACGTGTCTTGGGAGCATATCTCTTTCTCTCTCTTTTTTTCTCTTTTTTTTTTTTTACTTTTCTTACTTTTCTCCTTGGTTCCTCATCCACCGAGGCAAATAAATATTTGCCATAACTGGAAAAACCAAATCTCACAGAGAGCTACCCGAGTTGGAAAGAGGGAAAAAAAAGAAGAAAAAAAAAAAAGGAAAAAAGTGGAAGAGATACGGAGAAGGAGATGGATACAGTGATAGTGGGTTGGACATAGACGGTACAAACATGGAATAATGGACACAGAAAGGATAGTAGGTAGTATGTATCGTGTTTCACCGAAAATCTCGAGAGACTCGTTGGCTACGACGTTGGATACACATGAGAATTTTCCATAGGGGAATGAAAGACACAATTTAACTGCAAATTTAGAGGGCAATTGAACGTAATCATATTCTGATTTCTTTTTATCTCTTTTTTTTATGGGGTAAAATGGATATTCCAATGAAGCGGTGGATGATAGATTTTTTTGTGTTAAAATTGACTTTTGGGAATTTTAAGGAAAAATTCGATGGTTTTTAAGGGGAATTGAGGAGATTTCTGGATTTTTTAGGAATATCTCGGGTTCTATTTGTCGCAGCGGAAAAATGAGATTATCAGGGGAAAGGTGAGATTATTTCCCATCGATTTATGAGGTTTTGAATCATTTTCTCATCATTTTTGGAAGGATTATAGAATCAAGACTGATTAGGAGCAAGAGTGACTGAATTTTTCTATTATAAAGCATAATTCATTGAAAAATCGTCAAAAATTGATTAAAAACCCCATGAATAAATGGAAAATGACCTCACCTTTCCATTGGTCATCGACTTTTTGCGCTACGATGAACCGCACCTAAGATATCCCCAAAAAACCTGAAAATTTTAGAGCAAAAAATCAAACTTTCGAGAAATTCCTAAAAATTCCATTGTGACACACGTTTTTTATCTGAAATTTTCTCAGGTTTTCAATGAAATCATCAAAAATATCTCATCTCGATTATTATCGCTATTTTCAATTATTTCCAACAAATCAAATTGCAAATAGAAAAATTAAACTTCAGACAGCTATTAAATAAAATAAAAAATAATAAAAAAAAAAGGGGAAAAAGTTGGATATAAAAAGGAGAAGAATTGAGAAGGTAGAAAGAGAAAATACAGACCCTCGGTTCTCGACAAGTTTTCTGCAATCGGTTCGTTTGATACGGGATCGTTCCTCTCTCTCTCTCTCTCTCTTTTTTTCTTTTCCTCCTCTCTTCTCCGCTCATCTCTTACAACGGACCAAATTCGAAGACGTTAGTAAAAGTTGAGACACCCTCGTCCGAGAGAGGAACTGTTCAACGGTCTGGCTGGTCTAACTTTCCTGAGGGAAAAGACAAAAAGAGATGAATAGAGAAAGAGAAAGTATAGGATAAAGAAGAGAGAAGTAGAAATAGAGGAATAGATACCAAACTGTGAGTGAGAAAAAGTCTGTGAGAGACGAGTGAGAGAGGGTAAAAGGATGTAGAAGTTCGGAAAACTAGAATGTTTATCGGCGCTTGGTACGAATCGACTACTACTTCACTTTATTCTCATCCCTCTGGCTCCTAGAGTTTCACTGGTAGTCCATGGTTTCAACTCATTCTAAGCGAGAAATTACGTAAATAGAGGCTAATTAAAAATCAACTCAACACGAACGGTTTCTTGAGATTAAAAAAAAATTATGATTCCAAAGAGAGAGAAAAAGAGAGAAAGAGAGATAGTACAAAACAAGAATCTTTAATTCTTAATTAGCACAGAAAAAAAATAGTATTTTTTCACAATTTAAAACTTTGGAATTTTTCAAGATTCACCAGAATTTACGAAATTATTCCAGAATTTCTCAAAGTTCAACTCCAGCAAGCTTCTTTCGCTTACATGTTCTTTTAAAAAATCATTTCTTTCCCCAATTTGAGAACTCCTAGGATTTTTTTAGCATTCTCCAGAATTCTCGATTTTTTGTCACGAATTTTCCATTTTTTTTAAAGAATTTTCGGATTTTTTTTTAGCATTTTCCCAAATTCAATTATGGCAACGTCCCTTTGTCTAAATATTTTCTGAAAAATCAGTATCTTTTCCGAATTTGAGATTTCTTTAAAAATTTTCAGGATTCTCCTGAATTTTCGATTTTTTAAACGAATTTTCCATTTTTTTTGGAGAATTTCCAAAAAAATTTCTGAATTTTTCCAAATTTAACTTCAGCAACATTCCTTCACCATGTTTTTTTAGAAAATCAATTTTTTCCAGAATTTTCGATTTTTTTCTTTTTAATTTGACTGAATTTTTCATAATTCAACGGAAATTCCCAGAATTTTTCTAATTTGAATTCCGACTACTTTCCTTTGGCCATATGATTTCTAAAAAATCACTATTTTTTCTCAATCGTCGAATTGCCAATGAGAATTCATTAAATTCCAATAACCAAATGGCTTTTTTTCTTTCAATTCTCACAAGTACTGGATAAAAGCATCACTCCCATTTTCACGAAAAGATTATTGTATCGAAGAATGTTAAGCTTATCCTTTCGTAAATATTGTTGACGCCTCAATGGAGTAATGTAATGGGGAGGAATTAACGGATGTCACCCTCACTCTTGTTCCATCACGTGTCTTATTCCACTGAGAGGGTCCATGAGTTTACCCTCACACAATGAGAGTCAGAGCCATTGGGGGATGGCATACAAGAGACTTACTCTCAGTATCTACAGAGAATGCATAAACAAAAAAAAAGAACATTCCCAATGCAAAGAAAAAAAACTCCAGTAATTTTGTTCCAATTTGAAATTTATCAGAATTTTCGAAATGATTTTAGATTTATTCTAGATTTTTTCTTCAGAATTTTGCAAAAATCCAATTTTAGCAAATTTGCTTTGGAATTTGTTGCAATTTTGAATTTTTTTAAATTTTCCACAATTTTCTATTTTTTCTACATATTTTCTAATTTTCTTGAAATCTTCTTAGAAAAAAATTTTCTGATTTTTTTTCGTGAATTTTCTTTTGAATTTTCCCAAATTAAATTCTGACAATTTTCCTTCTCGCACATGGTTCCTCAAAAATCAGCTTTTCTCTCAAAATTTCCAATTTTCAATGATTTTCCAGAATTTTTGAAAAAAAAAAAATTCGAAATACCCGCAGAATTTTCAAAAAGAGTATTTCCCATGCAAAATCCACTTTCAATTTCCACTCCTATCCTTCCAAAAACCAAGCCACGCCCATGCCCACAAAAAGATGAAAATTGACATCCCAAGAACATCACCAGATCCCCGAGTTAAAGCATGAGAATTAAGCGCATCTCTTGACTCCATCAGTTGTAGCTCCAAGAATGTGAAAATCATCCTCACTGATTTCATCACCTGATACACCTCCAGACGCCCAAAGAAATCCAAAATGAAGTGCCGAATAAAAAGACGAAAAAAAATATAAAAAAAAAGATTTATAGAGAAGTTTATATTCATTCAGTACAAAAATCACGGCATGTTGAAGCCAAGATAACACACAAAATAGGAATAAAAAAAGGAAGACTGAAATACATTTGGATAACGTCTCGTTAACGAAACGAAAGGAAGGTGGATCCAAAAGCATCAAAGGGGGAGGAAAAAGGGGGGGGGGGGACCTTCAGCAACGATACCATCCAAAACATCAACAGACAGAGAAACGACGTATTCTAGATTCGAATGAGACACGTTTGGGAGTGCACACGTCACACCCACGCCCTCTACTTCACATATATCCGTGGTATTTCTACCAAGCCATTCATCTTAACGCACCAAGAGCCCGAAAGAGATTTTATTCCATGCCATTCTCATCCTTCCATCGACGACACCATCTTCCTTCTTCTCTCTTTCACTTCTTTCTCCTTTTTTTTTTTTTTCTTCTTTTTATCTCCTCTTTTATCCCGTCTCTCTCAATCCATTCCCGCAGCTCTCCGATAACGCGCCACCCAGGCACCGACTGATTGTAAGAGGGATGCTGTGTCCCGTATTTTCAAAACCCCTTTTTCACCCTTCACTCTGTCTCTCATCCTCTTTTCGTTTCTTCTTTTCCTCCATCTACACCCTTTACTTGGGTTGGGAATAAAAAAAAAAAGGGCAAAGAAAGAGAAAGAAAAAAAAAACCACACGCTACTACATCACCTATCCAAGCCTCTCTGATCATCCATGATTTCCTTACAGTCTCTCTTTTACTTTGATATCAAACGAACTACTATAGAGAAGTAAATTTTACTGAACTGAATCATGATAAAAAAAAATATTTCTGAATTCTTTATAGCTGCTTTTTTTCTACGGGGTTTTGCATGAGAAGTGCAAGAATATTTTTGATGAGAATTTTTGACAAATTAAATTAGAATATTGATAGAAAATAATGCAATTTAAGAATAAATAGTTTGCAAGATATTTGTGATTGGAGTAAAAAATATAATTTTGAAAAAAATACTTTAATACAACTTTGCCAGAGGTTTTAACTCCATTGTAATGCAGGTTAATCTTAAAGTTTATGTGATTTCTTTCCATCGAGATGGTTTCTCAGTGTAGTTAACCTCTTTTTTTATGCCGTATCAAAGATGATATTTTTTTACATCTCTCTGAATTTTTCCATAATTTTTGTTCGCGTAGTTTATGAGATATGAATTATCAAAGTTACTGAAAATAGCGGTGGTGGGGATGAAACGCCCTAATTTGGACAGAAATAACGAAATTACTAAAAAACCACAGGAGAGTGATGTAAAAAAAAATTCGAGAAAAAAAAATTATATTCACAAGTTGAAAATATAACTTTCGAATAGTTTAATCACTTTTTTGTGTGAATTAAAGCACGTTTTTCCAAATTATCAGCAATTAATTGGAAACTCACCTTCAAAAACTGTCTTTTTTTTCATTTTATCGATTCTACTATGGTATGCGACCTTAACTCAAAAATATTCCCCATTTTCTGCCATTAAGAATTCAAGTATTTCATTGAATTTGCCTGAACTGCCTCTTCTTTTTGCCCCCACTTATTCTTTCATCCTTATTTCAAAGTATCGATCACATCCCAGAGACCATCCTCAATTCCTTTAATTCATCTCTCACTCGATTCTCATCCCCGTTTCATCAAAGCCACTCCCCTCTACTTTAAGTCCAGCATTCTTTTCTCCAAGGGACTGCATTTGTCCCTTATTAGATATTCCCCATTTCAATGAACCTGCCCATAAAGAAGCCTGCTTTCTCCATTCGAGCCAAAACCCAGTATCTCCCTCAGTTTCCACAATATTTTTTTTCCCACAGCTACACACACACACACACACACACACATATACATACACATACCTTCAGTTCTCCTCAATTCCCTCATTTCTTTTTCTTCCCTCTTTCCACAATCCTCCTGGACCTCTCACACACATACACTCACAATTCTCCACTGGTTTCCTTCTTCTCAGCCTTATTTTGCCTCCTTCCTTTCGTTTCTTCCGTCCGCGACATCGTTTTATTCCGCGTCTCGAATTTCAAACGTTATTATTCACCCTTCCGCAAGTTTCCCTCCCCCTCCTCCCGTTTTTCGTGAGAAGACCCAACATATATTTCTCGTCTCGGCGCTTCCGGATAGGTGAGGGGTTGAATCCTCCCCCCCCCCCCCTCCCCTCCCTTCATTCTTTCTTCTTTACCATCTTTTTCTTTTCCCCATCCCTCTCCTCCTCCTCTCGTAAGACACCCTTATATCTTTTCCCCACCCCCCTCCTCCTCCTCCTCCCCCTCAACTCTTTTTACCCTCTTTCTCCCTCTTTTTTCATTCCACTTTTCGCACCACTCATCCTACACGTTTATGAAAAATCCTCCCATGTTTCTTATTTTCCTCAGTTCGATTCCATCTTCTCTCTCTCTCTCTCTTTCTCTTCCCCTCTCACCCTCCTCCTCCACAAAATCAGCGCGTAGCCACACACACACACAGGAGATTGCGTACACTGATAAAATTTTCATGCGAGTGAGACGTCAACGTTTCCATCGAACGAAAACGTGACTGAAAATCCCTCGTGGCATGTACACTCCCTGTATGTTGCGGGAGGGGGAGGGGGGAGAGGTAGGGGGATGTGAGAAATTTCCTCTCACTCTAACCAATCGCAATGAATATCGTATATGTAATGTTATTTTTTTTTTATTTTTTTTTATTCTCTCACGTTCATTTTTTTTTTTTACTCTTTTTTATTGAATTTTTTTTTTCATCTGTTTTATTTGGATTTGAGTGCTGTCGACAATTTAGTTTGGGTGAAGATGTTTCTATCGTTGCATTTTTATACGGAAAAGATACTCTTGATTTTCATTCGTATTTCCTCAATTTTTTTTATATTTTTTTTTGCTCATTTTCTCGATCTTTTTTTTCTTTTTTTTTTGCATCGCGAGAATACTGTAACACAATGTACTTTTCTGACTGTTGCATTTGTGCGCGACTGAACGATCGGATGTCAACGATATTTCTCAGCATGAAGACGATTGAAAAATCAACATTCACAATATATACATATATATATATGTATATTGTTGTAAAAGACACGAGATTTTCTTTCGTCCATCTTTATTTCAATTTCTATTCACGTATCAATTCACTGCCAGCCGGATGCTGCTTCCGATGTATTTTTGTAGGGAAAAAAAAAGAAAAGAAGCGTCTTCTGATGAGAAGTGAGGAAAAAAATAAAATTGAATTTCGAATGAAAGAAAGTCTTTTAGAAGTCTTCACTCAGAAAAGAAGTCATTTTAAATGAATTCATTTGAGTGAATAAATTAAATATTCATGTTAATGTAATGGAAAAAAAAAGAAAAAAATTGAGACGCTCCAAATTCATTAAATTCAAGTGTTCAATTATCTGACATCTCCAATTTTGACACTCAAAATTCGTTCCTACTCTCTATTTCTTGTGTTTATATTATTTCGAAAAAAAGAACTCTATAATCCTCTGAAAATATTTATCTTCACGTGTGACCGTTAAATTTTATCATTGATCTACTCGAAGATTGTTATTTATGTAGAATCATGTGGGACACATCAACACAAGTATAAAAGAAAACTTGCCCTCCTCTATCTTGTATTTCATTTGCCCTAAGGTCTATTTCAACACAATGAGGAGAGGGCCAATCCTGTATCGTCATCTTTTACTTTTCAAATATATACATAGACACCATGTAAAAACTAGTTAAGTGGACACACCTGAGGTATTTGACGTGTATAATATTTGTGGATGATCTGCATTTTTATTTATTCAAATATTCAGAAGAATAAGTGATATTAATAATAATGGAAAATTAAATGAATTTTTTAGAATGAATGAAACTTTAAATTCATGTGAAGAAAGGTTCGAAAATCTTGTGTTGATCATTTTGAAAATAAGAAGAGAAATTATCAAGAAACCTTCTCTGGAGCTCATGAAATTTGTTTATATTAGTCTATTTGAATTTAAAATTTGGTAGAAGTGGAAAAAAAGGAACTTACGAGTTAGTTGTTAAGAGAACATGGGCGAAAAAAAACAGTTTTATTTCAATATTTGAAATTTTTTGATTTTTTTTTCAAATTTTTTCCAATTTTTTGGAATTTTTTTGAATTTTTTTTGAAATTTTTCGGAATTTTTATCTCGAAGTGGACGAAAAAATACCGTCACTTGTGGAATAAACTGATAAAAAAGCAATTAGTGTAATTTCATTGTCATTTACCCAGAGAATAAACAAAATTCCCGAAAAAAAGGGAATTTTTCTTTTTGAATCATAAATGACTGTTTCTGTTGATGGAGAGAAATGTAACATATTATGCACGATATTTTGATACAAAACATTTATTTTTTGTTCATCAGCGTTTAGGCAATTAAACGCCAACTCCTTTCTGATTTTCTCGTTTTCTCATGAAAATCTCATGGAAAATAAAACATGGTTTTTCTCTATTTCAAAATCGGTATTATTATAACAGAGTATTTAATAGAAATCTCACCCAAAAAATCAAATTACGTATCATTCAAAATCCATGCGAAATTGTTCTTGCTAACAGACATACATAACCCACACACAATATTCGGTTCTTTTTGAATATCCCGCGCAACTCGTGGAATTCCGATCAACCAATGAAATTTAAGCGTGACAAGATTTCAACATCGATTATCAAAGTTCGATCAAATCTCGCAATATTTGTGTTTTTTAGAAAAAAAACCCACTCGATCCATAAAATAAGATTTTCCAATTTTTCAATCAATTAATTAAAAACCCAATTAAACAAAGATCAAATCAAATTAAAGCTCAATCACTCCTCAATCCATTCCTCCAAAACTCCATCACTTTGCGTCAATCAGATTGATGCACTCTTCCCATTGTGTCCCACACCAAAATAAACCTCCGAAAAAAAACCGTCAACGAAAGAATCGGTATAAAATAAAACAAAAAAACACATAAATTGATGGGCATGTAACGCAAAACGTATCTGGCATCCTGTGTCCCTAAGGACCCAAAGCTCGAGTACAATGACATCCAATCGCTGCTCGTCATCTGCCTGGACACGTTCTGGTCCACACTCTGGCGTTTATAGTAGCACCTGAAACAGGCGATTATGTCAGTCCCTGGCTTTTCGCTGGCCCCCCCAGTACTGTTAGTTTATCTGATGCCAAGTCCCCCGCATAACGACGTGTGAGAGGCCACTGGCTTCAGGCCACTAATTCTCTATTTTCTTTGTCACTTTATATCCGTAACAAAACGAATTCAACAGAAAAAAAAATCGTCCAACCAATACTCGCGCAAAATATTTGCCTAAAGGTTCTTTCCTGCATGTGATTACGTCTCTTTTTCTTTTGCTTTGGTCTTATTCTTCAAGCGAGGGTGTTATATATATATATATATATATATATGTAACCCTCAAACTGTCGTGCCAGTTAGTTGGAGAATTAATGGATCCAACGAATCGCAAGAACCAATTAAGTATTAAAGCCAGTGACTGACCAAGGGTGGCCGTGATCCCTTACGTCCATTTCACTCCTGTCCAGAATCCCTGATTATCTTTGGGTCCAATGTATAATGCTTATACACAAGCAAGCAGTATCATACATTTGAAATTGAGGGGGAATAATTAATTCAAAGATTCAATGAATGTTTATACTTTCATTGAGTTAATTTGTTTCATGCTACTTCCTGTTAAAATACCTTATTTCATGTATTTTTCATTGATTTGACTCATTACTCAATAATATGAAATAATTATCACGCGATTGATCAACTGGAATGGTAATTTATTGCTACATAATTCATGCGTTTTTCCTCGTGTAATGATTCATTTTTAATAACTCGTAAAAACGAATCCATCAAGCGATTGAAA
Organism: Aleiodes leptofemur; assembly: GCA_963942555.1. Classification (NCBI taxonomy): domain Eukaryota; kingdom Metazoa; phylum Arthropoda; class Insecta; order Hymenoptera; family Braconidae; genus Aleiodes; species Aleiodes leptofemur. The sequence goes on from OZ012620.1 coordinate 11,073,662, forward strand.
ACAGATCATATAAAATGGCTATGAAAATTCATAATCAAATTTTGGTGAATGTTACTGAGCTTCAAGATTCGCTTGCAATTTTTTTGCAATTAAATTGCGGAGGGGAAAAGAACGAAAAAAAATGAAACAGTAAAATTATGATGAAAAAAAGGAGAGAAAAAAAATTGTTGCAAGGAAATTGACTTAGTTGTAAAAAATTCACTTTACTCCAAAAAATTTATTTATATATCATCACCTTAGAAACAAAGTGGCCTAAGTCCTATATATAAGCATAACTCTTACGCCACTTTGTTTCTAAGGCAACTATATATATCTTCTGCAAAAAATTGGATTTTTTTGAACAAACTTATGTTATTTGCCTTTTCGATGATTTTTTTTTTAATTCAAATTTTACATTAATGGATGATTAGATAATTCATGTCTTTTTTCTAAGTAATAATTCAAAATTAATAACTAATAAAAATAAATCCATCAAAGCGCCTGTGAACAGATCATTGGTCGTAAAAATTCATAATCAAATTTTGGGCAAATACCCATAGTGACCCTTGGGGGGTAGGAAAATTCAGAGCTTAAAGTACCCAAGGACAGTGAACATTTGACACGGGCCACAAGCCCAACCAGGAAGAGTTTTCGTATATCCCTATGGCTATCTCATTTCCTCTCGTTTCATTCTTCCTCATACAGTCGTGTCGTTAGGGGTAGAGTCTCTCACTTTTTGAAGAGAAAGAGAGAAAGAGAGAGGGAG